>CAMGYJ010000009.1:42702155-44156954 GCA_946122785.1 Linum tenue | reverse complement strand
TTTGACAGTTACATGCTTGAGCTGGGCTACAACAGAAGTCCATATGATTGTTGTGTATATCATAGCAAGGCAGAGGATGGTTCGATGATATATCTAGTTCTGTATGTGGATGATATGCTCATAGCTGCGAGGTCGAAGTCTGATATTCAGAAGTTAAAGGGGCTTCTCAGTGCTGAGTTTGAGATGAAGGATTTGGGAGTTGCTCAGAAGATCTTGGGTATGGAGATTTACAGGGACAGGTCGAAGAAGAAGGTTTTCTTGTCACCGAAGAGCTACATCCAGAAGATACTGTCGAGGTTTGGCATGTCTTCAGCAAAGACCTTAAATACTCCTAGTGCCTCAAATGTTCATTTATCCTCAGCTTATGCACCTCAGTCAGAGGCTGAGAAGGAGTACATGTCGAGAGTCCCATATGCTAGTGCAGTAGGTAGCTTGATGTACACTATGATATGCACTAGACCTGATCTTGCACATGCTGTTAGTGTTGTCAGCAGGTTCATGATACAACCTGGGAAGGAGCATTGGCAGGCTGTGAAGAGGATCTTCTGGTACCTTAAGGGTACACCTGATGTGGGGATTAGCTTCGGTAGTGATACAGAGTGCTTGGTGTCTGGGTATTCTGACTCGGACTATGCTGGAGATGTTGACACGAGGAGATCGATGACCAGTTATGTATTCACTCTTGGGAGTTCTGTAGTGAGCTGGAAGACAACTTTGCAGTCGGCGGTGACATTGTCTACTACTGAGGCAGAGTATATGGCGTTGACAGAAGCTGCTAAGGAGGGAATATGGTTGAAGGGACTGGTTGGTGATCTGGGTCTACATCATGATCAGGCAGTGGTGTATTGCGAGAGTTTGAGTGCAATATGCTTGGCCAAGGATCAAGTCCATCATGAGAGGACTAAGCACATCGACGTGAGGTATCATTTCTCGAGGACAGAGAAGAGGATTAAGGTGAAGAAGGTTGGCACCGCGGATAATCCTGCTGATATGTTCACGAAGCCGGTTCCACATGGCAAGTTCCAAGACTGCTTGGACTTGCTGAATGTCTTGAGTGGGTGACTCCGCCCTACGGGGCATTGATGGCGGAGAGAGACCAACACTGCTTTAGCCTGTGCTCAAGTTTGCAAGCTTGAGTGGGTGACTCCGCCCCGGCCCATGGTGTATGGGCTCAATGTTATTTGGGTTCGGGTTCTGGGACTGGTCTGTAACCGTTTTCTTTGTCAGATTGGATTAGGTTTAGACCCACATGGAGAAGTACTATAAATACTTCTCATACTCCTCTGTAATCTGTAATCTCCTGATATAGTGAAACTGGCTCTCTCTCGCCCGTGACGTAGCTAACACACATCGTGTTAGTGAACCACGTAAATCGTGTGTTTGTGTTTTTTCGATTCTCGCTTTCGTATTCTTGCTTTGTCGATTCCAGCGATTTCCCGATTCGTAGCAGCGCGTTTATAACAATTTGAATCACCAATGACTAGTTCCTTCGATTGATGGAATCATTCAAGACATCGTCAGTTCGCTCATCCTCATGAATTCTCATAGAAGATGGTTCACTTGAAAGAAGTAATACTACATCTGCCTCATTTTCGTCCTGTGCACTATCATTAATTCTCGATGCAAGCCTAAATTTCATTGAATAATACATGGATAGATTCCTCTACCTTAAAGGAAAGTTTATCCAACACTCTATACGCTTTATATTCGAGTATTCAAGAAAAATGCATTCATCATATTTGACTCAAGATTCCATCGGCTCTCCTTTGTATTCAAATAGTAGCATATCTACTTAAGGAATTGAAATAACTGAGATATTGTTTCTTGTTTTTAGCAAATCATTGAGAGTTTTGTTAAGCTTAGATATCTCTAACTAGAACATGATTAACCATGTAACGTGCGGTGTTTACAGCCTCAGTCCGTATATATGCAGGCAGGTTACACTCTTTTAGCATGATTTTACCTATTTCTAAATGGTACCCATAATAAAGGATAATTAGGGTAATTAGGGATTAACCAAATTACTAAATGGTACCCATAATAAAGGATAACAAAAAAACACACCAACACTCCCCCACAAGCTGAGGCATGAAGGTCACAAATGCCCAGCTTGGATAAAAGAGAATGAAACTGATCAGCGCCCAATGCCTCGGTGAGAATGTACGCAAACTGTGAGGAAGAAGCAATTTTCAAGGGATCAACTTCGCCTGTAACAACATGTTCACGCACAAAATGGCAATCCATCTCCACATGCTTAGTGCGTTCATGAAAGACGGGATTGGCTGCAATGTGAAGGGCAGCCTGGTTGTCGCAGTAGGAGTAGGGTCTGTTTGAGGAACGCCCAATTCGGTGAGGAGAAAACGAAGCCAAAAAACCTCACTAACAACGATGGTCATGACGCGATACTCGGCTTCAGTAGAGGAGCGGGCAACCACACGCTGCTTCTTCGTACACCATGAAACATGAGCTGACCCCAGCTGAACGAAGTAACCAGTAGTGGAGCGGCGCTACAAAAAAGACGGTAATTAGTGACTAGAGACTTTCATCAGTAAAGGCCAAATCTCGTTGCAAAAGCACATTTGCGACGCCTTGAAGCCATCGCGTTCCATTCCAAATACGAGCGTCACAAATAATTTCTATGTGACGAGCCGCCCAAAATGCTATTTTGTGACGGCTATGAGTAATCTCTAATGCATTTCCAAATTGAAAAACTTGACAACTTCTTTTTGTGACGGCAAACAATCGTCGCAATAATTAATAATCTTGTAGGTAATACATTTTCTCATTGACGAAGCTCACAAGTTTTTGTTTTTCTGATGATACATAGTCGTCTCTATAAATAATTTGGTCATCACTAATGCATTTTCACATTGACGAAGTTGACGATATTATCTTTCTTCAAATGATGAATAGTTGTCACTATAAGTTATAAGGTCATAAAAAATTCATTTTCAAAAAAGAAAAATATTTTTACATTGATAAAAGGTAAAAAGAAAAAAAATTAAAGAACACCACCGCCAGACACTACAAGAGTTCCCACAACCCTTGAGGGCGACAATTGCATATTTGCCTCTCGAAAGATCTACATCACCGCTTGATCTGCCTTTAGAAGCTCTTTCCATTCCTTGAGTAACCACTGGGCACTGCCACTGGAAGATCTCCATCATCCCTTGATCTGCGTCGGAAAGATCTTCATCTGGCTAGGCTTAACGTTACAAGTCGCCGTAGATCTGACACAACTCCTTCAATCATCATGACCTCCCTTTACCACCGCGGTTAACATATACAAACACTACAGTTACCACTCCAATGACCACCTGTTTACAGCTAAAATTAATTTTGCCTGAATTAAATGTAGCATTAATTGGTCGCAACATTTAATTCGATACCGCATGACAAAAAAGGTGTCGTTTGGAGTCGAGCGGTATCGCGGAGAGTTAAAACGACACCGCAAGGAAGCTCAACAACACCGCGATACTTAAAACGACATTGTTTAGAGAAAAACAATGTCGGATTCACTCGGCCTGTTGGTGTTGTTATTGGAAAATGAATGTTTTTGTTTATTCCTTGTCATAAGAGGGAAACAGTGTCGTTTGGCAAAAACGGCACCGAGAGTAAACCCAACGACACTGCGGATTAGAAAAAGATATCGCGAGAGGTCTTGGTAAGCGATGTTGTTTAGTTAAAACTATACCACAGAGGGTTGGGTTTTGGCGAGGTCGGCCCGACAAGCCCAACGACATCGCAAGACGAGAAAACAGTACCGTTTGGTAGAGAACAATGTCGCGGAATGAAAATGACATTGTTCGATGGGACTGGGACGGAGCAGTTCAAGGCCGGCATCGATTAGTGAAAAGCAGGAAAGATTAAACGGCGCCGAGGGATGAGAATTTGACCGCGTGACAATAATGAGCTGGTTTAATTAATTAATTAATCTGTTTAATAATTATTTTAGACGGTGTTGTTTGGGCTAAAAACGACGCCGCGAGAGAAAACGACACCACAAGTAAGCCCGACAACGCTGTGGTACGTGAAATATTAAATTAATGCTGTGTCGCAAGGCTAAAAATGCCGCTAGTTAAACAACATCCCAGTGGAAATCGATGTCGTGGGCGCATATTCAGCGGTGTTGCGAGTTCGACAACGCCGAGAAATTCAATGATGCCGCAAAGCCAAAACAACATCGTGAAGCTCAACGACGTTGTGAGCTTGACAGTGTTGCAAGCTGAGCAATGCCGTGAATGGGTTCAACGATGTCGTTATGGAAACTTTGTTGGTGGAGGCGTAAAAGATCCGCGGGGTCATGAAAATAACGGAGTTAATTTCTTGCACATGAGATTTGGGAGTGAAGAGAAGATCAAAGCGGTTGATGACTACGACACCGTGGAGAAGAGTGAAGACACGTGGGAGTTTACGACGTAGCAGTTGAGGAAGCAGTTCCACGGAGCGTGAAAACTACGCAAGTGATTTCAGATAAAATCACCGGGGCAAGGAGAGAGTGACAACAAAAAAATCAACACAGATAAACTCTGTTCAAACTTTACCTTTTTCTCTGTAACTCCCTCGCGGAGCTCTCCTTCCAGGAAGGATTTCCATAGTTGTAGCAATAGTCGTAGTCGCGGAGCTCTCCACAGGAATCTCCATAGGAGTAGCGGTAACATAGATCTCCAAAAACTCAAACACCCTCGTTCGAACGTAGTTTGGAGAGGTGTGGACCGAGTACGATCGTTCTTAGCTATAAGTCAGAGGTGCATAAATCAAATCAACACCATCCAGTGGATATTTGATGATCGTCTTAATTTTCAGAAGTCAGAGTTGCACCGATCAATTCAACATCGTCCGGCGGTGGATATTTGAGGGTCCTCTCGATTTCATCAATCAGCAGTGCGACCGATCAAACGACACCACAGGAGTTTCCATCACGAAACATCAAATCAACTTCGCCCCGAAACAATTCGGCACCGACCGTGGATATTTGGTTTCGTTGCGAAATAATTTGGCACACCTGGTGGGACGCGTGTTTTGTTGTGATAACGGATCCGCGTCGAGAAAAACAAGATCGTGATCTTCCACACGTACCTGAAATCATGTATATACGTCAATCCATGGAGGAGTTTCGCCAATCCATGAAGGAGTTTCACCAAGAGGTAAATCTCCAATTTGATAATCTTGAAAAGAAAATGGATAAATTTGAAAAGACATTGATCGATGGTGTGATAAGTTGGATAATTATTATTCTGATTTTAATATGTCAATATGTAAAGCCACGTATGATTTAGAAAATCAATCACGTGTGAGTAGCGAGCAAGTATGTTATCCGCCAATTTCTGTGGATCGATCGC
Source organism: Linum tenue (assembly GCA_946122785.1). NCBI lineage: Eukaryota > Viridiplantae > Streptophyta > Magnoliopsida > Malpighiales > Linaceae > Linum > Linum tenue. Next base: position 44,151,612 of record CAMGYJ010000009.1, on the reverse strand, counting down.
TTTTGTAGTGTCGTGACCAAAGTAATGGTCAATCCAACGTTGCTCATATCAATATTGAACAATCCAACTTGCAATGTATGGTTGGTATTGAATTTATTGGAGCCAACCGTGAACTAATCAATAGTGGTGGACCTGATAGTGTCAATCAAATCTATCGCCGATTATGGCTACGACACTGTTGCCAGAAGCAAGGAAACCCAACGTATCTTTTTCGGTGAACAACATTGTTCTTAAGGACACACAAGTTGGAGATGACTTGCAGAGTCGCAACTTGAGGATAAACAGTTTCGTTGAAAATAAAAATTTGGATGGACGGTCCAGTCACGAGCATGTTAAGTATGGAAAGCTCCACTTTGATGTGTTGTCAGAACAACCTTGCAATGTTGTTCAATCTAAACCTTGAGGGGGCATGAGATCCCACCACATGGTCGGTTGAAGGAGAAACAACATATCGAGTGGAAAAGAAATTTGCCAAATCCACCCGTGTTAGGGAAAATCATACCAGGGTTATTATTGACACTATTTAGTGTAGGGTGGTAGCCACGTGAAAAAACCGAATGCCACCAAAGTTGGCGTTAATCAACAGAATCCATGTAAAGTGTCCCCAAAGCCTCCACTGAGTGGTGTCTCGGACATAGACTTCCGAAGTCCGTGCGGCGTCTTGAGGTGCACTCATTCCTCAAGACCAACCTCTCTGCATACGCATGCCAACTGGTTTCGCCCTGCCTTGGGCTCATCAGGGAGACAACGATAGCCTCTAACTAGTTGTGCCTTCTCTTGCAACAATACCCTTCATAGCCACATCCTGACTCAGCCAGATGCGATGCACAGGCAGACAACGCCTTATAGCTAATGTCGCCCCCTTTACCCCTCTCGTGGCAAGACGACCAGATGGCAGCGTTCTTCAGACGATCAACACGGTCACGATATTTCGGGTCGTGACATTCTCCACCACTCATAATGGAGCACGTCTCGTGCTGGTGAAGAATGCTTCTCTCCGCAGCATGCATTGCAACTCTCGAATCGATTCTGGGCATCCGCATACGATACCATCCTCTGATGCACAGGCTCCGGTCGCGTCCTCGCGCTAGCCTGTTGTGCCCTGTGCACATACCGCTGCGCCCCTCGACATCAACCTTCACTCTTTGCTTCTGCTGCGCTATTACCTCGTTCGACCTTCACCCTATGCTACTCCCAGCGTTTGTACCTCAATCGACCTTCACCCTACGCTCTCGCTAGCGTTAGTTCCTCGGTTGAACGACATTCTCGGCCGCGGCATCTTCAGCCTGTCAAAGTCCCCCACAACGGCGCAACACATGTGTATCTGCGTCCAGACCGCCTGATATGCACACCTAGGACCACCTCTCATTCGGGCACATGGTCGGCCCATACTCGACCTATGTCGTACTGAGAGAGGAACTAGGCTCTTCAGCTTAACCTGGCTCTTATACCACTTGTCACAGACATAGACTTCCAAAGTCCGTGCGGCGTCTTGAGGTGCACGCATTCCTAAGACTAGCCTCTCTGCATACGCATGCCAACTGGTTTCGCCCTGCCTTGGGCTCATCAGGGAGACGACAATAGCCTCCGACCAGTTGTGCCTTCTCTTGCAACGATCCCCTTCATAGCCACATCCTGACTCGGCCAGATGCGATGCACAGGCAGACAACGCCTTATAGCTAATGTCGCCCCCTTTACCCCTCTCGTGACAAGACGACCAGATGGCAGCGTTCTTCAGACGATCAACACGGTCACGACATTTCGAGTCGTGACATTTACTTTTGAAGTCCGTGTGGCGTCTTGAGGTGCACTCATTCCTGAAGACCAGTCTCTCTGCATACGCATGCCGACTGGTTTCGCCCTACCTTAGGCTCATTAGGGAGATGGCAATAGCCTCCGACTAGTTGTGTCTCTTGCAACGATCCTCTTCATAGCCACATCCTGACTCGACCAGATGCGATACACAGGCAGACAACGACTTATAGATAATGTCGCCCAATTTACCCCTCTCGTGGCAAGACGACTAGATGGAAGCGTTCTTCAGGCGATCAACACGATCAAGAAATTTTGGGTCGTGACATTCTCCACCACTCATAATGCAGCACGTCCTCGTGCTGGTGAAGAATGCTTTTCTCCGCATAATGCATTGCAACTCTCGAACCGAATGTGGGCGTCCGCATACGATACCATTCCCTGATGGACAGGCTCCAGTCGCGTCCTCGTGCTACCTTCTGTGGCCCGCGCACATACTGCTTCGCCCCTCGACATCAACCTTCACTCTTTGCTTCTGCTGCGCTAGTACCTCAGTCGACCTTCACCCTACGCTACTCCCAGCGTTTTTACCTTAATCGACCTTCACCCTACGCTCTCGCTAGCGTTAGTTCCTCGGTTGAACGACATTCTCGGCCGGTACATCTTCAGCTTGTCGAGGTCCCCCACAACGGAGCAACACATGTGTATCTGCGTCCGGACCGCCTGATATGCACACCTTGGACCGCCTCTCATTCTGGCATAGGGTCGGCTGATACTCGACCTATGCCGTTCTGAGAGAGGAACTAGGCTCTTCAGCCTAACCAGGCTTTGATACCACTTGTCACAGACATAGACTTCCGAAGTCCATACTGCGTCTTGAGGTGCACTCGTTCCTCAAGACCATCCTCTCTGCATACGCATGCCAACTGGTTTTGCCCTGCCTTGGGCTCATCAGGGAGACGACTATAGCCTCCGACCAGTTGTGCCTTCTCTTGCAACAATCCCCTTCATAGCCACATCCTGACTCCGACCAGTCTAGGCAAGCGATGCCGCGTGGTCGAATTGGCAAGACAAAGGTGCCAAAAAATGGGAATATCCTGTCTAGAGCCAAGAATGATTATGGTTTTCCATTCCGCGAAGCTAAGATGATGTCACATCAGGCTCGTGAAGTTTCGAACAAGGATGTTCGAGCTGGACGAACTGGAGAGTTGCAAGCCAACATTGATTCCGAAACATCAAAACCAACATATGTGAAGGCAACTAGGATGAATCAGGGTATTTACAGATGGCTTGTTTGGTTTGATCAATGGAGTTGGCAGTGGGTATGGACCTTTGGAATGATGATTTATGCCAAAGTCTAGTGTGTTGTTTATTTAGCTACTACAAAATAAATACCACGTATTATATAAAAGAGAGAGAGAGATAAAAAGAAAAAAATTATTATTATAAAAATATAATCAAGCGGCATTGTTAAGAAGAAGTCGGTGTTGTTAATGGTTCAAGATGGCAAACGGTGTTGTTTTCTCTTGTCTCAACAGTGATAGAGGGATAAACAATATCGTTGAAAAAAAATGCCGTAAAACAACACCACCGGGCCTAAGCGATAAGCAGTGATGTTGTCCATCGTTGTTGGCTGATTGGTGGCATCGAATAATAATAATGAAAAATTTTCGTTTTGTTCCTTTGAGCAACGTTGCAATAAAAAAAAATGATGGAAACGCTGCTGTTTGGACTTTGGAACAAAGCGTCCAACGACGTTGATGATATTTGGGACTCACTTTGGGACAAGTTAAGAATAAATAAAGAAAAGCCCAAACAAAATTACAAGAGCAATGCGTTGAAGTACCAACGTTGTTGGCCATATAAAAAATAATAAAATATATTTTTGTTGAGGTTTTGCGACGTTGTTGGCGCTGGTTGCTGCTTTGCGGCAAGGAAGATAAAAGGCTAGCGGTGATGAGGGTTAACAACCACATTGGTGGCGATGTAATTTTAGTCATCGCAGCAATTAGCAAAACAAATCTACCGTATTTTGATAAAGCGGCAGTAAAAAAAAGACTTAGTTAAATGCAGTCGTTTCAACCAAAACAACATTGCGGCTAGTAGTGCATTATTGTTGCGGAAACAACATTGCGAATCTGCCAGCATAGGTGACACTAAAAACACACGGTTGTTTGAATTTTTTTAAAATAAAAGAAAAAATTAAAACACTGCAGTTTGGCCTAGGCAATGCTGTGGGAGTCTACAAAAGCAAGTCTGTTTCGGGCTAAGGTAGCGCTGCGGCCGCTACAGAGTTGTGTAGGAGATCTAGAGTTGTTGGGTGGGAGACTATTTCCGTGAAACAACTTTGTTTTACTCCGAGTGTCTCTCCCAAAGCAGCACCGTGAGGCGTGAGCAAGGTTATGGGTGCAAGTACACCAGTCGGATTTTTCTTGTGGCCAAAACGTGGTTGAATTTTTGTTGGCGTGACTGTTAGTTGGCCAAATATTAATTAAAAAAAATCCTAACACAATTGTTTTGGCCAAAGCGGTGCCGCGAAAGGGTTGCAGCGGTGTTGAATTTCTTTTTGTGTTATGCTCCTATCCTAGTGCCCTGGAGCAACAACACTGATTTTGTGAGGCATGAAGAAAAAGAAGGAAACGAACCCGTTTTGGGACAAGCAGTGTTGTGGGAATAAAAGCAACATTGTTGAAATATTGTGGCCAAATAATATATATATACATATGGTGCCTTCTACGGTAACCCGGGTGAAATCCGGGGTACCGCATACCTTGAGTATGAAAACGCTATCTAGATTTCGAATTAGTAGGGTTTTTGGGCATGATACTATACCCTAACCCTTAATGAGTGAACCCTAGGTCCTAATTATCTAAATCATAAACTATAAACCCTAAGATGGTACATTGATTTTTTTGCCTATATTTGGACCAATCATAACCGTCGATTATTGTTTCTAATTAAATTGATCTTGGGGTATAAAATTTAGAGAATTAAGACCTAGATTTTGATCTTTAAGGATTAGAGTATAGTATCATGTTCGAAAGACCAGTCAATTCAAGTTCTGGATATCATTTTCTTACTCAAGATATGCTATACCCGCGGATTTCACTCTGGGTACCGTAGAACTCCCTATATATAGTGGCATATTCGGTGCACCCACTTTTTTGGGTGCATTTAGTGCACCCGCCTCATAATCTTCATTCTGAGCATGCGATTCATGTCAAAACGGTATCAATTGTTGCTTATGATATTATGAACAATAAGCACATGAATTTGAAAAAAAATCATTTAAGATTTACTTTGATTTGAAAGATTTTGGATTTAGGGGTTTAGGGTTAGGGTTTAGGTTTCCATTTTGGGATTTTGCATTGGGATTCGAAATTGAAGGTTAAGGGGTTAGGGTAATAGATTGATTTGTTATGATTATATGTTATATCATCATGTTAGATTGAGAGTACTAATTAAAGTTCAAAATTTGATGTATTATGGACACTTTTAGAGATGGGTGCACTGAGTGCACCGAAGTAGCCACTATATATATATATATTTTTTTTTATGGCCGCATGATAAATAAAAAAAGAAGAAAAAAACAAAGAAAGCAAGATTGATACTTGCTAGGGCTGGGCATGCGGGCTGGTGACCCGCGGATATGACCCGAACCATCCGCAAAATGATCCAATCCGCATGTTGTGGGTGGATTGGTGGGTGGATTACGGATGAGCCTGGTGGCGATCCGCAAGGAGGTGGATGGTTGACGGCGGGTGTGCGGGTCACCCGCAAACCCGCTTCCCATCGCAAGTTGCAATGTTGCCAGCAGCAACCTCTTCAAATCGGTAGCTCCCCTAATGGTCTTTCCTTTCTCCCACCCCAAACGAACGAAATCAGTATTCTTTCCATATTCTAAGAACGGATCAGTGGATAATCCTTCTTCCCCGAAGAAATTTCTCCGATCAACATCTCTAATCCAATCTACTTCCGGAATTAGAACGACCTGCCCCTTTCCAACCTCTTGCTAAATCATATTCTCTACCCGATAATCATGCCAATTAAAGGCAATCTCGAAAGCGTCGGGTCGTCGGGATCTTTCCAAGCCTGTGAAGGAACTCAATTCATCCGTGGGTTGAAGCTATATAAAGGTACGAGCTTCATTCTTCCACCCACAGCTCAACTTCTCAAAAGTTCATGAACCCTAAATCATAATTTTCAATAGAGTTTTTGCAGCCTTTTGGCCTTCTAGTATTTGCAGTATCCTGTTTTCTCAGCTTCTAGTTTTCGTAGCTTCTTGTCCTCTGCTTCTGGTCTGATGGTGGATGCACAACAAGAGGTAAATTTCAACAAACCTAGTAGACCATGTGCACTCGTTTTATTGCACATCACATAGAAGCTCTAGTTTATTGATGACAGTTCGTTCTAATCTTGTACGTGTCCTATTTGCTTACTGATGCAAAGCGCACAGCAGCTCTACTTAAACTTAATTCAATTAATTTATTGATGCACAGAGCACAACAACTCTAGTTTTATTACACAACACACAGTAGCTTTTTGGTGCTTATTGCTAATGATGTCAGTTTTCTTTGAGCTTGTATTTCTATGCTAAACTTAATTAAAGTTGCTGCTTTTGTATATATGGTCTCATGAATAAACTTAATTCAAGTTCTTTGTCGTTGACTAATTCTAGTCTTGTGTCCTCTTTTCTATATCTTTGTTCGGACATGCGAATTCTCTGCTGATGGATCTAAGTGCATAGTGAATGATAATATTTGGCTAATAGTTGCTGCATGAACTTGCTGTATATATATATATTTTTTGTACCTTGATGATCTGTTGCTTAATCTTCCTGCACAGTAAATGGCAATCTTTGTTTGTACCTTGATGCTTTGCTGTTTGTATCATTGACTAGTTCAAGAATAAATGGTAATCTTCCATATGAGGTTTGATAAAAGTTACCACGCACGTACAAACAACTCGTCAATGTAGACAAATAACTGAGCAACATAGGGAATGACTGATTATTTTGTGTTTTTTTTTATATATGTGCAGGTTGGAGTAACCCAAGCTGCTAGCACTCCATTCCCGGCTTCCCATCCTCCTGTTTCTGCATCCCAGCCTCCTGAAGTAGACAATGCTGCGGAAAAAGGTAAACCTCAAGATTCCAAAAAAACTTCTAAAGCATGGGATCACTTTACTATGGTGCCTGAGACAATTGGAACTGATAAACCTAAGGCTGCATGTAATTACTACAAAAAGAAGTACTGGGCTGGCTCTAGGGCACATGGAACCAGCAATCTTTTGAATCACATTGAATTGTAAAAGTGCAAAGAATATGTGAAGCTACTGAATGCTAAAAACCAGAAGCAAAGTATGATTGTCATTGACAAATCTCAGCAAACTGTGGGTGATGGAATTCGGCTAGCATCCTTTAATACTTCTGAAGCTAGGAAAGCACTAGCTAGGATGATTGTGATTGATGAAATGCCTTTTCGAATAGTAGATGGTGAAGGTTTTTGAAAATATAGCACTACTTTGCAGCCTAAATTCATTTTGCCTTCTAGAAGAACTGTGCAAAGAGATTTCTTTAAGCTATATGAAGAAGAAAAGGCAAAATTGAAGTCTGTGTTGCATTCTCAACGTGTTTGTCTTACCACTGATACATGGACATCAGTGCAAAATCTCAATTACATGTGTTTGACATCACATTGGATTGATGATCAATGGAAGTTGCATAAGAGGGTTATTAATTTTCCAACGATAGTTAATCATAAGGGGGAGATAATCGGTTTAGCTATCATGAATTGTTTGAACGATTGGGAAATAGAGAAAATCTTTACTGTGACTGTAGATAATGCTAGTACCAATGATGGTGCCATTAAGCATATAGTTCGAAGAACAAAAGACATAGTAGGAACGGTCTTGCAACATGAGTACATTCGTATGAGATGCTGTGCACACATTCTTAATTTGGTTGTTCAAGAAGGTTTGAAAGAGGTGGATGATGTTATTATCAAGATTAGAAATTTTGTTAGATATGTTAGGAGCTCTCCTGCTAGAATGCAAAGCTTTTTGAAGTGTGTTGATGAGGAAAAGATCAATTCCAGAAATCGTGTATGCTTGGATGTTGAAACTAGGTGGAACTCGACTTATCAAATGTTGGTTGTGGCTGAAAAGTATGAAAAGGCTTTTGATAAGTTGGAGTGTGAAGATTCTCGCTACTCTTTATATTTTTGTGGTGCTGATGAAGAATCGATATAGCAACCTGATTCATTAGCAAGCAGAATGAGGTATTTGCTAGCACAAGAGGAAGAGGAAGGAAGAGACAAAAATTGATGGGTCCTCCAGCATGTGAAGATTGGAAAAATGCCAGGTGCTTGGTTGAGTTTTTAAGGTTGTTTTACAATGCCACATTGAAGTTTTCTGGTACTGCACATGTCACATCCAATTACTTTTTTCATGAACTTGTGGCTGTGCAACAAGGGATTCTGGACATGACCAGGAGTAGTGATCACATATTAAGTGGAATGGCATTTAGGATGCTAGGAAAATTTTCCAAGTATTGGGTGCAAGTTGATAATTTGAATCCCTTATTGCATATCGCCGTAGTTCTTGACCCACGGTATAAGCTAAGATATGTGGAGTACTGTATGGAGATAATTAATGATGCCAAAGTTGCTGCCTCCTTATCTGAAAATTTGGAGAGCAAGTTCTTGGAGTTGTATGCATTTTATGCGAATGAAAACTTGGATTCTACTCCACAAGATGCTGGAATTGTTTCAGCGCCTACAATTTCTGCAGATTTGGCAAAGGTTGACCCAGCTAAAGCACTAAGGCTAAAATTTGCAAAGGAAACTGCATCTCCTATCATTTCTGGAGGGAAATCTGAAGCACAACGGTTCCTAGCAGATGTTGCAGAGCCTGAAACGGACGACTTTGACATTCTTATGTGGTGGAAGGTTCACTCAACCAAGTATCCAATTATTGCAAAGATGGCGAGAGATGTGTTGGCTGTTCCAATATCAACAGTGGCCTCGGAATCTACCTTTAGCACTAGCGGTCGTGTTTTGGATCCTTACCGGAGTTCATTGTGTCCCAATATCGTTGACGCCTTGATATGCTGCGAAGATTGGTTAAGAGCAAAGCCGAAAACTATAGAACCTGAGAATGATGATTTAGGTAATCTATTTTTCGGTTTAGTTCTTTGTTTCAACTAATTGAATTGTGATGATAATATGTTTGTTGTGCAATCAAATCATGTAGAGTCTCTAGAAGTTGTTGCTCCTGGACCTGGTGAAGCAAGTGCTGGAAAATGATTTACTATCCTGCTAAATTTCACCATGTAAGTATTTTCAATGGTTTTATTGGTCTGTACAGAGTTGCCATTATGCTCTGATTCTGATTTGATTGTTCATCTCTTTCAGGAGCATTGATAGGTGACTGAATTTGTTGTGGTGATCACCACTGAATTGGATTGCTTGTGGCTGAAAAGTGTGATTCTCCCTTTTAGTTTTTTAGATTCTTGAGTATGGACATGAGGATTGTGATTTATTCAGCTTTTTGGAATTCTTTGTTTTGGGATACTTTTAATTCTTAGATTCTTGCTGTACTAGTTTCACCAGCTGTTGTTTGCTGGTAAATGATATTAATAATAGTTGTTGATGTCTCTTTTGCCTATAGTTGCTGCGTTTTTCTTTTTTGCAACTGCTGTCTTTTTTTATTTTCCTACAACTGCTGCATTTTTCATTTGACAACTGTTGTCTTGCTTTTTCATTTTTACAGATCCGTGTTTGTTTAATAGCTGCTTCATTTTTATGCAACTGTGTTTTTCATTTATACAGATCTGTGTTGCATTTATACAGCTGCTGTGTTTTTCAGTTCAACAGCTGCATTTCTGTTTTTATAGCTGCTACATTTTTTTATTTTTATAGCTGCGGTCTTGGTTTTACATTTCTACATATGCAGTTACTTTTTTTTATTTCTTTTCTAAACTTATGTTTCTGTTTTACCTGCATCTGTAGTTACATGCTGCAACCTGCAAGCTACAACTGATGATGTCCTTTTCTTTTTTTACAGTCGTTGTTGTTCTTATCTTTTCCACACATGTTGTATATTTTTAGTATATTGTGGGTGAAACCGCCAATCCAACAGCATCATCCGTCATCCGCCCGACCCAACCCGATACTAAATGCGGGTGGGTGACGGATTGAAAATTCTCAATCCGTTTAGGAAAAATCAGTGTTGCTGGATTAGTTTTCTAGCAAAAATCCACCCGATCCGCCCGTTGTCCACCCCCTAATACTTGGGCCGTAGGGCCTGGCAACGTTGTAGAAAGAAGAATCTTCAAGCACTATCGTTTTAGCCTAACCAGTACCGTAGGGCCTGGCAACGTTGTTGGGTCAAAAACAGTGTTGCAAGTGTTGTTAGGGTGAGGTTAAAAACGAAGGCATGTCTGTTGGGCCAAAGCCGCATAATGGCCAGTTAGGTTAAATTACGTACGACATTGCAGGCTGTTGCAACAATGTTGCGTAAGATGATTGGCCAAAACAATGTTGTTTGGCCATGATATTGGGAAAAAATCCAAAAGTGCCACTGTTTAAAAAAAGAATTCCAAAAATACCATCCAACCCCAAAAAATTCCAAAAATACCACCCTTTTTCAAAAACCGCCACCCCACCCTGCGGTTTACACGAAAACTGCTGGGCGGGGGCGCGGTTTTCTATGCAAACCGCGGCCCTAGGGGGCGGTTATAAAATTTTTTTTTGGACCAAACCGCTGGGTGGGGTTGCGGTTTGGCCCAAAACCGCCACCCCACCCAGCGGTTTGGTCCAATATTTTTTTTCGATCAACTCCTAACTTCGGTCGAAACTTCAAACGAACGTAACTTTGCACTCGGGTATCCAATCGTAGTGATTTGGTTTTTCATTTCGCATAACTTTTCAAGATCTACAACTTTTACTAAGATGAAATTTTGAAAACAGGAATTAGTTGCGGATATACGGGACCTTGGGAATAACTTTACCTTTACTTTTCACAAATCCATGTACATTTTGAAATTATGATTATTTCAAAAGTTGTAGATCTTGAAAATTTATGCGGAATAAAAAAAATTCATGACGTTCGGATTTTGGAGCACAAAGTTATGGCCGCCCAAAGTTTGATGAAATCAAAAAAAGGCTCGTTCGGGTGGCAAATGACGTTTTTTCGAGACGAAGGCGGGACTCGGAGGTTTGCGGCTTGCAAGATCTCAAAAAGTTATTAGGATTCAAAAAATGGAGGCCGCAAACTTTTTGAGATCTTGCAAGCCGCAAACCGCCGGGTCTCGCCTTTCGTCAAACTTTGGGCGGCCATAACTTTGTGCTCCAAAATCCGAACGTCATGAATTTTTTTTCTTCCGCATAACTTTTCAAGATCTACAACTTTTAAGATAATCATAATTTCAAAATGTACATGGATTTGTGAAAAGTAAAGATAAAGTTATTCTCAAGGTCCCGTATATCCACAAATAATTCCTGTTTTGAAAATTTCATCCTAGTAAAAGTTGTAGATCTTTGAAAGTTATGCGAGATGAAAAAAAAAATTGCTACGATCGGATACCCGAGTGCAAAGTTACGTTCGTTTGATGTTTCGGCCGAAGTTAGTTGATCGGGAAATTTTTTTTTTTGGACCAAACAGCTGGGTGGGGTGGCGGTTTTGGGTCAAACCGCCACCCACCCAGCGTTTTGGTCCAAATTTTATATTTATTTATAACCGCCCCTTAGGCCCGCGGTTTGCATAGAAAACCGCGCCCCCGCCCAGCGGTTTTCGTGTAAACCGCAGGGTGGGGTGGCGGTTTTTGGAAAAGGTGGTATTTTTGGAATTTTTTGGGGTTGGATGGTATTTTTGAAATTCTTTTTTTAAACAATGGTATTTCTGGAAAAAGTCTATGATATTGTTGCGGTGATGAGTAAAAGTTAGACTGTGAGCCAAAACAGTATTGTTTGACGGCTGCCGCATTGTGGTGTTGGGTCGGACACATGTATATGAATGCTATTAACGGAAAACACAAAAGTTATGAGAGGAGCTCTCTCCTCTCTCCTAAAACTTGGAGTGTCGCCGATGATGCTTTTGCTCTTGGAAATTTGTAGGAGGGCCGGTCAGGCTCTCATGGGTTGCATTGCGGCGGTGATTGCGGTAGTGCTAGCAAACCAAGGGGCAGAGATACTTCACTCGTATCGCTGGATGAAAGGAAGAAGTGAAGGAACGGTGGAGACGTCGGGTCTCCCTCCTCGGTCGGGAAGCACTGAATCTTTTAAGAGCTCTTTGCCTCTCGAAAAACGAAAATGAGTAGTCGGCGTTGATGGTAAAGAGGGCGCTGACATGGAAGGGCGGGATCGGAAACGAGTGCGCCGTTCCATAAAACAGGCTTGGCGGTTTGTACTGCCGTCGTCTGGCGAGCTGGAGAGTAATGGACAGGGAGAACCTGCATTTCCAGCGAGCGGTTTCAAGTTCTATATAAAAAAGGTAGACCCATGGCGGTTTGTAATGCCGTCGTCTTGCGAGCTGGAGAATAATGGGCAGGGAGAATCTGCACTTCCAGCGAGAGGTTTTCAGGATTATACTGAAAAGGTAGTCCCCCTCGGAGTCCCACGACAGACTGACCTTAGACTCCGTAATGGAGCAAGTTTGATTCCCCTGTTGATGGGAAGAAAGACGCCGGATTTTGCACCCCGGCGCCGGCGAGATTCGAATCTTGGGTTGTTTCGCCGAGCCTGTCGGCTCAGGATATAGAAACGTGCCCCCGATGGTGTCTCACAAGAGAGTTCCAGAATCTCTAGCGTGGGGCCCGGGAAATCGGTTACAGTTAACGGCTTTGGGGATCTCCTGTGGAGGCATATCCCCGTAACAATTGGAAAAATATCCTTGGTTAGGGGGATAAGTCAAAATAGGATCCAGCAGTACCCCAAAAGGAGTCCTAGTGTCACTGCACAGCTTTCTGCCAGGCCTTTTTATTCTCCACGCACCCGTACCTCTCTTGCAGTCACGATCATTGAGCAGGATAGGAGGAAAGGGGCGGAAAAGGAGAGAGCACAGTTGACACTTGGGATAATCTGGTACGTGGATAAACCTACTATTTACTCTATGATTTCGATTCATGAGGGTGATCTAAACAGGTCCCAAGTTTGTGTAGCTTCGGCTTCGTACCCTTGGACAGTTTATAAGGGGGATAAGTGGGACGCGGTTGTTTCTAAACCATTCCCATGGCTATCTTTGCAGAGAATTCCGATGGAGCACGTGTCGTCCGACCAGATCGTCCACTTCTCCATGGAGGAAATCCAATCGGACAGAGTCCGCAAAGCTCGGGGGTTGATTGGCCGGATGTTCTCGGACAACAGCCTTTCTCTGGTGGAGCTTCGAGAGTCGGTGAACACGCACTGGCAAGGTCAAGGGCGGATTCAGGTGCGCCAGGCAGCACACGGGCTCTATGAATTCACCATGCCCGATGAAGCGGCCAAGCTATGGGTCCTTAGACGTACACCATGGGTGATCAAGGATAGGGTCCTCCATCTTCGGGCATGGACCGCGACGATCACCAAAAAAGTCTTTGATGATCTAGCAACAGCCCCATTTCGTGTGCAAATGTGGGACATCCCTGAAGATTGCTGCACCCATCATTTTGGGCGCAAGATGGCGAATGCCACAATTGGCCATGTGCTTGAAGCTGGTGTCTTCTCCTGCTCGGAATCGGAGCGTAAGTTTGTGAAGGTGAAAGCTGTGATCGATTTCTCTCAGCCATTAAGATCCCAAATCATGGCCGAAAATGAGGAGATGGGCCGATTCTGGATCCGCTTGAAGTACGAGTACCTGCCTCTGTTTTGTTTCAAGTGTGGCCGAGTTGGACATGCGAGGCAATCTTGCGTATTTGATCCCCCATCCCGGAAGGAGAGGTTTGGACCTCAAATGTCGACGAAAAAAATGGGACGCCGTATCTATGAGGAAGTGGAGGAGAAAAATCAATTTCCTGGACAGGCGAAATCGGTGTGGATCAACGGAGCTGTTCAGGGAGCTCGACAAGTGGAAACCAAAAAGGCAGTAGGTGGGGGTGCTACCAGGAAGAATATGGGGAACAAAACGGAGACGGCGGCAGCTGCAACTAGTCCGCTGTGGATGGGAACGTCGGCTGAGCCGTTTCTCACGACGGAACCGACAGGGCCGAGGAAGAGAAGCTCGTTTCGTGTCCCAATCACCCGTAGCCCCAAAATCATTATTGGGAAATTGGCTCGGCAACGGGAGGGGAAAAAATCGTCGGACAACAGAAGCCCCGCTAAGCCCATAAGCGCGGCCCAACAAAAGGCTGCTGCTCATCCTGCTCAAGAGGCTCGGCCCAAATCAGTGGACAGCCCAAGAATGGCTGCTGCCCCTACTGCTCAGGAGAAACGGCCCAAGTATGCTGTTCGCCCATTAGTGGTGGTCTCGAAAGATGTGGCCCATCCCATGCGTGTGAAGCGCCCGAAAGAAGCTGATAGGGACAGCCGCCGCCGTCCTAAACTGAATAAAGAAAAAATGGCGCCGGGAAAACGATCGAGGGCCCCTGCTTCGCCGAAGGATCTGATGGATGTTGACCCCAAAGAAGCTGAGTCTATCTTGAAGGTAGGCAGGCAGCAACAAGAACGAATGGCGGCTCACCGGCGGCGTATCATCCTGGAGGACGATTCTGAGGACGATTTTGTCCTGACGGCCGTTCCGGTAGACATGCAGCAGAGGTGCTTGGACAAGGAAGGCGGAGAGAGGAAGGAAGTGGGGAGGCGGAGACAGGAGGTGGATGCCCATCAATCTGAAGCGGGTGGGGACGTCCTGCAAAAAATCAAGCCGAATGGAAAGAAGGGTGGAGAGGCTGCTAGGCGTGACCCCAAACAGGCTCATGGGGATGGAAAGCGTATGGAAGCTGTGAAGGAAACTAATCCGCAAGTGGTGGACTCCCTAGATGATGGGCAGTGTGGAAATTTAGCCACGGGGTTGCGTGAGGGGTCTATGGACTCGGATGAGACCATATCCGATGCTGAGCCTCCAGTCTTTGAGGTACGTAGACGTACTCCACAGCGACTTGGTTGGCTGAAGAAAGTGGCTCGTGGTGTTCGTGTCAGCCAAGTAGTGCAGGCCTTTGAGAAAGGATTAGCGATGCACGATGAAGGGGAGGTTGGGGGGATACCCCAGATTGATAGCAAGAAGGAAATGGGGTTGTCAGGGCCTAGAGATACAGCAGCAGCTGAGCTGGGTATCCGTGAGTATGGATCCAATCTAGTGGATCGTATGGAGGGACCCAAAAAACGGCCCCTGGATTCTGTCGAGGGAACAATGGCGGAAAGCCCTACCCCAAAAAAACAGTTTGTGAAGGACGTTGAGGAAGCTGAGATGGTGGAGGAAGCCAGCCAAAAATGGCCCCAATCGGATAAATGAGGGTTTTGGCCTGGAACATGAGAGACATTGGACCATCCCTCACGTTCCAAACTGCTGTAGGGTTAATTCGTTCGAATAAGCCGGATCTTGTTTTCTTTTCGGAAACAAGGTCGTGCAGGCGCGTAGTTTCCCGTCGTTTAAGGGGATTAGGTTTTGATTCTTCTTCTTGTTTTTTTGTTGATGCTGTTGAGGCATCGGGTGGGTTAGTTGCTGCTTGGTCCCCCGAGGTTGACGCTTCGGTGTTTTTGCATTCCAGTTTTTTCTTATGTATCCAAGTTAATGAGAATAATTTTTCCTATGTGGTGATTGGTGTTTACATCAGTTGTGATATTGGCATTCGTACCGCCCAATTGACTCAAATCAGAGAGATATGCGAGGGTCTTACCTTACCTTTCGTGGTGATAGGGGATTTTAATGCGACGGTCAAGGAAAGTGAAAAAGATGGGGGGAACCCGTGGTCTTTGATCAAGTCCTTGGCATTACGTGAGTTTGTGCAAGACCTTGGTTTGCATGACCCTGGTTTCCAGGGTGACCAATTTACTTGGACAAATAAGCGTATGGGCCCGGCTTGTATTAGAGAGAGACTTGATAGGGCCCTGTGCTCTCAGTCGTGGATTAACTAGTTCCTAGATACCCTAATCAAACATTTTACTGACCAGGGATCTGATCATAGGGCTATTCTTCTTTCGGATAAACCGTATGTTCGTAGTAGCAGACCTCTGTTCAGATTCGATGCTCGCTGGGCAGAGAACCCGGAGGTCAGGGCTATGGTGGACTACGTTTGGAAGGAGGAGATCAGTGGGACTCCAATGTATCAGCTCTGGCAAAAACTGAAAAATTTGCGCCATTTGCTTTATGACTAGAGTAGGGCGGGAACAACGAATTCGTTGCGGAATATCAGAACCCTCCAAGGGGAGATTGACAGAATTAAGTCATGCCATCCGATCAACTGGGAAGAGATCCGTGAACTAGAAATAGAACTTAATCGTTAATGGGAAGCGGAGGAAGTGTACTGGCAACAGAAGTCCAGGGTCCATTGGCTTAAGAAAGGTGACAAAAATTCGTCATATTTTCATACTGTTACCCGAGCGCGGCGGAAAAGGAATTTTGTCTCGGGACTCCGGGATGAAAATAATGAGTGGGTAACGGAGGAGAGAGGAAAGGCGGATATAGCTTCGGCGTTTTATCAACAGCTCTTCTCCTCTGAAAATCAGGTCCAGAACATGACAGAGAGGGTAGCCGGACTGCCTATAGCCCGTTCTGTGACCCCGGAAATGAATGCGGGTCTTACTGCGGCAGTTCTTCCAGTGAAAGTCCGGCAGACAGTGTTCTCCATGGGATCAAAACAAGCTCCGGGGTCTGATGGGTTTACATGGAAGTTTTTTAAAGCCTTCTGGGACATTGTGGGTGAGTCAGTTACGAAGGCGGTGTGTTCCTTCTTCACTACGAGACGGCTCCTCCGGAGCTTCAATCACACCTGGCTCACGTTAATCCCAAAGGTCGATAATGTTGAAACAGTCAGGCAACTTCGCCCTATTAGTCTTTGCCAATTTGTTTACAAAATCATATCCAAGATATTATCCGCCCGTTTGGCCTGTCTCCTACCCAAGATTGTGTCAGAAGGACAAAATGCATTTATTCGGGAGAGGCAAATAGTGGATAATATCTTGCTGGGGCATGAACTAATGCATTACCTCAAACTCAAAAAACGGGGGAAGAAAGGATATATGGCTCTGAAGGTTGACATGGAAAAGGCCTATGATAGAGTCGAGTGGTCCTTTCTTCTAGCAGTTTTAGAGAAAATGGGGTTTGGCGAGACGTGGAGGGGGTGGATTTATGAGTGTCTCCGCTCGGTGTCTTTTTCAGTCCTTATGAATGGCACACCCGCCGGTTTTTTTACACCGTCTAGGGGTCTAAGGCAGGGGGATCCGCTTTCTCCCCTGCTGTTTGTGCTTTGTACGAAGGGTTTGCGGCTTTACTACGTAAAGCCATTGCCGAAAAGAGGTTGGAGGGGGTGAAGGTTGCTCCGCGTGCTCCCAGGATTTCACATATGTTTTTTGCTGATGATTCATATCTATTCCTCCGCGGATCTCTCGATGAATGCGAACGGCTGATTGAAGTGTTGAATGAATATGAGGAACTCAGTGGACAACGGGTGAACTTGGGAAAATCTGCGGTGTGCTTTAGTAAGAACATTGTGCCCCAGGATCAGGAGTTCCTAGCACAAATCCTCGGGGTAGGGGCTGTGGGAGTTCAGGATAAGTACCTTGGGTTGCCGTCCCTGATATCCTGTTCGAAAATGGCAACTTTCCGATACTTGGAAGAGAAATTGCTGGGGCGTCTGCAGGGATGGAAGCGTAGGACGCTTTCCTGGGCGGCAAAAGAGACTTTGATCAAATCGGTAGCGCTGGCCCTTCCCCTCCATGTCATGTCGTGTTTCAAGCTTCCTCTCTCTCTCTGCCGGCTCTTGGACAAGTATGTTGCTAGATTTTGGTGGGGAGTGGAGGATGGGCAACCTAAAATTCATTGGATGTCATGGAGGAAGATGTGTCGTAGCAAACATGATGGTGGGATGGGATTCAGAAGGTTTGAGCAATTTAACCAAGCTCTGTTGGCTAAGATAGGGTGGCGACTCTTAAAAGAACCCCAGTCCCTGCTTGCCCAGGTTTACAAAGGGAAATACTTCCCGAGAGGATCATTCTTGTCAGCTACGGCTAGATCTCGTCCTTCTTGGGGATGGCAAAGCATTCTATTTGGTAGGGAATTGCTGGTGAAAGGGTCTCGGTGGCAGATCGGGAATGGTAGGACTGCGCCGTTGCTAGAGTCGAGGTGGATCCCTCGAATTCATCCTCAGGTCCCAGTACATAATCCTCAGGTGCTCCCTGCTGATGGGGTGTTACCGGTGGCGGAAGTTATTTGTCAGGCGGAAGGAAGATGGTGTGATCAGAAGCTTAGCCAGTGGTTTGATCCAGCAACATGTCAGGCAATCAAGGCTATCCCTCTTCCTCGGCTAGAGGTGGAGGATCGCCTGATATGGCATGGGACGGCGGATGGGGTCTTCTCTGTCAAATCGGCTTATCATTTGGCTGTACTTATAGACCAGCTCGATGGTCGGTGGAGGTCCACGGTTAGCTGGATGGATAGTCCTAGCTGGATTCGACTATGGTTGACTAATATTCCGCCTAAGCTAAAGATTTTCATCTGGCAAATTTTCAATCGGATCCTTCCGACAACTGAAGCTCTGTTGGAGAAGAAGGTGGAGGTCCTTCCTCGTTGTCCGGTCTGTTGGGCAGACCAGGAGACAATAGAACATTTATTTTGGTTCTGCCCAGTGGCTAGAGCCCTGTGGGACCTTTCGGGGCTTGACGATTTGGGTCAGGGATTGCCGCGATACTCCTTTCCTTTCTTCCTCAAGAAATTGTTGGCTATTGTGACCCCATCCCAGTGGTGGGCTGTGGTGTCTCTCTTATGGAGAATTTGGCGGTCGAGGAATTGGGTCGTGTTTGAAGGCAAGCAGTTCGGGGTTCCGGCACTCTTGCGTCAGTACCATCAGCAACATCAAGAGTGGATCCGCCTCCCTATAGATCAGGGGGCTCGGCGGGCAGAGATGCCGCTGCAGGCGGCTCCTGGATCTGGGGATGGTAGGTTGGTTTGTCGATGGGATGGGGCAACTAAGTGCGGATCGCACTCAGCAGGGGGAATGGTCCTCTTAGACCAAGGGGGTAATACTGTTATAGCGCGAGGGATTCAATTCCCGGGTATAGAGGACCCCATGGTGGTGGAGTTGCTTGTTCTCCGGGAAGCGATACTTTGGTGCTTAGGTATGGGCCTGTTGGAGGTTCGCTTTGAGGGGGATGCTAAGGTGGTGATTGACAAGATTCGGCAAGCAGATGCCAAGGATAACCGAATGGGTGCGATTCTGGAGGAGGTGATAGGATATTTTTCGGTTCATCGTGGATTTTGTGTGCGATTTGTAGGTCGTAGGAACAATCGGGTGGCCCATTTGGTGGCCAGGAAAGCCCTTTTATTGTACCCGGCTGTATTTCGCTGGTTTGATTTCACTAGCTGGCTTCAGGCCAGGCTGTAACTCTTTTTTATCAATATATCTGATTATCTTTTGAAAAAAAAAAGGTGTTGGGTCGGACAAGATAAATAATAATAAATGATATAATTGGCTAGAGCAATGTTGCGGCTACTCCACTGCAATATGGATTTAGTACTTCTTAAAAGCGAGATCCATATGGCCGTTACGGCTTAAACAGTTTTGCTGGCCTGGCCAAGGACGGAGCCTTGCAAGCTGCAGCGTTGTTTGGAACAAAAGATCAGGAAAAGAGAAGCGAAGGCGTTTTGACTGCACAACATTGCAAGGAAAGCTGGAAGTAAAGGTAAATCACGGTTGATTTAAGTACTCATCGCAAATTCGCAATATGGTTTAGGCTTGATAGTTGATCTTGAGAGTTGAACGTCATAGTAACCATATAATCATTCCTTTGCTTGCTTCTGGTTGAGCCAAATATGGCCTAGGACTTCCCTCATTAGCATTGTAAAATTTATGGCCATTTTGATAATTTATTCTAGGAGACGAAATTGTGTCAACAACTTGGTTCATAAATTCTTATAAACCAAGTTGTGGGGGCATTGTTTACACTTAAAATTAATTTGGTCTGAATTAAATGCCGCATTAATTGGTCTCAACATTTAATTCGATACCGCATGACAAAAAAGGGTGTCGTTTGGAGTCGAGCGGCATCACGGAGAGTTAAAACGACACCGCAAGGAAGCTCAACAACACCGCGATACTTAAAACGACATTGCTTAGGGAAAAACAATGTCGGATTCACTCGGCCTGTTGGTGTTGTTATTGGAAAAGGAATGTTTTTGTTTATTCCTTTTCGGAAGAGGAGAGAAAACGGTGCCGCAAACCTCAAAGCTCAACGGCATCGTGAGACTGGAAACGGTGTCGTTTCGCTAAAAACGTCACCGCGAGTAAACCCAACGACACTGCGGATTAGAAAACGATACCGCCAGAGGTCTTGGTAAGCGATGTCGTTTAGATAAAAACTATACCACAGCGGGTTGGGTTTTGGCGAGGGCGGCCTGGCAAGCCCAACGACACCGCAAGATGAGAAAACGATACCGTTTGGTAGAGAACAATGTCGCGGAATGAAAACGACATTGTTCGATGGGACCGGGACAGAGCAGTTCAAGGTCGACATCAATTAGTGAAAAGCGATGCCGCGGAAAGATTAAACGGCGCCGAAGGATAAGAATTTGACCGCGTGACAATAATGAGTCGGTTTAATTAATTAATCTGTTTAATAATTATTTTAGACGGTGTTGTTTGGGATAAAAATGACGCCGCGAGAGAAAAGGACACCGCAAGTAAGCCCGACAATGCTGCGGTACGTGAAATATTAAATTAATGCGGTGTCGCAAGGCTAAAAATGCCGCTAGTTAAACAACATCGCAGCGGAGATCGATGTCACGCTCGCAAATTCAGCGGTGTTGCGAGTTCGACAACACCGAGAAATTAACGATGTCGCAAGGCCAAAACAACATCGTGGAGCTCAATGACGTCGCGAGCTTGACGGTGTTGCAAGCTGAGCAATACTGTGAATGGGTTCAACGACGTCGTTATGGAAAGTTTGTTGGTGGAGGCGTAAACGATGCCGCGGGCTCATGAAAATAACGGACTTATTTTCTTGCACGTGAGATTTGGGAGTGAAGAGAAGATCAAAGCAGTTGATGACTACGACACCGTGGAGAAGAGTGAAGACACGTGGGAGTTTATGATGGAGGAGCTGAGGAAGCAGTTCCACGGAGTGTGAAAACTACGCAAGTGATTTGAGATAAAATCACCGGAGCAAGGAGAGAGAGACAACCAAAAAATCAACACATATAAACTCTGTTCAAACTTTACCTTTTCTCTGTAATTCCGTGGAGCTCTCCTTTCAGGAAGGATCTCCATAGTCGTAGCAGTAGTCGTAGTTGCGGAGCTCTCCACAGGAATCTCCACAGGAGTAGTTTTAACGTAGATTCCCCAAGAACTCAAACACCCTCGTTCGAACAATGTTTGGAGAGGTGTGAACCGTAGTAATGGTCGCATTGGTTAGAAGTCAGAGGTGCATCGATTAAATCAACACCGCCCGGTGGATATTTGACGATTGTCTTCGTTTTCAGAAGTCAGTGTTGCACCGATCAAACGACGGTGGATATTTGATGGTCTTCTTGATTTTTGCAGTCGGTGGTGCGTCCGATCAAACGACACCGCAAAGGTTTCCACATCGAAAGAATCAAATCGACACCGCCGGAAACAAATTCGGCACCGGTGGTGGTATTTGGTTTTCGCGGGAAACACCCACAACCCTGATTTTGTCTTCTCTAGAGATTCTGAAAGCAAAGAAACAAAAATAGGTTAAAGAATAAGTATTAATCATTAAATAAAAGATCGCTGGTACGGAATATTTGCAAACCAACTCTCAAAGTTAGGGGTGGTAATCGGTAAACCGGTATTCGGTATCGGTATTCGGGTTTATAATTTTCCATTCGATAATACCGGATAATAGCCGGTAAATATCGATGGTATACCGGTATACCGTAATACCGAGTATAGAACACTAGGTAGATCATAGATTTGGCTGCTGCAACGAAACTAACTATCCAAAGAATGACAAAACCAGACCATTTACTCCGTCCCGCAATTACCTATTAGCATACAACCAACTGTTTACTTCATCTTGTTACATGAAAAGCAAAGAAATTTCTCCTTATAAATAGTAATAAAAAGTGAATTCTAGCTCTCATCATCACCTTATATAAGTGCAGTGGTCGCCTGTCCGAAGCCAACGGTTTTAACTCGAAACAGAGTGAGACAGAGAAAAAGAATGGGGAAGAGATTCCAGTTGCCCAAGTTCTCCCGAGTTATCCCATCATCATTCCACTACTGCCGTTCCAAAAACCTCACGACACCTATCCTTCCCATCCCGCCCCTATTTCCTCCTTCCACCGCATTGTCTCCTCATCCGCCTCCGCCACCGTGATATGATCCCAAATGGTCCATTGTACACGTTTAAATTACTTTACGAAGAAGCTATCGAAGTGGGGAAGAAGAAAGGCAGAATTTGGCTAAGTCAAAATCCGTGTTCAGGGTACATACTTTGGAGGCATGGTTCTCTCAATTGGCTTGGTGGAAATTCCAGTTCAAGGGTTTGTTTTACAGAAAAGGTTTCCATGTTTCCAATGGTATACTTTGTGGATCCAGAAGATGTGATTAAGGTTGTTTTCCAAGGCCTCAAAGTTGCTACCTCAAAACTGGAAAACTGCCAGAAAATGGCTAAGGCAGAAAACTGTTTTGTGAAGCCTACTTTGGAGCTCAATTCGAGGAGTATGGATCTGATTCAAGTCCAAAGGCTTCCACAACATGCAACTAGGTATGTTTGTGAACAAATGGAAGGAATTGGATGAAGAATTGGAGTTCGGGAAGGCCTTCAACAAAAGGCGCGAAGTTAGTACGAAAGCTGCCTTTTGACTGTTTTCCGGGCAGCTTACTTGTGCTTGAAGAAAGAGAGTTTAAATCCGAATTTTGTGTCCTTTTTAGTGTAGACTTTTACCTTAATTTTTTCCTAGTTATATTAGGTTTGTATTAGGTTTTATTGGCTATAAATAGCCTTTTATTTCGTTGTAAAAGAGAAGACTTTGATTAATCAAATTGAGAACCTTTTGGTTTTTGTGCAAGTTGCGACTTGTGTTGAGTTTGGTGGATTCCAAGCTCGTGAGCTCTTGTATCGATTGAATAGTCACTTCAATCGTGGTCGGGCATCTACCTTCTATACCAATCGAGCGTTCCCCAGGTGTGGAATCGTCCTTTTGGTTCCGTTTTATCCCAAGTTCGTATTAAGAGCGCTTCGTTCTTGATTCGAGCTCAATCGATTCTTCGATTGAGTCGTTGCTGCGTTACTTTGATAAAAATACACCCTCCAGGGTCGTATTACACCGCCACGCATCCCCTGCCCCCTCCGCCAGATCATCCCAACATCACCAGGTTTTTTTTCTTTTCCCGTGGTATCATCCCAACATCACCAGGTTTTTTTTCTTTTCCCGTGGTATCAAGTTCTTAAATGCATGTTTTATTTACCCTTGATTACAATGTGGTTCACTTGGTGGGAGGGTTTTGTGACTCTCTCGCTTTCGCTTTTACTGGTTGTAACATGTGTGTTGGCATCACATCAGTCGTTAGTTTATGTATGGTACGGGTGACAAATGACAAAACATACTATGTATTACCCGGTATTCGGTATACCGATATTAATACCGAATACCGACTATTCGGTATTCGGCATACTGGTTAACATTCGGTATTGGTATTCGGTGGGTATACTGTCTGTTTCCGGTATACCGAATACCGGGTAATCTGTATCCGGTATACCGGATACCGACCGACTACCCGCCCTACTCAAAGTCAATGGACCTAAATCCCCCCGTCACTGACTGTTATTGACGAGTAAAAAGAAGTCTGCGACCCTGCCAAAAGGAGAAAATCAAAATACAAAGCAATTGACTGCTAGGTGGTACGCAGGAAGTAAGAGAAGGCAGAGAGTCAAAACAATGAAGGAAGTGAAGGTAATGTAGCAGAGAGATCGGAGAAGAATGTAGAGCACAACTAGGGTTTTAATTAACTTGGACGGTTGTGATTAAGACCCTATATAACTAAATGGTTTAGATGAGACGGAGTTATGTGTTGGTTCACAGGAGTAAAATTATTATCGAATTTTATTCGGGAGTTAATGGTGCAAAAGAATAATAGTTGAATTGGTAAAATTGTATTTGTAGAATGTAATATCTTTCCTTTTTCTCTTCTCAATTAAAGGTGTATGAGGCGTTTGGTTAGATGAGCCACTGTATAATAAATTGCATTGTTCATGTACTGTATACTGTTAATTTGGTTTATGGTTTTAAGGTGTCATTGTTTAGAGTTTACCATTTTTATCAGAGTGGCTATAGGTTTTAGCCGTGTGTGCATTATGTTTTTCCTAAATATTTCCAAAGACAATACAAATTCACATAAATATTCTTCTATTATCACTTTGTCAGTAGTGTGAGTAATGTTTGTTATTACCGACAATATAAATTTATTCGTTATTAGAGGTGTGCAATCGGGATCAAATTCGTGAAAATTATGGTCCAATAGTAAAAGTCTAAAAGACATCTTAGGATACTAACCTTCAAATAAATAGCAATGATTCAGTAGAATAATCTCAAACAAACAATAATGGGCTAAATATTACTTGCGACACAATTGCAATCATCACATAATAATGACGTTGAAATTTTTTCATACAAAAATGGACTAGGTGACGTATTTTTTTCGTCTTTACTGACGTCATATAAATTTTTTCACAAATACACAATCACTTGATGAAACATTACTGACAACAATATTTTATTCATCGGGAAAAATGGTGGCGCCCAAACTTTCCTCCAAATAAGGAGCTTAGTGATGATTTTTTATTATTTACCGATGAGGTTAGTTTTTGTCGCAAATACAAAGCTAGTTGACGAAACATTACTGATGACAATTGAATTTTATAAGTAAAAATAATTGTTAGTGACGAACTTCGGCTCTCGTCGCTAATAAGTTGTAAGAGTTAAAGAACTGTCGGAAGGGAATAAAACTCCCTAACCTGGGGCAGTCTTGAGGTACCGGAGCACACGATGGGCAACTATGACATGTTCAGGAAGAGGAGCATGAACAAACTGGCTCAGAATGATAACAAAAAAGGTGATGTCTGGGTGTGTGACAGTGAGATATAAGAGGCGCCCGACGAGACGGCGATAAGAGCTCGCATCGACGACTTCGTCAGTGTTAGATCCGAGACGAGTGAGAGTGTGATTCTACTTAATGGGAAAAGAACTGGGTCGAGCACCGACAACACCTGCGTCGTTCAGAATATCCAAAGTATACTTACGCTGACCGAGTACATTCCCGATCGGAGAACGAGCTACCTCAATACCCAGAAAGTACTTAAGGGGACCAAGGTCTTTGATGCTGAATCGATCGTGAAGGAAAGACTTAACCCGAGAGATGAAATTTATATCATTACCCGTAAGCACAACATTGTCCACATAAATAAGTGTTGCGATTAAGGTGGCACCGCGGTGATAAAGGAGAAGGAAAGGGTCAGCCCGAGAAGCAACAAATCCTAGCTCGATAAGTGCTAGAGTGAACTTGTTATACCATTTTTGGGAGGCTTGACGGAGACCATACAGAGACCGATGCAGTCGGCGAACGCGATTGTCACCCTTTGCAGCAAAACCATGAGGCATCTTCATATAAACTTCTTCCCGAAGATCGCCGTGAAGGAACGCGTTGTTGACGTCAAGCTGGTGGAGAGGCCAACCTTTTACTAACCACAACAACAATGAGAACACGAACGGTAACAAACGTTTCTACAAGAGCGAAGGTATCATGAAATTCTACACCTTCAACCTGTGTAAAGCCCTTGACGACAAGACGCGCCTTGTAGCGCTCCACGGAACCATCATGATGATACTTGATCTGGTAGACCCACTTGCAGTCGATGGCCCACTTGGCAGGTGGTAAGAATTTCAACGGCCACGTACCATTAGCTTCCAAAGCCAGGATCTCCTTGATCATCGCCTCGCGCCAGCAAGCATACTGGACGACTGTATGAAAGTGAGGAGGTTCAACAACTTGAGTGATAGTAGCGAGGAAGGCACGATGCGAGTAAGTAAAACGGTGATAATTCACATGGTTGGAAATAGGATAATTAGCGGCATGAGAAGAAGACCCGGGAAATCAACATCATAAATGGCGAGCTTTGCTGGCGGCCGCCGATCACGATCACCTTGGCGGGGCACAAGAGGCAGTGGCGGAGTGGGTTTGAGCTGAATAGGAGAGGTAGCATCATTACCACCGGGTTCCTCCTCGTCACCATCAAGACTAGAGGTGGCAATTAGGATCCAAATCCATGAATCCAATCCAATCCATCCACCAAATTATCCACCTAATCCAATCCATTTAAATCCAATCCATTTGATCCAAATCCAATTGGATTGGTGGATTCATGGATCAATCCATAGATCCAAATGGGAAATTACGATTTGGTACCTATATTTTTTATATTTTACATTTTGGTACCTAAAATTTATATTTTTATACGAAAAATATCATTGGAAAATTACATTTTGGTACCTAAAATTTTTCATTATGACATTTTAGTACCAAAACTTTTCAAATTTTACATTTTGGTCCAAGCCTTGGATGTCATTTGGATTTATGGATCAATCCACCAATCCATGAATCCACCAATCCATTGGATCCAATCCATTTGATCCATGGATCCACCAATCCAATCCACGAATCCACGAATCCGATCCAATTGCCACCTCTAATCAAGACCTTCATGCGTTGCCTCGTTACTGTGCCCTCCATGCATGCCATGCAAAGGAGCAGTGGGGTCGTCGCCCATGTCAAAGCTCTCTCTGACGTCCTCGACCGTATTCAAGCAATCCACCATCAACGGATCAAGCTCCCCCTCAAAATCAGCAACCGAAGGGAGCGAGATGGGCTGGGAAGTAGTAAGGGGAGTCGACGAGACAAGCTGGCAAAAGGAGATCATATATATGCGCTGCAAGGTGAGATCATATATCTTGTAACCCTTCTGAGAATGAGGATACCCAACAAAAACGCCATGATGTCCTCGTTCGACAAATTTATCCAAACCCGAGCTGGTATCCTTAGCATATGCTAAGCACCCAAACGCACAGAGATGAGTAAAGGAAGGAGCACGACCCAACAAGAAGATGGCAGTGTTTACACTCACACAAAAAACGAACAGGAAGACCCGTGTGAAACCGTAGAGCCCAAGCAATATCAAGATGGTGGCGGTGTTTACGCTCAACCACCCACCCCATTTGCTGTGGGGTATTAACGCAAGAGGTTTGGAGGAGGATGTCATATTCGGCATAGTACAATCGGAGAGAGGAAGTCTGAAACTCCATCCCGTTATCTGCCTGGATCCGTTTAACGGGATGATCAAATTGAGTGACAACCATCTGTCAGAAGGAGTGAATATACTGCTCGACATCAGATTTGTACTAATTAAGAAAATAAACGCAAGTGGCTCTGGTAAAATCCTCAACACAGTAAAGAAAAACCGAGAACCATCCAAGAAAGGGGGTCTTATATCCCCCCAAATATTCACATGAATCAACTTGAAACAGCCACGAGTTGTAATAGAACTGGAAGGAAAACTGGGTATGTCTCTTTTTCTCGCAAACAAGAATCACAATACATCTTAACCAAACAAGAATCTTTCGAACCAAGAATACTACGCAACAAGGTATGTTTCTCAATAGAGGGATGGCCCAAATGTTGATGCCAAAGAGAGTGCTCATCACAACTAGCGGCAAAAGCTTCTACCCCACGACCCGGAATAGAAAACGCCACCCCACCCTGCTACGGGTAGTAGAGACCATCACGGAGGCGGCCCAGTCCAATCACTGTCTTGGAACGTGAGTCATGGATGATACAAAAATCAACCAAGGTTACCAAAGCAACAACATTATCTTGCATGAGGCGGCTAACAGACAGGAAATTGCATTTAAACTCGAGAACATAGAGAACACGACGTAAGGTAAGGCGATCATTTAATGTCACGGAACCCACGCCTTCAACAGGCTTGCCTTGATCTGAGGGGAAACCAATCAACCGGTAAGACATCTCCTTGGTGTGCCCTAGCTTGCGGCAATGACTGCAACGAGTGGGACCCATAATAAAGGATAACCAAAAATACACGCCAACAAGAATCCCTCGAATGGGTAGCTATAAAATTCTCATATGTGGTCACTACTCACACATATGATGGCGGTTTTGGTGCTCGTTTTGAATCTTATGAACAAAGGCTTTAAATTTGGGTAAGCTCTATCTTTTACCTAGAGAAGTCATCTAGGATAACAACTTAGTATATCCCACCAAAGCTTATAATATTTGACGGTACAAACAAGTCCATATGAAGTTATTATAGGTGTCAAAACAGAACCCGACCCGAGTAACCCGCCCGTTTAACCCGATCCGCAACCCGCCCGCAACCCGAATTGACTTAAAGTCAATGACCCGTAACCCGCCCGACCCGCAACCCGACTAGCCCGCAACCCGATTGGCCCGCAACCCGACTGACCCTCAACCCGATTAAACCCGAACCCGATTGACCGACAACCCGATTGACCCAAACCCGATTAACCCGAACCCGCCCGATTGATCCGAATAATTGCTATATTATATAACATATAGTCTTTCAAAATGAAAATTTTGGTTCTAAACCAAGGCAAAACCATTTTTCCATTTCTCTAGGTGATGTTCAAAATCTAAAATTCATTTAAAATGATGTAGTTTTAATAAAATTACAAAAATTAAAACATGAAATTCAGTTGAACATTAAGTTCATCTTGCAAATTACAATTATGTGCAATGTATTGAAAACTTGGAGTGATCTAGTTGGTTAAATGAAAGTGTGTCTGCTAGCAATCTTTTACTGGTAAAATGATTTTTTTCCTAGATAAAAATAAATTAACTTTAGTTGATATCATTTAACAAACCGTATTAAATCTCTAAACAAACTCTTAAAAAAAATTATTTGATTCTCTAAGTAGCAGTAGCTGTAGCTTTGATCATTACACTTTGAGAGTATGAAAAAATACAAATGGGTCAATTATACATCCAAAAGTGATAGAAAATACAATATGATGCAAATCAATTTGCTATAAACATCCATTTACACCAAGAACATTCTCAACAACAAGCATCAAAAGTTGTTTGAAATGGAGACCCTCATTGTCATTACCTATATTAGCAAATCTACATCGATCGCCTTCTTGAATAATTCTCTACAAATCTACAAAATTAATCTGGTATAACTTAAGGGAACTATTAATGGGAAGCTCTATGTGAAGTTCATTCATTCATCTATCTACTCGAGAAGTAGCAACAACAGTTTCAACAAGAAAATTCCCTCATCTTCCTTTGGATCTGCAAAAAAGAGGCAGCAACTGTAATTTATCAAACCTCAACACAGAACAACAAGCAATTAAAAAGTGTCTCATATTGGTTTAAACAAAAAGTAAAAGTGGACTATTAGAACAGGACACAAGGCTTGATTTCTCTTCATAAAAGGAAGCCAAAATCAACCAAATAAACCAATCATAGCTAATTTCAGAATACAATATAAACACTCGCCAATCTACATATCTAAAGCCACAATTACCCAAGGACAATAGAAAGCAGTTACACAAACAATAGAAAACCACAACACCACCAGACTCACCATTATCACAAACAGAGATCCAATTTATATCGTGCTGCATCAGCAAGGACAACCTGTGCTAGGGCGGTAGCACCCTAGCAGCAGTAACCTGACCCCAAGAGACCCTTCCCTTCTCACCTCCAATCTCATTAAGAAGGACGAGCTCACGGTATTTCCCTGTTCCTCTCTGAGATCAAAATTCCCAAAAAAAAAAAAATCAAGCCAACAGTTAAAATAAAAATCCATGTTCTCCAAATTGAAATCAAGAAAGAAAATCCTAAATAAAAGACGATCCTTACCTATAAGAAACCGTCAGTTCTCATTTCATCATCGTCATCGCGGTCTGAGACTCTTCGCCTCCATCTCCAATGACTGCTATCTCCTTCTTGTCCCCTAGATCGATGCCTTTTTGGGGTCGTTTAGGGTTGTCGGGGCAGGGGGTAATCTTTGCTCTATGTCCAGACAGGACATTCCGAGGCGGAGGTGGTCATGGCTGTCGCATGGATGGAGCAGTGGGGAAAAGTTATGTTTGGGCCACTTGTGAGAAGAGGAGATGAGACTCGGATCAGGGAGAAGACAGTAAGGCTTGATTTTATTTTCTAGATATGTGAATCGAGAAGCAAAGAACGAGAGAGAGATGGTTTAAGGTTTTGGCCCTTTTGGGTCATTAAGATTTAAGAGTGAAGGAAGATAATTAAAAGCAGGAAGTTCTCATTCTCAACTAGAGCAAAATGAGAGGATGGAAATTGAAGAGTGAGGCGGCTAGGGCAAGTGAGAGTGACCTACTGGCCTCTCAATTTTAGAAGGATAAGATATGGACGGAATATTTTCACTTTTGGAGGGAGGAGAAAATTTTCAGAGTATTGCATCCGGGGGCAGAAGTAAATTTTGAGCGGGACTGAAAAGTGTGAGAGGTAAAACCCCCCAAATAAAATAGTAAAATACATTTTCATTTAGTGTTGGTTAACACTTTTTTATACAAACATTCTATTAAATAATTTTTAAAAATTCATGTTTAATTTTTAAATTTTTTAATCTTTTGGATGGTAAAAGTTTCATTTTTATTCATGTCAAGAAAGCCACATTCCCTTAATAAATTTAATTATTTGAATATAAATCGATTTGTTTCAATATTATGTGAGTTGCCTACTCAACACAAAATTCCGACGTAAAACTACCGAGACTCGTTAACATCATCATCGGTGAACATCATCACATTGGCTAAAAATCCTGAAAAATGTTTGAATTAGTGTAATAAAAATGTGTACGTTGTAGTAACAAGTCATAAGTAACTAACTCGATGCGTTGAACGGAACAGTTCGCAACCCGAGTATAGGGTATATGTTATCTAGTAGAGTTATTATTGAAGTCACAACAATTCTACTGACCTTGATAAATTATATTTGATTGTTCGTTAGGGCATAGAGCATATGATTAGGTTATATGCTAGAGATGGTTTAGGGCATAGGGTATTGATAGTTTGAACGGTTCTAAGTTTTTATTAACATATGTTCACTTGAAGTTATTTGAAGTTTTAATTCATGTTTATGATACGTGGTTAGCGTATAGGGTATATGGTGTAGGGTATATGATTTATGGTTAGGGTATAGCAAATATCAAGTTTTTATCTATGTTTTTAAATTAAAAGTATGACTTTCACTTTAAACTAACAATAGTAGCAAAATCGCAACTCATAAGAATATATGGTTAGGGTATAGGGTATGTGGTTAGTGTATATGGTACATGATTAGTGTATAATGTATTGATGGATTAGGGTATACGATCAAACAATATATACTAACTTAATATTGTCGATTGAGGGTAAGGGTTGAGTGTATAGGATATGTTATTGAGTAAGTTATGATTGAATTCATAATAATTTTACTAGATTTGATAGTTAATCTTCAATGGTTCAATATTTAGGGTAATTTGAACAATTTTACAATTACGATTAATTACATAACAAGTTTGCAAGTCATACAAAATGATTCAATATCTTGACTATCTTTTTTTTAAATTAAGTATATATAAGAGGTAGAAATAAATTGGTTAAAATTTGTGAAAATATTTTAAACTAGTGTAATAAAATGTGTAAATTGGTAACGAGTAAAGAGTAAGTAACTCAATGCACTAACCCGAACAACCCGCAACCCGCTCGACCCGCAACCCGTTTGAACCCGAACCCGATGAACCCGCAACCCGACTAACCCGCAACCCGTTTGAACCCGAACCCGATGAACCCGCAACCCGATGAACCCACAACCCGACTAACCCGCAACCCGATTGAACCCAGCCCGAACTCGCTCGATTGGCACCTATAGAAGTTATAGATGTCAGTTTTTAGTTATGTATGGTTTTGGACTTAAAAGAGCTCTTTTTCTTTGCTAAGGTGCATGGATGGAAGAATAAGGTTTGATTCACTTTCTAGCCTAGGCAATCCCCTAGATAGCCCTAATCTATAAAGCTTCCAAGAATGTCCTAGTTTTCTATGCAATTCAAGATGATCTATGTTTCCAGCAAGCAAACATTTTGCATGGCAACTTCATTCTCAAAAAGATTATTGCATATATCCGCTCTAGTGGTCTACCTACCAATATTTAATTATATATATGCAATTGCAAATGAATTGCGTTGATGTAATTACATTTACATTAATATGAGTTAGATTGCAAAAAATATTTATGTGGCAATAAAATCATCTATGCAATTAATTTTGCAATTGTATTGACGTGGATACTCTAACACATAAAGGGTTAGCACAATGGTTGTCATGACGACATCCTATTGGTCGGTTCAGCAGGAAACAACTAGTACCGGTCACCAAGCAAGTTGGAAAGGGATCGGTAATTAGTATTACTCAAAACCGGCTAGTCATACCAGAATTCGGATTTCAGTATTTTCACACATTCTCCAAAAATAAACACACAACATAAGATTTGAACTAAATCCCTTATGTTCACTAGTTTCAATTATGCACCAAAAGGCTACAATGGACTTTGTGATTTATATTAACCTTATATATTATATAGCTAGTAATATATTTTACATAAATTATTGTAAATATTAATAAAATTCATTTTATATACATTTATTTTTTACATATCTAATTATTTACTGAGTTACGAATTCCTAACTATAAATTATTTTATGTGAATGAACTCATCTAATTGCTTCTTCCTAACTAATTTATTTAGTGTTGATGATTTTTCACTTTTCTCATGTATTCCATTAAAACCGACATAATCACATAAATCAATTATACCACCGTTCGTATCATTCCACTTGTCAAAAAGATAATGATATTAACAGGTTTGATAACCTTGATTAGCACCCAATCCAGTTCCCGTTAGAGGTCTCTTTTCTTGATTTTCTCGTTTTGGCCACTTCTCCTTGTGTCGGGCTTTTGTTGCCTGCTTGGTACTTCCTTGCTTTCTGATTTGGGTCGAACCCAGGGGCGGAGCTAGCATGGAAAGGGGGTGTGCCACGACACCCCCTTGGCTTGGGTAATGGGCCATCAACAAGACAAAATGGGCATATTTAGTAGTGAACCCGCCTATAATAGTGATATGGATGGAGTTGCTTTGGGAAAAAATTCACATTTTTATCAACTTAAAATAAAGATTAATATTTTATTAGAAAATTCATAAAAATAACTAATAAGTCAAAAATTAATATCTTAAATTAATTTCTAATTAAGTAGTTGACTGACTTTACTAGATGAAAACAATTATCATTATTTGAAGTTAAACGAGAGTAAAAAATAAAAAAAAATTACATGATACAGTACAAATGAAATTCTTGATAGATAACTTTTTCAAAATAAGAAAAGGTCATGATAGATTTTTTACCGGACCCCTTGCTTCAAATCCTGGCTACGCCACTGGTTGGACCCTAAGCAAATTATCTACTGGACCAATAACTTTGTTCACCCGATTTTGTCTTCGAGTCTGTAGCCGTTTTCAGATTTGGTTTAGGCTGTTGGTCCGCGTTTAGGTCCAATTTTTCTTGTGCCCAATAGGTGGCTCCTCTACTTGCAGGGACAACTCACTTCCTCCCGAGTGAATCTAGATTCTTGAACATGTTTTGATCTTATAATAACCGGCGAGTTGTATCCATAGATGTTGTAACATCGATCGAAACTTATTACAATTAGAAGCCTTCAATTCTAGGAACTAAATATTGAAAACACATTCATAATTAAGAAAGGAATTGCGAGGCTGAGTATTCTTACAATAATGTAGGTTAGGGATGACAACTTTGACCTAACACATTTTATCCGATCTATTTGACATGTTTTGGAGTGAATAATATCCATGGTACTCTCCTCGGTCTGAATGATATGTAATTTTACTTAAACTAATTAGGATTTAAATTTTATGGCCTCATATTTTAGCAATAATAAAGTTTTAAATATGCATGAATCTCAATTTCTTGAATAATTTAAATACACTTATCATATCCTTGAATAGTTTTAGATTTGAATCACATAATAAATTATCTTACCTAATATGGACGAACAAATATAGATATGCATATAATCGTCGTCAATTTCTAATGCTGAATGGACTGATGATGCAGTGATAAGTCCAAGGTTGTCATCTCGCGGGTCGAACCACCGGTTGACTCATTTTGATCTTGACCTGGTGAGAAAAATGGGCCACAACCCCGTCGGGTCGACCGCTGCAAGGTACCGAATTGGAGGTCAAACTATGTCTTTTTTTCCTTTGGTTTGTAAAATGCTCCTATTTTCCGATTTTTCTTTTCTCCTAACCTAATCTTTGAGATTCTAAGTTGAACATTTTAATATTCATGTTATATATGTGTGTGTGAATTTTCACTATATGTTGGATGCAAGTACAAAATGTTATTTTTGCGTAATGTTACATGTTATTACTCATATGTTATATGAGATTTAATATAATTTATAGATGTTTAATAATATAATGTATTTTCATATAGTCGAGCTAAACCGAACTAAAACGGACAATTAACCCTCAACCCATTTGCTCGACCGATCCAATTTGCTAAACAGGGTTGACAACTTTAAATTAGTCGAAATTGTTGAAGTTGAGTAATGGAGCTTGAATTTTGAAACAATGATACCGCCAGAGTTTTGTTGCTTGAATTGTTAATTTATTGTTATCAACAATTGGAGCATGAGTTTTAATAAGTATTTTATTTGTATCTCAATTTAATTAGGCTTTTAGCCCCAGACAGTAGCGGAGCAGATGAGTAAACAAAAGGTCTAAATAGTCCTTCCGCTCTATGCGCATAAGCAAGAAAAAATTGGATTGGGTGTGCGCTTAAGGATAATCTCCATATATAATTTGTAGGATGTAGGATAGGATGTAGGAAGGATGTTTTGATCTTATAATAACCGGCGAGTTGTATCATTGTTAGACTAGAGTTGGATTCACAAGTTTACGAAGGCGAAAAAAAAAACATTATATCAAGTTATGTTGTCGAAAGAAAACAAAAAGATGGTCCAGGGTAATGAAAACAATGCAGGCCTTAAAAGTTCCGGCACCTCATTTCCTTTTCCTTTCACATAAATCTATGTTCATTGTTCTATGTTGGAGAAATGAGAAATCTAACTTTCTTACACATTTTCTATAGCAGGGAATGGAGTCGGCCGTTACCCACATACACACTGCAGTTTGACCTGTAACTAAATTGTTTCCTCTCCCAGTCCAGCTATATATACATACATCCGCATCTCGATCTCTACATTCCTTCATCCTGCCTTCCTTCTACATCTTCAACACAGCTTCCATTCCCAAGTAACGAGATACAACAAACATGGCTGCTGCCTTGTTAAAGACGATCACTTTGTTCGCTCTGTCTTCCCTTCTGATCCTTAACGGAGCCATCGGCGATCTGATATGCGAGGAGTTGCCAGTAGAGCTGTGCGCCTACTCGATCTCGGACACAGGGAAAAGATGCGTGCTGGAGAACTACTTGGCCAGGAAGGGGATGGTGAAGTACCAATGCAAGACATCGGAAGTGGTGATGGAGACGATGAGCGGATGGATCGAGACGGAAGCATGCATCAACGACTGCGGCCTTGACAGAAACGTCGTTGGGATCTCTTCTGATTACCTTCTCTCCCCAAACTTCGTTGCCAAGCTCTGCTCCCAGCCGTGTTTCAGAAACTGCCCCAACATCCTCGATCTCTACTCCAACTTGGCTCAAGCTGAAGGTAACATATTTTGTACATAATTACTTACCTACACAACAAGTCCCTGCTATGTTCTAAACCAGACGCTGAAAATATTACGACTTAATTATATTTGTTGGTGTGACTGCTGCAGGAATGAACTTGCATGATATCTGCAGCAGGGGAAATGCTGTTTCTCGTCGCGCATTGTACATTTTGCCCAAGAGTTCAGGCGGTGCTGATGGTGGTGCTGCAGGAACTTCTGGGGAAGGAAATGGAGCAATTGGAAGCCCAGTCGGTTCTCCTCTGTCTTCCCCTGCTTTTCCTTTTGCGGATGATGGTTCTACTACTGCATTTGCTCTTTCGCCTGACAGCTTCTGAGATATTGTGTATTTACGGACTCTATTTCAGTATCATTTCTCATGTACAGATGTATCTTTTTGGAACAACTTTAGGTTTTACTCTTCGATTGTTATCTCATTTGAATTACACTTGTCTTGTCTAATAAATTTTATTTATACATATTCGCTTCTAATTCGAGTCCTTTCACGATTTATTTATACTTATCATCGTTACATATTGTAATGGAGCATTTCGATCACCAATGACTAGTTCCTTCAAACGACGTTCTTGGACGTTTAGCGCAAGGTGGAGTCTTTGGTTGAGTTGAGTTGATTTGAGAAGAGATTGACGGATCATTAAAGACATCCTCAATTCGCTCATTGAAGGAAGCACTATTTTCGTTCGGTGCACTATCATTCTCGATGAAAGTATGAGTTACATTAAATACTACACGAATAGATTCATCTACCTTAAAGGCACATTTATCCAACACTCTATATATACGTTTTACTTCTATTCGAATATCCAAGAAAAATCATTCATGAGATTTGACTCAAGCTTCATTCGGTTATCTTTTGTACGTAAAGAGTAGCATATACACTAAAGAGATGTAAACAACAAAGATTTGCACCATTGTATGGACCTCTTCCTCATTGAACCTAATCAAAAGAATCTTCAAAGTATAGAGTCCATTTAAGTTGTTAAAGAAAGAGGGAGAAGAAAAACACTCATAACAAATGTGGGAGAGCCTAGAGGATAGCTTTTAGCAAGGTCTTCTTTTCTCCCAGAGAAAGAAGTACGCTCTTACACGAATCAGCCTTTTTCATCCTTTCTAATAAGAAGGAGAAAGTCTCTTTCGTAGAGCGCCCCACTCCGAAGGCACTCCCTAGTATTTTTCATGACAAATCGAGGGGGAGAAGTCACAATGAGAAGTGATTAGTTCTTGTTATGCAGTTGGGGTGTTCTTGCTGAAGAAAATAGAGGACTTTGCCTCATTAATTTCTTGCTCTATAATGCTTCCATAATTCTTGAGAAGATTGATTATATGGAAAACTTTAAATTTCTCATGATAGCTTTACTAAAAATCACGATATCGTTAGCAAACGATCAATGAGAGATGGTTGTGCAGTTCAGATTAAGCTTGATAGCCTGAATACCTCATTTATCAACTCCTTTTTGGATGAGAAAGGACAAGGCATTAGACAAAAGGATGAAAACGAAAGGAGACATCGAGTCTCCTTGACGAATACCACGAGTAGGTTGAAACATCTCGGAAGGACTCCCGTTAAGTAAGACTGCGAAGCAAACTATTTGAATGCATTGGCTTATCCACCCTATCCATGTTTGGTTAAACCCATACGCAACCAGGATAGCCCCAAGACAGTCCCAATCAACAAGATCATAGCCTTCCTCAAGTCAAGTTTCAACATCATATCCCAATTGCTACCCTTTAGACATTTAAATTAATGCAGAACCTCATCGACTATGATTACGTTGTCTTGGATCATTCTACCTCCTGTAAATGCAGTTTGCACCTCTGTTACTAGCTCTGCCATACGACCTTTCAATCGACTAGTCATTTATTCTCATCTAGCTCCTCGCGAATGAAATGCTTAAAAATAAATATGAGATTAGTAAATAATATAATATACAAAATTATTTTTTTATTAAAAAAATTAAAACGTTGTGTATTTAGTATAAACTTGTATTGTATATTTTTTCTATTTCTATATAAACTTGTATTGTATTTCGTGTACTTGTATTGTATTTTTTTTTCTATTAGTAAAATGCGCTATTTGAAACTCAACCGATCCACGATTAGTAACTGACATGAATGAAATTTTTGTATCATACAAAGAAATTTTTTCTTATCGGTAATAATAAATAAAATAATATCAGATCATTTTTATTCCGTATACATATTAATTAATCTTCGACTAAACTTCATTTCCTCTGGAATATGGAATGAAAAAGAATAGATGATCTTAGACAACATTTTATACCTAAAGTTGCGATAACTAATTGGTCTGAACTATTTCATCATATCAGGAACTTTCACTTTAGGTATGAGCGCAATGTGCATGTTGTTCCATCCATGAGACATTATCGAAAAAGTAAGAATTCATGGACTTCCTTACAAAAGTCGTCTATTCCTAGACCATAATTTTCGAAAGAACAAACCAACAAACCCATCTAGCCCAGGCGATTTGTTCTGGTCGAGATCAGACAGCGTTTTTTGAATCTTGGTGCATTATAATTTCCGCCAGCCACCTAGGATATTATTATTATTATTAGTCTTTCAGTGGGCTCGCTTTTCCCAACCCTAGCGGATCGGGGTTCGGCGATCAAGGGCCAGGAATGGGGCCGCCTCCAGGACCGATGGGCCACATGAATGGGCCGACTGGGTCGTGGATGGGGAATGGAGCTGGGCCGAGTGCATGGACTGCGATTGGGGGAGGCGTGAGTTGGACCAGGCCGAGGGTTCCCTGGGCCGCGCAAGGAGCTGGGAGTTGCAGGGCTGGGCCGCGGCCTCCTCCTGGGCTGGAACAGGGCGGGCCGCCACTAATGGGCGGGTTCTCAACTGCTAGGCCAGCTGGGCCTTACTCGGGTGGACCAACTGGGTTTGCCTAACCCATGGTGAACATGGGTCAGTTTGAAGAACCGGGTCAACCAATGTTCCGGGTGCGAATTGCTCCGCTGGAGTTTCCAAAGTTTACTGGAAAGGAAGATCCATCTGGATGGGCCTTCCGCGTGGAGAAATATTTCCGCTACCAGTGTATCCCCGAGGAGCAGAAAGTGGCGCTGGCCACTTATTATATGGAGGGCGACGCGAACCAGTGGGTTATGTGGATGGAAGAAGAGTTCGCGTAGCGCGGGATAGTCATGACTTGGGGAAATCTGTGCGCCGAGTTATGGAGAAAGTATGGTTCGTCGGAGAAGTCGTTCGGGCATGAGGCGCTAGCCAAAATTCGTCAAACTGGCTCTGTCGACGATTACCAGCAAACTTTTGAGAAATTATTGAATCGCTGCCGCGGGTGGACTGAGGTCCCGATTATGGGATCATACATGGGCGGATTAAAGCCAGAAATATCCGCCTATATTCGATCTTTCAATCCCCATTCGGTTGGAGAAGCGTATCGACTGACTAAGATACGCGAGGAGGAGTTGCGCTTGGAGAGGGGAGCAACGAGGACTGCACCGCGGACTGCCACCACCGACGCGACTTGGGCGCCACCACCTGCTGCTCCAGTTGCACCGCCAGCTGCGGGACGAGCACCACCACCACCGTCAAGGAGGATCATTCGCAACCTGTCACCGTCGCGACGGGCTGTGCTATAATTACGATGAGAGGTTCACATATGGGCATCACTGCGCAAATACGAACGTCTTCGTTATGATCGGTGACTTCAAGGACGAGGATGGAGGAGAAGAGGAGAAAGAAGGCAACCTCGGGGACGAGGTTGTTTAAAGAGGGGGGGGGGGGGTTGGTGCATTATAATTTCCGCCAACCACCTAGGATATTCTTATTCTTATTATTATTATTAGTCTTTCGTATTATTATTAGTTTGGATATTCGGTTGTTATTTGATTATTCGTATTATTATATTATGTCTTGTCAAGGAATTGTTTACTAGTCGGTTTGGGATTGGGTTTCGTTGTCTTAAGGGGAAAGGGGTTTGTGGGACTTGTCCTATAAATATGTACCTTTGCTCTTCGTTTTATTCATTCGATCAATAAAGTCTAATAGTTTAGTTGTAATTTAGTTATCTTCATCGCATTCTTAGTTCGTTCGTTAGAGAGATCGAGTTCTACGACGCGTGAGAATCTATCACTCGCCAAATCTCTTCCAATGTTGCAATTCGACATAATTCCACATTGATTTGGTCTTAAACAAGCTTAGGGAAATCCTAAAGGAAGGACTGGTCATGCTCCGGAATAATTCGAGTAAGCAGATTCTTGAAGTAATCACTGACATGATTGGAGATCTCATCAGGTTAATTAAACTCATTTCCCTGCTCATTTTTTAGGAATACAACCTTATTCCTTTGCTTCCCATAGATAGTAGAGGTATGAATTTTTTTTGTGCTTTGATCCCTAACCAATTTATTTGGTGTTGATGATTTTTCACTTTTCTTATGTATTCTAATAAAACCAGTATAACTAGTTTTTATCATTAATTTATTTGTTCTTTGGTTTCCTCTTTCTGTTTTGGGTAGGGGATGGGCAATGGGTGGGTCAACCGCTAGACCCACCCAAATCCACCTGATTATAACACACCCATTACATGTTTGGGTCGATGTGGTGGGTGGTTGTTGGTCATCTTTTTTGTCACCCACTAAATTTGGGTCGGTGGCGGATGAATAGTGGGTGGGTAGCGGGTGGGTCATTACCCGCAAAATCACAAGAAATATTAAGTCGTTGATGCACATTTTTTAATAATACACTCCTTTTTTTATCCCAAACGTTAATCGCAATTGTAAGAAGTAAGCTCTTACACGAATCATCCTTTTTTCATCCTTTCTAATAAGAAGGAGAAAGTCTCTTTTGTAGAGCGCCCCACTCAGAAGGCACTCCCAAGTATTTTTCATGACAAATCGAGGGGGAGAAGTCACAATGAGAAGTGATAAGTTCTTGTTATGCAGTTGGGGTATTCTTGCTGAAGAAAATAGAGGACTTTGCCTCGTTAATTTCTTGCACTATAATGCTTCCATAATTCTTGAGAAGATTCATTATATGGACAACTTTTCTCATGATAGCTTTACTAAAAATCACGATATCTTTAGCAAACGATCAATGAGAGATAGTTATGCAGTTCAGATTAAGCTTGATAGCCTAAATACCTCATTTATCAACTCCTTTTTGGATGAGAAAGGACAAGGCATTAGACAAAAGGAGACATCGAGTCTCTTTGACGAATACCACGAGTAGGCTGATACATCTCAGAAGGACTTCCGTAAAGTAAGACTGAGAAGCCAACTATTTGAATGCATTGGCTTATCCACCCTATCCATGTTTGGTTAAACCCATACGCAACCAGGACAGCCCCAAGACAGTCCCAATCGACAAGATCGTAGCCTTCCTCATGTCGATTTTCAACATCATATC
Source organism: Linum tenue (assembly GCA_946122785.1). Taxonomy (NCBI): domain Eukaryota; kingdom Viridiplantae; phylum Streptophyta; class Magnoliopsida; order Malpighiales; family Linaceae; genus Linum; species Linum tenue. The sequence continues at coordinate 44,110,509 of CAMGYJ010000009.1, read as the reverse complement.
CCAATTGCTACGCTTTCGACATTTAAATTAATGCAGAACCTCATCGACTATGATTATGTTGTCTTGAATCATTCTACCTCCTGTAAATGCATTTTGCACCTCTGATACTAGCTCTGCCATACGACCTTTCAATCGACTAGTCATTCATTCTCATCTAGCTCCTCACAAATGAAATGCTTAAAAATATATATGAGATTAGTAAATAATATAATATGCAGAATTATATTTTTTATTGAAAAATTAAAACGTTGTGTATTTAGTATAAACTAGTATTCTATATTTTTTTCTATTTCTAGATAAACTTGTATTGTATTTCTTGTACTTGTATTGTATTTTTTTTTCTATTAGTAAAAGGCGCTATTTGAAATTCAACCGATCCACGATTATCTTCTTGTGAAATAACTGACATGAATGAAATTTTTTTATCATACAAAGAAATTCCTCTTTCTTGTTTTTTCTTTTTTGTGTGAGATATTTTCTTATCGGTAATAATAAATAAAATAATGTCAGATCATTTTTATTCGATATACATATTAATTAATATTCGAGTAAACTTCACTTCCTCTGGAATAGGGAATGAAAAAGAATAGATGATCTTATACAACATTTTATACCTAAAGTTGCAATAACTAATTGGTCTGAACTATTTCTTCATACCAGGAACTTTCACTTTAGGTATGAGCGCAATGTGCATGTTGTTCCATCCATGAGACATTATCGAAAAATTAAGAATTCATGGACTTCCTTACAAAAGTCGTCTATTCCTAGACCATAATTTTCGAAAGAACAAACCAACAAACCCATCTGGCCCACGCGATTTGTTATGGCCGAGATCAGACAACGTTTTGTGAATCTCTTCCAATATTGGAATTCAACATAATTCCACATTGATTTGGTCTTAAACAAACTTAGGGGAATCCTAAAGGAAGGACTGGTCATGCTCCGGAATACTTCGAGTAAGCAGATTCTTGAAGTAGTTATTGACATAATTGAAGATCTCATCAGGTTGATTAAACTCATTTCCATGCTCATCTTTGAGGAATACAACCTTATTCCTTTGCTTCCCATGGATAGTAGAGGTATGAATTTTTTTTGTGCTTTGATCCCTAACTAATTTATTTTGTGTTGATGATTTTTCACTTTTCTTATGTATTCTAATAAAACCAGTATAAACTAGTTTTTATAACTAATCTTATCATTTCACTTGTTAAACCGACACAACAAGATATACCTATTTGACAACCTTAATTAACACTCTATCCGGTCTCGATCATTTTCCCATTAGGGTCTCTTTGTCTTGTGTTCTCGATGTCTACTTCTCCTTGGGCCGACCCTTTGTTGCTTGGTTTCCTCTTTCTGTTTTGGGTAGGGGATGGGCGATGGGTGGGTCAACCGCAAGACCCACCCAAATCCACCTGATTATAACACACCCATTACATGTTTGGGTCAATGTGGTGGGTGGTTATTGGTCATCTTTTTTGTCGCCCACTAAATTTAGATCGGTGGAGGATGAATAGTGGGTGGGTAGCGGATGGGTCATTACCCGCAAAATCACATGAAATATTAAGTCGTTGATGCACATTTTTTAATAATACACTACCTTTTATTATCCCAAAATGTTAATTGCAATTGATTCAATTAAATTACAATCATTTTTTTTTTAAATTTTACTTGATTTACAACATAGAGTTCATGATTTTAAAATATGATAACTATCAATAAATATTTTTTGTTCGCAAATGAGATAGTTGGTGTAAGAGTATGCAATTAAATATGTTTAATAACTATAAGTTTTCTTGATTTGTAGTATTGGTATTCAATTGGCTTTATGCAAATTTTTATAGCTCATAATTATCTAATTTTCAAAAATAATTTAACCCACCAAATAGCATCTCTTGCTGCGAGAAGTTCTGTCAGATAAAGGTTGACTACTCCTTAGTAGGCCAAGAACTTTGTTCACCAATTTTATTTTTGAGTTGGTTTAGGCTGTTGGGCCGCATTTAGGTCCAATTGTTCTTGTGCCCAATAGTTTCTACTTGCAGGGACGAACTCACTTCCTCTAGACTGAATCTGGATTCTTAAACATGATTCGATCTTCTAATAATCTAGTTGTATCTTCGTTACTTGTTAGAGTTGGAATAACAAGTTCAGAGGGCGAATAAAAACACATTATATCAAGTTGTGGTGGTGTTGAAAGAAAACAAAAAGATAGTCCCAGGGTAATGAAAACAATGCAGGCCTTAAAACTTCCGCCACCCCATTTCCTTTCCCTTTCACATCAATCTATGTTCATTGTTCTACGTTGGAGAAATCTAACTTTCTTCCACATTTTCTATAGCTGGGAATGGAGTCGGCCGTTACCCACATACACACACAGTTTGACTTGTAACTAAATTGTTTCCTCTCCCATCCCAGCCCAGCTATATATATACATCCACATCTCGCTACATTCCTTCATCCTGCCTGCCTTCCTTCCTTCCTACTACACTAGAGCTTTAATTTCATTCCATTCCTAAGTAACGTTATACAACAAACATGGCTGTTAACCTGTTGAAGACGATCGCTCTCTTCGCTCTCTCTTCCCTTCTGATCTTTAAAGGAGCCGTTGGTGATCTAATGTGCGAGGAGCTGCCAGTAGAGCTGTGCGCCTACTCGATCTCCGACGCAGGAAAGAGATGCGTGCTGGAGAACTACTTGGCCAGGAAAGGGATTGTGAAGTACCAATGCAAGACATCGGAAGTGGTTGTTGAGACGATGAGCGGATGGATCGAGACGGAGGCATGCATCAACGAATGCGGCCTTGACAGAAACGCCGTCGGGATCTCTTCTGATTACCTCCTCTCCCCCAACTTCGTTGCCAAGCTCTGCTCCCAGCCCTGTTCCAGCTACTGCCCCAACATTCTCGATCTCTACTCCAACTTGGCTCAAGCCGAAGGTAACATATTATGTACAAACATAATTACTTACCAGCACTACACGGGGAATGCTGAAAATATCACAACCTAATTAATTTGTTGGCGTGACTGCTGGTGCAGGAATGAACTTGCATGATATATGCAGCAGGGGGGATGGTGCTCCTCGTCGCGCATTGTACGATAAGCCCAGGAGTTCAGGTGCTGCTTTCGACGGTGGTGCTATGGGAACTGCTGGGGAAGAAGATGGAGCTATTGGAGCCCCAATCGGTTCTCCTCTGTCTTCCCCTGCTTTTACATTTGCGGATGATGGTACTGCTACTGCATTTGCTCCTTCTCCTGATACCTTCTGAGAAGGCTGAGGGGGGAAAAGAAGTTCAATGGGGATGTGATGTATTAACGGATTCTACTTCAATATGATTTCTCATGTATAGATATATCCTTCATTAGGGAAAAATTGGGGTTGAGCTATACTTGGATTGTTATCTCATTTGAATTACACATTTGATACTTGTCTTATCTAATAAAGTTTAGCTATAGATATTCACGTGCAATTTGAATCCTTTTCACGATAATTTATGCTAACTCTTTATTCTAATTCTTCATCATTAATTATAAGAAAAATAAAAAGGTATTGACTTTCTTTCACCGATTAAGATCAAACTCGGATCCAAATTTGGAAAAAACTACCACATCATCAGAAACAAGCAAGTTGCCAACATCTCTTACCTTTCATTGTCGCTTCATTAGCCATTCTCATTGTGTTAGAGCGTGATGTGGTGACTTCATTCTCATTCTGTCATGTTATCTTAGACAAGCAAACTAGTTTGTTATTTGTGGTTGGTGACATGATTCTTGTCTACCGACCACCGTTTGTGCTTGGTTTATCCTTTGCATTCTTATACATGAACTTGTTTCTTTGTCCATCCGTAATCATGCTCCTACACTTCTGAAAGCTATGGGTAAGGAAGTCAAAATCTCGTTTTAAATCCAAAAATCTTACGACTTTATGATATCTCTTATCTTTTCCCATTCTGATTTCACTATAGAATCTATGGATCTTAAAATCCTACATTATTCGCGATTTAAATCCATAAAATCTTGCAATTTTCATTCGATTTAACAATTTTAAAGTATATATTGAATTAATTGAATTTGGACCAAATCGAACATAGTTAGTAGTGAAAATAAATTAAATTACAAGATATATGTAAAAGAAATATAACAGTATGGCCTCCCACTGTTAGTCACTGCTATTAAAATATAAAGGAATATAACTGCGGGAACAAGATAAATGAGGAATATAACTGTGTAGATAATGTATTGTGTACGTATAAGATTTGGGTGGTAAACTAATAAGATTAGGCCCTTGGTTCGAAACTAAAAATATCAACTGATTCCGATCTTATACTGTAAAATATGTATACATGCGAGTTCTATGCAATTGATGTATATTTGAATTTAAATGAGTGATGAGTCTAATGTAATTAGACATTCTAATTGTTAATAGTATTTTTGGAAAGGTCAATTATAGTACTAGTGATATTTTATTAACTACAAATTTTTTGACCGATGTATAGCTAGGTAGCATTATTAATTTGGATCAACTAAAACACCCACACAATATAAAAATATATTCTACTCTTTTTTTAGTCGCAATATTCAAATTGAAAACTTCCCCCTTTTTTGTCATTCAAATCTCAAATGTGAGTTCCCACCACCATAGAATTGAATTGAGCCGAACAGATAGTTGGCTATGGCTTTTTCAAGGCTAATATATCTTAATCATACAACCGTTTAGATTTCTTAAGAAACTATATACACTCATCAATAATTTTTCCTTATGATTTATCTCATTTTGTAATGAGACCCTCAACTATCAAACACATTTGCTATATCTATCATGCAATTCTCTTAAAAAAAAAATATGTTAACAATCTGTTGCGCATTATACCCATATTTTAACAGTTTCAGCTAGTAAAATGATCATTTATATATCGACAAGATAGCATAGTTTTGAGAGACTACAAATATGGTTGCTGCCTTGTTAAAGACGATCGCTTTGTTCGCTCTGTCTACCCTTCTGATCCTTAACGGAGCACTCGGCGATCTAATGTGCGAGGAGCTTCCAGTAGAGCTATGCGCCTACTCGATCTCCGGCGCAGGGAAGAGATGCGTACTGGAGAACTACGTGGCCAGGAAAGGGATGGTGAAGTACCAATGCAAGACATCGGAAGTGGTGATGGAGACGATGAGCGGATGGATCGAGACGCAGGCATGCATCAACGACTGCGGCCTCGACAGAAACGTCGTCGGGATCTCTTCTGATTACCTCCTCTCCCCCAACTTCGTTGCCAAGCTCTGCTCCCAGCCCTGTTTCAGCTTCTGCCCCAACATCCTCGATCTCTACTCCAACTTGGCTCAAGCTGAAGGTAACATATTTTGTACATAATTACTTACCTACACAACAAGTCCCTGCTATGTTCTAAACCAGAGCTGAAAATATTACGAATTAATTATATTTGTTGGTGTGACTGCTGCAGGAATGAACTTGCATGATATCTGCAGCAGGGGAAATGCTGTTTCTCGTCGCGCATTGTACATTCTGCCCAAGAGTTCAGCCGGTGTTGATGGTGGTTCTGCAGGAACTGCTGGGGAAGGAAATGGAGCAATTGGAAGCCCAGTCGGTTCTCCTCTGTCTTCCCCTGCTTTTCCTTTTGCGGATGATGGTTCTACTACTGCATTTGCTCTTTCGCCCGATAGCTTCTGAGAGAGGGATGTATTTACGGACTCTATTTCAATATCATTTCTCATGTACATATGTATCTTTTTGGAACAACTTTGGGTCTTCTATTTCGATTGAATTACATATGTGATACTTGTTATGTGATGATTATGCTGATCTTTATTGATAATTCGAGTTTTGCCCTAATAAATTGGTTCAATTCTTCTTGCACAACAAGATGTTAATTTTGATCGAAAGAGCCTATATAACCGTTTTTGTTAACAAAAAAACAAAAGGTAAATTGTGTGCAAGAAGAGCCAACACTGCTTTAGCCTGTGCTCAAGTTTGTAATTGAGCATTTTAATCACCAATGACTAGTTCCTTCGATTGATGGATCATTCAAGACATCGTCAGTTCGCTCATCCTCATGAATTCTCATAGAAGATGGTTCACTTGAAAGAAGTAATACTACACCTGCCTCATTTTCGTCCTGTGCACTATCATTAATTCTCGATGCAAGCCTAAATTTCATTGAATACTACATGGATAGATTCCTCTACCTTAAAGGAAAGTTTATCCAACACTCTATACGCTTTATATTCGAGTATTCAAGAAAAATGCATTCATCATATTTGACTCAAGCTTCCATCGGCTCTCCTTTGTATTCAAATAGTAGCAATATCTACTTAAGGAATTGAAATAACTGAGATATGGTTTCATGTTTTTAGCAAATCATTGAGAGTTTTGTTAAGCTTAGCTAGCTCTAACTAGAACATGATTAACCATGTAACGTGCGGTGTTTACAGCCTCAGTCCGTATATATGTTGGCAGGTTATACTCTTTTAGCATGATTTTACCTATTTCTAAATGGTACCCATAATAAAGGATAATTAGGGTAATTAGGTATTAACCAAATTACTAAATGGTACCCATAATAAAGGATAACAAAAAAACACACCAACACTCCCCCACAAGCTGAGGCATGAAGGTCACAAATGCCCAGCTTGGATAAAAGAGAATGAAACTGATCAGCGCCCAATGCCTTGGTGAGAATGTACGCAAACTGTGAGGAAGAAGCAATTTTCAAGGGATCAACTTCACCTATAACAACACGTTCAGCAAAAAATGGCAATCCATCTCCACATGCTTAGTGCGTTCATGAAAGATGGGATTGGCTGCAATGTGAAGGGCAGCCTGGTTGTCGCAGTATAACGGAGTAGGGGCTGTTTGAGGAACGCCTAATTCGGTGAGGAGAAAACGAATCCAAACAACCTCACTAAAAACGCTGGTCATTACGCGATACTCGGCTTCAGCAGAGGAGCGGGCAACCACACGCTGCTTCTTCGTATGCCACGAAACATTAGCTGACCCCAGCTGAACGAAGTAACTAGTAGTGGAGCGGCGCAACAAAAAAGACGGTAATTAGTGACCAGAGACTTTCATCGGTAAAGGCCAAATCTCGTCGCAAAAGCACATTTGCGATGCCTTGAAGCCATCGCGTTCCATTCCAAATACGAGCGTCACAAATAATTTCTATGTGACGAGCCGCCCAAAATGCTATTTTGTGACGGCTATGAGTAATCTCTAATGCATTTCCAAATTGAAAAACTTGACTTCTTTTTGTGACGGTAAACAATCGTCGCAATAATTTGGTTATACTCATTGACGAAGCTCACAAGTTTTTGTTTTTTTGATGATTCATAGTCGTCTCTATAAATAATTTGGTCATCACTAATGCATTTTCACATTGACGAAGTTGACGATATTATCTTTCTTCAAATGATGAATAGTTGTCGCTATAAGTTATAAGGTCATCAAAAATTCATTTTAAAAAAAGAACAATATTTTTACATTGATAAAAGGTAAAAAGAAAAAAATTAAAGAACACCACCCCCAGACACTACAAGAGTTCCCACAACCCTTGAGGGCGACAATTGCATATTTGCCTCTCGAAAGATCTACATCACCGCTTCATCTGCCTTTAGAAGCTCTTTCCATTCCTTGAGTAACCACTGCCACTGGCCACTGGAAGATCTCCATCATCCCTTGATCTGCGTCGGAAAGATCTTCATCTGGCTAGGCTTAACGTTACAAGTCGCCGTAGATCTGACACAACTCCTTCAATCATCATGACCTCCCTTTACCACCGCGGTTAACATATACAAAAACTATAGCTACCACACTAATGACCACCTATTTACACCTAAAAATAATTTGGCCTGAATTAAATGCCGCATTAATTGGTCACAACATTTAATTCGATACCGCATGACAAAAAAAGGTGTCGTTTGCAGTCGAGCGGCATCGCGGAGAGTTAAAACGACACCGCAAGGAAGCTCAACAACACCGCGGTACTTAAACCGACATTGTTTAGGGAAAAACAATGTCGGATTCACTCGGCCTGTTGGTGTTGTTATTGGAAAAGGAATGTTTTTGTTTATTCCTTGTCAAAAGAGGAGAGAAAATGGTGTCACGAACCTCAAAGCTCAACGGCATCGCGAGACTGGGAAACAGTGTCATTTGGCTAAAAACGGCACTGCGAGTAAACCCAATGACACTGCGGATTATAAAAAGATATCGCGAGAGGTCTTGGTAAGCGATGTTGTTTAGTTAAAAACTATACCACAATGGGTTGGGTTTTGGCGAGGGCGGCCCGACAAGCCCAACGACACCGCAAGACGAGAAAACAGTACCGTTTGGTAGAGAACAATGTCGCGGAATGAGAACGACATTTTTCGATGGAACCGGGACGGAGCAGTTCAAGGTCAGCATCAATTAGTGAAAAGCGATGCCGCGGAAAGATTAAACGGTGCCGAGGGATGAGAATTTGACCGCGTGACAATAATGAGCCGGTTTAATTAATCAGTTTAATAATTATTTTAGATGGTGTTGTTTGGGCTCAAAACGACGCCGCGAGAGAAGACGACACCGGAAGTAAGCCCGACAACGCTGTGGTACGTGAAATATTAAATTAATGCGGTGTTGCAAGGCTAAAAATGCCACTAGTTAAACAACATCCCAGCGGAAATCGATGTCGCGGTCGCATATTCAGCGATGTTGCGAGTTCGACAACGCCGAGAAATTCAATGATGCCGCAAAGTCAAAACAACATCGTGGAGCTCAACGACGTCGTGAGCTTGACAGTGTTGCAAGCTGAGCAATGTCGTGAATGGGTTCAACGACGTCGTTATGGAAACTTTGTTGGTGGAGGCGTAAACGATGTCGCAGGCTCATGAAAATAAATGAGTTATTTTCTTGCACGTGAGATTTGGGAGTGAAGAGAAGATCAAAGCGGTTGATGACTACGACACCGTGGAGAAGAGTGAAGACACGTGGGAGTTTACGACGGAGCAGTTGAGGAAGCAAGGAGAGAGAGACAACTAAAAAATCAACACAGATAAACTCTGTTCAAACTTTTCCTTTTCTCTGTAATTCCTTCGCGGAGCTCTCCTTCCAGGAAGAATCTCAATAGTTGTAGCAATAGTCGTAGTCGCGGAGTTCTCCACAGGAATCTCCATAGGAGTAGCGGTTACATAGATCTCCAAAAACTCAAACACCCTCGTTCGAACGTAGTTTGGAGAGGTGTGGACCGAGTACGGTCGTTCTTGGTTAGAAGTAAGAGGTGCATAGATCAAATCAACACCATCCGGTGGATATTTGATGATCGTCTTCATTTTCAGAAGTCAGAGTTGCACCGATCAAATAAACATCGTCCGACGGTGGATATTTGACGGTCCTTTCGATTTCATCAATCAGCGGTGCGACCGATCAAACGGCACCGCAAGAGTTTCCATCACGAAACATGAAATCAATCTCGCCCGAAACAATTCGGCACCGGCGGTGGATATTTGATTTCGCTGGGAAACAATTTGGCACACCTGGTGGGACACGTGTTTTGATGTGAATATGGATCCGCGTCGAGAAAAACAAGTTCGTGATCTTCCACACGTACCTGTGGAGGAGGAGCCCGAAATTGAAGTTGGTCCGGCGAACGAGGCAGATAGATTTACTCAAGGGATGGAGGAGCTGCTACATGTTGAAATCCTGTATCTACGTCAATCCATGGAGCAGTTTTGCCAATCCATGAAGGAGTTTCACCAAGAGGTAAATCTCCAATTTGATAATCTTGAAAAGAAAATGGATAAATTTGAAAAAATAGATCGATGGTGTGATAAGTTGGATAATTGTTTTTCTGCTTTTAATATGTCAATATGTAAAGCCATGTATGATTTAGAAAATCAATCACGTGTGAGTAGCTAGCAAGTGTGTTATCCGCCAATTTCTGTGGATCGATCGCTTTTGCAGTGTCGTGACCAAAGTAATGGTCAATCCAACGTTGCTCATATCAATATTGAACAATCCAACTTGCAATGTATGGTTGGTAGTGAATTTATGGGAGCCAACCGTGAACTAATCAATAGTGGTGGACCTGATAGTGTCAATCAAACTCTATCGCCGATTATGGCTACGACACTGTTGCCAGAAGCAAGGAAACCCAAGGTATCTTTTTCAGTGAACAACATTGTTCTTAAGGACACACAAGTTGGAGATGACTTGCAGGGTCTCAACTTAAGGATAATCAGAGTCGTTGAAAATAAAAATTTGGATGGACGGTCCAGTCACGAGCATGTTAAGTATGGAAAGCTCCACTTTGATGTGTTGTCAGAACAACCTTGCAATGTTGTTCAATCTAAATCACGAGGGGGGAATGAGATCCCACCACATGGTCGGTTGAAGGAGAAACGACATATCGAGTGGCAAAGAAATTTGCCATATCCACCCCGCGCTAGGGAAAATCATACCAGGGTTATCACTGACACTATTCAGTGTAGGGGTGGTAGCTACGTGAAAAAACCGAATGCCACCAAAGTTGGCATTAATCAACAGAATCCATGTAAAGTGTCCCCAAAGCCTCCACTGAGTGGTGTCACGGACATAGACTTCAGAAGTCCGTGTGGCGTCTTGAGGTGCACTCATTCCTCAAGACCAGCCTCTCTGCATACGCATGCCAACTGGTTTCGCCCTCCCTTGGGCTCATCAGGGAGACGACAATAGCCTCCGACCAGTTGTGCCTTCTCTTGCAACGATCCCCTTCATAGCTACATTCTGACTCGGCCAGATGCGATGCACAGGAAGACAATGCCTTATAGCTAATGTCGCCCCCTTTACCCCTCAACACGGTCACGACATTTCGGGTCGTGACATTCTCCACCACTCATAATGCAGCACGTCCTCGTGCTGGTGAAAAATGCTTCTCTCCGCAGCATGCATTGCAATTCTCGAACCGATTCTGGGCGTCAGCATACGATACCATCCTCTGATGGACAAGCTTCGGTCGCGTCCTCGCGCTTGCCTGCTGTGCCCCGCGCACATACCGCTTTGCCCCTCGACATCAACCTTCACTCTTTGCTTCTGCTGCGCTAGTACCTCAGTCAAACTTCACCCTACGCTACTCTCAGCGTTTGTACCTCAATCGACCTTCACCCTACGCTCTCGCTAGCGTTAGTTCCTCGGTTGAATGGCATTCTCGGCCGCTGCATCTTCAGCCTGTCGAGGTTCCCCACAACGACGCAACGCATGTGTATCTGCGTCCGTACCGTCTGATATGCACACCAAGGACCGCCTCTCATTCGGGCATAGGGTCGGCCCATACTCGACCTATGTCGTACTGAGAGAGGAACTAGACTCTTCAGCCTAACCAGGCTCTTATACCACTTATCACAGACATAGACTTCCGAAGTCCGTGCGGTGTCTTGAGGTGCACTCATTCCTCAAGACCAGCCTCTCTGTATACGCATGCTAACTGGTTTCGCCCTGCCTTGGGCTCATTAGGGAGACGACAATAGCCTCTGACCAGTTGTGCCTTCTCTTGCAACGATCCCCTTCATAGCCACATCCTGACTCGGCCAGATGCGATGCACAGGCAGACAGCGCCTTATAGTTAATGTCGCCCCCTTTACCCCTCTCGTGGCAAGACGACCAGATGGTAGCGTTCTTCAGACGATCAACACGGTCACGACATTTCGGGTCGTGAGAGTGGACAGGGGGCAAGTTCAATCAAACCCGACATGGAGTTGCCACACACAAGGCTTCCATGATTTTCGGACAGGGGGTAAGTCCAATGCCCGTGGCGAAGCTCGTAAGCCTCAGTGCTCACTCCCTCAACAACATGGTGAGAGTGCGAAGCTGACAAAACCAGAACAGTCTAGGCAAGCGATGTCGCGTGGTCGAATTGGCAAGACAAAGGTGCCAAAAAAAGGGGAATGTCCTGTCTAGAGCCAAGAATGATTATGGTTTTTAATTCCGCGAAGCTAAGATGATGTCAAATTTGGACAAACTGGAGAGTTGCAAACAACATTGATTCCGAAACATCAAAACCAACGTCTGTGAAGCCAACTGGGATGAATCAGGGTATTTACGGATGGCTTGTTTGGTTTGATCAATGGGGTTGGCAGTGGGTATGGAACTTTGGCATGATGATTTATGCCAAAGTCTAGTGTGTTGTTTATTTAGCTACTACAAAATAAATACCACGTATTATATAAAAGAGAGAGAGATAAAAAGAAAAAATTATTATTATAAAAATATAATCAAGCGGCATTGTTAAGAAGAAGTCGGTGTTGTTAATGGTTCAAGATGGCAAACGGTGTTGTTTTCTCTTGTCTCAACAGTGATAGAGGGATAAAAAATGTCGTTGAAAAACAATGCCGCAAAACAGCACCATCGAGCCTAAGCGATAAGTAGTGATGCAGTCCATCGTTGTTGGCTGATTGGTGGCATGGAATAATAATAATGAAAAATTGTCGTTTTGTTCCTTTGAGCAACGTTGCAAAAAAATAATAATGATGGAAACGCTGTCGTTTGGATTTTGGAACAAAGCGTCCAACGACGTTGATGATATTTGGGACTCACTTTGGGCCAAGTTAAGAATACATAAAGAAAAACCCAAACAAAATTACAAGAGCAATGCTGCTGAAGTACCAACATTGTTGGCCATATAACAAATAATAAAATATATTTTTGTTGAGGTTTTGCGACGTTGTTGGCGCTGGTTGCTGCTTTGCGGCAAGGAAGATAAAAGGCCAGCGGTGATGAGGGTTAACAACCACATTGGTGGCGATGTAATTTTAGTCACCGCAACAATGAGCAAAAAAAATCTACCGTATTTTGATAAAGTGGCAGTAAAAAAAAGGTTTAGTTAAATGCAGCCGTTTCAACCAAAACAACATTGCGGCTAGTAGTGCATTATTGTTGCGGAAACAACATTGCGGAACTGCCCGCATAGGTAACACTAAAAACACACGGTTGTTTGAATTTTTTTTTAAATAAAAGAAAAATTCAAAACACTGCAGTTTGGCCTAGGCAATGCTGTGGGAGTCTACAAAAGTAAGTCTGTTTTGGGCTAAGGTAGCGCTGCGGCCGCTACAGAGTTGTATAGGAGATCTAGAGTTGTTGGGTGGGAGACTATTTCCGTGAAACAACATTGTTTTACTCGGAGTGTCTCTCCCAAAGCAGCACTGTGAGGCGTGAGCAAGGTTATGGGTGCAAGTACACCAATCGGATTTTTCTTGTGGCCAAAACGTGGTTGAATGTTTGTTGGCGTGACTGTTAGTTGGCCAAATATGAATTAAAAAAAAAATCCCAACACATTTGTTTTGGCCAAAACGCTGCCGCGAAAGGGTTGCAGCGGTGTGGAATTTCTTTCTGTGTTCTGCTCCTATCCTAGTGCCCAGGAGCAACAACACTGATTTTGTGAGGCATGAAGAAAAAGAAGGAAACAAACCCGTTTTGGGACAAGCAGTGTTGTGGGAATAAAAACAACATTGTTGAAATATTGTGGCCAAATAATATATATATATATATATATATATATATGGCAAAGGCTAGCGTACGCCCGGGCGTACCTTAGTCTACCGTACGCCCGTTGAGTTTTACTATTTAGATCATGAATTAACCTGAGTTTTTGGCATGATATTATACCCTAACCTCTAATGGATAAACCCTAGTCCCTAATTTTCTAACCCAACTCATGAGATTCATTTAATCTTAAAAAGTAAATCAACAATAATTTTGACAAATCAAGACCGTTGATTTTCATTTCAAGATTAAATGAATATTATGCTTTGGATTAGTGAATTAGGGACTGGGGTTTATCCATTAGAGGTTAGGGTATAGTATCATGCCAAAAACTTCGGTTAATTCATTGTCTAAATAGCAAAACTCAACGAGCGTACGGTAGACTAAGGTACGCCCGGGCGTACGCTAGCCTGAACCATATATATATATATATATATATATATATATATATATATATATATATATATAGAGAGAGAGAGAGAGAGAGAGATTTTTATGGCAGCATGATAAATAAATAAAAAAAGAGAAGAAAAAAAGAAAGAAAGCAAGATTGATACTTGCTGCAGCTGTGCGGCAAGAAAATGGTAAAAAGAAGAATCTTCAAGCACTATCGTTTTAGCCTAACCAGTACCGTAGGGCCTGGCAACGTTGTTGGGTCAAAAACAGTGTTGCAAGTGTTGTTAGGGTGAGGTTAAAAACGAAGGCATGTCTGCTGGGCCAAAGCCGCATAATGGCCAGTTAGGTTAAATTACGTACGACATTGCAGGCTGTTGCAACAATGTTGCGTAAGATGATTGGCCAAAACAACGTTGTTTGGCCATGATATTGTTGCGGTGATGAGTAAAAGTTAGACTGTGAGCCAAAACAGTATTGTTTGACGGCTGCCGCATTGTGGTGTTGGTTCGGACAAGATAAATAATAATAAATGATATAATTGGCTAGAGCAATGTTGAGGCAGCTCCACTGCAATATGGATTTAGTACTTCTTAAAAGCGAGATCCATATGGCCTTTACGGCCTAAACAGTTTTGCTGGCCTGGCCAAGGATGGAGCCTTGCAAGCTGCAGCGTTGTTTGGAACAAAAGATCAGGAAAAGAGAAGCGAAGGCGTTTTGACTGCACAACATTGCAAGGAAAGCTGGAAGTAAAGGTAAATCACGGTTGATTTTATGTACTGATCGCAATATGGTTTAGGCTTGATAGTTGATCTTGAGAGTTGAACGTCATAGTAACCATATAATCATTGCTTTGCTTGCTTCTAGTTGAGCCAAATATGGCCTAGGACTTCCCTCATTAGCATTGTAAAATTTATGGCCATTTTGATAATTTATTCTAGGAGATGAAATTGTGTCAACAACTTGGTTCATAAATTCTTATAAACCAAGTTGTGGGGGCATTGTTTACACCTAAAATTAATTTGGCCTGAATTAAATGCCGCATTAATTGGTCTCAACATTTAATTCGATACCGCATGATAAAAAAATGGTGTCGTTTGGAGTCGAGCGGCATCACGGAAAGTTAAAACAACACCGCAAGGAAGCTCAACAACACCGCGGTACTTAAAACGACATTGTTTAGGGAAAAACAATGTCGGATTCACTCGGCCTGTTGGTGTTGTTATTGGAAAAGGAATGTTTTTGTTTATTCCTTGTCGGAAGAGGAGAGAAAACGGTGCCGCGAACCTCAAAGCTCAACGGCATCGCGAGACTGGGAAACAATGTCATTTGGCTAAAAACGGCACCGCGAGTAAACCCAATGACACTGCGGATTAGAAAACGATATTGCGAGAGGTCTTGGTAAGCGATGCCGTTTAGATAAAAACTATACCACAGCGGGTTGGGTTTTGGCGAGGGCGGCCTGGCAAGCCCAACGACAACGCAAGATGAGAAAACGATACCGTTTGGTAGAGAACAATGTCGCGGAATGAAAACGACTTTGTTCGATGGGACCGGGACGGAGCAGTTCAAGGTCGGCATCAATTAGTGAAAAACGATGTCGCGTAAAGATTAAACGGCGTCGAGGGATAAGAATTTGACCGCGTGACAATAATGAGTCGGTTTAATTAATTAATTTGTTTAATAATTATTTTAGACGGTGTTGTTTGGGCTATAAACGACGTCGCGAGAGAAAAGGACACCGCAAGTAAGCCCGACAATGCTGCGGTACGTGAAATATTAAATTAATGCTGTGTTGCAAGGCTTAAAATGCCGCTAGTTGAACAGCATCGCAACGGAGATCGATGTCGCGCTCGCAAATTCAGCGGTGTTGCGAGTTCGACAACACCGAGAAATTCAACGATGCCGCAAGGCCAAAACAACATCGTGGAGCTCAACGACATCGTGAGCTTGACGGTGTTGCAAGCTGAGCAATACTGTGAATGGGTTCAACGATGTCGTTATGGAAAGCTTGTTTGTGGAGGCGTAAACGATGCCGCGGGCTCATGAAAATAACGGACTTAGTTTCTTGCACGTGAGATTAGGGAGTGAAGAGAAGATCAAAGCAGTTGATGACTACGACACCGTGGAGAAGAGTGAAGACACGTGGGAGTTTACGACGGAGCAGTTGAGGAAGCAGTTCCACGGAGTGTGAAAACTACGCAAGTGATTTTAGATAAAATCACCGGAGCAAGGAGAGAGAGACAACCAAAAAATCAACACAGATCAACTCTGTTCAAACTTTACCTTTTCTCTGTAATTCCTTCGCGGAGCTCTCCTTTCAGGAAGGATCTCCATAGTTGTAGTAGTAGTCGTAGTCGCGGAGCTCTCCACAGGAATCTCCATAGGAGTAGTTTTAACGTAGATTCCCCCAAAAACTCAAACACCCTCGTTCGAACATTGTTTGGAGAGGTGTGAACCGTAGTAACGGTCGCGTTGGTAAGAAGTCAGAGGTTCATCGATCAAATCAAACGACACCGCAGTCGGTTTCCACATCGAAACAATCAAATCAACACCGCCGGAAACAAATTCGGCACCGGTGGTGGTATTTGGTTTTCGCGGGAAACACCCCCAACCCTGATTTTGTCTTCTCTATAGATTCTGAAAGCAAAGAAACAAAAATAAGTTAAAGAATAAGGATTAATCATTAAATAAAAGATCGCTGGTACGGAAGATCTGCAAACAAACTCTCAAAGTTATGGGTGGTAATTGGTAAACCGGTATTCGGTATACAGAATACCGACGGTATCGGTATTCGGATTTATATTTTTCCATTCGGTAATACCGTATAATAGCCGCAATTACCTATTAGCATACAACCAACTGTTTACTTCATCTTGTTACATGAAAAGCAAAGAAATTTATCTTTATAAATAGTAATAAAAAGTGAATTCTAGCTCTCATCATCACCTTATATAAGTGCAGTGGTCGCCTGTCCGAAGCCAACAGTTGTAACTCGAAACAGAGTGAGACAGAGAGAAAGAATGGGGAAGAGATTCCAGTTGCCCAAGTTCTCCCGAGTGATCCCATCATCATTCCACTACTGCCGTTCCAAAAACCTCGACGACACCTATCCTTCCCATCCCGCCCCTATTTCCTCCTTCCACCGCCTTGTCTCCTCCTCCGCCTCCGCCACCGCCACGCATCCCCTGCCTCCTCCGCCAGATCATCCCAGCATCACCAGGTTTTGTTTTTTTCCCCGTGGTATCCAAGTTCTGAAATGCATGTTTTATTTACCCTTGATTACAATGTGGTTCACTTGGTGGGAGGGTTTTGTGACTCTCTCGCTTTCGCTTTTACTGGTTGTAACATGTGTGTTGGCATCACATCAATCGTTAGTTTATGTATGGTACGGGTGACAAATGACAAAACCTACTATGTATTACCCGGTATTCGGTATACCGGTATTAATACCGGATACCGACTATTTGGTATTCAATATACCGGTTAACATTCGGTATTGGTATTCGGTGGGTACACTGTCTGTTTCCGGTATACCAAACAGCGGGTATTGACGAGTAAAAGGAAGTCTGCGACCCTTGCCAAAAGGAGAAAATCAAAATACAAAGCAATTGACTGCTAGGTGGTACGCAGGAAGTAAGAGAATGCAGAGAGTCAAAACAATGAAGGAAGTGAAGGTAATGTAGTAGAGAGATCAGAGAAGAATATAGAGCACAACTAGGGTTTTGTGTTGGTTCACAGGAGTAAAATTATTATTGAATTTTATTCGGGAGTTAATGGTGCAAAAGAATAATAGTTGAATTGGTAAGTTCATATCCATCAAAAATACCTTGCTCTCCATTCAAATCGGTATTTGTAGAATGTAATCTCTTTCCTTTTTCTCTTCTCAATTAAAGGTGTATGAGGCGTTTGGTTAGATGAGCCACTGTATAATAAATTGCATTGTTCATGTACTGTATACTGTTAATTTGGTTTATGGTTTTAAGGTGTCATTGTTTAGAGTTTACCATTTTTATCAGAGTGGCTATAGGTTTTAGCCGTGTGTGCATTATGTTTTTCCTAAATATTTCCAAAGACAATACAAATTCACATAAATATTCTTCTATTATCAGTAATGTGAGTAATGTTTATTATTACCGACAACATAAATTTATTCGTTATTAGAGGTGTGCAATCCGGATCAAACTCGTGAAAATTATGGTCCAATAGTAAAAGTCTAAAAGACATCTTAGGATACTAACCTTCAAATAAATAGCAATGATTCAGTTTCTATTGCACTAGCAATGATTCAGTAGAATAATCTCAAACAAACAATAATGGGCTAAATATTACTTGCGACACAATTGCAATCATCACATAATGATGTTGAAATTTTTTCATACAAAAATGGACTAGGTGACGAATTTTTTTCGTCTTCTTTATTGACGTCATATAAATTTTTTCACAAATACACAATCACTTGACGAAACATTACTGACAACAATATTTTATTCATCGGGAAAAATGGTGGCGCCCAAATTTTCCTCCAAATAAGGAGCTTAGTGATGATTTTTTATTCTTTACCGATGAGGTTAGTTTTTGTCGCAAATACAAAGCTAGTTGACGAAACATTACTGATGACAATAGAATTTTGTCAGTAAAAATAATTGTTAGTAACGAACTTCGGCTATCGTTGCTAATTTTCGTCACTAATGACAATCTTTTAGTAGTTTGGTCTGACAACCACCCCAGTCTGCATCACAATAAGTTGTAAGAGTTAAAGAACTGTCGGAAGGGAATAAAACTCCCTAACCTGGGGCAGTCTTGAGGTACCGGAGCACACGATGGGCAACTGTGACATGTTCAGGAAGAGGAGCATGAACAAACTGGCTCAGAATGATAACAAAAAAGGTGATGTCTGGGTGTGTGACAGTGAGATATAAGAGGGGCCCGACGAGACAGCGATAAGAGCTCGCATCGACGATAACCCTTCTGAGAATGAGGATACCCAACAAAAACGCCACGATAACCTCGTTCGACAAATTTATCCAAACCCGAGCTGGTATCCTTAGCATACGCTAAGCACCCAAACGCACAGAGATGAGTAAAGGAAGGAGCACGACCCAACAAGAAGATGGCAGTGTTTACACTCACGCAAAAAACGAACAGGAAGACCCGTGTGAAACCGTAGAGCCCGAGCAATGTCAAGATAGTGGCGGTGTTTACGCTCAACCACCCCATTTGCTGTGGGGTATTAACGCAGGAGGTTTGGAGGAGGATGTCATGTTCGACATAGTACAATCGGAGAAAGGAAGTCTGAAACTCCATCGCGTTTAACGGGATGATCAAATTGAGTGACAACCATATGTTATAAGGAGTGAATATACTGCTCGACATCAGATTTGTACTTAAGAAAATAAACGCAAGTGGCTCTGGTAAAATCCTCAACACAGTAAAGAAAAACCGAGAACCATCCAAGAAAGATGTCTTATGCCCCCCCCCCCCCCCCCAAATATTCACATGAATCAATTTGAAACAACCACGAGTTGTAATAGAACTGGAAGGAAAATCTGGGTATGTCTCTTTTTCTCGCAAACAAGAATCACAACACATCTTAACCAAACAAGAATCTTTCGAACCAAGAATGCAACGCAACAAGGTATGTTTCTCAATAGAGGGATGGCCCAAATGTTGATACCAAAGAGAGTGCTCATCACAACTAGCGGAAAAAGCTTCTACCCCACGACCCGGAATAGAAGACGCCACCCCACCCCACCCTGCTACGGGTAGTAGAGACCATCACGGAGGCGGCCCAGTCCAATCACTGTCTTGGAACGTGAGTCGTGGATGATATAAAAATCAACCAAGGTTACCAAAGCAACAACATTATCTTGCATGAGGCGGCTAACAGACAAGAAATTGCATTTAAACTCGAGAACATAGAGAACACGACGTAAGGTAAGGCGATCATTTAATGTCAGGGAACCCACGCCTTCGACAGGAATGTAGCGGCCGTTAGGAATGCAAACAGGAGAATATGAACCACTACGATCAATTCCATCAAGCCAACTAGCATCACTAACAATGTGTTCGTTGCAATCCGAATCAATAAGCCATTCGTAGGGATCAGTGAAATTACCCGCCATATGAGCCGTCAGGTCTGGAGCCGGTACGGGGGAGCTGAAAAACAGCTTCAAACTAGCAAGTGAGCGCTCGTGAAGCCGGGAATGGGATTGTCGTCAGTGTCGACAATCTGTTTCTCGCTGTGCAGGGGGAGAACGATCTGTTTCTCGCTGCTTAGGCTTGCCTTGATCTGAGGGGAAACCAATCAACTGGTAAGACATCTCCTTGGTGTGCCCTAGCTTGCGGCAATGACTGCAACGAGTGGGACCCATAATAAAGGATAACCAAAAATACACGCCAACAAGAATCCCTCGAATGGGTAGCTATAAAATTAATTCTCATATGTGGTCACTACTCACACATATGATGGCGGTTTTGGTCCTCGTTTTGAATCTTATGAACAAAGGCTTCAAATTTGGGTAAGCTCTATCTTTTACCTAGAGAAGTCATCTACGATAACAACTTAGTATATCCCACAAAAGCTTATAATATTTGAGGGTACAAACAAGTCCATATGAAGTTATAGATGTCAGTTTTTAGTTATGTATGGTTTTGGACTTAAAAGAGCTCTTTTGCTTTGCTAAGGTGCATGGATGGAAGAATAAGGTTTGATTTACTTTCTAGCCTAGGCAATCCCCTAGCTAGCCCTAATCTATAAAGCTTCCAAGAATGTCCTAGTTTTCTATGCAATTCAAGATGAAGATCTATGTTTCCAGCAACCAAACATTTTGCATGGCAACTTCATTCTCAAAATGATTATGGCATAAATCCGCCCTAGTGGTCTACCTACCAATATTTAACTATATATATGCAACTGCAAATGAATTGCGTTGATGTAAGTACAGTTACATTAATATGAGTTAGATTGTAAAAAATGTTTATGTGGCAATAAAATAATATATGCAATTGATTTTGCAATTGTATTGACGTGGATACTCTAACACGTAAAGGGTTAGCACAATGGTTGTCATGACGACATCCTATCGGTCGGTTCAGCAGGAAACAACTAGTACCGATCACCAAGCAAGTTGGAAAGGGATCGGTAATTAGTATTGCTCAAAACCGGCTAGTCATACCAGAATTCGGATTTCAGTATTTTCACACATTCTCCAAAAATAAACACACAACATAAGATTTGAACTAAATATAATCCCTTATGTTCACTAGTTTCAATAATTATGCACCAAAAGGCTACAATGGACTTTGTGATTTATATTAACCTTATATATTATATAGCTAGTACTATATTTTACATAAATTATTGTAAATATTAATAAAATTCATTTTATATACATTAGTTTTTTACATATCTAATTATTTACTGAGTTACGAATTCCTAACTATAAATTATTTTATGTGAATGAACTCTTATAAAAAAAACTTGTTTCCTCTCCATCTGAAGCATCCCGAGCATATGTAATTTATAGACATCAAAAAGACATAACCCAAACGAGGATCCAAATATAATGTCATCAACATATATTTGAACTAGCAACATGTGTTGTCCTTTAATTTTTTATAAAGAGAGTTTTATCCACTGAACCCCTTTTAAAGTCTTCTCCTAAAAGGAAAGAACTAAGTTTTTCATACCATGCTCGGGGTGCTTGTTTAAGTCCATATAGTGCCTTCTCTTGTTTATGCCCAGTTTTCCCACATCTAAAGCATCCGGTAGTGTTTTGAACCTTAACCGGCTGAAGCTGTTCAATCCTGCTTTTGTGGAATGCTCTTGATTGAGGATATTTTGATGTGCCACCTTCTTTCTCAACTTCTCTATTCTTGTTAATGAAGTTTCCTCTTCGTTTTTCTCTTCTCACTCGAAGTAGTCTACCAATTTGTTTTCTTAGTAGAGCCAATTCTTCATCCTCCATATCATCGAGATCTTCTGTGTCTTCATTGTATGTGGTAGCCTTGAAGGCTATCCCCTTTTTCCCTTTATCATTTCCCTTGTTGAGCTTGTCTTCATGAGTTGCTAATGACCCGATGAGTTCATCTATGGCTAACGTCTCTAGGTCTTTAGCTTCCTCTATTGCAGTTACCTTAGGAGTCCATTGCTCTAGGAGACTCCATAGAATTTTTCTAACAAGATCTCCACTCTCATATGATTTCCCAAGATTCTCCAGACTGTTCACAATGTTTGTGAAACGCTCGTACATTTGCCGGATAGTTTCTCCTTCTTCCATTTTGAACAACTCGAATTGTTGTTTTAAAGAATTGATTCGAGATGTTTTGACTTGAGAAGTACCTTCATAAGTGACCTGAAGTTTATCCCAAATTTCCTTAGCAGTCTTGCAACCAGCAACTTTGTGATATTCTTCTGGACCGAGTGCACAATACATGAGATTAGTTGCCTTGCAGTTTTGTTGAAATTTTTCAAAATCCTCGTTTGTCCATTTTTGTTGATCCGCCTTGAGTTCGTACGGACCCTTGATGACTCTAGCCCAGAGTTTTGGATCTGTGGATCCAACAAATAATTCCATCCGATTTTTCCAATACCCATAGTTAACTCCTTCAAATCTGGGAGGCCGATTTTGAGAGAATCCATCAGCCAGATAAAGTGGAGCATTATTCTTGGAACCCGACGCCATCTCGATCAACACCGGAGGTCGTTGAACCTTGTTCTACGGTTACCGTGCTCTGATACCACGTGTTGGTTGCGTCGAGCGTGAGACTTTATACCTGTCTTTTAAATAACTCAGTCACAATACGAGTAAGACTGATTAGAGAACTTAATTCAGTTTTATACTAACCAATTTAAGTCCCACTGAGATTATAATTTTATCAAAGCATTTAAAGATGCCTACGAATTCTCTTCACCTCTGTTCACTTTCTTTCAATTTACTTAGACTAGTTTTACCAACACCCAAGGTTGTCAACCCGTTGGTTGACCCGCGGGTCGACCCAATTTGACCCTGACCCGGTGAGAAAAACGGGCCGCACGCACCTGTCGGGCCGACCGCTACAAGGTACCGGGTTGGAGGTCAAATTGTGTCATTTTTTTCTTTGGTTTGCGAAATGCGCCTATTTTTCGAATTTTCTTTTCGCCTAACTCAATCTTTGGAATCCTAAGTTAAACATTTGAATATTTATGTGATAAGTGTGTGAATTTTCACTATATGTTGAATCTGAAAACGATATGTTATTTTGGTGTAATATTATATGTTATAACTCATATGTTAGATAAGATTTGATATAATTTATGAGGATAAGTACAATATAATGACTCTTTCCATATTTCCGAGTCAAACCGGGCTAAAACGGTTGACCCATTAACCCTTGACCAACTAGCTCGACCGGGTCCGGGTCAACCCGCGGGTTGACAACCTTGCCAACACCACACAAGCAGACACACAAGCACTTTTAATCTAATGGGCTTTAAAGGCTTAAAGCCCACTCACACCCTAGCAATTATAGCACTAAAACCGACCCAACTTGTAAAGACAAGTTATAAGGTGAATTTTGGCTATTTCAAACTCACTCAGACTTCCCTCTTCACTTGTATTCGATCAAGACCTGCTTTCTAATTTAAGCTTACACAGCCAAAATTATGAACACCAATAACAGATAACAGAACCTAGGAGTTCTGCCCAGAAAATTAGAATCAGATTATCCAAACCCAGGAAATGAAAGCTGATGATTAGCACTTTGGTCAGGACTTCCTTTCTTTTCAGTTCTGATCGAAATCCCTGCATTCACAGACTGCACAGAAACACACACAGAAACATTCACAGAACAAAACAGAATGAGAGCACAGCACGTGATTTTTACGTGGTTTCCAGTATTGGGAGAATGAGGATCCCAATACTGACTACTCCACGGTCGGAGACTCACAATTGAGTGATCTCCGACGATTCACTAATGATATTTTGATGAAGTTCGTTCTAGCACTTTCTACCCAAGAACCCTTTGATCAATCTCAACCCGATTGATCAAACTCTCTCTAATCAAACCCCGAATTGCTTCCCCAGCAACTCGTAACAGTGTTTCCCCAACACTAACCCACAAAGCAATTCTCCCCGAACCCTTTGAGAAACCCCCTTTTCTATCAACCTTGCTACTCTCTCACAAAATCCCCTTTTGTCTTAGCTAGCTTTGTTGATCACTTGAAAAGGTGTTATATCCTAGTTCTTCAGATTGCCTTTTATAGGCTGAAATGTAGCCGTTGGTAATTCACTCAAATTCCCTTAAGATCTTCATGTAAGATAAGTTCTTATTCTTTCTTCCTTTGGCCCGAGAACTTGCCTTAACTGTTTTGGGCAGCCACCACATATCCAGCTGTGATTTGAATCTTGCCTTGGCCTTCAAGCTGCTCCTGCAGTTAACAGCGCATTGTACATTTTTCCCAAGACTTCAGGAGGTGTTGATGGTGGTGCTGCAGGAACTGCTGGGGAAGGAAATGGAGCAATTGGAAGCCCAGTCGGTTCTCCTCTGTCTTCCCCTGCTTTTCCTTTTGCGGATGATGGTTCTACTACTGCATTTGCTCTTTCGCCTGACAGCTTCTGAGATATGGATGTATTTCCGGACTCTATTCAGTATCATTTCTCATGTACAGATGTATCTTTTTGGAACAACTTTGGGTTTTACACTTCGATTGTTATCTCATTTGAATTACAGAAGGCACTCCCAAGTATTTTTCATGACAAATCGAGGGGGAGAACTCACAGTGAGAAGTGATAAGTTCTTGTTATGCAGTTGGGGTGTTCTTGCTGAAGAAAATAGAGGACTTTGCCTCATTAATTTCTTTCACTATAATGCTTCCCTAATTCCTGAGAAGATTCATTATATGGACAACTTTTCTCATGATAGCTTTACTAAAAATCACGATATCGTTAGCTAACGATCAATGAGAGATAGTTGTGCAGTTTAGATTAAGCATGATAGCCTGAATACCTCATTTATCAACTCCTTTTTGGATGAGAAAGGACAAGGCATTATACAAAAGGATGAAAACGAAAGGAGACATCGAGTCTCCTTGACGAATACCACGAGTAGGCTGAAACATCTCAGAAGGACTCCCGTTAAGTAAGACTAAGAAGCAAACTATTTGAATGCATTGGCTTATCCATACCCTATCCATGTTTGGTTAAACCCATTCGCAACCAGGATAGCCCCAAGACAGTCCCAATCAACAAGATCATAGCCTTCCTCATGTCAAGTTTCAACACCATATCCCAATTGCTACCCTTTCGACATTTAAATTAATGCAAAACCTCATCGACTATGATTATGTTGTCTTGGATCATTCTACCTCCTGTAAATGCAGTTTGCACCTCTGATACTAGCTCTGCCATACGACCTTTCAATCGACTAGTAATTTATTCTCATCTAGCTCCTCGCAAATGAAATGCTTAAAAATATATATGAGATTAGTAAATAATATAATATAAAGAATTATTTTTTTATTAAAAAATTAAAATGTTCTGTATTTAGTATAAACTTGTATTGTATATTTTTTTCTATTTCTATATAAACTTGTATTGTATTTCGTGTACTTGTATTGTATTTTTTTCTATTAGTAAAATGCGCTATTTGAAAGTCATCCACGATTAGTAACTGACATGAATGAAATTTTTTTATCATACAAAGAAATCCCTCTTTCTTGAATTTTCTTTTTTGTGTGAGATATTTTCTTATCGATAATAATAAATAAAATAATGTCAGATCATTTTTATTCAGTATACATATTAATTAATCTTCGACTAAACTCCATTTCCTCTGGAATATGGAATGAAAAGGAATAGATGATCTTAGACAACATTTTATACCTAAAGTTGCGATAACTAATTGGTCTGAACTATTTCATCATATCGGGAACTTTCACTTTAGGTATGAGCGCAATGTGCATGTTGTTCCATCCATGAGACATTATTGAAAAAGTAAGAATTAATGGACTTCCTTAGAAAAGTCGTCTATTCCTAGCCTATAATGTTCGAAAGAAAGCCCAGGCGATTTGTTCTGGTCGAGACAGACAACGTTTTTTGAATCTCTTCCAATGTTGCAATTCGACATAATTTCACATTGATTTGGTCTTAAACAAGCTTAGGGAAATCCTAAAGGAAGGACTGGTCATGCTCCGGAATAATTCGAGTAAGCAGATTCTTGAAGTAATCATTGACATCTCATCAGGTTGATTAAACTCATCTCCCTGCTCATTTTTGAGGAATACAAGCTTATTCCTTTGCTTCCCATGGATAGTAGAGGTATGAAATTTTTTTGTGCTTTGATCCCTAACTAATTTATTTGGTGTTGATGATTTTTCACTTTTCTTATGTATTCTAATAAAACCAGTATAAACTAGTTTTATCACTAATCTTATCATTCCACTTGTTAAACCAACACAACAAGATATACCTATTTGACAACCTTAATTAACACTCTATCCATTCTCGATCATTTTCCCATTAGGGTCTCTTTGTCTTGTGTTCTCGATTTGTCTACTTCTCCTTGGGCCGGGCCTTTGTTCCTTGGTTTCCTCTTTCTGTTTTGGGTAGGGGATGGGCAATGGGTGGGTCAACCACTAGACCCACCCAAATCCACCTGATTATAACATACCCATTACATGTTTGGGTCGACGTGGTGGGTGGTTGTTGGTCATCTTTTTTGTCACCCACTAAATTTGGGTCGGTGGCGGATGAATAGTGGGTGGGTAGCGGGTGGGTCATTACCCGCAAAATCACATGAAATATTAAGTCGTTGATGCACATTTTTTAATAATAAACTGCCTTTTTTTAGAGTATGCAATTAAATATGTTTCATAACTATCAGTTTTCTTGATTTGTACTATTGGTATTCAATTGGCTTTATGCAAATTTTTATAGCTCATAATTATCTAATTTTCAAAATAATTTAGCCCACCAAAACCGTCAAACCCACCCACCCTCCGTTGTCATCCACCCGACCCACCCACAACGATACAAATGTGTGGGTCATTTTTTCATCACCCACCTTAACAATGGGTGGGTGGATTTTGACCAAAAACCCACCTAACTCATCCATTGTCCATCCCCGACCCATATAGTAGTGCCTTACTGATAACACTGTTGGAGGCCCTAGGAATCGCCCTAAACACTATACATACTGATAAGGAGTCTAGCATTTGACAACACTCCCGGAGCACCGGACCTCCAATAGAATCTTCTAGAACGCCAAGTCTAGAACAAGACTCTTGAAGTGACTAACAAGATAGCATCTCTTGCTGCAAGAAGTTCTGTCAGATAAAGGTTGACTACTCCTTAGTAGGCTAAGAACTTTGTTCACCAATTTTATTTTTGAGTTGGTTTAGGCTGTTGGGCCGCATTTAGGTCCAATTGTTTTTGTGCCCAATAGTTTCTACTTGCAGGGACGAAATCACTTCCTCCAGACTGAATCTGGATTCTTAAACATGATTCGATCTTCTAATAATCTAGTTGTATCTTCGTTACTTGTTAGAGTTGGAATAACAAGTTCAGAGGGCGAATAAAAACACATTATATCAAGTTGTGGTGGTGTTGAAAGAAAACAAAAAGATAGTCCCAGGGTAATGAAAACAATGCAGGCCTTAAAACTTCCGCCACCCCATTTCCTTTCCCTTTCACATAAATCTATGTACATTGTTCTACGTTGGAGAAATCTAACTTTCTTCCACATTTTCTATAGCTGGGAATGGAGTCGGCCGTTACCCACATACACACACAGTTTGACTTGTAACTAAATTGTTTCCTCTCCCATCCCAGCCCAGCTATATATATACATCCACATCTCGCTACATTCCTTCATCCTGCCTGCCTTCCTTCCTTCCTACTACACTACAGCTTCAATTTCATTCCATTCCTAAGTAACGTTATACAACAAACATGGCTGTTAACCTGTTGAAGACGATCGCTCTCTTCGCTCTCTCTTCCCTTCTGATCTTTAAAGGAGCCGTTGGTGATCTAATGTGCGAGGAGCTGCCAGTAGAGCTGTGCGCCTACTCGATCTCCGACGCAGGAAAGAGATGCGTGCTGGAGAACTACTTGGCCAGGAAAGGGATTGTGAAGTACCAATGCAAGACATCGGAAGTGCTTGTTGAGACGATGAGCGGATGGATCGAGACGGAGGCATGCATCAACGACTGCGGCCTTGACAGAAACGCCGTCGGGATCTCTTCTGATTACCTCCTCTCCCACAACTTCGTTGCCAAGCTCTGCTCCCAGCCCTGTTCCAGCTACTGCCCCAACATTCTCGATCTCTACTCCAACTTGGCTCAAGCCGAAGGTAACATATTATGTACAAACATAATTACTTACCAGCACTACACGGGGAATGCTGAAAATATCACAACCTAATTAATTTGTTGGCGTGACTGCTGGTGCAGGAATGAACTTGCATGATATCTGCAGCAGGGGGGATGGTGCTCCTCGTCGCGCATTGTACGATCAGCCCAGGAGTTCAGGTGCTGCTTTCGACGGTGGTGCTATGGGAACTGCTGGGGAAGAAGATGGAGCTATTGGAGCCCCAATCGGTTCTCCTCTGTCTTCCCCTGCTTTTACATTTGCGGATGATGGTACTGCTACTGCATTTGCTCCTTCTCCTGATACCTTCTGAGAAGGCTGAGGGGGGAAAAGAAGTTCAATGGGGATGTGATGTATTAACGGATTCTACTTCAATATGATTTCTCATGTATAGATATATCCTTCATTAGGGAAAAATTGGGGTTGAGCTATACTTGGATTGTTATCTCATTTGAATTACACATTTGATACTTGTCTTATCTAATAAAGTTTAGCTATAGATATTCACGTGCAATTTGAATCTTTTCCACGATAATTTATGCTAACTCTTTATTCTAATTCTTCATCACTAATTATAAGAAAAATAAAAAGGTATTGACTTTCTTTCACCGATTAAGATCAAACTCGGATCAAAATTTGGAAAAAAACAACCACATCATCGGAAACAAGCAAGTTGCCAACATCTCTTACATTTCAGTGTCGCTTCATTAGCCATTCTCATTGCGTTAGAGAGTGATGTGGTGACTTCATTCTCATTCTGTCATGTTATCTTAGACAAGCAAAATAGTTTGTTATTTGTGGTTGGTGACAGATTCTTGTCCACCGACCACCGTTTGTGCTTTGTTTATCCTTTGTATTCTTATACATGAACTTGTTTCTTTGTCCATCCGTAATTACGCTCCTACACTTCTGAAAGCTATGGGTAAGGTAGTCAAAATCTCGTTTTAAATCCAAAAATCTTATGACTTTATGATATCTCTTATCTTTTCCCATTCTTATTTCACTATAGAATCTATGGATCTTAAAATCCTACACTATTCGCGATTTAAATCCATAAAATCTTACAATTTTCATTCGATTTAACAATTTTAAAGTATATATTGAATTAATTGAATTTGGACCAAATCGAACCAAGTTAGTAGTTAAAATAAATTAAATTACAAGATATATGTAAAAGAAATATAACAGTATGGCCTCCCACTGTTAGTCATTGCTATTAAAATATAAAGGAATATAACTGCGGGAAACAAGATAAATGAGGAGAAAACTAGTAACTAGTATTCATTCATGTAGTCATCAAATCTAGGACCCGGGTTGACATTAAAACCCAAATGCGCTATACTACGCTTTAGGAAGTGGTTACACTTGGCCAGTTTCTAGAGTGACAGTAGGAGTGAGTCAGGGTCTGAAAAACAACCTCTTGTCCATCAGTCAGTTGTGCAGCAATGGTTTTCATTTTGTGTTTGAAACGGACCTATATGTTGTCAGGAGAATCCAAGACAACAAGGTCATGTTTGTTGGTAAAAGATCAAATAACATGTAAGTTGTTGATCTAAGCAACCTAAACGCTTTTAATTAGCTATGTTTTATTTCCTCTTTCCAACAAGAACTCCTATGGCATCGAAAAATTGGACATATAAGCCTGCCTAAATTAGTCAGCCTGTCCAAATCTAATCATGTTCGTGGAGTTCCTGTTCTGAAAGACAAAACTGATTTCTTTTGTGAAACTTGTGTGAGAGGAAAGCATTCTAGAAAGTCTTTCAAACTAAAAGCTGATATCACAACTCATGCAATGTTTGAGTTGATTCACATGGATCTTTTTGGTCCCTGTAATGTCACTAGCTTAGGAGGAAAGAACTATGTGTTCGTCCTTGTTGATGACTTTTCTCGTTATTCATGGGTATTCTTTTTGGCGCATAAAGATGAAACTTTTGCAAAGTTTAAGGCCTTTGTGTCACTTTTCCCAAATAAAATTAACACCATTAAGAGTGATAATGGTGGAGAATTTGTGTCTGAAGAGTTTGAAACTTACTGTACTGACTTAGGTATTAACCATACCTTTTCAGCTCCTCGTACACCCCAACAAAATGGAGGTGTAGAGAGAAAGAACCGAACTCTCATTGAGTGTGCTCGGACAATGCTTCTCGAATACAATCTTCGAAAATATTTCTGGGCAGAGGCAGTCAGTACAGCATGTCATGTTATCAATCGAGTGTTAATTAGAAAAGGCTTGAATAAAACCCCTTATGAGATATTCAAGAACAAAACCCCTAATCTGTCTTACTTTCATCCTTTCGGATGTCCTTGTCATGTTCTGAACACTAAGGATAAATTGGGTAAATTTGATGCTAAATCTGATAAAGCTGTCTTTTTAGGGTATTCTGTGAAGGGTCAAGCCTTTCGTGTTGTTAATAAAAGATCTCAGAAGGTAGAGGAATCTGTTCATGTCATTTTCAATGAATCTAATGCTTTCCTTGAGAATACTCCGCAGATGATTTAGGATTATGATCTGGTGGAAATTATCCGAATAACAAATGAGTCGGATGGAGAACTTGGCAAAGAACAATCTCCAAGATCAAGTCCAGATGAAAATAACTCAGAGGAACAAACAGAGCAGCAAGAACCTACCAACTCAGCACCACCTCATATCCAAAAACGCCATCCTGTGGAACTCGTCATTGGAGATATTAATGAAGGTCTTCGAACAAGAGGTAAGTATATTCCTGGTCAATATGCCTACGTGTCTCAGTTTGAACCTAAAAACTACAAAGAGGCTCTTAATGATGATGAATGGACTCTAGCTATGATTGAAGAATTGGTTCAGTTTGAATTGTTACATGTTTGGGATTCTGTGCCACGCCCTCTAAATATTTCTGTTATTGGTACAAATGGATTTTTAGAAACAAGTCTGATGAAATTGGAATCATTATCCGAAACAAAGCCAGATTAGTGGCTCAAGGATACTCACTGGAGGAAGGGGTTGACTATGATGAAACCTTTGCCCCTGTTGCTAGAATAGAATCAATTAGGTTACTGTGTGCCTATGCTTGCTATATAGGTTTTCCTCTATATCAAATGGACGTCAAGAGTGCTTTTTAAATGGTGTTATCCAAGAAGAGGTTTATGTTGCACAACCCCCTGGATTTGTTGATCCACAGTTCCCAAACCATGTGTATAAGCTTAAAAAGGCCCTATATGGCCTCAAACAAGCCCCACGGGCTTGGTATGATAGGCTTACCTCATTTATGTGTGATCATGGGTTTGCTCAAGGGTCGGTTGACAAAACCCTTTTCATAAAACGAAAGTCTAAAGACATTCTTATTGTTCAGATTTACGTAGATGATATCATTTTCGGTGCTACCTGCAAAGACATGTTGTCTGAATTTTGTGACGCCATGAAAGCTGATTTTGAAATGAGCATGATGGGGGAGCTTCAATTCTTCCTCGGACTTCAGATTAAACAGCTTAGTAGTGGCACCTTCATTAGTCAATCCAAATATATTTCCTCTATGTTGACTAAGTTTGGATTGACCAGGTTAAACTCAAGCCCCACTCCTATGGCTGTCAATCTTAAGCTTGATAAAGATGAGACTGGTCTGCTAGTTGATGAATCTAAGTATAGAAGAATGATTGGGTCACTTCTATACCTGACTGCCAGTCGCCCTGACATACAACACAGTGTATGTTTGTGCGCTAGATTCCAGTCAGCCTCTAAGGAAAGTCACTTATCAGCAATTAAAAGGATTTTTAGATATTTAAAAGGGTCAATGGATATTGGTCTGTGGTATGCTAAAAACGATTTGTTTGACTTAGTCGGTTACAGTGACTCAGATTTTGCTGGGAGTTTGACAGATCGTAGGAGCACCTCGGGTAGCTTTCAGTTTGTAGGAACTTATCTTGTGTCTTGTTCATGTAAGAAGCAAGGAGTTGTTCTCTATCCACTGCCGAAGCTGAATACATTGCTGCTGGTAGCACATGTACAAAGCTTTTATGGCTTAAAAGTCAGCTCCTTGATTATGGGATTACTATGGTGAATATTCCTTTATTGTGTGATAATACTAGTGCTATATGTATGTCTAAAAACCCAGTCCAACACTCACGAACAAAGCATATTGATATCAAGTACCACTTTATTCGTGATTTGGTCACTATGGGTACAATAAATCTGCGATATATTAGCACTGATTTTCAGCTTGCAGATATTTTCACTAAACCTTTATTGACCGAGAGATTCATCTTTCTGTGCTATGAGATCGGTCTTCGATCTCTTACTTCTATTACTCCTGTTACAGGAGCTTAGGTTGTTTCTTTTTCTGTGTTTGTTTTTCTTTCTTTTTGTGTTTTCTTAGGATCTTTTCTTTCCCGCCCTTGTTTATTTGTTTTCCTCTTTTTGTCTGCATTGAATTCTATCTGTTGGTTTTCCTTCTTTGGGTCGTAGCTATATTAGTTCGTGTAGTAGGTTGTTTGTCTTCTCATTGTGTGAGTGTTGTCTGTCCAGTCT
Source organism: Linum tenue (assembly GCA_946122785.1). Lineage (NCBI taxonomy): Eukaryota > Viridiplantae > Streptophyta > Magnoliopsida > Malpighiales > Linaceae > Linum > Linum tenue. The sequence continues at coordinate 44,077,773 of CAMGYJ010000009.1, read as the reverse complement.
CAGTCATGGTCTTTGCCTTTGCCTTGACCTACACTGGAACCATGTTCCAGGAACCTCTCCTTGCCAATTACCATCATCATACTCAGTCCTTTGCTCATCGACCTATTCTCCCGACAACCATTGTCCTTGGCCTACATGTCTTACCTCTCATTCATAATCTAGGGTGGGAGTTCATCCTAACTCCTGATGCATCCTCTGCGCTTATCTGTCCTGAGATTGTAAGATCTTTCTTCTCCAATCTTCGCTATTTTGGCCTTGATTCTCGCACTCTGTCAACTCTTGTTCATGGCCATCTAATCACTCTCCCTATCTGTGACCTGAGTCGACTGCTCGGGATCCCAGCTTTTGGGGAAACCCTAGCTCATCCCGCTGAACTTTCGAGGTTCAATTTTGATTGACATCATCACCGAGGCTGCTCTTCTTACAGGTCACAAACCCGACCAAGATCTCACCTTCTCCTCTGCTCTCCTGCTTCCTTCATTGCAAGCGTTTCACTATCTCCTTACTAGGGTGATCCTTCCTCGTACAATCTTCTTAGATCGTGTCTTACCCCTAGATTTATGGATCCTGGCTCATGCTGTTGTTGCTGTTCCGCTTGATTTTTCTCATCTGCTGTTTGGAGCTGTCCTTCCTTTCATCGATCAAAATTTTCATGCTCCTCTTCCGTTTGGGCCCTGGATCACTCGTCTCATGCTAGCTCTACCGCTGGATCTATCTGGTTATCGCACTAAATCCCCTTCTCTGTGGCTTACTGCAAATGATGTCCTCTTTCACTGGATCAGCAGTGATGACGAGGTTGATAACGAGGATGAAGCAGAACCTGAAGAAGCGCATCTTCCATCTTTTGCAGCTGATCTCCAAGCCTTGTATGCTACTGATTCTGAGTCCGACTCTGGTGCTGCCGAAGCTCTTCAATTCATTCGAGATTCAGACTCTCCTGCTGCTTTTCCTTCAGACTCCGAGCTTGAGGAACCCTCTCCACATTATTCTAACTCCTCGGATGACAGTGCTGATTCTTAAGGGAGTGTTTTTGAAGTTTGGATTGTTGATGTTTCTGTTTGCTTAAAACTCAGTGGTAGTGTTTTTTGTTCTATGCTAGACTGGTGTGTTGTTTTGCTCAGGGGGAGCTTTGACTTGGTTATAAACGATCTTGGATGTTTGAGTGTTTCGTTAAGGAGTTGCGTTGAATGCATTAGATCTTTACTGCTTGATCTTGTGTAGAGAAGGTATCTAGTTTTCTTTTTGCAGGTGATCTAGCAACTGCAATTGTACGTGGGCACCGGGCCGTGCCGCCCACGGGCTAGCACGGCACGGCACGGTTATAGCACGACACGAGCACGGGCACGAAATAAATGGGCCAGCCCGGCACGAGCACGAATAATTTATGGGCCGTGCCGGGCCTAAATTTCATGAGCACGGGCACGATATGGTAGGCCTAATATTTTCGAGACTTTATTGAGTATAAGAACGGACAGGGCACGAAATTAATGTTTATTTCATAGAAAATAAGTATTAAAAGAATTATAGGTTCAAATATTACAAAACACAAGTAGAAAAATAATTATTTGTTGTTGTTAGAAGTGTCATAAAGATATATACGTAATTACTAACATAAGTAAAAATGGACAAAGAATTAAACAAAGCCATATCACACTCGCTATACTTTCAATTTTCTTTCCCCCCCTATTTGTTACTTTTCTCAAACATTATCGGTTAATACTATCTTCCCCCGTCCAATTTTCACCTTCTTTTTCATTCTCTCTTTTGTTTTCGTCCTTTTCATTAAACACGAATACGAGCATGGCATGAGCACGAATAGGCACGGCACAAATCGAACCGTGCCCGGGCCTGGACCGGGCCTAGCAAAGTTGACAAATGGGCTTGCATGGCACGGCACGAAAACTGACGGGCCGTGCCAAGCACGGCACGAAATAAATGGGCCTGAAGCGTGCTTGTGCCGTGCCGGCCCAAGCACAGCCCAGCGCCCATGTACAACTGCAATCTTCGACTTAGGGGGAGATTGTTGAAGCCATCAAGGTAAATCAAGTCTAAGATTGAATCCTTAATCAGAGCTTAATTTCAGCAACAAGTTAAGGAAGGTTTGGGTTGAATTTCAAATCATTTCCCAAATTGTCTCCAACGGCTAGTTACCCTGAGGTTATATATTCTACTGCCCTTGTACGTTTTTGGAGCACTTTTGTACAAGCTAGAGTGGTAGAGGACCTAGCTGAGGTAGTACATGAGGGTTGACAAAGGTTGAGGCAAAGGATCAAAATTCGTCAAGGCTGAGGCAGATCAATTGTGATCTGGTGGTTTCATTTGTTCTGTTTTTAGTTTTCTGCTTCTCTTGTATTTTGAGTCCTGTTTCGTTTGCTTAAACTGAAAATTAAAAAGGGTCTCCCAGACTGTATTCTGGGACGTGGAAGTACACCATTGCACTAGGTGGAACCACGTTAAAAACGCCTTGTGTCTTTTACATTTCTGCTGCTTCTGAGTTCTTTCATTGATCTTGTCCAAAACTCTGTTTTTCCAGTTCTTTTTGGAACAGAGCAGAGGCTCTGTTTGATTTTCGATTAATTGGAGACTTTTGATTTTAGGGCTCTGACCTATCGAAGCCCATTGGTTAAATCCCAGCCCAATTAACTTTTCAAGCCTGCTCTCGTTTTATCTCTTATTTTCGTCACTGAGAAAGTGCTGCCTTTTCACTTTCCTTGAAAATCGTCGATCCTCTTCTTTCCTCTGATATCTGACCTAATCGACTCTGAGTTTTCAATTGGTATCAGAGCATGGTCCTTGACGAAGCTAGATACTGCCAAGGGTTACGATCCAATGGCTTCCAGCTCTTTTGGTCAGGCAACCATAAATCATCCACCAATTTTCACCGGTTCGAACTACACCGCGTGGAAGAAGAGGATGAAACAGTTTATGTGGGGAGTTGACGAAGAACTTTGGATGGTTGTGCAGAATGGTCCAATTGAAATGAATGACGAGGAGCAAAATACCTGGTCGGCGGCGCAGAAGAAGAGCGCTCAATTAAATCAGCGAGGTATGTACGTGTTACAATCCGCCATGAATCCAGACGAAGTAGATCAAGTGGAAAACTGTGTTACAGCTAAAGAGATCTGGTCAGCTTTGGAAAGCACATATGAAGGTACTTCTAATATCAAAGAATCTCGCATTGATTTGTTAGTTCATGATTATGAAGCTTTTACTATGAGTAAGAATGAAGGGATTCGTGAGATGTATACCAGGTTTACTGTTATGATAAACAAGCTTAAGATTATAGGAAAAACGTACTTAACGAAGGATTTGAATAGAAAAATTCTTAGAGCTTTACCTAAGGAATGGCTTCCTAAGCGGACTGCCATCGAGGAAGCAAAAAATCTGACCACGCTTCCTATTAATGAATTGATTGGTTTTCTATTAAGTCATGAACATGTCTTAAAGCAAGTTGGTCAAGAAGATGAAAAACGTAGCAGAAACCTGGCATTTAGGACTAAGGCTACAGACTATGATCAAGACAGTGATGTTGAAAGTGATTTTGACAGGGAGTTTGCCCTTGTTAGTAAACGATTTCACAGAATGTTAAAGTTTAAAAACGAGCAAAAACAGCGTCTAGATGAGCTTAGAAATGGAGGTTATGATAGATCTAAAAACTTTTCCCAAGCCAGGCTGCTACCCCAGCAGACCAGAAAGTTTGAAACATGTCAACGGGAAAAGGAGCTACAAGCATGTTACAAGTGTGGTAAATTCGGACATATAAGGGCGCACTGTCCATTAACTCTGAAAGCAAAAGAGAAGGCCGTGAAAGCAAGCTGGAGTGATTATGACTCGGATCAGGAAGAACTAGAGTCAGATGATGAAGCATTCATGGCAAAGGAAGAATCTGAAGAAGATAAGAAGGAACCTGATGCAATAATTGATGATCATAAGTGGTACCTCGACAGTGGATGTTCTCACCACATGTCTGGTAAGAAATTTCTGTTTTCCTCTTTAACTTCAGTAAATGGAGGAAAGGTATGGTTTGGAGACAATGGATGTGGTAAGGTTGTAGGATATGGAACTATAGGAGAAAAACCTTTCCCTACTTTTAAAAATGTTCTATTGGTTGAGGGTCTGATAGACCGATAATTGCACATATTTTTACCCCTATTCTTGAACCGTTTGAGATGTTGATTCTCGTGTTTTAAGCCGATTTCACGCGAGGTTGTACGTTTATGTCATATTGACCCGGTGTTGGAATCGAGGCGAAGGAACGAGATTCGGGTCGAAAGGAGCAAGTGAGGCTTGAAGTGTGCTGGAGAGCAAAAATACCCGGCCATGAGCAGAAATACCCGACCGGGTATTATCTGGCCATGATCGGGGATTTTTGGCTTTGGGCGTCCGTGAGAAACAGAAGGGGGCCCGGGCAGGAGGCGAAAATCCCCAGTCGGGGATTATTGGCCATGACCGGGGATTTCCCCTGAGGCAAAAACGGCGCGTTTCTGTACCGAATTCAATTCGGTAGTGGAGGTTTGGTTCGTTAGGGCCTCAATCTGTTTACTCCGGTAGAGGTTAGTCGCCCGCTAGAGACTCATATTGAGAGGGTCTGGAGACCTTTAGTCGAGACTTCAGACTGTTTAAGAACCTTCCGCAGCATAACTTTCATGAAAACTGAACTTGGTAAATTGCACTCCTGCTTAACTGCAGTCTAGGGGGAATCATATCCGGGTCACCTCTCTCGACTTGAAAACAACCGTTTAACTTGCTTTGTTTATTTGTTAATTTGGACTTGCACTAAAGTTTCACTGCTAGATAATAAGAATTCACTGAGTAGTCATCAAATCTAGGACCCGGGTTGACATTAAAACCCAAACCCGCTATACTACGCTTTAGGAACTGGTTACACTTGGCCAATTTCTAGAGTGACAGTAGGAGTGAGTCCAGTTTTTGGCGCCTTTGCCGGGGACGGCTAGGTTGTTGAAGAAAAGTGATTTCTATTACTTTAGCATTTTCGTTTTCGCATTGATTGTTTGTTCTTTCCCACTTGTGCCTTCACGGGTTCGCATTGCTTGAGTGTGTGCAGATAGTGCATGACCCGTAGCCAGTCGGGAGGTTTACTGCCGTTGGATCCAGAGCTTGAACGCACCTGCCGCCAACTTAGGAGACAACAGCGAGCTAGACTGGCTACGGAAGAGCGCATAGATGGCCATTTGAGCAGCTAGTCCGAGAACGAGTACGTGATGGAAGGAGAACAAAACCCACCCCCGGGGAATCCTCTCTAGGTTCCCCCGGTGAATCAGCTCTTGGGGAACAACCCCATACCCCAGGCAGATGTGATTCATCTTCATCCACAGCCGCCGGGTCCCACCTTGGAGTACTACTACACTCCACGGATTGCTGACATCGCCCGGTCATCCTCTATCCGCCCATTCCAGCGAACAACTTCGAGATCAAGCCATGCTGGATTCAACTCATTACATCCTCTATCCAGTTCCATGGCTTGAAGGATGAGGAGGCAAGGGTGTATCTTTCCCGTTTTCTGTAGCTGACGAACGGGTTCAAGCTAAACGGTGTCCCTGATGACGCAATCCGCCTTCACCTCTTTCCCCATTCTCTGGCGGGGAATGCTAAGAGGTGGTTGGAGACCCAGCCCCCATTGTCCATCACTTCTTGGGACGATCTGGCAGACAAGTTCGTGCATAGGTACTATCCAGCATCGAAGACCACAGAGATTCAGCGGGAGATCACTCACTTTCGCCAAGAGCAAGACGAGTCACTTCGTGATGCATGGGAGCGGTACATGGGATATTTCTGGCAGTGTCCCCATCATGGCTTCAGTGATGCATTCACAGTGGGGAACTTCTACAGTGCTCTCTCCCCGGACAGCCAGAGGGTGATTGAGTCTTTATGCCCAGGAGGGGATATGCTCACTAAGACTCCACCCGAGTTGAACCAAATGATCAGTACCTTGGCTACCAGAGATCACTCCTGGGGGCAGAGCAGCAGAGGCAGAAATCCCCGGGACCGTGGTGTGCACGCCATGGAGGCCAGGTACGGGCTCGAGCAGCAGGTGGCCGAGTTAGTGCAGACATTGAAACAGCCCAACAGTTTTATTCCGGGCCGGGGTGCGGCTATGCCTCCAGTAGCTCAGTGTCAGTGGTGTGAGAGCCTGAATCATCTGGTGGAGGACTGTCAGGCTATGCGGGAGTCCTCTACTCCCCAAGAACAGGTGGACTTCATCGCCAATGCTCGGCGCCTTGACCCATATAGAAATACATACAATGAGGGGTGGCGCCAGCATCCCAACTTTGCCTGGAACAGCAACGCCACTAAACCACCTGGTTTCCTAGCACCAGCGGGTGGTTTTCAGCAAAGGCAGCCCTTCCAGGCTAGGCAGGGGCCACCACCACAGCACCAGCCCTACCAGCCTAGGCAGGGGCAGCCATTCCAGCATCCCCAGCGTCAGTATGCCCAGTCTCCAGCAGCTGCAGCTCCAGATAACTAGATGACGGATCTGAAAAATATTTTGCAGGCATTCATGACCACCAGCCAGGCGAATTTAACGAGGATGGATCAGAACATAGCCTCACTGGAGGCAGGCCAGAGAAACCAAGGTGCCATTCTGTAAGATCTATAGAATCAGATTGGGAGCTTAGCTCGCCAAAACACTACCAGGGCACCGGGGACTTTGCCTGCCACCACTATTCCGAACCCTCGTGAACCCACCAGCAGCTGGATGCCATCACTACCAGGAGTGGCAAGACCATATCTGCTGCTCCTGCCCAGCCCGGGCGAGACGAGCCACTACCTGCTTCAACACCTCCAGCTGATAATGCAGAAGTGGGGGAAGGCAGAGAAGCACCTGCTCCCAAGCTGCAGCCTGTGGTTAAGGAGCATGTACCCCAGCTGCCCTTCCCCACTCGCCTTCATAAAGACAACCTGGAGACAGAGTTTGTCAAGTTCATGGCAATGTTGAAGCAGGTCAACATCAGCATGCCATTCGTGGAGGCACTGTCGAAGATGCCCAAGTATGCCAAATTCATGAAAGACCCCTCACCAACAAGAAGAAACTTGGGGGTCTTTCGACAGTGATGCTAAGCGAGGAGTGTTCTGCTATCCTGCAGAACAAGCTGCCAGACAAGTGCAAAGACCCAGGGAGTTTCACTATCCCTCTTGTTATTGGCAGCATGCATGTAGGAAAGTCCTTGGCGGACCTAGGCGCTAGCATAAATGTCATGCCTTACAAATTGTTTAAAAAGCTAGACTTAGGTGAACCTAGAGCTACTAGGATGAGCATTCAGTTAGCTTATCGTTCCATCGTGCATCCTAGGGGTATCATTGAGGATCTGCTTGTTAATGTTGGTGCATTCACATATCCTGTTAACTTTGTTATTTTGGATATGAATGAGGATCTGCTTGTTAATGTCATGCCTTCACATATCCGTTTCTCGCCACCGCCAAGGCGCTTATTGATGTGCATAGTGGTAAATTGATCCTACGTGCTGGTGATGAACAGGCTACTTTTCTGTGTCTGAGAATGGGAAACACTCTCATTTGCATGATGACCTAGATTACTGTGATGTGCTTACTAATTTTGAGACCGCACTCGCCATAACGAGTGCGGGTACTGACGATGCTCTTGAGCGTTGTATTTTGCTAGGTGAGCAGGCATCGCAGGAGCCATAGCTGGCGGAGCAGTTAGCCGCGTTGGAGAGTGGCCCATTCTTGGAGGGCGACAGGCTGTTCAAACCGATCTCATCCTCCATCCGCATCACTACCTCCTTGGAGGAACCACCAGAGCCGGAGCTTAAGCCCCTCCCTCCTCATTTGGAGTATGCATTTCTCCGGGAAGGGAATAAGCTGCCAGTCATCATCAGCTCGACCCTCACACCCGAGCAGAAGAACAGACTGGTGGCCTTGCTGAAGCAGTACGAGTGAGCTCTAGCGTGGAAGATCACAGACATCCGGGGGATCAGCCCCTACTTTTGCTCCCACCGGATACTGCTGGAGGATGAGATGCGGCCAGTGAGACAGCTGCAGAGAAGATTGACAACGAACCTCGAGGCGGTGGTTCGGGCAGAGATCGTGAAGCTGATGGACGCGGGGATCATTTTCGCCATTTTCGACAGCGAGTGGGTCAGTCCCACCTAGGGATGTCAATCCAACCCGTAACCATGGGTACCCTACCCGACCGTAACCGGTCAACGAGGGTAATTACTCGCTTTGATGGGTTAAGGGGCGGGTACGGATAATACCCGGTTTCAAAATAAAGGGTAGGGTACGGGTATGGTAATCGATAATACCCGCCCTGTTATACCCGCCCCGCTTACCAAAGGGTCAATTTCCCTTGAGAAATTTAGTTTAGCTACCATTATTGATGATGATGTAGACGATTATTATGTTTGTGTGGATTGTAGAAGCAAGAACAATTATTATGTTTTTGTTGTTTTTATTTGTGTGGATTGTTGAAGCTAGAACAATTAGAAGTATTGAGAATTTTTAATGGACAACAGTACGTATGTGCATATATGTGTATAAGTTCATAGTTTAGGATTCGTACCCATGGTTACCCGAATACCCGTGGTTACCCGGTGGGTAGGGTATGGTTATATAATTTTCATACCCGGTGGTTATTTGGTCGGGTATTTTAGAAGGCTCTACCAGGCGGGTTAGGAGTTGGTATAGGGTAAACCCGCACCCGACCCTACCCATTGCCATCCCTAGTCCCACCCAGGTGGTACCCAAAAAGGGTGGGATGACCGTGGTGCCTAACGAGAAGAATGAGCTCATCGCGATGTGCACGGTGACTGGGTACCGTGTTTGCATTGATTATCAGCGTCTCAACGATGCCACTCGGAAGGACCACTTCCCGCTGCCATTCATTGACCATATGCTGGAGAGATTGGCGGGGCACGAGTTCTATTGTTTCCTGGATAGGATGTCCGGGTACTTCCAGATCCCTATTGCACCGGAGGACCAGGCGAAGACCACTTTCACCTGTCCCTTCGGCACAATTGCCTACCAGAGGATCCCATTCGGGCTATGCAATGCCCCGGCCACTTTTCAGCGATGCATGCTCTCCATCTTTGACCGTCTGGTCGGCGAGATTATGGAGGTGTTTATGGACGATTTCTCGGTTTATGGAGACTCATTCTCTCACTGTCTCCATAACCTGGAGCTTGTCCTTCAACGGTGTGAAGACACGAACCTGGCACTAAGTTGGGAGAAGTGTCACTTCATGGTTTGAGAAGGCATAGTTCTTGGGCATAAGATCTCCAAGATGGGGATTGAGGTGGATAGAGCGAAGATCGAGACTATCAGCAAGCTGCCTCCCCCTACATCTGTTAAGGGATCCGGAGTTTTTTAGGCCATGCAGGGTTCTACAGGCGGTTCATCAAGGATTTCTCGAATATCACCCTGCCGCTGACTAAGCTTCTAGAGAAGGATGCCCCCTTCCAGTTCACTGATGCATGCACAGCGGCGTTTACAACCTTGAAGGAGAAGCTCACCCAAGCTCCTACCATGGTTGTTCCTGACTGGTCCCTCCCATTTGAGCTGATGTGCGACGCCAGTGACTTTGCTGTTGGAGCCGTCTTGGGGCATAGGCGAGATCAACACTTCCGACCTATCTACTACGCCTGGAAGACCCTCAATGATGCCCAGGAGAACTACACCACTACGGAGAAGGAGCTGCTCGCAGTGGTGTTTGCCTTCGACAAATTTCGTCCTTATCTGGTCTTGTCCCATGTGACCGTGTACACAGATCACTCCGCGATTCGATACCTGATGAGCAAGGCCGATGCCAAGCCTAGGCTCATACGATGTATCTTATTACTGCAGGAGTTTGACATTGAGATTCGGGACAAGAAGGGAGCGGAGAATGTTGTAGCTGATCACCTCTCCCGGTTGGACGCACCTCCTGCGGACAACCTCGTGGAGGAGATCAACGACTCCTTCCCAGATGAGAGACTGATGATGATGTGCCTGGTGGAGAGTGTCACCCCCTGGTACTCCGATTTTGTGAACTATTTGGTGGGCCAGCAGCTGCCCAAGGGGATGACAACTCACACCAAGAGGAAGTTCTTCTCCAATTTGAAGCATTACTCTGGGATGACCCTCATCTCTTCAGGATCGGAGCCGACGGGATCATCCGTCGCTGTGTTATGGAGAGTGAGATGGAGGGCGTTCTATCTCACTGTCATGAGGGACTTACTGGCGGTCACCACGGAGGAAACCGCACGGCAAGGAAGGTGCTCCAATCGGGCTTCTACTGGCCCACGCTCTTCAAGGACGCAGACGCCTTCGCACGCCGGTGCGACCGATGCCAGAGGTCAGGTAACATCTCTGCCCGTGATGAGATGCCCCAAAATGTGTTTATAACTAGTGAAATCTTTGATGTCTGGGGTATCGACTTCATGGGCCCCTTCCCTCCATCTTTTGGCAATACCTATATTCTTGTTGTTGTTGACTACGTCTCTAGGTGGGCTGAGGCGTAAGCTTTGCCCACTAATGATGCTAGACGTGTTTGTGGTTTTCTGAAGCAGCTATACTCCCGGTTCGGGACACCTAGAGCCATCATAAGCGATCGAGGCACCCATTTCTAGGGCTAGTTTGATAAGTTACTGTTGCGCTATGGTGTAACTCACAAGGTGTCCGTGGCCTACCACCCTCAGACCAGTGGCCAGGCCGAGCTGACGAACCGGGAGCTCAAGCGGATCCTGGAGAAGATGGTGGATCAGTCCCGCAAGGATTGGTCCACCAAGCTCGATGATGCTCTCTGGGCGTATCGCACTGCCTACAAGACACCCATTGGTACTTCACCGTACCGGCTTGTCTATGGAAAGGCATGCCATTTGCCCGTGGAGCTAGAGCACAAGGCCTTCTGGGCCGTTAAGCTGCTAAACTTGGATGTTAGTGTTGCAGGTGTTGAGCGCAAAATGCATATGTTGGAGCTGGAAGTGTTGCGCTACCACGCCTATGAGAACACCAAGCTGTACAAGGAGCGCACTAAGCGCTTGCACGATGCACGGTTGCGGGGACCGAAAGAGTTCCAGGTTGGTGATCGAGTTCTCCTTTATAACTCTCGCCTGAAGCTCTTTCCCGGAAAACTCCGTTCTCGGTGGTCTGGACCGTTCACGGTCACCCAGGTGTTCCCGTATGGCACAATTGAAATTGCCAACCCGCAAACTGAGCCATTTAAAGTGAATGGCCATCGTCTCAAGCTCTACCTGGGAGACGAGGTTGAACGTGCGGAGTTGGTAGTGGAGCTCGCGGACCCTTAGTTCCGCAATTGGCGTCCAGCTAAAAGAAGGTAAAGAAGCGCTTGTGGGGAGGCAACCCCACCACGGTTTGCATTTCGTTTTCCCTCTTTCTGTGTTTCTGTGTCGTTTTGAGTCAGTTGCATGTCTGTGTTGAAGTTCGGTCGTGGTTATGTCTCGGTTTGGTGTTTTCGTGCAGGGGAGGTTGAAAATTTTGGAGAATGAGCATTTTGGGCGGAAGGGTAAAATACCCGGTCGTGAGCCAAAATACCCGACCGGGTATTTTTGGCTCGTGACCGGACCCCTTCTGCCTTCCGGGGCGCCCGAAGATCAAATCCCAGACCTCGAGCCAAAAATACCCGACCGGGTATTTTTGGCTCGAGACCGGGGATTTCCAGACCTTGACACGCAGCGTTTCAGGACCCCCGACCTCGCCCCAAAAATACCCGACCGGGTATTTTTGGCGCGAGACCGGGGAATCCCTCGCCCCTCTGGTCGGGTATTTTGAGTCCACGACCGGGTATTTTTGAGCCCCGACCGGGGATTTTTGCTATTTATAGCAAACCCCCGGTCAGTTTCTGTCTCTACCCTCATTTTTCAAAATTTTCTCCTCTCCCCTCTCTTCTTGAGCGCCGCCGGCCGCCGGTCGTTTTTCGGCGTCTTTCCGGCCATTTTCCGTCCATTTTTCGGCGAGCCTCCCGGGCCATTTTAGCCCCCTTCTCGCGTCCCTCACCCGTTTTTTAGCCTTAGCTACAGTTCTACTTGTGTTTTCAGGTGTGTTTCTTGTTAACTGCTCTTTTCCTGAAAAATCGAACTGTATATTGTAGGACCGAGAACTGTAATTGCCTGCCTGATTTAGAATAGGGTGAGGGATGCTTTGAGTATGCATGGTTCTATCCATGGTGTATGTGCTGCCCGTGTAATTAATGTGGTTGGTTCTGTGTTTCTTGCCTTGATTCCGGTTGAGTTGCTTGCGATTCAACCGGCTGTGCTTAAAACTGTTGGCATGGGTGGTCCTTAAGTGTGGGGGAAGTGATGAACCCATGTTGTTGGTCCTGAAAAGTTTTTTTTCTTGACTCCACCTTTGGTTTGTTGATTTTGCAGGAGCATGTCCCTCGACCATCCATTTTTGCAGGGCCTGCGCCTGCACCCAGATTACGCGGACCAGTTCCGCGCGGTGACTCGTGGGAAATTAGAGCGCCACCACCATCTGGAGTGGGCAGTGTTCGAGCAGCTCCACTGCATACAGGAGCTCACCGCCGCCATCAGCCACCGCGATTGGCGGACGCTGCTGACTATCAAGGAGCCCACATACACTGAGCTGGTGTGGGAGTTCTACACCACTTTCAAGTACGACAGCAAAGCGCCCTGGGACTCCTATGCAGTGACGTTCAGGCTGGGTGGCTACCCCCGGGAGCTGACCATTGACGGGTTGGCCTACGGCTTGGGGATCGAGTACCACCCGTTCTATCGCCACGAGGTCGAGATCCCGAACCCGACCGACTGGAACCAGCACGGGTTCTACCGCCGGATAGCCAGGCACGCCTATGGGTATGACTACTTCGATGCTGGCCAGACCTACGTCCGCACTTTCAAGCCGCAGTGGCACATCCTGAACATGCTCATCACCCGCTCCATCGTCCCCAACGTCACCGGCTCGCATAAGATTCCGAAGCGAGTGTTGTATGCCATGTACTCGATGGGGTACCCGGAGCACATGCTCTACTTGGATTCTTTCGTGGCCACCAGCTTCTCCCGGTGTCACGGGAAACCCAACCATCTCTACTGTGGTCCGCTGATCACCCGTTTGGCGCGCCATTTCGACATCAGCTTCCAGGGACTCCAGGATTCTTATGCACGGGGCGGCTCCACCCCCCTCAGCCGGGAAGTGCTCCACAATGCACTCCTCCTGGCCACCGATGGCACCCGCACCTGGGTAGATGGGCTTTCCATGCCTCCTGAGGAGGCTGTGGATCTCGATGAAGACGAGGAGGACGCTGACTACTCCGGCGAGGAGGAGGATGAGGATGATGATGATGATGATGGCGGGGCCATGGATGCCGATGAGCCGGAGCCCCCGCTTTCTCCACTAGGGGACCTTCGGCCACGACGGAGATCAGAGAGAGGCGAGTCTTCCTCTGGTCCTTCTGGTCCGTCGATGGACTTCTTCACGAAGCAGTTCCAGCAGATGGGTCTCTAGTTCCAGCAGCTCGGTCTTCAAAACCAGCAGCTCATGTACCATCACGTCCAGTTCTACCAGCAGTATTCGGCCCACCAGGCCGAGTACCAGTCCAGGTTGACGGTTGTTGACGAGCGCCTCGGCCGCTTAGAGACCCATATGGGAGTCACTAGTGCTCTCATCGAGCGGGAGAGAGATCGAGGCCGCCGATTGATGGAGTACTCAGAGAACCTGCTCCAGGCTTGTCACCCACCAGAGGAGCACCACTGGACCACCCGGTGGGATCATTCACCACCACCACCACCACCACCGGAGGATGGAGACGACGACCTTATGAACTAGATCGACTTCACTATTCTCGGAGGGCCCTAGTGGCATGTCTTGAGTGTTTTTGTTTTTGTCAGCGTGCAAACTGTCTTGTGTCGGTTTAGTTTCTTTCTTTTTTATTTTAGATGCTGTACTATTGGGCTGACCATTGGACCTAACGTATTCTGTTTGTGCTCTTTGGTTTCCTTTAGCTGTGCTTATTCCTGACTGGTCCTCTCTCCAGTCCGCTTCATTCCGACTGGTCCATTTCCAGTCTCCTGCAGTCCGTGCACACTGGTAACATCGTTCCCCTTTCCTTCCCTTTTCTCCATTGAGGACAATGTCGATCTTAAGTGTGGGGGGGGGGGATGTTTATCTTTTGACTGCATTAGATCTGTTTGTGTGCTTGGCGCCTAGTCCACTGTCCAAATTTTTAAATTTGAGGGCTCCAAGTACGTGTTCCTTGAAATTGCCTGCTCAGTATGCTTTGAATTGACAGTATCTTTAGTAATGTGCAACCCAGGGAGGTAGTGTAGCACTATGGAGGATGTTGATGCATTTAAGAAGTCTCATTTCTTCTTCATATTGTGTTGGTTGATTGAGTGAATTAGTGATCTTAGGACCCTTGAATTGTGTGGTGTTGTGGACTCTCTATCTGTCATGGACTCTTGTATCATGTTTTGAAAATGACAGGTGCTCGAAAATGTGCTTTAAAATAACGTCTCCCATGCGAATAGGGCGAAAGTGTGTAAGTGGAGACGGGAATCCGTTCCCAATTTCCACCTACTACTTCCAGCCCCCTTACATGTCTTTCCCCCGCACGAGGCTCGAGACACCCGCTCCTGGCATGGTCGGTAAGAGTCGGGCTCCCGCAAAACCTCTGCTAGGTGGGAGCCCCCATTTTCTGAAAAACAGGTTGGAACCTTTAAAAAAAAAAAACAGAAAAGCAAGCAAAAAAGAAAGAAAAGGGGTTCCAACCATCTTCAAAAAGAAAATAGAGCACCTTAAAAAAAGTGAGTCCATGATCTTTTGTTTTTGAGAGTCCATTCATCCACGATTCGTTTGTCCTCTGTTCACTATTTGCCATGATGCCGACTCAAGACTAGCGCTCTCGCGAAGAAGCTATGAGATGACTTATGCGTCGGTTGACCTCGTAAGCTGCTAAATGATCTAGGAAATCCTCTACCTATGATCGGGGTTGTTGGTTGCTATAGAGGTCTGGAGAGTTGCATTGGTTTGAGTTAGGTTTGCTTGGGGACAAGCAAATGGTTAAGTGTGGGGGAGTTTGATAGACCGATAATTGCACATGTTTTTACCCCTATTCTTGAATCGTTTGAGATGTTGATTCTCGTGTTTTAAGACGATTTCACGTGAGGTTGTACGTTTATGTCATATTTCAGGACCCTGCGTTGGAATCGAGGCGAAGGAACGAGATTCGAGTCGAAAGGAGCAAGTGAGGCTTGAAGTGTGCTGGAGAGCAAAAATACCCGGCCATGAGCAGAAATACCTGACCGGGTATTATCTGGCCATGACCGGGGATTTTTGGCTTTGGGCGTCCGTGAGAAACAGAAGGGGGCCCGGGCAGGAGGCGAAAATCCCCGGTCGGGGATTATTGGCCATGACCGGGGATTTCCCCTTAGGCAAAAACGGCGCGTTTCAATTATATTCGGTCGCGACCCAAAATACCCGACCGGGTATTTCGACCGGGTATCGCGACAGTCAGCCTTTTAGAGGAAAAGAAGGCCAAAAATCAAGGGTTCCGAGTTTTAGAGAGACAAACCGATTCCTAGAGAGAGAAAGCGACAAACCAGAGTTCCTAAGTGCCATAGCTTGAGCTTCATCACTATTCTGTACCGAATTCAATTCGGTAGTGGAGGTTTGGTTCGTTAGGGTCTCAATCTGTTTACTCCGGTGGAGGTTAGTCGCCCGCTAGAGACTCAGATTGAGAGGGTCTGGAGACCTTTAGTCGAGACTTCAGACTGTTTAAGAACCTTCCGCAGTATAACTTTCATAAAAACTGAACTTGGTAAATTGCACTCCGGCTTAACTGCAATCTAGGGGGAACCATATCCGGGTGACCTCTCTCGACTTGAAAACAACCGTTTAACTTGCTTTTTTATTTGTTAATTTGGACTTGCACTAAATTTTCACTGCTAGATAATAATAGAATTCACTGAGTAGTCATCAAATCTAGGAACCGGGTTGACATCAAAACCCAAACGCGCTATACTACGCTTTAGGAAGTGATTACACTTGGCCAATTTCTAAAGTGACAGTAGGAGTGAGTCAGGGTCTGAAACACAACCTCTTGTCCATCAGTCAGCTGTGCAGCAATGGTTTTCATTTTGTGTTTGAAACGGACCAATGTGTTGTCAGGAGAATCCAAGACAACAAGGTCATGTTTGTTGGTAGAAGATCAAATAACATGTAAGTTGTTGATCTAAGCAACCTAAACGCTTTTAATGAGCTATGTTTTATTTCCTCTTTCCAACAAGAACTCCTATGGCATCGAAAAATGAGACATATAAGACTGCATAAATTAGTCAGCCTGTCCAAATCTAATCATGTTCGTGGAGTTCCTGTTCTGAAAGACAAAACTGATTTCTTTTGTGAAACTTGTGTGAGTGGAAAGCATTCTAGAAAGTCTTTCAAACCAAAAGCTGACATCACAACTCATGCAATTTTCGAGAGAACAAACCAACAAACCCATCTGGCCCAGGCGATTTGTTATGGCCGATATCAGACAACGTTTTTTGAGTCTTTTCCAATATTAGAATTCGACATAATTCCACATTGATTTGGTCTTAAACAAGCTTAGGGAAATCCTAAAGGAACGACTGGTCATGCTCAGGAATACTTCGAGTAAGCACATTCTTGAAGTAGTCATTGACATGATTTGAGATCTCATCAGGTTGATTAAACTCATTTCCCTGCTCATCTTTGAGGAATACAACCTTATTCCTTTGCTTCCCATGGATAGTAGAGGTATAAAAAAAATTTGTGCTTTGATCCCTAACTAATTTATTTGGTGTTGATGATTTTTCACTTTTCTTATGTATTCTAATAAAACCAGTATAAAGTAGTTTTTATCACTAATCTTATCATTTCACTTGTTAAACCGACACAACAAGATATACCTATTTGACAATCTTAATTAACACTCTATCCGGTCTCGATCATTTTCCCATTAGGGTCTCTTTGTCTTGTGTTCTCGATTTGTCTACTTCTCCTTGGGACGGGCCTTTGTTGATTGGTTTCCTCTTTCTGTTTTGGGTAGGGGATGGGCAATGGGTGGGTCAACCGCAAGACCCACCCAAATTCACCTGATTATAACACACCCATTACATGTTTGGGTCAATGTGGTGGGTGGTTATTGGTCATCTTTTTTGTCACCCACTAAATTGGGGTCGGTGGCGGATGATAGTGGGTGGGTAGCGGGTGGGTCATTACCCGCAAAATCACATGAAATATTAAGTCGTTGATGCACATTGTTTAATAATACACTGCCTTTTTTATCCCAAACGTTAATCGCAATTGATTCAATTAAATTACAATTATTTATTTTTTTCATAAATTTTACTTGATTTACAACATAGAGTTCATGATTTTAAAATATGATAACTATCAATAAATATTTTTTGTTCGCAAATGAAATAGTTGGTGTTAGAGTATGCAATTAAATATGTTGAATAACTATCAGTTTTCTTGATTTGTAGTATTGGTATTCAATTGGCTTTATGCAAATTTTTATAGCTCATAATTATCTAATTTTCAAAAATAATTTAACCCACCAAATAGCATCTCTTGCTGCAAGAAGTTCTGTCAGATAAAGGTTGACTACTCCTTAGTAGGCCAAGAACTTTGTTCACCAATTTTATTTTTGAGTTGGTTTAGGCTGTTGGGCCGCATTTAGGTCCAATTGTTCTTGTGCCCAATAGTTTCTACTTGCAGGGACGAACTCACTTCCTCCATACTGAATCTGGATTCTTAAACATGATTCGATCTTTTAATAATCTAGTTGTATCTTCGTTACTTGTTAGAGTTGGAATAACAAGTTAAGAGGGCGAATAAAAACACATTATATCAAGTTGTGGTGGTGTTGAAAGAAAACAAAAAGATAGTCCCAGGGTAATGAAAACAATGCAGGCCTTAAAACTTCCGCCACCCCATTTCCTTTCCCTTTCACATCAATCTATGTTCATTGTTCTACGTTGGAGAAATCTAACTTTCTTCCACATTTTCTATAGCTGGGAATGGAGTCGGCCGTTACCCACATACACACACAGTTTGACTTGTAACTAAATTGTTTCCTCTCCCATCCCAGCCCAGCTATATATATACATCCACATCTCGCTACATTCCTTCATCCTGCCTGCCTTCCTTCCTTCCTACTACACTACAGCTTCAATTTCATTCCATTCCTAAGTAACGTTATACAACAAACATGGCTGTTAACCTGTTGAAGACGATCGCTCTCTTCGCTCTCTCTTCCCTTCTGATCTTTAAAGGAGCCGTTGGTGATCTAATGTGCGAGGAGCTGCCAGTAGAGCTGTGCGCCTACTCGATCTCCGACGCAGGAAAGAGATGCGTGCTGGAGAACTACTTGGCCAGGAAAGGGATTGTGAAGTACCAATGCAAGACATCGGAAGTGGTTGTTGAGACGATGAGCGGATGGATCGAGACGGAGGCATGCATCAACGACTGCGGCCTTGACAGAAACGCCGTCGGGATCTCTTCTGATTACCTCCTCTCCCACAACTTCGTTGCCAAGCTCTGCTCCCAGCCCTGTTCCAGCTACTGCCCCAACATTCTCGATCTCTACTCCAACTTGGCTCAAGCCGAAGGTAACATATTATGTACAAACATAATTACTTACCAGCACTACACGGGGAATGCTGAAAATATCACAACCTAATTAATTTGTTGGCGTGACTGCTGGTGCAGGAATGAACTTGCATGATATCTGCAGCAGGGGGGATGGTGCTCCTCGTCGCGCATTGTACGATCAGCCCAGGAGTTCAGGTGCTGCTTTCGACGGTGGTGCTATGGGAACTGCTGGGGAAGAAGATGGAGCTATTGGAGCCCCAATCGGTTCTCCTCTGTCTTCCCCTGCTTTTACATTTGCGGATGATGGTACTGCTACTGCATTTGCTCCTTCTCCTGATACCTTCTGAGAAGGCTGAGGGGGGAAAAGAAGTTCAATGGGGATGTGATGTATTAACGGATTCTACTTCAATATGATTTCTCATGTATAGATATATCCTTCATTAGGGAAAAATTGGGGTTGAGCTATACTTGGATTGTTATCTCATTTGAATTACACATTTGATACTTGTCTTATCTAATAAAGTTTAGCTATAGATATTCACGTGCAATTTGAATCTTTTCCACGATAATTTATGCTAACTCTTTATTCTAATTCTTCATCACTAATTATAAGAAAAATAAAAAGGTATTGACTTTCTTTCACCGATTAAGATCAAACTCGGATCCAAATTTGAAAAAAACAACCACATCATCGGAAAAAACCAAGTTGCCAACATCTCTTACCTTCCAGTGACGCTTCATTGGCCATTCTCATTGCGTTAGAGAGTGATGTGGTGACCTCATTCTCATTCTGTCATGTTATCTTAGACAAGCAAATTAGTTTGTTATTTGTGGTTGACGACATGATTCTTGTCCACCGACCACCGTTTGTGCTTGGTTTATCCTTTGCATTCTTATAAATTGAACTTGTTTCTTTGTCCATCCGTAATCACGCTCATACACTTCTGGAAGCTATGGGTAAGGTAGTCAAAATCTCGTTTTAAATCCAAAAATCTTACAATTTTAAATTGAATTAATTGAATTTGGACCAAATCGAACTTAGTTAGTAGTTAAAATAAATTAAATTACAAGATATATGTAAAAGAAATATAACAGTATGGCCTCCCACGGTTAGTCACTGATATTAAAATATAAAGTAATATAACTGCGGGAAACAAGATAAATGAGGAGAAAACTAGTAACTAGTATTCATTCATAGAGGGAATATAACTGTCTACACTCAATTAATCAGAGTTTGGCCTCCCACTAGGTAATCCTTATTTCCCCTCCGATGCGACAATCTCCCTAGGCTCATTAGTTTTGCGACGAGACGATTTCCCTTCCGACACGGCGATCTCATTCCCCGCAGTCAACGTTGCTACTCCCAATTGGACGGGTGTTTACGGGTAGTTCGGGTACTCGTTATCCATCCCGTACGAGTAATAGGTACTTGTTAACCCGTACGGGTTTGGGACATGGGATGGAGATTGCTCTCTAAATGGGGACTGGGTACCCGTTTCAAACGCTATGGGTATCCCGTCCAGTCCCGTTGCCCACCCCTACACATCAACATTACTCTTGAGAAATTATCATTTTAAATGTGATTGTGTATTTGTGTTATTCATGATTTTCCTTATTAATATTACAAACAAGATAATTGGTCTGCTCTCTAAGGTGGGTGGTGATGAATATCTAATGAGTTGCATTTGATTGAATTAGACTAAATCAATATTTTGATTGTAGTTTGATTTCAAGATTTTCTTAAATGACTTGCTATGGATGTACTTTTCTTGATACACTATTGGTAATTGAAATAAATTAAGATGAATAGTTTTATGTAGACCCGGCAAATTACAATCTGACCCGTTGACCCGACCCGAAACCGCCCAAAGGGTCGACCTTTTAGACCCATTTTATTTAATATATTATTTCTAAAATATGATAAAATCACTCATAAATTGGTGAGATGTTTAAAAAAACTCACAAGGATTTGAATGACATGTTTGGAGTTTAAGGATAATCAAATATCATGTGTTTCTTGTAGTAGTATTACTCTTGTGATTGTTTTCTGACGATTTGCGCAATTTATATTTCATTTGATTAGTGTGGGAGGATTTGAGAATATGTTAATTGATATGTGTTAGGTAAACTATTGTCATGCGTATGTGAAAATTTGTGTTCTTTAAGAAAATATGAATCATGTTTGATATTATTTCTGAGAACACTCATAACCCAAAATGACCTGTAACCCGACCTGAAACCGAATGAGTTGGGTAAATATTTGACCCGAAATAATCCAACCAAACATGACCAGACCCGTAACCGAAGTTCCAAACCCGAAATTACTTAACCTGACCCGATTGTCAGGTCTAGTTTTATGTGTACAAAAGGAAAACTCATGAAATTAGTCATAAAATATAAAATATTCCAAATGTTCTCTTACTGTATTCTTATAATCTAAGCATAGCATAATTATCCCAGTTTTTAAATTCAAAACAGTTCATCGTCTCAAATTTGTGCAATTTTCAATCATACCATTTTCAACACTAAAAGTTACAATTATCCTATTCAAAGAGGGCTTGCAAATATTACTTTTCAAAAAGATTAGAGTAGATGACTAATAAAGTATAAAACACTTGACTTGCTCTCAACCAACATAAGATAACGACATGGAAATAAAACAATAATCATATTTTATTTTCTAAAAAAATCATCTATTAAGGTGATTGCATGACCCTGTAGGTATAGACAGACGGGCTGAGATCAGATGACTAAGTGGGTCCCCTTGGTCACATGGCTAAGTGAATCTCAGCCACTCAACCTCATTAAAATTCAAGGGCTCCTATTAGTCTAATTTAATGTAGGGTAATGTAGTAATTTCGTGTTTATTTTTAAATTTTAATTAAAAAAAAGTCTGCGTCGTCCCGTCCCTTTACGTCGCCTCCCCTATCGGTCTCGGGTTAATTGCGCCGCCTCCGGAGAATTTCCGAAAGAAAGAATGGGCTCCATTATTCCATTCCCCTGGGCGCCATTATTCCATTCCCCTGGGCGCCATTATTCCATTCCCGAGAGAGAGAGAGATTCTGGTCGGAAATTTTTTTTCCGGCGACCATCGTGGACGGAGAAGAATTTTCCAGCGACAGTGCCAATTTTGTGATGTTTGTTGACATATTTTGTAATGTTTGTACGCTTTGTTATTTTGTAATGTTCGTAAACTTTGTTATTTTTGTGTCTAAAAAACAACCTGGTTGACTTTTGGATGAAACTTCTCTATATAGGGATGGAGCCTCCAAAGTCAACCCGGGTGTTTTTTCCCGTTCGTATGGATTGTCGGTCTAGTTTGTCATTTTTGTCCACCATGTTCGTACTGTTTGTATGTCTAAAAAACACCCGGGTTGACTTTGGGAAGGAGCCCCTCTATATAGGGATGGAGCCTCCAAAGTCAACCCAGGAGTTTTTTCTCGTTCGTATGGATTGTCGGTCTAGTTTGTCATTTTTGTCCACCATGTTCGTACTGTTTGTATGTCTAAAAAACACCCGGGTTGACTTTGGGAAGGAGCCCCTCTATATAGGGATGGAGCCTCCAAAGTCAACCCGGTTGTTTTTTTCTTTTTGTATGATTTGTATTGTTTGTCGGTCTAGTTTGTATTGTTTGTACAGTTCATACGTTTGTAATGTTTGTAAATCTGTTTGTATGTTTTGTCGCTCTAGTTTGTATTGTTCATATGTTTGTATGCTTCGTAAATCCGGTTTGTATACTTCGTAATTTTTCATAATACCCAAACTACCCCTGCCATTAATTAAATAGTCCTTCCCACTTTTTAACCATTGGATTGAAGTGTCCAGATCTAATGGCTAGGAGGGGCTTAGTCAAGTGACTAAGCACCCCCCGTAGTCACCAGATCCGCACTCTAGACAGACGCTTAATTACAATAGTTCATTCATTTTCTTGCCACGTCAACACTTAATTCCTGTATATTATAAAATTGACGCTTAATTAAGCTGAAGAACAATGAACACACCATATTCAGTGATGAGATAGTATGACTACCCTAAAGGGTTGTAAAAATGACACCCCTTATTAATTGTAGGCTTTTAAGATAATTAATTTGTGTTGCATTTAATAATCTATCTGAATTAGAAACTCATATGAATTACTTTCATTTTTTCAGTGCAATGGTAGTTCTACCAGTGCAATGATATCAATGTAGAGGTGCAATGGTAGTTGTATCAGTGCAATGGTAGTTCAAAAAGGAATGTAATTAATATGACTTCAGTGTACAAGTGCAATGATAGTTGTATCAGTGCAATAGTAGTTCAAAAAAGGAATGTAATTAATATGAGATTTTAATTTCCAAAAATTATTAAATACAACACGAATTTAATACCATAATTAACTATAATTAATTGGGGGTGTCATTGTTTCAACCCCATAGAGGGGTTAGCAAGCTAACCGATCCCTCATATTCGTATTTAATTGGAATATACTCATAACTCTCTCTGCCGCTCCACCCCTTTGCATTTTTGAATTCTGTTTCGTATCTAAATTAACTAAACTCTCAGATGGATTATAAGAAACTAACAATGCACTTTTTTCTTATTGCCTTTGTTTTGATTTTTCATTTTTAATAAATTAACATATTTCGAATTTCAAACTATAAAAATATGAATCTCTCTATATCTTTTGAGAATTTCCTACCATACCTTGAAGTAAGGTAACTGGAATTTTTTTACCTGCAATAGCAGGTTTCTTATGTTGTAAAAGGTAATTATAAATTAAAGGTAATTGTAAAAGGGAATTTCCTACCATACCTTACGTAAAATATAATAGTCATTACATAATGGTTACATAACCTTTGCTTATCTTACGTAACAATTGTAAAAGGTAATTACGGAAGCTTTGTGTAATGGACAACCATTTTACGTAATGAATGTTAGCTCGTGTTACGTAAAATGTTAAGTCATTACGGAAGACTTACGTAACGATTCTAATTTAACTGTTACATAAGAAACAACTGTCATTCCGTATCCTTTACGTAATGGATGTGTATTTTACGTAATGAGAATTAACCTTAAGTTACATAAAGTGTCAAGTCATTATGGAAGCTTTATGTAATGAATATTAAGTTATGGTGTCGAAAGAAAACAAAAAGATGTTCCCAGGGTAATGAAAACAAAACAATGCAGGCCTTAAAAGTTCCGCCACCTCATTTCCTTTTCCTTTCACATCAATCTATGTTCATTGTTCTATGTTGGAGAAATGAGAAATCTAACTTTCTTACACATTTTGTATAGCAGGGAATGGAGTCGGCCGTTACCCACATACACACAGTTTGACCTGTAACTAAATTGTTTCCTCTCCCAGTCCCCAGCTATATATACATACATCCGCATCTCTCTACATTCCTTCATCCTGCCTTCCTTCTACATCTTCAACACAGCTTCCATTCCCAAGTAACGAGATACACCAAACATGGCTGCTGCCTTGTTAAAGACGATCACTCTGTTCGCTCTGTCTTCCCTTCTGATCCTTAACGGAGCCATCGGCGATCTGATATGTGAGGAGTTGCCAGTAGAGCTGTGCGCCTACTCGATCTCGGACACAGGGAAAAGATGCGTGCTGGAGAACTACTTGGCCAGGAAGGGGATGGTGAAGTACCAATGCAAGACATCGGAAGTGGTGATGGAGACGATGAGCGGATGGATCGAGACGGAAGCATGCATCAACGACTGCGGCCTTGACAGAAACGTCGTTGGGATCTCTTCTGATTACCTTCTCTCCCCAAACTTCGTTGCCAAGCTCTGCTCCCAGCCGTGTTTCAGCAACTGCCCCAACATCCTCGATCTCTACTCCAACTTGGCTCAAGCTGAAGGTAACATATTTTGTACATAATTACTTACCTACACAACAAGTCCCTGCTATGTTCTAAACCAGACGCTGAAAATATTACGACTTAATTATATTTGTTGGTGTGACTGCTGCAGGAATGAACTTGCATGATATCTGCAGCAGGGGAAATGCTGTTTCTCGTCGCGCATTGTACATTTTGCCCAAGAGTTCAGGCGGTGCTGATGGTGGTGCTGCAGGAACTTCTGGGGAAGGAAATGGAGCAATTGGAAGCCCAGTCGGTTCTCCTCTGTCTTCCCCTGCTTTTCCTTTTGCGGATGATGGTTCTACTACTGCATTTGCTCTTTCGCCTGACAGCTTCTGAGATATTGTGTATTTACGGACTCTATTTCAGTATCATTTCTCATGTACAGATGTATCTTTTTGGAACAACTTTAGGTTTTATACTTCGATTGTTATCTCATTTGAATTACACTTGTCTTGTCTAATAAATTTTATTTATACATATTCGCTTCTAATTCGAGTCCTTTCACGATTTATTTATACTTATCATCGTTACATATTGTAATGGAGCATTTCGATCACCAATGACTAGTTCCTTCAAACGACGTTCTTGAACGTTTAGCGCAAGGTGGAGTCTTTGGTTGAGTTGAGTTGATTTGAGAAGAGATTGACGGATCATTAAAGACATCCTCAATTCGCTCATTGAAGGAAGCACTATTTTCGTCCGGTGCACTATCATTCTCGATGAAAGTATGAGTTACATTAAATACTACACGAATAGATTCATCTACCTTAAAGGCACATTTATCCAACACTCTATATATACGTTTTACTTCTATTCGAATATCCAAGAAAAATCATTCATGAGATTTGACTCAAGCTTCTTTTTATTTATTTCTGAGTGATATCAATGGAGGAAAATAGTTAAACTTACAATTCTACCCAGGACCCCTAAAACACTCTAAAGAAGCCACCCCAAAAAAATCAAAAGATTCTACCTCTAAACGAGACAAAAGCAGTGCTTTACGCGCCACTCTATGGGCAGCACTGTTGGCGGATCTAGGTACCGCCCTAAACTCTATACAAACAGACAAAGAGCTAAGGATCTGATGACACTCTCATAACGCCGGACCACCAATCGAGTCTTCTATGACGCCTTGACGAACTTGTTTGACGACCACTTCGGAATCACCTTCGACTATCACGCGGGTCAAGGATCTTGAGGCTACGATGGAGATAGCATCTCTAAAGGCTATAGGCACTGCCAGGTAAGGATTGACTATTCCTTGAAGCTGCAGCCCAAACGCCAACACCACATGCCCGTCTGACCGACGGATAACAAGCCCGGACGAACACCCGGTGGCACAAACAGCAGCGTCGAAGTTGATCTTCAAAAAGTCTTCTAGCGGAGGGACCCAAGAGGTGGCAGGATGGTTTGGGAGTAGAACTGCGGGGTGGAGGAGGAAGGAGAAGATAGGAGACTTCGAGGACCTGGTTGTAGAACTGGCTGGCTAGGGAACGAACATGATGTTGGTAAAATTCGAATGTCACTTTATTTATAGACTTCCAGATTCTCCAAAGTAAACAGATGCATTGGAGAATGTGGAATGGGGCGGTCTCAGAGACCATGACATGTCGCCACCATAGACTAAAGTTAACAGTCTGGGCGGTCTCAATAAAGTTGCTCAATCCCACTAAAGTCCACAATCTAATGGCTAGGGGGCATCTGAAGAATAAATGTTCAACGCTTTCTCGATGTCTCCATCAGACAGGGCATCGGTTAAGGCAGTTTACTCCACGAGTTTGAAGGGCCGATTTCAACCATAGTCTGAAACGGTTAGAATCCTCCCGTAACTGACATTTTGGATAGTCAAATGCATAGATACTCATTAAATTGATGACCAATAAAAGCTTTCTGGCGGAAGCCGTTGCTGGCCATGATGTATAATTACCGAATTGACTCAATTGTTGGCCAATCAGTTCTAGTATCGAATTGTTGGATGATTGCATTAATTAGGCCTTGGGAGCATATTTATTTGAGGGAGTCCTTTGAATACGCCTCATTATGCTGGCGAAAGAATCTCCTTATTTGAGTTTTAAAACACTCTAGCTCGTCATTAAGGAGACGATTTGAAAGCACAATTAAAGCTTTTCCGGCGCTAGCCGTTTCTGACCATAAAGCCTTGCAACCGACTTGTGAAAAAGTGGTTACTAAACTCAATAACTATTGTATTAAATGAGCATAAAGTAGGCAATTACGTGGCTAAAACTGGTTCAAGTAAATTAAAGAAGGTAACCATAATAGCGCTTTGGAAAATAAAAGAGAAATCCAAATAACTGTAACGAGGACTAATAATTAATAGTCACTAATACCATAACCTTTGATTATAATTATAACTGAAAATCCAAAAATAATAAAAACCAATAACTACTTTTCCACCGTGAAAACATCCAACAGATAAGGAAGCTTTATATCCGTAACCGAACAATTAAGAAATTAGAAGAATGCTCTGGACGTAGGTTGCCAAATGCCAATGCAACAAAACCGAATTTAATCCAACGGAAGGGTCCAAGATAGGTTCAGTAACCAGTGGTTACTGACCCATCAGTAATCACACGGGAGCCGTCGATTTGGGAATGGAGCAATCGTGTGGCTGGGCTGGATGTGGGGTGGGTAGGAGCATTTTTGTCCATTTCGTATTTTTAATTTTTTTATTCATTCCGCATTTCAATGGCTAACTTTTCAATGAAAGAGAGAGAATGAGATTTTCTCTGCAACTCAACTTTCTTCCTTCTCTTTTTCTTTCTTTCAATCTCTTTCCAGATCCTTTCTCTTTCTCTATTCCTTCTCTCTTACTTTTTCTTTCACAATCTCCTTTTCAAATTTATATCTGCTCTCTTCCTTCTTCATTTTTTTTCTCTAGCAATCGACGAACAAAAATTGTAGCCACTCTCTTTCGTTGCATTTCTTCTCTTCATCAACTCGTTGGCCTCAATTCCGATCTTTCTCATTTTTTTGGCATTTTGGTGTTCTTGATTGAGGAAGAAGAAATGAGAGGCATCAGAAGACGATTTTTTCTCTCCCTCCTTCTGTTTTTTTCCTTTTAGATAATATATATTGATATTATGACTCTATACCATATGGTATTGGGTGGTAACGAAATATATATTGATATTACCACACTATACCCTATGGTAATGTATGGTATTGCGTGGTAACGAAATATATATTGATATTACCACTATATACCATATGGTATTGTGTGATATATTACAACACTATACCATATGGTATTGGGTGGTAATGAAATATATATTGCTATTACCACACTATACCATATGGTATTGGGTGGTAACGAAATATATATTTGATATTACCACACTATACCATATGGTATTGGTTGGTAACGAAATATATATTGATATTACCATACCATGTGGTATGGTCTTATTTAATACCAGTCAATACCATATGGTATAGACTGGTAATAACTGGAAATTTTTTTATGTCCAAAAAATATCAAAGTGGATATCATTTTGAAGGGCACAATTAATCTGATCTAACTGTGCAAAAAAAATTAAATTCCAACTTAAAACGAGTGAGAAATCGTCCGTTAAAGATTAAGAGAAGAAAAATTAAAGCTTTTTCGAGGAGAGAGAAGGAGGTGGAGATCAGAGAAGTGCAATTTTACCTTACTGCCCTTTCGCATTTAATTTAAATAAAAAAAGAGGACTGACACGTGGAGATCAGAGAAGGAGTTACTGAT
Source organism: Linum tenue (assembly GCA_946122785.1). NCBI lineage: Eukaryota > Viridiplantae > Streptophyta > Magnoliopsida > Malpighiales > Linaceae > Linum > Linum tenue. The sequence goes on along the minus strand of CAMGYJ010000009.1, from coordinate 44,049,624 downwards.
GGGTTACTGACCCATCAGTTACTGACACGATCCGCTCCCCAACGGAAGGCTTTTATCAGTTTAATTGCTTTAGGGGATTAATTAATTATTATATTAAAACCATTAATTTCCGTAACCTCCATGATAAATATCAGAGTAATACTTATCAACTTAAACGGAATAAAAAGATGATTTAAGAAGGAAAAAAACTCGGCTTATATATATCAGAGATCCCATAACCGTAACAATGGCGGATTCTGTGGTACAGTCACGGCACTAATGCCGGCTGTTTTTTCATTGTTGGATTTATGGTATTTGATAAGATACCGTTGATTAATAACCAGGACTTAGCCAGAAGAATAGAAATCCTCAATTAACTGAGTTCCTTCAAAGAACACAAATATGATGTTTACAAACCACATACAAGTAACCTCCTTCATTGCTTGAAACGAACAACTCCGCAAGAGAAGGAGTACAGCTTCTGGAAAAGGAAGCTTAACCAATCCAGAAAGGATCGGTATAACCGGCTATAGGCCGTAATGACGAGTGTCGTCGTTTGCTCACCACAATATTGGTGGTTCGAGTACATCACCGAGTAGGCCCGCTTCTCGTCGAGGGTGCCGTCGAAGCAGAGACCGTACTGCGACAACTCCTACAGATCTTCCTCTTCAAGTAATAAAGAATCATCTCCTCATTTGTCGGATGGAACCTGAACCTGGGCGGCCACTTGAAATCACCGGTGCCAACACCTCCGACGAGATCCGAACCCGCCGCCTTCAGGTTTCTTCGTTTCCCACTTTTGATCGCTTTACATACCTAAACCAGTTTGACAGCTTGATTTCCTCCCTCCAAATTCCTAACCCATTTTGACTCAAGCTTCATTCGGTTATCTTTTGTACGTAAAGAGTAGCATATACACTAAAGAGATGTAAACAACTAAGATTTGCACCATTGTATGGACCTCTTTCTCATTGAACCTACTCAAAAGAATCTTCAAAGTATAGAGTCCATTTAAGTTGTTAAAGAAAGAGGGAGAAGAAAAACACTCATAACAAATGTGGGAGAGCCTAGAGGATAGCTTTTAGCAGGGTCTTCTTTTCTCCCGGAGAAAGAAGTAAGCTCTTACACGAATCATCCTTTTTTCATCCTTTCTAATAAGAAGGAGAAAGTCTCTTTCGTAGAGCGCCCCACTCAGAAGGCACTCCCAAGTATTTTTCATGACAAATCGAGAGGGAGAAGTCACAATGAGAAGTGATAAGTTCTTGTTAAGCAGTTGGGGTGTTCTTGCTGAAGAAAATAGAGGACTTTGCCTCATTGATTTCTTGCACTATAATGCTTCCATAATTCTTGAGAAGATTCATTATATGGACAACTTTTCTCATGATAGCTTTACTAAAATTCACGATATCGTTAACAAACAATCAATGAGAGATAGTTGTGCAGTTCAGATTAAGCTTGATAGCCTGAATACCTCATTTATCAACTCCTTTTTGGATGAGAAAGGACAAGGCATTAGACAAAAGGATCAAAACGAAAGGAGACATCGAGTCTCCTTGAAGAATACCACGAGTAGGCTGAAATATCACAGAAGGACTCCCGTTAAGTAAGACTGAGAAGCAAACTATTTGAATGCATTGGCTTATCCACCTTATCCATGTTTGGTTAAACCCATACGCAACCAGGACAACCCTAAGACAGTCCGAATTGACAAGATCATAGCCTTCCTTATGTCAATTTTCAACATCATATCCCAATTGCTACCCTTCGACATTTAAATTAATGCAGAACCTCATCGACTATGATTATGTTGTCTTGGATCATTCTACCTCCTGTAAATGCAGTTTGCACCTCTGATACTAGCTCTGCCATACGACCTTTCAATCGACTAGTCATTCATTCTCATCTAGCTCCTCGTGAATGAAATGCTTACAAATATATATATGAGATTAGTAAATAATATAATATACAAAATTATTTTTTTATTAAAAAATTAAAACGTTGTGTATTTAGTATAAACTTGTATTCTATATTTTTTCTATTTCTAGATAAACTTGTATTGTATTTCGTGTACTTCTATTGTATTTTTTTTTTCTATTAGTAATATGCGCTATCTGAAACTCAACCGATCCACGATTATCTTCTTGTGAAATAACTGACATAAAAGAAATTTTTTTATCATACAAAGAAATCCCTCTTTCTTGTTTTTTCTTTTTTGTGTGAGATATTTTCTTATCGGTAATAATAAATAAAATAATGTCAGATCATTTTTATTAGATATACATATTAATTAATATTCGACTAAAATTCACTTCCTCTGGAATATGGAATGAAAAATAATAGATGATCTTAGACAACATTTTATACCTAAAGTTGCAATAACTAATTGGTCTGACTATTTCATCATATCAGGAACTTTCACTTTAGGTATGAGCGCAATGTGCATGTTGTTCCATCCATGAGACATTATCGAAAAAGTAAGAATTCATGGACTTCCTTACAAAAGTCGTCTATTCCTTTACCATAATTTTCGAAAGAACAAACCAACAAACCCATCTGGCCCAGGCGATTTGTTCTAGCCGAGATCAGACAACGTGTTTTGAATCTCTTCCAATATTGGAATTCGGCATAATTCCACATTGATTTGGTCTTAAACAAGCTTAGGGAAATCCTAAAGGAAGGACTGGTCATGCTCCGGAATAATTCGAGTAAGCAGATTCTTGAAGTAGTCATTGACATGATTGGAGATCTCATCAGGTTGATTAACCTCATTTCCCTGCTCATCTTTGAGGAATACAACCTTATTCCTTTGCTTCCCATGGATAGTAGAGGTATGAAATGTTTTTGTGCTTTGATCTCTAACTAATTTATTTGGTGTTGATGATTTTTCACTTTTCTTATGTATTCTAATAAAACCAGTATAAACTAGTTTTTATCACTAATCTTATCATTCCACTTGTTAAACCGACACAACAAGATATACCTATTTGACAACCTTAATTAACACTCTATGCGGTCTCTATCATTTTCCCATTAGTGTCTCTTTGTCTTGTGTTCTCGATTTGTCTACTTCTCCTTGGGTCGGGCCTTTGTTCCTTGGTTTCCTCTTTCTGTTTTGGGTAGGGGATGGGCAATGGGTGGGTCAACCGCTAGACCCACCCAAATCCACCTGATTATAACATACCCATTACATGTTTGGGTCGACGTGGTGGGTGGTTGTTGGTCATCTTTTTTGTCACCCACTAAATTTGGGTCGGTGGTGGATGAATAGTGGGTGGGTAGCGGGTGGGTCATTACCCGCAAAATCACATGAAATATTAAGTCGTTGATGCACATTGTTTAATAATACACTGCCTTTTTTATCCCAAACGTTAATCGCAATTGATTCAATTAAATTACAATTATTTATTTTTTTATAAATTTTACTTGATTTACAACATAGAGTTCATGATTTTAAAATATGATAACTATCAATAAATATTTTTTGTTCGCAAATGAAATAGTTGGTGTTAGAGCATGCAATTAAATATGTTTCATAACTATCATTTTTCTTGATTTGTACTATTGGTATTCAATTGGCTTTATGCAAATTTTTATAGCTCATAATTATCTAATTTTCAAAAATAATTTAACCCACCAAAACCGTCAAACCCACCCACCCTCCGTTGTCATTCACCCGACCCACCCACAACGATACAAATGTGTGGGTCATTTTTTCATCACCCACCTTAACAATGGGTGGGTGGATTTTGACCCAAAACCCACCTAACTCACCCATTGTCCATCCCCGACCCATATAGCAGTGCCTTACGCGCCACTCTATTGGCAACCCTGTTGGAGGCCCTAGGAATTGCCCTAAACACTATACATACTGATAAGGAGTCTAGCATTTGACGACACTCCCGGAGCACCGGACCTCCAATAGAATCTTCTAGAACGCCAAGTCTGGTATGATTGACGACCACCTCAAAATCACCTTCTACCACCACATGGAACAAGACTCTTGAAGTGACTAACAAGATAGCATCTCTTGCTGCAAGAAGTTCTGTCAGATAAAGGTTGACTACTCCTTAGTAGGCCAAGAACTTTGTTCACCAATTTTATTTTTGAGTTGGTTTAGGCTGTTGGGCTGCATTTAGGTCCAATTGTTCTTGTGCCCAATAGTTTATACTTGCAGGGACGAACTCACTTCCTCCAGACTGAATCTGGATTCTTAAACATGATTCGATCTTCTAATAATCTAGTTGTATCTTCGTTACTTGTTAGAGTTGGAATAACAAGTTCAGAGGGCGAATAAAAACACATTATATCAAGTTGTGGTGGTGTTGAAAGAAAACAAAAAGATAGTCCCAGGGTAATGAAAACAATGCAGGCCTTAAAACTTCCGCCACCCCATTTCCTTTCCCTTTCACATAAATCTATGTTCATTGTTCTACGTTGGAGAAATCTAACTTTCTTCCACATTTTCTATAGCTGGGAATGGAGTCGGCCGTTACCCACATACACACACAGTTTGACTTGTAACTGTTGACACCTAAAATTAATTTGGCCGGGATTAAATGCCGCATTAATTAGTCTCGGCATTTAATTCGATATCGCGGGGTAAAAAACGGTATAGTTTGGAGTTAAAACGGTACCGCAAGGGAACTCACCGGTACCGCAAGGGAACTCACCGGTACCGCAAGGAGGCCGAACCGGTACCGCAACACCGGAAACGACGCCGCAGGCCGAAAATAAAGAGGCCGCTCGTTTAATGAAGGGTGAGGAGGAGTTGTGATTATTTAATTATTATTTTTATTCCTTGTTGGAGGAGGAAAAACGGTACCGCAAGGGAGCTCACCGGTACCGCGGAGAGTTAAAACGGTACCGCGGCACTGGAAACGGCACCGCTTGTCGAAAATAAAAAAACAAGGGCCGCGCGTGTGGTTTTTTGTTGGAGAAGGAGTGTTGTTTTTAATTAATTAATATTTTTGTTCCTTGTTGGTGGAGAGTTAAAAACGGTACCGCGAGTAATCCCAACGGTACCGTGGATAGGCAAACGACAGTGTTTAAAATAACAAACAATGTCGCAAAAAGGAAAAACAATCGGAGCTGTGGTGGCGCTAGCGATGTCGTTGGCCATAGCTAGTGATGGCCAGATTAATTAATTAATGTTTTAATGACTTTTTAGCACGGTGGCGTTTAGTTGAAAACGATGCCGCAAGAGGAAGAAACGACACCGCGGGACAAGGAAATAGCGTTGTTTAACTAAGAACGACGCCGGGGTGAGAGTTTTGACGGTGAGTTAACAATGAGGGCTGATTTAATAAATCAGTATTTTAGACGGTGTCGTTTAATGAAAAGCGATGTCGCGGAAAAGTAAAACGACATCGCGATAGTGGTAAGAGTGCGCCGAAGGCTGCCCGCCAAGCCTAACGACGTCGCAAGAGTATAGAACGCGTTGTTTGATGGACTAATAATGTCGTTGGTTAAACCGGGTCGGGGCAGTTGAGTTGGATCATAAAACGACATCGGTTGGTGAAAGGCGATGCCGTGGTATTGGTGAAACATCATCGTTACATGGACAAGGTGGTAAGTCGTTTCGCCAAGTTTCTGCAAAGCAGGAGCGGTTTCGAGGGCACGTGATTAGCACGCAACAAGGAGGAAGTTACCTGCACGGTTGACAGGAATGAAGAAGTGGGAGACAAAGGCGCGAAGGCAGTTACTACGACGACGGGGAGAAGCGCGAAGTATAAAGATTGGGAAGAGAGAGAAGTTCAGGACGATTTCGTGTTTGTGTTTACTTGAAACCAGTGCACATTGAACACGCGAGTTTCGCCAACGAAACAAATTGGCACACCTGGTGGGACACGTGTGTTCGAATGGCTCCGCGACGAAGGAATCCGGAAGGGGATGTCCCGCCCGGAATCGTGGAGGAACATGTGGCCAATATTGAAGGAGGCCAAGGAATCGGTGCTGAAGACATCGGCGGGTCCGAGAATCCGCCGTCCACAGCTGGGCCGACTGGGGATCTGTCAATCCGCCATTTCATGGAGGAGAATCGTCGCATGTTTGCTAGCCTCAACAATGAGTTCGCAGGCTTCAAAGGCGAGGTAAATCAACGTTTTGACGCTTTAACTGCACGACATGATTCTCTTGAGTCTCGTGTTGATAGGCGTTTAGGCCAACTCTTTGAAGTTGTGACTAAAAACAGACATGATTTTGATGTTTTCGGGGATAAAAATCTACGTGATATGAATGAAATCAGGGAGCTCTTGGGTAGACCAGTAACGCAACCTAGGGATTTGCCGCTAAACGGTGAAAACAATTTAAACAGCGAAACTGGTTTTCCAAACAACAGTGCTCGAATTAGTCCGCCAAGACAAGGAGCTTCGCCGACACCGGTGATGAACCCACCAACTCCGCGAGTTAATCTTGGCGAGACTAGCACTGCCGCTCACACTCGGGTTGAACCACCGCCGTTTCACGGTGTGGGTCCACAAAATATTCCGGAGGCCAGACCTTACGTGGCTCCGATGAGCGGTGCTGGTGGTGGAGGAACGATCAACAATGATCATGTTCCGCCACGCGGCTACCCACAAAACGTGCCTCCGCCTCCAAACGGGCTTGGCATGGATCCTGGTGGATTCATACCACAAGGGGGGCAACTCGGGGGGCAAGACGTTAATGCGATTCGAGATCAAGTAGCACAGATGCTGGCGGATCAGTTTGGTTTAGGGATTAGACCAGCGATGCCGCCGGTGTATCGAAAACCATATCCGGATTGGGTTGATAGATACTACCCCTTTCCACGTGGTTTTCGCGTGCCTGATTTCATCACCTTCAGCGGGACTGGGGATCAGTCCACCGTCGAGCATGTTGGACGATTCACGGTTCAGTGTGGTGATGTGAGTGATTTCTTGAAGTTGCGTTTGTTTGGCAACTCGTTGACCGGCCCTGCATTCGCGTGGTACGTCAACTTGCCATCGAACTCGGTTCAAACTTGGCAGCAAATGGAACAAATGTTCCATGCTCAGTTCTACCGTTCCGAGCCAGAAGTAACAATGGCAGATTTGGCACGAATGCGCCAACAGCCAGGAGAAACAGTAGAACACTTTTTAACAAACTTTAAAAATGCAAGAAATCGCTGTTTTGTGAACTTGACAGAACGCGAGTTTGTTAAACTGGCCCAGGGTGGTTTGAATTTTGAACTTCGTAAAAAGTTTCAAGATAGGGAGTTTTCTGATTTGTTTCAATTGATGTCCTGCGCCGTTAGATATGAATCTCTTCTCCGTGAAGAAGAACATAAGAGAAGTGGCTCTCGCGGACAATATTTCCCTAATTTTGAAAACTATGGTGTGAATAACGTCGGCAACGATGTTGACGAAGTTGAAGTTGATTTGGCCGAGATTGTGCAGGGGAAGCCATATGTGTGTGCTTCTCTAGCCAAGGCCGAGGGGGAACCACAAGGTGGAAAGCCCAATCGTGCTCCGATTCAGACTAGAAAATATTCCTTTGATATCTCAAAATCGGAACTGATTTTCGACCAGCTTTACAAAGATGGTCAAATTAAGTTGACTGGGGGGCATACTATCCCGCCAGCTGAAAAATTAAAAGGGAAACGATACTGTAAATGGCACAACAGTGCATCTCATTCAACTAACATGTGTGTTGTGTTTCGCAATGTTGTGCAGGATGCAATTGAGAAAGGTCGGTTCAAGTTCCCAGAGCCGAGGAAGGAGGCCATGATTGTTGACACAGACCCATTCCCAAACGTTGTCGGTGTCAACATGGTCAATCCCGACTTCTCTAAGATCAACCTGCCGCGTTTCAAGCTGGTGGTAGATACAACGCCACCGCCGAGTGGTAGTTCTGATGTGGCCCAGGGAGCTTCATCCTCCCAAGTGCAGGAGGGGCCACGCTTGGACCCAACTGAGGAAGAGAAGCTGTGTGCCCAGTGTCGCGGGAAGCTAAACATTGGGGGAGCAGGACCGAGCCAGTCGGTCCAGCAGAGATTGGGACCACGACAGTTCAGACCGAGGTACCCCTCATATGAACGCAGTGTTGAAGGAGTACGTGCACCTGCGTGGGGAAGAGGGCAACGCAGGCAGTGGGTTGCTCAAAGCGCCCCACCTTTCAAAAGTCTCCCTTTTGGACTTGCCCAACCGGTGAGAGCTCCCCCACCTGTTAGGAGAACCTTCAGGATGCCAAATGTGCCACGGGGTGGTTGGCACACCTACGACGTCCGTCGTCAGCAGCCCATCGCGGTTGACGCGATGACAAGGACGCAGTATCGAAGGTACCTCCGCAAGAATGCTCAAGGAAGGAGGATTGCAAACTTGCAAGCAAATGTGAACGTAGACAACTCTGCCACGGGTCTGAGAGTGACTGTGGCCGGTGCTGGAAAGGTTGTCGAGGACAACCTGGACGGGAACGATCAGGGAGTCCCGGGGGAGGCTGAGTACGATGCTGAGTTGGATGACTCCCTCATCGAAGAGGAGATGTTGGAATTGGAGGAGCCGAAGTCGAAATTCGATCGGAAAAACAAGGATGACGATGATGACAACCAAGGTGCACCCATGACGATCCAGTTTGGAAGTCTACCACCGGTTGTGGTGAACAATTACATCTTGCCTTTGATTTTCCACATTGATTTGGAAAATCAGGGAGAGGATGGCGAGGTCGTGATGGAGGTTGAGGAGTTGGACGAGGCTGCTCAAAAGGTCAACGTTGCTGAGCTGGTGAGCGGTTTTGCTCAACTGACTTTAGAGGAGGAGAATGAGGAGCCAGCTGCGGCAGAGCTGGTTGGCGAGTCTGCGGATCTGCCAATCGAGGCTGAGCCGTGGAGTGCAATGATGGCCCGCACGAATGGTTGGATTGACTTGGCAGTAGAGTCAGCCAGGCAGAACAAGAGTTCGCAGAGAATCCTGAAAGAGCTGTACGAAGCAGGCCACAAAGCTGTTGGGCCACTAGGCGAAGATGAGGGAAGATATCCTTTTTACGTGTTATACCAAGGCCCGAAAGAGTCAACAAGTGTGCCGGTGGAGAATATCACATGGGAATCAGACTTCGACAAGCTGGAGAAATCTATCCAGGCTGCAGAAGCGAAAGCGAAAGCCGTGGACGAAGGAACCACGTGTGAAGAATCAAACAGGGTCGTTGTGTTTAACGAGCCCGAGCCGAAGATGATGCGTCATTTGAGGCCTCTCTACATCAGGGCCACACTTGATGACGTACCAATGTCGAGAGTCTTAGTTGACAATGGCGCTGCAGTAAATGTGATGCCAACAAGGATGCTGAAGAAGTTGGGCAAGAACACTAATGACTTGATCCCAACGGAAGTGTTTGTGACAAGCTTCAATGGCGGGTCCACTTCTGCTAGGGGAATCCTCCCAGTGGTCGTGGGAGTTGGATCACAGAAGCGGATGAGTGCTTTCTTCGTGGTGGATGGAATGATAAGCTACAACGCACTACTTGGCCGGGATTGGATTCACGCCAACAAGTGTGTTCCTTCATCACTGCATCAGTGTTTGATGTTTTGGAATGAAGATGGTGTTGTTGAGGTGGTACAGGCTGACACAAAGCCGTTTGCCGTTGGGGCCAACGTTGCTGAAGCTTATTTGTACCATGGAGATTTTTGACCACTCGAAATCAGGAGCGGGGATGGAGGAACGACCAACGTCGCAGTTTCAAGCACAAAGGTGTTGGGTAAGGCGTGCTTGAACTCGTTGTCTGATATTGTGAGACCATCAATGCTTGCATTAGGTGGTCCACCAAAATTTGAGTAAGCCACCTCAAGAGAGGGTGGAGAAGGCCGAAATCACGGCCTTGCTAGAGGGGTTGCCGATCAACGGCGAGGATGCGAGTAACAAATTGGGAGAGGAAGTAGTGGTGATGCATGCGACATTGTGGAAGAAATCAACCTTGACGCGAAGGAGGAGCCACATTCAAGTTTCATAGTGCCAGTTTGCAGGAGTCTGACAGGTACGGGTTAACTATGCTTCTGAATGGCTACAAAGTTTTATTTTACGTATGCATGTCATGAAATATTGCATGGATATGTTGCAATCATGTTGTTTAGCCAATTATCAATTTTTATTTTGGATTCATGAGTAACTGAGCTACTTAGACTATCGGCATTGCATTAGCATAATCAAGGCCGTTGGTGTATGTTTGTGTTGGCTAAACGATTTTTTTTCTTTTGGCCAGAGTTGTTAAATATGGTCCGTCGGTTACTTTGTTGTCGAGAGAGTCACAGTATCGACAAAGAATTAAATGTGGCTTAATTTTTTTTATAATGGTTAATAAGGAAAGAAGGACCAAACATGGCCGCTTTTGCCTAAGCCACGTAGTAGAGGTGTCATTTTATTTTTCTTCTTAACGACATTGTTGGGGGGCACGACGCTGTAGAGGTAAAAAGAGCATAGCACTTGGCCAAAAAATGTTGTTGGAACAATACTGTTGAAAAATCGAAGCTGTAAGAAATAGCTTTACGGCCATGTGGAAGAAGTAACACTATTGCGGTAAAAAAATGACCAATCATGGTCGTTGGATTAAGTTGTGTTGATTGTTTTCTTTCTAGCAACATTATTTTGGCCACAACACAGGGAAAATGGGCTACATCCTTGCCCGAAAGTAATAAAATACATGGTCGGGAAGCAAAGTTGTTTGAAAAAAAAAAAAGCAAAGCTGTTTTTGGAGGAACAGCTTTGCTGAGGAAAACAACGTTGTTTAATTCCTCATGGTGTGGAGGTTTGTTGCAACGTTGTGGGAAAAGAAGTTCAAACAACTCTGTGGCACTAGCTGCCACGTTGATGGGTTGCAACTTTGTTTTAGAGTTGAACATCATAAATCCAAATGTAGCAGTGTTGAAGGAACCGTATTGTGGTACGACAGAGTTGTTTGGCCATCGTGCAAGGTGGAAATAAAACCAAATCAAGGTTGGTTTGACCAAACATCACAGTTGTAGAGGTTTGAAAGATCACAGTAGCATTGGAAAAAAATATATAATAAAAAAAAAGGGAAAAAAGAGAGAAGTTCGGACCTCAATAGAGAAGCATGTTCGTATCTTTGCAGGAAGAGGGCTGCCACCGCCAGGTCTGTTCCGAGAGGAGCAGCAGTGTTAAAAAAAAAAAAAAAAAAAAAAAAAAAAAGAGAGAGAGAGAGTATGCGGCCAAAACTGCAGTGAAGAAAAAAATAAAAAACAGGGCTGTTTGGGACGCGAGACGGGGCTCTGCGAGTACGAGGCCGCACAACCGGCCGCAAATAGAGGAAAAAATATAAATAAATAATAAAAGGATTTTGGCCAAGACAGTTGTGACGAGGGAAACAAAAATCGGAGCTGTTTGGGAACACTATCGGCACCGAGCTGTTAAGGCCAACTATGACAAAAGCCAAGTCTGTTGGTTTTATTTTATAAATAATAAGTATATTATAATAACTAACATATCTTTTTGAGCCAAGACAGCGGTGTTGCGATGGGCCGCAGTGTTGCGAGAGTAGCACAACGCCGCGATTTGGTTATTCGCGAAGCCCCGGCAGTGTTGTTGATTTATTTATTTTTCTTCCCTCCTTCTGGCTCAGCAATGTTGCGGGTTTGTGGAAGGGAACTAAAACGCACGTCGTTTTCTCCAAACAAAATTGTGAGCCAACTTCGGGGCATTATGGATCTTGTCTGGTAGCTTGCTTCAGTGCTGTGAAAAGAAAAGGAGTATGAGTTGGCCATATAAAGTAGTGGACCAATAACAAAGGAGAGCCACTGTTCCATGGGAAATCAGCTTCATCCATTAGGCGAACTTGGTGTTAATTGAAATTAATCATAGGAATATGGCAGCCATAGGTCCTCCTTGACGAGGCGGTGAGGTTCGTAGTTGGCAAATATTTTAGGTGATACGATTTATTGTGTCAACAATTTGGTTCATAATTCTTATAAACCAAATTGTGGGGGGCATTTGTTGACACCTAAAATTAATTTGGCCGGGATTAAATGCCGCATTAATTAGTCTCGGCATTTAATTCGATATCGCGGGGTAAAAAACGGTATAGTTTGGAGTTAAAACGGTACCGCAAGGGAACTCACCGGTACCGCAAGGGAACTCACCGGTACCGCAAGGAGGCCGAACCGGTACCGCAACACCGGAAACGACGCCGCAGGCCGAAAATAAAGAGGCCGCTCGTTTAATGAAGGGTGAGGAGGAGTTGTGATTATTTAATTATTATTTTTATTCCTTGTTGGAGGAGGAAAAACGGTACCGCAAGGGAGCTCACCGGTACCGCGGAGAGTTAAAACGGTACCGCGGCACTGGAAACGGCACCGCTTGTCGAAAATAAAAAAACAAGGGCCGCGCGTGTGGTTTTTTGTTGGAGAAGGAGTGTTGTTTTTAATTAATTAATATTTTTGTTCCTTGTTGGTGGAGAGTTAAAAACGGTACCGCGAGTAATCCCAACGGTACCGTGGATAGGCAAACGACAGTGTTTAAAATAACAAACAATGTCGCAAAAAGGAAAAACAATCGGAGCTGTGGTGGCGCTAGCGATGTCGTTGGCCATAGCTAGTGATGGCCAGATTAATTAATTAATGTTTTAATGACTTTTTAGCACGGTGGCGTTTAGTTGAAAACGATGCCGCAAGAGGAAGAAACGACACCGCGGGACAAGGAAATAGCGTTGTTTAACTAAGAACGACGCCGGGGTGAGAGTTTTGACGGTGAGTTAACAATGAGGGCTGATTTAATAAATCAGTATTTTAGACGGTGTCGTTTAATGAAAAGCGATGTCGCGGAAAAGTAAAACGACATCGCGATAGTGGTAAGAGTGCGCCGAAGGCTGCCCGCCAAGCCTAACGACGTCGCAAGAGTATAGAACGCGTTGTTTGATGGACTAATAATGTCGTTGGTTAAACCGGGTCGGGGCAGTTGAGTTGGATCATAAAACGACATCGGTTGGTGAAAGGCGATGCCGTGGTATTGGTGAAACATCATCGTTACATGGACAAGGTGGTAAGTCGTTTCGCCAAGTTTCTGCAAAGCAGGAGCGGTTTCGAGGGCACGTGATTAGCACGCAACAAGGAGGAAGTTACCTGCACGGTTGACAGGAATGAAGAAGTGGGAGACAAAGGCGCGAAGGCAGTTACTACGACTGCGGGGAGAAGAGCGAAGTATAAACAACAGGAAGAGAGAGAAGCTCGGGACGGCAAAATCAAATCACAAACTGCACCGTCGCAGATTTTATCTTTTCTCTCTCTAGTTCGTAGAACCGCTCTGTCAAAGAACTCCTTTGCAGAGTCGTAGATCGTAGCTTGTAGTCGTAGTCGCGGAGCTCTCCAGAGGAACCTCCATAGGAGTAGAGGTAACGTAACTTAGAACACTCCTGGTTCGATTTTCTGTTTATTCGAACACCCTCGTTCGAACGTAGTTTGGAGAGGTGTGAACCGAGTAACAGTTGTTTGATTAGAGTCAAAGGTGTATCGATCGAATCAACGACGCCGACACCGGCGGCGGCCATTTGACGATCGTCTTTGTTTCTGTTTTAATCGATCAAATCAACGGCGCCGACACCGGCGGCGGATATTTGACGATTTTGTCTGATTTCGTGTTTGTGTTTACTTGAAACCAGTGCACATTGAACACGCGAGTTTCGCCAACGAAACAGTAACTAAATTGTTTCCTCTCCCATCCCAGCCCAGCTATATATATACATCCACATCTCGCTACATTCCTTCATCCTGCCTGCCTTCCTTCCTTCCTACTACACTACAGCTTCAATTTCATTCCATTCCTAAGTAACGTTATACAACAAACATGGCTGTTAACCTGTTGAAGACGATCGCTCTCTTCGCTCTCTCTTCCCTTCTGATCTTTAAAGGAGCCGTTGGTGATCTAATGTGCGAGGAGCTGCCAGTAGAGCTGTGCGCCTACTCGATCTCCGACGCAGGAAAGAGATGCGTGCTGGAGAACTACTTGGCCAGGAAAGGGATTGTGAAGTACCAATGCAAGACATCGGAAGTGGTTGTTGAGACGATGAGCGGATGGATCGAGACGGAGGCATGCATCAACGACTGCGGCCTTGACAGAAACGCCGTCGGGATCTCTTCTGATTACCTCCTCTCCCCCAACTTCGTTGCCAAGCTCTGCTCCCAGCCCTGTTCCAGCTACTGCCCCAACATTCTCGATCTCTACTCCAACTTGGCTCAAGCCGAAGGTAACATATTATGTACAAACATAATTACTTACCAGCACTACACGGGGAATGCTGAAAATATCACAACCTAATTAATTTGTTGGCGTGACTGCTGGTGCAGGAATGAACTTGCATGATATCTGCAGCAGGGGGGATGGTGCTCCTCGTCGCGCATTGTACGATCAGCCCAGGAGTTCAGGTGCTGCTTTCGACGGTGGTGCTATGGGAACTGCTGGGGAAGAAGATGGAGCTATTGGAGCCCCAATCGGTTCTCCTCTGTCTTCCCCTGCTTTTACATTTGCGGATGATGGTACTGCTACTGCATTTGCTCCTTCTCCTGATACCTTCTGAGAAGGCTGAGGGGGGAAAAGAAGTTCAATGGGGATGTGATGTATTAACGGATTCTACTTCAATATGATTTCTCATGTATAGATATATCCTTCATTAGGGAAAAATTGGGGTTGAGCTATACTTGGATTGTTATCTCATTTGAATTACACATTTGATACTTGTCTTATCTAATAAAGTTTAGCTATAGATATTCACGTGCAATTTGAATCCTTTTCACGATCATTTATGCTAACTCTTTATTCTAGTTCTTCATCATTAATTATAAGAAAAATAAAAAGGTATTGACTTTCTTTCACCGATTAAGATCAAACTCGGATCCAAATTTGAAAAAAACAACCACATCATCGGAAAGAACCAAGTTGCCAACATCTCTTACCTTCCAGTCTCGCTTCATTGGCCATTCTCATTGCGTTAGAGAGTGATGTGGTGACTTCATTCTCATTCTGTCATGTTATCTTAGACAAGCAAATTAGTTTGTTATTTGTGGTTGGCGACATGATTCTTGTCCACCGACCACCGTTTGTGCTTGGTTTATCCTTTGCATTCTTATAAATTGAACTTGTTTCTTTGTCCATCCATAATCACGCTCATACACTTATGGAAGCTATGGGTAAGGTAGTCAAAATGTTAGAAACAAAGTTTCTAACGGGTTTGATAATTGGGGATTTAGGATTTTAAAGAATAGAATTAGGGATTAAGAGGTAGAATTTGGGGAAGAACGAGAAAGAATGGCCGGTGGCCGGATTAGGGAAAGAAGAGAAATTGAGAGGATTTGGGAGAGAATAGGGTTTAGGGATTTTCTTAATATGCTTCTTATTGATTCTGAATGAAAACCCAAAGTACATATATATAGGAAATAGTGGAAAACCCTAAGAATAAACCTAATTCTACTAGAAGACTACTGACCATAATAAGAATTACCCTATTAGTAATAATGATAATAAATATAGAAATCCGGAAGAAATCGATTTCTAACATCTCCTCCCCTTCAGACCAACTTTGTCCTCAAGGTTGACCGACCTGACCTTTATCTCCCCGTCTCCTGCGTAATCCGTGCCTTGGCTCCTCCACTCTTTACGCTTTCTTTTCTTCCAATCGTGCTCCAACTCTTCACTTGAACTTCTTGCACCAATCTTTCCATGTGGACCCAACTCATCAAAGCTCACTTTCATGGGCCCACTACTTGCTTCCATCTTGTACAACAATCCATACTTGAGCATCAATCCGTCAACGACTTCAAACTCCATATCAGTGGCCCATGCTAATCTGATCCCTTCAAGAGATCGATGCTCTAGACTAGAGTTGCTCATCCGGAGCCCATCAGTTCCTTTAGTTAACCCTTCACTTGCTTCTGGCTCATATTTCCTTGTGAGCTCACTTGCTAAGCCCATGAACTCATCTCCCTTTTCCCTGCAGCCCACTCCATACAAAAGGCTATCTACAAGACAAACCAATTCTAATCTCAGTCTTATGAACTTGGCCCATTGCTCATTTTTAATTCCTTCTGATTTGGCTCAAGGCCACGCTCTCTTCCTGCCCATTTGTTTATCAGCTTCAGCCCACTTATTCCAACTCCACTGACTATACTCTGGATCGGGATCGGCCCACCTTGATTGGCCATTTCTGCCAAAAATGGCTTGATTCCCTTGGACGACCAACTGTCTTGCGCGGCCCACCGAGTCAGGCTGGTGTGTGGAGCTCTCTAGGGTTGGCGACCCATGGGCTGCCGAAAGAGAGGCAGCGCCGCCCTTCTCCCTTTCCTCCTTCTTCGACTTCCCCGCCGGCGAGCGGCTCCTCCAGCGAGCAACCCATCTCGCTTCCGCCTTCACCTCTACAGGCGCGCCTCCCACCGGCGACTTGCTCCCCTCCTTCTTCTCCGACAACGGGCAACGCACCCGGCAAGGGGGCGGTCGACCCGCTGATGGCAAAGCCGCCACTGGCGTGGACTTCAATCGCTCGAACGGAGCTGCCGAGCAAGGCTTCTTCTCCCCGATCGCTGTCGTCACCGCATGAGCTGCTGTCCACTTCTTCGCACGAAACGCCAGGTCGGGTCCCCCTTCGCTGTTCCACCGCGCCGCTAACCTGCTCGACATCGCCCCGAGTGGCACACCCTGCGACTCCCGCCTCGCCTCGGCCTTCGTTTCCCCGACCGTCGACGTTTCCTTCGGCCTGGTCTTTGTCGTCTCTCCTCCGCCCCACGTCGTGACGATCCCGGGCGCGATTCGTAGCTCCGACGTGTTCAGACCGCCAGGCGACGTTTTCCCCGCTTTACGTAGTCGGTCGTTGGTAGATGAGAGTGACGCAGCGACTCCCAAGTCTCTTCCGTCGGGTCTTCTCTTCTTCTTCCGGAATCTCCAGTTTGCGACGCGAGTTGGGGTCCCTTCCAAGCCATCCTTGCTTAGGCTGGTGTTGTCCTTGATCGTTGCAGCCGCAGCTACGGGTTCCCTGACGAACCCTTTTGCTCGGTCGTCTCTCAACAGAGACACGACCCATTCCGGGTTTCCTCTAAGCGGCGCGAGAAATTCATCGGTGGCGGATTCCTCATAGGTGGCGGTGATTTTGGATGACGTTCCTGACGTTGGAATTGAGCTGCACGGCACGGTCTTGACGAAGACCTCAGCATCCTGCCCTTCCTCGGCGTCGTCCCCAACAAGCTGCAAATCCTGCTCCTGCTGCTCAACGGTGGTGATGATGCTTGGGGGTAGCAGCGGCAGGACTCACGAGCTCTCCATCCGCGACGATCGCCGCAGGGCTCTGCTCGGGTCGCCGTCCGCCTTCACACGAATCAGCCTCGGCCGACGGTGGGTGTCGCTCGTGGTTGTCGGCGTGAACCACCGCCTCTGCCTTCGCGATCGCCGACTCCTCGGGCAGCCAACGACGTCCGATACGGCGGGCCCGGTCTCGCAGTTCTTCCCATGAGAGGTCCGAGAGCCGTGTATAACTCATCGACGAACCAGTTGTAAAACTCGTCCCTGGTTGAGATTTGTGACAAACTCAATTCTCGAAACCAGGCTCTGATACCAAATGTTAGAAACAAAGTTTCTAACGGGTTTGATAATTGGGGATTTAGGGTTTTAAAGAATAGAATTAGGGATTAAGAGGTAGAATTTGGGGAAGAACGAGAAAGAATGGCCGGCGGCCGGATTAGGGAAAGAAGAGAAATTGAGAGGATTTGGGAGA
Organism: Linum tenue; assembly: GCA_946122785.1. Classification (NCBI taxonomy): domain Eukaryota; kingdom Viridiplantae; phylum Streptophyta; class Magnoliopsida; order Malpighiales; family Linaceae; genus Linum; species Linum tenue. The sequence goes on along the minus strand of CAMGYJ010000009.1, from coordinate 44,031,960 downwards.
GAATAGGGTTTAGGGATTTTCTTAATATGCTTCTTATTGATTCTGAATGGAAACCCAAAGTACATATATATAAGAAATAGTGGAAAACCCTAAGAATAAACCTAATTCTACTAGAAGACTACTAACCATAATAAGAATTACCCTATTAGTAATAATGATAATAAATATAGAAATCCGGAAGAAATCGATTTCTAACACAAAATCTTGTTTTAAATCCAAAAATCTTACGACTTTATGATATATCTTATCTTTTCCCATTCTGATTTCACTATAGAATCTATGGATCTTAAAATCCTACACTATTCGCGATTTAAATCCATAAAATCTTACAATTTTCATTCGATTTAACAATTTTAAGGTATATATTAAATTAATTGAATTTGGACCAAATCGAACCAAGTTAGTAGTTAAAATAAATTAAATTACAAGATATATGTAGAAGAAATATAATAGTATGGCCTCCCACTGTTAGTCACTGATATTAAAATATAAAGTAGGCCAAATTCACTTGCATAGCCAAAACTTTGACGGTTGTGACAAATATAGCCACTTTTGGAGAAATACCAGAAATAGCCAGGAATTTGAAAGTTTGATGACAATAATAGCCATTTCTGTTACATAGTTTGACGGCGTCAATGACACCGTTAGTTAAATTAACGGAACGCTGACTTGGCTGCCAACTCACCCTCCATTTCATTTCCAACTCAGCACTCACAAGAAACATCATTTACAAAAAAAAAAAAAAAAAAAAAAATTTGCCCTATCCCTATTGACCTAATCTCTTCGAACCCTCTTCTTTCTCCTCCAGTAACCCACCGACCCTCCTCCCATCGTCAATCAACAATCACCATTAATCTGCTTCCAAGACCCCTCTTCTTCTCCCATCTGCTACTCTCCTCATCCTTCGATTTCTTCTTTCTCCTACAGCTAAGAAAACAAAAAACTAAAAGATTCCTCTCCATCTCGATCTGCCCTCTACCCTCTGATCCAATCGTCTCATCTTTTCATCTCCTTCTCACCTCCATTAAAACCAGCAGCTACCTTCTCATCTTTTCATCTCCTTCTCACCTCCATTAAAACCAGCAGCTACCGCCGGTCAGTCTTCGCCACCGTTGCCAAGCTCCCAAATCTCTCCTCCTCCGTCGACGTCACGCGCCGCCTCTCCCCCACCGCCCTCACCGACCTCCTCCGCTACCACATCCTCCTCCAGTTCTTCTCCTGGTCCGACCTCCGCCGCGTGCCCCCCGCGGGGCTCCTCGTCACCACGCTCTACCAGACCACGGGTCGGGCCCCCTCCAATTTCGGGTCGGTCAACGTGACCCGGAACCCGGCAACCAACACCGTCTCGATTCACTCGCCCGCCGCCTACTCCCCTTCCAACGCCACCGTCCTCTCCCTCGTCAAAACCATCCCTTACAATCTCACAATCGTCTCCGTCAATTCGCTGCTCGTCCCCTACGGCTTCGATCTAATGGCCTCCGAGACCCGGCCGCCATTGAGGCTCAACATCACAAAAGCCCTAATTGACGGCCACAACTTCTTCGTGGCGGCGTCGATGCTGTCGGCATCCGGCGTGGTGGAGGAATTCGAGGCCGACGAGGGCGGCGCAGGGATCACCCTGTTCGTCCCCACCGACGCGGCCTTCGCAGATCTGCCGGGGACCGTGAGCTGGGATTTTGGTAGTGGTGGTGGTGGTATCGGATTGATTTGGGGAATGGAAGGTTTCAAATGGTGGTGGTGCTATCGTCGACGGAAGCTGGGTGGGGATTAATGGGTAGGGATTGATTCTTATTTGGGCTGGGGAGGTTGTGGAGGTTTGCAGAAGAGGAAGATTCTGTTTTTATTATTGGTTGAGGATTGATGAAGGGGAGGTGAACAGGAGGTGTTGGTGATGGAGAGAAAGATAATTTTGTTTTTTTATTTTTATAATTTTTTATTTAATTGTAAAAAGATAGAATTTTGTTTATTTTCCACTTACATTATTTTTGAATAATATATGCCACGTCAACCGCTGCCGTTTGTCCAGTCAGCATGTTAATTAACACCGTCAAACAATTGAACGGAAGTGGCTATTTCTGGTATTTCTCCAAAAGTGGCTATATTTGGCAAAACCGTCAAAGTTTTGGCTATACAGGTGAATTTGGCCTATAAAGTAATATAACTGCGGGAAACAAGATAAATGAGGAGAAAACTAGTAACTAGTATTCATTCATACAGGGAATATAACTGTCTACACTCAATTAATCAGAGTTTGGCCTCCCACTAGGTAATCCTTATTTCCCCTCCGATGCGACAATCTCCCTAGGCTCATTAGTTTTGCGACGAGACGATTTCCCTTCCGACACGGCGATCTCATTCCCCGCAGTCAACGTTGCTACTCCCAATTGGACGGGTGTTTACGGGTAGTTCGGGTACTCGTTATCCATCCCGTACGAGTAATGGGTACCTGTTAACCCGTACGGGTTTGGGACATAGGATGGAGATTGCTCTCTAAATGGGGACTGGGTACCCGTTTCAAACGTTATGGGTATCCCGTCCCGTCCCGTCCCGTTGCCCACCCCTACACATCAACATTACTCTTGAGAAATTATCATTTTAAATGTGATTGTGTATTTGTGTTATTCATGATTTTCCTTATTAATATTACAAGATAATTGGTCTGCTCTCTAAGGTGGGTGGTGATGAATATCTAATGAGTTGCATTTGATTGAATTAGACTAAATCGATATTTTGATTGTAGGTTGATTTCTAAGATTTTCTTAAATGACTTGCTATGGATGTACTTTGCTTGATACACTATTGGTAATTGAAATAAGTTAAGACGAATAGTTTTATGTAGACCTGGCAAATTACAACCCGACCCGTTGACCCGACCCGAAACCTCCTGAAAACTAGAAAATTTTGTAACCCGAAATCCGAATGACCGGAACCCGATAACCCATGATTTTTTGGGTCAAGTTGGGTGGGTTAGCGGGTCGACCCGTTAGACCCGTTTTATTTAATATATTATTCCTAAAATATGATAAAATCACTCATAAATTAGTGAGATGTTTAAAAGAGACGTGTTATTTGCCGCCCTAAGAATTACTATTTGCCGCCCATAGTTATAAATAAAATTACAGTTTTACCCTTCTTCCAATCTGCCGCCGGCTCTGCCTTCCCTCCCCACCGCCTCTGCTTACTATTGTGAAACTCATGTCACATACAAATGAAAGAGCTTTCATCATGAAAGCGGAAGGGAGGAAGAAGATGAGGTAGTAAAATATATTGCCTTACTTGGTTCATGAGAAAGGCCATTGTCGCCTCTATGATCATCCTTGCAACGGTAGATCTGCTCGCTACTTCAGCTTGATAGTCCTTATCCACAAACCCACCATCGAACAAACCTAAAAAAATCTTATTGTTGTGGGCTCTCCGTCAATCACTTGCCACAGCAATCACCATATCCAGCAAAATTTGACCTGATTGAACTCCGATTTACTCCCCGCTGCCTCTGCCTGCTCACCTCCGTCCGCCCGCCGGCGAGCGGACGACGCCCGTTCAAGGGCTTCGTACCGTGTTTTATCTTTTTTTTGTTTATTTAATTACCTAAACTGATTCTACTCAACGGACGGACACAAAGACGGGAACTACCTAAAATAATTATCTTGAATGTGGATTTTATTGTTAATTCGGGAAAATAATTGCCTTAATTAAAATATGTTTCCCTTAATTCCGTTGTAGCAATCAAAGAGGAAAATAGTTAATAATAAACAATTTCCTTATTATGGGCCATTAAGAGAAAAAATTACGGACGGCAACTCGAATTAAGCCATTAAAGATAAAAATTGTAAAAACATTATTTGGAAAGTTAATTAGAGAACTGAATTTAGACATGGGTTATGGTCTATGGGGAGGTGAATCAAAAAATAATTAATAATCCATTATTTAATAACTAATTTCCAGAAGTTATAAGATCAACAATTAATATATAATTAATTTAAATATGTATATTTAAGTATAATTATAAATTATCATAAGTATTCTAAAAAATGTATTCTTTGGTATTTTGTAATATACTTACTAGAAGTATGTATATTTAATTATTAATTATCATAAGTATTCTAAAAAACAATGGATAATTAATTTAAATTATGTAGAATGGTTATAAAATACTTATTAAATTTGTTTAAACATTTTTAATTACATTAATTTCGTAGTTAATTAGATCATTCCTAAGCTTTGTTTTATCAAACATTATCCAAGGAATCGGGGCTCTTTGTGGCTTGTTGAAGGTCGAACAAAAATATCTTTTCGCAATTACTAGAGACATGGACATGAAATATGGTTGAAACCCTCATTGATGGCTTAAAATGTGGAGAGGATTGTGGTGGACTCAACCGTTTCTCGATTTAATGTCACGATAAAAAAAATATGAATAGTGTCGAAATTTCCTTCTTAGTTTTTGGAGGCTCCGTGGGTCGTAATGAGGTGTTTCTTGAGCCTACTACGCGTATTTCGATGATGCGTACAAATGTTGTTAGTGGAGGTAGAGATGATTTTGCTTCTAAAACAATGTCACAGTAGGAATGGATGGATTGAGGTTGTAGTTAACTATTTTGTTGGAATAAGGGCTTAGGGTTTCGGAGGGGTAGAAGATGTAGATTGGGAAAGAGATGCTTTGCATCTTTGTAGAAGTTAACGAATATACCTAATTTACTAATTATATCCTTCCAAATAACAATCTTCAACCTCGACCTATCCAATTCTACTACAACACTGTCTTAGAGGCCAAATCGTATTTGCCTCCACTAATAACAATTGTTCGCATCATCAAAATACGCGTGATAAGCTCTAGAAACTCCTCGTTACGACTCCCAGAGCCCCCACAAACCTCGATGAAAATCATGGCACTATTCATCAATTTTTGCCCGGGATGTCTAATCAAGAAACGGTGAATTCCACCATGTTTGTATTAACATTTTAGTAGATCGGTGAGTGTTTCAATAATTTATAAGAAAAAATAGAATTAACTTGACTCATTCACTTAAATTATAATTGTGAAAAGATGCTCTAGTTATTGACTCATTCACTAATATACTCAATTTTCTAATGTTAGCAATATTCACATTATTAAAAAGTAATTATATATCAATTTCATGTATGGTAAATTCCGGCAATCAATTGTTAAAGAATGGATTATTAATTATTTATTTCTTCACCTCCACCAATAATCCACGTCTAATTCACTTCCCTAATTAAACACTTGCCATCGAGAGAAAGAAATGCGGAAACAAAGGAGTTAGCAATATTAATTACTCTCTCCCAATTAATTAGTTTACGTAATATGTTCTTATTAATATAAATAATTTAAATTATCCCCAATTGCACATAATATTTACTTATTCAATATAAAAATGGAATTAATTCATAATTTTAAATCCTAATTATGGTATTTCCACTTATTTAATTATGCAATAAATAATTAATAATTCAAAAATGATTTTCATTAAAAAAAATCAGTGACCGTGAATTTCAGCCCCGTCCGCGTCCGCCGAGCGGACCGCGTCCGCGTCCGCCGATCGGACCCCGTCCGCCTCCGCCGATCGGACCACGTCCGCCTCCGGCGAGCGGACCCCTCCGACGCCGGCGAGCAGACGCAAAAAAAAAATGTTTAGCTTCTCGGCAAGCTGCTTCCTCGACGACGACAACACCGCGGCGAGCCCCTTCCTAGACGGCAACGACGACAACACCGCGACGAATGGAGGTATCGTCGACGGTGGGAGCAACGGTGAAGGGGTCTGGTCGGCCGGCGGTAGGATCTTGTGGAAGGAGGGAGGAAGTTGGTCGGCGACGGCGGGTTAGATAGGTTTAGGATTAGTTGGAAGAAGGGCAAAATCGTCTTATATTTTAAAACTATGGGCGGCAAATAGCGATTCATTAAAAAAACTAACAAGGATTTGAATGACAAGTTTGGAGTTTAAGGATAATCAGATATCATGTGTTTCTTGTAGTAGTATTACTCTTGTGATTGTTTTTTTACAATTTGTGCAATTTATATTTCATTTGATTAGCGTGGGAGGATTTGAGAATATGTTAATTGACATGTGTTAGGTAAACTATTGTCATGCATATGTGAAAATTTGTGTTCTTTAAGAAAATATGAATCATGTTTGATATTGTTTCTGAGAACGCTCATAACCCGAAATGACCTGTAACCCGACTCGAAACCGAATGGGTTGGGTCAATATTTGACCCGAAATAAGCCAACCAAACATGACCAGACCCGTAACCGAAGTTCCAAACCCGAAATTACCCAACCCGACCCAATTGTCAGGTCTAGTTTTATGTGTAGAAAAGGAAAACTCATGAAATTAGTCATAAAATATAAAATATTCCAAATGTTCTCTTACTATATTCTTATAATCTAAGCATAGCATAATTATCCCAGTTTTTAATTTCAAAACAGTTCATCGTCTCAAATTTGTGCAATTTTCGATCATACTATTTTCAAAACTAAAAGTTACAATTATCCTATTCAAAGAGGGCTTGCAAATATTACTTTTCAAAAGGGAGTAGATGACTAATAAAGTATAAAACACTTGACTTGCTCGCAACCAATATAAGATAAAGACATGCAGGTGCGTAGCTAGGATTTCGTGATCGGGTGGACCGAAAATTTATAAAATATAAATAAAATTAAAATAATTATTTTAAAAGTACACAAAGTTCTTTGAGATAATTGTTCAAAATAGCATCTAAACTAAACAATTTAGCTATTTTTTATTTAATATAAATAACTAAATCATTAACAAGAAACTCATCATTTTAGTTTCTTTGACAATCATATCTCTGTTAATCCCTAAACTTTGACGGACGATTTCTCACTCGTTTTAAGTCGAAATTTAATTTTTTTGTACAGTTAGATCAGATTAATTGTGCTCTTCAAAATGATATCACTTTTGATATATTTTTGGAACAAAAAAAATTGAGTCATTTTTTACAAGTCTATACCATATAGTATTGACTGGTATTGAAATAAGAGCATACTTATGGTTTGAAAAGCATACCATGGTGGTATGAACAAACCAAGACTGTAGGATGGTTGAATACATGATAGTAGAAGTATATTAATTGTCATTTTCGACTTTTAACATTGTATGTCATAATTATGGTCCACTGGTTACTATTAAGACTTAAGTGAATCCTTTTCTGAGTGTCATACAATTGTTGAAATATAAAACACACTACATTAATAGTCTAAATCTTTTTAAAGTAGAAGTTACTAGATTGAGAGGTCCACAAATATGACAAGTTCGTAAAATGCTCTATGCAAGTGAGGCCTTTGTGTCTAATAAACATGACAACCCACAATCAACTCCATTAAGCCAGTTCCAATCAATTTGGCTCCCAACAATTTCCAATAGTGCTAAAATTTGGAATTTTCCCCAGAGATACCAATAAAAGAAAAAAAGAAAAAAAAAACACCATCCATTCTCAAAAAATTTCAAAAATACCACATTTTTTTAAAATCGGCTGAGGAGGGCGCGGTATTATATGAAAATCGCATCAGGAGGGAGCGGTTTGTTAAACCGCTCCAGGAAGCAGCGGTTCACATGCAGACCGCATGCCCCCCTGCATTTTGTATGTATATTTTTTTTTTAATGCAAAACAATAAATATAGATAGCCTAGTGGATGGAAGCTTGTTATTTGTTTGTTTAGATCATAGGTTTGAACCTTTGTGCAAGCAATTGCTTTGTTAATTTTCCTTTCAGTTTTATTATTATATGGTTATGCTTCTTCAATTCTCCAAACGAACTTATCTTTAAGTTCGAGTATCTGATTGTAGCAAAATATTTTTGATTTTGCATAATTTTTCAAAATCTTGCAAGCCACATTGGGTTCGAGATTTTTCGAAAAATTATGCATAATCAAAAAAATTTCACTACGATTAAATACTCGAGCTTAAAGTTCGTTTGGAAAATTGAAAAATAATAGCATATAATAAAACTAACAGGGAAAGTATCTGATTGTAGCGAAATATTTTTGATTTTGCATAATTTTTCAAAATCTTGCAAGCCACATTGGGTTCGAGATTTTTCGAAAAATTATGCATAGTCAAAAAAATTTCACTACGATTAAATACTCGAGCTTAAAGTTCGTTTGGAAAATTGAAAAATAATAGCATATAATAAAACTAACTGGGAAATTAAAAAATCAATTGCTCACACTAAGTTTCAAACCCATGATCTAAACAAACACATAACAAGTTTCCATCTACTAGGCTATCTAGAGTTATTGTTTTGTATTCACGAAAAAAAAAAATTATATACCTAAAACCGCACAGGGGCATGCAGTTTGCATGTGAACCGCTGCTTCCCGGCGCGGTTTATCAGGCCGCTCCCTCCCAATGTGGTTTTCATAAAAAAAACCGCACCTTCCCCAAGCGATTTTCGGAAAAATGTGGTATTTTTTTGGAATTTTTCGAGAATGGGTGGTATTTTTGAAATTTTTTTAGTTTTATTTATGGAAAAAATCCCTAAAATTTTGAATTACTCCAAAAATTTTGAACTGAAATAAAAAAAATTCTAAAATTTTCAACAATACATTTTATAGTGCTCTTTGCATATAAGCTGCAAAAATGATGAATCCGTCTACTACATTTATGAAATATATGTTCTACTCATTCCTAATATAACTTACAAAATTACTATTATAAGTTGCAAAATTACTATTATAAGTTGCAGAAATGGCAAATGCACCTCGTACATCTATGTAATATGTGTACTGTTCAATCCGAATACCAATTGCGAAAATGACGAATGCATATAGCGCACCTATAGAATATGTGTTCTGTACAATATTTTCTATTTTGCCAATAGGAACTCTCAGGGCTCGTTTGGAGAATTGGAGTCTAAATCTATAGATTCTAGACAATACAAAGATTTTAACTCGCTGGATTGTAGAAAAAAGATTTGAAAATGTTCATTGTTTGGTAACTACGATTGTTAACATCCAATGAAAAAATAAATTCTATTTTTTTATTAAATGACATGTTTATCATTAACCAAAACAATTAGATTGACTCGAAAAATATTGAGAATTTATTGGTAAGGGTATTTAGTGGGATAAATTGAAAAAAAGAAGAGATATAGTAGGAGGGAGAAAAGACTAGAAGTATCAGGTACATGTATAATATTGTACTTTTTAATTGTATTGGATAGCGCATATCCTAGATATATAGTCATATACTTGACCTGTTATTAAAAAAAACTTCTTTTAGACTCTCTATCGTTGTATGCTGGAAGTGACAAGGTTCACCTATGGTCTAGAAGTCTACAAATCAAGTTCAGGTTTTCCAAGGTATGATTCAATTTAGTATTTTCTAATAGTTTGTTGTCTATTGTATTTAAGGAAACTGAAAACGTTCCTTTCATTGTTTAATTTAGGGTACAATACGAATTACATGCGACATGTCAATGTGAAGGAAAATTTGTTGATGTTATCTTTGATCATGAAGCTGTGTTGGGCTTGGTTTGTATTTCGCCTGAAGAACTTTTCAGTCTAACCTATCAAGAAGCATATGAATGCATTGAAGACAGATGTTATATCCCATTTGTGGCAGAAGCTTTTATCGCTCATGGGAAGTCGAAAAACCTACTATTCAAAGTGCTTCAATCTGGAACCCAAATACTTTTGTGTGATTCAAAATTTGCCTACTTGGAACTGAAGTTGCCGTGCGGCTTATTTATAATTATGTATGTTGTCGGTTCAGAACATGTTCCTCTGAATTTTGTAAAAAACTCTGTTTGCTTTTCTTTACCTATCCTGGTTTTTTTTATGGTCACTATGTATATATTAATTATCTACTAATATCAGTTCTCACTCTATGTACTATAACATGTATATTTTGGGTGGTGTGGAGAGATCTTCTCGCTTTATATGATCTATGGATATCTAACCTGAAGAAAAGCACAAAACAGTGTTTGGTAGAGTCACTTCATAATCAATGTCCTAAACAGTCTTTATTACTGGGTTTTCGTTTTTCATGATTGCCCCTTCTTTCTCTGTTCTCTCTTTCGTTTTGCTTTTTCCTGGGTTCCTTCGCCAGCAACGACTCTTCTCTCTTTAGCTGATGCGGTTTTCGGCCCTGATATCTCTGACCTGGAAATGACAGGTCTGCGGCTTCCTACCGTCTTTTTGTTCGTGCAAGTTGGTTTGCTTCTTCTTATCTACCATTTTTTTTCTCGCGTCATTTTTTACTCTCCTATTCTACTTTGTTCTGTATTTTCTTTTCTTGCTCTACAATGGTGGCTCATAAACTTCTCTTGGATCTCAGCGACTCGGATGGTCTTCAAAATCTTTTGAAATTTTGCTGCTTAATGCGTGGGGCTCTTATGGCTTGAAGAACCCCAACTTAATTTTCAATCACTGCACTCTTTGGAATGATGAGGCGGTAAGCGGCGCATGTGTTTTTTTAACAACAAATTCTCTTAATTGTTTACCTGTTGGGGTTCCTGATCTTTCTTGCTTTTTCTGTGCAGGGTACTTTTATTCAGGGCATGGGTCCTCCGGAATTGACGCACCATTTTGCTCCGATCTTGCAATTGGGAAGTGTTTACTTGGTTAGCAATTTCCGTGTCAAACCGCCTGCCCCTTCATATCGATCCAACTGGCAGGGAATTACTCTATGCTGAAACTCCAAACCGTTACATTGGGAAGTGACTTTACCAAACATTGAACTTGAAAATGTCAACATCTCCACCATTTCCAACAAGCATTTCCAAAACTTTCAGATGCCTCACCATCACCAAATGACACTCTTTTACATCACATTCAATGCAAAATAGTAATTAATCAATTTGACAACAACCAATATGTACTGCTGCTTTAGTATGGCAACACCCGCTTTGCAATACAAAATAATCTTATGTACCTAATGTTTAATTCCAGTGCAAAGTTTCTACATGTACAAATCATATGTTTTTTATTAAATCAGATGTTCTCTACTCAATCTACTCATGGGCACACAAATATGTCAACTTCCAAAACAAACTCAACATTTTTCCAATACGAACTCCCCGCCGCGGAGGGCGGGTTTCCTTACTAGTGATATTAAAGGAGAATAAAGAAAGTAAGAGAGAAGTGATTCAGAGAACTTGAAGAAGAAGGAAGTCTTTCTGCTTCCGTTTCCTTTTCCATGCCCTCTCCCCACCACCACTTTTCATTAAACTGATTACTCTGCGACTGTTTTCTTGTTTTCTTTCAACACATAGGAACCATGGGCCATGACCTGATGTTAATGTTTTTTTTCTTCTTTCCCATTAAAGTAACTTCCTTTGTTCCTTCAAAACTCTTAGAATGACACACGATATCCACTCGGTTATACGAAGATTGAAATAGGCTTGAGAATCTAAGTTTTGTTCAGGAGGAATTGAGTTCATCCTTGCAAGTTGATAAATACGAATATAAGAGAAAAATGACACATGTGCTTATGTTGTTTGAACGAGATCAAGATTGTAAAATCGGTTTATAGCGTTATGCCGATTTGGCAAGTGGTATGCTCAGACCAGTAATATAACCGGTTTATGTTAGGTCATGTCGATTTTGGTAAAACATGTAGAGAAGTAGGAAATTATTAACACTATATGAATTTCAACATATCTATAACATATTAGAAGTTACGAATTTTGCCATATATATATAACATTTTAGAAGATTCTCTAGAATCTACATTCATCTTTAAATAAAAAATAATTTTCCAAATCAAATGAAAATAGTCATATTTAAATACAAGATTGAACGTCAATATCTAAATATTGATACTTGAATCCAGCAAATAACATAAACATTCATACTTGAATCCAAAAAACAACATCAACATTTAACTTTCAAATTAAAGAAACAAATAAAAAAATTAATTAATAACCAAATCGACACAGTTGTACCGTCCTGACTGATATCGGTTAAACGTGGTTGTACCGTCCGATAATAACCAGGGGCGTTCCAGCTGTTTTGTGACTGATATCGGTTAAACCTGATTGTACCGTCCGACATGTCACCGACATTACAACAATCAACGAGACTACTTCACGGAAAACTCCGTAAGGACCTTTTGTTTTCTCTTACTGATGTTTTTTTATCTTGCATGGAAAGAAGATACAACTTCTTAAAATGACATAGAAATAGCTACTTCTTGCAATAGCTAGGTTGTGACTCATCAACCAATGACCAATGTCCACAAATAAGGAAATAAACCTATAAACCCCAAATCCGAGTGAAGGTCACGGCCGTGACTTTCTAACATTTCAACGGTAACATTCAATTTTGTCCAGAACCCAAACCGAATGTCATGGCCTGCCCTTGAGAGTTCCCTCAGAGTCCGTGACACCGCCAAACTGACCGAGACAGGAAAAAAGGCCACAACCAAATCGTGAGAGTCACGATCCAGACTGTCAATTGTCTCCCATTTTTTAACTTTCCTCTCCAAATCCACTCAAGTTGTGACGTGAATATTCGAAATGCCCAGTGTGGAAAGCAACACATGAAATGATTTATACTTAGAGCCTTAGTGAAAATATCGACAAACTGCTCAAAAGTGTGAATCTTGGACGGTTGAATGTCCCGAGACTGAACATGCTCACGGACGAAGTAGTCGTTCATCTCAACATGTTTGGTCATCTTCGGAAAATCTGGATTCGAGGCAAGGTGATGAGTAGCATGATTATCATAGTAGAGAGTAATAAGACAAAACTGGGGAACAGTATGTTCAAAAAGTAACCAGCAAAGCCAAAACACCTTAGTAACTGTACTGGCCATGACACTGTACTCTCCTTGTGTAGAAGAACGGGCAACGACACTTTGTTTCTTGGTCAGCCAAGAGATGGGTGCAAAACCAAGCTTGACAAGATAACATGTGGTCGAACGATGAGTCTATTGTCAACCTCCGTAGTCAGCATCACAGTAATAAAAAGGTCCAGAGAGAGCCAGTAGCCTGTAAAAATAAGTCTTGTCCAGGCGCGAGTTTGATATACTGTAACATCCCTGACACGCTAAAACACAACATCAAACTGTGACAAAGTGCAATCGCAGAATGGAAATGCAGAATAGCATCAAGTTCAATTTATCAACCCGGGGTCTAGATCTACTGCCTACTCCATGACTACCTGTTATCTAGCGGGACTAAGTGTGGTGAGAGTGATTGCAAACAAAAGTAGTAAGAAAGTAGGAAATAGTTCGAAGTTCTCAAGCAAGGGAAGATTCACTCAGGATTGAGTCTCCCTAGCTCCCTAGTTAGGTCAAAGTTGTAATTCCATTTGGTTGATTACTGTTGATTAAACTGCGGAAGATCCGACAGTAGCTTGGAATCTCTTAAGCTGACAAAGCCCTCTTAGACAAACTAACCGGCAGACGACTAGTCTTCATCGGGATAGAAAGCTAAGGCAGTTAATGATGACTCGATATTTGCACATGCTTTCCCCTTTGTTTCTTGATCGTTTAAGCTTGCATTATCGCTTCTTTGGCCTATTTTATGCTAGGTTGTGTTCCTTTGTCACATTTCAGGCCCTAGCACATAAAGTGAAGCATAGGCGCAAGTTTCAAGTCAATCAGAGATCAATTGGCGATTAGGGAGAAGAAACTCGGTCATGACCTGAAGAAGAATGGATTTCTACCTTACTTTATGGACAAATAATCAGGCAAGCTTGTTATGAAAAGAAAGAGGATGAGACTACGAGCGTCTGGGTTCAAACGGCGACTGATTTGGAGTCCGAACGAGGGAGAAACGAAGCTTTGAACAGGAGAGGAGGAATAATTACGGGCAGGAGAATTACGACCGTAATTTGGCCTCCCATGCCCGTAATTTCACTGCCGAGAGGAGCTTTGGGTGCGTTGAAACATAACCAAAACGCGTGTTTTGGGCAAAATACGGTCATGGAAGAATTACGACCGTAATTCAGCCCGTAATTCGCCCAGAATCGGGTTTTTGAGGCAGATTCGAGCCAAAGGAAAGGGAGAGCTGGGTTTTGGTTCCAAAACACCCAAGGGACGAACCCTAGAGAGAGAGAGCGACTTGGGAACATTCTTGGAGCTATTTTGGAGGATTTCTTCGCCATTGGAGCTCAGGAATCAAGCTTGGAGATGGAGATTGAAGATCTAGATCAGATTTCTGCAGTCTCTCTCTTCTCTATGGAGTAACTTCCCTTCACTTAGGTTTTGAGGAACCCTAGTTCCATGTGTTAGGATCTTTCTTGTATGAAGTTTTGGATGCTATATTGTTTGATTATAATCGATTGAGGCATCATTTATTAAGTCAATTGAATCTTGATCAAATTCTCTTGATTTTTGCTTTAACCTATGATAGATAGAATCTGATTAGGTTAAGAGAGCTTCCTTGATTGATAGTGGTGAATTGGTTGTGCGAGAGTCAATCAATTCACTGCTTTGTACTGGAATTCATTCCAGTAATGGAGTTCTGTGTTCATAGCCTCAGCTTTCTATCCTGGTGAAGACTAGTCGTCTGCCGGGTAGTTTGACTGAGAGGGCTTGGTCAGTTTAAGAGATTCCAAGCTAATTTAGGATCTTCCGCAGTTTAATCATCAGTAGATCAACCAAAGGTAATTGCAACTTGGACCTAATTGAGGAGCTAGGGGGAATCATACCTAAGTGAGTTCCCAAACTGTAATTAGTAGTTTTACTTAGTTTAGTTAGTAGAGTAGTTTAGTTAATCAACCCTTAATCTAGTTTGCTAGATAATGAACTGAAGCTGAGTAATAGTAACTCTAGAGACCCGTGGATTCGATATTTATTACTTGTGCCACTATACTGCAGTCCCTTTCATTGGTTACACTTGGCCATTGTTAGGTGTTGTGTTTTAGCGTGTCAAGTTTTTGGCGCCGTTGCCGGGGACTTTCTAGATTATTAGGAAAGGCAAAAGTTTGTTACTTTAGCGTTTTTATTTTCTTTTCCACCCTTGCTTTTCACTTGGGTGTTTTTGTTTTTGTTGGTGCAGATCTGAATCATGGATCCTCATGGCTTCTCCAACCATTGGGGGTATCCACCACCATCCGAGTGGTATTACCCCGAGACTCCCTGGAGTAACCAAGGAGGAGAAGACTATGGAGTCGGGTTCCAGTACCAACCCCCTTTCTACGGAGAACAATCAGACCCCTGGGCATATCAAGAACAACCTCCTTACCGAGAAGAATTTCTCCCACAACCAGAGGGGCCATTGGAGCTGGAGTTACCCATGGCGGCCTTCACGGGCCATTCTGCAGAGCCATGCTACACTCCACAGCCAGATCCAAACTATGAATTGAGGCTTCTCATGGAGAAGTTTGCTCGAGACTGTGAGAGATCATGCTCCAGGATGGATCATTGTGTCCAGGCCTATCGTGAAACAGAGGAGATCCTCCTGAGCCTTAAGAAGAGCGTCGATGATCTTGAGCGATCTTGTGCACAACCTGCTCTAGATCACCCTTATGTTACCATACTAGAAGAGGAGGAGGAGGAAGAAGGCTACAAGGACATTGTGGAGCACACTAAAGTTGTCACGGAGAGCTCTCGTGAAGATCATGATCAAGAATGTCCTGTCGTAGCCGACCACCCCTTCCCACATCCCACACCGAGCTTTGAAGAGGTGGGCATGAGTGAGGAGATGCAAGAAGATCTCATGAAAGAAATTGCTTGGCAACTTGCTCTCCAATCCGTGCTAGAAGAAGAAGAGCAAGAAAGGGTGCAGAAAGAAGTTGTGGAGGATGACGAAAGTGAAGCAGAAGGAGTTCTTGATCATTTCCCAGGGGTGATACCACATGAAGAAGAAAGGGGGGTTGAAGAAGCAATTGGTGTCCAGGCTGAGGACGGAGTTGAGATGGAAGAGGCATGCACCGGCCATGAGTTACATTTGATATCTCCACCAAACTTCGAGGAACTACTTAGCAAGGACCCATTTGCAGTGTCTCTTTGCCAGACCAAGGCCACATCAACATCGGTCTCTCTTGGTGGACGTGATGGTGGCCAATCGATGCTGTCATATCTGGTTTGGGGCAATGAGACGAGAGAAGAGAAGAAGAGGTCTCGAGGGTGGAGACTTCATCTGCATCAAGTGCATGAGCCTTCATCACCTGCCACACCACATGCTCGTGACTTGAGACTCCACCTCATCGACGAGAACCTCAACTTCAAAGAGGTTCTGGGGTGGACCGAAATTTAGGAGCCATCGTCCGGCTCACGACGTGAAAGAAGCGCTTGTTGGGAGGCAACCCAACCAGTCGGTTTGCATTTCTTTCTCTATTTCTCCTCGGTTGAGTCAGTTTTGTTCTTTGATTTTAGAGTCAATAACTCAACCTTTGTGAGATTTTGTGGGGTGTTTGTGTTCCGACTACGCTCTCCTCCTAGAATGCACCGCCTGCCCCATCCACCATCATTCACCCTTGATCTGGTAACTTCGTTCTACCCTCCTTATCTTTCCTCCATTGAGGACAATGTCGTGCTTAAGTGTGGGGGGTGTTCGATTATGTATGCGGGTGAATGTTTGGCTGTTTGTGTGCTTGGAGCCTAGTTCACTGTCCAAATTTTTAAATTTGAGGGCTCCAAGTACGTGTCTCCATGCAAATTGTCTGCTCAGTATGCTTTGAATTGACAGTCTCTGTAGTAATGTGCAACCTAGGGAGGTAGTGTAGCACTATGGAGGATGTTGAAGTATAAGATTTTTCCTATCTAGCTCTCTGCTGTGTCAGTTGATTTTGTGAATTAGTGGAGCTAAGACCGTTGAATTCATGTGGTAATGTGGACTCTGTTTGAATTGTGTTATGGACTCGTGTATTGAACAGGGTGCTCAAGTGGGAAATGAAAAGCAGTTGGTCCTCCATGTCAAAATCATCAAAAATCTTAAACATGGGGTAAGCCCAACGTGTGTGGCACCGTTCATTGCACAAATTCGGGTTTTGGAGGAGATTTTAGTGATCCTTAGTGGGGTACTCCTACAAGGTGAAGCTAAGCTGTCTCTAGTACAAGTAAAACTTCCACTCGTTGAACGGTTTGCCTACTTGAGGATGTGTTTTTAAGGGCACGGATAGAGCTTCCGACCCCCCTTAATTTCATTGACCCTCCACACGAGTTGAGGGAAAGGAGTTAAAAGAAGTACTCTGGCGAGCGCCAGATGTACAGAAATTGCTTTTGCTCGACTAATAAGGGTCGACCGTGCAAAAGACTGCAGTTGGAACCCCACCAAATGTAAAGAAAAAAAATGTAAATGAAAGTGAGAAAAAGGGGTTCCAACGGTGAAATGAAGTGAAAGAGCACCCCGGTACAACGAGTCCTTGGTTGTGAATGGTGTGAGTCCCTTTATCCATGAACTGGCTGTCTTACTTCGACTTCTTCTCATGATCCTAGCTTGAGTCTAGTACTCGCATTGAGAGAGATAGGGGACGTCTTAGAAGACCAGTTGACCTCGTAAGCTGCTATATGATCTAGGAAATCCTCTACCGACGATCGGGGTTGTTTGTTTCTATAGAGGTCTGGAGAGCTGCATTGGTTTGAGTCAGGTTTGCTTGGGGACAAGCAAACAGTTAAGTGTGGGGGGATTTGATGACTCGATATTTGCACATGCTTTCCCCTTTGTTTCTTGATCGTTTAAGCTTGCATTATCGCTTCTTTGGCCTATTTTACGCTAGGTTGTGTTCCTTTGTCACATTTCAGGCCCTAGCACATAAAGTGAAGTATAGGCGCAAGTTTCAAGTCAATCAGAGATCAATTGGCGATTAGGGAGAAGAAACTCGGTCATGACCTGAAGAAGAATGGATTTCTACCTCAATTTATGGACAAATAATCAGGCAAGCTTGTTATGAAAAGAAAGAAGATGAGACTACGAGCGTCTGGGTTCAAACGGCGACTGATTTGGAGTCCGAACGAGGGAGAAACGAAGCTTTGAACAGGAGAGGAGGAAGAATTACGGGCAGGAGAATTACGACCGTAATTTGGCCTCCCATGCCCGTAATTTCACTGCCGAGAGGAGCTTTGGGTGCGCTGAAACATAACCAAAACGAGTGTTTTGGGCAAAATACGGGCATGGAAGAATTACGACCGTAATTCAGCCCGTAATTCGCCCAGAATCGGGTTTTTGAGGCAGATTCGAGCCAAAGGAAAGGGAGAGCTGGGTTTTGGTTCCAAAACACCCAAGGGACGAACCCTAGAGAGAGAGAGCGACTTGGGAACATTCTTGGAGCTATTTTGGAGGATTTCTTCGCCATTGGAGCTCAGGAATCAAGCTTGGAGATGGAGATTGAAGATCTAGATCAGATTTCTGCAGTCTCTCTCTTCTCTATGGAGTAACTTCCCTTCACTTAGGTTTTGAGGAACCCTAGTTCCATGTGTTAGGATCTTTCTTGTATGAAGTTTTGGATGCTATATTGTTTGATTATAATCGATTGAGGCATCATTTATTAAGTCAATTGAATCTTGATCAAATTCTCTTGATTTTTGCTTTAACCTATGATAGATAGAATCTGATTAGGTTAAGAGAGCTTCCTTGATTGATAGTGGTGAATTGGTTGTGCGAGAGTCAATCAATTCACTGCTTTGTACTGGAATTCATTCCAGTAATGGAGTTCTGTGTTCATAGCCTCAGCTTTCTATCCTGGTGAAGACTAGTCGTCTGCCGGGTAGTTTGACTGAGAGGGCTTGGTCAGTTTAAGAGATTCCAAGCTAATTTAGGATCTTCCGCAGTTTAATCATCAGTAGATCAACCAAAGGTAATTGCAACTTGGACCTAATTGAGGAGCTAGGGGGAATCATACCTAAGTGAGTTCCCAAACTGTAATTAGTAGTTTTACTTAGTTTAGTTAGTAGAGTAGTTTAGTTAATCAACCCTTAATCTAGTTTGCTAGATAATGAACTGAAGCTGAGTAATAGTAACTCTAGAGACCCGTGGATTCGATATTTATTACTTGTGCCACTATACTGCAGTCCCTTTCATTGGTTACACTTGGCCATTGTTAGGTGTTGTGTTTTAGCGTGTCAGTTAACATAGAACTCCACTACTGGAATTGGATTCCAGTACAGAGCAATGGATTGACTAACTCTCGTATAATCAATCCACTCCTATCAATTGAAGAAGCTCTAACAACCTAATCAGATTCTATCTATCTTAGGTTGCAACAGAAATCAAGTGAATGTGATCAGGATTCAATTGACTCAATAAACACACTTCAATCAATTAAAACGAATCAGTATATCAATCCAAAATTCATTACAATCAATATCCCCAACACATGGAGCTAGGGTTCTTCATACCCAAGTGAGAGAGAGTTCTACTCCATAGAGAAAGAGAGGAAAACAGAATACAAAGTAGTCATACTCATAACAATGGGAAGAATATGTCTGGAATGATAATCTTCACTCCAAGGATGAAATACAAGCTTGATTGATGAAACCCAGCTCCAAAATCGCTCATAGGGTTTGTTCTTCGCACTTTCTCTCTCTAGGACTCTGTTTTTGCTCTGGAAATTCGTCTCCCTCTTCAAATACCTGAAATTGGGTTAAAAACCCAATTCTGCCCGATCACACGGCCAAGCCACACGACCGTGTGGAATCTAGGTCTGGCCGTGTGGTTTCCTTAACTTCTCGCCAAACGTCCCAACTTCGTTTAATCGACCCCGAACTTGTGCCCAAACCTTCATTCACGTACTAGGACCTGGAAAATCACAAACAAGAACAGCCTAGCATGAAATCGGTCTAAAACACCAGAAATGAGGCTCAAACGGTATGAGAATGGTGGACAAAAACATGTGTAAATATCGAGTCATCAAATTCCCCCACACTTAACCGTTTGCTTGTCCCCAAGCAAACCTGACTCAAATCAATGCAGCTCTCCAGACCTTTACAGCAACATGCAACCCCGATCGTCAGTAGAGGATTTTCGAGATCATTTAGCAACTTACGAGGTCATTTGGTCTTCTAAGACGTCTCCTATCTCCCTCAATGCGAGTACTAGACTCAAGCCAGGATCGTGAGAAGCAGTGGAACTAAGATAGCCAATTCATGGATAGGGAGACTCACACAAGTCAACAACCAATGACTCTTTGTATCGGTTGCTCTTTCATTTCATTTCACTTGTTGGAACCCCTTCTTCTTACTATTCGTTTCTTTTTCTTTTGTTTTACTTTGCTGGGGTTTCAACTGCAGTTTGTATGCGTGGTCTATCCTTATTAGGTGAGCAAGAGCAATTTATGTACATCTGTCGATCTCCAGAGTACTTCTTTTAACTCATATTCCTCACTTCGTGTGGAGGGTCAATGAAATTAAGGGGTGTCGAAAGCTCTATCAGTGCCCTTAAAAACACATCCTTGAGTAGGCAAACCGTTCAACGGGTGGAAATTTTACTTGTACTAGAGACGACTTAGCTTCACCTTGTAGGCCTACCCCACCAAGGATCACTAAAATCTCTTCCAAAACCCGATTTTGTGCAATGAACGGTGCCACACACGTTGGGCTTACCCCATGTCTCAAAATTTCTCAGTTTTTTTTACATGGAGGACCAACTGCTTTCTCATTTCACATTTGAGCACCCTTTTTCGATACACGAGTCCACAAAAAAACATAAGAGGAGTCATCAATCCCACATGAATCAACGGTCCTAAATCCACTAGTTTACAAAATCAACCGGCACAACAGAGAGACATATAGGAAAAGTCTTATAGTTCAACATCCTCCATAGTGCTACAGCTACCTCCCTAGGTTGCATATCACCATAAAGACTGTCAATTCAAAGCATACTGAGCAGGATTTTGCAGGGAACAGTACTTGGAGCCCTCAATTCATCAAATTGGACAGTGGACTAGGTTCCAAGCACACAAACTCATCTATGCAGTCAAAGATAAATACACACTCCCAACACTTAAGCACGACATTGCCCTCAATGGAGCAGAGGGAAAGATAAGGGGAACGATGTTACCAGAAAAATGGACTGTCGGGGCTGGCGACTGGAAATGGGACCAGTCAGAAGGGCCGGACTGGAAGGTGGACCAATCCATAGAGCTAGAGTCATCAAAACACACTGGGTGATAGAAACCATAGTTCCAACTGGTAAACCGAAAACAAATAAAAGAAAAACAAACCGTGGTGGGGTTGCCTCCCCACAAATGCTTCTTTTACGTCTTTAGATGGACGCAGAGGATGGATGCTTATAGTGGTGTAGGAACAGGTGCCTTCAAGAATGGATCGGCATCGCTCTTGAGGTACAACTTCAGATGGTGGCCATGCACACGACGGGTGTGACCACCATCACTTGTTAACTCGACCTGGCCATCTGACAGGTAGCAAGCGAGTGAATACTCGGATGGCTAGGGCACTCGTGGCTCAGGGGTCGAGACCAGCTCATAGTGGTCTCCAGCTTCCTTTTCAGCAGACTTAGCTACCTACAGTTTCGGCCGCCACTCCTCCTTGATCTTTTCTTTTGGTAACGGGGTGGACGGGAGTGGCGACGAAGATATGGGAGGTGAGTCCTGCAAAACGAGAGGCACAGAAGGATACACGACAGATTCGTGCACCTGGTGACGGCATGGACAGGCGAGATAACAGTCATATTATTAGAAATGGAAAATGTTATATGCTCCTCGCCATCTCTCAAGACTAAGGTCCCATCATGCACATCTATGAGAGCCTTGACGGTGGCCAGGAAAGGTCTTCCTAGTATAAGGGGCACTTATGCGTCTTCATTGATGTCCAAGACAACAAAATCCACAAGATAAAAGAATCTGCCAACCTTAACCAGGAGGTCTTTCACTATGGCCCTAGGATGAACTACAGATCGGTAAGCTAATTGAATACTCATCCTAGTTGCACTGGGTTCACCTAGGCCTAGTTTCTTGAACAATTTATATAGTATAACATTGATACTAGCACCTAAATCCGCCAAAGACCTCTCTACATGCAATTTACCAATAGAGCACGGGATAGTAAAACTACCTGGGTCCTTCTACTTCGGCGAAAGCTTGTTCTGCAGAATGGCCGAGCACTCCTCGTTGAGCTCCACAGTGGCCATCTCGCTCAGCTTCCGCTTCTTCGAGAGAAGCTCCTTCAGGAACTTCACGTATTTAGGCATATGAGATAGTGCCTCCATGAAGGGCACTTGAACAATAAGCTTCTTGAGCATGGACAGGAAATTGCAAAACTCTGCCTCAAGCCTGTCTTTGTACATCCTGGTGGAAAAAGGGAGCTTAGGCTTATATTCAGTCACTACTGGCTGTGGCTTTGGAGCTTGAGCCTCTAGCTCCTTTTCCAATACCAGGTCCTCTTCCGGCTCCGGGGTGATCTGTGTCACCTTCCTGGCACTCTTCGGCGGCGCATCCTCATTCACAGTCCCACTTCTCAGCATTATGGCATGTAACCCCTCCTTTTGATTTCTGGGATTCGGCAAGGGTTGGCCGGGAAGTGTGCCAATCGGTCTGGAAGCAAGGGAATCTGCCAGGTGCTCGTCTCGACGACTGGGTGGCTACAACAACTTAGATACCACTTGCACCAACTCAGACGATTGGGTGGCTACAACATGCACACTCCGACCTGGTGCTCGTCTCGATCTCCTGGAAGTTCCCCATTCATATCCTTGCTCTGCCATCTCTTCAAAGAGTCGATTCAGTTGTGGTGGGGTCTTGGTTAGCATGTTCCCGCCGCAAACCGAGTCAATTAGCTGCTTGTCTTCTGGGAGGAGGGCGTGGTAGAAGGTGCCCACCTTGAAGGCTTCATTGAAACCATGCTTAGGACACTTCACGAAAAGACTGGTGTATCTTTCCCAAGCATCCCGAATGGTTTCATCTTCTCCTGGGCAAAGTGGGTGATCTGCTTCTGCAGGTCCGCCGTCTTTGACGGAGGATGATAGCGGGTGAGGAACTTGTCTGCCAGGTTGGCGAACGTGGTGATTGATCCCGGAGGCCGAGTGTCCAGCCACTCCTTGGCTTGCCCCTCCAGAGTGAATGAGAAGTATCTCAGCTGGATGGCATCGGCTGGGACCCCATTAATCTTGATCCCATCGATGAGCTCGTGGAATCTTCACAGATGCGATCTGGGACACTCCCCCTCCTTTCAACGGAATACCACTGAGCCACGCAGCATGGTGATGACAAAGGTAATCACCTCAAAGTTATTGGCAGCAACTTGAGGGTGTTAGATGGGTGACCTCATGTCCGTGGCTCTGGCAGTCCAGTAGTACCCCATGGTGTGCTCATCGGGGACAACCACATCATTGTTTTGTGGCTCACCCGTTTCTTCCTCCTGGTTGATGTGCAGTTGTGCTAGAGCCTCCTCCGCAGGCAGTCGTGCCTTTAAAGCTCGCTTGAAGTTCTACAAGTCCGTTCAAGCTCTTGGTCTAACGACAATAGTTCTCCTGACTGGCTACGGATCATGCACTACCTGCATACAGAATGCAAAAGCAACCCGTGAAGGTACACAGGTGGAAGAGAGAAAATGCAATAAAGAAAATGCTAAAGTAAAAGACTTTCACGTTTCTCCAATAACCTAGAAGTCCCCGACAACGGCGCCAAAAACTTGACACGCTAAAACACAACACCAAACTGCGACCAAGCCCTCTTAGACAATGGGAAGAATCTCACATTGAGCTGACACATGATCATGAGTGGTGCCTTCATTGACAGACTAAGGATATTGACCGCATTTGCAATGTACAGACGTTTCACAGTCAAATACATCAAGCGGTCAAACAGACAACAATAAGAAGCAACATCCATTGTGGGAGCTGCATCAGCTAGAGCTTGAGCCAGCTGATGGTTTTTTCTATGGGCAACTGATTGGGACGAGTGTCGGAAACTACAACATCCACTATGAATATGACAACTTGGAATGATCCCCTTATAGAGCGAGCAACTTTGATGCCCAAAAAATTCTGCAGTATCAATGCCTTTAATACTAAAGCAAGAATAAAGAAAGACCTTGACATGATCGATAAAAGCTTGATAATCTTTTATAAGACCAATGTCTTCAACATAGATCAAGTATGACTCAAAGACTGAACTAGTGCAATACACAGAGAAAGTGGTCGACATGAGAATTAACAATGTTGAGTTGCAGAAGAGCATAAGTGAACTCCGTATACCAATTACGAGAAGCCTACGGAGACCATGGAGAGACTTTCGAAGTCGACAAACACGGTTATCACCAAGATGAGCAAACCTTTGAAGGATCTTCCTAAAACCTTTTAATATAAACCTTATTTTTTTTTATTCTTATGTCATTTCTACGCTCTGTTCTTCCCTCTTCGATGATTTGCTTGACGATTTGCCAAGTTTTTTTTATAACTTCGTCGTGTCTACATCATTTTCTTGCCCTCAAATGATTTGTCTAGTAACTGGTTGGTATATATAAAGGGAAAGTTTTGTTTAATGTGTATAGTAGCCTACTTAAGATATTGTAAGGTTTTTACTTTTTATATCCCTTCTCCAATTATTTTTATTCATTCTGTCGTTTTCTTTCATTTTTTTATTATCAATTATGTCATTTTCTCACATTCTTTTTATCCATTCTCTCGTTTCTACACATATTATTTCCCCTTCTGTGATTTGCCTGACGACTGAATAATTTTTTTTATTCTCACTTGTTGCCATCGTTTCTACATTAGGTTCTTCGACCTTACATGATTTTTTTGGCGAACAATTTTATTTTCAATTACGTTGTTTTTTTCATCCTCTTTTTATTCATTCAATTGTGTTCTACTCGTTCCTTTTTTTCCATTAGATGTTTCTTTCCCTCCGATGATTTGCTACACTCCTTTTCCAACAATTTTTATTCATTTTATCGTCTCTTATTCATTTTTTTCATTCCACTATTTTCCCCCTTCGATGATTTGTTTGTCGACCGACCAATTTTTTTTTTAATTCCATCATATCTTTTATTTTATCGTTTCTACACAAATTTTCTCCCCTCAGATGATTTTTCTGGTGACTGGCAAAGTTTTTTTTCATTTTGTCACTGTTCCCCATTAATTTTTATTCATTATATTGGTTTCTCCCCTTTTTTCTTTTTCATTTCTACCTTATTCTTCTCCCTCCAATGATTTGGTTCATCAAGGGGAAGGGAGCCCTAGCTTAATGAGCTCCGATCCAGGCCTATCCTCTCTAAAATTGGAGTCTTGGTATGTTTACCCATTTTCGCGTATGTTAATTTTCTCAATTTCGGGTGTGTGGTATTACGCGGCAGGGAAGGGATTATCCTCTCATTGGTTGAAATTGTGAAGTTTATCTTCGTTTGATTACTCAAATGATTGCTCAAAAGGAGACAACTTTAGCAGGATAAGATTTAACCCACAATTTATGTGTGAGAGAGCTAGATGGCTCAATTCCTCGTTCAGATGAAGTCCGGACGATCTATATATGTTGGATCGATCTGAGATACATACTCACAGCACCTAATAATCTCACTCTCGAGCTAATGCAACAGAAGTCTCTCTCAACTTCCTGTCTCACGAATTCGACTTACCCTATTCTCAGTTTATTAATCCTTTCTTTGTATTTCCCATTCTAGGTTCAGATTGTTGGTGAGATGTCAGTAGTATGCATAATGTGTTGGCTCCCAGCCATATTCTCATATAAAAAATCGAAATTACAGTCGTAATCATCATTATTAAGAAAAGTTTTTTATATCAGTTTCACACTTTCACCTTGCTGCCACCTTCACTATCGTCGTCATCATCGAGAGAAATTTCTTCCACATTATTTTTCAAACTTTCACCATCGCATCCTCCACCATTCCCGCCTTTGTCGCCGCCATTCTCACCCACCGCTTCCTTGCTCTGCTCGATGACCGTGATCCTCTGACATTGTCTCCGGCATGGGATTCTCAGCGATGACAGCACATTTGCTATTGTTCATCCTCCGCCCAACGGAAGTTAGCTCACCCCTATATTCTTTCTGAGGCAAACGTTATCGAATCTCACTCAACTTATTCTTGAAATAATTTTTCACTCGTCATCCTATTTTTTCTTCAAACCTCATTTGACAGTAATCCCTTCTTTGATATCCTTACCAAACGACGGAATTAGGACCTCCAGCGTCCAAGTGTCCGAATGGAAGATTTTGCCGGAAAAGGTACTGATCGGGGCCACATGTCTAGTGGATTGAAAATTATCTCCATGCGGTGGGGGTGGGCAACCGGTTCGCTAAATCTGAACCGAACCGAAATCAAATTAAAGCAAACCGAAACCAAAATATGTTATTCGGTTCGGAATTTGGAAGGGAAATATGAATATTTTGGAAACCAGTGTTCTTTCAACCTAACCAAAATTCCAAAATTTCGACAGTAAAACCAAATTACTATAATTGCAAATTCTAAATGGTGGGTTTTCTGTTTGTAATTGTTTTTAGACTTAAATATTTGAATCATGTTAGTGTTTTATGACTTGTGTGTTGAAATATTTGATTTTATCATTGATGATGCATATAATTGCATATTTATTGTTTATATTAGGGGTGAAAAATAATTTAAAAGGGAGAAGATACAAGTACACTCACAAATTCGATTTTGTGTGAAATTCTGAACCGAACCGAATTCTAATTTGATTTAAACCGACCGAACCAAATTATAATTCGATTCAAGGTTTGGGGGAATTTGGGGACCCATGGTATTTATAGTTTCGATTCAGTAAAAACCGAACCGACCATATGCACACCCCTACCACGCGACCCTTATCTATGATTTGCAATGTGAGTATGGCTTCCCACTTTGTCCTAAAAGGATCCGGCTGATGAACATTCTGGCAGGAGGTGGGTGAAGCTTGTCTTGCAATGGTGTTTTGATGCTTTCAGTTGTTTACTTGTTTATTGCTTTCATGTCATGATCTTATAATGGTTGCATGCAAATCAAGTGATTTGCACTTTTTTCTTCAACTACTCTACTCTACCTGAAAATTAAGTATCCTAAGGCCCTTCTTGGATAAAATAATTGTAAATTTTTTATGTTTTTAGGGCTAATACCACTAAAAATATCAACCATTGGCGATTGTGTCATTTTTATTCCGAAACTTTAATAATTACAATAACATTCCAATCTATTAGGGCTCAATGTCATTTGTGTTCTGGGTTTTTTTGTTGACTGTTAAACTTAACAGAAGTCAAAATATATTTTACTCTTAATGACATGACACCATTTATTGCCCACCTAAGCGCCACATCAATTATTATATAATTTTTATTTAAAAATAAATAAATATTTTTTCTCAAATTAAAAAATTTCATGGAAAAATAGAAACAAAATCAAACGTCCTCCCGCTTCGTGTTCCTTTTCTCGTCCAACCCTATACTCGCCGGCGACTCAGATATCACTGCCTGGGAATCTCGATCCCAGTTCGATCTCCCGTTGATTTTGTTTTCCTCCTCGATCGGGTCATGTGTCGACCAGAAGCACCCCGTCATCGTTTTTGCCTTCCGGATCTCAAGCCCCCCTTCGCCATTCTTCCTCTACTCGCTGCCGTCGGAATCTAAGTTCGACAGAACCCACCAATTGGAATTTGAATATCAGAGTAACGGTTGCGCCGATTGGGATTTCTCCGCCGTTGGAAGCTCTCCGTCATCGTTTTCTCCCTCCCAATCTCAAGCTCCCCTTGGCCATCTTCTTCCTCCCCATTGCCGTCGAAATCGAAGTTTGACAGAACCCACCAGCTGGCGATCTTCTTCATCCATGTAACGAACAAGACTTAAATGTAAATAATCAGAAGAGGTGTTGTAATTAGTAATTGTAGTTCGGGGGTCAAATGGTTATTTGCCAGGCTGTATAAGAAGAGCCCGCGAAGACCGTTGTAACCACTTTTGGATAGAATAACAAACTCTACTTTCCCTTCTCTCTCTATCTTCTTCTCTCTTCTCGATTCTTCCCTCTTCCTTCTCCAATTCTTCCTTGCCAAGTCGATTCTAGTTTCCCAGGGGTTACAAAGTGGTATCAGAGCCTTCACTTGGCACTGTCCAGTCATGGCTACTACGCGAGGTTCCTTTGATGAGCGCCTCACCAGTCTAATGGCATCGATGACGCAGGGCGACTTGGATGAAAAAATCGCCGACGTCCGGAGCTTGGTCACATCGCAAGCAACTCGATTTAAAGATCTGGTGACTTGTTCAGAAGGACACTCACAACAATTTGTCAATCTTACAGCTCGATTGGATTCCATGAAAGCCGGTACGGCGACGCGTTTGACAGAATTGGAGGAGCGTCTGGATACTCATTTTGGCAATTTTACTCACGAAATCCGTGAGATGCTCCAATTGATCGTTAATCCCAGGCCAACGGGTCCCATCGCCGGTGAGGTGTTTCCACTAGGTGACCGGAATGGAGCTCGAGGCATTCTTCCACTTCCACACCAAGGTTTCAGGGGAATCGATCCTACCGTGGCGCAGACACCTAGGGTTCAAGCTCCAATTCATCAAGCTGTCGAGCGGGAACTGTTTCCAGTTCCAGCCCCAGGTACTAATCATCAGCTTCACCATCTCGATTTTCCGTCCTTTAATGGAGACAATCCTCGTGAATGGACTAGGAAATGCGAGAAATTATTCGAGATTTATGTTATACCTCCTGATCAGAAAGTGAATTTAGCGGTGATCTATTTCCAGTGACGTGCGGATTTGTGGTTTGAAGGTTGGAAGATTTGTAAACAGGTAATGGTGTGCGAGGAATTCGTGGCGGCACTGTGTGAATGATTTGGGAATCGCACCTATGGGGGTGTGGTAGCTGAGTTCAACAAGCTCAAATAGTGTGGTTCTTTAGCTGAGTACCAAGAAAAATTTGAGGAATTACGTTCATTAATGACTCGTTTTAATCCGACTTTGGATGTAATCTATTTCATTAGTAGCTTTATCAGTAGTCTAGAGGAATAGTTGAGGCAAGTGTTACAGATGTGGAAGCCTCAAACTTTGGCCGATGCTTTTCAGTTAGCTTATTTGCAGGAGGAGTCTAATGCAGCCCATCAGAAGTAGTGGCGTGTGAATCATGGTGGTCCTAGTCATCCAGTGGTGGGTTCCAGCAGCACTACTGCTCCTCACCTCGTCGTTGGGAAGGTCCTTCTGTGAGACCTACAGGCAGGGTAAAGGCTCCTATGGTGAATTCAAAGGGATATGGGGCAAGAGGAGTCTGTTATAAGTGTGGCGACAGGTATTTTTTTGGCCATGTATGTGGAGCAAAGAAACAACTCAATGTATTGCAGGCTGAGGGTGAAGAGAACATTTGTGAGGATTGGACTGCATCTGAGGAAAAAGAAGTATTGGATCCCAGTTTGGAGTCTATGCCTAATGAGCTCGAAGAGGTGTCTATGCAGACACTCAACAGTGGGGGTATGGCTAATTTCCTGATAGTACAAGGCAAAGTTAAACACGACAAGTTT
The DNA here is from genome assembly GCA_946122785.1 of Linum tenue. NCBI lineage: Eukaryota > Viridiplantae > Streptophyta > Magnoliopsida > Malpighiales > Linaceae > Linum > Linum tenue. The sequence continues at coordinate 44,002,612 of CAMGYJ010000009.1, read as the reverse complement.
TTCATTTTGGTGGACACGGGTAGCACTCACACTTTTCTCAGTGAGAGGAAGGCTCAGGATCTCCACTGCCAGTTGATTCCGGCTAGTCATCCTCTTCGTGTTAAGCTTGCAGATGACACTGTATTGCTTAGTCAAATGGTATGCAAAGGATTTTGTTGGGAAATGCAGGCCAGGAAGTTTCAATACAATATGTGAATACTGAGTTTGGGGTCAAATGATGATGTTCTTGGGCTAGACTGGCTTAAAACAATTAGCCCTGTTAAGTTTGACTTCATTGAACTACGACTGTTTTTTGAGTGGGAAGGTAAGGAAGTGATGTTAGAAGGACTCCAGGATATGGCTCACTGCAAGATGATATCTGGAAAGCGTTTAGAGAAATGGTGGGCAAATTCTGAGATTGCTTTCGTGGGACAACTTTGCAGTTTGAAGGAGGTGGACCAGTTGTGTAGTTTGACAGGAAATATGGCTCTGGACAATCAGCAAACCCCTGAATTTTTGTCAACAGTTTTACAGGAGTACAAGGATGTGTTTGGGAAGCCACAGTCCTTGCTACCATCAAGGGAATGTGATCACACTATTCCACTACTACCTGACTCCCAACCGGTAAATCTCATACCCTACAGGTACTCTATTCCAAAAAAAAATTATAGACAGACTGGTGAAGGAGATGTTGGAGTCTAAGTACATTCAACCTAGTAGATGTCCCTATGCTTCACCAGTACTGCTAGTGCTTCAAAAAGATGGCTCGTGGAGATTTTGTGTGGATTATAGGAAGTTAAATAATCTCACCATTAAGGACAAGTTTCCCATTCCTGTGATTGATGATCTTTTGGATGAACTCGGGGGGGGGGGGGGTCAAAGTTCTTTACTAAGCTTGATCTGCTGTCAGGTTACCACCGGATTAGAATGAGTGCTCTAGATTAGCACTAGACAGCTTTTCGAACCCATCAAGGTCTATATGAGTTTACTGTGATGCCGTTTGGACTCACCAATGCCCTTGCTACATTCCAGGCTCTCATGAACAGGATATTTAGCCCTCACCTCAGACAGTTCATAGTTGTTTTTTTTTATGATATCTTGATATACAGTCCTGATCAGGAGAGTCACAAACATCACCTGGCAACAGCTCTGTTGATTTTAAGGGAGAATTCACTGTATGCTAAACCATCAAAGTGTGCTTTTGGTCAGACTCAAATCGATTATTTGGGTTACATTATCAATCAAGAGGGTGTTACCACAGATCCAGCCAAAGTTGAAGCTATGGTCAAGTGGTCAGTTCCTAAGAATGTGAAGGAATTAAGGGGTTTCTTAGGGTTGACAGGATATTATCGAAAGTTTGTGAATAATTATGGTGTGATTGGTAAACCTTTGACAGATTTGTTAAAGAAGGACAACTTTCAATGGTCAGAGAAAGCTTATATGGCTTTTGAATCACTCAAGGGTGATATGGTGCAGGCTCCTGTTCTTGCACTTTCAGATTTCAATAAATCATTTGTGCTCGAAACAGATGTAAGTGATGTTGGGATAAGGGTTGTACTGTCACAGGATGGAAGACCACTGGCTTACCATAGTCAGGCCCTTGGCATTAGGAAGCAGGGTCTATCTACCTACGAAAAAGAATATTTAGATGTGATCTTGGCAGTAACAAAGTGGCGCCATTATTTGGAGGGGCGGCAATTCAAGATAGTGACAGATCATGAAAGTTTGAAACACCTCTTGGGACAAAAATTCACACACAAATCCAGAAGAAAGGTTTAGTCAAGCTGCTGGGATTGGATTTTGAAATCCAATTTCGTCTAGGAAATTTTAACCAAGTTGCCGATGCCTTGTCGAGACATCCCAGTTTTGCTTCTCAGTTATCTGGTCACTGTCAAGCCATTACTGCAGTGTTGCCTACATAGTTAGCTGAGCTGGAGGGTACTTATGAAGGGGATCAGTTGGCTCAAACATTGATTGCTGAATCATGTGTGCCTATTGTTGGTCCTAAGCTCTACTATTTCCAGCAAGGTTTATTGTACCATAAATCAACTATATTTGTAGGGGCAGCTGGGGAAATGAGGGTTCAGTTGATGAAGTTGTTTCATGATTCTTCAGTGGGAGGTCATTCTGGGTTACAAGCCAGTTATCAACGACACAAGCGTTATTTCTGGTGGCCAGGTTTGAAAACTGATCTGAAAATGTATATCCAGCACTGTGTCATATGCCAAAAGTGTAAAGCTGAAAATGTTCCATATCCAGGCTTGTTACAACCATTGCCCATTCCAGACCAAGCTTGGCAGCATATTTGGATGGATTTTATAGAAGGATTGTCGAATTCTCATGGTAAGGAGGTTGTGTTGGTAGTAGTTGATCGTTTTTCCAAGTATGGTCTTTTTTCTGTCTTGCCAAGCCTTATACAGCAGTCACAGTGTCTAAGATTTTCTTTGATGGAGTGTTTAGGCTACATGGTATGCCTGCCACGATTGTGTCAGATAGAGATGTCATTTTCACTAGCACTTTTTGGTATAAACTCTTCGAGTTGCAAGGAGTGAATCTGCATTACTCGACTACTTACCATCCACAGTCAGTTGGACAAACAGAGCGATTGAACAGGTATTTGGAGGATTATTTAAGGGCAATGGTGCATCAAAACCCTAAAAAATGGTCAGTTTGGCTTACATTGGCCGAGTGGTGGTACAATACAAACTTCCATAGCAGTCTACAGCTATCGCCTTTTGAGGCTTTGTACGGGTATTCACCATCCCAGTTCTCTATTCAAAATCCTATGTCCACTTCAGTTGCTGTTTTGGCGGATCGACTACAACAACAACATTGTTTGATTGTAATTTTAAGGGATAATCTAGCTTGTGCTCAGAACAAGCAAAAGCATATGGCAGATGCTCATCATACAGAACATGAATTCCAGGAGGGTGATTTGGTTTTCCTTAAACTCAGACCTTATCGACATACCATAGTGGTTAGCAGGATGAATCAGAAGTTGGGTCATAAATATTTTGGTCCTTTTCCCATTGAAAAGAAGATTGGTGTTGTTGCGTATAGCTTACAACTTCCAGCTGGTTTAGCAATTCACCCGGTTTTTCATGTCTCGTTGTTGAAGAAGGCAAGAGTGGGAAGTCAGGTGCGGGTATAGCCTAGTTTACCTGAGTTGGATGAACATGGGAGTATGAAGCTTGCCCCTACTGCTATCTTGGCACGTCGAGTAGTGGCCAAGGACAACAAACCTACAACTCAGGTGCTAGTTTAGTGGTCGCACCAAGATGAGGAGAACGCTATTTGGGAGTTTTTTATAGAGTTTCAACAGCGTTTTCCAGATATGTGTAATTTTCAATCGAATACCATAAAAACATGGGCAATACCACTAAAAATCCTAACTTTTTGCGAAAGTGTCATTTTTATTACGAAATTATAGATATGTCATTTGTATACCAAATCGTTTTTTCTGTTAGTTTGACCGTTATATTTGACTGAAAGACTAGTCAATGCCTAGTCAACATGTACATGACTTGCTGACATGGAAAGTTTTAACTAAACAAATTATAAAAAACACAAGTCAAACTTGGGAGGTAAAAACTCTATTAACCGAATTAGAAATAAAATTCTTATATTTTCTCACCTCTTCCGCTCTCTCTCTTCTCCCTCACTGTTCCTATTCTACTCTATTCTTCATTCTTCTTTCCCTCAACCAGATCTAGCCTCTGTTACTGAAGAAATAAAAGAGGTAACGTCGGACCTTGGCAGTCGGTGGAGGAAAGGAAGGAAATGGGTGTGTTGGTGGTGGACGATAGAGAAGGGAGGAGGTGGTGGGTTTATATACTAGAATCAGGGAGGAGAATGGTAGAAGAAATCTCGATTGCCATGCATCCTCTTCCCAACGACAGCGAGTGGTGGAGTGTAACCCCTGGGTAACTAGAATCGACTTGGCAAGGAAGAATTGCAGAAGAAACAGAGAAGGAAGAGGGAAGAATCGAGAAGAGAAAAGAAGATAGAGAGAGAAGGGAAAGTAGAGTTTGTTATTCTGTCCAAAAGTGGTTACAATGGTCTTCGCGGGCTCTTCTTATACAGCCTGGAAAATAACCATTTGACCCCCGAACTACAATTACCAATTACAATACCTCTTCTGATTATTTACATTTAAGTCCTGGTCGTTACAAACTAAAATGCTCAAAGTATCAATTTTGTCTACTTCAAACCAATGCATATCGATGTTCACCACTACCTAAGTGCTTGGCAATCATCTAGCTACTTACTACATCTCATCACTTCTATATGAATTAGTTTGTTATATGAAGTATTCCATCGATGATGATATATGATGCTTTGATTTCTATTTGAAGTCAGTCAAGACTTGCAAATTTTTTATGAGTTCATCTTAATAACGTCACTAGATCTTTAAACTTAATAATAAAAATAAAACTTACCTTCTCTCTCTGATTTCATCTTTCCACTGTGCACACTTTACTTACTGAACCGACTTTGCATTTCTTCCTATGAATATTTCCAACACTCGATGCATGCTAAAACTACTATTTCTCTATATTTGAAATGGGATTTTTGGATGATTTGAAATCTAGTCCTTACACTCTTACTTATATATGGTGATTCAATCGCAGGCTCCAACCAATTTGGTTCCTAGAAATGGCGAATACTCCTCATAAATGTATGTAATATGTGTTCTGTTTATTCCGAATACATTTTGACGCAATGAAAAATGCACGTATCACATATATGAAGTATGTGATTTTTTTTCAATTCAAATATATATTGCAGTATTGTCAAATGCACCTAGCACATCTATAAATGAAATGGATATAACACATAGGAAAGATTCTTTGAAAAAAAAAACGCAATGCTCTGAAAGAGTTATGCTGAGCGTAGAAACTGAATGGTCGCCGGAAAGCTTTACCGGCCGCTTCTCCAGATTCGGAGATGGAAATCGAGTAACGGAATATCCCATTGTGAAATTGGTTAGAGGGAAGGATGATTATCGATTGCTAAGCACAACATCCTCGGATTGGATGGAAAAGCGGAAGAGATGAAAAGAGAGTCGTGAGGAAGGAAAACTCTAGGAGGAATCTAATAGGATCCCAAGAGATTAAGAGGTGGTTATTTAAACCGTGGTGGAAAGTTGACCACGACACTGAAGATATAAATTCCATGCTTAAAAGCTAGGCAAAGGTTTTGATTACTCAAATAGTGAATCTTCTTATTTGGGGTAGTCGAGTGTTGAGGGGTTTTGCACACGAAAAAGTGGATGTGATGGAGGTTGATCAATTTGAAGACGCTGATATCGAGGAAAGTCTGGCACGAACTCGCTTGAGTTTGATTGGCAGAGTTTTCTCAGGGAAAAAACCAATCAACATCATCTGGAAATGCTCGGAACAGGTGAAAGTTGTTGAAGCTGAGTTGGGATTATTCTAGTTTATCATGGCGAATTCGGGAGATAGGGATAAGATCTTGCGCAGAACCTCATTTCGGACGCTGGATGGTAAGATGGGTCCTGTCTCGGACGCTGGATTGTATGCGCTCACTGGAGTTGAGGAGTATTTTGAGAAGGTAAAAGTACTCACTATCCATATCGAAAACCCCCCTCCGAAGCAGGCTACAAGCATCTCATCCGGCGCTGGGTAATTTCTTGGTGGATTTGATCTATGAATGTTTCCCACTCTACTGTTATAACTTTCGGAGAATTGGGCATGGTGAGCAACAATGTGAATTCTCGGCGCCACCGCCAGGGACGGAAAACTATGGACCACATCTGTACACGGAGGAATTTGGGGTCCGATTGAATGAACGGACGCTCCTACCGTTGCACCCACCAGCGATGGGGAGTAACAAGGAGGCGTGGGGGTCTGGGTCATGGGCGAACCGGCCCAAATCGGCCACGGTCTGGATTAACTCGGATGTCCAAGCAATAGGACGTGGGAAGAGATGGAGACTGGGAAATAGGGGCTGGGAGAGAGACCTGGACCGGAAGTTCTATTTGAAAAAATTGAATTGGGCTCCAGCAGTTTCATTGGGCCCAAAAGACATATGCTGCCCAAGATATACTCTAAAGCTGAGGCCCAAATGGTCAAAGATTTTATAAGGACGGCCTGGGCCAAACCATTCAGCAAAGACCGCTCAGTACCAAATGAGGGTCACTCAGTTGATGAGCAGGGGCCAAGGAAGATCGCAATTTTTTGGAGAAACAGGGAAGAAGTGGAGCAAAATATTGTCGGCGATCATGAAGCACGATCTCAAACCGGGGTTTCGAATGGCATGGGTAGCTATGGATGAGATGTTGCTTGATCGGAAAGGCCAGTAACAAAAATCATAGAAGGTGGGGAGTGAAGAAGATTTGTCACGAAGAGGATGGTGATCAAGCTAGCAAAGAAAGTGGTGGAGGATGCGAGCTCGAAATAACCCCAAGTAGAAAAATGAAGATGTTGGCCTGGAATTGTCAGGGGTTGGGTCCGAACTTAACATTCCAAGCGACCCTAGGGTTAATTTGATCCCATTCTCCCGATATTGTGTTCTTTTATGAAATAAGGAATTGTCAGGGGTTGGGTCCAAACTCAACATTCCAAGCGGCCCTAGGGTTAATTCGGTCTTATTCTCCTGATATTGTGTTCTTTTCTAAAATAAAGTCCAGCAAGGCGTGTGTTGCTCGTAAGCTGAGACGGTTAGGTTATGAGTCTCAGGAAATCGTTGATCCCGTTAACAAAGCGGGTGGTCTAGCTGTAGGTTGGTCGACGGATGTATCAGTTAGAATAATTGATAGTTCGTCCTATTTTGTTGATTTGGAAATTAATGAAATTTCTTTCTCCTATGTTGTGATTGGTGTGTATCTAAGCTTTGTGTTGCAAATTGGCAGACAACAATTTGTGAATTTGGTAGTTTTCGTGAATACTTTAAATACCTCGGTTATGATAATAGGAGATTGTAATAATATACTCAGTTCGAATGGCAACAGACCTTGGTTTCCAGCCCAATCGGTGGATTTTTTTGTGAATTCATTGACGACTTGGGTTTGGTGGATGTTGGTTTTACAAGTTCCCCTTTTACATGAACAAACCAATGAAACGAGCCGAATCAGGTGGAAGAACGCCTAGACAGAGCTCTAGTGTCTCGAGAATGGATGAGCAGATTCCCGGAATCGAATATGAAGCATCTTAGTGATGAAGGATCTTATCACAGGTCACTCCTATTTTCAACAGATAAAATTCAGTCTAGAACTCGTCCTTTATTCTGCTATGATGCCCGATGGGTGAAGCATCAAGAAGTTCAGGATATTGTAAAGGAGGTTCGGGAGAAAAACATTGTTGGTTCCTTGATGTTCCAGGTGTGGGCTAAGCTCAAATGTACACGACATAGACTATTTGAATGGAGTAAGAAGGGCATCAAGGATGGATACCAGCGGTCGAGGGTCAAGATATGGATAAGATTCTGAGTGGGTTATCAGAGGAGGTACGAGAAAGGAAGGGAGCAGATTTTATTTTTCCGGGACAATGGATTTTGTGGCCAGATTTGCTTCACCAAGCTTTTCCGCCATCGGTATGTAGACTTGTGTCGTCTCCAACTCAGAATGGTAAGTATTCAGTTCGATCGGGATATTTTTTTGGCTTTTGAACCTAGGATCGATAGAGTCTGAATGTCGCAAATAGGTAGTGTCCGTATGGGATAGATCCCTATGAAACGTAGTGTGGGGGTTGGATTGCCCGCCCAAACTGCATTTCTTCCTTTGGCAGATGATACAAAATGTTTTACCAGCAGGAGACTCCCTGATACATAGAGGGGTGGACACTACGGGTGTGTGTCTGGGCGGCTTGGAGGAGAATAAGAGTTTGTCCCACTTGTTCCTTCAATGTCATGTTCCTAAAATCGAAAAATTCATAACTACTATACTAGACCTAGTCCCGGTCCGTTGGCCGGATATAATAATAATAGCAATAGTACAAAGTAATATATGTATATCTATTTAATATCATCCTCAAAACAAAACTCATGCAATGAAGTCTTACATAAATAACAAATAAATAAAAACTCATTGATGAAGTTCTTACTTATTCAAACTGCACTTCGTCCGAAATTACTGCACATTGGAGACCTTCTTTGTGATTGCTCTGCCATCAACAAAATCATCATTTCCTCTAATAAATAGATTCTTCTCCGTTAAAGAAACCTTTATCTCCAACACCAATAGATTCTTCTTTCTTCTCTTGCGTTTTCATTGAAAGTCAAAATTTAATGGTGAAATATATGCAAATATGAAACATCATGTCCAAGTCATGAAAATTGTGGGAGATTTGCTCTTTCTCATGGCAGCTCTTTCTCCCGGCACAAAAACTTCTATCTACACCATCAAAAGTCTTTTCCTTCTTCTCAACAACGTCATTATCTTCACCGTATCTACTACGTCTACTATCAGAATACTCTTTCTTATTCTCTTGCATTCCATTGAAATAACAAAATCATGGTCAACGTATGTAAATATGAAAACGTCATTTTTTTGGAAGTAAAATTTACATCGTCAGAGCCTTGATTTGCTCTTTGTCATTCTTCCTTATCTTTAAAATTGTATATTCACTAATGAGATTCATGATATTTTAATTAGTTAGTTTGTTGTCGAATCTCAACTCTATTTACTTATTTTGTAGGATATAAGTAGGTGGAGGCTCTCAAATTCCATTACTATCTTGGATTAGCTTCTCGGCAGGCATTACGATAAATCTACCTCTATAGTAATTTAAAACAACAAAGTCAAATTCAATTGCTCTTTCCAAGAGAAGGATATCGAATATGTAAAATAACAACAATTGAAATTCACCATTTAATCCAAAATTTCAAGTTTTATGGGGACAAAGCTTCTTTTTTAATGAACGAATGAATTTGAAGTTAAAAAGAATTAAGAGTAGAGTTAGATTGTTACATACCTATTGTTATATTTAACATTGTTGTACCATTCCTACAAAAGTACCTATCAGAGTCTACTTTGACTTTTAGTTGATAGGTTTTCGCATCCAACAAATTACGATCTATTCCTAACTTTGACAACTTCACATTGGATAAATACATTGTTCTAAATATTACATAAAAGGTAAAATTTGAATATTAATTAGTCATAACATTTTTTTTAAACTGCTAACTTATAATAGACATTAGACTATATTGATTCAAATGTTTGACCTATTCACAAAGTCACCTTCACAATCAGTCATCTATACCCGAATTGTATATCATACCTAGAATTAAAATGCCAATTGAAAAAAATTACAATATGGAAGCTTTCCTTGGATCTTTTTGCTAGTAAATTCACTGAAAATTTTTGATATGCTTAATGCAACTTATTAATATGTTTCTCTTAGATTGTAAGTTAGACTTAGTCATCTCACTTTCGAAGCCTTGTATATATATAAAAAATAGATCGAAAACAAATGTCAAATCAATGGATTGTATTGGGCATACTTACTATTGAATATGCATGACAAAAGTTATCATTGTAGGCTTTTAGTGTGATGTCATCTTGGGTAAGTTATGTCTAATTCATTTTGTATATTAGGTGTGTGAATCAATTTGATAAACACAACGAAAAAATATAAAGCAGCACTTTAGTTTTAGGGTTTAATCAAGAATCAATTTGCTAAGCAAGCCTGGCGAGTCTTATTGAACCCGGATTCCACCTTGGCGTCGGTGTACCGGGCGCGATATCATCCTCATTCATCCTTTCTGGAGGCGACAGCGGGACCGAGACCATCCTGGGCTTGGCAGGGGCTTCTGGCCGGGAGGGACATGCTGCTGCGCGGTCTTCGCTGGCGGATCGGTGATGGCTCCACGGTGCAAATTTTGGCGGACAACTGGCTGCCCTCAAACCCTCCTTCCATTCCCCTTTTGCTGCCACATGTGACCTCCTGTCCAGTTTATGTGTCGGCCCTCATCTGCCCAATTACTCGTTCCTGGAATGTAGAGTTGTTAAATAGTCTCTTTGATCCGTTAGCAGTATCCCTAATCCTGTCTATCCCTTTACCGTTGCAGGCTTCGGCAGATAAACTTATTTGGCATTACTCTCCAACGGGAGAGTACACTGTCAAAACAGGGTATCATGTTCTTACTGACGAGCTGATGGCTACGCACCCGCCTTCCCCTTTGCCGTATGATTGCAGGTTTTGGAAGCTGCTGTGGAGCTTACCGCTGCCTCCTAAACTGAAATTCTTCTGGTGGAGAGTGGTCAGAGGATTCCTCCCGGTTCGTGCTGTGCTTCAAATGAAGCGGTTGGTCACTGAGAGTGTGTGTCCGATTTGTGGGGATGGGGCCGAGACTATTTGTCACTCCTTTCTGCACTGTCGGGTGGCTGTGGAATTATGGGAGCTAGCGGGCTTGAGTACCTTAAGAAGAAGGTTAGAGGTTCTATCTCATGCTGATTGTTGGATTAGTTTGTTTTTGACTGTCGTTTGTCCAAAACCGAGATAGCTGATGTTGTATTCCTCTGTTGGCGAGTTTGGAAATCACGATGCTGGGCCATCCACAAGCACATTCAGTACCTGGGTGGGCCCCTGTTTCGTCAATACCGTGCGCAGGTGGAGGAGTGGTAGCATGCGACGTCGCCGTTGAGCTTGCACATGTTTGGCAGCGGGGAGCCGAGGCCGCGGAGGGGGGGTGGATCAGGGAGGTGGCAATTCACCGGGGGCCGGAACGTGTCCACCTGCCGGGGTCTTAGTCCGCTTTGATGGAGCTTGGAAGAAGGAGGTTGGGGGAGGCGCAGGATTCGCCGGCTTCTCTAACACTGGGCAGCTTCTGTTTGCGTTCAGCCGGTTTTACCCTGGTGTGTCTGAACCCTTTATTGCGGAATTGTTAGCGCTTAGAGATGCAATTAACTGGTGTATTATGCATGGCTTTGATTCTGTCAATTTCTGTGGAGATTGTTTGCCTTTGGTTCGCAGGGTACGGTCGAAGGATGTAACGCATGGAGCAGGTGGTGCGATCTTGGAGGAAGTCTGTTCGGCGGTCGCATTGTTTAATTTCTTTGATTGTAACTTTACACCGAGATTGTACAACAGGGCCGCCCATTTAGTGGCTACTAGTGCCCTTTCATCGACAGTTCGACTATTTGTCGACTGTCGCGTGTGGTTGTCTAGTGTCCTGTAATATCTATAACATTCCTTATCTATGCCAAAAAAAAAAAAAAAATTTAGGATTTGTTAGGCCGTAGCAATTATATATGTTGTCTTTTGCGGATTGATTTGGGCCTAGAATTAAAGCTATTATCAGGCTAAAATAAAATGTCAAAAAACTCCTTCCTTGCTTCACGCAGAGAGCAGGAAAAAGTGGTTTATGTGGGTTCCTAAGAAGAACCTCCATATATTGTTTTGAGGATGAGGATGAGGACTAACTACGGATCCAGAAGAGGGCTGGGCCAGGGTCTAGGGTGGCCACCCCCTGGATCCGCCACTGTGGGCTGAGATTGGTCTTCTGCGTGTGGTAAAAAACATGGAGGCTAATAATTAATGTTGTTATTTTGTGGCGTAGGCTGTTGGAAGACAAACATTTGGACCATGAGGTGAAGTTTAAGATGTTGTGTGGTTTCTGGAGATTGTGGAAGTCCATGAAAGGAATGACGTGGTATTTGAAGGGGTTCAGACGTCCGTCCCGGTGTTGGGGTGTCAATGGTATTGGCAGACGTCGGAGTTCCTGGATTTGGAATGAGAGTCAGAGGTGAGTGTTCTTGAGGGTGGGGGTGCCAGCAAAGTGCGAATGAGCCCTCATTGGGTCTGAGTACCATAACGAAGCCATTTTTTGATGGTACGGTGCTACAAAGCAGCAATCACATGGGGCAGTGGGCTATGTCTTGTGTGATGCGTCGGGTTCGGTCGTTGCGGCGGGAGGTTGTTGCATTCCTGGTGTGTTTGATCCATACCTGATGGAATTGATTGCTATTAGGGACACGTTGATTTGGTGTCGTGACATGGAGATGTATGGGATTCTCATGGTGGTGCCATTTTGTAGGAGGTTCGTGTTATCTTGCAAACCTTGCATGGCGTTAAAATCTTCTTTGTGCGTCGTAGTGCCAACGGAGCTCCCAATTGCGTGGCAAGAAAAGCTCTGTCTTTATACCTGGTGGGGTTTGTTGGTTTTGATTTTTGTTCTTAGGTTTGCTCTTTGTAATCCTTTTCTTACTGTTGAGCCTCGTGAAATATGAGGGGTCGTTTGGAGAACAAGATTTGGATCATGAATTTGTTGAATCCATAGATTTAGCAAAATGTTATGTTTGTTCGCTACTTTTTGTATCGTGGATTGTAGCTTCAGAGATTTTAAATCTCTAAAATCTAGAGATATCAAATCTCTCATAATTAGAGAGATTCTACATATTGATGTTGGAGATTTTCTCCCTCCTACTATTTTTTTTTGACAAAAGATAATCATATATTGATATAAGCAAACAATAGTTACATCCTTGAAGCAAGCCAGGTTCGAAAATCAAAGTGCCGACTCATAGCCGGGTACAAAGAATGGGCCTTTTTAGCCACCAAATGGGCTACCCTATTGTTCCGCCGACCTACAAATCGAATTGCCAAACCAGGATGGGCCTGAAAATAGTATCCTATCTCTTCAAGCACGGCACCCACCCGGTTATCTCTAGTATCTGCTTTGTTGATCTTATCGATGAGCACTTTAGCATCCCCCTCCAACATGACCTCCGAGAAACAGAGCTCCAGACACCAAACGAGAGCCTCCCTTAGAGCAAGCAATTCTACCACCATGGGATCGTCCACCGACTGGAACTGAATTCCCTTTGCCAAAAGGATTTCCTTTTCTGGGCTCATAAGAACCATCCCACCAGCCGAGTGAGATCCACATCTCGTGGCCCCATCCCACATACAAATTACCCTGTTATCCCCAAGAGGACTTGTATGGTCTGGAATGGGCGCATTCCTCATCTGTGTCGGACTCGCACTCAGGCCAACCCACTCCTCATATTGCTGGTTAAATTGACACATCAAGGCAGGGATCCCGAACTGCTTGCCCTCAAAGACAACCCAGTTCCGAGACCGCCAAATCCTCCACAGGATGGCCACCACTCTCATGAACAACACCGAGTCATGAACCAACGCCAGCAACCTCTTCAGAAAGAGAGGGAAGGTCTGCCGAGGCAAACCCTCCCCCAAATAATCCAGACCCGAATAGTCCCAGAGGGCCCGGGCAACTGGACACTCAAGAAAGAGATGCTCCATAGTCTCAATGCCGTCCCAGCAAACTGGACATCGCGGGTGAACAAGCACCTTCTTCTCAATGAGAGCCTCCGTCTTTGGGAGAGCACGATGAAGGATCTGCCAAACAAAGACCTTTAGCTTTGGGGGGATGTTTGCATTCCACAAGCGAATCAAGCTAGCCCTGTCCATCCACCCTACCACTGATTTCCACCTACCCTCCCTCCTATCCAAGGCAACAGCAAGATGATAGGCAGATTTGACGGAGAAGACCCCATCAACGGTATCATGCCAGATCAATTTGTCCTCCACATCCCTACGAGGCAATGGGATCGATTTGATGGCCTGACAGGTCTGCGGATCAAACCACTGGTGCAGCTTAAGGTCACACCATTTTCCTTCCCCAGGACACAAAACCTCCTCCACCAGCGGGTCACCCCCCTCCGGTAAAACCTGCGGATTGTACCTAGGAGGGTCAAGCTGGAGCCGAGGTACCCAGTTAGAATGGAGTAGGGAAGCGGATCGACCATTCCCAATCTGTCATCTTAATCCCTTCTCCAATAACTGTCTACCAAAGAGAATACTTTGCCACCCCCACGAAGGGCGTGACCGAGCCGTCGCTTGAAGGAAAGTCCCTTTGGGGAAATATTTCCCTTTATACACCTGGGCTAGGAGAGATTGAGGGTCCATTAGAATCCGCCACCCAATTTTGGCCAGAAGAGCTTGATTAAAATGCTCAAACCTCCTAAACCCCACCCCCCCGTCGTGCTTACTGCGACACATGTTCCTCCATGAAACCCACCTAATCTTCGAATGATCCTCCGCCACCCCCCACCAGAAGCGGGCCACATGTTTGTCCAAAAGACGACACAGGGATAGAGGCAACTTGAAGCAGGACATAACATGCAATGGTAGCGCCAACGCGATTGATTTAATCAAGGTCTCTTTCGCCGCCCACGACAAAGTCCTTTGCTTCCACCCCTGCAGCCGTTCCAGAAGCTTCTCTTCCACATACCGAAAGGTACCATTTTTGACCTAGCAATAAGCGTAGGCAAACCCAGGTATTTATCATGAACTCCAACCGCACCAACCCCCAGAATGGAAGCAAAAAATTCCTGATCAGCCATCGCAATATTCTTGCTAAAGCAGACCGCCGATTTAGCCAAATTGACCCGCTGACCACTAAGGTTTTCATACTCATTTAGGACCTCAATAAGATTTTCGCATTCCTGGAGAGTACCACGCAGGAAAAGGTACGAATCGTTTGCAAAGAACAAATGCGAAATCTTGGGAGCACGCGGCGCCACTTTTATTCCATCCAGAGAAGGTAAGTTTTATTTTTATTATTAAGTTTAAAGATCTAGTGACGTAATTAAGATGAACTCATAAAAAATTTGCAAGTCTTGACTGACTTCAAATAGAAATCAAAGCATCATATATCATCATCGATGGAATACTTCATATAACAAACTAATTAATATAGAAGTGATGAGATGTAGTAAGTAGCTAGATGATTGCCAAGCACTTAGGTAGTGGTGAACATCGATATGCATTGGTTTGAAGTAGACAAAATTGATACTTTGAGCATTTTAGTTTGTAACGACCAGGACTTAAATGTAAATAATCAGAAGAGGTATTGTAATTGGTAATTGATGTTCGGGGGTCAAATGGTTATTTTCCAGGCTGTATAAGAAGAGCCCGCGAAGACCATTGTAACCACTTTTGGACAGAATAACAAACTCTACTTTCCCTTCTCTCTCTATCTTCTTTTTTCTTCTCGATTCTTCCCTCTTCCTTCTCTGTTTCTTCTGCAATTCTTCCTTGCCAAGTCTATTCTAGTTACCCAGGGGTTACACTCCACCACTCGCTGGCGTTGGGAAGAGGATGCATGGCAATCGAGATTTCTTCTACCATTCTCCTCCCTGATTCTAGTATATAAACCCACCACCTCCTCCCTTCTCTATCGTCCACCACCAACACACCCATTTCCTTCCTTTCCTCCACCGACTGCCAAGGTCCGACATTACCTCTTTTATTTCTTCAGTAACAGAGGCTAGATCTGGTTGAGGGAAAGAAGAATGAAGAATAGAGTAGAATAGGAACAGTGAGGGAATAGGAACAGTGAGAGCGGAAGAGGTGAAAAAATATAAGAATTTTATTTCTAATTTGGTTAATAGAGTTTTTACCTCCCAAGTTTGACTTGTGTTTTTTATAATTTGTTTAGTTAAAACTTTCCATGTCAGCAAGTCATGTAGATGCTGACTAGGCATTGACTAGTCTTTCAGTTAAATATAACGGTCAAACTAACAGAAAAAATGATTTGGTATACAAATGACATATCTATAATTACGTGATAAAAATGACACTTTCGCAAAAAGTTAGGATTTTTAGTGGTATTGCCCATGTTTTTATGGTATTCGATTGAAAATTACACATATCTGGAAAACGCTGTTGAAACTCTATCAAAAACTCCCAAGTAGCGTTCTCCTCAGCTTGGTGCGACAACTGAACAAGCACCTGAGTTGTAGGTTTGTTGTCCTTGGCCACTACTCGACGTGCCAAGATAGCAATAGGGGCAAGCTTCATACTCCCATGTTCATCCAACTCAGGTAAACTAGGCTATACCTGCACCTGACTTCCCACTCTTGCCTTCTTCAACAACAAGACATGAAAAACCGGGTGAATTGCTGAACCAGCTGGAAGTTGTAAGCTATACGCAACAACACCAATCTTCTTTTCAATGGGAAAAGGACCAAAATATTTATGACCCAACTTCTGATTCATCCTGCTAACCACTATGGTATGTCGATAAGGTCTGAGTTTAAGGAAAACCAAATCACCCTCCTGGAATTCACATTCTGTATGATGAGCATCTGCCATCTGCTTTTGCTTGTTCTGAGCACAAGCTAGATTATCCCTTCAAATTACAATCAAACAATGTTGTTGTTGTAGTCGATCCGCCACAACAGCAACTGAAGTGGACAGAGGATTTTGAATATAGAACTGGGATGGTGAATACCCGTACAAAGCCTCAAAAGGCGATAGCTGTAGACTGCTATGGAAGTTTGTATTGTACCACCACTCGGCCAATGTAAGCCAAACTGACCATTTTTTAGGGTTTTGATGCACCATTGCCCTTAAATAATCCTCCAAATACCTGTTCAATCGCTCTGTTTGTCCAACTGACTGTGGATGGTAAGTAGTCGAGTAATGCAGATTCACTCCTTGCAACTCGAAGAGTTTATACCAAAAAGTGCTAGTGAAAATGACATCTCTATCTGACACAATCGTGGCAGGCATACCATGTAGCCTAAACACTCCATCAAAGAAAATCTTAGACACTGTGACTGCTGTATAAGGCTTGGCAAGACAGAAAAAAGACCATACTTGGAAAAACGATCAACTACTACCAACACAACCTCCTTACCATGAGAATTCGACAATCCTTCTATAAAATCCATCCAAATATGCTGCCAAGCTTGGTCTGGAATGGGCAATGGTTGTAACAAGCCTGGATATGGAACATTTTCAGCTTTACACTTTTGGCATATGACACAGTGCTGGATATACATTTTCAGATCAGTTTTCAAACCTGGCCACCAGAAATAACGCTTGTGTCGTTGATAACTGGCTTGTAACCCAGAATGACCTCCCACTGAAGAATCATGAAACAACTTCATCAACTGAACCCTCATTTCCCCAGCTGCCCCTACAAATATAGTTGATTTATGGTACAATAAACCTTGCTGGAAATAGTAGAGCTTAGGACCAACAATAGGCACACATGATTCAGCAATCAATGTTTGAGCCAACTGATCCCCTTCATAAGTACCCTCCAGCTCAGCTAACTATGTAGGCAACACTGCAGTAATGGCTTGACAGTGACCAGATAACTGAGAAGCAAAACTGGGATGTCTCGACAAGGCATCGGCAACTTGGTTAAAATTTCCTAGACGAAATTGGATTTCAAAATCCAATCCCAGCAGCTTGACTAAACCTTTCTTCTGGATTTGTGTGTGAATTTTTGTCCCAAGAGGTGTTTCAAACTTTCATGATCTGTCACTATCTTGAATTGCCGCCCCTCCAAATAATGGCGCCACTTTGTTACTGCCAAGATCACATCTAAATATTCTTTTTCGTAGGTAGATAGACCCTGCTTCCTAATGCCAAGGGCCTGACTATGGTAAGCCAGTGGTCTTCCATCCTGTGACAGTACAACCCTTATCCCAACATCACTTACATCTGTTTCGAGCACAAATGATTTATTGAAATCTGAAAGTGCAAGAACAGGAGCCTGCACCATATCACCCTTGAGTGATTCAAAAGCCATATGAGCTTTCTCTGACCACTGAAAGTTGTCCTTCTTTAAAAAATCTGTCAGAGGTTTACCAATCACACCATAATTATTCACAAACTTTCGATAATATCCTGTCAACCCTAAGAAACCCCTTAATTCCTTCACATTCTTAGGAACTGACCACTTGACCATAGCTTCAACTTTGGCTGGATCTGTGGTAACACCCTCTTGATTGATAATGTAACCCAAATAATCGATTTGAGTCTGACCAAAAGCACACTTTGATGGTTTAGCATAGAGTGAATTCTCCCTTAAAATCGACAGAGCTGTTGCCAGGTGATGTTTGTGACCCTCCTGATCAGGACTGTATATCAAGATATCATCGGAAAAAACAAGTATGAACTGTCTGAGGTGCGGGCTGAATATCCTGTTCATGAGAGCATGGAATGTAGCAGGGGCATTGGTGAGTCCAAACGGCATCACAGTAAACTCATATAGACCTTGATGGGGTCGAAAAGCTGTCTTGTGCTAATCTAGAGCACTCATTCTAATCCGGTGGTAACCTGACAACAGATCAAGCTTAGTAAAGAACTTTGACCCCCCCCCCCCCCCCCCCCCCCCCCCCCCCCGAGTTCATCCAAAAGATCATCAATCATAGGAATGGGAAACTTGTCCTTAATGGTGAGATTATTTAACTTCCTATAATCCACACAAAATCTCCACGAGCCATCTTTTTTAAGCACTAGCAGTACTGATGAAGCATAGGGACATCTACTAGGTTGAATGTACTTAGACTCCAACATCTCCTTTACCAGTCTGTCTATCTCATTTTTTGTGTGGAATAGAGTACCTGTAGGGTATGAGATTTACCGGTTGGGAGTTAGGTAGTAGTGGAATAGTGTGATCATATTCCCTTGATGGTAGCAAGGACTGTGGCTTCCCAAACACATCCTTGTACTCCTGTAAAACTGTTGACAAAAATTCAGGGGTTTGCTGATTGTCCAGAGCCGTATTTCCTGTCAAACTACACAATTGGTCCACCTCCTTCAAACTGCAAAGTTGTCCCACGAAAGCAATCTCATAATTTGCCCACCATTTCTCTAAACGCTTTCCAGATATCATCTTGCAGTGAGCCATATCCTGGAGTCCTTCTAACATCACTTCCTTACCTTCCCACTCAAAAAACAGTCGTAGTTCAATGAAGTCAAACTTAACAGGGCTAATTGTTTTAAGCCAGTCTAGCCCAAGAACATCATCATTTGACCCCAAACTCAGTATTCTCATATTGTATTGAAACTTCCTGGCCTGCATTTCCCAACAAAATCCTTTGCATACCATTTGACTAAGCAATACAGTGTCATCTGCAAGCTTAACACGAAGAGGATGACTAGCTGGAACCAACTGGCAGTGGAGATCCTGAGCCTTCCTCTCACTGAGAAAAGTGTGAGTGCTACCCGTGTCCACCAAAATGAAAAACTTGTCGTGTTTAACTTTGCCTTGTACTATCAGGAAATTAGCCATACCCCCACTGTTGAGTGTCTGCATAGACACCTCTTCGAGCTCCTTAGGCATAGACTCCAAACTGGGATCCAATACTTCTTTTTCCTCAGATGCAGTCCAATCCTCACAAATGTTCTCTTCACCCTCAGCCTGCAATACATTGAGTTGTTTATTTGCTCCACATACATGGCCAAATAAATACCTGTCGCCACACTTATAACAGACTCCTCTTGCCCCATATCCCTTTGAATTCACCATAGGAGCCTTTACCCCGCCTGTAGGTCTCACAGAAGGACCTTCCCAACGACGAGGCTGAGGAACAGTAGTGCTGCTGGAACCCACCATTGGATGACTAGGACCACCATGATTCACACGCCACTGCTTCTGATGGGCTGCATTAGACTCCTCCTGCAAATAAGCTAACTGAAAAGCATCGGCCAAAGTTTGAGGCTTCCACATCTGTAACACTTCCCTCAACTATTCCTCTAGACTACTGATAAAGCTACTAATGAAATAGATTACATCCAAAGCCGGATTAAAACGAGTCATTAATTAACGCAATTCCTCAAATTTTTCTTGGTACTCAGCTAAAGAACCACACTATTTGAGCTTGTTGAACTCAGCTACCACACCCCCATAGGTGCGATTCCCAAATCGTTCACACAGTGCCGCCACGAATTCCTCGCACACCATTACCTATTTACAAATCTTCCAACCTTCAAACCACAAATCCGCACGTCACTGGAAATAGATCACCGCTAAATTCACTTTCTGATCAGGAGGTATAACATAAATCTCGAATAATTTCTCGCATTTCCTAGTCCATTCACGAGGATTGTCTCCATTAAAGGACGGAAAATCGAGATGGTGAAGCTGATGATTAGTACCTGGGGCTGGAACTGGAAACAGTTCCCGCTCGACAGCTTGATGAATTGGAGCTTGAACCCTAGGTGCCTGCGCCACGGTAGGATCGATTCCCCTGAAACCTTGGTGTGGAAGTGGAAGAATGCCTCGAGCTCCATTCCGGTCACCTAGTGGAAACACCTCACCGGCGATGGGACCCGTTGGCCTGGGATTAACGATCAATTGGAGCATCTCACGGATTTCGTGAGTAAAATTGCCAAAATGAGTATCCAGACGCTCCTCCAATTCTGTCAAACGCGTCGCCGTACCGGCTTTCATGGAATCCAATCGAGCTGTAAGATTGACAAATTGTTGTGAGTGTCCTTCTGAACAAGTCACCAGATCTTTAAATCGAGTTGCTTGCGATGTGACCAAGCTCCGGACGTCGGCGATTTTTTCATCCAAGTCGCCCTGCGTCATCGATGCCATTAGACTGGTGAGGCGCTCATCAAAGGAACCTCGCGTAGTAGCCATGACTGGACAGTGCCAAGTGAAGGCTCTGATACCACTTTGTAACCCCTGGGAAACTAGAATCGACTTGGCAAGGAAGAATTGGAGAAGGAAGAGGGAAGAATCGAGAAGAGAGAAGAAGATAGAGAGAGAAGGGAAAGTAGAGTTTGTTATTCTATCCAAAAGTGGTTACAACGGTCTTCGCGGGCTCTTCTTATACAGCCTGGCAAATAACCATTTGACCCCCGAACTACAATTACTAATTACAACACCTCTTCTGATTATTTACATTTAAGTCTTGTTCGTTACATGGATGAAGAAGATCGCCAGCTGGTGGGTTCTGTCAAACTTCGATTTCGACGGCAATGGGGAGGAAGAAGATGGCCAAGGGGAGCTTGAGATTGGGAGGGAGAAAACGATGACGGAGAGCTTCCAACGGCGGAGAAATCCCAATCGGCGCAACCGTAACTCTGATATTCAAATTCCAATTGGTGGGTTCTGTCGAACTTAGATTCCGACGGCAGCGAGTAGAGGAAGAATGGCGAAGGGGGGCTTGAGATCCGGAAGGCAAAAACGATGACGGGGTGCTTCTGGTCGACACATGACCCGATCTAGGAGGAAAACGAAATCAACGGGAGATCGAACTGGGATTGAGATTCCCAGGCAGTGATATCTGAGTCGCCGGCGAGTATAGGGTTGGACGAGAAAAGGAACACGAAGCGGGAGGACGTTTGATTTTGTTTCTATTTTTCCATGAAATTTTTTAATTTGAGAAAAAATATTTATTTATTTTTAAATAAAAATTATATAATAATTGATGTGGCGCTTAGGTGGGCAATAAATGGTGCCATGTCATTAAGAGTAAAATATATTTTGACTTCTGTTAAGTTTAACAGTCAACAAAAAAAACCCAGAACACAAATGACATTGACCCCTAATAGATTGGAATGTTATTGTAATTATTAAAGTTTCGTAATAAAAATGACACAATCGCTAATGGTTGGTATTTTTAGTGATATTAGCCCTAAAAACATCGAAAATTTACAATTATTTTATCCAAGAAGGGCCTTAGGATACTTAATTTTCAGGTAGAGTAGAGTAGTTGAAGAAAAAAGTGCAAATCACTTGATTTGCATGCAACCATTATAAGATCATGACATGAAAGCAATAAAATCACATGGTATGCTAAACAACTGAAAGCATCAAAACACCATTGCAAGACAAGCTTCACCAACCTCCTGCCAGAATGTTCATCAGCCGGATCCTTTTAGGACAAAGTGGGAAGCCATACTCACATTGCAAATCATAGATAAGGGTCGCGTGGTAGGGGTGTGCATATGGTCGGTTCGGTTTTTATAAAAACCGAAACTATAAATATTGGGTCCTCAAATTCCCTCAAACCTTGAATCGAATTATAATTTGGTTTGGACGGTTTAAACCAAATTAGAATTCGGTTCGGTTCAGAATTTCACACAAAATCGAATTTGTGAGTCTACTTGTATCTTCTCCCTTTTAAATTATTTTTCACCCCTAATATAAACAATAAATATGCAATTATATGCATCATCAATGATAAAATCAAACATTTCAACACACAAGTCATAAAACACTAACATGATTCAAATATTTAAGTCTAAAAACAACTACAAACAGAAAAACCCACCATATAGAATTTGCAATTATAGTAATTTGGTTTTACTGTCGAAATTTTGGAATTTTGGTTGGGTTGAAAGAACACTGGTTTCCAAAATATTGATATTTCCCTTCCAAATTCCGAACCGAATAACATATTTTAGTTTCGGTTTGATTTAATTTGATTTCGATTCGGTTCGATTCAGATTTAGCGAACCGGTTGCCCACCCCACCGCATGGAGATAATTTTCAATCCACTAGACATGTGGCCCCGATCAGTACCTTTTCCGGCAAAATCTTCCATTCGGACACTTGGACGCTGGAGGTCCTAATTCCGTCGTTTGGTAAGGATATCAAAGAAGGGATTACTGTCAAATGAGGTTTGAAGAAAAAATAGGATGACGAGTGAAAAATTATTTCAAGAATAAGTTGAGTGAGATTCGACAACGTTTGCCTCAGAAAGAATATAGGGGTGAGACAACTTCCGTTGGGCGGAGGATGAACAATAGCAAATGTGCTGTCACCGCTGAGAATCCCATGCCGGAGACAATGTCAGAGGATCACGGTCATCGAGCAGAGCAAGGAAGCGGTGGGTGAGAATGGCGGCGAGGCGACAGAGGCGGGAATGGTGGAGGCGGCGATGGTGAAAGTGTGAAAAATAATGTGGAAGAAATTTCTCTCGATGATGACGACGATAGTGAAGGTGGCAGCAAGGTGAAAGTGTGAAACTGATATAAAAAAACTTTTCATGATGATTACGACTGTAATTTCGATTTTTTATATGAGAATATGGCTGGGAGCCAGCCAACACATTATGCATACTACTGACATCTCACCAACAATCTGAACCTAGAATTGGGAAATACAAAGAAAGGATTAATAAACTGAGAATAGGGTAAGTCGAATTCGTGAGACAGGAAGTTGAGAGAGACTTCTGTTGCATTAGCTCGAGAGTGAGATTATTAGGTGCTGTGACTGTGAGTATGTATCTCAGATCGATCCAACATATATAGATCGTCCGGACTTCATCTGAACGAGGAATTGAGCCATCTAGCTCTCTCACACATAAATTGTGGGTTAAATCTTATCCTGCTAAAGTTGTCTCCTTTTGAGCAATCATTTGAGTAATCAAACGAAGATAAACTTCACAATTTCAACCAAGGAGAGGATAATCCCTTCCCTGCCGCGTAATACCACACACCTGAAATTGAGAAAATTGACATACGCGAAAATGGGTAAACATACCAAGACTCCAATTTTAGAGAGGATAGGCCTGGATCGGAGCTCATTAAGCTAGGGCTCCCTTCCCCTCGATGAACCAAATCATTGGAGGAAGAAGAATAAGGTAGAAATGAAAAAGAAAAAAGGGGAGAAACCAATATAATGAATAAAAATTAATGGGGAACAGTGACAAAATGAAAAAAAACTTTGCCAGTCACCAGAAAAATCATCTGAGGGGAGAAAAATTGTGTAGAAACGATAAAATAAAAGATATGATGGAATTAAAAAAAATTGGTCGGTCGACATGCAAACAAATCATCGAAGGGGGGAAATTGTGGAATGAAAAAAAATGAATAAGAGACGATAAAATGAATAAAAATTGTTGGAAAAGGAGTGTAGCAAATCATCGGAGGGTAAGAAACATCTAATGGAAAAAAAGTAACGAGTAGAACACGATTGAATGAATAAAAAGAGGATGAAAAAAACAACGTAATTGAAAATAAAATTGTTCGCCAAAAAATCATGTAAGGTCGAAGAACCTAATGTAGAAACGATGGCAACAAGTGAGAATAAAAAAAAATTATTCAATCGTCAGGCAAATCACAGAAGGGGAAATAATATGTGTAGAAACGATAGAATGGATAAAAAGAATGTGAGAAAATGACATAATTGATAAAAAAAATAATGAGAGAAAACGACAGAATGAATAAAAATAATTGGAGAAGGGATATAAAAAGTAAAAACCTTACAATATCTTAAGTAGGCTACTATACACATTAAACAAAACTTTCCCTTTATATATACCAACCAGTTACTAGACAAATCATTTGAGGGCAAGAAAATGATGTAGACACGACGAAGTTATAAAAAAAACTTGGCAAATCGTCAAGCAAATCATCGAAGAGGGAAGAACAGAGCGTAGAAATGACATAAGAATAAAAAAAAATAAGGTTTATATTAAAAGGTTTTAGGAAGATCCTTCAAAGGTTTGCTCATCTTGGTGATAACCGTGTTTGTCGACTTCGAAAGTCTCTCCATGGTCTCCGTAGGCTTCTCGTAATTGGTATACGGAGTTCACTTATGCTCTTCTGCAACTCAACATTGTTAATTCTCATGTCGACCACTTTCTCTGTGTATTGCACTAGTTCAGTCTTTGAGTCATACTTGATCTATGTTGAAGACATTGGTCTTATAAAAGATTATCAAGCTTTTATCGATCATGTCAAGGTCTTTCTTTATTCTTGCTTTAGTATTAAAGGCATTGATACTGCAGAATTTTTTGGGCATCAAAGTTGCTCGCTCTATAAGGGGATCATTCCAAGTTGTCATATTCATAGTGGATGTTGTAGTTTCCGACACTCGTCCCAATCAGTTGCCCATAGAAAAAACCATCAGCTGGCTCAAGCTCTAGCTGATGCAGCTCCCACAATGGATGTTGCTTCTTATTGTTGTCTGTTTGACCGCTTGATGTATTTGACTGTGAAACGTCTGTACATTGCAAATGCGGTCAATATCCTTAGTCTGTCAATGAAGGCACCACTCATGATCATGTGTCAGCTCAATGTGAGATTCTTCCCATTGTCTAAGAGGGCTTGGTCGCAGTTTGGTGTTGTGTTTTAGCGTGTCAAGTTTTTGGCGCCGTTGTCGGGGACTTCTAGGTTATTGGAGAAACGTGAAAGTCTTTTACTTTAGCATTTTCTTTATTGCATTTTCTCTCTTCCACCTGTGTACCTTCACGGGTTGCTTTTGCATTCTGTATGCAGGTAGTGCATGATCCGTAGCCAGTCAGGAGAACTATTGTCGTTAGACCAAGAGCTTGAACGGACTTGTAGAACTTCAAGCGAGCTTTAAAGGCACGACTGCCTGCGGAGGAGGCTCTAGCACAACTGCACATCAACCAGGAGGAAGAAACGGGTGAGCCACAAAACAATGATGTGGTTGTCCCCGATGAGCACACCATGGGGTACTACTGGACTGCCAGAGCCACGGACATGAGGTCACCCATCTAACACCCTCAAGTTGCTGCCAATAACTTTGAGGTGATTACCTTTGTCATCACCATGCTGCGTGGCTCAGTGGTATTCCGTTGAAAGGAGGGGGAGTGTCCCAGATCGCATCTGTGAAGATTCCACGAGCTCATCGATGGGATCAAGATTAATGGGGTCCCAGCCGATGCCATCAAGCTGAGATACTTCTCATTCACTCTGGAGGGGCAAGCCAAGGAGTGGCTGGACACTCGGCCTCCGGGATCAATCACCACGTTCGCCAACCTGGCAGACAAGTTCCTCACCCGCTATCATCCTCCGTCAAAGACGGCGGACCTGCAGAAGCAGATCACCCACTTTGCCCAGGAGAAGATGAAACAATTCGGGATGCTTGGGAAAGATACACCAGTCTTTTCGTGAAGTGTCCTAAGCATGGTTTCAATGAAGCCTTCAAGGTGGGCACCTTCTACCACGCCCTCCTCCCAGAAGACAAGCAGCTAATTGACTCGGTTTGCGGCGGGAACATGCTAACCAAGACCCCACCACAACTGAATCGACTCTTTGAAGAGATGGCAGAGCAAGGATATGAATGGGGAACTTCCAGGAGATCGAGACGAGCACCAGGTCGGAGTGTGCATGTTGTAGCCACCCAATCGTCTGAGTTGGTGCAGGTGGTATCTAAGTTGTTGTAGCCACCCAGTCGTCGAGACGAGCACCTGGCAGATTCCCTTGCTTCCAGACCGATTGGCACACTTCCCGGCCAACCCTTGCCGAATCCCAGAAATCAAAAGGAGGGGTTACATGCCATAATGCTGAGAAGTGGGACTGTGAATGAGGATGCGCCGCCGAAGAGTGCCAGGAAGGTGACACAGATCACCCCGGAGCCGGAAGAGGACCTGGTATTGGAAAAGGAGCTAGAGGCTCAAGCTCCAAAGCCACAGCCAGTAGTGACTGAATATAAGCCTAAGCTCCCTTTTTCCACCAGGATGTACAAAGACAGGCTTGAGGCAGAGTTTTGCAATTTCCTGTCCATGCTCAAGAAGCTTATTGTTCAAGTGCCCTTCATGGAGGCACTATCTCATATGCCTAAATACGTGAAGTTCCTGAAGGAGCTTCTCTCGAAGAAGCGGAAGCTGAGCGAGATGGCCACTGTGGAGCTCAACGAGGAGTGCTCGGCCATTCTGCAGAACAAGCTTTCGCCGAAGTAGAAGGACCCAGGTAGTTTTACTATCCCGTGCTCTATTGGTAAATTGCATGTAGAGAGGTCTTTGGCGGATTTAGGTGCTAGTATCAATGTTATACTATATAAATTGTTCAAGAAACTAGGCCTAGGTGAACCCAGTGCAACTAGGATGAGTATTCAATTAGCTTACCGATCTGTAGTTCATCCTAGGGCCATAGTGAAAGACCTCCTGGTTAAGGTTGGCAGATTCTTTTATCTTGTGGATTTTGTTGTCTTGGACATCAATGAAGACGCATAAGTGCCCCTTATACTAGGAAGACCTTTCCTGGCCACCGTCAAGGCTCTCATAGATGTGCATGATGGGACCTTAGTCTTGAGAGATGGCGAGGAGCATATAACATTTTCCATTTCTAATAATATGACTGTTATCTCGCCTGTCCATGCCGTCACCAGGTGCACGAATCTGTCGTGTATCCTTCTGTGCCTCTCGTTTTGCAGGACTCACCTCCCATATCTTCGTCGCCACTCCCGTCCACCCCGTTACCAAAAGAAAAGATCAAGGAGGAGTGGCGGCCGAAACTGTAGGTAGCTAAGTCTGCTGAAAAGGAAGCTGGAGACCACTATGAGCTGGTCTCGACCCCTGAGCCACGAGTGCCCTAGCCATCCGAGTATTCACTCGCTTGCTACCTGTCAGATGGCCAGGTCGAGTTAACAAGTGATGGTGGTCACACCCGTCGTGTGCATGGCCACCATCTGAAGTTGTACCTCAAGAGCGATGCCGATCCATTCTTGAAGGCACCTGTTCCTACACCACTATAAGCATCCATCCTCTGCGTCCATCTAAAGACGTAAAAGAAGCATTTGTGGGGAGGCAACCCCACCACGGTTTGTTTTTCTTTTATTTGTTTTCGGTTTACCAGTTGGAACTATGGTTTCTATCACCCAGTGTGTTTTGATGACTCTAGCTCTATGGATTGGTCCACCTTCCAGTCCGGCCCTTCTGACTGGTCCCATTTCCAGTCGCCAGCCCCGACAGTCCATTTTTCTGGTAACATCGTTCCCCTTATCTTTCCCTCTGCTCCATTGAGGGCAATGTCGTGCTTAAGTGTTGGGAGTGTGTATTTATCTTTGACTGCATAGATGAGATTTGTGTGCTTGGAACCTAGTCCACTGTCCAATTTGATGAATTGAGGGCTCCAAGTACTGTTCCCTGCAAAATCCTGCTCAGTATGCTTTGAATTGACAGTCTTTATGGTGATATGCAACCTAGGGAGGTAGCTGTAGCACTATGGAGGATGTTGAACTATAAGACTTTTCCTATATGTCTCTCTGTTGTGCCGGTTGATTTTGTAAACTAGTGGATTTAGGACCGTTGATTCATGTGGGATTGATGACTCCTCTTATGTTTTTTTGTGGACTCGTGTATCGAAAAAGGGTGCTCAAATGTGAAATGAGAAAGCAGTTGGTCCTCCATGTAAAAAAAACTGAGAAATTTTGAGACATGGGGTAAGCCCAACGTGTGTGGCACCGTTCATTGCACAAAATCGGGTTTTGGAAGAGATTTTAGTGATCCTTGGTGGGGTAGGCCTACAAGGTGAAGCTAAGTCGTCTCTAGTACAAGTAAAATTTCCACCCGTTGAACGGTTTGCCTACTCAAGGATGTGTTTTTAAGGGCACTGATAGAGCTTTCGACACCCCTTAATTTCATTGACCCTCCACACGAAGTGAGGAATATGAGTTAAAAGAAGTACTCTGGAGATCGACAGATGTACATAAATTGCTCTTGCTCACCTAATAAGGATAGACCACGCATACAAACTGCAGTTGAAACCCCAGCAAAGTAAAACAAAAGAAAAAGAAACGAATAGTAAGAAGAAGGGGTTCCAACAAGTGAAATGAAATGAAAGAGCAACCGATACAAAGAGTCATTGGTTGTTGACTTGTGTGAGTCTCCCTATCCATGAATTGGCTATCTTAGTTCCACTGCTTCTCACGATCCTGGCTTGAGTCTAGTACTCGCATTGAGGGAGATAGGGGACGTCTTAGAAGACCAAATGACCTCGTAAGTTGCTAAATGATCTCGAAAATCCTCTACTGACGATCGGGGTTGCATGTTGTTGTAAAGGTCTGGAGAGCTGCATTGGTTTGAGTCAGGTTTGTTTGGAGACAAGCAAACGGTTAAGTGTGGGGGAATTTGATGACTCGATATTTACACATGTTTTTGTCCACCATTCTCATACCGTTTGAGCCTCATTTCTGGTGTTTTAGACCTATTTCATGCTAGGTTGTTCTTGTTTGTGATTTTCCAGGTCCTAGTACGTGAATGAAGGTTTGGGCACGAGTTCGGGGTCGATTAAACGAAGTTGGGACGTTGGGCGAGAAGTTAAGGAAACCACACGGCCAGACCTAGATTCCACACGGTCGTGTGGCTTGGCCGTGTGATCGGGCAGAACTGGGTTTTTAACCCAATTTTGGGTATTTGAAGAGGGAGACGAATTTCCAGAGCAAAAACAGAGTCCTAGAGAGTGAGAGTGCGAAGAACAAACCCTATGAGCGATTTTGGAGCTGGGTTTCATCAATCAAACTTGGATTTCATCCTTGGAGTGAAGATTATCATTCCAGACATATTCTTCCCATTGTTATGAGTATGACTACTTTGTATTCTGTTTTCCTCTCTTTCTCTATGGAGTAGAACTCTCTCTCACTTGGGTATGAAGAAACCTAGTTCCATGTGTTGGGGATATTGATTGTAATAAATTTTGGATTGATATACTGATTCGTTTTAATCGATTGAAGTGTGTTTATTGAGTCAATGGAATCCTGATCACATTCACTTGATTTCTGTTGCAACCTAAGATAGATAGAAACTGATTAGGTTGTTAGAGCTTCTTCAATTGATAGGAGTGGATTGATTATACGAGAGTTAGTCAATCCATTGCTCTGTACTGGAATCCAATTCCAGTAGTGGAGTTCTATGTTAACTGACACGCTAAAAACACAACACCTAACAATGGCCAAGTGTAACCAATGAAAGGGACTGCAGTATAGTGGCACAAGTAATAAATATCGAATCCACGGGTCTCTAGAGTTACTATTACTCAGCTTCAGTTCATTATCTAGCAAACTAGATTAAGGGTTGATTAACTAAACTACTCTACTAACTAAACTAAGTAAAACTACTAATTACAGTTTGGGAACTCACTTAGGTATGATTCCCCCTAGCTCCTCAATTAGGTCCAAGTTGCAATTACCTTTGGTTGATCTACTGATGATTAAACTGCGGAAGATCCTAAATTAGCTTGGAATCTCTTAAACTGACCAAGCCCTCTCAGTCAAACTACCCGGCAGACGACTAGTCTTCACCAGGATAGAAAGCTGAGGCTATGAACACAGAACTCCATTACTGGAATGAATTCCAGTACAAAGCAGTGAATTGATTGACTCTCGCACAACCAATTCACCACTATCAATCAAGGAAGCTCTCTTAACCTAATCAGATTCTATCTATCATAGGTTAAAGCAAAAATCAAGAGAATTTGATCAAGATTCAATTGACTTAATAAATGATGCCTCAATCGATTATAATCAAACAATATAGCATCCAAAACTTCATACAAGAAAGATCCTAACACATGGAACTAGGGTTCCTCAAAACCTAAGTGAAGGGAAGTTACTCCATAGAGAAGAGAGAGACTGCAGAAATCTGATCTAGATCTTCAATCTCCATCTCCAAGCTTGATTCCTGAGCTCCAATGGCGAAGAAATCCTCCAAAATAGCTCCAAGAATGTTCCCAAGTCGCTCTCTCTCTCTAGGGTTCGTCCCTTGGGTGTTTTGGAACCAAAACCCAGCTCTCCCTTTCCTTTGGCTCGAATCTGCCTCAAAAACCCGATTCTGGGCGAATTACGGGCTGAATTACGGTCGTAATTCTTCCATGCCCGTATTTTGCCCAAAACACTCGTTTTGGTTATGTTTCAGCGCACCCAAAGCTCCTCTCGGCAGTGAAATTACGGGCATGGGAGGCCAAATTACGGTCGTAATTCTCCTGCCCGTAATTCTTCCTCCTCTCCTGTTCAAAGCTTCGTTTCTCCCTCGTTCGGACTCCAAATCAGTCGCCGTTTGAACCCAGACGCTCGTAGTCTCATCTTCTTTCTTTTCATAACAAGCTTGCCTGATTATTTGTCCATAAATTGAGGTAGAAATCCATTCTTCTTCAGGTCATGACCGAGTTTCTTCTCCCTAATCGCCAATTGATCTCTGATTGACTTGAAACTTGCGCCTATACTTCACTTTATGTGCTAGGGCCTGAAATGTGACAAAGGAACACAACCTAGCGTAAAATAGGCCAAAGAAGCGATAATGCAAGCTTAAACGATCAAGAAACAAAGGGGAAAGCATGTGCAAATATCGAGTCATCAAATCCCCCCACACTTAACTGTTTGCTTGTCCCCAAGCAAACCTGACTCAAACCAATGCAGCTCTCCAGACCTCTATAGAAACAAACAACCCCGATCGTCGGTAGAGGATTTCCTAGATCATATAGCAGCTTACGAGGTCAACTGGTCTTCTAAGACGTCCCCTATCTCTCTCAATGCGAGTACTAGACTCAAGCTAGGATCATGAGAAGAAGTCGAAGTAAGACAGCCAGTTCATGGATAAAGGGACTCACACCATTCACAACCAAGGACTCGTTGTACCGGGGTGCTCTTTCACTTCATTTCACCGTTGGAACCCCTTTTTCTCACTTTCATTTACATTTTTTTTCTTTACATTTGGTGGGGTTCCAACTGCAGTCTTTTGCACGGTCGACCCTTATTAGTCGAGCAAAAGCAATTTCTGTACATCTGGCGCTCGCCAGAGTACTTCTTTTAACTCCTTTCCCTCAACTCGTGTGGAGGGTCAATGAAATTAAGGGGGGTCGGAAGCTCTATCCGTGCCCTTAAAAACACATCCTCAAGTAGGCAAACCGTTCAACGAGTGGAAGTTTTACTTGTACTAGAGACAGCTTAGCTTCACCTTGTAGGAGTACCCCACTAAGGATCACTAAAATCTCCTCCAAAACCCGAATTTGTGCAATGAACGGTGCCACACACGTTGGGCTTACCCCATGTTTAAGATTTTTGATGATTTTGACATGGAGGACCAACTGCTTTTCATTTCCCACTTGAGCACCCTGTTCAATACACGAGTCCATAACACAATTCAAACAGAGTCCACATTACCACATGAATTCAACGGTCTTAGCTCCACTAATTCACAAAATCAACTGACACAGCAGAGAGCTAGATAGGAAAAATCT
Organism: Linum tenue; assembly: GCA_946122785.1. NCBI lineage: Eukaryota > Viridiplantae > Streptophyta > Magnoliopsida > Malpighiales > Linaceae > Linum > Linum tenue. The sequence goes on along the minus strand of CAMGYJ010000009.1, from coordinate 43,970,963 downwards.
TATACTTCAACATCCTCCATAGTGCTACACTACCTCCCTAGGTTGCACATTACTACAGAGACTGTCAATTCAAAGCATACTGAGCAGACAATTTGCATGGAGACACGTACTTGGAGCCCTCAAATTTAAAAATTTGGACAGTGAACTAGGCTCCAAGCACACAAACAGCCAAACATTCACCCGCATACATAATCGAACACCCCCCACACTTAAGCACGACATTGTCCTCAATGGAGGAAAGATAAGGAGGGTAGAACGAAGTTACCAGATCAAGGGTGAATGATGGTGGATGGGGCAGGCGGTGCATTCTAGGAGGAGAGCGTAGTCGGAACACAAACACCCCACAAAATCTCACAAAGGTTGAGTTATTGACTCTAAAATCAAAGAACAAAACTGACTCAACCGAGGAGAAATAGAGAAAGAAATGCAAACCGACTGGTTGGGTTGCCTCCCAACAAGCGCTTCTTTCACGTCGTGAGCCGGACGATGGCTCCTAAATTTCGGTCCACCCCAGAACCTCTTTGAAGTTGAGGTTCTCGTCGATGAGGTGGAGTCTCAAGTCACGAGCATGTGGTGTGGCAGGTGATGAAGGCTCATGCACTTGATGCAGATGAAGTCTCCACCCTCGAGACCTCTTCTTCTCTTCTCTCGTCTCATTGCCCCAAACCAGATATGACAGCATCGATTGGCCACCATCACGTCCACCAAGAGAGACCGATGTTGATGTGGCCTTGGTCTGGCAAAGAGACACTGCAAATGGGTCCTTGCTAAGTAGTTCCTCGAAGTTTGGTGGAGATATCAAATGTAACTCATGGCCGGTGCATGCCTCTTCCATCTCAACTCCGTCCTCAGCCTGGACACCAATTGCTTCTTCAACCCCCCTTTCTTCTTCATGTGGTATCACCCCTGGGAAATGATCAAGAACTCCTTCTGCTTCACTTTCGTCATCCTCCACAACTTCTTTCTGCACCCTTTCTTGCTCTTCTTCTTCTAGCACGGATTGGAGAGCAAGTTGCCAAGCAATTTCTTTCATGAGATCTTCTTGCATCTCCTCACTCATGCCCACCTCTTCAAAGCTCGGTGTGGGATGTGGGAAGGGGTGGTCGGCTACGACAGGACATTCTTGATCATGATCTTCACGAGAGCTCTCCGTGACAACTTTAGTGTGCTCCACAATGTCCTTGTAGCCTTCTTCCTCCTCCTCCTCTTCTAGTATGGTAACATAAGGGTGATCTAGAGCAGGTTGTGCACAAGATCGCTCAAGATCATCGACGCTCTTCTTAAGGCTCAGGAGGATCTCCTCTGTTTCACGATAGGCCTGGACACAATGATCCATCCTGGAGCATGATCTCTCACAGTCTCGAGCAAACTTCTCCATGAGAAGCCTCAATTCATAGTTTGGATCTGGCTGTGGAGTGTAGCATGGCTCTGCAGAATGGCCCGTGAAGGCCGCCATGGGTAACTCCAGCTCCAATGGCCCCTCTGGTTGTGGGAGAAATTCTTCTCGGTAAGGAGGTTGTTCTTGATATGCCCAGGGGTCTGATTGTTCTCCGTAGAAAGGGGGTTGGTACTGGAACCCGACTCCATAGTCTTCTCCTCCTTGGTTACTCCAGGGAGTCTCGGGGTAATACCACTCGGATGGTGGTGGATACCCCCAATGGTTGGAGAAGCCATGAGGATCCATGATTCAGATCTGCACCAACAAAAACAAAAACACCCAAGTGAAAAGCAAGGGTGGAAAAGAAAATAAAAACGCTAAAGTAACAAACTTTTGCCTTTCCTAATAATCTAGAAAGTCCCCGGCAACGGCGCCAAAAACTTGACACGCTAAAACACAACACCTAACAATGGCCAAGTGTAACCAATGAAAGGGACTGCAGTATAGTGGCACAAGTAATAAATATCGAATCCACGGGTCTCTAGAGTTACTATTACTCAGCTTCAGTTCATTATCTAGCAAACTAGATTAAGGGTTGATTAACTAAACTACTCTACTAACTAAACTAAGTAAAACTACTAATTACAGTTTGGGAACTCACTTAGGTATGATTCCCCCTAGCTCCTCAATTAGGTCCAAGTTGCAATTACCTTTGGTTGATCTACTGATGATTAAACTGCGGAAGATCCTAAATTAGCTTGGAATCTCTTAAACTGACCAAGCCCTCTCAGTCAAACTACCCGGCAGACGACTAGTCTTCACCAGGATAGAAAGCTGAGGCTATGAACACAGAACTCCATTACTGGAATGAATTCCAGTACAAAGCAGTGAATTGATTGACTCTCGCACAACCAATTCACCACTATCAATCAAGGAAGCTCTCTTAACCTAATCAGATTCTATCTATCATAGGTTAAAGCAAAAATCAAGAGAATTTGATCAAGATTCAATTGACTTAATAAATGATGCCTCAATCGATTATAATCAAACAATATAGCATCCAAAACTTCATACAAGAAAGATCCTAACACATGGAACTAGGGTTCCTCAAAACCTAAGTGAAGGGAAGTTACTCCATAGAGAAGAGAGAGACTGCAGAAATCTGATCTAGATCTTCAATCTCCATCTCCAAGCTTGATTCCTGAGCTCCAATGGCGAAGAAATCCTCCAAAATAGCTCCAAGAATGTTCCCAAGTCGCTCTCTCTCTCTAGGGTTCGTCCCTTGGGTGTTTTGGAACCAAAACCCAGCTCTCCCTTTCCTTTGGCTCGAATCTGCCTCAAAAACCCGATTCTGGGCGAATTACGGGCTGAATTACGGTCGTAATTCTTCCATGACCGTATTTTGCCCAAAACACGCGTTTTGGTTATGTTTCAACGCACCCAAAGCTCCTCTCGGCAGTGAAATTACGGGCATGGGAGGCCAAATTACGGTCGTAATTCTCCTGCCCGTAATTATTCCTCCTCTCCTGTTCAAAGCTTCGTTTCTCCCTCGTTCGGACTCCAAATCAGTCGCCGTTTGAACCCAGACGCTCGTAGTCTCATCCTCTTTCTTTTCATAACAAGCTTGCCTGATTATTTGTCCATAAAGTAAGGTAGAAATCCATTCTTCTTCAGGTCATGACCGAGTTTCTTCTCCCTAATCGCCAATTGATCTCTGATTGACTTGAAACTTGCGCCTATGCTTCACTTTATGTGCTAGGGCCTGAAATGTGACAAAGGAACACAACCTAGCATAAAATAGGCCAAAGAAGCGATAATGCAAGCTTAAACGATCAAGAAACAAAGGGGAAAGCATGTGCAAATATCGAGTCATCATTAACTGTCTTAGCTTTCTATCCCGATGAAGTCTAGTCGTCTGCCGGTTAGTTTGTCTAAGAGGGCTTTGACAGCTTAAGAGATTCCAAGCTACTGTCGGATCTTCCGCAGTTTAATCAACAGTACTCAACCAAAGGGAATTACAACTTTGACCTAACTAGGGAGCTAGGGGGACTCATTCCTGAGTGAATCTTCCCTTGCTTGAGAACTTCGAACTATTTCCTACTTTCTTACTGCTTTTGTTTGCAATCACTCTCACCACACTTAGTCCCGCTAGATAACAGGTAGTCATGGAGTAGGCAGTAGATCTAGACCCCAGGTTGATAAATTGAACTTGCTGCTATTCTGCATTTCCATTCTGCGATTGCACTTTGTCACAGTTTGATGTTGTGTTTTAGCGTGTCAGGGATGTTACAGTATCTCAAACTCGCGCCTGGACAAGACTTATTTTTACAGGCTACTGACTCTCTCTGGACCTTTTTATTACTGTGATGTTGACTACGGAGGTTGACAATAGACTCATCGTTCGACCACATCTTATCTTGCAAGCTTGGTTTTGCACCCATCTCTTAGCTGACCAAGGAACAAAGTGTCGTTGCCCGTTCTTCTACACAAGGAGAGTACAGTGTTATGGCCACTACAGTTACTAAGGTGTTTTGGCTTTGCTGGTTACTTTTTGAACTTACTGTTCCCCAGTTTTGTCTTATTACTCTCTACTATGATAATCATGCTACTCATCACCTTGCCTCTAATCCAGATTTTCCGAAGATGACCAAACATGTTGAGATGAACGACTACTTCGTCCGTGAGCATGTTCAGTCTCGGGACATTCAACCGTCCAAGATTCACACTTTTGAGCAGTTTGTCGATATTTTCACTAAGGCTCTAAGTATAAATCATTTCATGTGTTGCTTTCCACACTGGGCATTTCGAATATTCACGTCACAACTTGAGTGGATTTGGAGAGGAAAGTTAAAAAATGGGAGACAATTGACAGTCTGGATCGTGACTCTCACGATTTGGTTGTGGCCTTTTTTCCTGTCTCGGTCAGTTTGGCGGTGTCACGGACTCTGAGGGAACTCTCAAGGGCAGGCCATGACATTCGGTTTGGGTTCTGGACAAAATTGAATGTTACCGTTGAAATGTTAGAAAGTCACGGCCGTGACCTTCACTCGGATTTGGGGTTTATAGGTTTATTTCCTTATTTGTGGACATTGGTCATTGGTTGATGAGTCACAACCTAGCTATTGCAAGAAGTAGCTATTTCTATGTCATTTTAAGAAGTTGTATCTTCTTTCCATGCAAGATAAAAAAACATCAGTAAGAGAAAACAAAAGGTCCTTACGGAGTTTTCCGTGAAGTAGTCTCGTTGATTGTTGTAATGTCGGTGACATGTCGGACGGTACAATCAGGTTTAACCGATATCAGTCACAAAACAGCTGGAACGCCCCTGGTTATTATCGGACGGTACAACCACGTTTAACCGATATCAGTCAGGACGGTACAACTGTGTCGATTTGGTTATTAATTAATTTTTTTATTTGTTTCTTTAATTTGAAAGTTAAATGTTGATGTTGTTTTTTGGATTCAAGTATGAATGTTTATGTTATTTGCTGGATTCAAGTATCAATATTTAGATATTGACGTTCAATCTTGTATTTAAATATGACTATTTTCATTTGATTTGGAAAATTATTTTTTATTTAAAGATGAATGTAGATTCTAGAGAATCTTCTAAAATGTTATATATATATGGCAAAATTCGTAACTTCTAATATGTTATAGATATGTTGAAATTCATATAGTGTTAATAATTTCCTACTTCTCTACATGTTTTACCAAAATCGACATGACCTAACATAAACCGGTTATATTACTGGTCTGAGCATACCACTTGCCAAATCGGCATAACGCTATAAACCGATTTTACAATCTTGATCTCGTTCAAACAACATAAGCACATGTGTCATTTTTCTCTTATATTCGTATTTATCAACTTGCAAGGATGAACTCAATTCCTCCTGAACAAAACTTAGATTCTCAAGCCTATTTCAATCTTCGTATAACCGAGTGGATATCGTGTGTCATTCTAAGAGTTTTGAAGGAACAAAGGAAGTTACTTTAATGGGAAAGAAGAAAAAAAACATTAACATCAGGTCATGGCCCATGGTTCCTATGTGTTGAAAGAAAACAAGAAAACAGTCGCAGAGTAATCAGTTTAATGAAAAGTGGTGGTGGGGAGAGGGCATGGAAAAGGAAACGGAAGCAGAAAGACTTCCTTCTTCTTCAAGTTCTCTGAATCACTTCTCTCTTACTTTCTTTATTCTCCTTTAATATCACTAGTAAGGAAACCCGCCCTCCGCGGCGGGGAGTTCGTATTGGAAAAATGTTGAGTTTGTTTTGGAAGTTGACATATTTGTGTGCCCATGAGTAGATTGAGTAGAGAACATCTGATTTAATAAAAAACATATGATTTGTACATGTAGAAACTTTGCACTGGAATTAAACATTAGGTACATAAGATTATTTTGTATTGCAAAGCGGGTGTTGCCATACTAAAGCAGCAGTACATATTGGTTGTTGTCAAATTGATTAATTACTATTTTGCATTGAATGTGATGTAAAAGAGTGTCATTTGGTGATGGTGAGGCATCTGAAAGTTTTGGAAATGCTTGTTGGAAATGGTGGAGATGTTGACATTTTCAAGTTCAATGTTTGGTAAAGTCACTTCCCAATGTAACGGTTTGGAGTTTCAGCATAGAGTAATTCCCTGCCAGTTGGATCGATATGAAGGGGCAGGCGGTTTGACACGGAAATTGCTAACCAAGTAAACACTTCCCAATTGCAAGATCGGAGCAAAATGGTGCGTCAATTCCGGAGGACCCATGCCCTGAATAAAAGTACCCTGCACAGAAAAAGCAAGAAAGATCAGGAACCCCAACAGGTAAACAATTAAGAGAATTTGTTGTTAAAAAAACACATGCGCCGCTTACCGCCTCATCATTCCAAAGAGTGCAGTGATTGAAAATTAAGTTGGGGTTCTTCAAGCCATAAGAGCCCCACGCATTAAGCAGCAAAATTTCAAAAGATTTTGAAGACCATCCGAGTCGCTGAGATCCAAGAGAAGTTTATGAGCCACCATTGTAGAGCAAGAAAAGAAAATACAGAACAAAGTAGAATAGGAGAGTAAAAAATGACGCGAGAAAAAAAATGGTAGATAAGAAGAAGCAAACCAACTTGCACGAACAAAAAGACGGTAGGAAGCCGCAGACCTGTCATTTCCAGGTCAGAGATATCAGGGCCGAAAACCGCATCAGCTAAAGAGAGAAGAGTCGTTGCTGGCGAAGGAACCCAGGAAAAAGCAAAACGAAAGAGAGAACAGAGAAAGAAGGGGCAATCATGAAAAACGAAAACCCAGTAATAAAGACTGTTTAGGACATTGATTATGAAGTGACTCTACCAAACACTGTTTTGTGCTTTTCTTCAGGTTAGATATCCATAGATCATATAAAGCGAGAAGATCTCTCCACACCACCCAAAATATACATGTTATAGTACATAGAGTGAGAACTGATATTAGTAGATAATTAATATATACATAGTGACCATAAAAAAAACCAGGATAGGTAAAGAAAAGCAAACAGAGTTTTTTACAAAATTCAGAGGAACATGTTCTGAACCGACAACATACATAATTATAAATAAGCCGCACGGCAACTTCAGTTCCAAGTAGGCAAATTTTGAATCACACAAAAGTATTTGGGTTCCAGATTGAAGCACTTTGAATAGTAGGTTTTTCGACTTCCCATGAGCGATAAAAGCTTCTGCCACAAATGGGATATAACATCTGTCTTCAATGCATTCATATGCTTCTTGATAGGTTAGACTGAAAAGTTCTTCAGGCGAAATACAAACCAAGCCCAACACAGCTTCATGATCAAAGATAACATCAACAAATTTTCCTTCACATTGACATGTCGCATGTAATTCGTATTGTACCCTAAATTAAACAATGAAAGGAACGTTTTCAGTTTCCTTAAATACAATAGACAACAAACTATTAGAAAATACTAAATTGAATCATACCTTGGAAAACCTGAACTTGATTTGTAGACTTCTAGACCATAGGTGAACCTTGTCACTTCCAGCATACAACGATAGAGAGTCTAAAAGAAGTTTTTTTTAATAACAGGTCAAGTATATGACTATATATCTAGGATATGCGCTATCCAATACAATTAAAAAGTACAATATTATACATGTACCTGATACTTCTGTGAACGGAACATAATATCGTCTTTTAGCTGCTGAAGTGTTCTTTTGGGTGGAAGAAGACCGCGAAGATAGCCAATAGAGGCGCCAGAAGCACTATTAATGTAAGTCACTGGCACCCGATCATCTATGAGACTAAAACAACAAAAGAAATGTATGTGTCGTTTGTTTTCATCCAACAGAGTAGTTTTGATAATATATAAGCATAGAATTCTAATATAATCATACCTATTCATGAGTTTTTCATAATGGTGATTATAGGAAGCAATGATAAGACGACTCCCAGGTGAAGATTTAAATGCATATGCAGCTTCATTGCTATCTGTAACTGGAAGCCTTGTAACAGCAGTAATAGTGGTAATGAGAAGAAGCCTAGGTTCTGAATCCACTGCAAATTCCAAATATTTTGTAACTTCATATCTAGAGTAATACACCGTCGCCCTGTCCCCTCTATACAAAATATAAATCAAACAGTTAATCCCATTTGAAAGTCGAACAAAGAAAAGGCAACATAAGAACACACAAGAAACCTAGAGTCTTCTATGATGAGCTGAATCCGAAAACATCATTAGTTGAAACCTCTGGAACTGTTAGATGAACAACGCATCCTGTAACATCTGTAATTAAATTGATAGTAAGTAAATAATTCTGAACAATTTATATAAAATAACTTTAAAGGAAATACCTCTGTAATTCACAACTGTTTCCGCCTCCATTGGAACAACTGAGAATGAAGTTTTCAGGAAAGTATTGACAGGAAACTTGGCATAACTCTGATTGTCAGGCACGCAAAATATAATCTGTTGACTTTTTAGCGCAAAACGAACTTCAGCGGGAACAACACGTTTGTTTTCCCTTGCAGGAATGACACGAAATCCATCGAGAACATGCAAATCGCCCACCTTCAACTTATCATGGATTTCTTGAATGTCATCTTCTTCAATACAGGCCTCAAGCATACGTTCCTATTAAATGTAATTGAATTAATTTCTACTACCAAACAGCAACAGTAGAAATTATACTATATAGATCAATGACAAACCTCTTTGTCAAGACACAGCACATGCATTGTTCTTTTACGCTGTGGAGAGTCGTCACTATACTCAATCCACACATTAAGAACTCGGATTATCATAATATCTATATAAACACCCACCTTCAGTCCACGAAATACCATGCATGTGGAAATTGGGTCTGTAACAAACAAAAGATAAGGGAAAACCCCAAAACCTAACACTTCAGTAGTTTTCATTCACAAACCAACAAAGACAAAGTTGAAATAGGAAGTAACAGAGTCTGAAACCTTGTGGACCAGTTGGAAGTTTTAAGTCACGAGGCATTATACAATGATGGCTGATATAGAAAGACAATAAAAGATCATAGATCGGTGCAAACATAAAAAAACAAAGACAAAATGCAGGAAGAAAAACCATCGGGAATCATACCTCATGAATATATAACTATGCAACGTTGATCTGGAAGGTTCTTAGTACTGTAGCCCTGGGGAAAAGAGTTCAGAGAACAGGGTAAGTTGAACAGGCAAAGTTAGAACTGAAATGGAAAGTCGGTGGAAATTGGTCCCCGAACGATTACTTCCCACTTATAAAAGTCGGGTATTAGAGATTCAGTGGGCCATAAACTGTCCCCCTAATGGACCGAACCATGACTTAACAACAGCCAGTTATGAAATCTTTGTATCTGATATCCATTATAGACTGGGCCTAAATAAACTATAGAAATAGAATATAAACATAAAACGATTTCTTATCCCGGCTAAATATGAGAATACTGGGCCCAATTGACATATCTATTTATATCCTAAAAGAGGGGACATTATTTATATAATTGTGATGAATAGTAACTCAATTAATAATCAATACCTGCACATTTGGCTAAATAAATTGATGGATATTATAAAAGAGCTTAATTTGTTGTTACACCGTCATCTGGATGATTTGGAGAAACGAAATTACCTAGAAATTAGACAGATAGATTACGAAATGAATTGATTTATCTTGTTAATAATTGGCACATCAATACCACTAAAAATCAATTTCCATAATTATTTTTTTACATTGGCCATAATACAGTTTTAGTCTAACCAAGATATCCAACTGGAATTCGCAGATATCCTTCTGTGTCTTGAAGACGATAAATTACAGAAACTAAAGACACAGAAAATAAGGCTGCATATACATTGCTAATCAAGACTACTAAAACTGTTAGTCTAAGTCCTAAATGATACATGAACATAATGGACTCCATAGAACCCACAAGAATAGAGGCAATATGGTAGATAGGTGACAGCAAGAGTCTTGCATGTTAACATTTGTTCCCAGACTAATGAAGTAGAAGTTTTTTGTTCGATAATATCTTAAGACACTTTTTATTTTGCAGGTAGAGTATTTTTTGCCTGGACACCGTTAATCTATGCTGGTAAGAATCCACACGCGTGGATGATGATGCTGGTGGGTGGGTGATTCGTGTTTGCGTTGCAGTTTGCTTGAGCTATTGTTGAAGCTGGTTGTGGCCGGCTACAGAAAGAACAGTAAACTCCAGGGGGGTCTGAGGCAAATATCTAGGTTTAGGGAGTTGAGCGTCAAATGAAAACCAACGTCCATTCATGGCGACAATTTCTGGAGGGAAATGTCCATGCTTTTGAGGGCAACGTGCTGATAGTTCGACAGCAGCAACTCCAAGCAAAAATTCAGCGGTTTTCCCAAGCATAATGAAGCATGCGGAACCAGTAGTGTCTCCCACCACTAAATGGATTTTGCAGCTGAAAAAATGTGTCAGAAATTAAGGGTTTAACTGATTTTGGAACTCGTAATGGGAAAAAAACTGTTTGATGCTAAACTGACCAATTTTGGGTTTCCTAAGGTATCAACTGGCCATGCTCTTCACACCAAAAATCAGCAGTACCTGGGAACTCCCTAGCTGTCTTAGAACAAAATGCACATCCTAAGTAAAACCATGGTCGTGAAGACTCTCCGGAGAGGACTTGTGCTAAGCAATGGTACTGTGTAGCCTGTAGGTAAATCCAACAGGCAAGGAAAGTCAGTTAGGTAGGCAAGCACTTTGTTGGTTTACAAAAAAGGAATTTCAGAAACGGCAGAAGTAAGTCGCCAGCAGGCTGATTGACCAAGGCAGGAGACATAATGGTTCAATGTAAAACCAGAAACTGTTTTTAAAATAACCATTAAAAGTAGAACACTAACAAACGGGCGACTATAGTAAAAATTGCATATTATGTTTTAGCTTGATATGGATTTGTTAAACGCAGTGTTGCCATGCAGAGAATTGTTTCTAAAAACACTTACATCTACCATTGATGGGTTGCAAAGGTGGATCAGTTCCATAATTGTCTTGGTACTATCAGTTTCAAAGAGTTGTTCTTCAAAAGAGGTCAAGAACCATGGAGGATAGTATCGAATCGTATTGGTTCCACCAAGAGACCTACACATTAGAACAAGCTGAGCTAAATGGAAAGCAAACTGTTGCAAACGTTATATTGGAAGTAACTTACGCAGAGCGCACAACATTTGCCAACTCAGGAGAAGGTTCCAGCACAAACCGTGTAGTGGGGGTGCTGGTCAAAAAGATGTCGTCTTGGGAAATTAATGAGAAAGTTAGCATCATACATCATAAAGTAGGTAAATGAAACGATGAATTGTGAGGGAGGAATTCGTACTGTAAACTTGTTGTGCTAGCAGTAATTTGAAGACTGCATACACCTAGTATAACAGAACCCGAACGACCAAGGTATGCTAGTTCTTCGCCATCTAGAGATCGAGCAACATCGCCACAAATGGTGATATTAAGGCGTATATGCCTGTAAAAGCAAAGTGAAACGGAGATTAACAAAAAGGGAATCAAATTAAGCTAATGTAGGAACGAAAAAGTATAAAACTGTAATGTATCGAAAACCTTTCGTTTTGTATGACTAGTTTGCGCCTAATAATAGCACCAGCAGAGGTTACCGAACATGAGAGTCCATCTACGGACACAATTTTCCCAACAACATCTATATTGGAAGAAGTTTCAAAACATAGTTAGTTTATTAGTGTAAAGGTTAAATCGAAATGCAGCTGATCAGATTAAAGTAGCTTGGTAGGTGAACCTATGAGCTGGATTGCTGAGTCAGGTAGAGAGCGCAAGGAATTGAAGTCAACAAACTCAAATGAATTAGCACAAAAACCAGACGACATCATGTTGACATTCTCAAATATGGTTCCTTGAGAAAGAACTAAATTCAATCTATAGGAGCAAGGGCGCCATATCGCTTGTGGTTGTTCCATATGGAATCTGGCAACTAAATACATAGACCCTAGTTGCAGATTCGCGCCAAAGTGGTGAGCTAAATTTGGTGGGGCGATGGACTGAATCAAGGTTCCCTGCGAAAGCAGGTACCGGCGAAGTAAAAAAGATGATTGAGAAGAAAAATGGGTATTGGGAAATGGGAAAAGTTAAAGGAAATACCATTTTACCTTCGCATCGGTCCAGAGACTGCAATAGGCACAAAGGATCAATGGATTTTCTAGGTCGCAAGAACCCCAAACATGTAGGAGCCTTAATTTCAGAATAGTTTCTGAGTATTCAGTTTCGTTAAGATCCAAAAGTAGTTTATGAGTAGACATCACTCTCTGTGAGGAAATAGGGGAAGAAGATTTATGTGCAAGACAGAAGAAGAAAGGCGGAACAGGAGCAGTGTTGTTCTCTAGGTGAGGCAAATAGAAGGGGCGTAAAATTATCAGGGGTCAAAGAAGGAAAAGCGGTCAAACGACAACGAAATGAAAGTATAAGAGGAACAAAATGGAATAAGATGGCGCAAAAATGGTGTGATAAGGACAAAGGTGTAAGGAGTAAGTTGTAATTTTAAGTTGGTGTTTTTCGCGTCGTCAAGTTTTTATATGGAAGTAAAGCATATTATTGGTGATGGGGAATGAAAAGGTATAAATGTTGTATGTAACTATGGATAACTGTTAGACATGGAGAGTAAGGTTGTCTATAAGGTTTTGCAGTAAACACGAGAGCAGACGATATCAAAAGACAAGATACAAGACCTAACAATAGGTGGTTCCTATTTCAACAATCAGAATTCTAGAGATTACAAGTGGGAAGGCTTGGTAGGAGATAGAGGAATTGTTGTTTTTATTGCTAATTCATTAACTTTGTTGGCAACAAAACAAAAAAAAAGACAAAATACCGTTAGGAAACAAATTTGATATATTATGCCAAACCATAAAGTAAACGTGTTTTTTGCGGGAGGAAAGGTACAATGAAATACTGGGAGCAAAAACCTAAAACAATTCACAGTACATGATACGTTATTATAGTAAAGTGAAAGTGCATGAAACGTTATAAGTACGATGTAACTTTTATACAATTGAGGTACCTAATGTATAGATAAGCAATTGCTGGTAAAAAGAGCTAAAATATTACAAGATGGAGCATAACAAGTGATATGTTTCTCATCAAAAGTACAATATCGCAAGATGAAGTTCATCTAAGCAACATCTGAACAAAGAGGGTTCCATAATGATGACACAGCTACACTTTTTATGCCTTGTAAATCCTGAATGACGCGCAGTTCTATAGTGAAGTATTTCCTTTGGACTTCTTCCAGCACAACAGCTTGGTCTAAAGTTGTCAACTCTGCAAATTCTTCAGCTGGAAACTTAAGTAACTGGACCACTGCATTGTGTTCAAACTTGATTGCTTTATCAATGATAAAGTCCTTGCATGTTATAGAGGCGGTGTACCTCTGTTCACTGAAAGCATTGCTAATGTTATAAGGTGACGGACATTTATAGTAAAAGATAGAAAGAATGCTTAAGAAGTCATTAGCATTCGCATGTCTCACCCTGCATTATTGGCCTCATGTTCAACTGTTATGTGGTCTGTCGAGCTTATGTCAATTTGTACCAAAGACCAGTATTTTACCTATGGATAACATAAATGAGAATAATATGGCATTTGATGAGAAAAGACCATCGTATTAATGTATTTACTTGAGGATCAATCGCATCAGACTGCAAGTTCCGCATAAGTCTGCAAAATGTTGTTGTAGTTGGCAAAGGATTTCTCAAAAGTTGAACATATGGAGTAGGTTCATTTTCAAGTATTCTGATTGGCTTGTGGTCATGGAAGAACCTGCCAAGCGATGGTAGTGAGCATACAAATGGAAGTGCATTAAGATCATATATTGCATATGGTAAATTGCACTTGCAGAACCTGTCAAACATCGGTTTATACTGATGTGTATATGAACCATGGATCCGACGTGTTGCTATTGTGGTAGTGAGAACCAAGTGATCTACATGAAAAGGTCCCTGACTGTGTAACATTTGGAAACTGACAAGAACTTATAAATGTATGTTAGTTGTAGACTTACTGTTTGGTTCTGGCTCACTAACCAAAATGCTTGTAAAAGTCACGATTACTGGATTGTCTACTTCTGCTGATCTAGCCCAATGGTAAAAGGCATCATCGGTGGCATTATATTCAATAATGGCAGTTTCGTTAACAGTTGATTAATCAGTTGGATTATAAATTGTTCGGGTGACAAGGGCATGCAACAAACCTGGTGTTCTCAATTTGTGTCACTATGAGGACTGTTCCATCAGGATTATAGATGGGTCTGGATAGCGACAGAAGCCTGCCCGTGAGATCTAAATACGTGAATGGAGTTTTAATTATTCATGCAAAAAAATAGGACATAGAATAAATATGTGACAACCTTCCAGGTGTGTCGGATTGGTGACGATGCTCGTAAGTTCTTCAAACTCTGTTTTCCTGAAACTATTCAGGGGAATGCGTCTTTCCAATGGAATTTCAACTATTGGGGTGTAAATTTGGTTTTGGTGTAGGTCTAGTCGGATATCTACAGGTGCGTCTTGCTTTCGTAAGTGTAACCTCCTTCATCATGTAGAGTGTATCTACTCTAAGAATAGTTTGAAGATGGGCAATATCATGCTTTTCTGTCACTCCTTCCACCAAGTTGTCCTACACAGCATTACAGTAGTATGAGTTGCCAAAGTTATGGTATTTGAGTAGTGTGTCATGATTGCACAAACCTCTTTATCCACCCATAAAGTATACATGAATTAACTGCGTTTTGTTCCAATGTTTTCATCAGTAAACCAAATGTGAAGCAGACGAAGAACAATGTGGCCGGATGCACATGTTCTGCATAGGGTTCTTATTGTTCCTGATGTTGCAATTGGGTCTGTATTTTAAAGAAACAGTTATACATAACTCATGTAAAATGAATGCAAGCATAAAATGCATTGGTAATGAAATAATTAGACACATTCTAATCAAAACAATCTATGAGACAATTCTGAGTGTATTGTTCAACATAAATTATGCAAGACAGTACCATTTGGGGAATCTTGTAGGTTGTGGTTCCTTGACATTGTGCTGAGGTTCATGATAAAAGCATAGAGTACTGCAAAATTGCTCCTGAAAAGAACTGAGGGAATCAAATTGAATTAGTACAAAAACAGTAATGCTGATCAAGAAGAAAACCAAAAGTCTGGGAAACAAACCAGCAGTTCACCCTGAGGTGATAAAGTAGAATAGTTAAGGACTACTCTGCAGTGCCTGAAGTGCATGAGAGATTATAAGTGGTAGGCTGTTAATTATCAGTTTGCCAACGCACTTGAGTAAAACTGGGCAAAAGGGAGATCGTTTCAGTGGTAAGATCTAACCAGAAGAATGATGAAAAAGTATACTGCCATTAATAGCCACATGCGGGAAGGTGAGTCATTTTGGCGAACTGTAATTTAAAGATGAAGATCTGGCACACACTGATCTATAATCTACCAAACGTGGGCTAACGAAGAAAGAAACTGACCAGATCAAGAACTATTTGGAGATCAGTAACAATAGACGTCGGGTTTTGTCGGCTGTGGTTCGTTTGGTGCCGCTGTGAGCAGCTGGAGCCAATTTGGAATCTAGAATTGTGAATCTCTTCTTACTCTATAAAATAGGGTAGATAGCGAAAAGGTACTAACAAAAGGGTATTATTTCTATCCGACGGCATAAACGGTGGCATGCCCGTGTTGTTTCATCACGACCTTGTGTGTATTGACTGGGTAGGTTAAAATGTGGCGGAAATGGTTAGTGCGGTCTGATTATTTGATTTTAAGAAGCAATGGGCTTATGTGTTTGTTATGCAAGTTGGGCCTGGTCCATGAGACAAACGATAAGGAGTAGCTAGTTCTTGCATTGCAGTAGATGAGAGGAAAATTCAGACTGTTGCGTGCCAACACTGAGCACAAAAACTGAATTAGGTGTTTTCTCTGATATGTTCCAGTACTCTGAATTCGTTCATTATTAATTAGTTGGTACTGTGCAACAGGCAGGGGAACTAAGTTACCATGCCATATGGTAATGGATCTCAGTTGGTGGTAACAAGAAGGATGAACAGGCAAGCAATCCATATCATAATCTGTGATGATCTTAATCGTTAACAGCTTTGATTCTTGAGAATCTTAAGTTTTCAAAAATAATATATTGGTCACAGTTCGTAAAGAGTTGGCTAAATTATAATGATGTAAAAGAGCATATGGGAAATAATAAGGTGAGTAAAATAGGAGCATGCATTTTCTGGTGCATTGTTCATGAGCTGCCTTAAATGTAAGACACTAAAGCATATGAAAACTGGAAAGCATATGTTATCCTAATCAAGATACCAATTCCAACAGTGCAATAAGCATAAAACGGGAACAAAATGCATATGTAAGAGTTTCTGTTTATAGCGAAGAACACAGTAGGAACCAGGAATGTTTATGTTCTTGTACTCAAAAGACGGAATGCACAAAACAACATTGGATTGCATGTCATTTAGTTCTATGTTCCCATGAAATTTCCTCGATCAACCAGTTGTTCCATTTCTGAGCCCAAATAACTGAAAAAACAATAGAAGTGGAAGTTAGTAATTAAATGTAAATGTTTAGTTGTGTTAAGAAACAAACTATTCATTTGCAGTTGAAAGGTCAGAGTTGAATAAATGTACCATTTTAGATCGCAGATCAAGAACAGCATTCTACAAATCCAATTTAAGTTCCATTAGTGGTTGGAACGCTTTCGGATGCCAAAGTGCAATAATGCGAAGATGCAGTTCACTGTAATATTCTATTCCAGCTATATATATTTCTGCCTTGAACTTGATGTTGCAGCATTCTTTTAGTAACTGAACTTGGTGTTCATATGGCATTGCTTGGAACTCAGACGGTGGCATGCGAATGAGAGCAAGAGCAGGTTCATGATCAAGAATGACTTTTGCTGTGTGATTTCCAGATTCACATTCGGCTTGTAGTTCATAGTACATATGAAGATTAGATGCATGTAAAAAAAAGACAACAGTTTAATAATAATAAACAGAAACTTAAAGGAAGTTTAGGAATACTCAGTATCTCCGGGAATAGCTGTACGTATTCGAGAACCAAGGTCGAACTTAACTATCTTCAATTTGCATCGATAAGGTATCTGTCAATAGTTTATAGTGAGGATAAGAAGAAGACATGAGCATTAGGGAGTCTTGCTAAAGAGTGTTTAAATTAGGAAATATTCATAAACACATTTCTAGTGATACGTAAACTTTTGTTGACAAATGTATAGTAGTATGTAAGATGCAATGACAGTTACCTCAATTTCTGCCTCTCCTAGAGGTACCTTGTTCTTTAACTCGAACAATGAGATTATGGGAGGAATTTTGCGTCGAAGGTATCCAATACGCTCCTCTGGGCTGTATTTAATGATATCGATGGGCAATCTGTTCTAAAAGAACCTAGAATGTTTTGTTTGCTAGATCAGTAAGTTGTTAGATGTAATCCTCATAAAATGGGATTTGAAAACATAAAGGTGCAGTAGGGTGCCTATTCATAATAGTTTTGGTCATTTCATTGTACGGATGTACAATTAGGCGGCTTCCAGGAGATGTTACGAAATAGAATGGTGGAATATGAGCAGATTCGGGCACATTTTGGGTAAGTGTTGTTGCTGTCACAATCAGAGGGAAATGAACTTCTGTGACCTTAGTACTTCGAATGAATTCTTTAACTCTTGTGCCAATATAGCTCACAAGGCCCTTGTTTCCACTATAGAGTTGGACAACATATTAAAAGTGGCAATTCAGACTAATTTGTGACTCAGTATAACATAAGAGTAAGTATTTATAGACCATACCTCATGTCTTCAAGATGAATTTGTAACATTGATATCTCTGAATTCACTCTAGTTGGTCTGGTGATATGTGTTACACATCCTGTAATATCTGAATAATGAATTCATTTGAGCTATTCAGTTTTATGTGTCACACATTCTATGATGTATATAATATAAATAGATTTCATATTAATTTGTTAAATAGTGTATCGATTTCAAGGGGCCGAGAATAAAGAATGAATACCTGAATAGCATACTGGAAGACTTATAGAAGGAGCAGTGACATTGAAAGGAATCTGTAGAAAAGAGTTATCTGGAAAATGCATGGTGCTGCGATATTCAAGCATTTTTTTAAAGGAAACCTGCTCTGTGAAATACAACCTCAAATCGGAAGGTGCAGTGCGGCGCTCAGATCTAGCCGGTATGACATTTGGGTTTATGATGGTATAGAGACAACCAATTTGAATGCTCTTGCAAATCCGCTCAGAATCTTCATAACATACACTCGCTTCCATAAGTTGTCCCTAAAGGAGTATAAATGCGAAAAATGTGCTTATTAGATGTTAGTTGTTTAAAGTATAATTAGTAGGTGTCAAATGTTTATAAATATACCTCTTTATCTAACCAAAGCATATGAACTGAGGTAGTAGATGTATTTCCATCAGAGTCACATTCTGACCATATGTTTAATAGCCGAGCCATAAGGAAATGATTGTTTGTTCTAAGAAGCAGTTTACGAAAAGTTGTGGACTGAGTCATCACATCTAAGAGTAAAAGGGTGTCAAAATGCACGCATAGATGATATAATTATATAATGAAACTGAAAAACTAACTGTCGATGTACCATGTGAGTCTTTCGGCAGTATTTCCCCTGCCATTGCCGCCCAAAATAGGTAGCTGGCCTTTTATAGTTTTCTGTGGCAGGAACAATTTCTTTCTTAAACTGTGAAAAGAAACAAAATGCAAAAAGTAGAAGGAAGATAGAAAATAGGAACTGCAGAACGAATGTATAGTACTTACCGGTGTGTAGTTTCTGGATGGGGCCAGATGAGAGAGATGGGGGACCGGCAAGGCTGCGATGAAGAACATTCGTTTTTAGGGTTTCTGGTGCGGCAAAAGGAGGATCTGATGGAGTGGAATAATGCGAGTATTTTTATTACCAGTGGAAAGAAATAGTTTAATCGGAGGGAAAATGTTGATTAGTTTATACGAGCCATTGTTTTGCGAGTGCTGGTGAAAGTGGCAGCGAAAAATTAGCTGGGCTTGCCACTTTAGGGCCGTTTTTTTGGCCAAAATTGGGCATATCTAAAGTCCTATCAATTTGTGTAGTATATTTATGAGAATGGGTAACCTAATGGAAAAGTATGGGTTTTTTTTTCGTAATCACAAAATGGTTCACGATGTTGAGTTTGTAATGGGCTGTTTATTATGGCCCTAGAAAAAAATTGTAACAGCAGGAATTTGTGTATTTGCAACTATCCGTTGACATTGCATTCAAATCCGTGTTATTTGCAAGCATCGGTCGTTAACAAATTGGTGGCTATTGTGAAATGTCAAATAGTTACATAAGTAAACGGTGTAGTGAAGGTAAATCTAAGGGAACGTGTTAACGCCTTTCCGGATGTGTTGTGCAACATTGCCAACATGGTTACTTAACAAAGGGGTGGTTCAAGTATTGGGAACAAAAATGAACAACAAAAGAGGGAGATTCGATACGAGTTAGAAAGTAAATTCGGAAAAAGGTCATAGGAAGCAATATCACGTGCCTAATTAGGTACATAAAGGATTTTTTAGGGGAACATGAAAAAGGGACCATATAAGTTGATAGTGCTGTGAACACCTAAGTAACAGAATTCTTCTACAGGGCAATGTTAGGAATTATGGTGCACAATGGACTCTAGAGAGTTTGAACAATCATTTGGTGGGTTATGTCTGGATTGCGAACATAGATCTCGAAGTTAAAAAGTGCCCCCTGTACTCTTTCAAGGATCCGTTCCTTGGCAGGCCAATCAAGTTTAGTAAAATCTTCAGCAGTGATTTTGAAAAGTGCATGTGCTGCTGCATCACCAAAAGCTAAATCGCATGTTTCCCTCATGTCAATACAACGGACGATTGGGCAGAACCTGAACAAATGCGATAGCATGATGTGACCTATAAAGATGTATTGCTGAACATACCCGTTCTTCTACACAAGGAGAGTACAGTGTCATGGCCACTACAGTTACTAAGCATGATGGATTTTAGCTAAGTCCATTGTTTGATGGATTTGGGTCATGGATTTGGGACTCAAATCCCAAACATGATGGATTTTAGCTAAGTCCATTGTTTGTTGTCAGGTGTTAAATCCGTGGGGTCCACGGATTTGTTCCCTTTTTTGGATCCAAATCCGTGGACCCCACGGACTTGTAAATCCCACATATTGGGGTGGGATTTGTAAATCCTTGATGGCTAGTTATATTTATAGCAAATCCATCATAATTATATCATCAAATCTATCATGCAAACAATAGACTCTTCAAATCCATGATGGTACAAATCCCTCATAAATCCAAAGATTTTTTTGAGCCAAAACCCTCATTTTTCAAATCCAACAAGCAAACGACCCCTAAGGTGTTTTGGTTTTGCTGGTTACTTTTTGAACTTATTGTTCCCCAGTTTTGTCTTATTACTCTCTACTATGATAATCATGCTACTCATCACCTTGCCTCTAATCCAGATTTTCAGAAGAGGACCAAACATGTTGAGATGAACGACTACTTCGTCCGTGAGCATGTTCAGTCTCGGGACATTCAACCGTCCAAGATTCACACTTTTGAGCAGTTTGTCGATATCTTCACTAAGGCTCTAGGTATAAATCATTTCATTTGTTGCTTTCCACACTGGGCATTTCGAATATTCACGTCACAACTTGAGTGGATTTGGAGAGGAAAGTTACAACATGGGAGACAATTCACAATCGTGACTCTCACGATCTGGTTGTGGCCTTTTTTTCCTGTCTCGGTCAGTTTGGCGATGTCACGGACTCGGAGGGAACTCTCAAGGGCAGGCCGTGACATTCAGTTTGGGTTCTGGACAAAATTGAATGTTATCGTTGAAATGTTAGAAAGTCACGGTCGTGACCTTCACTCGGATTTGGGGTTTATAGGTTTGTTTCCTTATTTGTGGACATTGGTCATTGGTTGATGAGTCACAACCTAGCTATTGCAAGAAATAGCTATTTCTATGTCATTTTAAGAAGTTGTATCTTCTTTCCATGCAAGATAAAAAAAATATCATTAAGAGAAAACAAAAGGTCCTTACGGAGTTTTCCGTGAAGTAGTCTCGTTGATTGTTGTAAGGTCGGTGACATGTCGGACGGTACAATCAGGTTTAACCGATATCAGTCACAAAACAGCTGGAACGCCCCTGGTTATTATCGGACGGTACAACCAGGTTTAACCAATATCAGTCAGGACGGTACAACTATGTCGATTTGGTTATTAATTATTTTTTTTATTTGTTTCTTTAATTTGAAAGTTAAATGTTGATGTTGTTTTTTGGATTCAAGTATGAATGTTTATGTTATTTGTTGGATTCAAGTATCAATATTTAGATATTGACGTTAAATCTTATATTTAAATATGACTATTTTCATTTGATTTGGAAAATTATTTATTATTTAAATATGAATGTAGATTCTAGAGAATCTTCTAAAATGTTATATATATATATATATATATGGCGAATTTCGTAACTTCTAATATGTTATAGATATGTTGAAATTCATATAGTGTTAATGATTTCCTACTTCTCTACATGTTTTACCAAAATCGACATGACCTAACATAAATCGGTTATATTACTGGTCGGAGCATACCACTTGCCAAATCGGCATAACGCTATAAACCGATTTTACAATCTTGATCTCGTTCGAACAACATAAGCACTTGTGTCATTTTTCTCTTATATTCGTATTTATCAACTTGCAAGGATGAACTCAATTCCTCATGAACAAAACTTAGATTCTCAAGCCTATTTCAATCTTCGTATAACCGAGTGGATATCGTGTGTCGTTCTAAGAGTTTTGAAGGACCAAAGGAAGTTACTTTAATGGGAAAGAAGAAAAGAAAAACATTAACATCAGGTCATGGCCCATGGGTTCCTATGTGTTAGAAAGAAAACAAGAAAACAGTCGCAGAGTAATCAGTTTAATGAAAAGTGGTGGTGGGGAGAGGGCATGGAAAAGGAAACGGAAGCAGAAAGACTTCCTTCTCTTCTCCAAGTTCTCTGACTCACTTCTCTCTTGCTTTCTTTATTCTCCTTTAATATCATTATCAAGGAATTGATTAATACTCCCCAAGCAAAGCAGTACTGTAACAGAGAGCCACACAGACCCATAATTGTACTGCCTGCTAGCTGCTGCCTGCTGCTCTGCTCTGCTCTGCTCCAACACAAATCCAAACGCACCCAGTTTCCATTCTTCCGTTTCCTTTCCGACTTCACTTCTTTATTATTGTGTGAACAGAAGAAAGGATCCAAATCCCATTATTATCACCACCACCACCTAACTCCTTCGAAAATCTTCCATTAACCTTACTCGATCCACTTTTCACCCATCTCCCCCCTCCTATGGGAAGAAGAAGAACAACAACAACAAGAAGAAGAGCCTGCTGATTCTGCTTCTGGGTCGGTCTCTCTCTTTCGTTTTCTTCTCCTCCTCTCAAAAAGATGCAAACTTTAAGCAGTACCCAGCTGGAAAGGGAGAGGGAGCATCATTTCAGCCGCAGCAGCAGTGACCTGTCATTTGGGGAGATTGGGGCTCACCGGAACTCCACCGCCTCCGATGGCATCTCCGACTTGGATTTGGAGAGTGGGGAATTGGAGCTGAAGGTGCATTCCGCTGATCATAATAATGATAAGGCTGCTGCTGCTAGAGATTGCAGGATTTGCCATTTGGGCCTGCTGAGTAATGAGCATGAGAGCGGGGTGGCCATTCAGCTGGGCTGTTGCTGTAAAGGCGATCTCGCTGCCGCTCACAAGAAGTGCGCCGAGACTTGGTTCAAGATCAAGGGTAACTTGTAAGTCTGCAACTTTCTTCTACTAACCAACTCCATAAAAGGGCTTGTTTTCGTCCTTTTTTCTGGAATTGAGGCTCTCTTGTTTTGGTTTGATCCAACGCCAAGTTCAGCTTTTTCTGTCTATAATTGGAATCATGAGATCTTCTTAGATTGTTCTTTGTCTGATTCGCACGGCATAACTGTGGAATGTACTTTTCTCCCACTTCAGCAAAGCACTTGAGATTTAACTAGGCAGCAAACGCAGCCTTCCACTATAAAAAGTGGATTACTACCAAAAGCAAAACCAACAATCAGAATGCTATTTGTGGGGCGGGTTTCTACAGTTATATGGCATCTTTCTGCCCTATTTCCCCCTTTTTCATGTTCTTTAAGCAAAGAATTGATTTGGATATAGGGGGTATTCCCTCTCCATTCTCCAATGGAGAATCAGATCACAGCAGATCGTCTGGTTTTGCCAAATGTGAAGAGACAAAGTTTCCACCTTACATGCTTAGTTAGTTGTGGCTGACAATACCCTACTTTTACATTGAATGTTCTTCTGTAACTTGTAATTGTTGATACGTTTTGTTCTTCCTGCTGCCTTTCCATTGTCATTATCCCTGTGCCTCTTGCGGAGGAGTCAGATGGGGAGGAAGAACTTTACAGAAAAATTTAAGTGAGGAGTTGGATTATAACTGAGCACTAGCAAGCTTTTTCTTTTGTGGAATCAAAATGTGAAATGCTTTATAATGGCCTTGCTTTTTTCTCCAAGACATGGTGGTTAGCCAGGCAGGATGGTGTATGTTCAAATGCAAGTCGAAGCACCTTTCCTTTTAAGGCAAGCTGAGAGACCCTTTTCCCAGTACAGCACTCATAGGCTGTGCAGACAAGTTTCAGTTGAGTTTGAAATTGGTGCAATGGGATTTGTGGTAATCCTACACAGTAATCCATCAGCGATCGTCATATTGCTGTGATATTGAATAAAAAAGAAAACGCTTTGAATCAATGTTCTGTTTGGGGGACCAGGAGAAGGAAATGACAGCAAGTATATAGTTGACTAGTTGTGTAGATTTTTTTCTTATACCAATGAAGAGCTTCTGGTTGGCAGAAGTCTCCCCATTTACCATGTTCTGAATGTTGCGTGAAACTAAGAAATCCCACTTGCAAAAACTTCCCATTTGAAATGTAACACAAATTCGTTGTGCAGGATATGTGAGATCTGTGGTGCTGCAGCCGTTAATGTTGCTGGGGAGTTGACAAACATGGCGTTCAATGCAAATGCTGCTGCATCAGTACCCGCAACAGCTCCAGTAGTTCTGGTGGAAGCCAGGCCGGCGTGGCATAGCCGCCGTATTATGAACTTCCTACTCGCTTGCATGGTTCTCGCCTTTGTTGTTTCCTGGCTCTTCCATTTCAAAATTCTTCCATGAGTCCACATCCCAAAACAGAGGGGAGTTGGTAGCTAAGCTAGGCAAATCTGCAAATTATTGTTGTGTATTATGTAAAAAGCTAGAGGGCATCGTGTATTGATTGTTTGTATTATAGTTTCAGGCCTAGATGTAAGAGTCCCAAGCACTCCTCATTTTCGTATATTCCGATTTGAATTTTTCGACATTAGAAATCAAAATTGAAGAGCATAGCTTACTGTTGTGTCCAAAATTTGCCTTCTTCTCAAGTCAAAACCTGGAGAAAGGATTCTGATCTCTGGGATCTACATCTGGTAATGATTTACGATAGAAGACTCTGACAAGCAATGTGTAACAAAATACAATCAAACATGATATGATTGGCAATGGTCATTGTCATTTTTCAATCCGAAACGCTCTAAGTTTCCATTTCTGAGTCACTCTTTGTTTCCATTTTTGTGGGATTGTTCATTCTGAAGTCAGTAACAGCCTTGTCCAGAGTTCCCCTCACATGCTGGCACATTAGCATCAAATTCTGGCATCCATCCTTCAGTACCTCCCTTGCTGGCTCACCTGCATAATTCCCATCCCAAAACATTCTTACTCATAACGAAACACACGTTAATAGTAGAAAAAAAGAAGTCACTCTTGCCACATATTCTTCTCCTGGAACAGATGAGCCCCTGTACTTTAACTAGAGAAGCTACTTTGGTCCAATCACAACAGTTATTTGAATCTTCTAGGTGAAATACAGATCCATGACTAAAGAAGAGTTTGAGCTAACATGAGATAGAAAACAGGAAACGAACAGCAGACCCATTTGTAGCAAGATACTAAACAAGTTGTTGCTCCCCCAAGATTCTGGCATGAAATCAGGATACGAAGAAGAAACGGGAATTCCACAGTAGTACCTGTAGTTTGAATTCTAATGTTAACACGAGCATCTGAGGGATGAGGAATGCTGTAACCACAGACTGATACCCTTGGACTGCAACAGTAACACATGCGGGTGAGCTCATCACATAATAAAAAGAAACAACTTTTTCAGAGCAATTGGAAGTAGTTAAGGGAACACGGACTCTTGATTCAAGCAGAATCGGACGGAATTTGCAAGTGTGTGGTCTTCATCAACAAAAGAGAAGGTTGCCTTGCTTGGATCATTCAGAGAACCGTGCTCCATTTCTCTACGATTTCCAGCAACACACATCAATCAATCGCCCTCATAATAGTACAATAAAGATCAAATTGAACCCACAAAAAGAAAAAGAAGGGCAGGGCAGGGCAGGGCTCCATCGATGAAAAAGGGGAAAAGAAGAGCGCCTTTGATACAACCATTCACTGAAAACTACATCAGCATCTTCAACTCAAAATTTTGTGAACTACCCCCCTCCATGATTTTGATACAGTCTCACTCTGCTAGCTCCCTCACGGTTTTATTCATTAAGACAGATTCTTGATGAATTCCTCCATCTCTGCTGGCTTAATTCTAAACCCACAATTAGCAATCCCGCCACCACATGCAGTCCAAGTCCCCAGTAAATCTCAAACCAAACATACCCAACAGAAGTACAGAACTCAATAAATAATCAGTACCTGCGGAGAAGGAAGAGTGACCGACGGATAGGTAACCGGCCGCAGGCGGAGTCTGCTCTGCTGGGAGAAAAACGAAGTCCGGGAACAGGGAGAGAAGGGTCGAACCGTTGAAAGGGTTTTAGCAATTATAGGGTTTTGTTTTCCAATTTTCTTCGTTTCCTTTCGATTTCTTTTGTATAAACGACAGCGTTTTTAACGCTAAGATTTTTATTTCATGGTAAAGCCTTTTACTTAGTGATGGCCAAGGTTGTCAACCCGTGGGTTGACCCGGACCCGGTCGAGTTAGTGGGTCAAGGGTTAATGGGTCAATCGTTTTAGCCCGGTTTGGCCTGGAAATATAGAAAGAGTCATTATATTGTACTTATCCTCATAAATTATATCAAATCTTATCTAACATATGAGTTATAACATATAATATTACACCAAAATAACATATCGTACTTAGATCCAACATATAGTGAAAATTCACACACACTTATATAACATAAATATTCAAATGTTCAACTTAGTATTCCAAAGATTGAGTTAGGCGAAAAGAAAAATTGGAAAATAGGCGCATTTCGCAAACTAAAGAAAAAAAATGACACAATTTGACCTCCAACCCGGTACCTTATAGCGGTCGGCCCGACGGGTATGTGCGACCTGTTTTTCTCACCAGGTCAAGGTCAAATTGGGTCGACCCGTGGGTCAACCCACGGGTTGACAACCTTGGTGATGGCAATGGGGCGGGGCGGGGCGGGTACCTCAATTCCCATGCCCCGCCCCACGCTACTACGGGTCGGGGCAGGTAAAACCCGCACGGGTACGGGGCGAGGCGGGTCGACCCACTCTTACATGTTGTTCAAAAAAAATACAAGTAAATTTTACTTTTGGGTTAATTGCAAGGTTGCTCACTGGGTTTACTAAAAACATTCATGTTTAGTCACTGAAAATATTTAATTTCATTCATGGTCACTAAGATTAGTTCAATAGTTCAAATTTTGTCACTCTCCGTTAGCCTCCGTTAGTTTTTGCTGATGTGGCAGTCAACTATTATAGTTGACCGTTAAATGAGTGGCGTGGCCATTAAAAAATATTAAATAATAAAATTAAAACATTTACAATTTCCACATCATTCTGCAACTACTAAAAATAAAAACTTAATTCCTATTATTCTATAAACACCTAATATTCAGAACCAAGAATAATTCCGCCGATGCCTCTTAGCGGATCTCGACTACTTCGAATTCCTCGATCTGCTCCGGCAAAGGGTGCTGCTGAATCCAGTTACCCGAGGGATTGAAGACGATGGACTTTGGGTTGGGCACCATCCGAAACCACAACAAATTGGTCCAAGCCATTCTGCAACAACTGAATGCAATCCGTCGCACCCTATTAGAACCTGCAATTACCATAGAAATTAAGAAGGTCATTAGTTGGCTGGCTGCGAGGATTTGGAGGAACAAAGGATATGATAGACATCTTGGGGAACGAACAAAAGGTCTCTTACGAGAAAGCTCTGGGAGGCAGATTTGCCGGACCGCGCCGATGGCTACATCGGTGATGGAGCCGGTTGTCAGAGGAGGGTACAGTGGAGTGAGCTTGTGGGATACTCCTAAGGCGTCGAGAGCAATCCGAGCGTTGGGGAAGAGATTCACAGCGGATCCGGTGGTTCTGAATAACCAGAGCTCGGATCCCAACTCGCTTCAGTGCCAGAGCCTGCTATCTCGGGCAAGGCGGGTGTTGCGCTCTCGAGGACGCGGTGGTTCTGAGGAGTTACATCGGGAACTAGTTTGTGGCGAACGGGGCCGAGATTGCGTTAAAAATAAAGATAAAAATAATAGGATAGGTGTAGGTGTTTATATAATAATAGGAATTAAGTTTTATTTTTATTTTTTAATAGTTGTAAAATGATGTGGAAATTGTAAATATTTAAATTTTATTATTTTAATATTTTTAATGGCCACGTCACTCATTTAACGGTCAACTATAATAGTTGACTGCCACATCAGCAAAAACTAACGGAGACTAACGGAGAGTGACCAAATTTGAACTATTGAACTAATTTTAGTGACCATGAATGGAATTAAATATTTTCAGTGACCAAACATGAACGTTTTTAATAAACCCAATGACCAACCTCGCAATTAACCCTTTTACTTTTTACAATAAAATGTAGGGGAAAACACTTTAAGAATGAAAAATATTGATAATAGAATGGATAATTGAGCCTAACAAGTTGAAAGATCGACTCTAACTAGTTGAAGAAAAGTCAAAATAGGAGAAATATGTATAGATATTGTAAGAAATTGAGATAAAATGAGTCTACAACGGGGAGGGCGGGGCAGGACGGGTCGGAAGTAGATACCCATGCCTCGCCCCACGCTACTACGGGTCGGGTAATACCCGCCCCATCGCGGGTCAGGTCGGGTAATACCCGCGTGGCGGGTTGAAATTGCCATCACTACTTTTACTTGCCTGTCATTAGGGATGGCAACAAAATCCGAACCCACGGGTACCCACCCGACCCAACCCGGTCAACGCGGGTAAAATCCGTGTTGACGGGTTTTGGGCCGGGTTTGGGTTTAAACCCGTTCACTATTCACCAGGTTGGGTTGGGTTTGGGTTTAGGTAAACCTGGCCCGTGGGTACCCGCTCACCCATATAATTAATTTTTTCGGTATATTTAATATTCTAAACAACTAATCTTATTTATGTTTGTGGAGACATGTCTAATTTTTTCTTTTTAATTGTGTAGAATGAAGTTGATGTTATGGAGTGGAGAGTAAAGAAACTTAATTGAAAGGAAGAAGCTTTCAATTAAACATGTTATTTATGGATAATTTATGATTAGCTTCAATTTTCTTGAGTTTTCTAGATTGGTGTTGAACAATTTGTATAGTTAATTTGTGATTTGCTTGAATTTTCTAGAATGGTGTTTTATATATGGATAATTTGTATTGAGAGATTGATATTTGACTTTAATTTTGATAAGAACTTGTAATTGTAAATTTTTTACGACAAAACCCGTGGGTACCCATGAACCCGCGGATACCCAACGGGTTGGGTTGGGTTTGAGTTTTTCAAACCCAGTGGGTTTTGCCCCGGGTTTTTTTCAAAGATAAACCCATGGGTTTGGGTTTGGCAAAACCCGACCCAACCCGACCCAATGCCATCCCTACCTGTCATCCTCTCACTCTCAGTTAGGGATGGCAATCAAACCCATGGCCGCGGGTACCCGACCGCCCCATACCCAGTCAACGCGGGGAATCCCCGCTTTGACTGGGTATGGGGCGGGTATGGGTAAAACCCGCAAAAGGTTTGATGGGTATGGGGCGGGTATGGTTTTAGCCTCCCCACCTCATACCCGCCCCACCAAGAGAATTTCTTCACATATCAAAAAATACGTGGATTAAATTGTAATCTATCAATGATGATGATGATAACTCGAGAAAATAAATAGTAGAAATGCCATTGAGTAACCACCTTAATCAAAACCTAATTCATTTCCCTCAATTCGCCTTCCATCTTTCACTTTCCCCCTTGTCAACGAAATTATGCTAGTTAATTATTACTTAGTAAATGTATCAAGAGTTAGAGCATAATAATTTAAAAAATATTATAGTCTATATTATGTATTAATGGATGTTTTAGGATCATATTCTTTGAATCGTATTTAGAAAATGACCGTGTTTTGTTGACTTCGTGATATAATAGGTTTGTTTATGGTTATAATTAAATCTTTTCTTGTAAGTTTTAGGTATAATAATGTTGGATGTACGGGGATGGGTATTACCCATGGGTACCCGAAACCCACGGGTATGGGGATGGGTTTGCAAAACATTCCCCGCATGGGTATGGGGCGGGTATGTGTTTGCGTATTTGAAGATGGGGATGGGGATGGTTTAGGCAAACCCGCCCCAAACCCGCCCCATTGCCATCCCTACTCTCAGTGGCTAGTTTGCCGTGCAGCATTGAGGCTAGGTGTAAAGCAACGACTGGTCGTTCTGAAGTTTGAGTAACAGCCCAGTGATTTTATCCAATAAATGTAAACTCCGTCTTCGTCGCACATCCTAAACCTAAAACCCTAGCGGGAATTGCTTTCTTATTCCACAAACACAAAGAAGGGTTTTCTTTTTGGCGGTGAATCTGACGACCGCGGGATCCCGGTGACAAAGCCCTAATCTTCATTCGTCCGAAACCGCCATCGAGAATCAGGTTCAATTTGAACTTCTTGATTCTCTCCGTGCCTTTGCTTCTGAAAGCGATTGCATTGTCAAGGTTTCTCAGTACCAGTAGCGTCTTTGTTGTTTCAGGTTCTAATGGCTGCCAACAACAGCCCTCTCCCCGATGGTGTGACCAAAGAACAGGTAAACCACCGCTTCTGGCTCGCTACCCACTCCAGTTTGTCTTTAGTGCGGCTTATTCCGACTGATATTGACTGTTAAGCTCTTCTCGTTCGTATCTTTAAATTGTATAATTTTTGCCATCACGATGAAAGAATTGTTACTAGCGGTTCTGTGATTTGCTGTTGTCATTCAGTTACTTGATTTGGTTTTTATGGATATATGGTAGGTTATGATTTTTGCTCGTACATTTGGGTTTATGCGTACTCGATTAATTTTAGTGTTCGTTGGAAATTTGTGTGTTAGGCCTTTGGCATGGCGGAGACTGAGATGGAATACAGAGTGGAGTTGTTCAATAGGTAAGCTTCTGGACCCAAGTCGCTTTCATGAACGCCTCTTCATTTATCTGTTGGGGTTTGTTGACTTTGCAGTGGAATGTATAAGTATGAGCAATCTTTCTAGTGTAATCATCTAAGTATTTGAACATCTCTGCCCGAATTTTGTAGGTTTAGATTATAGTGTTTGGGTTCATGTCACTTTCTGTATGGACAATGTCTGAAACGTACTCGTCTTGATGTTCTTGTCGGTCTCTCTGATTTTTTATGTTTGGTGTTTGAAACTGATTTATGGCCTCCTTGATCACTGTATCGTGGTAGCTTTAGAGTGCTCTTGCATAGTTCCATTGTATGTAGTTGCGTTTTCCCATGGCTTTGTATACTTGAGCTGTGAACCCTTCGATGTGAACCCTTTAAAATGATTTGTTCAGAAATTGCCTTTAGATGCATGCCCCCTCCCTGTCCGCATACTAACTTCTGCGTATTGGCCAGTATTCTTATTAAGCTCTAAATCAGTGAAGGCGGAAATGCTTGACAGATTGAGTAACCCTATTTTCATTTCTTGTTTCAGGCTTTCACAGACATGCTTCAGTAAGTGTGTTGACAAAAGGTATCCCGACCTTTTCATGAATTTGTTTCTTGAATTTGCTCGTTCTTCCCTTGGTTTACATCTCAATTTATTTAGCAGTCATTCATCTGACTTGGCTATAACAAAGAAGGTGCTTCCCTGCAATTCAGGTACAAGGAGTCTGAGCTGAACATGGGCGAGAATAGCTGCATTGATCGCTGTGTTTCAAAGTATTGGCTGGTGAGCTTCTATCTTCATCTCTGGGATTCTGTCATGTTCTTGTTAGCACTTCCCAACAAATATTATGTCGTCTTGAGTTCTTTATTGCTTCATTGAAACTTGCATTTTATTTCCACTCTAGCTTCTTATGGTCCTAACAATGACGTTGGCTACTCTTGCAGGTGAACGGACTTGTTGGTCAGATGCTAAGTGCTGGTGGTCAGCGTCCCATGTGAAATGCCAGAGCTTAGCTTGATATCTCTGGGCCTTGGAATTCTGCGAGGACACCAAACCATTTATGTTTTTTTTTTTTTATCTTGTTCCGGATATATTCACTGTAAGAACTAGCGTTACTCTGCAAAGAATTCCTAGATATTTTCTGCGTATAGTGAATAGGGAAGCCATTTTTGGGCTGATCTTGTTCCAGGCATGATGTGATTGTGGGTTGTGGTTATCACATAGTGCCCTGCCCCTGGTGGATTTTCATAATAAGATCCTACTGATTCACTAATCTATATTTAGTATTTACTTTTCTACTAGTCTCGACTGACGATTTACTCCCTAAATCCATGAACCCAAATGCGTCTATCGCCTACTTTTCTAAGGCTTAAATAGAATTAGTAGAACCTGAATTCTAAATGAGAACCCTAAATCCTAAGTTGTGATCCCTAAACCAAAACCCCTAACATTTGAAAATTGTCAGTAGTAAGAACTAAGAAAGAGAGATGGCGAGTGAGTTTTACAACCAATAGGTAAATGTTTGGATAACGTTTTAACTTCATGAGTTTAAACTAGAGCTTGCAATGAAGTTTCTTATACTCTAAACTCAAAGATCAAAGGTAAACTTGAAATTCACATGTCATCTAATCCACCTATGTTCCTGAACCACACTATCAAACTTTAAACGGAGTGATTGAGCTACATTAGCTCGTGAGCCTGACAAACCAAACAATATGGTTCAAACTAAAGTATTTAGTAAATCAAATATTTTGAGAGTTGACTCAATTGGCAACAGTTGATCATGGAATGGATTTTCCTCGAGCCCCTACAAACAAGAGACCGACGGTTCAAACTTCAACCATAGTCATTTTCGACTTCATCTATACAAAGTGGTTAACTAACAAAAATCAAACGAAAAGGATTTAATTCTGATTAACGAAAATCCTCGATATGATTATAATTATCATTTCTAGGGTTTTTTTTTGTCTTTCTAATATGTATCCTTTATAGGGTGCTTTAACTTTAATTAACACAAGACTCGAAACAATTTCCAGCCCTAACTTCCATATCAAGCAAAGCCGTACACCATTAGTATTTAATGACACAGCCAGCACATTGAAAGGAGAAGAATCACCGTCATTGGTCGCCTTTTGAACGACAACACATCTAATCCACCAGATTGCAACTTGAGCCATTAATAAATAAAAAGATGTTCAACTGTGGTGCCTCAAATTCTTCAATGCCAAAGAAAGAAACCTTTTGACATCAAAAGGCCAGCATCTGAAACGAAACAGAGCAAAAAGCAAAAAGGCTGTACACTTTTCTTTCTTTATCCTCTTCCTAATGTTTTCTGCCCTTGGTTTCTTTTTCATTTCCTACTATGCGTTTTAGCTTCCAAAGATGCGCCATCTTTCAAAGTCTCTTGTGCATCGCTGTCCATTCCAAGGCTGAAGAGAGCAGCAGCTTGGAGATAGAAAGCAGTGGACCACTCTGGAGATACAGACTGAGCTTGCATTGCGTCTCCAAGTGCCTCTTGCTGCATCTCCCCCACCAAATAGCACAGGCACCTCCTCGCGTATACCGTAGGGGACACCATCGTCCCGCCATCAATGAACTACATTCAAACCACAGATGAACACACAAGCGTTAATGCTTTTGGTTTCCCATTTTAGTGAAACAGGTACGCCAGGGAATAAATGAATGGTCTTCCAAGCTTCACGCTGTAGTTTTTACTGAAGTGCTAAGAAGTAATAACGACACAAGTACTGTACTTACTTGTGTATAACAGTCCATAGCTGTTGAGAAGTCCTTGGCTCGGAATGCAGCATCCCCACGCTTCTTACAGTTCAGTGTCTCCTGTATCTGATCTGTCCACATCTGGAAGGAAAGCTGCAAGTTCACAAAGGTATAGGGTTTATCACATTATTACTCGGTCGAGGGAAAAGGCAGAGCGCTGCATCCAACTCTATATGGATCATCAGTTCAACAGTGTGAACAACACCAGTTTGGTGATAGTATAAGAAGTGTAGAAAAGTATCTGTTAACATGGGGCAATATTGTCCTTGCTGATACTGTTGGGCTACAGATTCTAAGTGAAGTCAGTTATTGTCATTGTCTACCTCACAGCCTTGGAAAGAAATTAAAAGATTGGACATAAGCCACAGAAAGACTAATTTTTTGTCACACAGATCTGAATCAACTGAGAAAGTCAGCATCCAATACTGTTTACCAACCTCATTTGCAATGCCCTCATCATCTTTGTATCCAACCTTTTCAAGTATCTCGTGTATTGCAGTAAGATCCAGCCTTGAGCAAGCTTCACCTAAAGGCGACAATGATATCGCTTCCTGGGCGGCTTCAGTTCCATGTGGAATGCCCATTAGAGTATAGGACGGAACCTACCAAAGACAAGTAGGGGAGTCCAGTGATCTAATTTTAGCAGCTAAAAAGAGAGAAGCAGCAGTCATCAAATAGAAGAACATAGACCCAAGTATTATAGTCAAATGCTACTGCCCTGATATTTTGGTTAGTTGGCAATGTCTTATCTACAGCATGAGCCATGAGTGAAACAGTTATGTCATGAGGAACAACACCATGCTACAGCTTCTGTTGAAAATCTAGCCAGGGGGGAAGAAAAGGAATGCATACCTCTGTTTGCTTCTGAAGAGGGGCCAGTGCAGCCACAAGGGACTTTGCAGTCGGTCTCTCACGAGCTTCAAACTGTAAGCAACGTGTGGCTAATCGCACTAATTCGGTACCATCATCGTTAGAAAAATCACCTTCCAAGCAAGAGTCCATCAGCATCATATGATTCTTCCCTCGTATAAGATCAAGTGCCTGTAACCAAAGTAAACGGGGCAACACTGCGCAATTAGGATTTATCATCTTTATAACGACCCAGATAAGCAATAGAGCGAGATCCTCAAATACCAACTTTGAAGCACAGATAAGAACTTAGATACTATAATGGCTGGTGTAAACCATAGTAAGCTTACAGAATTACAGATGAAAGTTAAAATCTTGGTAAGGGAAAGACAATTACATGGCTTGGCGGTATATGCTTCCCACTAAGAAGATCAAGTAACAGGGTTCCGAAGCTGTAAACTACACTCTCTGGTGTTACTCTTCCTGCCACACAACCACAATACACATGGGTCAAACAAGTAACACGGGAAGAATGAGAGTAATGATTCAAAACAAACGCAGGTTCTCACCAGTCCTCAAATACTCGGGAGGAGTGAAGGCCAAGTTTGTACTGTAACTCTTGCCATCCCTGCTGTTCTTCATTAGACCAAAGCAGGAAAGCCTTGGATTACCATCCTGAGAAGTTCCCATCATCTCAGTACAACCGAACGAAATGGGCATGGCCAACATACGGAACCATAAAAGAGAGAAAAAGAAAAGTCATTTAGGAAAGAAGTGAAGGCTGCTGCTCAAAATGGTACCTGGTCAAACAAAACTCTGTAAGCATTGAGGTCGTGATACAGAGCTCGCCCCTTGGCACTGCAGTATTCTAGAGCCTGAGCTAGATAGAGGGCCACTCTCAGCCTCATTGGCCATTTCATATGCTGGTTCTCCCCTGGACCCATTTTGCACGCAGAAACGAAAAAAGGGTTTTTACAACAGCAGAATCGAAGTGAGGTCAAAATGGGATCGTCGTTGTGAAGCTTCTTACAGTGGAAAAGATGCTTGGAGAGGGTCTCATGAGGCATGAACTCGGCGACCAGCAACCTATCATCCCCGGCACAGCAACAACCCAACAAGTTGGCCAGTCTCTCGCTCCTCAACTGCCCCACGGCCTTGGCCTCTTCCTACGCCCAGGTCACAAACAGAGAGAAACCGCCGAATCGGCCAAGAAAAGTTCATTATTTATTCATCCTCATAAGAAACCCATACTTCAGAAAACAAACAAACAAACAAAAAAGAGAGAGAGGTGAGCAGGAAGAAATCAAAGAGGGGCGCACGAGGAATTGGCGAGAATCAGGCCAAGCGGACTTGTTGAAGCGTTTGACCGCGATCCATCGGTCTTCTCCCCTGAGCTTCCCCTTGTAAACCACATTGGGAGCTTTCTCGCCGTGCTCCGACACTATGTTGTCCGGACTGAACCCGGACGTGGCCGCTCGCAGCTGCTCCAGGCTGTACTCTTTAAAACCCGGCACCGCCTCCCCATTCTCTAAAGAAAAAACGGAATCAGTGGCGAAGATAAGAGAAATGCTGCAGCTGGGCGTACCACAGTTTCCCGAGAAAGTGATGGAAAATCTTGGGAAGGAAAGAAAGGAAAAAATTTGTAAAACAGAGTGACGGAGACGAACCGAGATCGGATAAGGCGTGGTGGTTGGGTTTGAGACGGGAGGAAGAAGGCCACCAGCAGAGCGAAAACTTGGAGCAACGACAACCCATTGTCCTTGCAATTGCAATAGGAAATGTGTGTAAGCTCTGAAGCTCAGACAGACTGCAACCACACTCACACAAACTGCTAGCTGTTTCTTATTTTTATTTTGGGTTGCTTCACTTTCTATCGTTTTCTCGGGGGAAAAGGAGGGAGGAGGAGACAGAGAACAGAGAGGTCGCCAACGTTGTTTGGCAAGCAAGAAAGTTGAAAAGAAAACTAGCTTTTTTGGATCCAACCCCAACCGGCCTTCTCTCTCTGCCCCTCACAAAATATTTTCACCCTCACTGAACCTGCATTCATCATTCTCTCGTTTTATGGCTTCCCGTTCCCTTCATTTCTTTTTCTTTTTAAAATTTCTTTGAAGATTTCGATTCTGCTTTTGGGTCTCTAAACCTACTCCCGTCCATGGCGCGTTGAACATACAATTCGGGGAGTGAGGCAACGCATGTCGACTCTCCAATACGGGCGCGTGGAGAGGGGTTAAAGGTAAAAAAATATAAAGTACCGCAGTAATTTTTTTGTTTTGTTTGGAGGGTAACAATTAGGACGTCTGTTTTTTTTATTTATTTACTATTTAGTTTTGACTGTGTTATTGCTGCTAGTTGAAGTTGGGTGGCGCGTGGAAGAAAAGAAATCAAGTATCGGCGGAGGGACGCCCGGGATTCATCGTGGGGTCAAAGTCAAAGGTAGGAAGAGAAGGAAAGAAAGCGTGAAGGGGATTTCTGTGAGAGCGAATAGATTAGTAGGTAAAGTGGCATTCATGGAATGAAAATGGTGGCCTCATTTACCATCTAAACCCTACTTTGGAATAGGTCTGCTTAATGCTTATCCATCATATTCTTTTTAAAGCTTAGTCTAAGACTCTTTTATAGAATGATCTAGGTTTTATTATTGATATTAGTAGTTTTGTGCTTATTGAGTTAAAAGTACTTTCTTCAATCTTCAATCTTAATGTCGGTATATGATAGAACAATGTACTATTACAAATGTTTGTTACAAGATGGGCCAACGCAAATGTTTGAATGTACAGAAAGCGAAGGAAGAGGAGGAGTTAAGTCGGTTATTCAGCTATATCAATTAATCAAAGGTATCGTGTTTATCTCGCTTGCACCTAGATCAATCGGAGGGGCATTTTGAGAAGAATTTTACGGGTATTTTGAAGCAAATCTGAGTTTCATTGTTGCCTCTTCTGTCCTCCATGAGACATATGGAACCAAGTTGACCTTCCATGGCCCACCTATGCATTCTTTCTTGATCAATGTGTCCTAATCTTGAATGCAAGGTTGTCAAATTGGATTAAGCAATCAAGACGGTTTGACAAGTGATTTGAGGTTTACTGGTAGGATCGGATTCAATCAGTTTAAGTCAATTTTCACATAATAAGTGAGAAAAAGTCTAATACTAAATAAATTATGCATATGCCATGTTTTAAAACAATCTCACTAATTTACATTCATATATTACCAAATTATTTCTTCAAAAGAAATTATATTACAATATTATCAATCCTCATCTTTAAACCTGATTTTTGTTGGTAAAATATGGTTTTCACTTTTTCAGACCCATCCAACCGAAGTGTACTCTAATCATTTAGATGGTCGATTCCGATTGAACCTGGTTGAATCGACCGATCGGACGGGGGGTTGACAACCTTGCTTGAATGTCGAGGAACTAGGTCTCCACATTCATATACATAACAAATTGATGATCCATTAGTTGTACTGGTTGTTTTAAACACAAATAAACCACCCTCAAGCCAACATAAGCATAACATGACATTATTCTTTTAGATGTCCGGATTATATCCATGGAAATCTAAAAGAAAAATATACCTTACCAAGGCAATGAATGATACAATGTTTCTTGATAATACATGGTGCATAGAAGACATCACTAGTGCTAAACTAGATCCTCCTTCTATAAGAACTAGACCAACTTAGTATTTGGTGGCACTTTAAGATAACATACAAACAAACCCTTGTCATTTTTATTTAGTCATTGGCTCCATAATAAGCGATCCACAATGAATAGTGTTCTACCATGAAAACATATGACACAAAGTGTAACATCGACGAATTTTGTTGTTTATATGTGTTATCTTTGACCTAGATCAAATCGCTCTAAACCTTTGATTCATCGACATAATCGTGTCTATAGATATGGATTCGTGAATGCTTATGTTTGGAGTTTGATACTTTCTTTTGATGTTCATCTCATACTCATTATTTACCATACTCGTAATGCATTATAAAGAACAAGAGAATACAATCATTAATATTTCAGTTTTCATAACAATATAACATTGTCCTGGAGTTTAATCGTAGATTAGTACTATTGTTTTAGGATGGACCAAAATCATGCTCATGTCAATGAAATGAAATGAAATCCACTTAGTCATGATAGTTGAAATTTCCTACCTACTCGACCAATACAAGAGGAGTAACCACCCCCTCTCTTGGATGAACCAATCCGACAACATTTTATTGGGTCCAATTATAACCATCTCATAGACCCACCTATCTCACATGTGTATACGGATGTCTTCATATAAACACAATGTGACAAATTGTCATATGTTGCATCACTAACCCCATCGGGCTACTCTAGTTGGTGTCACAAAACATATTTCAGTGTCACTAGCCTTGTGAGCTGACGGTAACTAAGTTTAGTTGACTTGTGTTACTAGGAGTGCTGTTGAGCTAGACTGAGCTAATGATGGTGACCTGGAAATTATGGAACCAAATGGTTGTCTGACGAGGCTGCAACTTGCAAGTCGAGCTCCTTGAAAAGCTGCACTTTCCTCTTCGATCCCAGCTTGTTCTCTCCATCTCAAAGCTTTTTTCCAAGGATTGATGGTGAGCCACATTTCCCTCCCTTTAGGGTTGGACTCTAATTCGAAATCCCCATTATAGAGCTTTTCTTTCACCCAAGTCTGGAAGAAATTTCCTCCGTCCATGTCGTCTCTGACCACAAGTCCACAACACTATCGAAATACACCATATGCCCGTCCCTAAGAACTAAAAAACGTTCCACAAAGAGAAAACAAAGGTTCAAAAAGGGAAAAGGTTATATTACCTTGGAAATCAACGAAAGGGGAGGAGTCCAGTGAGTTGCTGCTGGATCTTTTGAAGTGATCTAGTCTGACTCTATCAAAAACCACCCAATGGTCGCCCATTTTGGTTCCTTAATTAGTACAAACCACACCCAACCAGAATTATTTGGTCTGGTCCTAATTGAAACCATATAATATGTGATTTTGTCCCGTGAAATAATATACTATTTTGCCTGGTTTCTAATCGTTATTTTGGCCAAATAACAACTCAATTAATTGGGTAAACTTGATACGGTTTGATCTATTCGTACCGATTTCCACACCTAATAGGATGTAAATAGAACTTCAAGAAGAAGACTAACATGGATGGTCATGTGATTACCGTTCAAGGCCAACCAACACCAAAAGGTTTCGAGAAAATTCAAGGATTTCATCGAAATTCAAGGAATTGGTTATGAATTTTTTTTTTCTCTAGTGGCCATGATAAATTCAAATAGAATTATATTGGACATAGCCATATACCATGATTTTGAGCTAGAAAATGGGTATCATAACTTAATTCATAACAAGAAACTCCAGGAGGACGTGTATATGACCTAGCTAGATAGTTTTATCCTTCTAGGTTGTATGATAAAGTATTCAACGTGTAAAGATCCGTTCATGGATGAAGCAACCTTCTCAAAGTTGGAAGCCTTATTTGATGAACGAACAAAATAATTTGGTTTCATTAATAATAAAAATGAGCTTTGGGATAGATTGTGTAGCTGATTGGTTTCATAGTGCAGTTACATGCATCTTTGATAAGATATCTTTAGAGATAGATTGTGTAGCTGATTGGTTTAAGTCACAATATCAATATACTCGGGGTAGGATCAGGTGACTAAGAGGGGGGCCTTAGTCACATGACTAAGTCAATCTCAGCCCTTTCACCTCATTAAAATCTAATGGCTCTAATTAATCCAAATTAATGAAGGGCAATGTAGTAATTGTATAATTATTTTTATTTTTATTTTTTATTTTTCCACTGTCCCCTCCCCGTCCCTACCGCCGACTGCTTTTCCATCCCCTCCATCGGCGTGACAATTTTTCCGGCGAGGGAGCTTTTCCCGTCCCCGTCCCTTCCGTCGGCTGCCTTTCCGGCAAGGTGGAAAGTGGTCAGATGATGATGGGAACTCTAATGGAATTCCCCACTTCAATTACGAGAGAGAGATGCGGATGGATGTTGGGAATTCCCCACTTCAATTAAGAGAGAGAGAGAGAGAGAGTTTTTGTCAACTTTTCCGGCGACCAGAGACGGTGGTGGATGATTTTCCGGTAACAGTATTTGAGTTCGTGATGTTTGTAATGTTTATATTACTATTTTGTATACATTGTAATGTTTGTAATGTTAGTAATGTTTGTTTTTCTAGTTTGTATACTTTATGTTATGATTTATACACTTTCTATTCATTGATTTGTATTTGTAACTTTTGTTATTCAAGTTTGTATACTTTTATGTTATGATTTGTATACTTTGTATTCATTTGTTTGTAATACAAGTTTACCAATCTGTATTGTAAGTAGTGATATTCTGTACGTGTAGTATGCTTTGTACTGTTTGTAATGTTTGTTTGTAATGTTTGTTTGCAATGTTTGTAATGTTTGTTATTTTGTAATGTTTGTAATGTTTGTATTACTATTTTGTATACATTGTAATGTTTGTAATGTTAGTAATGTTTGTTTTCTAGTTTGTATACTTTATGTTATGATTTATACACTTTCTATTCATTGATTTGTATTGTAACTTTTGTTATTCAAGTTTGTATACTTTTATGTTATGATTTGTATACTTTGTATTCATTTGTTTGTAATACAAGTTTACCAATCTGTATTGTAAGTAGTGATATTCTGTACGTGTAGTATGCTTTGTACTGTTTGTAATGTTTGTTTGCAATGTTTGTAATGTTTGTTATTTTGTAATGTTTGTAATGTTTGTTGGTTTCTTTTGTATTGTTTGTAATGTTTGTTATTTTTGTCCACATGTTTGTCATTTTTGTCAACCATGTTTGTAATATTTTTTGCATCACAAATCAATACATATAAAGTATACAAATTATTAGTACTTACAATACAAAGCGACGTGATTTGCAGCACAAATCAATACATATAAAGTATACAAATTAATATTACAAAACATACAAACTATACAAATCATACTGACATTTTGTACAAAAATACTAACAATACAAACTAATGTTACAAAACATACAAACTATACAAATCACTGTTCTTCCTTCAAACGACGTATACGATGGAGATGTCTCTCCACGCCGCCGCCGCCGCCGCTGCCGCCGCCGACGTCGCCGTCGACTCTCTCTACAGCCGTCGTTACCTCTCTCTCTCCATCACCGCGCCGCTTCTATCTCCTCCATCGTCGTCGAAGCTCTCTCCGCCGCCTCTCTCTCCTCACCATCGTCTCTCTCTCCTCTGTTTTCTGACGAGTAGATCTACTTTCTCTCTCCAAGGATGCCGCCTCTCTCTCCTCCAGCGTAGCGGCGTTCGCTAGAGAATCGCCTCGCAGATCGCCGAGAGAAAATCGCTTGGCCTTTGTCGGGAAGAAATCGGCTCGCCGTTGCTGGAGAATCGCCTCGCCGTTCGCCGGAGAAAATTGCCTCGGCCCTTCGTTGGAGCCTCTCCACCGCGCCTTCGTTGGAAAATTGCCTCTCCACCGCGCCATCTCTCTCTCCATCTCCGCAACCTCTGTCCACAACCGGCGTTTCGTTCTCTCTCATCCTTCACCGTCTCTCTCTCTGGACAATACAACGGGAAAGGAAGAGAGAATTGGAGAGGGGAAAAAGGAAAAAATAAATAAAATGGAAAACAGAATTTAATTATTTTTTTAAATGCCAAAACTATCCCTCTGATTAATTACTAACCCTTCCTTCATCTGGAACATTAGATCTACCCATTCTAATCTAAGGGCTGAGGGGAGCTTAGCCACTTGACTAAGCACCCCCCCCCCCCCTAGTCACCAGATCCGGACTCAATATACTCAAGGTGCTAGAAATAGGGGTGTTCAAATGGTTACCGTGATAATAACCAAACCAATTAGCCTAAATTTCATTAACCATGTAATAAAATATCTTAACCAAACCGCCTAAATTAACACGAAAACCAAATTAATTAAACCAAAGTTTAATTGGTTTGGTTAACCGGATAATTGGATTAACCAAATAACATAACATTACATGAAAACAATTATCTTCTTAATGAATAAAACATAACCATATGTTGTTACTATCATAAACTATCATTATATATAAGAAATAATAATAAGACTAACCATCCATGATTATCATCATCATTCAAGTCAATACATCATCATTCATCATCTTTGCACCTAATATAGTTAGCTTACAACAAACCCCTTAACATAAAGCTCTTCTACAAATACTTAAACTATACATAGTTTGAGGTGACTGTCATGGTATTATACGTAATCTAAAAGTCTAGTAGCTGTCCAAAATGTTTTGGTTCACTGGCCCATTTAATTTATGACCCATAATGTTTTGGTTTGTTGTGCACATTGAAGTAAAATAGCGAATCACGAAAGTTTGGTTTGGTTGGTTGTATGGAAGTATAAATAATTATGTAGGTGTATCATTAATTGGTTTCATTGGTTAGCAGTGTTGAAACCAAACCAAACCACCTAAACCAAATAAGCTAAATTATTTAACTAATTAACCAAACCAAATTAACCGAATGATACCGATTAATATGGTTACCATGGTAACCAATCCGTTTGAACACCCTAGCTAGAAAGGTTTAACAAGGAAGAATCCAAAACATGATACTTGCCGGTTGCCAATTAGGCATGTGTTTGCCCAGATGAACAACAGGCTCATGAGAACATGTTCCAACATCAGCCACGCAGAGCCATCATCAGCTTGTGCTAATGTCTATATGTACAATTCACTGCTGAGATTGCTTACAAAACTCTGATTTTATGCAGTCTATCTAATCTTTAATTTCTTAGCCTGTGATTTGGAATCTTCGCAATTTGCAAGAGCCTGAGAATTCAAACAAATAGAAGAGAAAAAATGTATGCTAGCTAAGGACCTCGATCGACTGACACTCAATCTGCAAACTCGACAGAAAACACGCCTAGTAGATTCTGATGCTCGTCTTTATTCCTGCTATCCTTATTGGTCTGTGGCAGCAGAGGAAGTGATGTCAAGCCTGGCCGATCAGGTAATTCTGCATTGAAAGCAACACTATAGTTCAAACACCATAGAGCAGTTAAGATCTTCAAGTCTAGACATTCACAATGCTAAGGTGCTAACCTAGTAATTTCTTGTCAAGAAAGAATATTACCAAGTTTACCGTATACCTGCATAAACATTAAACATCTGAATATCAATGGTGAAGCTCAGGAATAGTCCCGCAAATACAAGATAACATAACTTCCTTTTACCATGCAACAACA
The DNA here is from genome assembly GCA_946122785.1 of Linum tenue. Lineage (NCBI taxonomy): Eukaryota > Viridiplantae > Streptophyta > Magnoliopsida > Malpighiales > Linaceae > Linum > Linum tenue. Next base: position 43,927,654 of record CAMGYJ010000009.1, on the reverse strand, counting down.
ACATCGACGGTGTAATGTTTTCGGGATGCTAGAATAAGAAGGCTTTGAAACACAGCAAGCAACCAAGCAAAGTATTTTATACACCTGTTAAACACACATAAAATAAGATCAACGCACATCTACTAGTTACTGCGTGCTAAAAATGTCACCATGATCATGATCTTGGGTTTTCTGCTATACTTTTTGTATATGCTAATAAAATACAGTAAGTGCAACTATGAACTATTGTACTTACCTTTTCGTGCCATACCGACAATATGTCCTCACAAACACGATAGTAAAAATCATGTGTGATGAAAAAATCAAATCACCACAACCATAGTTCACTCCTCGAGAAACTGCACATAAATGCATCCCCGTGAAGAATCAACGATTCAATCTATCGCAACAAACTTAGTGAAACAATTCTAACAGTAAAAAAGAATCATCATAAATTGAAACAAATAAAAATGGAGATGAGTTGGAATGATAAAGGCAATACACTTATTTCCTATAAACATCGTGCACATATAGGTTTCAGGACTTACAGTTGATCACGAGCAATTCCACAGCACTCTCTGGAGGAGGAAGCTTGGCAAGTTTAGATCCCTGTAAGAGAGAGTTGTACCTGATTGTAAAAGATTAATTTAATCCCAAGTAGCTAACAACATGAAGTGAACAAACAACACCAGAATAACTTATATTTACCTCACGACAATGATAATTTGGACCAGGGAGCTGAGTTGAGTAGAACGTTACTATACGAAGAATCTGACAAACCTAAGATATTCAAAGGAATTAGACACAAAAGATACTGAACCATTGAAAGAAAGGAAGAAAAGGGTTAGCAGGGGAAAAAGATACTGACCCCTAGATAAGTAAGAACCCTGCACCATATTAGAACTGTATAAATTCTTTTGCTTTGTAGAACGAAAGGGTGAAATGTCCACTGCAATGGATGAATACTCATTAGACGATCCAACCATAGCAAAAAAAGTACAAATGTGCATGTTAGTATCAAGAATAATCCCTAAGTGATAACTGTTAGTAGGCCAGTGGATCAAGGTAAAAAGTCATTAGCATGAATGATCATGTCACTTAACAAGGAATATATCAAGTTAAAATATAGGCATCATACAAGAAGGGCACAAAATCTTACCAACACGAAACACATAAAAATGAATGTAAATAACATCTCGCTAATGTACGATCTCTCTTGACCAAGTTCCTGAATAGAACATAAACCATATTAGATGCAAATCAGTTATGCATCAAACTTAAACTAGACCACATTTTAGAGGATGGTCCTAACCGGAAGAAAGAAAAAACCAGTATCTTGAAGTGTTGGCCCTGGCCGGTGCATGTAATGGATCCCATGAGCAGCTAATCCATGTATATACTGCAAAAGTGTGAAAAAAACATAAGAAGAAACCAATGATTTGCACATCCCATAATATTTTTGCTTGACCATCAGGAATGGCAAGTGGAAAGATGCATCATTGTAAATGCACCACCTTGGAGAAAACAATTGAAAAAATAACGACGATTGAGAAGACAACAATAAAATCTCGAGAAAGACGAGGAATGAAGCTAGCAATAGGATCCGGCCAACAATAAAACCGAATCTTAAATCGAACCATTAAATAACCAAGCAGTAAAAGTAGAACTTACCTGGAAAAATATTCCGGCAAGAAGATGCTTCCAGTTTTCGGCAACGAGAAACAATTCTATCGACATTTCCGCGGATAATTTCCTCCATAGCTTCAATGGACCAAACCCGCAAGTGCCAAGTTCAACTCACATTCATAGAAAATCATGAAAGCTGGAAATTAAGGCAAGAGAAGATCGTGGCAGAAGACATGAAAGAAGAAACCAACCTTGAGAACCTTGCGATTGATGTAGATGAGCATTTTGGGGGAATGGGAGGTTGGGGAAGATTCGACATTTATTCAATGGAGGCCTTGGCAACCACCAACACAATCACAATAGCCGATAGCTTCTTCTTCTTGCATCATCTCCTCTAACCCTACACACTTTACGATTCTTTTCTTCCTCGTAAAATCATTCAAGTGAGGGAATTTCAAGAAAAAACAAAAAAAATTCTCAATTCAGAGCAGCAGAGGAATTCGACAGAAGAAATAAGTTAAGTTGCAGAAAGAAATTTGATTACATTAGGATTCGAATGGGAAAATATCGAAATTTTCAAATTCTATGGAAACTGAAAAAGTTATAAAACCTCTCTCTCTCTCTATTGTTTGTTCATGTTATTCATTCAAGAAGAGAACGTGGGAAAACTTGATGATTTTGAAAAGAGAAAAAAGAAACAACAAAGAGAGAGTGGAAATTACAGGAAGGAGAAATTGACAGAGACAAGGGAACAAACGAAAAAGGCAGTTAGCAAAATGCTCTACCTTGTGTATGTCTGTATTGACGCCACTCCATCCATTGGGCCGAAGGCCAAACATACTTTACGAATTTGGGCTTTTCTGTTGAGATCCATGTGACGTTATCATCGCCGTAATGTGTGTAATTTGCTTGCAATTGCAAGGGATTAGATAGGATAACAACACCCCTTGTGTTGTTATAATAACAACAAATTTCTATAGGGGCTACAAAGTAAAATCAGGTTAATAACGAAATAAAATTTGATAAAAATCTAAAACCCTTTATGTCTGCGATCCCTATATCTTCTTCAACCCTACCGCTTTTTCTCCTCCGCTTCTGCTTCTTCTATCACCGAAGATTATCTCTCGTCGGCCCAAAATTCCTATTCCAATCGGTGCCTCCGAAGACTGTGGAACACCAACGCTGATTGCCTCGTCTTCACCAATGCAGCTGTAAGAGCTGCGATATTCGAAGGGTCCAGCCCAGTTTTGGCCGCTCGGAGTTATTCTCGGTGTCGACTATCCATCGCCATTGTTGGGGCTCTCATTGAGACAACAGCGTTTCACGGAGAAGATGAAGAAGATGTATAGGGAGAGTATGGCAGCGTAGATCTTGATTAGATCATTGACGTAGATGGAGTTCTGTTTGGTGTTTGCTCTTACGATGTTGAATCTTAGAAGAGATGATGCTTCCGAATTGAGCCACTTGGTGTAGCGAGAAGACACCGCAGCTAATTGAATTAAGAAGCTCTCTCCATGATTTTTCTTGTTGATCTATTTTGGGGATTTTTCTGGTGGCTAGGGTGAGCAGAGGGGTTGAGATCGGAGCTGGGGCGAACCAGCCGTTGGCTTGAATCATACGGTTAGCCAAGCTTCTCAATCTGTCAAGATATGGTAGAATATTGATAAGCATACTTCAAAGAGATGGAGAAAGAGGTGTTTATCCTAAGTGAGTTGAATTCCCTACTGCTGCTCCATGGAATGTCCCTAAATGGCATTCTGTTTATGGTGTCCATCGATCTTGTGATTGTCATGTACTTTCTGTTTCAGTTGAACTGAGTTTGGGAATGAATGTTCATTATCTGGTCATTGTGGAAGTCTCTATTCCCATATGACTCGCTCTCTTCAAGCCATATTGTTTGTGTTGTTTTTTCTTCATCATAATAATATATCACAACCTCGATGCTTTCTTGGTTTCGGGGGTGAGCACCTAAATTTTACCGTTTGATCAATTTGCATTCTCAATTGATGAACTAGTCGCTAATCAGAAACATTACAAAGCATAGCATAAATATTTCTAAAACACACCAGAAACTTCTTAATGCAGACCACAAATCTCCCGAAGCATACCAAAACTATTTTTCAAGTAAACACAAATATTTATAAAGCACACCAAAATCATCATAATGTAAATTATAAATTTTTTAAAACATACTAGAAATGCCACAGAGCAGACCACAGATATTTAAAGCAAACAAGAACATCCTAATGCACACCACAAATATTTTGAAACATACATCACAAAGCATACCACAAATATTTCTAAAGCACACAGGAAATTAAACCTCCTAATGCATACCACAAATTACATGAAACACAACAGAAATGTCCTAATGCAGACCATAAATATTTTAATACGTACGAGAAACACAGCAAAGCATACCACAAATATTTCTAAAGCACATAAGAAACCTTCTAATGCATATCCCAAATTTTTTGAAGCAAACCAGAGACACCACAAACCATACCACAAATATTCCTCAAACACACTAGAAACCTCTTAATGCAGACAACAAATTTCTTAAAACATACCAGAAATACAATAAAGCAAACCATAAATATTTTTAAAACACACCAGAATTCTCCAAATGCCAACCAAAAATCTCCTGAAGCAAACCAGAAACACCACAAAGCATACCACAAATATTTCTAAAACACACAAAAAATATCTTAAAGCATACCACAAACATGAGAAAATAAACCACAAAAAACAGACCATATATAAGAGAAATTAATCCACAAATCTCATAATGTAGATCACATAATCTGACAACTAGTAAATGATGACTAAATTTTGGTGAACGACGACCATTATATCATGATGCACTACTCTTTCATGTGTGTCATGACATTACTATCAGATATTAACAAGTTATTTTAACAAAAAAAATTATCATCCATGGGCTCGATGCTAGTTTGTAAATTTACATTATGCATTGCATCTGATTCATTCTCTACAAGGGAAATTAATCTTCCAAGTGTCATGTAAAACTAGAACTCTAAATTTGCTTCTCACATAAAAACAGAGCTTGCTTTATTATTAAAAAAACTTTGACTTGCTTTCTGTTAGCGAGTGATAATTAGTTGTTATAAAAAAAATTAATTCTAAATGGGATGGTTAGTGTGCAAGCGGACTGCATGAAGCGGGAAACACGGATACTTTTTGTAAGGACTATTATGTCCTTTTTTATTTTTCCCGTAGACAAATTAAGTCAACCAATGTCTAATAAAAAGTAAGCAGAACTCTAGCTTTCTATTGGCTAACACATTTGTTGTCATAATAACAACAAATAAAGTGTTGTTATCCTATCTAATCCCCAATTGCAATTAGTTGGCTTAATCGCCTAAGTAGTAAGTAGTTTTCACAAATTAAAATAAATTAATGAAGGGGAAACAAATATTTTGTTTAAAATTTTCTGTTGGGGTAAATTGCATGTTTGGTCACTGTGATTACTAAAAAGTGTTACGTTTGGTCACTACAAATATTTAATTTAATTTGTGGTCACTAAGATTAGTTTAATAGTTCAAGTTTGGTCATTCTTCGTTAAATTTATCTGATGTGGCAATCAAGTATGATAGTTGACCGTTAAATGAGTGATGTGACAATTAAAAAATAAAAATAAAATAAATTGTACATATTTATAATTTCCACCTCATTTTCATAACTAATAAAAAATAAAATTAAAAATCAATTTCTACAACTTTCTCCTTTGTACTCCACTCCCATCGGATTCCTTGTTTTCACGACCTATGCTCCGACGGGAGCCATAAAAAAATCAATCATTCTCTTCTTGACCTCCTCCGACTACCTATGCAGAGGTCGGAAACTTCCTCCAATCGTGTTGGGTGCCCTCCCAATCCTTGGTGGAGGAATGCTTCACAAAAACACCATCTTGTTGGCCAACCGTCTGGGCTTCATAATGGGGAAGCACATGGAGTACGACAATACTTCCATCACCCGGATCTCCTATTGCGACTGCTGGCAAACTGCAATCGAGGCTTATAAAAGCCTTATCGGCACTGTACTCACACACCAAAATCAATCAAACCGGTTTTCCTTCTCTTTTCTCAACTCGCAGTTCCCATCTTGTCGGATTCCCTATTCAACTGTCGCGGCTCCGAACCCGGATTCCCATCTCCTCGAAACCCTAACAGAAGAACCCATCATCAAACAAACCCCTATCCGAAACCCAAATTAAATGCCTTGTCTCGCTAATTGCTCCTACAGCAAGTTCAACGATGTCATTAACAACATCGTCGCCCTACAGCAGGTCCTCCTTTCCGCTTCTCGGAAACTCATCACCTGCAGCAACGGGTCATGTCCGGCTGCCGAAACTTGCCTCCACCGATGGGTTTCCACGACACCCAAAACTCCATGTGTTAATCGCCGATTATGGGAGCAGGGGTCACGCGGGAATCGAATTATGGGGGGAAGGCAAGGAATCCGACGGGAGGGGAGTATAGGAGAGAAAGATGTGGAGATTAATTTTTAATTTTTATTAGTTATGAAAATGAGGTGGAATTGTAAATAATTAAAAAAAATATTTTTAATTGTCACGTCACTCATTTAACGGTCAATTATCAAGAGTTGACTGCCACATCAAATAAATTTAACGGAGAGTGACCAAACTTGAACTATTAAATTAATCTTAGTGACCACAAATGGAATTAAATATTTGTAGTGAACAAACGCAATACTTTTTAGTATTCACATTGACCAAACATGCAATTTACCCTTTTCTGCTGCATCTTTCTTTCTACTTGCCTATTCCATTAGTACAGTTTCCTTGCAATCGACTGTTGTTGCAGCTCATAAGCAGCTGCTTCTTTTAAGGTAAAGCATTTCCTCAACAAATCCAGGCTTGCCCGTGAATTGTGATGGCAGTTGACAGATGGATCATGGATGATTGTGATTCAAGAAATCCAATTGATCTTGTTTCCTTTCTTCTTGGCAATATACAACTAGTATTTTACGATTCAAAGACATAGTAAAGTTGTCAAGAGCTTAAGCAAGACCAAAAATCAAATCAAGTAAATCTCTTAAGGATTTACTGAGCTGCTTTGTTCGAGTCACAGGCCAACGGAAATGGCCTCCAAAAACCTCTAAGGATTCTGGATCTAACTTGGTAGTACTCTGAGGAAACTGTCACATGTGGCAGATGACATGGCGCCAACAAGGTGACAACAAGGCGGCTGCACATGTGGCATGTATGGAAGACTAGTAGCATAGAGATGCTCCTAGGATTCTCCACCTAAATGAGAGCTTAATGGTGCACTTATGGGCTACATTATGGGTAGCATTAATAGAGTGCATTATGGGGGGACTTTATGGGGTGTATTGATGTATAGAGGGACCATTATGAGGGGCATTGATGCCTTGTATGAGGAGAGGCCTATATAAGGAGCCATCTCCCTCACTTGTAACTCATTCCATCATTTTTTAGAGTAATACACACGAGAGAGTTCTCCCACTTCCTTTGTCTTTGTTCTTGTTCTTTGCTTTCAAATGAGTGAGAGAAAGGCTGCCTAGCGCTCTAACGAATTTGAGAGCTAGGGCCGCACGATCGAGAGTAAGGTCGTGACAAGTGGTATCAGAGCCTGGTTCGGCTTTGTGCTAGCAAAGTTGAACCTAGAGCCAGAAGGAAAGGAAGAACCTCATAAAAAATGTCGGGATCAGAAGTCCATGACGATGCTGAGAAGCCGCGTGGAAGAGAGCCCACACCGGGCCAGAGAGGAAAAGGTACGTCGAGCACTCGTGATCCTCTCAAGTGTCTAGAAAGGCGAGTCTCGAGGATGGAAGTGAAGATGGCGGAAGATATCACTACCATCGAGGATTTGGGAGGTAACTTCGCCCAAGTCAAAAGCGATGTTCAAGGAATGGCTGGTAGGTTGACAAGCTTGGAGATCAACCATGATGGGATGCGGGAAGAGCTTGTGGCCCTCATCAACAACACCATCACCGCCTCCATGAACAACGCCCTTGAAGTTGTGAAAGAGCAAGTCCAGGCTGAGCTGGTCGGCGTGAAGGAGGAGATTGCAGACCTCAAGAGTGAGGTCACTCTCGTGAAGAGAGCTATGGCTCTTACGAGTTTCTTGTGATGCCATTCGGTCTCACCAACGCACCAGCCACGTTTTGCACTTTGATGAATCAAGTGTTCGAGCCATTCTTGGACCGGTTTGTCGTGGTCTACTTGGATGACATCGTCGTGTATAGCAAAACACTCGATGAGCATGCCGAGCATCTACGCCAAGTCTTCCAAGTCCTTCGCGACAACGAGTTGTATGTCAAGAGGGAGAAGTGCACATTTGCCGCCACGGAGGTTCCATTCTTGGGGCACATCATTGGTGGAGGCAAGTTGAAGATGGATGGAGCAAAGGTGCAGGCAATCCAAGAATGGGAGCCGCCGACGAATGTGCCAGAGTTGCGGTCATTCCTCGGCCTTGCCAACTACTATCGGAGGTTTATCAAGGGCTACTCCAACATTGCGGCACCCTTGACGGATCTCTTGAAGAAGAACAAGGCGTGGGATTGGTCGGAAAAGTGCCAAGAAGCATTCGAGGCCTTGAAAGCAGCAGTGGTGAAGGAGCCCGTGCTCGTGCTCCCCAACCCGACATTGGCCTACGAAGTGCAGACCGATGCATCCGACTTCGCGATTGGAGGTGTGTTGATGCAAGATGGGCATCCCATTGCCTTCGAAAGTCGGAAGCTTAGCGAGACGGAGAGGCAATACACCATTCAAGAGAAGGAGATGACGGCCGTGGTGCATTGCTTGCGCACATGGAGGCACTACTTGTTGGGGTCAAAGTTCGTAGTGAAGACGGACAACGTGGCAACGAGCTACTTTCTGACGCAGAAGAAGCTCACCCCCAAGCAAGCGAGGTGGCAAGACTTTTTGGCCGAGTTCGACTTCGTCATGGAGTACAACCCAGGCAAGGCGAATTCCGTTGCCGATGCTCTTAGCCGCAAGAGTGCAGCCGCAAGCATCAGCCAGCCCATGTTTCCTTTGAAGGAGCGGATCGTTGAAGGCCTTGGCCATGACCCCTCTGCCAAAACCGTAGCGGAGTACATCGAGCAAGGCAAGACTCGACGGTTTTGGATGAAGGATGGGCTCATCATGACCAAGGGAGAGCGAGTGTTCGTGCCAAGATGGGCCAACTTGAGGAAGGAGATCATGAAGGAGTGCCATGATTCCAAGTGGGCGGGCCATCCCGGCATCGAGAGAACGCAAGCGCTCATCGAAGAAGCATACTTCTGGCCACGTATGAGAGACGATGTGGAGATGTATGTGAAGACTTGTCTTGTGTGCCAACAAGACAAGATGGAGCAGAAAAGCCCGGCAGGCTTGCTAGAGCCCTTGCCCACACCTCAACGACCATGGGAGAGTGTAAGCATGGACTTCATCATCGGACTTCCCAAAGTCGATGGATGCGGTTGCATCATGGTTGTGGTGGACAGATTCTCGAAGTATGGAGTGTTCATCCCCGGCCCAAAAGACATGACGGCAGAGGATGCGGCGCGACTATTCTTCAAGAACGTGGTTAAGTATTGGGGCGTTCCTAGCAACATCGTGAGCGACAGAGATGGGCACTTCACGGGCAGATTTTGGCGAGAGTTGTTCAAGATCATGGGCTCAGACTTGAACTTCTCGACGGCATTTCATCTTCAAAGCGATGGACAGACGGAGCGGGTGAATGCCTTGTTGGAAGTGTACTTGCGACACTACGTAAGTGCAAACCAACGAGATTGGGTGAAGTTGATGGATACGGCACAATTCTTCTACAACTTGCACCGCAGCGAGTCGACCAACACGAGTCAATTTGAGTTGGCGACGGGGCAGCAACCTTTGACACCTACGACGGTGGCAACGGGATATAGAGGCAACAGTCCGGCGGCCTACAAGTTCGCTAAAGGCTGGCACGAGAAGATGGAGATGACCAAGTCTTACTTAGCCCGCGCTAGTAAGAAGATGAAGAAATGGGCGGACAAGAAGAGGCGGCACTTGGAGTTTGAAGAGGGAGACATGGTGATGATCAAGTTCTACCCTCATCGCTTCAAGCATCTCAAGAACGTGCACAAGGGACTGCTTCGCCGCTATGAAGGGCCATTCCCCATCGTGAAGAGGATTGGCGCGGTGGCGTACAAGGTTGAGTTGCCGACGCACTTGGAGATCCATCCGGTCTTTTATGTGAGCCAACTCAAGCCTTTCCACGAAGACAAGGATGATGAGCAACCAAGAGAGTCGCAGCGCGCTCCAACACTCATCACCAAGACACACGACCATGAAGTTGAAGAAGCCATGGCGCGTCGTGTCATTCCTCGTCGTGGCGTACATCCAAGCTTTGTGGAGTACTTGGTCAAGTGGCGCAACCTTCCGGAAAGTGAAGCAACTTGGGAGAAAGAGCTCACGCTTTGGAAGAACAAGGACTTGATCGAGGCATTCCATCAAGAGGACGCGACGAGGGCGTCGCGAGCATAGGTGGGGGAGGATGTCACATGTGGCAGATGACATGGCGCCAACAAGGTGACAACAAGGCGGCTGCACATGTGGCATGTATGGAAGACTAGTAGCATAGAGATGCTCCTAGGATTCTCCACCTAAATGAGAGCTTAATGGTGCACTTATGGGCTACATTATGGGTAGCATTAATAGAGTGCATTATGGGGGGACTTTATGGGGTGTATTGATGTATAGAGGGACCATTATGAGGGGCATTGATGCCTTGTATGAGGAGAGGCCTATATAAGGAGCCATCTCCCTCACTTGTAACTCATTCCATCATTTTTTAGAGTAATACACACGAGAGAGTTCTCACACTTCCTTTGTCTTTGTTATTGTTCTTTGCTTTCAAGTGAGTGAGAGAAAGGCTGCCTAGCGCTCTAACGGATTTGAGAGTTAGGGCCGCACGATCGAGAGTAAGGTCGTGACAAAACCCAAAGAAGATCAAACGAACCGATGACAGAAAACGATTGAATCCACTGATGCAATAATTAATAAAATAAGAGACGAAACACCATCACTTCATTCATGCTGATATGCACACTTGACATATATGACGAAGGTATCAGAGTTTCAAGGTTCAGCTGATGCTACTTGTATCGATCCAACAAAGAGAGAACAACATCAAAAGAAACTAGTCTTAACTGCTACTGCTACTAGAGTTATAAGAGGGTTCAGCATCACCCATCGAGCTGCTTATTCTTTTCCCATTCCAACTGCAGGATTGCACAGTCGCTCATCCCAATCTAGTTCATATATATTTTTTATAAGAGAAATATTCTATCTGTGCCGCCTGTATAATTACAAAAGCATTCATCTTTCTTCTTCCTCGATCCTTGGAGAATGCTTGTCAAAAGAGCGAACAGCATATTAAGCAGAACTAGACCCTTCCCACAGGAGAAACGGGTGGGTATGAGACATATCTTGCAGGAATCTCTCCGCCAATTCCAGGTCCTCCTGTCCATGCATCATTTTGGGCAAGTAGGGCGTCCAGAGTAGCTTTTCCCTCGAGCGAGCTGCATGATTCTTCGACTTCCATAAGTTTCTTACCATCCACGACTGCTATACAGAGGGCGAATGCTTGCAGAGGTGAAAGCAATGAATGGAACTCGACCGTGTGGATCCCATCCTTAAAAGGTGCCAGGCTGAACACAGGCTCATTATTTCCTTCTCCCCCCTATCAGAACAAGTAAGAAATGCAGGTTCAGAGATGATTAATTCTGGTGCAGTTGATTTTATCTTCCCTGCTTGCTTAATGGAAACTTTACCTGAGGGATGAGATCAAATTTATCCGTGGTAGTAGAACAAGGCTGGAATGGAACTGGTTTCTGGTTAAGTTCATTTGTGTTGTTGTTGAGAACCCGAAGATTACAGCCCAAATCCCAACCTCCACAATCACATGACCCCCCAGATTTCCAACGTTGGAGCAATGATGAAGGCCCTCCCTTGGTGGTGGGTATTGAATGAACACCACCAGGAAGTACAGCTGTCACACTGATAAAGCTTTCATTTGCAACTACACGGTGCTGATACTGTGCAGTCTGACTAGAAGCAGATCTGGATCCCCCTTGTTGCAGATTGCAGCCACTCTCAGGATCAGGTTCAGGCTCATGTCTTATTGTCTTCTTGTTGATAACTGTCCTTGGGACCTTGACCACAACAGCGGCAAGCTCGTCGTTTGGCTGGAACTCCAATGTCTGCTGCTCCTGCTGCTGGGGTTCTGATTGTGGTAACAAGTCCACAGCAAATAAAACAAACTCTCTGGCAGCACAATGTTGCTGCTCCAGATAGTCTGATCCAGTCAACCCAGAAACCCTAAGTTGTGCTACAACATTGGGGACATACTCGTGAGTTTTGCCTTTTCCTTTCCCACCTTTTTGATGATTCATCCAACTCCCATTCTTCTTCTTTGCTTCTTGAATGGAAAAAAATGTATAAATGCAATCATCATCTGAAGCAGAACTCAACTTCTTCATTGTGGCAGCAAGAATGTCAGGTTGATTGTCGACAGCAAATGTAAAAAGCGGCTGCCCATTCTTAACTGCTACTCGCAGCAAGGCCTGAAATGCACTTGACTTTTTCTTCATCTTAAGAGGGAAATCCTTGACACTTGTATCCCTAACATTGGTTGCATCCAAGCTTACTCTCCCAGCAGGATGTGAACTTGGAGAGGAGGAACATACTTGCCTGTCTGATGATTTACAGCATGTGTCTACAGAAGAATTAACATCTCTCCCCCTCGTCAAATGACAGTTTTGTGGAACCTTGGGCTTCAGAAGTGGGTCCAGCAGTCTTCTCAAAGGGCTTGACCTCGACCTGCCACTGCTAGTAGCTTGCCCAACAGCAATGCCATCCTCAGAACCAGAATTTGCAGACTTGCAGGACGAAGTTGATTGTGGTACAGCTGCAGTCTCTTTTGGGATTAAACTTCTAGTTATCTTTCCCATACCCATGCTAAGTCTGCGAAATGGAGACGTACTCCTTATCTTTTCTGGAGGAGTTAGCTTATCCGGTTTCAGATTTGCTCCAGAGGAGGTCTCTCGCAGACCAGCAGCATTTCTCTGAGTTACATTGGCTTCAACAGTTCTGCAAAGGTTTGATGGTTCTTCGCTTACTTCAGCTTGATGATGTGCAGACTGGGAGGAATGTGGTGAAAAGGAGTTCTGTGCTTCAACTTCTCTATCACATTCATATGGCAGAGGGCATGAGTGTGGGACATTTGAACTGACTACAGTATAGTGTATTTCCCTAGGTTTCTGCAGAGAACTCATATGATGTACTTCTGCTGATCTTCGACCTAAGAGCATCGTTGACTTTGGACACTTGGGAATCCCGGAACGAGAACCATTTGCATCATCTTTGGGTAGAAGAAGAACCACTGGTTCACTCTTTTGACAGTTTTCCCTGTCTATCACGTTTACCTTTCGTTCTTGCATCTTATCAGGTCTCCTCGTGTATCCCTGGTCTATGACCTTCATCTTATCTCTGACCACTTGTTGTGTTTTGCATTTTACGCCACTAACACTACTTCTAGAGTTCATCTTTTGACCAGTCACATCTTTTCTCCTCCTCCATTGATCAAAGCTTAATTCTAGAGGGTCCTCTGAAATAGCTTTGCCCATTCTTGTGTATGTTGCTTGCTCAGCACTTCTAGTGTCAGTCGCAAGACGACTGTGATGGTTGTGAGAATTTCCATCACCTTCATCAGAGGAGTTGAGAATCTGAGAATGCCTTGTTGCTGACGATGGCGACAACGACGACAAATGGAACTGCAATGACGGATGACGCATCCTTTGGCGAGAAGGAGGAGAGCTCTGACCTCTACTTGAATTAACAGAAGATCCTTCCGATACAAATGATGAACATGAATTATTACTCGACACTGAAAGCCTTCTATGATGGCTGCTGCTGTACTGCCACTTCTCAAGACGACTCCAGTCCAGTACTCCAACGTTCAAGAATTTCTCTTGTTGAGCTCTACCTTTCTCCAGATAACTTGGCAAATTCGACATATACTTTACGAGCTCCTCTTCTTCTGCTGCCTTCTTATTTTGCTTCTTTGAGATCTCTTCCACACTCTCCGTGATGTGACGATGAAGATCAGAATAAGACAGATGCTTTTCTTTTGGCTTGGATCTTTCAGGCAGTTGTGGACTCTGAGACCCTGCTGGGACTGTTCGACTTGTACTAGAAGCTGCTACTGAAGGTTGACGATTCCTCAAATTCCTTTCCAGCTCCAACTGCTGTTCCATTTCATCTTCTTACTATTTGACGTGTTTCTTCAGCAGTATGCCTCAATTTGATTAAGCATTAGAGACCAGTAAGCTGCAAGTAAGCATACTTCAAGCATTCAGCAGGGACCACATATGTATCATTTCCTGGCTCAAGAATATTCTGAGCCTTGAGACATGAAAAATGGAAGAACGTGACTGGCACTTCCAGGTAAACAAAAGAGGTAATTTTCACAAAGGAGTTTCAGCTTCAGCTTCAAGAACCAAGCATGTGATCCAGCAGCGGCAGGTCAAGATGTAAGAACATGATTGCATTCTCCTTTGGTATTACAAGACAACCATGTAATGGATCCAAGGACAAACACTGAGCTTGTCATGTAGTCCCCGAAAAGAAAAACACTATTGAGAAGATGAACAAGGCATGCAGGGGCAACTCAGGCAGCTTAGGGGCACCCCCAATTTGAAAATTGAAATTGGAAGCTAGAAGACAATAAGCAGTAAATAGCTAAAAGAAAAAGAAAGAAACTAGAGGCAGAGAGCTGTTGGATTCGAAATGAAAAGGAAAAGGTGGTCCATAAACCCGGATTTCCTTGAGGAACTTGAGATAAGGGAAGACTGAAACGTCATAATCCTAGCACATCTGGCCTTACGGTAAAGGACGGCATCCCCAGCTAAGCTTCAACTCTTTTCCAGATTACCTAAACAACGTTCCCGGTTGGGTTTTTGCTTAAAAGAGAAAAAGCTATGAAGCAAGGCGAAAGCAAAAGCCAATTTGCTTAAAGTTGAAGCCTTTTCCCCTTTTCCCTCGCTACCCACCTTCTCCCTCACATCTAACAACCTCCAATTAGTCTTAACCCGATCAAACCCACGCAAACTCATCCAATCGAATATACACAAAAAAGAAAGAATATACCAGTGGAGCATTAGATCAAACACTATGGAGACACATAATCTAAAATCAAATAATTTTCTTGCAAACTTTTCCGGGAACCCAAGCAACGAGGAGTAAAGAAGAGAGAAAGACCACATACCCAGCAGCTTAAGCAGACGTTTCGGAGCTCAATCAAGAAACGCTTGTCGGTGGCCCGTTTTATGTCCCGCCGAGCAAGGAACGAGATCAGATAGCAGAGAGATGCAGATGAGAAAGAGGGAAAGCTGAATGTGAAAAGAAACCAACGGCTGGGGAGAGGAAGTCGATGCTGGTGGCCGCCCGCTTCCTGTGCAAATTTTCGGAGCAACTTCCGTCCGAGCGGAAACGGACGAGAAAGCGGAGAGCTGTTTTAGCGAGAGAGAGAGAGAGAGAGAGAGAGGGTAAGTAAGTGACAGTCAAAACTGTTGCAAGTGCACGGAGGAAGGAGGGAGAGAGAAGGAAAAGGGGAAAGGGTCGATTTTGTTGGAATCAGATCGGACGGCTGAGGGCGAATCGGGTGGTCACAATCAAGATGGCGCGTAATGGTAATAGGTTTTGGGGGCCCGCTCCAGTTTCTTACTGCTCATTGGCCCACTCAGCTGGCCTGGTAATAATGAGTACCCAAAATTTTTAATTGGTTATTTGTTGCTGCGTAATGCACTTGTGATCCCTTTGATAATTTTTTAAGATGTCGTACTAAAGCTAATAATTTCTACATTTATAAAAATTAATTGGTGGAGAATATTTAAATCAGAGCAAAATTCTAAGTCCATTTGATTTTTTTGTTTAAATGATGACTTTGTTTAAGTTAGGATTGATGATCAAATCTTCTTCAATTTTCTTTTTCCCCAAACAATGTTAGGAAAAATAGTCAAGAGAAAAAACAACTCTCTCATGAGTCATGCCCCCTTACACCCCAAATAACATGACTTAGTGAAACCATATTACAAAGTCAAAAGATGCTAACGGTAAATGAGACATCAACACTTATTTTTGTCGGTCCATGACATCCAATTTGTAGTTTCAGAAATCTGCAACAGAAGACACCAATTGACGAGTGTCACACATAAGATGACTTCCTATGACACAGAACACACCCCTTGCAAGAGCTAGCAGATTTGACCTTCGTGTCACCTCTAATAATCGCCTTGGATATTTGGCGTTTAACAGCAAGCATGATGGCATTATGTGCTACAAGTAGCTCCACTATGTACGGATCCAAGCTAATAGGGTGAATGGATCCCGAAGTCAACCAAACATACCCATTTGCGACTTGCACTACCAAGCCAGAGCAGTTGAAAACATCACGTTAAGTAGCGTGCCAAAGTTGATATTGAGAAAGTCGTCGAGAGGGGAAAACCACTGAGTTGAAGCATGCTGCAGACGAGGAGAGAGGATAACATGATCAAGGGAGACAATCGAAGCAAACTCATAATAAAGTTGGGCAGTTAAAGATAGTTGAGTAAGCTAAAAAACCACCCTATCATGAGACTTCCTAATTATCCACAAAGAAAAATACATTGGAGGATATGGAATTAGGAAGATTACGAAACTAGAAAAAAGTCACAAGCCGAGGCCATATGCATAGTGCCTCTACAAAATGAGAAACGAAACAGTTAGTGTCCGCAATGCTCAAGAATGGATTCGATAGTGGAAAACAAAATTTGACGAGAGTGTTCAAATTGGTCAAGCCTTATCGAGTAATCATAAGATTGACATAGACACCAATAAAGTTTGATTTTTTGACATACTTACTAGGAAGGTTGGACTAGTTTAAGAAGCTTTCAACACATAGTAGATTCATATGGGACAGGGTTTATTTACAACAAGAATATGCAACTTTTTGTCTTTTGTTCTTCGTAGAAAAAAACTTTGAGCTTGTTGTTTACCGTTGCTCTGATACTAAGGGGTCGTTTGCTTCATGGATTTAAAAATGAGGGTTTTGTAATTTAAAAACACAAGGATTTATCAAGGATTTGAGGCATCATGGATTTGTAACAATCCTTTGTTTGTTGGGATGTTTTTATCATGGATTTAAAGGTGTGGGATTTACTACTTGAAGTCAAAAATTACATTACTGCCCTTTTCTATATGTTTGACATGTTTATGATATGTACACAAAACAAGGACAAAACTTCAAAATTACCTTACTATCATTTTCTATATGTTTGACATGTTTATGATATGTACACAAAACAAGGACAATACATACTAATAAGCATAATGTTGCCACATGGACAATAATAATAAACGAGAAAATTCCGTTTTAACTTTTAACGTAACATAATCAATTACCAATTCTTTGTCCTCCTTTTCAAAAGTAACATATAACAACATATATTAGAATCGGGAGAACAAAGAATTACATGTTCCATGAAAAGGTCAAAGAAAACTAGAACACAAGAAATGATATAAAAAATCTAACTCATGTTTGCACATTAATTGAATGTTTATATTATTCATTTATTGTTAATTATAATGTATAATAGTTAAATTTGAGGGCAACCTTGGAATATTAAAAGTGCATGAGGGTATACAGGTAAAATCTCATCAAGGATTTATGCCATATTCCAAATCCCACATCAACATGTGGGATTTATAAGTCCGTGGGGTCCACGGATTTGGACCCTTAAAATCCGTGGGCCCCACAGATTTGGTCTCCAAAAAAGGTGCAAGCAAACAACGGATTGTACCTAAATCCTTGATAGTTGGTTTTTTGGTTCCAAATCCATGTACCAAATCCTTGAAGCAAACGACCCCTAAGTCTATGGGTTTGTTTGACCTGCTATAAAAAAGATGACATCCTCGAGGCAATGAGTTTCAACAATAGATGGAGAGATTGGGTCCAAGAGTGCGTACACTCTGTCAGTTTCGCAATCCTATTACATAGACAGGAAACTGAAACCATTCAAATCATTGAGTTTCCGCCAACGAGATCCTCTATCCCGATCATATTTGTCTACCTTACAAACTCTCTTACTTTCCTTATCCACAAAGCGGTTGAAAAGGTTCAATAACTGAGATTAAACTCAAACCCCACTTCCCACGCTTACTCATGTCCTCTTTGTCGACAACACCATCATCTTTGGTAAAGCATCAAACGATTAATCTCTTTCTATATTGAACATCCTTACCAACTATGGGAGAATCATGGGCCAGAAAATGAATCCTCAAAATTCGGTGGTAACTTTTAGTAAGAATACTTCAGGAGACCTCCGAGACATTATCGTGAACAACCTCGAAATAAAAGAACCCAATAAATTGCACCCTCGAAATAAAAGAACCCAATAAATTGAGAACGTCCTTGGGAATTCCTTTCGAACGAGGACAATATAAAAAAGAAGCATTCGTTTTTCTCCTACCCCGTATGGAAACTTAAGGCCAAGCTTGGAAACAATCCTAGTATTCTCTCATGGGGTGGGGTGGGGGGGTAAGAAGTGTTACTCAAGGAAATACTACAAGCGATACCTTTGTTATGTCGTGCTTTCTTCTTTCTGAAGGAGCAACAAAGCGTGTTATGTCGTGCTTTCTTCTTTCTGAAGGAACAACAAAGCGTATAAACTCTCTTTGCGAACTTTTTTTGGGGAGGGTCCATGACACACAAGCATATCCATCGATGCAATGGGTCCATCCTTATTGTTCCGAAGCAAGATGGCAGACTAGACATAAAGGATTTTCATACATTTAACCTTGTTATTCTTGAAAAACAATGTTGTAGAATCCTTAATGAGGGAGGAAACATGTAGGTAAAACTCCTAAAAGGCCTCCACTTTCATAATTCTAATATATTTTCAACCCGAAAGGGAATAGGTCTCTCTTGGATTTGGGCTAGCCTATGCTAAGAATGACAAGTTCTCACTCTCGGGACTAGAAATAACATCGGTAGTGGGAGATCAATTAATCTCCAAGGACCCTTGGATCCCATCCATCTCGGGCTTCAAGTTTAGCAATAACCAACAAGACCAACTCATGGCTTTATAACACGGGGAAGTAATAGGGAGGGCTTTGGGATAGACGATATAGAGGTAGAGATCTATATCAACAAGGCGCACACTTGTTTTGGTGGATGGATCCCTTTCTGTGTATTCTGTTTCCTTCCCTGTTTGTTAGAAAACAATAGAAAACCCGTCCATCGTCTATATTCTTATGCATTTTTTCTAGCCCACTGAAAAGAAGAGAACAATGAAGTTAAGAGAAAGATACACTTTGTCTCTTGTCTTCTTCTATCTTTCCCTCTTACTCTCTCTTTCTCAATCTTCCAAATTCCTAAATATTTAACCTTCAATCAAAATACGGATTCATTTCCCGATGTATCTCCCTTACTCGCTGAACCTCTCTTACTAAATGGAAGCCAAACCCTTGAGATGGTTTTGTATCGAATGCAACAATGTGATTGATCTGGAATTTTTATCGATGTTGGATAAGGTAAATGAGTTTAAGGATTGTGATTTGCTTAAGTCCTCAATAATTAACATTTGTGGCTTAATCTTATTGTTAAATCCAATAGGGGTAAAATGTACAATAATTATCATATCTTCTCCACCACTTTTGGATTCTAACCACATTGTTCACACTGACCAATGTAGTCAAAATCTCGATTTTAATCTTAAAATCTTACGATTTTACCTATGGGTTTCAATCCTGATTTTACTAAAAAATCTTTGAACCATAAAATCCCAATTTAAAACTCTAAAATCCTTAAAATCTAAGATTTTTACGATTTTGTACGATTTCGAGATTCATGTCTATTGGAGCAAAATTATGTCGGTCAGGTCAGGTTTCGTCCATTAATCACGTCAAGTTTACTTCCCCCGACCCAACATAATGAACAACACAGCCAAAACCCGATGGGTGTCCCTCACTTTATTTTCATTCCCTTCCTCGTACCTTCTTCTTTCGCACATCGACGTCCAACTCCTTTCATCAATGATTTCTTCCACCCTCTCAATTACCTTATAGTTTGCTCCCACCACCCTCATAATTATCCCAATCTCCATTGCATTGCAAGCTTTCGTTCATCTACCAATCCTTTAGCACCACTATCCCCGACCTTTTAGCGGTTAAGAAGGGAATGACATCAATTAATGAGTTACCTTTTCCAGATAATGATGCTCAAGGAAATATGGTTAGTGGTGAAAGTAATTCAAGTGATTAGATAAGGATTCTATGATGATGAGAGTGAGGGTGATGATGATGATGATGTGTGAGGGATGTTAATGTTGATCCTAATGATCCTATATGATTTATACTCTTAACTATTAACTAAATTAAGTGATTTTTATGAGGTTTTAGGTTGCTTATTTATGTGTTTATGTTATTGACACGCTAAAACACAACACCAAATTACGACAAAGTGTAATCGTAGAATGGAAATACAGAATAGTGGTGAAGTTTAATTTATCAACCCGGGGTCTAGATCTACTACCTACTCTGTGAAAAGTTCTATCATCTAGCGAACTAAGTGTGGTGAGATGTTCAAATGCAAGATAAACAAAACGCAAGAAATGTTCTGGGTTTTCAAGTATTTCAAAGGTCATCCAGGTATGGTTCCCCCTAGTATGCAGCTAGTTCAAATTATATGTTCCCAGTTCGTTCAGATTGATAGATACACTGCATAAAGTTCTTAACAAGTCTGGAATCTCGACTAAAGCAGACCAAACCCTCTTGGTTCGAATACCCGGTGGGCGACTAACCTCCACCGGCATAAACCACCAAGGCTTTAACACACCAAACTTCCTCTACCGGATTTAATTCCAGTACAAAGCAGTGAATCGACTTCTCGACTAAAGCAGTCGATTAACCATTTCCAACTTAAGGTTGCTCTTTTAACCTATGCAGAGACTATCATTCTAGGTTAAAGCAGGAATCACACAGGTTTGATCAAGACTCATGCAATTCTGAATAATGCCTCAATTGAATATATCAAATCAATAATTCGCAAATGGGGTTCATACAATCATTCCTAACATACACAACTAGGGTTCTTCATGAAATGGAAAATTATTCCATGGAGAGGAGTGGAAACTTCATGCTAGAAGGAGAAATCATTAGGTGAACAATGAAATTCAGCTTCTGGCGGCCAATCAGTATTACGAGGATGAGGAATCGAGCTCCGAGGTCTTCGGATCGCTCCAATCCGTGCCCAAGGGTTGTCCTTCGTCACTCTCTCTCTAGGGTTCTCTTTCTTCCTTTTAGAACTCAAAAATCCGGATCCTTAACCATTCCTCCGAATAATCCTTTTATATGCTGGAGAATAGCGAGTTACGGCCGTAACTCCCTCTTTGAGCCCGTAACTCCTCCTCAAAACCTGTCGTCACGGTGCTCCATAAACCAAGAGTTACAGCTTCGTTGGAGATGTTACGGTCGCAACCGTAATTGAGAGGGGAGGTCGTAACTCCAAGAATGCTCCTAGAACCTGGTGTTGTCGCTATCCAAGAGTTACGGGTGCAATGGATGAGTTACGCTCTAGACTGTAACTTCGAAGGTCTGGCCTTAACTCCAAAGAGTCATCTGGAACTTTGGCATTTCTCCTTCAAGAAGTTACGGGCTCTTGGGACAAGTTACGGTTGCAACCGTAACTCCCAAGGCTGGCCCGTAACTCCTCCCAGCTCTCTGCCCGTTCGCTCCAAATCGTCCCAAAACTCACTCTTTCACCCTCGTTCACGTGCTAGTACCTGAAACATCATAAACCAACACAACCTAGCATAACATGGGCCATGATAACGAGAATACAAGCTCAAACGATCAAGAATTGATGGGAAAAACATGTTCGAATATAGTGTTATCAGTTATGTTCCAGAATAAATATATGGATTTAGTTGTGTTTATCTATCATACAAACTTATCTTGGAAAGTCATTTGGTTATATATGTGGTTGAATGTTATTGAGGATATGCATTTTTATTACTATCTGGTGTTTTAAGTGCTTATTTTAATATGAACCTCAAAATCTTACGATTTTAATCTACGATTCCGATTTTACCCCAGTTTTCGATTTTAGGTAAAAACATGACACGCTAAATCACAACACCAAGCTACGACCAAGTGTAATCGCAGAATGGAAATGCATAATAGTGACAAGTTCAATTTATCAACCCGGGGTCTAGATCTACAGCCTACTCCGTGACTACCTGTTATCTAGCGGGACTAAGTGTAGTGAGAATGATTGCAAACAAAAGCAGTAAGAAAGCAGGAAATTGTTCGAAGCTCTTAAGCAAGGGAAGAGTCACTCGGGAATGAGTTCCACTAGATCCTTAGTTAGGTCAAATTTGTAATTTCCTTTGGTTGATTTACTGTCGATTAAACTGCGGAAGATCCGACAGTAGCTTGGAATCTCTTAAGCTGACCAAGCCCTCTCAAACAGACTACCCGGCAGACGACTAGTCTTTACCGGGATAGAACGCTGAGGCAATTAACACAGAACTCTACTACTGGAATTGGATTCCAGTACAAAGCAGTGAATCGACTAACTCTCGTATAATCGAGTCACTACTGTCGATTGAAGTAGCTCTAACAACCTAATCAGATTCTATATATCTCAGTTTGCAGCAGAAATCAAGAAAAGTTGATCAGGCTTCAATTGACTCAATGAATCATGCATCAATAAATTAAATTCACACAATATAGCATCCAAAAGTCATTACAATCAATATCCCTAACACACGGAACTAGGGTTCTTCATACCCAAGTGAGAGAGAGTTCTACTCAATAGAGAGAGAGGAAAACAGAATACAAAGTAGTCATACTCATCATGATGGGAAGAATCTGCTTTGGGATGATAATCTTCACTCCAAGGACGAAATCCAAACTTGATTGACGAAACCCAGCTCCAAAATCACCTCTAGGGTTTGTTCTTCTCACTTTCTCTCTCTAGGACTCTGTTTTTGCTCTGGAAATTTGTCTCTCCCTCTTTGGCTTGAAACAGCCTGTTTAACCCGACATTGGGCAAAACACGGTCGAGGACACGGTCG
Source organism: Linum tenue (assembly GCA_946122785.1). Classification (NCBI taxonomy): domain Eukaryota; kingdom Viridiplantae; phylum Streptophyta; class Magnoliopsida; order Malpighiales; family Linaceae; genus Linum; species Linum tenue. Next base: position 43,904,902 of record CAMGYJ010000009.1, on the reverse strand, counting down.
TGTTTAACTTTGTCCGCCCGTGTTTTCGCCTCGTGTGTGGAATACACGCTCGTGCCGAGTAAAACATGGGTGTGCCCACGGAGTGACACGACCGTGTTTCAGAGCAGCTGTGGCCGTGTTTTTGACTCCTCAGCAGCATTCTCAGACAGGCTCTCGGCATAAAAAGCACGTGCTGGGGACACAGCCATGTTTTGGGTCAATGGTGCCCGTGTTTGCTCCTTGCAGCGATTCAGCTCCCGCACTAAAAAGCACTCGCGTGCCCCTTAGTGAACACGACCGTGTTCTGGAGTAGTCTGCCCGTGTTCTTGCCCCCAGCTTCACCAAATGACCTCCAAACGCCCCGAAACTCGTGCATAGCCCTTCCTTCGACGCATGGGACCTGTAATGTGAAAAAATAGCACAACCCATCGTAAAATAGGCCAAAGATATACGACTACGAGTCGCAAACAAATAAGAAATAAGGGTGTAAACATGTGGAAATGCATCGTTATCTAATTCCCCCACACTTAACCGTTTGCTTGTCCCCAAGCAAACCAAGTCAGACACAAGGTGATCAAAACATCTTAACCATCCAAGCTTTTGGGACATATCATATCGGCATAAAACACGTGAATCATTCTAGCTTTTAGTCATCAACACATGAACAACCTCAACGACAACCTAGACAACCACCACAGATGACATTCGAGTGCAGCAAAGTCGAGAAAAGGAAGAGTCTCCCTTCTGTTAACCAACCAACATAGACTTGACTCAACCACTTATCCAAGACAGTCACTTCATGCAGAAAACTCAAGACGTCAGAATCAAGACCGAGCAATCTAGGTCCTCACTGGGGTAAATAGTGTAGAGAATATTAGGAAATGAATCGCTCACTCTTGACCAGTGGGGTCAAGACAATTTGATGCGAATATTGCGCATGCTTATTCTCTCAATTCCTAACGTCTCTTCACCATGACGGCAACCTCTAAATGTTAGAGTTCACATATCGGGTGTCATCACTAACTAACTAACCTGGAGGTCTTAGACACAGGTTCAGATGGCTGGTTAGGGTCTTGGACATGGGGAAAAGGCCTTTTAGGTGGTGGAAGAATTCAATACACAAGGTTTCACAGTTCCAAACCTAACACAGTTACCATCATTCAAACCATTTACTTTCTTTCTGCCATTCTGCATTGATCAAATTCTTTAGAGCACAAGAGTGAAGGAGGTCACAATACTGTCAGTAATTCTAAGCCAGACTGCTAAGAAACACTACTTAATGAGCATGTTTTAGATTTTTAGTAGTGGCTCTCTTTTGTTTTCATTCATTTTTTTTTTCATTTCTAGGGAGAACCACCACCTCTGCACATTTTTTCAAACACATGCCCAACTTTTCAGAACTACCTCCAACCCTCATATTATTTCTAGCAGAATAGCAGAGAACATGCAAAAACCACTATGTGGAACCTCTAAGAGATGCAAAAGGATGATTTTTCATTGTAGACTGAAAGAAGGAAAGTGACAAGGCTGAAAGGGGCCGACTAGGGGGTATGACACACCAGGATAGTCAATTTGGTCGTGGGCTATTCCTATGCCTCCATCATCCTAATTATTGACAATGTGAATGCTACACATCACGGAAGAGGGAACTATCACACAAGAAAGAAACGATCAGGCTCAAATCTCACATGGTTACCTATATGCTCTATCTCTCATTCTGATTCCCTGAACTAGATGCATGAACGACTGTAGAAAATAAGTGATCAATCCGAGTCACAGTTGGTAAGAAAACAGTTGGAAAACTGAACCCCTACACAACTCTACTACACGTCTCAGTCATCATTATAGGTTGTCCTAGTCACAATCCAGTTATCATGCATCAATTCTCACATCCAATCGATTCACCAATTAAACCATAGTGCCAATATGATCATGCAAACATCAATACTTGGAACCCTCAAATCTTGAGATTTGGACAGTGGACTAGGCTCCAAGCACACACATATACGTTCCAATATAGACAAAGCACCCCCACACTTAAGTTCGACATTGCCCGCAATAGAGCAGAGGGAAGGGAAACGATGTTACCGTGAAATAAAGAGCAGGAACGGGGACTGGAAGGCAGACCAGTCAAGAGCAGGGGACTGGAAGGGAACCAGTCCAAGGGCACAGAGCTAGAGTCATGAAAACACACACACTGGGTGAAAGAAACCATAGTTCCATGTCTACAATCCAAATAAAAGAAAGAAAGAAAATGAAAAACAAACAACAAGGAGTCTCAGTCTGGAAAAGAAAGGAAGTACATAACCCTCATAGCCCCACTAGAATACATTGCCACCATCGCCCGTGGGAGGTGGGTGGTCATCCTCATGCCCAGGCGACTACACGAATGGGTATTGGACCAAGTTCTGGTCCAAGCCCAGATAATGCATGATATAGTACTGGACAGACATGAGACGGCGACCGCTGTCCCGCTCATGATCGAGGCGGGTGTGGATGCGCTCCTTGCCAGCTAGAATTTGCTCGTTCTGACGAGCAATGGCCGCTAACTGGTCACCAATGATGATCGTGGGGGCGGCAAAAGATCTGTGGGCAGCGTCAGAAGTACCCGTGGGGGCATGGGCACGACAGGCAGGACGGCAGGGGCCACGTCGCCCCCCTGCAGCACTCGACTCTAGTCAGTCGACCCGGCAGGGGCAGGCGCAGGTGGCCTAGGGAGACCCATGATCCATGTCAGAGGCCCCTCACGCTCGAGCAAATGCTGATGTCGGAGAGTAGCCTCGCTGAAGGGGGTCGCGGCGCGAATCATGGTCATGCCAGCAGTGTCAACCCCATAGTAGCGGGCCAAGGCTGTGATCAACGGTCCACATACAAGATAGCGATCCTCACTAGCGGAGGCCTTGGTGAATGTGCAAGAGACAACAGAGCCCAACTCTATAGTGTCCTCCTCCAGATGCAGGTGCTCGGATCCTGAAGAGGTAAGGATCCTTCCAGAAATAATGCTTCAGGTCGGAGAAGAACTTGCACTTTGCATGAGTGGCCATCCCCTTCGATAGCTGATTGCCCACCAGATAATTGGCAAAGTCAAAATAACAAGGGGCCACACTCTCTACCAAGGTCATCGCTAGCAATCGCTCACCCGGGAAGGAGTCGTTGATCTCTTCCATGAAGCTGTGCACCGGAGGGGCTTCCAACCGTGAAAGATTATCTGCAGCAACATTTTCGGCTCCCTTTTTGTCCCGGGTCTCGATATCAAATTCCTGCAGAAGGAGGATCCAGCGTGAGCCTAGGCTTTGCATTAGCCTTGCTCATTAGATAGCGTATCGCGGAGTGGTCTGTGCAGACCCACCACATGGGAGAGCACCAGATAGGGTTGGAACTTGTCAAATGCATACACCACGATAATGAGCTCTTTCTCAGTGGTGGTGTAGTTCTCCTGTGCATCGTTCAAGGTCTTCGACGTGTAGTAGATGGGCTGGAAGAGCTTCTCGCATCTCTGACCCAGAATAGCTTCGACTTTATGGTCACTCGCATCACACATCAGCTTAAAGGGGAGAGACCAGTCAGGAGTCACCATGATGGGTTCATGAGTAAGCTTCTCCTTCAATGTCTCGAATGCAGCTGTGCACTCAGAAGTGAAATGGCCAGTGAAGACTTCCATGATCTCTCCAACCAGTCGGTGGAAGATCGCCAACATACATCGTTGTAAGGTCGTCGATGCATTACATAACCAGAATGGAATCCTCCGATAAGCAAAAGTACCGAAGGGGCAAGTAAATGTGGTCTTTGCCTGATCCTCTGGCGCGATGGGGCTAATGCCTTTGATGTCATTTATCTTTCATGCCATGGCCCGGGCATACTTCTTCAGCAGAGCCACCAGTTTGCTCTTATGCTCGGGTGTCAGATTCGAGCTGATAATGATCGGGAGCTTATTCCCCTCCCGGAGAAATGCATACTCCAGGTGAGAGGGGAGGGGCTTAAGCTACAGCTCTGGTGGCTCCTCCAATGATGTGGCGATCCGGGGCGAGATAGGGATCGACTTGAATGGTTTCTCTCGCCCCTCGCTCGCAGCTTCGTCTAGCTCCGCGAGCTGCTCATCCAGCTGCAACTCCTGCGATGCTTGTTCCCCTAGCAAAAGACAACGCTCGAGGAAATCGTCAGTACCCTCACTCGTGATGGAGAGTGCGGTCTCAAAATCAGCAATAACATCACAGTAATCTAGATCATCATGGAGTTGGGGGTGTTTCATATTATCAGAAACAGAGAAGGTGATTTGTTCACCCCCAACCCTCAAAATTAACTTCCCATCATTCACATCAATAACCGCCTTAGCGTTGGCGAGAAAAGGTCTACCCAGTATTAAAGGCACATCCGCATCCTCATTTATATCAAGAATAAAAAAATCAATAGGATATGAGAATGGCCCTACTGCGACTATCAAGTCCTCTGCAATGCCCCTAGGATGCACAATGGATCTATCAGCAAGTTGAATGCTCATCCTAGTATTACTGGGTTTACATAGGCCTAGCTTTTTAAACAGTTTATATGGCATGACATTTATGGTAGCGCCTAAATCCGCCAAGGACTTTCCTACATGCAAACTACCAATCATGCAAGGGATAGTGAAACTCCCTTGGTCTTTGCTCTTCTCTGGTAGCTTGTTCTGCAGGATGGCAGAACACTCCTCGTTGAGCATCACCATCGACAGCTCCCCAAGCTTCCTCTTTTTGGTGAGGAGATCCTTCATGAACTTAGCATACTTGGGAATCTTTGATAATGCCTCCACGAAAGGCATACTGATATTTACCTACTTCAGCATTGCCATGAACTCGGCAAACTCAGTCTTCAGTCGGTCTTTGTGCAACCGAGTAGGAAATGGAAGATGGGGGACATACTCCTTCACCACTGGTTGCGACTTAGGAGTAGGCGCTTCAATCTCGATCCCCACATCTTCTTTGTCAGTTGGAAGTGCTGAAGCAGGTGTTGATTCCTCCTGCCTGGCCGGAGTAGGGATAGCAGATGTCGTCTTGCCACTTCGAGTAGTAATGGCATCTAACTGTTGGTGAGGCTCGCAAGGATTTCAGATGGTGGTGGCAGGCAGAGTTCCCGGTGCTCTGGTGTTGTTTTGGCGAGCTATGCATCCAATCTGGTTATGGAGATCCAGCAGTATGGCACCCTGGTTCCTCTGACCTACCTCCAGTGAGGTGATGCACTGGTCCAGCCTGGCGAAATTCGCTGTGCTGGCGCTCGCGAAGGTCTGCACCATATTTTTCAGCTCTGACATCTGGTCATCCTGTACTGGAGCTGCTAGCGGCTGGGCAAACTTTCCCTGCTGCTGAAATGGTTGCCCCAGCCTGGGATGATAAAGGTGTTGCTGTGGAAATGGACCCTGTCGGGCCTGGAAAGGCTGCCTTTGCTGAAAACCACTCGCTTTATCTAGGAAACCGGGAGGCTTGGTGGTGTTGCTGTTGTTGCCCTTCCAGGAGAAATCGGGGTGCTGGCGCCACCCCTCATTATATGTTCCACTGTAAGGATCAAGACGCCTAGCATTGGCGATGAAGTCCAATGCTCCTGGGGTGTAGAAGACTCCCGCATAGCCTGGCATCTTCCACCAAATGGTTCGAGTACCGTGTGAATGCATCACTAAAGCTGTGATGGGGACACTGCCAGAAAATTCCCGAGTACCGTTCCCAAGCATCACGTAGTGACTCAGTTGGCTCCTGGTGGAAATGAGTGATCTCCCGCTGAATCTCCAACGACTTCGAGGCCGGATAGTACCTGTGCATGAACTTGTTGGCCAGATCGTCCCAGGAAGTGGTGGACAGTGGTGGTTGTGTCTCTAGCCACCTCTTTGCATGCCCCGACAGAGAGTGGGGGAAGAGGTGAAGAAGGATCACATCATTTGGTAAACCATGCAGCTTGAACCCATTGGTAAGCTGCAAGAACCAGGAAAGGTGCACCCTCGCCTCCTCATCCTCGAGGCCATGAAACTGGATGGAGGATGTTATCAGTTGAATCCAGCATGGCTTGATCTCGAAGTTATTTGCTGGAATGGGCGGATACAGGATGATGAGGCAGATGTCGGCAATCCGTGGAGTGTAGTAGTACTCCATAGTAGGACCCTGCAGGGGTGGTTGATGGTGAGCACCATCTACCAGGGGGACTGGATTATTAGGTTCACCCTGTTGTGCTCGTCGCCCATTTTGTACTCTTGCTTGGAGTCGTTGCTCAGATGGCCGTCGACGTGCACTTCATTCGTAGCCAGTCTTGCTTGCTGTTCCCTCCTAAGCCAGCAACAAGTGTGTTCTAGCAAGCAAACCCGTGAAGGCACAAGTGGGACAGAGAAAAACAATCAATGCGGAAAAGAAATGCTAAAGTAACAGAAATCACGTTTCTTCAACAACCTAGCTGTTCCCTTGCAACGGCGCAAAAAACTTGACACGCTAAATCACACACCAAACTGCGACCAAGTGTAATCGCAAAATGGAAATGCGGAATAGTGGCAAGTTCAATTTATCAACCCGGGGTCTAGATCTACAGCCTACTCGGCGACTACCTGTTATCTATCGAGACTAAGTGTAGTGAGAGTGATTGCAAACAAAAATAGTAAGAAAGCAGGAAATCCAAGCTTGATTGATGAAACCCAGCTCCAAAATCATTTGCAGTGTTTGTTCTTTGCACTTTCTCTCTCTAGGAATATGTTTTTGCTCTGGAAATTCGTCTCTCCCTCTTTGGCTTGAAATAGCCTGTTTAACCCGACACTAGGTAAAACACAGTCGAGGACACGACCGTGTTTAACTTTGTCCGCCCGTGTTTTCGCCTCGTGTGTGGAATACATGCTCGCGCCGAGTAAAACACGGGCGTGCCCACGGAGTGACACGACCGTGTTTCAGAGCAGATGCACCCGTGTTTTCGACTCCTCAGCAGCATTCTCAGATAGGCTCTCGGCATAAAAAGCACGGGCTGGGGACACGACCATGTTTTGGGTCAATGGTGCCCATGTTTGCTCCTTGCAGCGATTGAGCTCGCGCACTAAAAAGCACTGGCGTGCCCCTTAGTGAACACGACCGTGTTCTGGAGTAGTCTGCCCGTGTTCTTGCTCCAGTTTCACCGAATGACCTCTAAACACCCCGAAATTCGTGCTTGGCCCTTCCTTCGACGCCTGGGACCTGAAATGTGACAAATAGCACAACCCAGTGTAAAATAGGTGATGACTTGATATATACACATGTTTTTATCCACCATTCTTATGCCGTTTGAGCCTCATTTCTCGTATCTTAGGCCGATTTCACGCTAGGTTGTTCTCGTTTGTGTTATTTCAAGTCCTAGTACGTGATTGAAGGTTTGGGAGCGAGTTTCGGGTCGATTGGACGAAAGTTGGACGTCTGGCGAGAAGCCGAGGAATCCACATGGCCAGACCTAGCAACCACACGGCCGTGTGGTGTGGCCGTGTGGAATCCCCTTACGTGGCCAAGCCACACTGGCCGTGTATTGGACCCCTTGTGGGCGTGTGGAAATTCCAGGGAGCTCACACGATCAGGCTGGAAATCCACACGGCCGTGCGCTTCTGGCCGTGCAGCGTGCTTGAAGACCACTTAATTGAAACGCGGCCTTTTCACATCCACACGGGCAGACTGGAAAGCCACACGGCCGTGTGGTCTGGAAATTCTGGGTTTTAACACAATTTCGAGCCTAAGGTGTGGGAATCGATTTTCTGGAGCAACAACAGAGCTCTAGAGAGAGAAACAGCAAAGAACACCCCCCAAGAGTGGTTTTGGAGCTGGGTTTCGTCAATCAAGCTTGGAAATCATCCTTGGAGTGAAGATCATCATCCTAGAGCAGATTCTTCCCATCTTGATGAGTATGACTGCTTTGTTTGGTGTTTTCCTCTCTCTCTCTCTCTCTATGGAGTAGAACCCTCTCTCACTTGGGTGTGAAGAACCCTAGTTCTATGTGTTAGGGATCATTGTTGTATCGATGTTTGGGTTGTGATATTGTTTGATTATAATCGATTGAAGTGTTTTGATTGAGTCAATTGAAGTCTGATCATCTTTTATTGATTGCTGTTGCAATCTGAGATAGATAGAATCTGATTAGGTTGTTAGAGCTTCTTCAATCGGTAGTAGTGAATCGATTATATGAGAGTTAGTTGATTCGCTGCTTTGTACTCGAATCCAATTCCAGTAGTGGAGTTTTTGTGTTAATTGCCTCAGCGTTCTATCCCGGTGAAGACTAGTCGTTTGTCGGGTAGTCTGTCTGAGAGGGCTTGGTCAGCTTAAGAGATTCCAAACTACTGTCGGATCTTCCGCAATTTAATCGACAGTAAAGCAACCAAAAGTAATTACAAGTGTGACCTAACTAAGGAGCTAGGAGGACTTATTCCCGAGTGACTCTTCCATTGCTTTAGAAAATCGAACCATTTCCTGCTTTCTTACTGCTTTTAGTTAAAATCACAATCACTCGACTTAGTTTGTTAGATAATAAATAATCACGGAGTAGGCAGTAGATCTAGTCCCCGGGTTGACAAATAGAGCTTGCCCTTACTGCATTTCCAGACTGCGATTACACTTGGTCACAGTTTGGTGTTGTGTTTTAGCGTGTCAATAGGCCAAAGATATACGACTACGAGTCGCAAACGGATAAGAAATAAGGGTTTAAAAATGTGCAAATGCATCGTTATCAAATCGAGATTTTAACTGTATTGACAGTGACAACCGTTAGGGGTGTTCAAATGGTTACCATGTTAATTACCAAACATAATAAGCATGAATTCTATTAACCATGTAATACAATATCATAACCAAACAGTCCAAACTAAAACAACCACAAAATTAACCCAACTAAAGTTTATTTGGTTTGGTTAATTGGTTAACCAAATTAACCAATATAACATCACATTACCAAAGTGAGAAAATTTTCGGTTAATGCATCAATTCAAAATTTAGATTAGGAATAAAACATTCCAATGTATTAGAAAGTGTGTTTCCCGTGTGAATTGAATTAGTGATCTCTTAGTAATTATAAAGGTTGAAAAAGACCTTCTTTTCAAGTTTTTATCTAATATATTGTATGACTTTTTATTTAAATTGGGCGTTCATAGATAATGGTCTACACTCTATAAATACAAATATACATTATAAACAATATTGAGCTTTATTGTTATGAGCATAAAAGGAAACAAAGTTTGACTCTTGAGTGGTTATGCCAAGTATTAAGTATGTGTATATAATATATAATATATATGGATAATAACTTAACCGGTTAATTTGGTTTGATTGGTTAGGAGTGTATGAAGCCAACCCAAAAAAGCTTAATTCTTTAACAAAACCAAACCAATTATCCAAATTAACCAAACCAAATTAACCAAATAGTGCCGGTTAAAATGGTTACCACGATAACCACACAGTTTGAACACCCCTAACAACCGTGGGGGAGAAGATTGATATTAGAGTATGAATAATATTAAGTTATAATATGAATATTATTATGTAATTTTATAGATTAATATTCCTTATCAGAGTCATATAAGTAAGGTATTTTCCATATTATTGTTAGGCATATATAGAGAAATTTGACAATATTTTTCGTTATACACAACTTATGACCATCAATGTTTGAGGGGACATGACCAAGGCATGTACTTCATCGACATCTTTGACTGACGAAGTTGTTAAAATTTTCATTGATTTTTTTCCCGGTTACATTGGTCTTAGTAATTTTCATTTTTTGGTTCAGTTTTCAATTGCTGGTAAGTTATTACTATCAATTTGGGAAGGATGTTAGAGTATGAGTAATATTTTGTTATACTACAGGTATTGTTATATAACACAATTATATTCCTTATCAGAGTCTAACTTAGGTATTTTTCATATTAGTATCAGAGGTATTATAGGAATAAGTCTACAAACTCTATAGAAACTCGTTAGGAATAAAAACAACAATGATTTCCATCATATTCTAATTTTTCAACAATTGATTGTTTTGGCCAAGTAGAGTTATTTACAAATCATCTCCATCCACCCTGAATGTATTAGTGTATAACAAACTATGATATCCTTATCCCAAGCAATGTTGATGTGTTCAACAAGACGATAATGGCGAGGGCTATAGGTAGCAACTTCAAGATCAAGTATTTGGACGAACTACTTGAGCTTTATAGCACCGGAGCAGAGATATTTGCTGCCAATGAGCTTAGAAGACGAGGAAGCATCACAACGGACACTTCAGAGATAGTATAATAGATTTTAAGTGACACCCCTGATTATTGCAGGAGTCACAAAGTGTGAGACTGCGGTGCAACCTAAATTTCAATGGCTAATTAGTTCTTAGGTGATGTAACAAAATACTATAAAAGTTTCAAATGTATTTTTACACAATAAAAGGCCAATAATTGGGAACGTTACTCACAACTCTCATAAATGGAGCATAAGTTTCTTCTACAAGAACCATATGTCCATTGAGAGAAATGCTCTGCATTTGTAAAGAGTAATGAGTCATGCAGGTTTAAATGGAAAGATGTGTAAGTCTCAACATGTACGAGCAACTAAAGATAGTTCATGCACATGGTGTAAGAATAAATATGCTTACGTTGATGGAATGAGCCGGGGTGTAGATCATCCCTGACTCCACTACGTACTTCTCCAAGGACGAAGATACCTTTGTTTCCCTCTCCTTTCAAGCAGTGAGAGAACACTCATGGTATTAGTCCTTTGGAGGATAACTGTGAGCAAAGAGACAAATCTTCTAACCAAGAGACCAAACTTGGAGGTGCTAACACTGCATCCACCACTGCGTGTCGCCACACTGTTCTGCTTTCGAACAATGGTTCGTGCTAGTTCTATTACAAGCACCACATAATCTACTTGAACAACCAACCTGCTTGGTATTAGAAGAGGCCTCGGTGTCGTAGGTATTGTTGGTAAGTTTTTACCGTAAATTTGGGAAGGGTATTAGAGTATGAGTAGTGCGCGTAATATATGCTATACTATAATTACGTAATGTTATATAATTTGACATAGTTATGTTCCTTATAGAATTTTTATATGTTAGGTATTTTCCATATTAGTGTTAGAGTTATTATAGAAGTTAATCTAAAGACTGTCACTACTCTATATAAACTCGTTAAATTTCAGTAATAAAAAAAACTGATACACCTCATCTATTTATTAAGCCAAAATGATCAATATTGTCTTGGTAAAATGGTCAAATTTTACCTTAATATCGACGAGGAATCGTAACGTGAACTCTCGGTTCAAACGCTATCGAGTTCCGACATAAAACGAGAAAGTTACGAACGTTTGAATTTTGTGTGGCAAATTCATCGGTACGTAGAACTTTGTTGTAACGTTGATTTTTCAATTATGAGTCCAAAATCAAGCTAGCTGAGTTGATCAGAATACCGAGTTAGGAACCAACGGTCACAAGTTATAATCCCCCTTCCTAGCATCAAGGGGACAGGTTACGGTGATTACTATTTTATAGTAATCACTGTGGTTACTAAGGGCAAATTGGGTATAACAAAACATTTATTAATGATCTTTTTTAATAAATTACATTTTAGGAAATTACATAAATATATTAAATATAATTTTTCTCTCTCTCTTTCTCTCACTTCTACAATTAATTAGCCAGATCTCTCTTCCTTCTTTTTCTCAATCTTTCCTTGATTTTGTTCATCCAAACTAATACCGCTGCAACAACAAAACAATAAATCAATACCAATCCATTAAAAAAATACTACCATTGTACAAAACATCAATACCATTCAAGAAATTAAAACACTACCATTTCACAAAACATCAATACCATTGCAGATTTAATCACTACCAATGCGACAAAATCAATACCAATGTAACAAAATCAATACCAATGCGACAAAAATAATACAAATGCGACAAAAACAATACCAATACGACAAAAACACTACCACTACGGGGAAAAAATGACTACCATTTTAAAAAAAAAATCACTACGGAAAAAAATGACTACCATTTAAAAAAAAACATACCAATCCTTAAAGATTGCTGGAGGTCTGCACGACAACCCTAGGCATGGGTCGTTTTCAGGTTTGGAATGTGATTTGAATGAAGCATGAGTTGCGTTTTCGGGAAAGAGCTGAGCGGCAAGAGGCCGACCGGCGGTGGAGGTAGTGGAGGAGCGGGTGAGTCTCGCCGTCACAATCAGCAGCAGCAAGTTGGTGCTGTGGAAAATCAGATCGGAAATGGAGTCGGGAAGGAGATTAGTAGTAGCAACAACAATATGGAGGAAGAAAGCTCCGCTGCCGCTAGTGTTAGCAAGCCGAAAGGCGAGAGGAGAAGGTCTTCCATGAGCGCGACGGTGCTCGGATTGCCACCCATCCGACCGGTGGCTCGCCCGTGGCCTGAGAAAGAGGCGCGGAAGGAGTCGTCGGACAAGCAAACCCTAAGCCATCGTCGGGGAGGGTGAGAGCTTGCAGCTACGGCGGGTTTGACTGTAGAAGTAGGGTTAGGGTAGAATATATAGAATAATCAAGTGTTGTCCTTTTTTTCTTCCAAAATTATCCTGAGGCAATCTTAACCGTAAGATTAAAAAAAGAGGAAAGAGAAGAAAATAAATGGTGGATACTGATGTAGCCACGGTGACTACTAGAAATTCAGTTTCCACCCTAACGCATTCCTAGCATCAAGTGTATTCTTTTGCATCTTCAACCTTGGGACAAACTGAGATAACGTTTTCGGGGCTTTCTTTCAGGGGTTTAGGGTTTGATTTTTGTACCATTGGAAAGAAGGTGAATATTACTTGAAGTCTAGACCAAACTAGACCCACGAATTGACCAATAAGGCTTTGAACGTAACTTGCAAAGTTGACATCTCAATTATGTTTTTCATAAACAAAATTTTCAGGTTTATGGGTAGGTTTTACCACTTCAGTTTCGTGGCGATTGATGAAGATTTGAGACCTGATTTTTGTGTCAACAGGAAGAAGAAGACTCCTAAAAAAGTCACAACTAAGTTTCAGATCAAACTCACCCAATAACCCAATTTTCAAAGAGCCCGGAAACCCAATTCTTTGATTACGACCACTTCAAGGCCAATCACCGAACATGTAAGCCTCTTTTAGCGCCCATTTGAGTTTCCCCAAGGTTTGGACATTCGACTTTGGCTAAACTCCGTCAATTTTGAGGTTTTTAGGTCACAACATAGTCATCAGAAATCCGACCACTAATCGGCCGAATCAGATCACCAAACTTCTCGAAAAAGGTAATTGAACCTTCCCCCTAGCTATCCAGATGTTTCCCCCTAATAATAGATACCTAATTCAAACTTTTCTCTTTTCGATTGAAGCTCGCTGGAGGTGGACGCACTTTATTTTCGATTCAGATGTTTCGAGACGAATAGAAGCATAAGAAAGGCGTCATCGACTTTTTTTAGAGGTGGGTAACGTTTCCCGTAAAAATTTGAGTTCGATTCGTGCTCATTTTTGTGCATATCGAGCCTCGTCGGGAAACTAGATTTTTTCACAAGCGGCGAACCCTGGAGAGGCCGTAATTTCAAGTTGATATATAGTTTTCCCTGCCGGTTATTTGGTCCATGATGATTTAAATTTTGACAATTGGCCCGAAAATCATATTTTTCATGGATGTGTTTATTGTCAATTATGTATAGTGGTTTTTTTTTCATGATTTGATAAATTTATAAATTAGAAAACATTTTTAGCATGCTTGGGTATTAATTTGAGAAATTTTGGAGTTGCATTTCTAGTTTTATAAGTTTGGCAAACATCAATTTGAATTAATTAAAAAACCGTACGAGATTTTTTTATTTATTTAATAATTTTTTATGATACCAGGCTTCCGAATTGATACTGGCTTTAGAGAAGGTCTCCTCCCAGTACGATATTTAGGCTTGCCTCTGCATTCTGGTAAACTCACAGAAAAGGAATATAATCTCCTTATCGGTAAAATTACTAAGAAAGTCACGTCTTGGAGAGCAAAGAAGCTCACTTATGTAGGGAGGTTGCAATTGGTGGCGTCTGTCTTGGTGAGTGTGGTCCAATACTGGCTTAAAATTATCATCTTGCCCAAGAAGGTTCTGAAAGGAGTCGAGAAGGTGTGCCAATACTTTCTCTGGCATGGTGAGGAAACAGGAAGAGCTAAAGTTGCATGGCATCGCATTGATTTACCAAGAAATGAGGGTGGTCTTGGATTGAGAGATCTGTCTTCTTGGAACCAGGCTTGTTCTTTACGGCTTCTATGGCTCATATTGATGCAGTCTGGTGCTTTGTGGGTGGCCTGGGTGATGGCGTATCGTTGCAAAGGGGAAGACGTGTGGGCTTTAAAAATCAACTCCAACAGCTCTTGGGCATAGAGGAAGGTATTGCGGCTCCGTTCTAAGGTTCAACATCTTCTCTGTAAGCAGGGTGATAAAGTTCTTTGGGATGGGCAGCCTATGGAGCAATACTCTGCTAAGCGAGTTTGGAACACTCTTCGACCTAAGTGCAACAAGCAAATCTGACACAAGTTGATATGGGGAAAACATGGTATCCCTAGGTTTAGTTTCATTGCTTGGCTCATAGTGATAAATGCTTTGACGACTCGTAGCAAGTTACATAAATGGGGGAGGATTGGTGATGATCATTGTTTGCTTTGTGGGATTGAAAGTGAGGACAGGGAGCACTTATTCGTTGCTTGCATATTTGTGCAGCAGTTTTTGCATGTCGCTGGGGGTGCACTATTGGGTTACTGCCCCTTGGGACATTGTGCTAAATTCAGCAAGTATGACGGCGAAGGAAAAAACACGGGTAGGGAGAGTTATATATGTGATTTGGTGTGGTGTTTCTGCAGCAATATGGAGGGAATAGTGTCGCAAAATCCATGGAGAACCCCATAGGAGTGTTGAGGATGTGTGGAAAGGTTTTAAGTATGATATGAGTTGTAGATTGAGTGGTGATTTCTCATTAGCCACTGATTTTGAGTGTATGGGTTTGCTAGAACGCTATCATAGTTGATCTTTGTTCCTTTAGAGTGGAGTATAGTTTGATGTAGAGAGGTTGAGTTGTTACATCTTTTATAGGGGGGACCACAATGGTCTCTCCTCTTTCGTTTTATAAGTTAGTATCGTGTTTTGCGATACTGTTCCTTAATAATAATGGATATGATTCAACGAAAAAAAATTGACGCTAAAAAGTTATGAACCGGAAACTTAAGAGTTCTTAACTTCCTAGAAAAAAAATCACGAGAGGAGCTCTCTCCTCTCTCCTTGTTCTATGTTCCTTGCTTGGGCGATGGCTGACGAGGGTGATCGTTGCCCATTTTGCTACCATCTTGAAAAACCAAAAGGTGAGCTGGAATCGATCCAAGAAAGGTGAACGTCTTCCTAGGAAGGGATTGAGAGTAGCCACGAACCATTGCTGGCGAGTAGTATGGATAATCCCTGGAGCCCTACGGTCACCGGCGGCGAGCCGGTCTTGAGCTCTACAGACGCCGGTATCCACATCCGTCCGATAGGGCCGAGACACAACTGGGTTGTTGGGAAAAGATTCTATCCCAATCTCCCATGTTTGTTGGGAGGGATTTGGTTGTGCCCTATCCTAGTAAAAAAAATATATATATATTAAAACCCAACGGTAGGGGTGTCCATTCGGGTTTTCCCGAAATGCACCCAATTAGATACATTTTCGGTTTTTCAAGTTCGGATTTTGGGTTCGGTTTCGCTTATCGATTTTTTCGAATTTCGGATGAAAACATCCAAAAAATAGCACTCAGCCTGTATTCTTAGACGTTCGGGTTTTAGGGTTTCGGTTTTGCTTTAACCGAACCTGAACCCAATGAGGAATTTTCGTGTTTTGGGTAACCGAAAATCGAAAGTCCTTATCGGATTAGGGTTTGGGTTCGGTTTTCAGTGATTTCGGGTTCTAGTTTTCGGGTTTTGTAGGGTTTTGGTTCGGGTAACCGAACCCGACCCGAACGGACAACCCTACCCAATGGTGGACTCCTAGTCCCGGTCCAACTCAAAGAGGCGGGATTGGCTGTTTTGTAGGGTTTCTTGTTCTAATCTCGCCTATAAAATTAATGACCTCTCATACGCACTCTCATACACTGCAATCGACGAGAAGCGTTCTCGGAGGAAGTGAGACTTGTAGAGCCTTTGCAACAACAAACTACTGTTGAGATCTATTCAGGTATATGGACTAATCCCCAAAGTTCTCTTCCCTGCTCTTTCGCGATATCCAATCCTCTATTGCCAAAGCAACTTAACCTCCTCCCTCCCATTGCTTGATTGCATCTTGCCCATTGAGGGGCCGAGCAGGGCCATACGATGCGAACTAAATAGCACATTATCACCCTCTTCTTTTCAGGTGAACACGATGGCTCATGTTACGGAGGATCAGGTGGTACAATTCTCGCTTAAGGAGGTTCAATCAATGAAGTTTTGAACATCCCGCACATTATTGGGAAGACTGTTCACCGATACCAAAATCACAACCATGGAGCTAAGGGATGCTTTGATCGTTCCATTGTAGGTGTAGGGACAAATGAGGGTGTTGGTGACAAAGCATGGCCTGTTTGAGCTCGTATTGCCGAGTGAAGAAGCAAGGATCTGGGTCCTGAAGCAAATCCCATGGGTCACTACAAAAAAGAGTGGTAGAAGTGACCAAAACCTTCTGACGACATAGTTTTTTCATTGGAAATAACTGTTTTTGTGACAAAACTATATTTGTATCATAAAAACTAATGTTATTTCCAACCAATAGCTAAATTTATCATAAATGTTAAAAAAATTCCTCAGTAAAGGTGAGTTTCACATGTATGAGGAAGGTAGTGTCATTTTTATTGGCGATATTTTTATTTTCGTCAATAATTTATAACATTACTAACCATCCTAAGCAAACCGTCAGAAATAATCATTGTTTGTGACGCCCAAAAAATTGACATAGGGTCCATAACATTTTTTTGACGCAAAAACATTTACTCGGAAAATAATTGTTTGGTATAGTTTTATTTGCGAGGATTTTAGTAACTTCTCATAAAAATTATTATTTTTTTCGATGGTGATAATACGATTGTCAATAAAAGATGGTTGGAACAAATGCACACTACATGTAGCTGCCCGACCCATCTTAATGACCACATATTTTCCATCCTTAATGAATAGTTGGTTTGAAAAACTTGCGGGAAAAAAACAATATTAGTGAGCAAACTTGTGTTCGTCAATAATATTGAAAAAAATCGTCAAAATTCAAACATTACTGACGAATTATGATGTCGTGGGAAATATGTTTTTGAAATATACCGTTTTTACCCTTCGGTTGCTTTTTACGATTGTGAAAATGGATTTGTTAGTAATAGTTGGTTAGAAATATTGTTTTCCGAAATAGTAGATAAGTGGATTTCATAATGAAAAAAAACTTTAAAAAATAATTTATTGATGCAACTCGAACCCAGGACCACATGTTCATAAAGGAGATTCCAAACTAGTTACGCTACACACAATTTATGTACTTTTTTTATTTTTTGTATCTAATAATCGTGTAACAGAATCATAACTGCAGAGAACTCTCTGTCTTCTGCAGATCAGTTCAATGTGTTTCTTCCCCCCTTGCAATAAACGAAGGCCGGTTCTTCCCCTGCAGACCATTTAATTTCGAAATTACAGGAAAAGGGAACGATACAATGGCATCAAAACTGGTTCAATGAATGGAGTATGTTCATCCGGTCAGTTTCTCTTAATTGCGGCAAAAGGGTTAAAGGGGAAGAAGAAATCAATCCACCATGACCCAAATTCGCCATAAACCACTATAAAATCCCAGTAAGATAAACAGATTATGATTATGTAGTTTTCCCAATCTGAAAGAGCAAAGAAAGCGATTCAGAGTTGCCGTTTTTCCACCGCCAAACTGCACCGCCGATTGAGAATACGCCTGGAACGACGCGAGGGAGTAGGTCTGGCGATCGGCTGCGGTTTAGGGATGGAAGGTAAGCAGTTCCTCCGCTCTTCAAAACGACCATGTCTTTGTTTAATTTTTTTTTCCAACTTAACTTTATTAATTTATTATTTTATTGGTGTCTATATAGTATGTAGTTGTACGCAGCTTAACTTTATTTTTTTTCCCCAAACGTTATTAACTTTATTAATTTATTATTTTATTGGGTAAAGGAAGACTATTAATTTAGTATTTGTTTGAATGTGATTACACGGATTAAAGTGGAAGTAGTTAAGTTTCTAGTTGTACATCAATTAAAATTATATTGAATGTAATTAACAATTTGTTTCTTTATTTTATATATGAAAGCAAAGTGAAGGTATAAATATTTGATTTAATTTGGATTATTTTTATTTCTACATCGACAATTTAATTTACCTGAATAATTAAGTTAGTTATACTTTTTTTGTAATATTGTCTAATAACATAAATTTCCTACATATCTATAGGTATGGAACCTATTGACAAAGCTTGGATACAATTGAAGAATCGGGCATGCACACAGTACATTGCGGGAATGGAGAAATTCGCGAAGTACGCAACAGACCATGTTAAAGACGATGATGGTCTAATAAGGTGTCCTTGCGTGGAATGTGGTAATGTGCGTAGAATGACAGTGAACCATGTAGAAGGACATCTTCTTTATAAAGGAATGAGAACTGACTACACTAAATGGATTTACCATGGCGAGGTCGACGAAGATGAAGAAGATGACGATGAAGGTCCAGAATTGGGTGATGATAACATGGAAATAGACGATGGAGATGATGGCGATATGGGTGAAGATAACGATATGGATGTAGATGATATGCTTGGTTTTCTGAACGACCTCATGGCTCCATTAGCGAATCTGGAAGAACCTAATGCCCAAGCTCAAAATTTGTACAAACTTTTCGGAGAGGCCCAATCACCGTTGTACGAGGGATGTGTTTCGAATGTGTCAAGATTGTCATTCGTCACAAAGCTTATGAAAATCAAGTGGGAGAATAACTGGAGTAACAATTCATTTACCTAGTTGGTCAAGTATATCCAGGCTGTATTTCCTATGGTGCAATCACTTCCAAAGAATTACTATGAAGCAAAGCAGCTTATGAAAGCTCTTGGGCTACACTACGAAGAAATAGATGCATGTGAGGACGATTGCGTCCTATACTACGCCGAGCTGGCAGATGTGACATCTTGCCCCACATGCAAAAAATCAAGGTGGAAGAAAGTTTATAAGGATAAGAAGGGTAGAGATAAGAAAATTCCGTGCAAAATTATACGGTATTTTCTCATCAGAGATCCAGAATGGGACATGGTGGTTGAGACAAGGCCGAGGAATTTTTATAATGTGGCGGATGTCGAGGAAATTTTAGAAGAACAAGCATACCAAGAAGACGAAATGACTAATGGGGGTCGAGTTATCGAGGATGAGGACGACGATGTTAACTTAAACTTGCGTGGAATGGGTTATGAAGAATTTCTTTAATCATGTAATATGACTTCTAAATTTTTCTTTCCTACATTACGAACTTGTTATTTTACCGTTATTATCAATTTTGATTTTGTTAAACATATACATTATGGTATTGTTATTTGGTCTTGAATATAGTCTTGAAAGCTAAAATATCTATACTCACAAAAAAAAATATTATGTATATTAGAGATAAATTTATTAATATTTAAATCACTTATATTCGAAAAAATTGGGTTAAATCGCAATAAAAAAAAGAATTGGGTTAAATATTAGCCAATGATACTCGTTATCCCTCTTTTGAATTATTATTCAATTAAAAAAAAAATTATACGACGATGGTTACAAAAGACAACACCGTTTTTTAAAAAAAAACCACACCACACTCCAACACAAAAAATGGCGACGCATGATGATAAGAATCGACTGGTGGATTTCAAAGAGGGGAAACTCCCCTTCGCCTCTTTTCTATTCTCATTTCAGACGACGAACCCTAATTATTCCCTCCTTTGATCGATTGAGTTCCCCAGACTTCCCTCGAATGGAAATCGCTATGGAAACTCTCGCCACTTTAAGACTGAGTGAAGGAGACAGCGGAGAATCCATCATCAGATGGAGAGGCGCAAGACGCGAGACGGCTATCGAGATTTATTGCTGCGTTTCTGGGAGGTACGAAGCGTCTGGACTGATTTTGATTCATTGAATTAATTACAACATGCATTTACTTTCGATAATAATTGTGAGTTGCCCGTTACTTGATTCATCCGAGTTTTTGACCTTCAATTCTTTACCCTATTCTTAGAAACAACTCAACGAACTAGTTTACATTTATTAGGATTCTTCGATTGGTTAGGAGTATTCTTTTTATAACGAATGTCCTCACACATTACTTTTACCTACACAGAACACCTCCCCTCAGGCAATAAAAAACACAGAATGAAAAGCTTTATTGATCTGCTTGTGCTAGCTAGATGGGAAGGCCAAAAAAGGCTGGGAAGTCAAAGCCTTCCAAAAGGCCAGTGGAGGAACCAGGAAGGTCAGCCCCTCTAGAGACTATCGAAGTGGTTTCTCAGGAAAATGAAACCGTGCCAGAAACTCAGCAGGAAACAAGGGAGGGTGAACATTTGAATGAGTTGGAGAATGAAGAAGTTCAGTCCCCGAATGACGACATAGCTTTTGAAGAGGATGTGAACCTCAACCAGCGGGCTCACTCTACTGGGGGAGGTTCTTCAGCTCAGAAGAAGAATGGCAGAGGTCCTGGAATAGGGGTGAAGCCTGGACATGGCCTTCACCTTGAGATACATGACAACAAGTAATAAATCATGATATTGCCCTTCTATGTGACAAGCTGTAATTTCCATTGAGAATGAGACCTTATGAACGTTATTTTGTATTTTCAGGATCGTCACACCACAGGCTGGCCATGAACTCACTGCCATCTTCAAAAGGAGCATCAGTGGTCCATGGATTAAGTTCTCGGAGTACCCTGCTTCTGCTTTGCAGATTTCAAGGAATCTGGGTTCACATGCTCTCTTCCAGAAGAAGAACTCAATGTTCATCTCAAGGAACACATCAAGAGGAACTTTTCCCAATGGATGTATGGGTTCCGCAACCGAGTCTTCAATCAATATCCTACCCTTGTTGAAAGGATTAACAATCCACCTACTGAAATCCCTGCTCATATTTGGAGGGATATGGTTAACAAGTGGAGTGATCCAAACTGGAAGGTAATTTACTGCTGCCTAAACTTGTGTATTATGATTATTTGTGTTTGTATCTAATTTGCATATGTATGTTTACGCTCCGGCAGAGCACCAATGATAAGAACAAAGCCAATCGTGAGAAGTCTGAGCTCACTGCTACTGGCGGATCTGTTCCCATGGTGAAGTTTAGGCTTGATCAGGTAACCCGATATGTTCTCTTGTATTTAATAAGAACGAAGCCAAGGTCCAGAAGTGTGAGCTCACTGCTTCTGCTTTTTTCTTGTGTTTGCAGATCAAGAAGACGGGAAAAGAACCAGATCCTATAGAGTCCTTCAAGAAGTTCCATGTGAAGAAGGGCAATGGTGAATTCACTACCCCAAAAAAGCTCAGACCATACATGTAAGTGCATTGCGTGTTAAGTAATTTTAGCTTTCTTCTTCTTTTTTTAAATCATTTAAACTCAGCGTATTAGTTATTAATTACTATGTGTGTAGGCTGAATTGAAGAATAAGGAAGCTGAGAAGTTGAGTCAAGGGGAAGAGGTGAACCAGTTTGCGATTTATGGTGAGGTTGTAGGAAAACAGCCTAGGAAACGTGTGTTGGGAATGGGTTATGGGGTAAGCGGTGTGGATGTTTTTGGCCCTACCTCCGGTCAGGGCTGCAGCAAAAGGTGTGAAGAGGACCGAAGGCAAGAGAAGGCGAAGAATGATGAGATGATAAGAAGAGCTAGTGCAGGTGAAGAATGGAATTCCTCAGATTGTCGAGGATACATTGAAGAGGCTAGGAGTTACTTTGGCAGAGTCCTCAATGGTAAGTGTTTGTTGATGTTTTTTTAGTTGGTTAAGCATGATTAATGGTATGAACCTTATCATAATCTATTTAACTTTGTAATTTAGGCTGGAGACAAGGGGGTGAATGGTGAAGATGAAGATGGAGACGAGAAAGTGAATGATGAAGATGCTGACGGTATTGACGATGAGAACAGCTCCCCCTGATGATGATGATTACTAAGTTTGCAGCGCTTGGAAGAAGGCAGTAGTAGGAACTTTGCAAGTTCCAATTTTCAATCGGAAGTTTGCAGCTAGGAAGAAGGCAGTCTTAGGAACTTTGCAAGTTCCATTTTTCAATCGGATTATGTTTATGTTTTGTTTTGTTAAGTGCATGGTTGTTTTGTTTTATGTTTGAACAAGTGTTGAAAGTGGTCTCCGTTTAAGACAGTTTTGGTGGTTAGGCCACCTAATTTTATGGAGAAGTTTCCTTTTTTGCTAATATATTGCATTGGTTAATTTCTTTTATGCTTTTAATAAATTACATGCAAAATAAAATTTATTATTATTATTTCTCAGTTTTCATCACTAATAATATATAGTAAAAATATTTACAATATCGGACAAAATTGTAGTTTTAACGATATAATTTGGTTACAGTAGCACGAAATTCGGTTAGAATTGTCGAGTTGCTTCCCACGAATATTTTGTGTTGCAAATATTCTATTTGTAATGCAACAAAATGGTTAGCTTTAGTAAGTCGTTTCCGATGAATATTTTGTGTTACAAATATTTTTTTTTAACACAAAAATTTGGTTAGATTTAATATGTTTCTTTCGACGAATATTTTATGTTAAAAATATTATTTTTTAACACAACAATTTGGTTAGATTTAATATGTTTCTGCCGACGAATATTTTGTGTGAAAAATATCCTATTTTAACGCAACAATCTGGTTACATGAACACAAAATTTTGTCTAAATCAATTAGTTTCTTCCTACGAAACTTTTGCATCACAAATATTCGATATTTTCTTCTTACCTTATTTTCTCGTTGGAAACTAAATTTACAATTATTACGAATAGTTTTTCGTGACGCAAGATATTCATTATAAATACCACAGGGGTGTTTTAGGAACATAATTAACCCTCGCAAAAAATGTTCTTTTACGACAAACAACTGTGGTCAAAACGTACAAAGGGTATTTTCGGAAAAAAATGACATTTTTTTTATTAACAAATTTTTTCTTTACTAACAAACATGTTTTCCTCAATTATAGTTTATCTAACAAAATGTACTCCTCATAAAAAATATTTCATCCCTTAAAATTAGATTTGGTCAAACAATTTCGTTAAGTACGTTTCTTTTCTGATCACGATATTTTGCATAATGACAAAAAATAATTGTCACAAATGTATTATTTTCTGACGCAAGTACATTTATACTATTAGCGAGGGACCTTTACCCCACGACTCACCAACGACCGTATTTCGTCAAAACAACCCTACTGTGACGAGAAAATGCCTTTTGTGACGCCTATCGTCTGGTAACATCTGCCAGTCTTTTTTGTAGTGGGTTATCAAGGACGAACTATTCCATCTTCGGTCCTGGACGCCCACGATAACAAAATGAACCTTTGATGAATTGGCCATTGCTCCATTCCACGTCCAACTTTGGGACGTGAAGGATGACTGCTGCACCAATCAGTTTGGTCGAAAAGTTGCGAATGCCACTATTGGTCAGCATCTGGAAGCAGGTGTCTTCGCCTGCAAAAACACGGATGAGTTCCTTGTGAAAGTGTGAGCACTCATAGACTTTACCAAACCTCTACGCTCCCAACTCATGGCAGCTAGTGAAGAGCTTGGTTGCTTCTGGGTAAGCCTGAAATATGAATACCTTCCGAGTTTCTGTTACCACTATTGGGGGGGGGGGGGGTCATTCAAAACGTGACTGTGCATTTGATCCCCCGATCGGAAAGGAGAGATTTGGCTTGAACATGTCTACAAGGAAACTGGGGAGAAAGATTTACGAAGACGAGGAGAACCCTAATTTTCGAAGTGTTCGAAACTCGATTTGGGTGAATAGAAATATTAGTGAGAAAGAGGAAGGGAATGGGAGGACTGCTCGTGGGCGAGATATGGACATGCGGCCGATGCCAGAAGAAAGGAATGACTAGCATCTAAACCTTCATCCTCAAAGGGTGGGCATGGAGTCTCAGGCACGTAATGTGGCCAAACCCAATCTTGTGCACATAGTCGAAAAGCCAAACGTTAGGAGTGGCAGTCCCAGGGGGTTTGCTCTCAATTCCTCACCGCGAGTTCAGCTTGGGGTGGCTTTTGTAAGCTGCAGGTGAAAGATCTCATAGGGAGATTTTCAATCCTCCTAGACGTGCTCAGGGCAACCATGCTAAAGATGGAAGGAGACTCAGGTCCATCCCCAAACGAGTGAGTGAAATGACATACATGTTGCTCAGGAGAAGCTCGTGCTACCCATGCAGACACGTGAAAAGACTGCCTCGAATAAGGGTTGAGGGTCCAAACACTGCACCCTCCTTTGGGAGAAGAGGATCCTGTGGATCACCAAGTTTCCCTGGATTACGAGGACTCTCAATCGGTAGAGGAAAAACCATGATTTAAATCAAGCAGCGACCTCTAACCGGAGCTTCCAAGAAGGCTCACCAATCCACGAAGGGTCGTGTTAACCAAGTGGTTGCAGCCTTTGAAGCTGGTCTGACCATTGTTACTAAAATGGAGAATCTCATAATCATCCTATTGGTAACCCTGCGGTTGCTGCGCTTATGGGACGTCAACAAGAAACAACAAAGGTATGGTCTTGGAGCTAAATGAATATGGTTCTAATTTGATGGACCCTAAAATTGTCAGTCGAAAACGACATTTGAATGAGATGTAGGGGGAGTTGGGAAATCCTCCTACGTCAAAGAAACAATTTCTGGAATCGTCTGAAATTTTGGGAAAGGTGGAAGAAGCCAGCCTCGAGTCACCTCAATCCGATAAATGAGGCTGCTGGCCTAGAATGTGAGGAGAATTGGACCATCACTCACATTCCAAACAACTGTCGGTTAAGTTCATTCTAATAAACCGGGTCTCGTGTTTTTCTCTGAAACACGATCGAGCCGGTGTGTAGTTTCCCGTCGTATGAGGGGTTTAGGGTTTGATCTTTCTCATTGTTTCTTTGTTGATGCGATTGACGCATCTGGTGGCTTAGTAGTAGCTTGGTCCCCCGGGGTCGATGCTTTAGTGTTTTTTCATTTCAACTTCTTTATTTCTGCCCAAATTAATAAAGTGGATTTTTCTTATGTTGTGATTTTTGTTTATATTAGTTGCAATATTTCATTAAGAACTACCCAATTGGCTCAGCTGAGAGAAGTCCGCGATAATATCCAACTTCCCTATATTATCATGGGGGATTTTAACATTACTCTTCATGAGAGTGAGAAAGATGGTGGTCTTCCACGGAATGCTCCTCGCTCTCTTAGCTTGCGTGATTTTATTCAGGATCTGGGTCTCCATGACCCCGGGTACTAGGGTGATCAATTCACCTGGACGAACAAATAGATGGGTGCGACTTGCATCCGCGAGAGACTGGATAGAGCTCTCTGCTCCCAGACCTGGATTGATTGATACCCAGATACCCTGGTCAAACACTTTACAAATTAGGGATCAGATCATCGAGCTCTTCTCCTGTCCGACAAGCCCTATTCCCGGAATAGTCGCCCCTCTTCCGATTTGATACCCGCTAGGCAGATAACCTGAAAGTCAAGGCTATGGTGAATTATGTTTGCCAGGAGGATATCTAGGGTACTCCAATGTTTCGACTATGGTAACGTCTTAAAAAGCTTCACCATTTGCTCTATGAATGGAATAGGGCGGGCACTGTGAATTCCCTGCGTAATATTAAAACTCTTCAGGCAGAAATTGAATAGATAAAATTAATTCATCATATTGATTGGGATGAGGTCCGGAGTCTGGAAATTGAGTTAAGTAGACAATGGGAGGCAAAAGAAGTTTACTGGCAGCAAAAGTCTAGAGTCCGATGGCTGAAAAAGGTGAAAATACATCTTATTTCCATACGGTTACGAGAGTTCGTAGAAAATGAAACTTCATGTCCGGCCTTTGAAATGACAGTGGAGAATGGATAACAGAGGAGACTGGGAAGGCAGACATTGCCAAAATTTTTTATCCTACTCTTTTCACTTCAGAGAACCAGGTGCTAAACATGATTGATCGGGTAGCCAATCTTCCCATATCCCAGAGTGTTACTTCGGAAATGAATGCCATTCTTATGGCTGAAGTCCTTCCTAGTTAAGTAAGGAAAACGGTCTTCTCCATGGGATCGAAGCAGGAACCTGGTTCTGATGGATTCACGGGAAAATTCTTTAAGCCTTTTGGAATATTGTTGGTAATTCGGTGATTGAAGTTGTCTGCTCCTTCTTTACAACAAGTAGGATGCTCCTTAGATTTAATCATACTTGGCTTACTTTGATGTCCAAAGTGGATAATATGGAGACCATGAGGCAGCTTCGTCCTATAAGCTTATGCCAGTTTGTATAGAAAGTTATAACCAAAATCATGGTTGAAAGACTTGCTTGCCTCTTACCACAAACATCTCAGAAGGTCAAAATGCTTTCATCTGAGAACGACAAATAGTTGAAAATATCCTCCTTGGGCATGAGTTAATGCACTACTTGAAAATCAAAACACGTGGTAAGAAAGGGTACATGGCTCTAAAGATTGACATGGAAAAGGCCTATGATAGAGTCGAATGCCCATTTCTTGTCGCAGTTTTGGAAAAGATGGGTTTTAACTTTATCCAGAGAGGATGGATACACGAATGCCTCAGATCAACGTCGTTTTCGATACTCATGAATGGCACACCTTTTGGTTTCTTTACACCATCCATGGCACTCCAGCAGGGGATCCTATCTCTCCTCTCCTGATTATAATATGCACGGTGGGGTTGGCGACGCTCCTTTGAAAATCCATTTTTGAAAAACAAAAACTTGAAGGACTTAAAGTGGCTCCTCGGGATCCCCGTAGCTCGCATATGCTTTTCCGCAGATGACTCTTATTTATTCCCTAGAGGTTATCTCAAGGAGTGTGAGAATTTGATCAATGTTTTGAATAAATATGAGGAACTTAGTGGTTATAGGCTGAACTTGGATAAATCAGCAGTTTGCTTTAGTAAGAATATTGTTCTGCCGGACTAGGAGTTCTTGACTAAGATTCTGGGTGTCGGGGCGGTAGGGGTCCATGATAAATATCTGAGTTTACCTACGCTAATTGCCCAGTCTAAAATGGGTACATTCCCCTACTTGAAGGAGAAGTTGCTCGAGCGACTCCAGGGCTGGAAACAGAGGACATTGTCTTGGGTTGCTAAGGAGACTTTGATTAAATCAATCACTTTAGCTTTGCCATTGCATGTAATGTCTTGTTTCAAGATACCTCTTCCTCTGTGTCGTCCCTTGGGCAAACATGTAGCCAGGTTCTGCTTGGGGTGGAAGAGGGCCATTTGAGGATTCGGTGGATGTCCTAGCGGAATATGTGCAGAAGTAAGCATGACGGGGGTATGGGATTTTATTGATTTGAACATTTTAATCATGCCCTCTTAGCAAAATCGGATGGTGAATCCTTAATGAACCTCAGTCCCTCTTAGCCCAGGTTTACAAAGGAAATTATTTTCCTACTGGGCCTTCCTCACTGCTTCGGCTCGGTCTCGCCCATCTTGGGGATGGCAGAGTATCCTCTATGGTCAGCAGTTATTAGGGATGCATTAAGATGACATATTTGTAATGGTCAGAATGCTTCTCTACTTCACTCCAACTGGATTCCAACATTACATCCATCTCCCCCAGTGTATAACGCCCAGGAGTTACCATATGGGGGTGACCCGTTGGTAGCAGAGGTTATCTGTCAAGTGGAGGGGCGTTGGTATGAAAAAAAACTTAGCCAATGGTTTGACCCGGCAACCTGTCGTGCCATCAAAGTTATCCCTCTTCCACGACAAAATGTGGAGGATAGGTTGATTTGGCATGACACGACTTCCAGTGTTTTCTCTGTTAAATCGGCCTACCACTTTGCTGTCTTGCTAGATAAGCGGAGTGGTCATTAGAGGTCCATGGCTAGTTGGATGGATAGAGCCAGCTTGATTCGTTTGTGGGAAGCCAATATTCCATCCAAATTGAAAGTTTTTATCTAGAAAATCTATAGTCGTATCCTGCCCGCTACTAAAGCCCTTATGGAGAAGGATGTCGCTCTGCACCCCAGATGTCCGCTTCGTTGGGCTGATTCAGAAACAATGGAACATTTTTTTCTATATTTCCCAGTGGCGCGTGCTCTTTGAGATCATTCGGGGCTGGAGTATCTTGAGCAAGAGTTACCTCGTCACACTTTCCTACTTTTTCTAAAGAAGTTGATGTCACTAATAAATCAACCTTCTCTGTTCATGACGGTTTTTGCTGTCCTTTGGAGGATCTAATGATCTAATAACTGGGTTGTCTTTGAGGATAAACAGTTTGGGATCCCTTCCTTGATGCGCCAGTTTAACCAGCAATATGAGGAGTGGGTAAGTTTACCGGTGGACCGTGTCCTTCAGTCTTCCATCCCTTTGATACATCCCTTGGGTCCTAGGGGGACTACTATGGTTGTTTGTATGTGGGATGGGGCTATAAGGAGTGGGTCGCACTCGGCAGGTGGGATGGTTGTTATGAATCAAGCCAGGGATATCGTTTTGGCTACTAGGGTTTAGTTTCCATTGATTGATGACCCTATGGTGGTCGAGTTGCTCGTGCTCCGGGAGGCTATTTTATGGTGTCTGGACCACGGCTTCACGGAGATGAGGTTGAAGGAGATGCCAAAGTGATCATCAAGAAGATTAATCGGGCTGATATCAGAGACAACCGGATGGGGGCTATATATTCTCGAAAAACTTTGTGCATTATTTTGCAACTCATTATGGATTTACTGTTTAAATTATAGGTCGGCGTAGCAATAGGGTAGCCCATATGGTGGCTAGAAAGACCCTTTCATTGTACCCGACTATGAGTCGTTTTTAATTATTTTTAGGCTTGGCTGAGTTTCAGGATGTAACTACCTATTTTTTGAATCAATATATGATTACCTTTTGTCAATAAAAAATGCTTTTAGAATTTAATTAAAATTAATTTTAATGAGAAAAATGAGTTATTTAACGTATTGGTTTATGGTTACAATTTTTAATTAATGATTTGTGTTACAAATGTCTAGTTAGCATGTAGTAACCTTTCAAAAATCATTGCCAAAATGGTAAACACATTGGTGAGTTGATCAGAGGATTATATGCATTGGAAGATGACATGCAACGCGGAAGTGACAATAAATTTCTGTCACATGACACTGTAATTAGGTTTACGACCTATATATATGCCTTCTGTGAAATATCAAGGAACTGATATATGTATCCTACTATCCAACATTTATTTACAGTGTTTGGCAAAAAAAAAAAAAACAATTATTTACCGTGGTCGCTAAACATTCAAGATTATGGGTTTCACAAATAGGGATTACAAACTAGTTGGCATGGATTGTTCAACAGTTGTTTAGGGTAGATATGTAAGTGACGATGGGTCTGTAGCCCTTGTGTACTACACTTAACTAGGCTAATATATCCTATTTCAAATGTATGAAAGCCCAAGAAGTACACATTTGTGAAGAAAAGTGTTGTCATGAAAAAGATTAGTTCAAGGACATGCAACAGAAGCCCCAACATTTCATATTCCCACAATTTCCAATTTCTTCTTGGTTTATTATCTGAAGCGTGACTCTGATACACGCAGCTAGGTTGGCAAGTAAGTAGTAGTTCATCGCCATCTTCTACCAACTCTGTGTTTAATTACATTGTAATAAGTAAGCAGCAAACCAATAAACGAAAGCTACAGCCACTGGCCATGTTTAAAAGTGGCCCTCGCTCCCCACTAAAACGTAGGGACATAAGTGGTTGCTAAATAAATAAACAGGTTGCTTACTGTGTCGGGCCGCATAGAACCCGGGCCCAGCCAGCCAGCCATTATTGAATCTCTGTTGATGCTGCAGTCTGCTACTCTGCTCTGTATATGTATGTATGTGTCGACTTGGTCTATCAGTATTGACCTCTCCACCGGCGGGAGCCCATCGCCCTGAAGATTGATATTGCCGGCTACCGCGAAGATCAGTTCATTTGATCATGACCTTCTCGATCCATGATTGAAAGCTCTGATTCATCCCATGATAACATCAGAGAGGGAGAGAGGGCTGTAAAGTAACTGTAAGAGCAGGGAATAGGGCAGAGAAAGTTGAAGGCTGTACAACTCTAGAGAAACTACATGTATGATGTATGTAGCAATCCAAAAACCCACCTGGTTAACAACGTACATATATAGTAAGCAAGCTAGCTTATTTTCCATGGAGGGGGAGATGCAAATGGTTTGACGTGATGAAAACACTGTTTGGTCAGCATCCGCCAAACCAAACAAACATAACCATCCAATTCATAGATCAAACAACATCATTGCCGACCCTTGCCTACTTTTCTATGCAACTTAAACGGAAATGAAACTGAAATTAATAAAAAGGGATAAATATATATATATATCTCCTGCAGCGTTTTAGAAGGAAAGGATACGCTTGCCGACAAACTTCAACTTTCGATCGTGGCCGGTCTGATATTCTGCAGCAGCTAGCAGTTTTTTTTTTTTTTTTTGGTTTGTTTGTTTACCGTCATGTCATGTCATCTAAGAAAGGTGATTTTTCTTGTCGTTTGTCATTATTGGGTCTTCTTATGTTTAGTTGCGTCCGTAGGTTGATTTGTTGACTTTGACCAGTCCGTCCGTCCGGCCGCGCTAGCTAGAGGACGGTAGGATACGTTGCAGGCCAGAAGTTTATGAACGTTAGAATAGCTACCTAGCTATTCATAATTCCTTTTTTTAATGGGCGGAAGGAAGCGGACGGCTCGTTTGTTTGTTTCTTCTTTTGCTGGAAGTTGGATATAAAAGTGACAAAAGGGATCGATCCTATTTTGATTGTTAAGTCCGGCAGGTTCCGATTGTTGCTTTTCCGGCAATGTCGGTGTCAAGATCAAGAGTACTGTGCACCACCAATCCAACAGCCAACCTCGTCATCCGCAATGGCAGGATTACAATTCAATTAAATTGGGAGCTACGCATTTCTACCGTCTATCGATATGATCCCAAGTTGTGAATAACTTAATTATATTATTACCCCCAATGATAAGCATGTGCCCTAATCTTCTACCTTTATCATAAATATATTAGGGGTAAGTGCTCTAATATGATCAAACTTTACACACTAATCAACAACTTTGGCTCCAACTTTTAATAGCGATAATATGGTCTGATTTTCATTGATAATGGATATATTTTATTTAGTGGTTGAGCGGACTGTCAAAACTAGACGTAAAATCATTTGAACGTTAATGACTCAATTTGAATTGTTTATGTGGCTGCCATTAGGTAACAAGTTCGTGGAGCGGGAGCGGGAGAGCGGCTTATGTTGAAATGATCAAATACGAGAGCGTGTACAAAGTGTTTCCTATTAAACACAAATATAACGTGGCAAGTTAAAAAAAGAAAAAGAGGAGAAGAAATTTCATTCTTTATAAACACTACTTCATATTGCTAATACAAGGAACATTTACATACTAAAAGCCTTTCCCCTAAATACATAAAAGTCTACTGTCATTTCATGATATGAAGTGGTTAGCTTGCTTTTGTATCTACACAAAGTCACAAACACTTTACATTTGCTTGCTATACAAAAGCAAAAGGGCTTAATAATATATGTGCAAGCAATGCCCATTAATCCACCATGTCCATTTCCAAAATATAATATCATGATATGACAAGCTAAGCTTAACATTAAGCATTTCTACATCTTTTGGGCTCCCTTCCACCTTCTTGAGTAACTTGAGGTGGATTTGGCATTCTTGAACTTGGAATGGTAGCATCATCTTCATTGCGTGAGGAGAAGTCTTTATCCTCAATTTGATGCATGTCAAAGTTTATCATATCATCTTCAACATAAGAATCCCAATCCTTGTATTCCTTCTCATAATCCTCCCTGTATCTTGTCAACAAACGATTATTATAGTGAATATAAACTAAGGATTCTGCACGATCAGTGTTCGGTCTATTCTTTTTCCCATTATGGATGAAACTATATGTGCTCCAAACTCTTTCAGCGCAAGAGGTATTAACACTTTGAGACAACACCCTCACAGCCAAACCATATAATTCTGTAGCTGCTGCACCATGTAAATTCCACCATTGGACAGCAGGTAGTACTTCTCTATCAGATATTGCTCGTGGACGAGCAAAAATACTGAAACCAAACAAAACAGCAATAATAAATCAACATAAAAGCAGCATCAACTTTAGATTTATTTCCATAATTTGATGCTAGAGTTAATTACTGAAGTGTACTATCATTCCAGTATTAAGTTACATTGTGTCATCCCACTGTTTTGAAACCAACCTTACAATAAAGTTCCAAGAAAGAAATGAGATTAAGTAGCAGTAACGAAACATGGCAGCAATAGTGCTTGGTTTATAAAAAGCAAAAACTTGAAATCCTTGCCCGCCAGCTGCTTTGATTAATAAAGCATTTATATGGATTCATGTTGTTAGCCAGTATGTAATCATGGCATACATCACATGACATACCATATACTGAATATTTTATAGAAATCAATGCATTTTGTAGATGAAATGACAAGAAAAGCAAATATTGATTCTGATCATATTTTTCCACAAGTTAAAATAGTTAGAATTAGTACTTGTGTTGGAAACAAAGTCACTAAGTTGGATGCGAGCTCTAGTTGCCTCAACTGAATTTCCAATTATGCGATCTACCACATCAAGATAAACTTTCTGAATTTCAGGATCAGCATGTGGCTTGGCTCTCTTATTTCCCTCTGGAGTAGAACTCGTTAACCATTTGTTGGAATAATAGAAAGGGGTAAACAAATACGCCAACAAATGTAAAGGGACATTCATCTTCCTCCATCTCTCCATAACAAGAACTTCTACAATATCGTTCACCTCCCCACGATCAACCAAAATCAACTGAATCGAGCTGACCATATCTTCCATTCTTGGATAAACTTCACTTATAATAGCTTTGTCAGAATTACAAAAGCTAATCATATTCCAAATAGGTCTTGTGAAACTAAGAACAAGTTTCAACTTCAACCAAAAATCACTATCTAAAATGGTGTTCTTCACTTCATCATGACTCAGATTTGAAGTAGACCTACCATTCTTCAAAGTTTCCCACTCATCACTTAACACCATTGAAATCAAGTGGTTCTTTAACTTGGACAAACGTTCTAGCACCACATAATGATGACCAAACCTTGTCTTCTTAACTTGAATAACATCAAGAGTAGAAAATTTCCTAAAGATATGCAGAACCATGCTGTGATTTCTTATGTACTTGACAATCCCTTTTGCTTTCTTATAAAGATATCCAATGAACCTCAAAGAAGGGTAGTGTGAAGATGCAACATCCTTCATTAAAAGGCTTAATGTATGAGCCAAGCAACCTGACCAAAATATATGTGGATGCCTCTCCATAATGATTTCTCCAGCACGCTTACAAGCAGAAGAATTATCTATGAGCACCTGAACAACATTGTAGACCCCAACTTGATCAATGGCTTTGAGTAAGATTTCAGCAATATAAAGTCCAGTCTTTTCATCGCCTGAACAATCAATGCCTTCAAGAAATACAGCTCTACCCCCCGAAACAGCCAACACATTTATCAAAGGTTGATTCTTCACATTACTCCAGCCATCTGACACAATAGAAACACCAAACATTGGCCAATGATCTCGAATACCCATCAAAGCACGATCAACTTTGGATCTCTCTTTATCAAGCAAGTTTGTTCTTAACTTTTCAGAACTTGGAGGCTTGTATTCTTTTGGTCCTTCAATTAAGCCTCATACCATTTCATAGAAAAAGGGAGACCTTGCTACATTAAATGGAATTTCACAAACATAAAAGAATTTTTCAATCAACCCATCAATATTATGCCTAGATACCAAATCAAACATGTCACTGATGATATTGGTATCATTTTTCAAGACCCCAATCTTACTTGTAGGAGGCAGAATTTGAACTGCCGGACCTGAAGATTTACGTGTGAATACCCTCTTGGCCTCTTCCTCTTCTTGCTTTATCTTTTCTTGCTCAGTTTTTGTCACTTTTGAACACACTGCTATTCCAGGTGCTTTCATTCCTGGAATCCTACCAAGAAAATGAGCTCGAATGCGTGAGTATGTTCCTGTGTATGGATTACTTTTGCATCCAAAGCTACATATCCACTTGTTATTTTTCTTTTCGCCAACCATAACCACATATTTTCTAAGTGTTGTAGCAGTAAGTTGTTCCGGCAGAGAAGTCTCCTCATCATCTATATCAATTGGTAAAGAAGTAGGATTAGCCTCAGCCTCGACCATGTTACCTGTAGAATACAAATCACCAAAAAACGAAGTTAAGTAATGAACAACTTATAGATCAACTAAAGAACAGTTAGTGAATGAAATAGCAAACAAAAGCTTACTGGAACACTTGTTCCGAGAGTATCAGAAGGTAGAATATAAACATTCATCTACGAATGACAGATATAGCAGAATGATAAGGACAGAATAGTATCAGAATGACAGGTTCAGCACATAAACATTCACCTAAGGAAAAACTTTTATACTGGAATATATAATATATTGGGAAGAAGAAATTAAAATCCCTACCAAGTTCTTGATAAGTTCAAGTTGTTGATGAAGTTGAAGAAAGGAATCTGATATCATATACTTCTCATTCTCTCGTGAGTATACGACCCTTCAGCTCCAGCTTTCTCTTTCAAGTTTCAAGATCTATTCTGCCTTTTGTGTTATGTTAGTCTGATGCCAATTTCACAGATAAAAGTAGTCTCTTTGAGTTTTTTAATATTTTATTCTTTTAGTATTTCTATTTTGGAAAAGGGAAGTACCACTTGAAATACTACCGTCCACATGTTAATTACTTCCTCTTATTCAAATATTATACGCATAAAAATCTTACTCCTTGATTTGTTTAAAAAAAATATTTACTTTGTCTTTCTTTAATCACTTTCAAAGACGACATATCAGAGAAGTTGTTCCAATTAATTATTATTATAAACTTTTATATGTTGGGGATTTGGGTCGAGAAAGAAAGAGGATGGGAATCTCGTTAAAAAATGAGAGAGATTAAGTGAAATATATATTTTGTATCAAAACTGACCAAGAATTCACGGACGACAAAGTTAAGTTCATCGAATTTAATATTATAAACCACGCGTTGGCTCTATCTAATTTACGATTTTCTAGAATAGAAGTCGCGTTTTTACAGCAACTAGTTCGTGTTCTCAAATAAAATAAACCCCGAATTATTAATGAATTATTGGGAGTTCGCGTTTTCGCGGTTTGGAGAGAGAGCGACGGCCTTCCCCCCACGAATTGTGTATCCTAAGGCTGCCACCTACTATCGTATCAACCACAAAAATTTTGACTGTCGCCACCTGAAGTAGGGTTTTTTCAAGTTTGGTTATAAAGATGAGTTAAGGTGTCACCACCTGAAGCGGGGCGATTAGAGTGCTTAGTATTTGAATTCATAAATGAAAAAACACTTAAGAAAATAGTGTTATTCTAATGGGATCAAACAATCATGATCAAGTCAATAATCATGAAACAAATACTAATGAGCTTGTCAAATGAATACTTAACCTGACCAATGATATCGTAATTACTAATCAACTTACACCTCCAGTGTGGAAGGAAATGAATTCTAAAATTTCTTTGATTACATGCTCAATGCATAGAAAACAAATGATGCCCCAAAATAAAGATTCAGTTCTTAAGGTTCTGAATAAATATAAACAGATCCCACTTTGTGAAAGAGCAATGAAAAAAGTCAACTGAAACTAAACATAACTATACTTTGAAGTCGTCAAGCTAATAGCATGACTGTGCTTTGAGAGTTTATACCAAGGGAAATCAGGGTGGCTCCCATCAGCCTACATTGAGAGGCGCTAGAGCATTCTTGCTGCTAAGTAAAGCTTTATTGACCCTCATAAGTCAGACTTCCCTTTGTGTTCTCCTTTACCACAGTTGGTGTAGACTGTGAGAAGACAAAAACCAATTCTCAGAGAATTAATAATAACTGTCAGTCAAAAAGTATGCATCCCTTAATATTTCAATAGAATATTTTAATCTGTATGATAATGTTATGTTGGTATTCGACTACATAAATTGACAACTAAAAAGTTCACATCCTCCTAGTAGGTGAAGGAAAATTTTGAAACATGAAGGTGAAACGAAATGGGAATATGGTGGAATAAAGAACTAAGAACGCGAGGCTCGTAAGCAGGCAAGGTAAAATGAAATGGTGAACACAACAACATATAAGGAAAATATTCAAAACTGGTATAAATTAAAAAACCGACCATCTCAAGGATAAGACTTTCTGTCAATTGCTAACATGAGTGGTCGCAGTAGAGATTGGGCAAAACTGAGAGAGGTGGAGATGAAAACTCACTAACTCTGCTCCAGCGAACCGAAACACTACAAGAATAGCCCGTTCAAATAAATAATATCAAATGGTAAATACAACAGATCACCATGAACAATATTTCTATTAGACTGTTTCAACTCTAACCATCATAACGATCAGAATAATAATGATAATAATAACTAAGTGTCCTTAATTAATCTACTTCAAGAAGGCTAATGGTCCTTTATGGCGCTCTAAATCTCATTGTGATGAAGCACCAGGGAACACATACCCACTTTCCTGAGAAATGATCATTACCAATGTTTCTAATGCGAAAGATCTTCAAGCACTATTGCACAACCCAATATAAGTAGGTGACTCTTCAGTAGAATTGGCTTAAGAAGCAAGGCTAGCAAGCAGTACAATAGGTAAATTCCTAGTAAATTAATTCATCATTGCCAACTTCAAAAGCACAATAACCCGCAAGACATAGAGGAACTACATAGTGCAAAAGACAGTGCATACATGGCCCTATTATGTTAATTAAGTTCTATACCATTACAGGTGCATGTCTGTGTATTTTGAATATAATTTGTCTCAACAAATTAGATGGATTCCAGATGAAGAATGCACAAATTTTTATTGTTGTATGCTTCTATCCTTGGAATTGTACACCTGTAGGCAACAATTGCAGTTCACTAGCAAGAGTGAGTTGAGAAGAAACAAAGAAAACATAGACAACCTGGAACATTCATGTAATTCACTATAAAGTGTGTCTTTGATACGTCCCTGGGGGATTATATGTTATCAAAGTCATGCAGCAAATGATTTAATTCGAAGGATCGATTGAACTCGAATCAAGAACAACGCGTTCTTAATACGAACTTGGATAAAACGGAACCAAAAGGACGACTCCACACCTGGGGAACGCTCGATTAGTATACAATGATAGTTGCTCAACCATGATTGAAGTGACCATTCAATCGATACAAAGCTGAGAAATTTTGGAATCCACTAAATCCAAAACAAGTCGCAACTTGCACAAAATCGAATTTTTCAATTCAATTCATCAATCTCTGACTATTACAACGAAACTATGAGGTTTTTATAGACAAGAAAACCTAATACAAATCTAAACTAACAAGAAAACGAATTAAATTAAAAGACTACTCTAAAAAGGTTACAATTTTTGGACTCTAACTCATTTTCTTGAAGCACAAGTAAGCTACCTTTTAGCACAAGCAAACTGACAGGAAAACAGTTTTTGCACGAACTTCGTGCCTTTCGTTCGAGACCTTCCAGAACTTCAATATTTCATCCAATTCCTTCCCTTGGTAGTCAAACATACCTATTTTCATGTTGCGGAAGCCTTTGGACTTGAATTAGATCCATGCTCCTCGAATGAAGCTCCAAAGTAGGCTTCACAAAACAGTTTTCTGTCTTAAGCATATTTGGACGTCTGGAAAATGACCTTCTGGACTTCCTCTTGAGCTACCAAGCATACCATCATGTAGATAAACTTCTTATCTTCAAAACAAGCTATCAAATTCGAACTTTCAGTGAGCCAATTGAGAGAACCCACCCTCCTAAGTAGGCTACCTGAAACTATTCCAACATTTAGCCAAATTATGCCCTTCTTCTTCCCAACTTTGATAGCTTCTTCGTCAAGTAATTTAAATGTGTAGAGTTGGCTATTTGGGATCATATCAGGCTACCCCTCTTCAAAAAGTTTTGACTTCAAAGCTTGATGCTTCTTCTTGTCAAATTCGTCATAGAATTGATCCCAAATTGGGTCGAAATAAGGCTGCTTGATCATCTTCTTTGACACAAAAAGTTCAACTTCAAACTTAGCTCAAATCTGTTCCAGCTTCTTCGTGGGGTTCCAAGGATCATCTGCAATACAATCAACGACAAAATTTTGACCCAGAATTGGACTGTGCACATTTTCGAACTCCGGCGACAATGTTCCAGTTTCCGGCGAGGGCTCCAAAATTGTGCGTTTTTGTTCCAATTCACCGCTCGAAATTGACTCGCCTGGATCCCAAGAGTCGACTCCATCCGTTCCCAACCTTCGAATCTCTCCAACTTGTTGCCAATCGTGATTCCTGAATTTCCCGCCATCGGGAAGTTTGAATTTCCCAAAACTAGGCGACCAAAACCCAGATTCCGGTGAAGCAAACCCAGAATCCGGCGACCCAATTTCAAAATTATGGATTTTCATTCCCGGCTTCTTCGCGACAAATTAATGACTCAGGAAGCTTCCTTGGACCTCCAGTAACTTGTCCACAACCTCTAATTGGTTCGAATTGCTCCCAATCGCTCCAACCGATTCACCAATCTTTGCCTCGTTTGTCTTCGCGGTTTGGAAGAAAGTTGGCAAATTGGGCATTTTCGATTCGCCTCCTTCCGGCTCCAATTTGTCATCTCTATATGTTCCCAGCGTCTCAACAAACTTTTAAACGTTGTCCGCTTGCTCGGACTCCGCCCGGAATCTTCCACCTGATTCATTCTCTCTCATGCCCTGTGTCGGCATCAAAAAACAGGGGGCTTCGGCCTGAATTGAAATCAATGCTTCAGCTTGAATCAATCCAGTTCCTTCCATCCAATGCCCTCCTGGGTGTCGACAGATGCTTGTGAACCATTGGTTTCGCTCGAATGCTTCCCCACGTTGCTGCCCAATTCTTTCTCTTCTCTGCTTTGCGCTGCCATCGACACAGGGTTCACGACGAACACCTTGTTTCGACTTCGAATTTGAAACTTCTTGCTCCATCGACTTGTAAAACAAACTTGACGATTGTTGAACCATGGATGTCCTAATACGAGGCTACTGGGGAAAAACCACGCCGCATAGGATTTGATCCATGTATTGGCCAATCGAAAATTCCACGGCCACTTGAGACACTACGATGCTGGATTTGTTTTCATACGCTGATTGGAAGACGTAGGGAGCTGGATGAGGTTGTGATTGTAATCCCAGCTTGCTCACGACCCTGCAGGAAATTAAGTTCCTATCCCTGCATCCATCGATGAGCACCAAACCCAGCTGATCATTGAGTAATCCTCGTGTGAAGATCATCAATTCTACAAGCTCCTCTGTTGCCATTGTTACTCTGATTTCCTATGTTTTTCCTTCTTCTTTTTCTGAGGCTGAATTCAACGAACACAACCTTGATAAATCCTTCTCGCCACTAAGAACCAGGCTCTGATACCACTTGATACGCCCCTGGGGGGGGTATGCTATCAAAGTCATGCAACAAATGATTCAATCAAAGGATCGATTGAACTCGAATCAAGAACAACACGTTCTCAATACAAACTTGGATAAAACGGAACCGAAAGGAAGACTCCACACCTGGGGAACGCTCTATTGGTATAGAATGGTAGTTGCTCGACCACGATTGCAGTGACTATTCAATCAATACAAAGCTCAGCAAGTTTGGAATCCACCAAACCCAAAACAAAACGCAACTTGCACAAACTAAAGTTTTCAATTCAATTCATCAATCTCTGACTATTACAACGAAACTAGGGGGCTTTTATAGCCAAGAAAACCTAATACAAATCCAAACTAAAAAGGAAACAAATTAAATTAAAAGACTACTGTAAAAAGGTTACAATTTTCGAACTCAAACTCCCTTTCTTGAAGCACAAGTAAGCTGCCTTTTAGCACAAACAAATTGCCAGAAAAACAGCTCAAACTGGACAATAAACAATGGTATTGATCACCAAAATCCTGAACCAATAATCATTGGCTATAATTCAGTCATATTATCGAGAATAAAATGGCCACAAAACTATAACCAATTGGTTTCAAGCCACTGTGAATTCAAATGGTAAAAGCTATAAAGGGAAAGAAGGGTGTAGTTTAATCACTTATAGAACACTATATTAGAGACATTCAAAATATGCTATTGACTACAGGGTCTATGAGTTACTCGAGTTTTGTGGTTCTATGCCAAAAGAATGAATACAAGAGCTAACCTTTGTATTTTCTAGTAGAAATGGAAGAAAGAGAATCAATGACTGATGGCAATGATTCGGTCAACCTAAGGCGAACAGGTCTTGGGAGTTGCATAAAAGCACCCCATCATTGGAATTGGGAGTCAGCTAAAGATTTTCCCTTTTTTCACAAATTGAAAGGGGGGTAGCCAAGGACCTAAAATTAGGAGAAGACCCAATAAAATTGATGTAATCGAAAGAATAGGTAAGGTAGCAAGATAATTTGGGAAAAAGGCATCTGGAAAGAGCAAAGAAGGGTAAAGAGAATCGTGAAAAGTAAGCTATAAATAATATAAAACTAGCATGATTGAGAAGAACAAAAGCATTCAAATCTCACTTCAATTATGAGAAAAGAGAGTAACTTTTGGAGTTTCCTCTATTTATAGGCCAGTTGCATCTCAGTTTGTGTCTTTAGTGCAACAGAATGATGGGGCGGCAGCGAGCAGCTATCACTACAGAAATGATCCCTAATACAACTTATAAAAGTTATTTTCAATTAGATGTCAATAAATAAGGGAAAGAGTATGAAGTGATGAGATATGAACTTATAGAGGAAGGTCATAGATTAGTAGAATTGAAATTCGAATGAGCCATTTCGGATCGAGTTTGCTATGGCAAAAGATGAATCATTACAGCATATTGCAACATTAGCCAAACTAAAGTAGTCCCTGCATATATTAAAAAAAAAAGCAATCAAGCAGCTAGTTCCCATTCAACCACCAAAGTAAAAGGGTTAAAGGAATCAAGGGAAATAAAAGCATCAACTGATCGTCTATAAAGAGGACACTAAAAAGGGTTTAATCAATTGATTGGTTCATGCCAAAACCATATAAGAACATAACCACAGTAATCAAGAGCCCTAAAATTATGCTTAATAGCTAACCAAACGCCATACACTTAGCTTGTAGTGACACAAATTTGAAGTATGGTGATCTCAGGTAATAGCAGAAGCCAATAGTACATTATACGAAACAAAAATTTTATGAACATCATATCAACGGAAAAAAAAAGGATTGAGCTTCCTAACCCCCTCATCACTATATTCCATCTTAACCCATAGGGACAAATCAGTAAAAACCCAAGAGAAAGACAAGCCTAGAACAAATTGCATCCGATAATCCAATGGTTAGAGATTACACAGAATCTGGTGAGGAAAGCACAAAAAAATCCAAAATAGAACTCAACAATTGCAACGGTAGACATTAAAGAAACCCCAAAGAATTCCATGCCCAGATCGCATATAGTACGACCAAAGGCAGGAAGCTCTTCTCTTGTGAGTGTGTATTAGGTACTTGTTTTGTGGTTACTTATCCTTTTTCAAAGTATTATCGCAAATTTTGAGGAAGAAATGAGAAAGAGTTCATCTGATCATCCCTTTCATCAAAGCTCAATTGGCTTTTCTTGTAATATCAACAACTCAGAAATCATATCCAAAATGAGAGCTTTGTAGCATAACATCTAAAATTGGAAGCCAATCAAATGCCGAAATGAGGAAACCAACCAAATTACTAAACCAAGCACAATCTAAACATGACCCTAGAAAATGAATTTCAAAGAATCAAATGCCAGAATGAAGTAAATAGCTTGAGTATAAAACCAAACGCAAGAAGAGGAGATGGTTACATGGATCAGGTGAAGCCAAATCAATTTTCCAAGGTCTTAATTCCTGAAACGGCCAAGACAGGAATCAGATACTGTTTCCTCCAGAGCAAAGAAAAGTAGATAGGGCCACACCAATTATTTCTTATATCCATAAGCAAACCTCCAAAATTTTAAACTCAAAAGATGCAGAAGAATGAAGAAAGGAGCAGATAACCAAAAGAAAAGAAGTGCACTTTTATGGATAAATAAGCAAAGATTGGAATTTTTAACGACCTACATGGTACATATGCAATTGACATCAGAAAGTAGCAGTGAAGTGCATAGATATTATATTAGGATTCAAGTGACATAAATAGAAGTTTGAGAACCGAAAATCACACCAACTTTCCTACCAGCAATTGAGATGTCGTACATTCAGATCAATCCGGGAAGAAAAAAAGACAAGACCATCACAAAAGTGGACGAACTGAAAAGAGTTGTTTGAACTTGTAGGAGACAGACTTCCCCTAATTGAATTAATAGCAGTTGGGTTACATAGCAATAACACATTCAACAACCACAAATCCTAGCTGCATGCATTTCAGCCTATAAAAAAATCTACCTAACCTAAAAGAATGCCACTTCAATAGTGCAAAATATGCTATGAAGTGGCCGGCAAAACAGTTGTCGCTACTCCTGATAGAGAACAAACAAAGATGTGGACTAAATCAAACAGTAAAACTACATAGGAAGAAGACTAAGAAGACAACCATAAAGATAAAAACAAATAGGCAGGTGAACATGAACGTTAGAAAGGAATCAGATCAGGATAGAGGAGATCACCACCACTGAGGTTCCGCCTGTTGCTTCGCAAGCTCAAGGGGCAATAGAGTTTCCTAAGAAATTGAGATCAATTCTTTTTCCACACAACTTGTCATCTGAACCCCTTTGAAAGTGGAAGAAGAAACCCACAAAAGAAAGAATGAGAACGAAATCGTCAAAGAAAAGAGAGTAAACAAACTAATATATAGAGAGAGAGAGCCATCATTTGAAATCCAAAAGCGGCATGGAACCTCGAGATTAGCTTCTTCTCCACAGCGTCACTGAACCTCACAAATCTGGCATTTTTTTTTTTATTAAAATAGCCACCTATGTCCAAGGAAGAGAACATAGAAACTCATACAAAATCAGTAAGAGAGAGTAGTAAGAGAGAGTGGAATGGAGACTAAAAGCGAAATTGGAATTCTTCTCGACACCATAACTGAAATTTTGACACGACACACCAACAGAGTCCATAGCTAATGGAAAGGAGAGTGAATC
The DNA here is from genome assembly GCA_946122785.1 of Linum tenue. NCBI lineage: Eukaryota > Viridiplantae > Streptophyta > Magnoliopsida > Malpighiales > Linaceae > Linum > Linum tenue. Next base: position 43,861,574 of record CAMGYJ010000009.1, on the reverse strand, counting down.
ATTTTGAAAACATAACGTTGTCAGCCCACCTAACTGTTGGTTTGAGGAGTAAATCATTTTGAAAACATAGCAATTAACCAATTAGTTAGTGGCTGCAAACACCCTCTATAAATCCCATAAGGTACACGAAAACAATAAAATTAATACAATTGAAGATATTTACTAGTGGCTGCAAACACCCTCTATAAATCCCATAGCAATTAACCAATTTTGTTACTTGTTCTTTTAAAGAGTTAATTTGGGCTTAGTTGTCATAAATTAATTAAGTGGGAATTAATGGCACAAAAACTCTTTCAAACTTTGGTTAATTACTTAAAAATACCCCCTTGTGATGCAATTTTATGAAATAGTGATTTGTTACTTGTTCTTTTAAAGAGTTAATAATTAATCATATTTGATTTGAGTCAAATTTGGATAAAATTCATCCTTGACACAAAATTCGTCAACACTATTGATAAATTGGGGCGAGTTTTAACAAAATACAAACCCGGCCCAATCCTTCAATTACAAAAGCGGGTAAAATCCATTCCCAACCAAAAATTCATCAACAGCGGGTTCAACTCGCTTTGATCGGTTCGAATGAGGTTCAATTGTCACTAAGAAAATAAATTCGCACCCAACCCAACCCGTCAATTAAATTCGCACCCGACCCAACCCGTCAATTGCAAAAGTGAGTAAAGAGTATTAGGTAACGACCCAACCCGGCACATGTAAACCCCATTTACTTGGTCCAATTTGGGCTTAATTGTCATAAATTAATTATTTGAAACTTAATGGCACAAAAACTCCTTCAAACTTTGGTTAATTACTAAAACCCCACCTCTTGTGATGGGACTCTATGAAATCGTGATTTCGTTACTTGTTCTTTTAAAGAGTTAATTAACTATGAAATAATAATTTTGTTACTTGTTCTTTTAAAGAGTTAATTAATGGCACAAAAAATCTTACAAACTTTGGTTAATTACTAAAAAAATACCCCTTGTGACGTGACTCTATAAAATAGTGAATTTGTTACTTATCCTTTTAAAAGTTAATAAATTAATTAATTGAAACTTCATGGCATAAAAACTCTTTCAAGCTTTGATTAATTACTAAAAAGCCACCCTTGTGATGTGGCTCTATGAAATATTGATTTTGTTACTTGTTCTTTTAAAGAGTTAATTAATGGCAAAAACTTCTTCAAACTTTGGTTAATTACTAAAAACCCACCCCTTGTGATGTGGCTCTATGAAATAGTGATTTTGTTACTTGTTTTTTAATGAGTTAATAAATTAATTAATTGAAACTTAATGACACAAAAACTCTTTCAAACTTTGGTTAATTACTAAAAAACCACCCTTGTGTTGTGACTCTATGAAATAGTGATAGTTTTTTGTAGAACTTTTTTTTTTGTGTGGAAAAATAGTGATTTTGTTATTTGTTCTTTTAAAGAGTTAATTAATGGCACAAAAACTCTTTCAAACTTTGGTTAATTACTAAAAACCCACCCTTGTGATGTGACTCTATGAAATAATGATTTTGTTATTTGTCTATCTATATCTATCTATCTATCTATCTATAACATATATTATGGCTGTTTTGTGAGAACATTGTGCCACATCAGCCATAGTTGATTTCTCCTTAATCCATTGATTTTAACATTTCTTTTTAAATTAATTGAATGACGAAACTTAACTTACCTAGCCAAACAACCTGTGCATAACGTTAAATTAAAGACACCACTTACCAGCCAATGGAGATTAAAGACACCAAACCAATTACCAAAAGACACAAAAGACAATTTTAAAGGTTATCTCCAAAAGAAAGTGTTGTTTGCATTTTATCAAAGTAGTCTTCTATGTGTGGTTTGGAGCATTAGTTTCTTTCTCAATATTTTTCATGAAATTTACAATATATTTTCATTCTAAATTGAGTGAAATAGAGAATATATGAATATTTTTTATTTTTCAAGGACACTTAGTATAAATTATACTTGAAATAGATATAACTAAATATCATAGCTCTTATTTATAATGCTTTTAGTTTTCAAGGACACTTATCTATAAATTATAAGTGAAACAGATTTAGCTAAATATCAGAGCTCTTATTTAGACTAAGAAATTATTAGGCCAATTAATATTATGCTCAAAAGAAGAAGAAAACAATTGTAGTTATAGCTTAGCGTGAGATTTTGTACAATTTCGGGGAATGGACAATTCTTGAGATTTTACTTATTGAGATTTTGTAATTTTTTTCAATAGTTCCACCATCTTGGATGCCAAAGAATTCCTACCCCTATATTGCTTATGAAATTCAAAATATATATGTATTCTAATTTTTATAAGATTTGATCTTATCATTTTTGTAATAATTTCTGCCTGGTCCATTAAATCATTCTTCGGTAATTTTTATGAAATTGACAATATATTTGCATTCCCATTTTTGTGTGTAGTCCGTCATTTTTACTCTTGTGGACGTCTTTAGGCATCTTTGTGCACATAAATGGATGAGTAAACCTACAATTTTCCCATGACCCTATCAGAGCAAAGAAACATAAATCATAATTTCTTCCTCATTTGACACAAATTTTCCATCTCATTTGATCCTCTGAGCTTAAACTCTTGTCCTCAATCATTCCTTGGCTTGAAAATAATCTAAAATCCACTACAGGTCATTAAATGCACAAAGGAATTAATATGAATGAGAATTCATACTATAACAACTAAAAATGCACAAAAAATGGTGAAATATCACTAAAAAAGTTTACGACAACCACTATACTATAAGTGTCATCAGACACATCAAACACCCAAATCATTTTTAGGATATCCCAAAAGGTGCTAGGTAAATTTCTTCTATCAAATTTTCTGCATTAAGAAGGTGCTTGGTAAATTTCATAGTGGAAATTGTCATAAGTTAAAAACCTCAATAGATCCTAGTATGAAACTTATGGTTAATACTGGTCATCCATTTTTACAACTGGAGTATTTCATGTTAATTGGGTGTTTGATAAATGCAATGAATTGCGTAAGACCATATATTGCATATACAGTAGGAACATTAAGTTGGTGTATGAGTTATCCTAGTGCTCATCATTTGGCATGGAATGATGGGTGCACAAGGATATTTCAAAGGCACAATGCATCATGCATTGACTTATAGTGGGTTTCCATTAATTTTGGGAGGATACACTCATGCGCGTTGATTTCTTATGTTGAAGATCATACTTCAACATTAACATGAGTCCTCTCGCTTATGATAGGTATCATCTCTTGGGCCTCTAAAAAGCAAACTTGCATCATTGGTTTCACTATGGAGTTAAAGTTTGTAATGTTTACAAGAATTGGTTTATAAAAATTCATTAATGGTCAAAATCAATCTCACCTGTTTCTATTCTTGGTGATAGTAATGCTACTTTGACTAAGACCATGTCCGACCTAGGCCCTGTATTAGTCTGACCCACAACACATGGCCTCAAAATATTTAGGGCCTCAACTTCGGCCATACAATACATATATATTAAAAATTTTTTATGAGAAAACGGATCCGCAAAGAGGCCTTTGCTCACCAAGCCAGCGTGCTTCTGCGCCTTTGTATTAGCTTCTCTCTAATCTCCACTCCCCTTCTCAAAATCATCAATTATTGAATCCTTTCCCCAAAAATCTCACATTCCTAAAAAATCTCACCTTCCCAAAAAACCCAACGACCAACGTCACTACAACTCACCTTCCCAAAAATCTCTACATTTAATAAAATTTTCTGAATTCATGTATTTTTCGTTATTATTTAATAAATTTTATTTTTAATAAATTTGCAGAGAAAAATTTTTAAGGCCACATTTTTAATTTTTGAACAGGGCCTCCGAATATTTTTTGAGGATGATGAACTTTTATTAAATAAGAGAAAGGAAAAGAATACAAAGGTGGGATCATCACTTCACAAGCAGTGAAAGTGATTGGTGATCTGAAACCAGAAAAACAAAGGATAAACAAAGAGACAAAACATAAAGTAGCAGAAATAGCACCACGAAGATGCACAGAGCCAATCGCTTAAGAAACTACCACAACAGATCACACAAGCTAAACCAGAAGCATCGCAGCCATCCAAAACAACAGAACACAGCTTGCCGAATATAGTGGGATGGCTCTAGCTAAGACATATAGCCAAGTGAAAATGAAAAGTACGGTCATGTGTGTGAGTTAGGCACGGTAAACTCTGTAAGTTGATCACGCATGTTGTTGTGTCTATACAATTTGAGCAGACTAGAGATAGTTTAATTTATGATTTGACGAAATTATTAGCTAGTGATTTGCTGGTCAATTGACTCAATTATGTAAATAGGATGGGTTCAAAGTCCATATAATTTCTTATCATTGGATATCCAATTCCCCTGTAATACAACGTTAGAGGTTGAATTCAATGAAGAAAGCTCATTATTAGAAATTAAAGCACACAATTTGTCATCTCGAGGTATGTGCTTGTTACCTTGCATGAGAGAAGAGGATGAAGTATAAAATTTCTTAATTGAGTCTTTGTCAAAGTGTATTATGTGAGTACACAAATAAGATATTCAAACTACATAAGCATGAATTGAAATCGATTCAAGAACCTGAACTTTTGTTTCACGTGCGGTTATGAGAAGGATTAGACACATGATGGGTAATGGTATCAAGGCACTTAGAAAATCGTAAAACTTAAGTGTATATTATCTTCGAATATTCATTTGAATAGATGGGTTCAATCGTTATCGACACCCATTTATTTGAATATTGTCAAGTGTGATTTACTAAGATGAAAATTCAATCGTTACGATATTTTTATTTATGCCTAATTTTTAGTCAGAAGAATTTTGTACTTTTAGTGAATTCTTTGAAAACACTAAAATGAGGGGAGGAATGTTGGAAATTTTGTTGAATTAAAATAATCTGGTCAAATTAGTTTGGCATCGGACCAAGTTGATTAAATTATTGGACCGGGTTAATTAAAATAGTTAGCCTACATTTCAATTGAATTATCCAACTTTCATATCTTTTGAATTTAGCAACTTCCCATTTCATTTCTCCACGTGATGCATTTTGTTTCATGCAATTTCGAATTGTCATTACAAGTGTTAATGTTTGATCCAAGTAATGCATTGTTTGATGACGGAATGTAACTCTTCATGAAATAAATTGTTGATTAGATTTGGATAATGGAAATGTTTTGGAATTGGTAGTTAGCCACCAAACATTTCTCATGAAGCACTACAATGCTTAGGTTATTGTGTCTGTAAATAGAGGCATCGGATGTTGTTAAAGATACACCAAAAGCCGATTTTTCTTCTTCCCATTAAAACTTTTAAGTATATTTTAGTGCTCTTGAACCTAGAATCTAAAAAGGATGATAGTTTTATCCTATCACAATCCTAGTCACCCAATTTTGAATTATCATATACTTATTAGACCCTCCTATGAAAAGTCCCAACGCATACAACACATACGCAAATATGGGGGGCGACTAGGAGGGGAGAAATGCTAGTTTGTGTCTTCTTTCTACTGAATTACAGAAAATTCTTGCTTTATTATTCAGTTGGGTAAATGACAAGATTGGTCACTAAAATTACTGAACAAAGGTCATGCTTGGTCACTAAAAATATTTAATTCCATTTGCGGTCACTAAGTTTAGTAAAACATGTAATATTTGGTCACTCTCCGTCTAATTCCGTTAAGTTTTTCTGATGTGGCAGTCAACTTTCAAATTTGACAGTTAAATGTATGTCGTGGCAATTAAAACTAATTAAAATTAATTTCTTTATTTTCACCTCATTATCATAACCATTAAAAATAAAAAAATAAAAAAAAGTTAGTCATTTTAATTCCCTAAAACTAATGACCTAACCTCACCGCTCTTTCTTACCGTCGATTGAAGTTGGTGACGGAAGAAGAGGCGAGGTGGAGCTTGTTGCGAGTCGTGTCCTTTGTTGTACATATAGTTTAGTTGGTGGAGTGTTTTGTTATTTTCCATTGTAACCCTAGAGGCTAGACGTTGGGTTATGAAGATGTTAGGCATATAAATAGCCTGCATCAAGAGGCTCGGTACTGTATTAGGTGTAAAAGGCCAAAACCTAAAACTAGTGAAGTTTGTGTTGAGAGCCGTAGCTCTCCGTGGAGTAGTCTCGTTCACGTTGAACGGGGAAACCACGTTAAATCGTTGTGTTCGTTTACATTCCGCGTTTGGTTTTCTTCATGGTATCAGAGCTGTGACAAGATCCTCACTTTCGTTGCGTAACGATGGGTGACAAATCTGTTTCCTCGGGCTCTAGTGCTGCTGTTCATAGTACCGGTGGTGCTGGGACAGGAGATGTTGTGATCGGCGGCGGGTACGAAACTGACCCTGCCTCGCCTTATTTTCTGAGTCAGTCCGACAACCCTAATCAGATGTATGTGGGAGAACTTCTTAATGAAACCAACTATGCGGATTGGGTGTATGAGATGACCACGTCTCTTCTTGCCAAGAACAAACTAGGCTTTGTTGATGGTTCGCTGGCCGCTCCCATCGATCCGGGCAAGCTCTGTGCTTATCGTCATGCGGATGCCATGGTCAAGGGGTGGTTAACCTATGCTGTTGACAAGCAGGTTCGCCGTGGTATGCGGCATGCCAAGACCGCTCGTGACGTCTGGGTCGACCTAAAGGAGCGCTTCGAGCAACGAAGCCATCCTCGTGTCTATGAAATCCGCCGTTCCATCAGTCGTTTGTCCCAGGAGAAGCTCTCTGTCTCCGAGTTTTATACCCAGCTTCGTGCTTTTTGGGAGGAGCTCGCTACTATGGCTCCATTGCACCCATGCACATGTGGGCAGTGTACATGTGGGCAGGGGCGGAAGAATCAGGATCGAGAAGAGCAATTTCGTCTCTATGATTTCCTCATGGGCCTCGATGAGTCGTTTTCCACGGTCAAGACCCAAGTTCTCTCTATGCCTACCATGCCCACATTGGCCGAAGCCTACCAATTGGTTTCGACTGATCATCATCAACGACGTATTGCCGCTAGCAATCGTCCGACTCCTGAGGCTGCTTCCTTCTTCACGCGTGATGATCAAAGTCGTGGGGCTGGAGAGAAACCGACGTGTAGCCACTGTGGCAAGCAAGGCCATACAAAGGATCGATGCTTCGATTTGATTGGTTGGCCGGAGAAGCGTGGGACAAAGTCGGATAAGAATTCTAAGAAGAAGGGTGCTGATCGCTCTCGTAGTGGTCCAAAAGCGGCTCAAGTTGCCGTGACCGAGTCTCCAATTCCAGGTCTTACCCTACAGCAGTTTGAGCATCTCAAAAGCTTCCTCGCCGACGACTCTAAGGGTCAACTCGATGAAGTTGGTAAGATGACAGGTAATTCTTCTCAAACCTCTACTGACTGGGTTATCGATACTGGATGTAATCAGCATATTACCAAGGACGCGAGCTTGTTATCGACTGGTTTTCATGAGTCGGGGCTTGCGGTCCGAGTTCCTGATGGTGCTGCGATTGATGTTCAGCGGGTCGGTTCAGTTCAGCTCGGGAATGGCCTAACGTTGCCTCGAGTGTTACTGGTTCCAGAGTTTAAGTGCAACCTGCTTTCAGTTAGTCAGCTTACTAAACAATATCCACTTGCGTTGATTTTCTTGGGGGATTTCTGTTTTATTCAGGACTCACTCTCCAAGAATCTGATTGGGATGAGTAAGGAGCGCGATGGTCTCTATTACCTACGCCTCTTTGATCACGTACGGCAGGCCATGGTGCACGCGACGCAGGCAGATGCGAGTGTAGCGTTATGGCACTCTCGACTTGGTCATCCGGTGTTGGAGAAGCTGAATCGGTTGCATTTTCTCTCTAGTTCACGTTGGTCAAAAACAGATTTTTGCTCATCTTGTTTACGAGCTAAACAACCTCGAACTCCTTTTCCTTTGAGTTCTCTTCGTAGTAGTTTGGCTTTTGAGTTAGTCCATGTGGATATTTGGGGCGGATACAAAGTGGCCCCATTGAGCGGTGCTCATTACTTCTTAACGATTGTCGATGATTTTACTCGTGGTACGTGGGTCTATTTGATGCGTTTAAAGTCTGAAGTTGGGAAGTATCTTGAGTCCTTTTGTCAGCAGGTTAAACGTCAGTTTGGAGCTGTGGTTAAGCGTATTCAGGCCGATAATGGGGTTGAGTTTCAGACTACTCAACTTCGTGATTACTATGCTCGCGAAGGAATCATTCTGCAGACGTCTTGTGTTGATACGCCGCAGAAGAATGGAGTCGTTGAACGCAAGCACCGTCACATTCTCGAGACTGCGCGTGCTCTGCGTTTCCATGCTCATTTACCTCTTCGGTTTTGGGGAGAATGCGTTTTAACTGCAGTGTATCTTATTAACCGGCTGCCCTCATCGCTTGATCATCATCGGTCTCCGTTTGAGAGTCTTTACGGTCGCAAACCGAACTATTCTCATCTGCGGACATTTGGGTGTCTTGCCTTCGCCAAAGATACCCATCATCATCTAGACAAGTTTGCCGAACGTGGACGTCCATGCATGTTTCTTGGATATCCCGATGGGCAGAAAGGTTACCGCATGTTTGATCTTCGTACGCGTCGTTGTTTCACTAGTCGTGACGTTGTTTTTCAGGAGGAGCACTTCCCTTTCCAGCGGCTGTCCTCGACCTCTATTGTTCCTCCGTGCATCTCTTCTACTGAGCATGGAATGGTGGATGACGTTGCTGCTCGTCCGGAGGCGGTCGAACGTGATATGGAGGAGGTTGAGCGTGATATGGAGGAGGTGGAGCCTACGAGCCCGCTGGCCACAACGCCATCCCCCTCAAGTCCAGTTTTGGACGGGTCTTGTCCATCCTCGCCCGTCATCTCTACTCCTGGGAACTCAGCCAGCTCAATTGATGTCCCCAGTTCTTCCTCACCACCTCAACCCGCAGAAGTTGCTCCGCCCCCTGCTGTTCGTCGCGGAGATCGGGCACGTCGGGCTCCGGTTTATTTAACCGACAACTACGAGGTCACGTTCACAGGCTCTAAAGCTAGTTCTTCCTCTACTTACCCTTTAGCTAATGTTGTTAGCTATCACCGCTTGTCTCCTAATTACCGTGCTTTCTTCGCAGCTGTGGATCGCACCTATGAGCCTCGCACGTTTCGTGAGGCTGTTCGTTACCCTTGGTGGCGCGAGGCGATGCGCAAGGAAATTGCTGCCCTCGAGGCTCACGGGACCTGGGATCTTCGTAACCCTCCCGATGGCAAACGTCTTGTTGATTCTAAATGGGTGTTCAAGATTAAATTTCGGCCAGATGGTAGCATTGAGCGCTACAAAGCGCGCCTTGTGGCTAAAGGTTTCACCCAGGTGGAAGGTCTTGACTTCCATGACACTTTTGCTCCTGTTGCCAAATTGGTCACCGTTCGTTGTGTGCTCGCTGTTGCTGCCCAACGAGGTTGGTTTTTGCATCAACTTGATGTCAATAACGCGTTCCTCCATGGTGATCTGGATGAGGAGGTTTATATGCGTGTACCACAAGGTTTTGCGCGACCGGGGGACACCAGAGTTTGTCGTCTGCGCAAATCACTGTATGGTTTGAAGCAGGCTTCTCGGAATTGGTATAAGAAGTTTACTACTGCTCTACAGGAGATTGGTTTTCATGCGTCGCGGGCCGATCACTCTCTGTTCATTCGTCGCCAAGGTGATAGTTTCACTATGGCTCTCATATATGTGGACGATGTCATACTTGGAGGTAATGACTTGGATTTTATTGGCCATGTCAAGAAGTTCCTTGATCTACGGTTTAGCATCAAGGACCTTGGTTCGTTAAAATATTTTCTCGGGATAGAAGTTGCGCGATCTTCGAAAGGGATCTTCTTATCTCAAAGAAAATATGCTCTTGATATCTTATCGGATACAGGAAATTCAGGTGCTCGTCCTTGTAGTTTTCCGATTGAGCAGAACCATCGTCTCACTCGTATTGAAGGTCCACAGGCAGCCGATCCTAAAGCCTACCGCCGTTTAGTTGGGAGGTTGTTATACCTCACTGTCACTCGACCTGACCTTACGTATGCTGTCAACATACTTAGTCAGGCTGTCCATTCTCCGCGGCAAGATCATGTTGATGCCGCCCATCGTGTCCTACGGTACCTGAAGAGTTCGCCTGGTAAAGGTATATTCTTTCCTGCGGAAGGGGGTCTAAGCTTGACTGCATACTGCGACGCTGATTGGGCAGGATGCCAGCAGACACGACGCTCTACGACAGGTTACTTCATGGAATTAGGAAAATGTCCTATTTCGTGGCGTACCAAGAAACAGGCAGTGGTAGCTCGATCATCAGCCGAGGCAGAGTATCGAGCAATGGCGAATGCAGTAAGTGAGGTTATTTGGTTACGATGGTTACTACGTGAACTACATGTACCTGTTCGCGGGGCAACCCCTTTGTACTGCGACAACCAGGCAGCTCTACACATCGCAGCTAATCCCGTCTTCCACGAGCGGACAAAGCATGTGGAAATGGATTGCTACTTTGTACGAGAACGAGTCGCTAGTGCAGAAGTTGAGCCTCGAAAGATCTCCACCAATCATCAGCTTGGAGATGTCTTCACCAAAGGACTGGGCGCTGAGCAATTTGCCTATCTTTCTTCCAAGCTTGGGCTTCATGACATTCATGCCTCAGCTTGAGGAGGAGTGTTGTGAGTCGTGCCCTTTGTTGTACATATAGTTTAGTTGGTGTAGTGTTTTGTTATTTTCCATTGTAACCCTAGAGGCTAGACGTTGGGTTATGAAGATGTTAGGCATATAAATAGCCTGCATCAAGAGGCTCGGTACTGTATTAGGTGTAAAAGGCCAAAACCTAAAACTAGTGAAGTTTGTGTTGAGAGCCGTAGCTCTCCGTGGAGTAGTCTCGTTCAAGTTGAACGGGGAAACCACGTTAAATCGTTGTGTTCGTTTACATTCCGCGTTTGGTTTTCTTCAGAGCTCTCCTTACCGGCTGACGAACGTGACGAATCCAGCATAAAACCTTTTCTTGCTACTCTTTCCCCGTCTCCTCGTCTGTGTTCTCGGAATATTCGATAAGGAAGCCAATCGGACGGGAATCTAGGTCGTCCAACCCGAACCCGACCCACTGAATGAGCTGCCAGGTCCCCCGCCGCGTCCAAGCTCCGTGGCGGAGTCCTAATCCCTAGTGACCTAATCTCCGCAAAGCAGGACTCCATGACGGAATCCAAAGTAGCGAAGACGTGATCACACAGGATTCGCTCCCTGTTGAACGTACAGCGTCCGGACCGCAACCATCACTGCCTCGGCAATGGCGTCAGAGCTCCGGCAAGTCGGCGAGGTTGGATCTGGCAGAGGAGCGGATGGAGATGGATTCAGGGTCCAGGTAAGCGCGGTTCGTGGAGTGGATTTGGTAGAATTCTTTCTGGATGCGCTCCAAGCCCCCTTCGCGGAGACCCAATGTCTCGATCCCAATACTAATCTCTGTACATGGCTTTTTCCTTCACATAATTCCACTGGAAGAAGAAGAAGAAATAATGGAGTGCACACACCAACTCAGATTCATTAGGTTTGGGGTATATTAAAATGAACCAAATCAGATTCCACCAGATTCAATCAACCAAACCTGCTTCCATCGTTGGAGCCCTTTATGTGGGAGCAGTTCCCGTAAGTAACCTACCGGTGAGTAACGGTCATTAACCAGCCGACCGATGTCCATTGCAATCCATTGATAACCGTCAGATGTAGAATAGCAAATACACGTAGGGGTAAAATAGTAACTCGACAAATCCTTCTGACAATTTGAAAAAGTAAAGCGAGCCTTCCCCGCCATCATTATCACCAACTCTGCAAAAACAAAAAAATCACATGCGATTCGAGTTCTATCTCTGCTTTTTCGCTCTGCATTTACGCTATCCATTCTCTCTCCCTCCCTCTCTCTCTCCCTCTCTCTCTCTCTCTCTCTCTCTCTCTCGCATTTCATCTTCACAAACTGCATACTCGAATTTTCAGTTCGCTTAGCAAAGGATACTGATCTCAGCTCTTCAGCGATCAAGTGAGGGTTTCCACTTTGACGTCTTCAGCGACAAAGTTAGGGTTTCCAACTTCGACGTCTTCAACGTTCAAGGTAAATCATCACTTCTTTCTTCAAAAACTAGATTCGTGATTCAGAATGTCTAATTTCAAGTACATACTTCACAATACCAAACAAAAAACTCTACTATGCTTAATGTTTTCACAATACCTAGTAGTGTGGTATTGTAAAAAAAGTTCTATTAGTGTGGTATTCTAAGGAAAAAAAGTTCTAGTAGTGGTCAAAGTACTTACAGTGAAATACATTTTATAGAAAAGTATATAAACGACAACAAAACCTATTCTATGCTCTGATTTTTTTACAATACCACACTGGTACCATATGGTATTCTAAGGAGAAACCGTTCCAGTAGTGGTCAAAGTACTTAGAGTGAAAAAGATTTTATAGGAAAAGTATAAAAACGACAAAAAACCTATTATATGCTCTGATTTTCTTACAATACCACCCTAGTACCATATGGTATTCTAAGGAGAAACTACCCATGTAGTGGTCTTACAGTTAAATACATCTTCTAGAAAAGTATAAAAACGACAAAAAACCTATTATATGCACTGATTTTTTTACAATACCACACTGGTAACTATATAATATTATAGTTTTTCCAAAAAAAAAAAACCCGTTGCTATGCTTCCATTTACCATAATACCATATGGTATGGTGAGGTAAGATCACTTGAAAACCCATTCAACAACCTTTGATGTGTTGTACGCTATATTGTTTACTGGTAGAATATGGTATAGTATGGTATGGTATAGCAATTCTTCTATTCTGAATGCATGTACATCATGTCAAGACAAAGGGACGATCTTCGCACAAGGTGCAGCCCAACAAGAATCAACACACTCTCAAGGGCATTAACACCTGAACAGAGGGAAAAATTGCATGAATTAGGCCTTGATGGCTTAACATCCATCTAGCAAACAAAGATAAACAAGAACTTTGCTCTATTCACAATGAGCAAGTACAATCCAACAAAGCAATCATTCAATCTGCATGATGGAAACTACATGAAGATATCACCAATTGACTTTCATAGATTTTATGGTCTACGAATGGGTAAAAAGGAAGTGACGCTCAAGAAATTATCACTGGAAGAAGCAGTAGACTATGCGTTGCAGGTCCTACAAGAACTAGAACCTCCAGCTTCAAATGGAAGGGTGAAATTACTTAACGTAGAGCATGACGTTTCTAATGCTCATACCATTGAATTATGGATCAAACTGTTCTGGTTGTTGGTTACGAGAGCTCTACTGTCCCCATTTTCAAACCCTACTGCTGAGTTGAATGTGCTGGAGTACTTGCAGCCAGGCAAAATCAAGCATTTCAAAGAATACAATTGGTGCAAGTTCTTCTTCGACTATATGAATAAGGGGTTGAAATAAAAAAACTTGTACGTCAATGCAGATCTTCATTTCTTAACAGTAAGTATCTATACCCTCAATAATTTCATGTACAAGTTGGATGAAATTGCCTTCTCCACCCAGTTTCAAATCCCAACTACAAGCTATTATGATACCTGGCTGTGCAAAGAAACTATGAAAACATAGTCAACTACTATAGTGGAGAAGCACTTCATGAGCTAATGAAGATACAGGATAAAGAAGACAAGATCGGTGGCACCAACAGTGATGATGATGACAACAACACAGACCAACAACAATCAACATCACTCATATTTGATTTGAAGATAATCAAGACTATCCCCCAAGTAAGTATAAATTACCATATGTTACAAATTGTGCAATTCATACAACTAATACCGCACATGAACCATTGTGGTAAAATATGGTATTGTACTGTATAATGGACACACCATTCATTACCACCATGGTAACATGTGGTATTCTACTATAAATATTAACTTACAGACCAAAAATCACTAATGCAGGCTGAGAGAGCACTAAATCTGGTGAAAACATCGATGAAAGCTATGTTGCAATCAATCAAGATGCAATACAAAGTTCAAATTGATGAGCTTGTCAAACACAAGGAAATGTTGGAGCAACAAACTTCTGATGACAACTTTGATGGTGTGGAAGGAGAAAGATCTGATGAAGTGATTGTCGAACAAAATTAAGGAACTAAATCTGGTGATGAAGATAAAGAAGCAGCCACGAACCAACAGTGAAAAAATCAAGAAACTCTGAAGAAAATTTTTCACCAGGAAAAATCAAACAAAAGGAAAGCAACCACAGTCAATGAATCTGAAGAAAATGATGATTCTCAACAAACAACAGTGGATCTAGATGGACCAACACAATGGAAGAAAAAGAAGAATCAAGATGGTTCTTCAACAAAACCAGAATCTCAACATCAAACAGAAGCACCAACAACAGAGAATCCTGCTGAAACTGCTGAGAAGAACCAAGGAAATTCAGTTCCAGAGAATGTAAACCAGGAGGCCAACAAAAAAGGAGATGAAGGAAAGGAAAATGAAATGCATCAAGATAAGGAAGGAGATGACAGTGAAAAGACACAGTCAGATGTGCTTGTTTCAAAGGAGGGAGAAAATGCGAAGAACATTGATGAAGAAGCTATACAACCACCATCAAAGACTGCAGGAAACCCCAAAGATGCAAAAGACAGTGACATACCATCTTTTGAAATCAGCCCATTCAATCCCCCATCACCAACAGCAAATATCAACATCACCACAGCAACAGCATCGCAACAACCAGAAGAACAGCGCAAAAGAAGGATAGTGGTGAAGAATGTGCATGGACCAGAGAAGAAAGCAAAAACATAAACCCCTCCAGAAGAAACAACAAGCCAACCGTTGGTGAATAAACAATTCATTGATTGGTCAAACTTGTACTCGAACAACCAGGAGAGGCTACTGGAGATAAATGCATGCTTGGCTGCTTACATTGATAACCTGAATACTCCAATTTCACAACCAATACCAGGAATGAGCTCATCAGTAGCAAATGCATCAGTTCAAGCAAAAGATGGTGCCATAGATGCAATCCCAATTGCAATGATGGTTACACCACCACAAACAACTCCTGGTGAAGTTTTCAATGACATCCTTGAGTATATAAGGTGCAAAGACACCAGAATTGTCTCCAAGTAAGTAAATTTATTAATATCAATTAATTTCTTAATGACATATACTATAGTATGGTATTCTATGGTATAGTATGGTATGGTATAATGTTGAATAATACTACATGGTATAATGTGGTATAATGTTGAATAATACTACATGGTATAATGTGGTATAATGTTGAATAATATCATATGGTATAATGTGGTATACTGTTCTGAACAGGAAAGAGGTAATGTTCAGCAGAAAGGATGGCACAGGCTTACTCAAAAGGTCATCATTGCAATCTGTTGACATAGATCAACAGATAACAACTGATGTCGTGGACTGGTATGGAGATTGGATGAACAGAGATCAAGGAAAAACAGGAAAAATCTCCAAGTGGTTCTTCTCTAGTCATTTGACAGTAAGTTTATCCATCTTCTAATATATTTTACTTACCATACCAGAATATATGATTGCTTTAACATAATTTCAAATTTTAAGGCTGAGTGCAAGCTGGACATAGGCAATAACAATCCTCCACTAAGTGCAGACCAATACTCCGACAAAGTGGACGAATATATTTCCGACAAAGAATGGGCAAAAGACCTAAGCTTCCAGAACTGTGACCTTGTAAGTAACACAACAAAAACCATAAAATACCATATGGTATGACATCAAAAAATATTCCTCAAAAAATATTTATAATTATCCATTAACATTCTCACTTTATTCATATGCAATGGTTCTTCCCTTACGGTGATGGTGAACACTACATCATGATCTGTGTCAACATCAAGAACATAAGATTTGATGTGCTTGACAGTCTCCGCTACAAAGACTTTGAAAAGACATACAAACTAGTGGCAGAAAGAGTTGTCTAGTATGCAATCAACTACATGAGTGTATACTGTGGAAACAGACAAATCCCCTGAGAGAAGTTTGACTGGTTCAATCTGGGGAAGATTACACAGCCATATAAACTCTCATGTGGATTGTACATAATCGGATGGATGCGCCATTAGGAAGGAAAGTACAAGACTTATATGCAATCAGACTGGAAGAGAGTGGATTTGATCAATGAAGACAAGGAGTGTCTCATGCTGGATATCATCCTTGATAAAGAAAACCTTGAGCGTGATCGGATTATGAAAGCTGCCACATAGTACTGCGCTATGAAGAATCAAGGCAAGTAAGGGAAGGAGACAACATCAGTATGGATCTAATGTCTACTATAGACATCTACTTCTAAAAATAATGCTTTTGAAGACAAACAATATGTTAACTATTTTTATTATCTGTGTGCTTTTGAGAACAAACAAGGTATTCAGTATTTTTCTTATGGGTGTGTTAGAACTTACATTTGAAACACTACTTATTATGGTTATGTAACAACCTAGTACTTTATGTTACCCTTTATTAATGTCACAGATCTAAGATTAAAGTTATCAAAATGTTTATACCATAGTATACCATATGGTATAACATGGTATAAAGATTTTTAAGTACACCAGAACACGCCACATGGTATTTTATGGTAACTGAACACAAGACAGATCTAAGATCACAGTCATAAAAAATATTTATACCATAGTATACCATATGGTATAAAGATTTTTAGATACACCACAACACGCCACATGGTATTTTATGGTAACTGAACACAACACAGATCTAACATTACAGTAATCAAAATGTTTATAACATGGTATAAACATTTTTAAAAACACCACAACACGCCATATGGTATTTTATGGTAACTGAACACATTTTTCAAAATCATAGTAAAACATTATATCAAAGGTTAAATTCATCCACGAAACATTAAATCCTTCTCGTGTGCAGATCAATACTACTTCAAACAAAAGCAAAAACAAAATCCAAGAAACACGTAAAATTCAAAAACATCAAAAGAGCTAATAAAACTCCACATCCTTCAAACAACTATCAAAACTTCAATTTCAAACTTTCGTCCACAGCTTTCAAATTCTCCTCTTCCAATCTGCTAGTCTTTTTCTTCTTCCTACTAGCCGCCCTTCCAATCTCAGCTTCTGTAATTGGTCGTTTCGAAGGCTTAAATAAATCCTTCTTATGCTTAAACCCCTTCACATTTTGAACTGGAACATCACCTACAAATAAGAAATATATACTACAATCAATAACAAATATATAGGAACAACTAAAAAAACATTCAACTTATCAGTAGAAAACATAACCACATAATACCATATGGTATTCCAACACATTACGAGAAACAATAAAGAAAACCACACTATACAACATGGTAAAACAACTTCGCAAACAAAAATAACATCACAAAGTTATATACACCATCACTGCAAAGAAATTGTGCAACAAAAGAAAGAAAGGAACAATCAACTTATCACAAATGAAACATATACCACATTATACAATATAGTATTACAAAACATCAGAAGTAAACCGAAAACCACCCTATACCACATGGTACAACATGGTAAAAAAACTTGACAG
Source organism: Linum tenue (assembly GCA_946122785.1). NCBI lineage: Eukaryota > Viridiplantae > Streptophyta > Magnoliopsida > Malpighiales > Linaceae > Linum > Linum tenue. The sequence goes on along the minus strand of CAMGYJ010000009.1, from coordinate 43,844,011 downwards.
ACAAAAAAATAACAAAATCATATACACAAACAAAAGGAGGCGAGGGAACTTACTCTCACAGTTGGTCGATCCACCCGTACCAGCTGTTTCGACAATTGGTAAACCTTCCCACTTCTTGATCAAATCACTCATGAAATCCATGGTTGTTTTATACAAATCATCATTCAAACAGACCCTACTGATAAGCGAAGCAGAAACAGTTGAAATATTGAACAGACGAGACCGATACTTTGACGGAGCCTCAGTAGACGAAACTGCAAATCCAAAATTCCCACCAGTTTTTGCTGTCCTTGTCCATCGCTTCAAAATCAAAGTAGAAGGGATGTGATGGAACTTCACATTGCAAGTTGTAGACCACAACAAATCGTATCCCCTCAATTGAGTTGATGATGGTTGTTGAAACCAACAAACAAAGCTGCACATACCATATGATACACAATGTTAAAAAATAAATACCACAAAATACCACCATAGTATTAACAGATAACAACATAATACCAAATCAAAATAACTATAATACAGAATAATCACAAATATAAGAACACATACCTAGTGGTCGATACTCTTTATTGTCTGTATGTAGTATCAAAACTAACTGAATCCCCGAAAAAATGATAATCCATCCGCATCTTCCCATCTGCCCAAAAAATACTAGCAATATTCTGAACTCCTGTGGGGTCGTTGGTGACTTCACTTTCAGTATCAGAGCAATGAGAGTATGATTAAGGCCAGGTAGGATCGCGCCTCCTTCTAGAATTTCCAGGACAACTGACATCACCTCCTCCCCAATTACATACCAGTGCTTCTTATAGAATAGAACCGACAATCCGTCCTCACCTGAGGCCTTTCGCAAGCCCATCCGCCGCAGTGCAAAGGAGATTTCCTCCTTATTGAACGGGCGAAGAAGCTGCGCATTATGCTCGTCACATATGGACCGAAAAATCGCATCCAACACTGGGGTGCTCTGTGGCTCCTAGCTAGCTGCAAATAAAGCAGAAAAATAGTTGATGAAACAATTAAAAATCTGGTCCGGACTTGTGTGCCATAGCCCCGCCGCATCCTTAATCTTCTGGATTGTATTACGCTTCCTTCTCGCTTGGCCTTCTTATGAAAGAATGCCATATTTTTGTCACCACGGCGAAGCTAGTCAGCCCTTGATCTCTGGCTCCAATAGATCTCCCCGTTTGTTTCCAACTCCAGAAGTTCACTCTCAAGTTGATTACGTTGCATCATATTCTTTTCTGTCCTCGGATGTCTATCCTAAGCGGCCAAAGCTTTTTTTATTTTTGTTCTCTGTCGCCCGAACCGAGGGAAAACTCGGCGACTCTAGAAGTCAAGTTTTGACCTGCAAAAATGAAGTTTCGTTAAAATATTCATTCCTCCTTGCTCTTGCTAGGCTTCCTCCACCACCTTTGGGCATTCCGGATGATTTGCCCAATGTGGCTCATATTTAAATGACCACCCCCATTTTGGGTCCGCATCAGCCTCCCCTTCGATGTCACAGACTATGGGTCGGTGATCGGAGCGCTCTTTGTCGAGATGTAGAACTCGAGCTTGGGGGAAAGTGGTTGACCAGCTATCAGAAGCCACAAATCGATCAAGACGCTCTTCAATAAAAGCTTCTCCCGTTCTACGATTCTCCCACGAAAAAGGATAGCCATGGTATCCCATATCCCATAGTCCCGCTTCTGTCAGGCAATGTTCAAAACTAATGAGCAAATCCTCAGCTACAGCTCCTCCACCTCGCTTCTCCTCCATATTACGGATTTGATTGAAGTCCCCCCACACAGCCATGGACCATCCCATTGCGCTGCTAGTCGATTGATCATGTCCCACGTCCTCCACTTATCTTCTTCCACTGACCAACCATACACACTCGTATACCTCCATACTCCCCTTTCATCCTCACACACCTTTCCGTCGACATGGTTCCTGGACAGAGACATAACCTCAATGTTTATCCCTTCCCGCCACCACAAGCCTGCTCCTCCAGCTCTACCACCGCTTGAGAGGTCAGCAGAAGCACTCTCTCCTTCCTCGAACCCCAATTCCATTCTTGTAAGTTGTAACCTTATTTTCCTCGTCAGTTTGCTTTGCCTCCGTTAGAAACACAAGCTGTGGGGAGTAGAGTCGCAAGAGCGACTTCAGGGCTTTAATCGCACGCTAACTCCCCAACCCGCGGAAGTTATAGCTTAGGATCCTCATTTATTCCTCGAAGGGGATAGGTTACCCGCACCATTCAGCGTAGATAATTTGTTCACGGTGGAGCTTTTGTCCTTGTTTTGTTTCGCTCACAGTGGTACGTGTACTACATGGCCTGCATGGGCATCTCTCTCTTGCATACCTTGTACTCCCTTCCCACCCACTTTGTTACTGCCTCCGACATGGACTTTTGGGTCAAGTTTAGTAGAGGAATTATTAGGCACATTGTTCCGGATAGCAGCATTCGGCTTATTCCCCTCTGAGGGCGGCACGTTTTGCTCCACTCTCTCTTGTTGATTCTTTCTTGCATATGTCTCACTACTCTTTTTCTCAGTAACCTTTGCGCCCGTCTGTCTTACTTCGTCCTCTTGAAAGGCATGGAAGCGATTTTTATGTCTCCCCATGGTGTTGCCATCCACTCGCTTATTCGTTGGTATTGCCCTTTGCTCATATCTTCTTTGTTTTCTTTTGACAATCATCCAGTCGCCATAGACACGTGTCTCCGCTTGGTCCTCTCCTTGAGTTTCCGGGACGTACCCCGGGATGGGGCTTGGCGGTTGCTCCTCCATTATGCGGCAGTGGCATTTCTCTATGCGATTTCCATATAGTCCACACTCTCCACATATATCATCCAGTCCTTCATATTGGATCAAATAGGTGATCCCTTCTACCTTGTATTTCCCGAGCAAAGGTTTTGTCAGATCTACTTCAACGCTCACACGAGCATAGTTTCCTCTTGCCCCTATCTCTGTTGCACGATCAACTCTTATTGGAGTGCCAATAAGTTCCGCAATCATCGTCACAGCTTCAGCATTGAAAAACTCAATGGGCAGATAAGGTAGTTGAACCCACACGATTGCGGATTTCACAGTTGCCTTCCATAGGTTGAATTCCTTATACCACCAGTGAACAGTCAGGTATGTATCCCCCATCAACCATGGACCTCCTTCCGCCGCTAGCTGATAATCTCGTTGGTCTCTGAACTTGACTAAGAAACATCCATTTTGCAAATCCGAGATTTGGATGTCACCATGTCTCGCCAACAGGTAATTCAGTCTCTTTGCCAAAGGGATGTATGGTACGTCACGACCCAAGCCTTTCACTATTAGGGTTGATCTCCATTCTCGTCTCCACTTTATCTTTTGCGCAGCAGTAAACAAGACAGGAGGGCATCGTGGATCATAGGATTCTTCATCAATTACATCATCTTCTTCCTTCTCCCTCTCAGCAACATCCTCCGAATCTGATTCACCTACATACCATCCCCCATCGCGTATAATGTCGCTGAACAGCTTAGAGCCTGCTTCCTGTCACGCTCCCTGCAAAGCTGTCCCATGGGGTTGGGTGTTTTCTGTCTCCATCTCTATCGTAGAGGTCTCCTCCCCGATCTTCACTGTTTCCGACATATTCAACGGTCTCACTTTTTTCTTTGGCTGAACAGTTTCTCGAGCACTCTTGCCATCCGGTGAAGAGCTGATCGCCGTACGCCTTGCCCCAGCCATATTATCCGGGGGTTTACTCATTGGCGCCGGCGAGGAGGACGGTGACAGCGCCACCATCAAGAGCGAACCCTAGCAGCCGCGAGAGCTTGATCGCGAAAACTTGGGATTCTCCTCTATGTTTCCGGAGCGTTACGTATTACTTGTGGATAATACCCTTCTTGAAAATCCAAACAAAATTCAACATTAAATTAATGTAATTAAGTGAAAATATGTATAATGTTAGGGCTAGAACCTTAAACATAGATTATATATAATAAATGAACCACAAATAGTATGAGAAACATATAAAAAATAGTTCTTAGAGAAAATTAGTGATAAAATGTGTCATGTATGTATTGATGGAATTGAAAAAGTGAAATGAACCTTTTTAGCGTTGTATTATTTAAAATTGGGTTAATACCTTATTTTTGTCCGAACTATGATCATATATCAACTTTGGTCCGTGGTTTCAAAAATTAACATCATGGCCTCAACTATGCAGCATATAGACTCAATTGGTGGTTTGAGCGTTAATTTAGACAGTCAACACGCCATGTCATTGCTTCGTCACCTTAAAAATCATTAAAAAAATTCAAATTATTTTCCATTGCCAAATTAATCAAAAATTAAATTTAAAATAATTTGATAGTTTTTGGTTAATTTATAAAATTTATAACTTCCAAAAAATAAAAAAATATCAATATTTTATAATTTTATTTTTTATTTAATTTGATAATGATAAATAATAGAAATTAGGAAAATCATTTGAATTTAAATTTTTAATGATTTTTAGGCTGACGAGGCAATGACATGGCGTGTTGACTAACGGTCAATGGTGTTGATCGTCCAAATTAACGGTTAAACCATGTGTCGGGCCAATTGAGTCTATATGTTGCATAGTTGAGGCCAAGATGTTAATTTCTGAAACCACGAGCCAAAGTTGATTATATGATCATAATTCGGGCCAAAATAACGTATTAAGTATTAAACCTTTAAAATTTTAATGAAAGATGGAGAAGTCAGAGATTGAGTGATATGTAATTAAGCGTATGTAGTATATGAATTACATGCAAAACAATTATGAGGATGGAGAGGGAAAACCAAAATTCATTCCCACCACTTTTTTGTGGGTATTACCCATACCCTTCCTGTACTATATTTATGCGGGAAATCCCCTTGCTGATTAAGTCGGAGAGGGTCAGATATCCACAATTATGAATACATTTGACAACCCTAGTCACAACTCACAACACCCCGAATATCCTAGATCCATATTTCTTACACAATGAGATTTGTGCGGAAGCCCAACTTCTCCAACTTTTGGTTGAACACTTCTACTATGCTATATAGCATTGGTGCTTTAATGTACAACTCAAAGTTGTATCATAACATTAAATGTATAAGTTTAGCTTGTATCATAAATCAATTTGTACCATTATGTTATGGTACAATTTTACAACTTGAAGTTGTACCATCACATAAAGGTACAAGTTCAAGTTGTATCATAAAAGAATTTGTACAAAAAGTACAGGTACAATCTAAAGTTGTACCATAACATAAATATACAATTTTAAGTTGTACCATAAAGACAAAAACCTATAACACTAATACTATATAGCATTGTAAAATTTGTCCTTTTGCTATTAAATTTGTCGGCCGATAGTGCAACAAACCAGGCCACATCCTAGCCCATGAGTTAAGTAATCGGGAGGATGAAAAAGTTTGAGATAGCAGGCCTTGTATTTAAGACACGATTAATGCACCTAGATTCCCACTTCCCACCCAATAAACGAAATTATGAATTCTTGTAAGAGAAGTTATATAAAACAACAGATATGCGTAATTGCGTAAACGTAGCGCCAGCAAAATGCCAGTTTGTGTCTTGTTTCAACCAGAAATTACAGAAAATTCCGGGTTACTTACATATAACTGATCTCGACATCTCTCTCTCTCTACATTAATTTGATCTTATTGTATCAACCGATTCTTGCCTGATATTTCATTCAGTTACGTACGTATCGTACCGTATTGCAAAGCAGTTTCAATGCCTCGTCTCACATACCAAAAATCCATATCACGACAAATTGCGGTTGATAATTACGATATTTGTATATATTCATGAATGCACGTCTTCAACACTATATAAACCCACTACCCAACCACATGCATTTCCACGCCCAAACACAATACCTCCAGTTTGCTAGCGGCGCGGCGATACAAAACGATGAAGAACCTCTTCTTGCTCTCCGCCTTGGCGGTCATCATTGTCAGTGCGATGATCGCCGGTGAAGCCGCGGAGGCGGCGGAACCAAGGTGTGGTGCTTATAAGAAAGCATCGCGGCCCTGTATGGCGTATGTCCAGGGGAGCGCCGAAACCATCCCTCAGGCGTGTTGCGATGGGCTCAAAGGGTTTCTCGACGATGCGAAAACGGAGCAGAGGAAGAAGATAGCTGCCTGCAAATGCGTCGCCGGTTCTGCTAGTAACCCCGGCTACAAGGAAGGTCGTGTTCAGAAAGTTGCCGACGCCTGCAGATTCAAACTCCCACCGGCGGACTACGACTGCGACAGGTAAATCAATAAAAATAAAGAAATATATGGGTTATTAATTGCAGGAAATCATTATTATGAATTTGTGGATGATTAGCTTAACTTTTCCCGCAGCCTGTGATTGAGGAGAGGCGTTCTAGCTATAGCTGAAACAAATTAAGCCAGGACGAGGGCAGAGGAAGAATTACAGATGATCATGTATGAGGAGGAGAGCTACCGGAGGTGGCGTTCAGGCACCCTAAAATAAAAATCGTTATTCACTAGCACTTTGCACTTTGGTCGTTGTTTTTGTTGTTATTCGTAAGAGCTCGTTTGGTTTTTACATATATTATCGAATTTGATGTTATGGTTTCCGTTGGGTACTAAAACTTATGGCAATTGATGTTGTTGACTTGTTGTAACGTGGAACTTATGATATGATATTTCTTTTGCGTTAAAAGTTGGGATGAATAGATTTGAAAAGTTATAAATGAAATTTCCAATTAATTATTCTGTATATTTTATATACGAAAATAAGAAGGATAATTAATAAAAATATTATGAAGATAATTAGAGTTAATTATTTTAATAGAATGCATTTTAATTATGGAGTAATTATCTTCCTAATTAAGTGTGACTTATTCCCACGAAAGAGGGAAATTTTGGGTTTTCTAATGCTATAAATAGAGGACTACCCAGATCCTCTAAACACGAATATGTAGAGCAGAAACATGAGAGAGAGTGAGATTTAGAGAGCTCCGGTTTTGCACAAACAGCGAGTCAAGAAGTGGATGTTTACCCTTGAGGCGACCGGCTGATAGTCTGTCGTGCGCAACGAAGACAGTGCCGCGAACGTCTTAAAGAGAGCGACCTAGTCCGCGACTCAACCCAATTCGGTAACCCTAATTTTTCCTGTTCGATTTCTAACAATTTTAAGACGTTCGGTTGCTGTCATATTAACCGTACAGGATTCCGATTATGGGCTTAACTAAACCCTCGTAAATCGGAATTGCATTTGATCGTGGGCTGTCATGTCGTGCCACCGTCCTCACATTTTAATTTCCCCAACGATCGCTCGACTTGTGATGCCAGTGATGGATTCATGAATGTCACGGTATATTTGTGGGTAATTATCATAAATTGTCAGAAAACTATTCACTTTGTACAAAACGGTCACAAACCTTTAATTTTGCACGTTTCAGTAACATATGTTTGGACTAACTAATAACAAAAAGGTAATTCCGTCCATCTCCATCTAAAATTCTGTTAGTTTAGTCCAGTCACCTATCTAATCAGTATCCACGTCATTAATAAAAAAATATAATTAAAATAATTAAAAACTAACCAACCCACCATCTCGATCCAATCCAACCCATTCCTCTCTATCTCTCTCCCTCTCCACCACCATCTCCCCAAATGGAAACACTCCACCACCACCACCACCAGCTCCTAGCATATAGGAAATACTCAGGGAAGGCGATGGCGGCAAGGTCGGGGAAGCATTTTTGAACGATACTAACTCGTCCCCTCCCTCCGATTTGGACAAGCAGAGAAAGGTTCTCCCACGTACCTTCACCCAGTGCAAGATCGGGATGCCGCCGTCCAACTTGATTAGGCTGTTGATGCGCAATTTGGGTCCTCCGATCCCGCCGGCGGCAGCGGCGGAATTGTGACTGCCAGATTTCACGTCCGCGCACAGCAAATGGTCGTGAATCCCATCTTCATCTGAATCGAAAGGGGGTTGGGGATGAGAATGCGAGAGAGTAGGAAAATCAATGAAATCAGAGACGGCGAGGAGCTACCTGCTGAGGCGGCGAGAGTGCGCGGCGCCATTCTTGCTCTGCTGCTGAATGTTGATCGATTACTTGGAAAGCGATTGATGGATTATAATTTATATATCATCAAGGTTGGGAAGAAGAAGCCTCCCTCGGTAATGGGCATTTTGGATCTGGATTTTTGGAGAATTTTTGTCTTATGCTCTATTTCTTTGCCCGGATAGATCTAAGGAATAAAGAGGAATGAGTTGGATTGGATAGGGGTGGGTTGGTTAGGGTGTAATTAGTTCTTATTTTATTTTTTATTAATTATTTTGATGATGTGGATGCTGAATGGATAATTGATTGGACTAAACTAACGGAATTTTGGATGGAGATGGACCAAATTACCTTTTTGTTATTAGTCCAAACATATGTTACTGAAACGTGCAAAATTAAAAGTTTGTGACCGTTTTATACAAAGTGAATAGTTTTTGGATCATTTATAATAATTACCCTATATTTTGTCAAAAGGGGAGATTTTGTTTGCTCGGTTTTTTTTTCTCGATAGGTATCGAGTATTACCGTTGCATCTGCGATGCGGCTTCTCCCGGAGACGATGGAGCCAAGAAGGATAATGAAAGTTGCAGGGAGATTGACCTTTCTTAATCAGTGAATTTGTACATTTTCTTTCTTTTCTTGCTAATCCGCCTGGTGTTGTTTGGAAGGATATGTTTTTTGTTTTGGCTTTCTTTGCTACAGGGGAATGGTGGCAGAAGGTGAAGAGGTGGTATTGGAAAAGAGTTGTACCACCTAAGAATCATAATATATGCAAAAGGTTCAAGAATCATACTAGAAAATCGAATCAGATCCACACCAATTAGAATAGTACCCCTCGTGGTAGCCAAATGATCATCGGCCAATTCTCTAAGAATTGCGCTTTATTGCTCCGCTATAGTTGCGAGAAATCAGGTCATATGAAGTGAAAGTGTAAGAACAAGGATAACACTGGTTAAGTGTTAACTTGATTGAAGAGGATTGATGGTTTTGATGATTGTGAAAAGAGTAGAGATCAACCTTGCCAGTAACTCTGAAGAATGGTGGGTGAATATTGGCACCTTGAAGCATACTAAGGCATATGCTATTAAGAAAGTGTTGTTGAGTATTGCTCACTCCACTATTGATAATGGTCTTGAGAGTATGCATATGATGATAAATTTTAAGTGTTGAATTCTTATGTGTGTTGCATGCACGTCTTTGACTTTGTTAGTTTGCTCAAGAAAGTTTAAGTTAAAATCAAATGAAAATAAACACACCACACTGTTTGTTTGCTCAAGAAAGTCTAAGTTAAAATCAAATGAAAATAAACACACCACATTGTTGGTTTTCTCAAGAAAGTCTAACTTAAACATCAAATGAAAATAAACACACCAACTACGAACTCGAGGGACCCTCATGCCACTTCTCCTCCATCTACTTGTCCGCTTCCATCTCGTCACCCGCTTCCATCTCCTCGCCCACCCCGTCCATCTCATCTTTTGTTCTTCTTCATGTGATGGGCGATAAGTGTAGCAATGAGAGGACGCGGTGGATGGAACCAATGTGTCGTGCTAGGGCGCTCATTCTTTCTATGGCAATGCCTATCAGAGTAAGGTGGCTCTTCCATGATCGTGCGCCGAACATCCGTGCTCTAACGCTGGGGAGTAATAGTCCATTGGGCTGAAGAGCGATGAATAGGCACTTGCCATTGTTGATGCAGGGTCTCTTGGTGGTTACTCGATCATGTGGCATCATGGAGAGTACTCAAGAATGTGACGTCATGGCGGGTACTTGGTGGGGGATTGTGGTGGTACTCCAAAGGGTAAGGCACACGCCACGTCTCGATCTGCCGCACCTCGGGCATAATAGTCCTTTACCTTGTATGGATGTTAGACTTCTTTTGGTACGGTGGTGGAGGGTTAGGTACATCAATGTGTTGTTACTTCTCGCCACAAAAGAAGTTAAAGCAAAGGGATCATCTTTTCCCTTACCTTTTCACCATGGCAATGGAGGTTTTCTCTTGTTTACCACTAAAAGCCACGGTTGAAGAACAAATTGCATTGCATCTTTGTTGTAAACTACTTGAAATTTCACACTTTTTGTAGGGCGACAATCTTATTGTTCTCTAATGGTTCTATTAGAGCTGTTGGGGGCATTAAGAGGTTGTTGGCTAATTTCTTTAGTATACCTACTCTACAATTCAACCCAGTCAAAAGTTAGCCTTTTGTGGAGGAATTTTTAGTGACCGGCTATTTGCCGCCATTAAAATTGCTATTTGCATCCAACTAAAAAAAATACGAAAAAATTCAAATTTTGAATTTTACCTCTTTTTCATTCTATAAATGTGACTTTCAATAACATTTGCCTCTTTTCAACAAAAAAGGTCTGTCGCCGAGCCCAGTGCCTCCGCCGTCGGCCAACTTCTCGTCTTCGCCGACCGTCGGAAAATAGGTAACATTTCAATTTCTGACAAGTTTTTCCAGTTTCCGGCGAAATTGATGGCGGGCCGAAGAAAAATTGCGGCCTAAGCGTCGCCAGGCCGAAGGGTTTTTTCGGCCAGGCGGGGAGCGGACCGAAAAAACCTTTTATCCGGGAGGTGCCCCGGCCGAACTTTTCCTTCAGCCCGTCGTTGACGACGCCGTTAGAAAAATTGCGTCCAGCGTTGACCAGGCCGGGCCGAAAGAAAAGTTCGGCCAGAGCGCCACCAGGCCGAAAAGGTTTTTTTGGCCCAACCTGGCTTTGGACGCCGTTTCCCGTCGGCCCGGCTTCGTACGCTCGTCGGATTCTTTTGGCTCGGCCAGGTTCCGGCCGCAAGAATTTTTGGCTTGTAGTCTGCCTGTTGGAAATCGTCAAAAAATTGTTCGAAATACAAAAACTCGACGCATCTGCTTAGTGATGATTCATGGATGTGTGCAGTGGCGGATCCAGGGCTGGGCCAACCCAGGCCCCGGCCCAGCCCTCATTCGGATCCAGAGTCAGTTTAGTGCTTATAAATTTTTTCGATTTAGGTATTTGGCCCAATGCTATTTAAAATCCTTTCTAGTTTTATTTGATAATAGGATTTTGTTATTTTGTGTAACTAGGAAAATGGTTTAGATGAACATATCCAAACATTACTCTAAATTTATACTAAATTTTCTATAGCCCCAATGACTTTATTTGAAAAAAGACATGAAAACTCTAAAAATGTAAGTTTCATTAAAATAAAAATAAAAACTCTAAACTAAAGCACACCCTTCCTCGCAAAATTCAAAAAAATTCTCAGTCCCCCCAAAACAAAACAAGAACGAGGAGACAAGCAGACCAAAATGGATTTCTCCGCCAACACGTCGAGCTGGTTTTCTTTCCATTCTTTTGATTAAGAAAATATTTACAAACTTGTTGAGTCATCATTTAGATTGCCTCAATTGAGTGGGGCACTAGATTCTAACCCTTCTTTCTGGTGTTTTGATGAAGAAAATATTTACAAACTTGCTCAAGAGTTTAGCCTCGAGACTTTGAAGGCTATGAGATGCATTCTTTGGAGAATGCACTACTCATGTGAGGAAGATGAAGTTTATTCTATTGCAAAATTATTAGAGAAGCTGGAGGAAACATGGATGAACACATAATACAAATTGATTTGTCGGTTGATTTGTCTAGTGTTGACCTAGCCGTTTCAACTACCATGGAGAGAATATTTTCAGCAATGGAACATGAACATTGATTTGTGCAACAAAATGAGCGATGAATTTCATGTTGATTACTTAGCTATTTTCTTTGAAAAAGAGTATATTATCAGTATGGATGGAGATTATATTATTGATGAATTTGCTAAATTAAAAGACCTTCTTGTACAATTGACATTGTAATGAAAACTATATTATTATATATTTTTGTTTATGGTATCTAATATTCTATTCAAATGCGGCCCAGTGCTCTCTTATATCCTGGATCCGCCGCTGGATGTGTGTCCTCAGTTTACGTCGAGGTTCGGCTTTTCCGATGATTTTCGGGCGAGCATCGATTTTTTCTGATTCAATACGTTTTCTGAAAGTTGGATATGTTGTAGGTAGTGATACTCCTTTACCGAAGATGTATATATAATCAATTTTGAATTAATTTTTTTTTTTGTTGGCGGCAAATAGCATGCCCCAAATTTTAAGTTGAAATTGGCTTTCTCTCGTAATATATCGAGTTTTCATTGGGGACATACCAATCTGGTATTCGGAGTTCCTCTTATATTAGATAAGTTTTCAAAAATGGAATTTCAAGTACTTATTGATAAGATCACCAGTTGACTAAGGAAATAGGATGATCGGTTCCTTAGCTATGCAGACAAGGTGCAACTTGTGTCTTCAGCAATATCCACCTATTAAAATACTGATTGCAACTGTTTTTACTCCCATAGGAAGTGATGCATGAAGTACAAGATCAATGCAATAGATTCCTGTGGGGTGTGGGTGAATTTGGATCACACTTAAGATCTCTTGTGGCCTGTAAGTATGTAGCACTGCTGAAGTGAAACTTGCACCTGGAATCGAGATTACATCATCCGACATATTTGGAATATTTTACACAATAGGGATTGCTCTGGATTGCTTGGATCTAGCGATATAGGCTTAGGAATCAATCCATTTGGGAGATAGGTCCAACCTTTGTTGAATCCCTCATTACTGGTAATGGATCCTCTATATGTTGAATGACAATCATATGGATCGTTATTTTGTCAAGACAATCTGGAATTATATAATGGAAGCAACACATGTTTTGTTTGTATGGCAGATTGTTCTCGATAGAATTGTAACCAAGAGTAAGCTGGTTAGTTGGGGGAAATCAGTGGATTTGTGCTGTGTGCTATGTCTCTGGTGGTCAAGAAACACGAGAACATTTGTTTGTTGTTTGTTCTTATACATGTGCAGTCATGTAAGGGTGCTTAGTAGTGTTCACCATCAGCATCTTATTGGCCTTCGCACTTGAGTTCTGTTGATGGACAGAGGAAGAGCTTAAACAGCCGACTGGTTGTTGGTAACCTCATCTGGGTGATGGTGTTGAGTTATGTTTGGCGTGAAAGATGCTCTCAGGTGTTGGGAAATGGTTATGCTATATCTTCCCGACAATTTGTAGGTATGAACGGGAGAGGTAGAGGGATTGAGCGGTTTTATTAGTTTTGGGTTTTGCTGCAACCCAGTACTTTTGATTACATTGATAGTTAGAGTGTTACCTTTATAGCATTATCGAAATATGAATAGAAATTTGTGGTGAATAAGAAAGAAAAGTAATTCGGGTGACAAACGTGAAAGATTTATGTAATTTTGGTGACCAAACATGTAATTTAGCCTTTCTCCTATTTTGACTTTTATTCAACTTGTTAGAGTCTATCTTTCAACTAGTAAGACTCAATTACCAGACCCGTAGTAGCGTGACATTGAGGTACCCGCCTTGCCCCACCACATTGCCATCACTAGGGATGGCAATGGGTAGGATTGGGTGCGGGTTTACCCTATACCAACTCCTAACCCGTCGGGTAGAGCCTTTTAAAATACCCGACCAAATAACCACCGGGTATGAAAATGATATAACCATACCCTACCCACCGGGTAACCACGGGTATTCGGGTAACCATGGGTACGAATCCTAAAATATGAACTTATACACATATATTCACATACATATTATGGTCCATTAAAAATTCTCAATACTTGTAACAATCCACACAAATAAAAACAGCAAACACATAATAATTGTTCTTGCTTCTACAATCCACACAAACAAAAACAAAATATATCATATTTGTTCTAGCTTCAACAATCCACACATAAACAAAAATAGCAAAGACAATATTAGAACCAGACCACATCAAATGCTCACTGCTTAACTTATGCTTCATGACATCCATCAAGACATCATTAGTAGAACAATTATCCAAGGTAATCGTAGATAGCTTTGTGTCAATATCCCAAGCAAGTAAAGTTTCAAGAAGAGCCTGAGCAAGCACCTCACTTGTGTGTGGGCAAGAAAAATCGACTGTTGGGTAGGGTTAGGGCTAGGGAAATTGACCCTTTGGTTAGCGGGGCGGGTATTATCGATTACCATACCCGTACGCTACCCTTTATTTTGAAACTGGGTATTACCCGTACCCGCCCCTTAACCCGTCAAAGCGGGTAATTATCCTCGTTAACCGGTTACGGTCGGGTAGGATACCAATGGTTACGGGTTGGATTGACATTCCTAATCACTACCCATAACAATGTCGTTATAAAAAGTTTAGGTATCAAAACATAAATTTTGAAGAATAGCTTAATTGAAAATTGAAATTTCTGTATCAATTGTAAAAGATAACCATACATAGATACTAAATCGTACTTTTTAATAATTCATGAATCCAACAATCAAATTGTATTTTCATTGAATGGATTGGAATTATATGAAATAGATTAATTAGAAATTTTAGTGATGGATTGAAATATTACCCATGTAACCCAAAGGTTTGATTAAGAGGTTTGATTAAGAGGGAATGTCTGAATTGAAAATTTATGTTACATACTATTGAAAAGAGTGAGAGGAGAAGTCCACCTAAGAAAAAATGCAACATCCATGAATACAATTAAAGTTAAAATGAAGTTACTGTTACATAAGAGATTGACTAATCTGTATTGTAGGTTTTCTTCTTGGCTAACAGTCAGGTCTCCATCTTACACGTGGCTAACTAACAATTTATTTTTAGACATGGCTAACCTTTGGCGTCCGCTTCTCTCTGCCTGGCTAAGGTTTTGGATTAACTTTTCAAGCTTTAGGAAATTATATGGGAGTTTTACCTGAGTGGTAGGATATATTGTACTAAAATCGTGGTTGAATCGTGATTGAACCATTTCTTACAATTAAAATCGTTTCCGTTTTGGATCCGGCATCCGTTATTTTTGGTCTAATCGATCAGTACGATAGGGTTTTCTAAACCTTGCCTATTTCTCGATTTAGTCATGAGAAACCCGCTCCCCATCTTTGCAATGGCCTATCCTATTCCTTGGAGGAGCAGAGGATCCAGTTCAGATCCTCACCATCATCGTCCGTCGAAGATAACAAAATCATCCTTCATAAGGTGACCATTTTTCATCGATCTTCTCCACCCTTTCCTGATGAATCACGCTGGGTCTGGGATGAATTGAGATTTTCAGCATTTTTGCTCCCCAACTGAGAAGGATAAAAAGAACACGGTGAAGAAATCAAAATGATTGATTGAGATGGTGCGGGTTTGGAAGTCGGAGAGGCGAGTGGAGGAGACGGACAACGTCGGAGAGCTGTAAGAGGGAAGTTTCATTAGTGATAGCTTCTGTGTAAGTCTCCGCAACTCCCAAATTTTCTTTTATGTAGTCTGTCACTTTTGATAGTGATGTATCTCTCTCTTCTGTACTTAAACACTCTGTTCCCAAAGAAACGGAGGAAAATGGAGGGGAGGGGAAGGGAATTAGGAGGGGAGGGACAATTTAGAGGTTAAGGAAATTAGAAGGAAAATTGTGTTTTATGAAGGAAAGTGGGGAAAAAAAAATGTGTATTGTGAATTGTGATGGGCAAATTCTTTTATTAGACATATAATAGTAAAGTAATTTGATTTTATGTTGATATTATTTTTATTGCTTTTTTTAGTGGAACCGGATCTGATGATAGAAATAAATGACTTTATTTTCTCAAATTTTCTTAATTGGTTTTTATTTTTAGTATAATTTTTATTTCAAAACTTTTTTTAATGGCAGTACTGAAAGCAACACAAAACGTTTGTTATAAAGGGAGTACTGTAGCATAAGAGTTTTGCTATCTTATGCCATCGTTGACTTTCCTTTGCTAACAGCCATGATGAGCCAACTCTTCCACATGCTGCCGCTCGGTGGTAAATCATTGAATTAGGCTTTGACACTTTTTATCCCTTTGATTTTGTTTGATACATGAACATGGTTACTAAATCCTTAATTTTATTTATTGTCTGTGAATTATAACTTCCATTTAAAACTGGAGAGAATGCTATTGGTGTAGGCTTCACAGGTTACTACAATCTGAATCTCGATTTATGTTCAGAAAAAATGTAAAATCATATACCGGAAAAGTTAGCATTATGGTATTTTGTGCTAAAATTGTAGTTCAATCATGGTTAAATCATTTCAATAAGCTAAAATAACCTAGCGATTTAGATTATGTTATAATATTTTGACCACCAGTACAGTACAATCATAGTTCAAACGTGGCTAAATCAGGCTTGACACGTTGCTCCAATCCAAGCCTCGATTTATGTTCAGATATACTAAAAATTGTAAAACCACATCGAAGGTCACAACAAAAAAGTTAGCATTAGAGCATTTTGTGCTAAAATCGTAGTTCAACTGTGGTTAAATCAGGCTTAACACATTGCTCCAGCTCGAGCCTCGATTTATGTTTAAAGAAGCAAAAATTGTAAAATCATACCTAAGGTCGTACCAAAAAAGTTAGCATTATAGTCTTTTGTGCTAAATTTGTAGTTCACCCATGGTTAAAAATAAGGGTTGACATGTTACTTCAACCCGAGTCTCAATTTATGTTCAGGAAAAAAAAATTGTAAGACCATACCGAAGGTCGTGCCGGAAAAGTTATCATTAGGGTATTTTCTGCTAAAATCATAGCTCAATGGTGGTTGAATCATGCTTGACACGTTGCTCCAACCCGAGCATCGATGCATGTTCACAAATAACCTAAAAATGTAAAATCATACCGAAAGTTGTACCGAAAAAGTTAACATTAGGACATTTTATGCTGAAATTATAGTTCAACCATGATTAAATCATTTCATACAGGTAATATCACTAACAAATTTAGATTTCAATAGGAGTTTTTAATGGAAATCTGCTAAATGCGGTAACAAATCAAATACGGATTAACAAACAATACATCTAAATCCTATAAAAAGCTGCAGCAAAGCACGGCAGAGAATCACCTAGTATATTTTTAATTTTAATGAAGTATTTATCGCGTCCATAGCATCTCGACCTTGAAGTCAAGTAGTCAATGCAAGCAACTCTCAACTTGAATAAGTGACGTCAGTCACATTTCCCCCAATCTTGCAAAATAGCATATTTCTTATGCAACAATAATCCATATGTAACTTTCATAAGTGCACTGTCATTTCTAAATTAGAACCCACATGTCATATTAATCTTTCTCTTATGCAACAGTACCAAACTTATATCTTTAATTAGTATTAAGAATATTTTTAATTTTAATGAAGTATTTATCGCGTCCATTGCATCTCGACCATGAAGTCAAGTAGTCAATGCAAGCAACTCTCAACTTGAATAAGAATATTTTTAACTTTCATAAGTGCACTGTCATTTCTAAATTAGAACCCACATGTCATATTAACTTTTCTCTTATGCAACAGTACCAAACTTATATCTTTAATTAGTATTAAGAATATTTTTAATTTTAATGAAGTATTTATCGCGTCCATTGCATCTCGACCATGAAGTCAAGTAGTCAATGCAAGCAACTCTCAACTTGAATAAGTGACGATCAGACACATTTCCCCAATCGTGCAAAATAGCATATTTCTTATGCAACAATAATCCATATTTAACTTTCATAAGTGCACTGTCATTTCTAAATTAGAACCCACATATCATGTTAACGTTTCTCTTATGCAACAGTACCAAACTTATATTTAAGACTAGAGGAGACCTGGCCTCGCTTCGCAAAGGCCGAGGTGCAATTTTGTACTATTTTTTGTCGGGCCGTCAATTTGAGTTTGTCTGTGGAATATATGTGTTATGGTTTGGCTTGAAAAATGTTGCACCTCTTGCATCCAAAAAATAGTGGTTACTAATTGTTGTGCGGTCTGGTCATGTATTGTTGCTATCATGGTTGTCAAGTTGATAGCATGGTTCAACCGTTGTCGGTCATGAAACTGGCATAAACATAATCAGTATAACTGGCATGATCGATTTAAGACTTCTAAATAAAATGATATCATTTTAGTGAATTTACTTAATGAAAAAATAATTTATTCCTTATTTTGTGAATTAAAAAAAAAAATTCTTGTTAAATTTATGGATGATCGATTTACCTTAAATCTAGGCCCGAAGATTGGATTGGGTTGTTTACTATCCGGTCCGGGTTATACGGTCCAGTTTTGGGTAAAACCAAAAAGCCCGGACCAAATAGCCAACCCTAAGTTATACCATGTATATAGAAGTGTACAAGAATGATATGAATATATTATAGTGTATAATAATTGTATACATGGTAGTAGAAATATATGAACTGTCATTTAACACATTTCATTATTGTCTACCACCAGTTACCACCCTATACCAAGGTGGTACATGGTGGTTTATTTGGTCCAGAAATTTTTATATCTAATTGTTCACAATGATCTCATTTCTTTTGATAATTTTTTTTCTTAAATTCGAGTTAAAAACAAAAGTGATACCAAGGTGGTAAAGAATGGTTACAATTTTATTCTTAAAATATATTGAAAAATGAAAATGATCTCATTTTGCAGATCACACCGAACACGGTGAATCTGTTAAAAAAAGTTTTGAAATCCAAATTATACGAAAAATAAAAACCAATTAAGAAAAATTGAGAAAATAACGTCATTTATTTCTATCATCAGATCTCGACTCATTTTTATCCCTACCTAAGGTCGTACCGGAAAACTTAGCATTAGAGTATTTTCTGCTAAAATCATAGCTCAACCGTGGTTAAAAAAATCAGGCTTGACACGTTGCTTCAACCTGAGCCTTTATTTATGTTCAAAAACAAAACTAAAAATTGTAAAACCATAGCAAAGGTCATACCAAAAAAGTAAGCATTAGGGTATTTTGTGCTAAAATCGTAGTTCAATCGTAGTTAAATCAGCGTTGTACCGAAGAAATTAGCATTTGGGCATTTTTTATGCTAAAATGATAGTTCAACCGTGATTAAATCATTTCATACAGCTAAAATCATCTACCAATTAAGATTCTTTTAGGAGTTCCTCTATTGGATCGCTGCTAAACGCGGTCACAAATCAAATAAGGGTTGATGAGTACTGCAAGGTTGTCCAACCGGTTTAAGTTATTGAGCCAATCAAGTAAGAGGTTTGAGGTTTAATGGTTTGATCGGGGTCCGGCCAGTTCGAACCATTGTACACATTTTCTATATATATATACAAATAAGTTAGTGAAAGTATCTACTGTTGCATAAGTGTTATTCTAATGTGACAGGTTGGTTAGTTTTGCTTTGCTCACAGCCATTTTTTTATTGGCCTGTTGCTAATTAATCTTCTTCTTTTCGGTTTAGGCTAATCTATAATGAGAGCTGGCTTCATCAATGCTTGGCCAGGTTTATAGAGTTCTTTAAAAGATAAAAAGTGGGTACGCTTTATCACCCTCAAATTTTTACTACTGTTTCATTATTTGTCGTTTTGCGGAGAGGGGAGTTTGTGTTCTCCGTAGGGTGGGTGGTCGCGGCGGCCGGAATGGCTTCGATTGGGTCGGATCAGAAGCAAATTTTGCCGCCGCCTGGTTAGATCAGCACACACGCTTTCTGTACACATGTTCCAGTTCGCCCCTACCGCAAACCCTGCAGCGAAGCGTGTTCTTTTTGTCTCCGGGTCGCTTCACCCTGCTTTCCCGGAATCGCCGGTCTGCCACTTATAACCCATACGGCCATACCACCTTACCTCGCTGGCGCAGCCTACAACCCGTCTGTGTATAGCTACTTGGACAAGGTACCAGCCTTGACTTCACTGTACACTGGGACAAGCCAACCTTTCGACCTCATTCTCGCCTGTCGCCTCCTATTGGAATAGGAATTCTCTCTCTCTGTTCCATGATTCACTCCCCAGTTCTTCCACCAGCTCTCTTTTGCTTTCCTCTCTTCTCCTTCCATAATCCCCTTCTTCTCTCCACAACCCAAACCCTAAAGTTTTCTCTTGCTGTTGGCCGCCATGGAACTCAAACGCAGAGGAATACGAGATCGATTTGGAACAGGAGCAGCGTGGTGAGAATGAATGTGACAAGAAGGAAGGAGATCTGCCATCGCAAAGTACTTCTCGCGCCCTAGAGGTGTTGCTTCGCCTCAGTCCCGTCTCTCTTTGTTCTGTTTTGTTGGTGGAAGAGAAGTCGCAGGAATAGCTGAAAAAGAAACGCTCAATGAACTCTCGCCTTATTTTTTTGGGACTTTCACCTCTCGACTTATTTTTTCAGGAATAGTTGAAATTGTAACGTTTCTCGGGATATGTTTTTGGTTCACAGGCTGCAAGCTTTGGCATCTCATATAATCAATCAATCCCTTTGTGCGTGTTTCTGTTCCAGTTGTGGTTTCTGAGTTACTGCACCGCTTTCCATGGAGTTATTGGTTCATGGTGGAGGAGTTGGGCAGTTGCCCTTCAACAAAGACCAACAAGAAATCGGTTCCAATAGTTCCCAGCAGCTCTCCTTTGAGCTCCTGCTCAACGTCTCAGCCTCACAGATGCCTTAGTACTCTAATGATTCTATGGATCATGGGGTGAATTGTGAAGGGTGGTGTTCTGGTTCTGCTTTAAAAGGGTCGATAGATTGACTTTTAAAAATATTTGTTACTTCGGCTTATGGTGTTTGGTGCGAGCTGAAGTGAATTTTAAGATCCAGGTGAACTGGAAGGCAAGAGGATCTGTTGACTGAGAACTGAGAAGGGGAAAGGGTATCCTCCTGCTGAGGCTGCTGCTTATAAAATGCATGGTGAGTCCATTTGTCTAATCTATGACTCAATTTTGTATAGCACATTTTCATATATATCTTTCACCTCTTCTTTGTGGTCTGCCTATCTGCTTTGTTTCTACAGTTTGTTGCCGTTATCTCTCTCACCGAGTTTGTAAACTAGAATGTGAGTCATGTGTTCTATTCTATCCTTCCTTTGGATACCATTTCTTTCTGCATCTTCTCCAATGGCGTCTAAGCTGTAACATACTGCCATGTTGATCTCACTGTGCTACACCTGCGAATCGACAAGGTTGTGGCTCCAGGAGCCCCGACTGCCCTTCCCTTCGGGCCCTAACCTTAGTCACTCTAGGTTTCATTTCATGTTGCTGCCCTGCTGCTAAGGTTGCGGATTGGATTTATAAACTGGATATTGATTGCTTTTATTGTTTTTTTTTTTTGCTTATCTCAGTCACCAGTCTCGAGCCCACAATGGAGGAATTCCTCAGGTGGTGGAAAGATGGGCGGATGCCTATTTCTCGGGCGAGGGTGCTTGCTGTCTCTATTGATGATCGTGCAAACGACCCAGTATGTTCTGAATAAACTTCTTCCTTGGCCTTTCAAGTCCATATTTGTAGTGGCTTCAATTCTTTTGTTTGGGGACTTTGTGCTTCATTGTTGCGATTTTCATCTCTTATACCTTTGCATGTTTGATTTCCCATTCTCTACAGATATTTGGCCGTTGCAAGATAGTACGGTGAGTGACTGCTGACTCAATTTGAGGATTGCAGTTTTTTTTAAAAGTATTTTCCTTGGTTTTGTACTTACCCTGGCCTTCATATGCAACAGATTGAAATTTCAATCCTCTTAATGGATGCTTTTTTGTGTCAATGGCCAATTTTGATGATGGTGCTGCTCACCCTCAAGATGATGACATTGCTGGTTTGCATATATTCCAGAAGAGCAGATCGGTGGGGTATGTCATCTTGGTGATAACTGGTGTCATTTCTGAGTCATGTGTACAGTCATGAGCAACTATCTTAGTAATATGCTCACTCTTGGTTTAATTATTTGTTTATATCAATCATGGTTTTTGCTTTACATGTACAACCAAAGGCAATGCAAGTTTGAGGTCAGTCGACATTGCACCTGCAGAGAACGCCAACAATGGTTTCTCTAATTCGTGGAAAGTTTATGTTTCTGCTTTGGTGCGAGCTTAAGTGAATTTTTAAGATGCAGGTGAACTAGAAGGCATTGGTGCAAGGAAGGGGTTGTTCTTAGAAGCTATCTACCAAGCCCTTCAGGATCTGTTTTGATTCACATTGTGACTGAGAATTGAGAAGGGGAAAGGGTATCCTCCTGCTGAGGCTGCTGCTTATAAAATGCATGGCGAGTACAATTGTCTGATATGTGACTCAATTTGGTACAACACATTTCAGATATATCTTTCAAGTATATGGTGAATTGTCATGCTATTTTCATAGTAATCTTCAGATTTTTATGCTTGGAAGACCTTATTAGAAGACCGTCAAATATCTCTCTTTTGAACTGTCCATCTTTCAGGAGTGGTGAAGTTTGCTGTCAAAACGGGGCAGCTTTTCAAGCTGAAATCTTCTACCCTTCCATACACACGATACTTTGCTTAATCATTAGTCAAAGAAGCTGAGGCGGACAACAAGATAGTAGCTATTCATGCTGAATGGGTGGTGGGACTGTTCTCAACTATTTCTAAAAGAAGTTCCCTATCGATACTTTGAAGTGGGGATCACCGAGCAACATGCTGTCACCTTTGCAGATGGGTTACCTGCTGAAGGTCTCGAGCCATTTTGTGCCATCTACTCCTCTTTCCTCCAAAGAGGATATGATCAGGTAAAAATTCTTTAAAATATAAAGAGTGGGTACGCTTTATTGGCCCAAAATTTTCGACACTATTTCATTATTTGTCGTTTAGTGGAAAACCCTTCTTCAACCAGCTCTGCATAAGCCTTCTCGCAGCCAGCTACACCAAAAATTTTACCCACCCTTCCAGCTGTACCCGCCCATGCTTCTGTATCCCCATCCCATCACCCTCAGTCCCAAACTCTACAATTCAATCAGCTCACGCTAACTCACAGCTCCGATTTGCTTCTTCGAGTGGTTAACTCTTTAAAGCTGCTCCACAACGCCCATGCATTTGTACAGTCCTCACCATACTCCTCTGGATTAAGAGGAACTTCTCTTCTCCACCCGCTATTCTCGATTTCCCCACCCGCTATTCAAACAACCCTCTATTTCAACCATCGCCTGAACAGTGACCACCATGAATCTTGGCAATCGAAATAGGTCTGGATGTCCTCAGGGAAGCTCCGTCCGTCGCCGTTGAAGATTTGGAGTCAACCTGCACCACCATCCCCTTCGCCTTCCTCTGTCTCGGTCAGGAAGATTCAGATGCTCTTCAGAGATGCCTTCTGATGAACCCGTCCCATCCTTAACAGCAACGGAAGCAGAGTCAGGAGGAGGAGCAGGCTTGACTCATGCCCCCAATTTACGCTTCTGCAATCGTTATCGGCAAATGCAACCAAGTGCTTCATACAGGTCAGGACGATTAGATCCCAAATTGTCGTCGATGACAGCTTAATGGATAAGCACCGTTGTTTCCGTGAGGATGCCTTCATCTTGCCGGATGTGGAGTACGACTTCGACGAGGAAGACGAGGAGCTGACGATGATGACGCTGGGAAGAGTTTCTGTGAAGCCACTCCATAGAAGCCGACTAACAACAGCCTAAACTCGGACCGTAGCCAACACCTTGGAAACCACTTCAGCTTGCCGACTTATTTAAGTGACGTTTCTTGCTGGATTTCTGGTCACTCTGCGACCCGGTACGATTCTGAAAGTAAATTCTTATGTCCATATCCTTTGGTTAGTTCTCTTTATCCATTTTTCGATTGTGTGTCTGTATACATTAGGACAAGGCTCTTTACAATGCAAAAGCAGATAACAGGAAAGGTCAATATGAGAAGACCATAGAGGCTTATAACATGAAGCATGTACCAACTAATCCTTCTCTTCTTCAGTTCTTCCTGTTTTAGCTTTCTGTTTATGTTTCAAAATTCATTCTTACAGTTCCTTTCCTGAATTCAATTGGTAAAGAATAACAGGCAGTAGCTCATGAGGGTGATATTAAGGTGTGATGTGACGGAGAGAAGTTCTAATTTGCAAAATCGATGAAGTTGTTTTGTGGTTTTTCCTCAGTTGTCTGTATATCGAATTTGTCTGCTTTTCATGAAAAA
The DNA here is from genome assembly GCA_946122785.1 of Linum tenue. Classification (NCBI taxonomy): domain Eukaryota; kingdom Viridiplantae; phylum Streptophyta; class Magnoliopsida; order Malpighiales; family Linaceae; genus Linum; species Linum tenue. The sequence continues at coordinate 43,820,076 of CAMGYJ010000009.1, read as the reverse complement.
CAGTACGCTTAACTTAAGAGACAAGCGAGATTGTCAATGTTTACTTACCTTTCCTTGCTATCTGCTCAGAACTTCTTTCTTTCTGTCATTGTTTGTACTTGAGATAGAACCACTGATTATAATCAGTCATGGCTTCCTATACATTTACCAGATCAGTCACTTAGTAAGCTTTTAGTACTTGATAGAAAGCCACCTTACACATTTCAACCTTCTTTGCTTTGAGTCTTGGCAGTTACATGGAAGTGCATTTGATCGGCAATTACCTGAAAGGCGTTCTGGTGGTAAGGTAACGTAAGATGGATCTCAACAACATTTCTTTCTGGTAGGCTCTGCTGATAATCATGGAACTTTCTAATAGGGAACATTCACATTTTCATTTGTTCTTCTACTATGCTTCCTGAAATAGTTTATGTAGACTTGCTGAACCCAGAAAATGTTTCTTTTCACACTTGCAGAGCAGCCGAACTGACGCCGAAACAAGTTTGGTTATTGAAAAAATTTCAAATCTTCAATTAGTAGAGAAAATGTTTGCTTCTTTCAAGTCTGTTATTACTTTTTGTTTGGTAGAGATGAATAAGCAGATGATGAACTACAATGGATCTCATTCCCGATGAGAGTAGTCGAAATTGTGTGGTGGATTGTGTAATTCTTGGGCCTATTCTTCCTGTCTCCTCTCTCTTTTAACTCCAAGCATTGAGGCGGAAATGAGAGAGGCAGCGAGAGTGAGAATTCATCATCTGTATAGGAGGGACGAAGCTACAGCTAAGTTCCCTTTGATTTCTCTCTCGGAGCTTCGATTCTAACATTACATTGCTAATGTATTTTCGGGGTTAAGCTTTATTGATCTCATTTTGTTAATCTCTTTGGTTTTCACATGCCTACTGCTATTTGTTGGTTTATGTATTCAGATATTCAGTACTTACTATACTCTTTTGGTTTGTTTGGCTTATGAGCTAAAAGGAGTTAGCACAGTTACCGTAGTTCTCATTGTATTCTATTGACGAGTAAGCATTCTTCTAATACCATGGTCATGGATTAGGATGGAAGCTTTTACATGTTCACTTTTACGGTAACTTCTTTTTAGGCATAGCAGTAATTCAATGATGTATCTCCTAATATTTTTCTATTAATACAATTTCGTTGTGTACGTGTTGATGATGCTTCCCTTTTTTCTAATGAAAATTGCTGAAATTTTACTAAGATAACGTGAGTATGGATTGATATGATTTATTAAGTAATGAGCATTAGCTATAAAGGGTATCTTTTTGGGCCATTTTCAGCTTAAAATTTAGAAAACTAACGAAGAGTTTGAACTAGGGTCACAGATGCCAAAATAAACAAGACAAAGAAAGTCCCGCACCTATGAGAAAGAACTGCTCTTGGTCTTGGGAATCGAATAGGAAGATCACCTCTCCTCGAAGATGGATGGGCTTCATCCAATAGCAAAAATAGTAAAAGAGGATGTCATAGAATGAAAGCTGGGGGGAAGTGAAGATTCATTTCATTAGTAGTTAAGATAGCCACAACCACGGACATCAGGAATAAATTCACAATCAGTTGTGCTAGAGGAAGCTCTTTTCTTTGGCTCGCAGAAGGCAAATCGGTTACATGGGACATGAGGTAACTCTTTTATACTTATGATTTGTAGATATCAATATGATTGTAAATGCTTCTTGCATAACAAGAAAGTCTTAAATTTTCTAATATCACATATGGTACTTGCTATTTGTATTGTATTTCTAATTATTGTGCTATCAACATGTTTTTAAGTATATTAAACATTGCTAAATCTCCTGCGGCGTAGGCGCGGGTATTGAGACTAGTTTTATATAATGAGTAGCTATCATTTTATCCCTTACTTGCAGGCTGCATTTTATCCCTTACATTGGATCAGGTGTTGCGAATCGACTATCGTGTCTCCATTTATGTTCGGAAAACCAAAAATTGTAAAATTATAACTTAATTTTGTCCAAGAAAAGTTAGCGTTTTGTGGTAAAATCATGGTTCAATCATGGTTAAAATCAGGCTTGACAAGTTGTTCCAACCCGAGCATCGATTTGTGTTCAGGAAAAAAAATAAAAATTGTAAAACCATACCAAAGGTCGTACAGGTAAAGTTAACATTAGGGTATTTTCTGCTAAAATCGTAGTTCAATCGTGGTTAAATCAGGCTTGACCTGTTGCACTAACCCGAGTCGCGATGCATGTTCATAAAAAAGACCAAAAATTGTAAAACCATACTGAAGGTCGTACTGGTAAAGTTAACATTGGGGGTATTTTGTGCTAAAATTGTAGTTCAATCGTGGTTAAATCAGGCTTGACACATTGCTCCAACCCGAGCCTCGATTCATGTACATGATAAATCAAAAACCGTAAAACAATACTGAAGGTCGTACATAAAAAGTTACCATTAGGTCATTTTGTGCTAAAATTTAGTTCAACCGTGGTTATATAATTTCATACAACTAAAATTACCTACCGATTAAGATTTCATTAGGAGTTTTTATTGGACCGCTAGTACCGTACAATCGTAGTTCAACCGTGGTTAATCTGGATTGACACATTGCTCCGACCCGAGCCTCGATTTATGTTCATAAAAAACCTAAAACTGTAAAACCAAACCGAAGGTCGTACCGGAAAAGTCAGCATTATGGTATTTTATGCTAAAATTATAGTTTAATCGTGGTTAAATCAGGCTTGGCACCTTGCTCCAACCCGAGCCTCGATGTACAGAAAATATTTAAAAACTGTAAAATCAAACTGAAGGTCGTATCGAAAAAGTTAGCATTATGATATTTTGTGCTAAAATCATAGCTCAATCGTGGTTAAATCAAGTTTGACACTTTGCTCCAACCCGAGCCTTGATATATGTTTAGAAAATATCAAAAATTGTAAAATCATACGAAAAGTCGTTCAAGAAAAGTTTAAATTAAGACATTTTGTGCTAAAATCGTAGTTCAACCCTGGTTAAATCATTACATACAAGTAAAATCACCTGCCAATTTAAATTCCGTTAGGAGTTTTTCTATTGTAATGCTGCTAACCGCGATCAAAAATTAAATACGGGATGACAAACAATACTTCTAATCCTATAAAAAGCTGCAACAAAGCGCAGTACATAATCTACCTAGTAAGAAAAAAAGGAATACGAAGAGACCAAAACGGACGGCATTGGACGGAGAAACGTGTGATTTTTTTTTGACAAAAGATAATCATATATTGATACTGAAGAAAAGATCATTACATCACATGCCGTAACCAGGCTATAAAATCAAAAGAACAGCTCGCTATCGGGTACAAAGAAAGGGCCTTTCGAGCCACCATATGGGCTACCCTGTTACTACGCCGACCAACGAACCGAACACTAAATCCGTTACTCTTCGCTAGGTAAAGCAACACCTCACGGAAGATAGCTCTCGAAGTACTATCGCTTCCCTGTGCCTGGTTAAGCCTGCCCACCACCACCTTCGCATCTCCCTCAAACTGAACCAGCAAAAGCCCTCCACTTCGACACCAAAGGATGGCTTCCCTGAGGGCCAGTAACTCTACCAGTAACGGATCATCAATCCCTGGAAAGCACACGCCTATCGCACCCACCACCACACCATCCAAGCCCAGCATCACCATCCCTCCTGCCGAATGGGACCCTTGCTTAACTGCCCCATCCCACCTACAAATAAGAGAAGCCTGACGGACCGAGGACCCCAACGGCGCTCCTCCCGCCTGGGCGCCCTCCACCACTTCCCGTGGCAGCGAAGCCCACTCCCCTAACTGCTGGTGGTATTGGCGCAGAAGGGCTGGTATCCCAAATTGTTTGCCTTCAAAGACAACCCAATTGCGAGATTTCCAGATCGTCCAGAGCACAGCCACAACAGCCATGACCTGGGAAGGGTCCGTGATGATGGTAAGTAGCCTCTTCAGAAAGAGGGGGAAAATGAGACGAGGTAACCCTTGACCCACATGTTCTAACCCCGCAGCATCCCATAAAGCACGAGCCACACAACAATCAAAGAAAAGATGCTCCATTGTCTCAGCCGCGCTCCAGCAAACCGGGCCTCGAGGGTGAACCGCCACCTTCCTACCAATAAGAGCCTCCGTAGTGGGAAGAAAGCGATGCAGAACCTGTCAAAGAAACACCTTTAACTTCGGCGGAATTGGCAAGTTCCAGACCCTCTTCCAACTCCCCCAGTCCATCCAGCTCACCGACTGGCGCCAACTCCATGCTTGCTGGTCCAGACGAACAGCCAGGTGGTAAGCGGATTTCACAGAGAAAACCCCATCACCTGTTGGATGCCAGACAAGCCTATCCTCCATAGCCCTCCTAGGCAAAGGAATACGACGAATAGCACAACCAACCTCCGGAGGAAACCACTCCCCAATCTTATCCAGCGCCCACCGACCACCCGTCGGACAAATAAAATCCGCCACCTTGTGTAACATCCCGTTCCGACAAAACCCATATTTCGATCGCTAGAAAGTTCGCGATTTAAAATAGAGTATTTCGACACTATTTCGACGAAAATCGGATTATCAATCGATCGGATAAGTATGCGTATTAATTATATATATAATATATTTTATATATAATTATATATATAATACATATTATATATATAATTACACTAAGCGGTTGTGCCGCATATAAATAATTCCCCCGTCCATTTTTATTTCTCATCATCCTGTCCCATTTCCAACCGAGAGAAGCAGAGCGAGCGAAGTTCAGGGGAACGTCGGAGGAAAGATTCCCAGGCTCGATTCTTGAGCTCTAGTAGCCCAAAAATCCAGTAAGTAATGCCTAATTCATCTATTCATCGTGATTTATCGATTTAGAGCTTTAAAACGAGTTTTTGGTTCAGGAATTTCTTGAATACCCGATAAGCAAAATTAGGGTTTCGGAGTATCCGGAAGCCGGATTGAGCCCAAATTTCATATACGAGCTTCCTGCAGCGAGGTAATCAATCCTCTAGTTCTAATCCCTGAATTTTGGCTATTATTTAGGTCGGAGCCGGGACCGCTGAATTTAGCTCCGGCCAGGGTTTGATGTGTTTTTATCGAGAATTTGACCCGGAGCCTAGAACTAATATTGACGGGGATACTGCAGGGGATATTAGGACGGTCTCAGATTTTAATTCGGGGTTCGTTGGTGAAATTGACGTTTTAGTACGGGAAGCTTAAACCGGTGTTTGAACGACCAGAACTGGTGAGGGATTAGCACGGCATACCGGGTTTGTCGTATCACGATAATTATATTGATGCTTAGAATTGACCTAGGTGAATTAGAATGACATGATTAGGGGTGTATGGACTTTTATGCTATATGATGAACCATGGATTGTTGTTTGATATTATTGACTTGACCTAATCGATATGGACCTTGTTTATGTCGATGATTGCATACATGTTGCCCTTTGTGGCTTAACTGTTGATATGACTTCCTGGTTGTTCGATAATGTGTTTTGACATGATGTGATATTATGGTTGTATTTGGATCCATAAGTGGGGGAATAAACTTCCCAAGGTGATATTATGATGTTTAAGGAGGATGACTTGCACGAGGGTTTATCCCGAGGAAGTGCAATTATACGACTCCTGATTTACCTATGTTGAGCCAATTGTGGTCGGGTCAAGTACATGTGTAAGTAACGAATTATGATTTAAGCAAGATGAGATATGGATCATGTATAAGGACATCAAGTAAGAGTGATTTGGTCTCATGGTCAATTACATAGTAATTAGGGCTCCCCATGCTATTACTCCGTTATGATATGTTATGTCACACCCATGATGTGGTGTTGACCGTTGATTCATCATGAGATATAACCACACCCAGAGTGGTGTTGAGTCCGATATGACCACACCCATAGTGGTGTCAGGTCCGATATGACTACACCGGCAGTGGTGGGTCCGATATGACCACATCCACGAGATGTTTGGTCCGTATTCCCGGGAGAGTAATTAGCATGGTAGTAGCCAGGCGCCTATAAGTAAAACATGATAAGACTCATATGCATAAGTCAAGGTGGTTGAGTGTTTTGCCTATTGGGATGTCGGAGGGCTGAGATCTGATCCTAGTGTTTTGGCTTGTTTGCTAGATGTATGGTAGTGGTATGCTATGTTATGAACTCACGATGCTATGATTATCTCACTCAGCCATGAGCTGACCCTCTTTATTCTTTTCCTCTGCTTATGCTATGTGTAAGCAGATCATCAGCAGTAGCAAGTACTTAGGTGTGGGCAGAGCGAGGAGTTGAAGGCAGGATGAGGTATGGTCTTCAACTATTCTGTGCTTGGACGACTACTTGAGATTTTGGCCAGTGATCCACACCTTTTTGTAAAATGTTTTGTGAACGTTTTTCATGTGCATACTAGCTTCTGATGTAGTGTGAGATATCCACAGGAGTGGAAAGTTGATGATATATGTATATTTGTGTAATTATGTAAGTTGTGACGATTATGGCATGTATCAGTATAGTATGCAGTTGTGTAACATGAAACTGTGACTATGGCTATGAAAAGATAATGCATATGGCAGTGAGAGTATATGTTTGTCTATGAAGGCATGGATTTAGATGAATTATTTTGCAGGATCAGATGGAAGAACTGTTAGCCCATTACGCGAGTAATTCATGTAGAAATTTTATTTGGGTAAATTTTGATAATTAATGTAACACCCGAGATTATTTCCGCTGCAATTGTATGAACAATATGATTAGGTAATACGTATAGGGTAGGGTGTTACAGTTTGGTATCAGAGCCCGGTTCCCTCTTTTTGTTGTTATGGCGTACTATACCCTATGGGAGGTTAAACACTCCTAAGGAGGGGAGTACCCCATAATGACTTAAACTGGGAATTGAGTTTGACATGATTAAGTGTATTGGTATGTTGGATGAAATTACCTGCATCATGGTTTTCAAAATTGACTTTTGAACTTATTTGTTTTGAAGTAATTATTTTGGGAAATTCTTCGTTTTAACCAAGTGAGAGATTTGGTGAAGAATGAATTTTGTGTGGATCAATCTAAGGCCAATATTTCCTTGTAGCTCGCACGGAAGTTGTGAAAATGTTCCTACTGACCAGTCGAGAGGAGTGGGGGCGGTTGATGCCAGACCGCCAGTATTAGACTATGCAAAGATGAAGAGTTTGGGTGGTAGGGACTTCAAAGGAGATGTGAGTCCGGATGCTGTGGTAGAGTGGTTGAGGGAGATGGAAGATGTGTTTGAGTATCTTTATGCGACCCCAGAGGAAAAAGTACAATATGTTGTTTTTCTCCTAAAGGGGTACGCGAGGAGCTGGTGGTCCTCAGTCTCTAGAGTTAATGGTGAACGAGTTCAGTTCACCTGGGAGGAGTTCCTGAAGGCCTTTAAGACAGAGTTTCTTCCCGAAGCTTTTATCAGGGCAAAGAACAATGAATTCGCCAACCTTAAGCAGGAGAATATGACAGTTACTGAGTACACCATCAAGTTTGTTCGACTACTTTACTTTGAAGATGGGTTGGCGGATACTGAGCATAAGAAGAAGATGAGATACTTGCATGGTCTGCGCATAGGATTGAAAGAAAAGATCCACAGGGTTGATGAAGAGAGCATGGCCACAATCAAGGAGGCAGCACTTAAGTATGAAGCCTATGAAGTTGAGGGTAGAGAGGAACACAAAGCCAAAGAAGAGGAGAAGAAAAGGAAGCTAGGAGTAAATTATTTTGCATCTCGTTATCCATCAAGGAAGGGTCCTAGCAGTTTTGGGAGAACCCCGAGTCAATCTATGTCGGGAACATCATACAGGGCACCAATTTCCTCAGCCACACAATTTCCATTTTGTCAAGTTTGTCAGAAGAGGCATCTTGGAGAGTGTAGGAGATTTTCTGGTGTATGCTTTCACTGTGGCCAACCTGGGCACATCATGAGGGACTGTTCGCATTCGAGAGAAGTAAGAGCTACACAGTCCGAGCCTTCAGTGCAATTTAGTAGAGCCCCATTCAGGGTTGGTTACCAGGGAGGCCGTAGTGGATTTCAAAGTGGTCGTGGTGGTTCACAGGGTGGTAGAGGTGGTGGTCGAAATCAGCCATCAGGAAGTGGTACCCAGGGTACCAGAGCACAGGGAACACCGAGGGTTTATGCAATGACTCGAGGTGAGGCAGAAGTGGCACCAGAAGTTGTGACTGGTATGCTTTCTATCCTTGGCAAGCAAATTTATGCTTTGATCGATACTGGTTCCTCTCACTCATTCATGTCATATACGTTTGCACATATGCTACGCTTAGTTCCAGATAAGCTAGGTTATACCTTATGTGTTAAAACACCTGTGGGAGATACCTTGAAGGTAGACTCGGTTATTAGAAGTTCCTTCATTTGTGTGGAAGGAGCTTTCCTAGCAGCAGATTTAATTCTGCTACCTTTTGATGAATTTGATGTCATCCTTGGAATGGACTTTCTGGCAACACATGGAGCTGTTGTGGATTGTCAAAAGAAAGAAGTGTTATTCAACACACCAGATAAAGGTCCTGTTGTATTCCGAGGCCTTAAGAAAAAGGAGACTCATGGTTTTCTTTCTGCCTTGGAAGCTTTTCGATTAATGAAGGAAGGTTGTGAAGCCTTTCTTGCTCAAGTTACTGTTGTAAATGATAAGAAGGTTGAGGATGTAGAGGTGGTAAGGGAGTTTCCTGATGTATTCCCCGAAGAACTTCCCGGCCTTCCACCAGAAAGGGAAGTAGAGTTTGATATTGAATTGGTACCTGGCACAACACCAATTTCAATGGCACCATATAGAATGGCACCAATTGAGCTGAAGGAGCTTAAAGAACAATTGCAAGAATTGCTAGACAAGGGGTTTATTCGACCTAGCATCTCACCTTGGGGTGCACCGGTTTTGTTTGTCAAGAAGAAAGATGGCTCCATGAGAATGTGCATTGACTACTGGAGGTTGAATAAGGCGACAGTGAAAAATCGTTATCCCCTTCCAAGAATAGATGATTTGTTTGATCAATTGCAGGGTGCATCAGTCTTTTCTAAGATTGATTTGAGGTCTGGATACCATCAACTGAAAGTGGCAGATGGAGCGACCTCAAAGACAGCTTTTAGAACAAGATATGGCCATTATGAGTTCCTGGTAATGCCTTTTGGACTCAATAATGCACCAGCGGTATTTATGGCTCTTATGAACAGAGTTTTTCATGAATATCTTGATAAGTTTGTGATTGTGTTCATAGACGATATTCTCATCTATTCTAAAAGCGAAGAGGAGCACAAAAATCACCTTAGAATTGTATTGCAAATTCTAAGGGAGAAACAATTATATGCAAAATTCTCAAAATGTGAGTTTTGGCTGAAGGAGGTAATATTTCTGGGACATGTAATTTCTGGAAGAGGTGTCGAGGTGGATCCGAAAAAGGTGGAAGCAGTGGTGAGTTGGGCTCCACCAAAAGATGTGCCGGAGTTGAGAAGTTTTCTTGGCATGGCGGGTTACTATCGGCGGTTTGTTGAAGGATTTTCCAAAATTGCTGCCCCATTGACTAAACTGTTGAGGAAGAATACCAAGTATGTTTGGGATGAATCATGTCAAAAGAGTTTTGATGAACTGAAGAAGAGATTGACCACAGCACCAGTACTTGATTTACCTTCAAACCATGGAGATTTTGTGGTGTATAGTGATGCCTCGTATCAAGGATTGGGTTGTGTGTTAATGCAAGATGGAAGAGTTATTGCATATGCCTCTAGGAAATTGCGTCCTCATGAAGTAAATTATCCCACTCATGATTTGGAGTTGGCAGCGGTGGTATTTGCTCTCAAGATATGGCGACATTATTTATATGGTGAGACTTTTAAAATCCTCACTGATCATAAAAGCCTGAAGTATATTATGGATCAGAAGGATTTAAATAGTCGCCAGAGGAGATGGATTGAACTTCTAAAAGATTATGATTGTACAATTGATTACCATCCAGGTAAAGCTAATGTAGTTGCTGATGCCCTAAGCAGAAAGGGGAAGAAGAATATAAATGATCTGGTTGACTTGAGGGCAATGAATGTTGATTTGGAAGTGGATGGTGTAACAGGGTTACTAGCTCGGTTGAACATTCGACCTTTGTTGCATGACAAAATTCGTGAGAAGCAGAAGGAGGACCCAGAGTTGGAAAAAATAATTCAAGACATCGAGGAAGGAAAAGAAAGCCCATTTGAAATGGTAGATGGCATGTTGAAGATGAATGGAAGAGCATGTGTTCCTAATGTTGATAACTTGAGAAAAGAGATCCTAGATGAAGCTCATTCTTCTACTTATGCTATGCACCCAGGAGCAACTTAAATGTATCACACGATCAAACCATATTTTTGGTGGCGTGGGATGAAAAAGGAAGCGGCTGAACATGTTTTCACATGTCTGGTATGTCAGAAAGTTAAGGCAGAACATCAAGCTCCTGTAGGGAAACTGCAACCACTTCCAATTCCAGAATGGAAGTGGGAAAGAATCACAATGGATTTTGTATATGGTCTCCCATCATCAAGGGGAAAAGATGCAGTATGGGTTATTGTGGACCGACTGACCAAATCGGCTCACTTTTTACCCATTAGATGGAAACCATCACTGGAGACTTTGTCTCAACTATATATTAAGGAGATCGTCAGATTGCATGGTGTGCCAATTTCTATTGTCTCTGATCGAGACCCGAGTTTCACATCTCGGTTTTGGCAAAGTTTACATGATGCCTTGGGAACTAAATTACATTTTACTTCAGCTTATCATCCTCAAACAGATGGGCAGAGTGAACGAACCATCCTAACCTTGGAGGAATTACTTCGATCATGTGTAATGCAATGGGAGGAATCATGGATTGAACATTTGGCCTTAATTGAGTTTGCTTACAACAACCAGTACCATAGAAGCTTGGGTGTTCAACCATATGAAGCACTTTATGGGAGGAAGTGTAGAACACCATTATGTTGGGATGTAGAAGGAGCATGGCAAATCTCAGGGCCAGAAATAGTTCAGATCACAGCTGATAAGGTCAAGGAAATCAGGGAGCGTTTGAGGGTGGCTCAAGATCGACAGAAAGTTTATGTTGACACGAATAGGCGTGAAGTTAATTTCGAAGTTGGTGAGAAAGTATTTCTCAAAGTGTCACCCTGGAAAGGCGTAATGAGATTTGGTAAGAAAGGGAAACTTGCACCTCGGTATATTGGGCCATATGAAATCACAGAGAAGATTGGAACAGTGGCTTATAAGTTAGCATTGCCTCCAGAACTATCTCAAATCCACAATGTATTTCATGTTAGTATGCTGAAGAGGTACAAAGTGGATCCTTCCCATGTTATACAACCAGAAGATATCGAGTTGGGTCCTGATTTGACATTTGAAGAGGTTCCAGTTGAGATTGTTGATTTTCAGATTAAGAATCTTCGTAGGAAGGAAATTCCAATGTTGAAGGTTGTGTGGAGGAATCAAGAAAGTGAGAGTGCTACCTGGGAGACTGAAGCAAGTATGCGAGAGAAGTACCCTGAGTTGGTAGCGACCTATTTTAAAGGTTAACAATCTTGCCTAATAAGTTATGTTTTCAGCTTGTTGATGTGCTTTTGTTGTGATAGCCCAGTATAGGTTTTTGAAACCTAAACATGGGAACTTGAGGTGTTATGTGTTATTTTCTATGTTATGAATCGCCTATTCTAAGAGTTAGGTAATGGTTTATCTATGATAGACCATGTTAAGGGTAAGTAAGAGGAGTTAGAGTACGACTCAAGGTTAGATTTCGGGGACGAAATCTTTTAAGGAGGGGAGAATTGTAACATCCCGTTCCGACAAAACCCATATTTCGATCGCTAGAAAGTTCGCGATTTAAAATCGAGTATTTCGACACTATTTCGACGAAAATCGGATTATCAATCGAACGGATAAGTATACGTATTAATTATATATATAATATATTATATATATAATTATATATATAATACATATTATATATATAATTACACTAAGCGGCTGTGCTGCATATAAATAATTCCCCCCCGTCCATTTTTATTTCTCATCATCCTGTCCCATTTCCAACCGAGAGAAGCAGAGCGAGCGAAGTTCAGGGGAACGTCGGAGGAAAGATTCCCAGGCTCGATTCTTGAGCTCTAGTAGCCCAAAAATCCCGTAAGTAATGCCTCATTCATCTATTCATCGTGATTTATCGATTTAGAGCTTTAAAACGAGTTTTTGGTTCAGGAATTTCTTGAATACCCGATAAGCCAAATTAGGGTTTCGGAGTATCCGGAAGCCGGATTGAGCCCAAATTTCATATACAAGCTTCCTGCAGCGAGGTAATCAATCCTCTAGTTCTAATCCCTGAATTTCGGCTATTATTTAGGTCGGAGCCGGGACCGCTGAATTTAGCTCCGGCCAGGGTTTGATGTGTTTTTATCGAGAATTTGACCCGGAGCCTAGAACTAATATTGACGGGGATACTGCAGGGGATATTAGGACGGTCCCAGATTTTAATTCGGGGTTCGTTGGTGAAATTGACGTTTTAGTACGGGAAGCTTAAACCGGTGTTTGAAAGACCAGAACTGGTGAGGGATTAGCACGGCATACCGGGTTTGTCGTATCACGATAATTATATTGATGCTTAGAATTGACCTAGGTGAATTAGAATGACATGATTAGGGGTGTATGGACTTTTATGCTATATGATGAACCATGGATTGTTGTTTGATATTATTGACTTGCCCTAATCGATATGGACCTTGTTTATGTCGATGATTGCATACATGTTGCCCTTTGTGGCTTAACTGTTGATATGACTTCCTGGTTGTTCGATAATGTGTTTTGACATGATGTGATATTATGGTTGTATTTGGATCCATAAGTGGGGGAATAAACTTCCCAAGGTGATATTATGATGTTTAAGGAGGATGACTTGCACGAGGGTTTATCCCGAGGAAGTGCAATTATACGACTCCTGATTTACCTATGTTGAGCCAATTGTGGTCGGGTCAAGTACATGTGTAAGTAACGAATTATGATTTAAGCAAGATGAGATATGGATCATGTATAAGGACATCAAGTAAGAGTGATTTGGTCTCATGGTCAATTACATAGTAATTAGGGCTCCCCATGCTATTACTCCGTTATGATATGTTATGTCACACCCCTGATGTGGTGTTGACCGTTGATTCATCATGAGATATGACCACACCCAGAGTGGTGTTGAGTCCGATATGACCACACCCATAGTGGTGTCAGGTCCGATATGACTACACCGGCAGTGGTGGGTCCGATATGACCACATCCACGAGATGTCTGGTCCGTATTCCCGGGAGAGTAATTAGCATGGGAGTAGCCAGGCGCCTATAAGTAAAACATGATAAGACGCATATGCATAAGTCAAGGTGGTTGAGTCTTTTGCCTATCGGGATGTCGGAGGGCTGAGATCTGATCCTAGTGTTTTGGCTTGTTTGCTAGATGTATGGTAGTGGTATGCTATGTTATGAACTCACGATGCTATGTTTATCTCACTCAGCCATGAGCTGACCCTCTTTATTCTTTTCCTCTGCTTATGCTATGTGTAAGCAGATCATCAGCAGTAGCAAGTACTTAGGTGTGGGCAGAGCGAGGAGTTGAAGGCAGGATGAGGTATGGTCTTCAACTATTCTGTGCTTGGACGACTACTTGAGATTTTGGCCAGTGATCCACACCTTTTTGTAAAATGTTTTGTGAACGTTTTTCATGTGCATACTAGCTTCTGATGTAGTGTGAGATATCCACAGGAGTGGAAAGTTGATGATATATGTATATTTGTGTAATTATGTAAGTTGTGACGATTATGGCATGTATCAGTATAGTATGCAGTTGTGTAACATGAAAATGTGACTATGGCTATGAAAAGATAATGCATATGGCAGTGAGAGTATATGTTTGTCTATGAAGGCATGGATTTAGATGAATTATTTTGCAGGATCAGATGGAAGAACTGTTAGCCCATTACGCGAGTAATTCATGTAGAAATTTTATTTGGGTAAATTTTGATAATTAATGTAACACCCGAGATTATTTCCGCTGCAATTGTATGAACAATATGATTAGGTAATACGTATAGGGTAGGGTGTTACACCTTGAGCTCCGCACCCTCCGGAAGGACCTGGGGGTTAAACATGGGGGGATTAGGGTGAAGCGAGGGGATCCAAATCTCCGTGAAAGCAACCACCCCTTTACCATCCCCAATTTGCCATCTCAGGGCCTGCGCCAACAATTGCCTCCCATACAAGATACTTTGCCAACCCCAAGAGGGGCGCGAACGCGGAGTTGCAGTGAGGAACGAACCACGAGGAAAATATTTCCCTTTATACACTTGAGCAAGCAGGGATTGGGGATCAGTTAGAATACGCCATCCAATCTTAGCCAGAAGCGCTTGATTGAAGAACTCAAACCCACGAAACCCCATCCCCCCTCTTGTTTACTTTGACACATCCTTCGCCAAGACATCCACCTAATCCGAGACTGCCCATCCTCCACCCCCCACCAAAACCGCGCAACCAATCTATCCAAAATTCTACAAAGAGAAAGCGGTAGTTTGAAGCAAGACATCACGTGCAGCAGAAGAGCAGAAGCAGCAGACTTAATTAGAGTTTCTCTGGCTGCCGTAGACAAGGATCGCTGAGCCCATCCCTGAAGACGAGCTATTAAGTGCTCCTCCACAAATCGAAACGTAGCCATTTTAGACCGGGCAACAAGGGAAGGGAGGCCCAGATACTTATCATGGACGCCCACAGCCCCAACCCCTAAAATTTGCGCCAGAAACTCCTGATCCTGGACCGCAATATTCTTGCTAAAACACACCTCAACGTGTGATTTTATTTTTCCTTTGCTCCACTTTCTTGATAACTACCCCTAACCACTATAGTAATTCATTCTAAACCTTCTTTATCTTCGTCTCTAAGGTCAAACTTTTGATGCAAGTGAAATTACATCTCTAAGGTCCAACTTAATATCGCTAATGGACAAATTTGGTAACCATTAGCTAGGCGATCCTAGCGTGCGGTTAGATAAATAATTCTCAAAATTATCTTTTCCATGAATTGGATTCACCGATAAATTTTGAACCTCTTACTAATTCGGGTTGATGTCCGATTTGATTTTGATAACCAGTGGCGAAGGCAAGATTCAAACCCACCGCTGTCCTTTTTCATAATTTAAATATATAAATATTTAATAAATATAATTTAAATTAATAATATCTAAATAATTCATTCGTAGACAAAGGAATAACCGAATAATACAATTATTGTTTGCATAAACAACTATAATGAGTTTTCATATTGTGAAAAAATATAAAATACATTCATTGTTTACACTCTTAAGCGAGCCTCTTTCAAAGTATCTCACTAAATAATCATTAGCAAATTGATCGTCAATTTGACTTTGAAACTTGTTCTTAATATAACTTAATCTAAAAATGATAAACTGACTGATAAAACTTATGCACTTTTGTCTCAACTATGATCCGAGATAATTTATCAAAATTCATTTCAATCCAACAAATCTCTCATTAGCCATAACATAATGATAATACCAAACAAGCTATTGTCGAATAATAGTATCATGAATGAAACCAATAAATTAATTATTTTTTGTTAATTAATAAATAAGAAATGAGTTGTGATTTAGAGTTAAAACATCTT
Organism: Linum tenue; assembly: GCA_946122785.1. NCBI lineage: Eukaryota > Viridiplantae > Streptophyta > Magnoliopsida > Malpighiales > Linaceae > Linum > Linum tenue. The sequence continues at coordinate 43,804,432 of CAMGYJ010000009.1, read as the reverse complement.
TATACTACATTGAGGTTATTTTTTTCCTCCCAAAAAATTACCCATGTCCTCGGACAAAGGCAAAGTGCCCTCCCTCCGCCTATGTTGACAACAGTGCTAAACTTTTCTTCGGTTCACGATCATTAATGGGTCGCCTTTTTCGGAGCTTCCTGGGTCTTGTGAAAAGCTGAACTAGACAATTTTTTAACACTATAGACACCAAGGGGTTACGGGTTTTTTCTACCAATTGGGGCCCTCCCTTCACCACCCCATGGGAATGGTCTACAGGGTTCATAACTACTCCTCTTACTACAGGACGCTTGCCTAGCCAACATTTAGATCCGGCTCTACCTAAACTTTTCTGGTTCACCCCAGCATTCCCTACTTGTCGGACTGTTGCCGAGCAGTTTTTGGATATTAAACGCACCTCTCCAGAAGGTAATTTTAATGTGGCCGATTTCTCCTCTTTTGCAATAAGTTTCGCTACAGCACCTGCAGCTCTAAATGAAACAACCACCTCTAAATGAAACACGTGGCTGTTATAAAAAATTTCCAAGGACTTGATTTTGTTTGATACGTGAAGATGATTACTAAACCCTTGGTCTTATTTGATTCTTGGGTATATTGTAACTTCATTCAAAGCTCGGGAGAATGTGGTTGGTGTAGGCTTAACACGTTACTCAAACCTGAGTCTCGATTTATGTTAAGAAAATAAAAAAATTGTAAAACAATATCGGAGTTCGTATCGTAAAAGTTAGCATTAGTGCATTTTGTGCATTTTTGGTGAATTGTAACTTCATTCAAAGCTGGGGAGAATGTGGTTGGTGTAGGATTAACACGTCACTCCAACCTCAGTCTCGATTTAAGTTCAGAAAAATAAAAAATTGTAAAACAATATCGGAGTTCGTATCGAAAAAGTTAGCATTAGTGCATTTTGTGCTAAAATCGTAGTTCATCCGTGGTTAAATCAAGCTTGACACGTTTTTCCAACCCGAGCCTCGATTTATGTTCAGATATACCAAAAGTTGTAAAACCAAACCGAAGGTCATTCTAGAAAAGTTAGCATTGGATTATTTTGTGCTGAAATCGTAGTTTAACCGTGGTTAAATCAGGCATGACACATTGCTCCAACTCGAGCCTCGACTTATGTTTACGAAAATCACCTACCGAATTAGATTATGTTAGGAGTTTTTCTATTGGACCGCCAATACAGTTCAATCGTAGTTCAAATGTGGCTAAATGAGGCTTAACACGTTGCTCCAACCCGAGCCCCAATTTATGTTAAGATATACCAAAAGTTGGAAAACCATACCGAATGTCATACCAGAAAAGTTAGCATTGGAGTATTTTGTGCTAAAATCGTAGTTCAATCATGGTTAAATCAGGCTTCATACGTTGCTCCAATCCGAGCCTCGATTTATGTTTAGAAAAACCAAAAATTGTAAAACCATACCTAAGGTCGTACAAATAAAAAGTTAGCATTAGAGTATCTTGTGCTAAAATCATAGTTCAATCATGGTTAAAATAAGGCTTGACACATTGCTCCAACCCGAGCATCCATGCATATTCAGGAAAAAAAATAAAAAATTGTAAAATCATACAGAAAGTCGAACCGGAAAAGTTAGCATTAGGGTATTCTGTGCTAAAATCATAGTTCAACTGTGATTAAATCATTTCATACAGCTAAAATCACCTATCGATTTGGATTACGCTTGGAGTTTTTCTATTGAACCTCTGCTAAAAACGATTACAAATCAAATACGAGTTAACAAACAATACATCTAATCCTATGAGAATCCACAGCAAAGCGCGGGACATATTCTACCCAGTACCTATAATCCAAATATAAAGCTAACCCTTCAAAAATAAAATAGAGAAACGAAAGCACATAAATAAGAGAAAAAAGAGAAACGAAATAAGGGAGCAACATGATTTTAAAACCAGCATAATGTAACAATTACATGATTCAGAAGCATATTAACGGAGGCTGTTTGAGCCAGCAAATGTGACTAAAGATTGAAGACCCGGACAAAGCTTCAATATAACTATTGGTAGACAAAATTTTACCAAGATGGCAAGCACAGACTGAGCATATAAGGCGAACTAGAGCAGAATGACGAACTTCAGAATGTCAACAATTACCCTTTAGCTGGATGAGTTGCCAATTTCCTTCATCTGCACCCTTAGGTACTCTGAGTTTTTTTTTTTTTTTTCCCCGCTGCTTGAGCTTCTCGACTTTGGCTCTCTTTCAATCTTCGGCAATCTGAACAAACAATTAAAGACGATTGTAAGTCACATCGTATATAGTGCACCTTTAGCCTTTGGGGAAGTGCCAAAACTAGAGCCTAATCTTTCTTTGGACTCACAGAAAGCAAATTGACCGCCACCAAATATACATGTGGTTATCGATTGCGGAGGTGCAATATCGACACAACAAAAGTACTAGAGCCTAATCTTTCTTTGGACTCACAGAAAGCAAATTGACCGCCACCAAATATACATGTGGTTATCGATTGCGGAGGTGCAATATCGACACAACAAAAGTAGCAGCATCTAGGTCAGTCTTACTTTCATGGCTCCATAAAGTCCTCTATTTTTACGTGACATCATCATCAAAGTCGTTCTATCAGTGTCTTCAGCGACCTGTTCCAAGTGGGGACGTGTAGAAAAACACGAAGACAAGATTTACGTGGTATCCCTGTTCGTTGTGAACAGGACTAATCCACGGTGAGCTCCAAAGCGCTCACGGCTGACGATTTTATTAGGGACTACATTGTGACGGCTTGCTTACAACAGGACCGTAGCTAAACTTTATATAGAGATGGACATAGGGTTAAAACCGGCCTAAGTTCAGGTCCTTAAGGCATATTTTTTAAGGAGGAGCTTAAAGCCTTGTGATTGGCTAACTCAATTTTAGGTAATTTGTGGGAGTTATTAGTTAAATAGTTGTTAGGGTATTAAGGAGACTACAATTAAATTAAAAACCGGCGTCTCTTTCTTTTCCCAACCCTAACCCACGTCTCTTTCTTTTTCCCTCACGGGTATTCAGAATTATTTTTCTTCTTATTATCAGTATACAACCATACAAAAAAGTGATGCATTATCAACAATTTTAGGTTTTGTTTGTGACTTCATGAAATGACATTATTAATGTTTTTTTTATGTTATTAATATTTTCCGCTTGTATTTTTAGTTGTTCAAACATGAGTTATTAATATATTTATATGCAATTTGTAATTTTTGACAGTGGTCCACAATATGACGCGTACAAAGAATACAACGCGTAAGGCTGCACCCCTTAGTAAGACGATGGAGAAGAAGAAGGCAGTTGCTCCCAGAGTTTATGACAAACAATGACGTTATTATTAATTATACCTTTTCTACGTCATTATTATTAACTATATCTTGTTGAGTTATTAACGCAATACGTTATCAAAATTTTCATCTACGTCATTGTCATTTTAACCTCTTTTATTAACATTTTTCACCTATACACTTATCCACACGCAAATGTATTTCTTTTTCACCTGTACATTCTTCACCCACTATTAATATTTTCAATGTCATTGGCAACATTTTTAATCGTGTGCTATTATTAATATGTCGGCTTGATTAACATGGACTATTATCAATTTGTGTTCATTATTAACATTTTTTTACCCATTATTAATGTTGTTCACTGCACTATCAACAATTTTACTATACTTCAGGAAGAGAGATTGGAGACGCCGAGGTCAACCGTGAAGGATTTGTTGCTGATGATCCACTGGTTCCTATTACTCTCATTGTCAATTGCAATGTCCACGACTGGTACGGAGCTATCATCATTCGAAGACTCATGTACCCAATTTCTACTTCTGAACTATGAAGACTCAAAAACACAAAAGATCAAGACGCGTGAATTTTATTTTATTTTTTTCTTTTCATATATGCAAAACAAACAACTCAACATCCATCCCCTCAGTATCCACTGCAATTTCATCTTGACTTCCTGCCAAATTGTTACCAACATTTTGCCCCTTGAGGTTTTAATCTCAAGGTATTTCATTCAAATCTGAGTATATATCGATATCAACAACGTTTTTAACCGTTTATAACTTCATCAAACAATATTATTAATCATTATTAACCTACCACAACACTATTATTAACAATATCATCTGGGTCATTAATTGGTAACTAACAACCTGTGTCAATATTCATGTACTAACTCGACCACGAAAATTTTATTAATGTTTTTATTTGTGTCAATATTCTCGACGCCATTATTAACAAATTAACGTTACAATTTTGATAATATTCAACAACGTCATCAAACAATATTATTATACATTATTAATCGACAATGCTATTATTATTATTATTATTATTATTATTATTATTATTATTAATCATATTATGGTGATTATTAACCGGCAACTATATCACTGTGACAATGAACGGAATCTTCAATTTGAGGTTTTCCAGCAACATTATTAACAAATTAATGTTACAATTTTAATAATATTCAACCACGTCGTCAACCAATATAATTATACATTATTAACCAACACCATTGCTATTATTATTCATATTATGATAATAATTAATTGGCAACTACATTGCTATGACAATTAGAGGAGCCTTCAATTTGAGGTTTATCAGCAACATTATTAACAAATTAATGTTAAAATGTTAATAATATTCAACCACGTCGTCAACCTATATTATAATACGTTATTTAACAATCACCCTATTATTATTAATCATATTATGGTAATTATTAATGACGAGAACCATTGAAGTTTGCTTCTCTATCCCCCAGAAGAAGAAAAAAACTGAAAAGATAGCTTGATTCGATCTTCTTGGTCCAAACTAATCACTTCTAATATAATTCCACCGACAAACTCTCCACTATTTGCTTATTTCATTCTGCTCACGGGGCGTGGACGATGAATTTAAATGGGAAGTCTAAGTTCCATCCCTCCAGCTCCTTCCGTCTCCATCCCTCCAGCTCCTCTTGTCGAAATTGCGAGAATAAGTATGAATCTTACCTTCTTCTTCTTCTTTTATTTATCAAGAACCACTTGATCTCAATAATTTGAGTTGTTGGTGTTAGACCAAGCTAGGTCAATAAAGGATACTTTTGACGTGGTCAATGCACAAATTAATTCAGATTTCAATAGTGAGAGATTAGCACTAGCTTGATTGAGCAATCCAAAAGGACTTGCCAAGAATCTCTCATGAAGTGATTAATTTGTTGGCACTGATTAATAGAACAAAGTTAGAGGAGGTATAAAGAGAGATGAGTCGGGACACGCGATTTTAACGTGGTTCGGCCAATATGGCTTTACATCCACGTTCCAGTTACTGCATATGCTTCATTCATCATAAAGCTCAAGATTAAAGAATGGCAGTCATTATTAAGAAAACAAATTACTTCATTCATCCTGAGTATAGCTCAGGGCATTATTCAATCAAAACACTCAATAGCGCAAATAAGAGACATGATTTAATACTCCCCCTGACTCAATCTAGACCTTAAGAGCAACAATTCAAATAAACCATTTAAAAACAGCAACAGCAACAACTCGAAACCCAAGCTCCCCCTAAACCTAAGCTCCCCCTAAATTAAGGCTTTTAATTATTTTGCTAGAGATCATGATTCTCATAGAGAACCACTCCTTGAGAATTTTTTTGATTATTGAGACGCTTGAGAGCTCTGTTAGAAGGACGAGGTCCTTTAGCCTGTCGCTTGAGCTTGAAGGGACGAACAGAAGCCGAAGCAGATGCACCACCATCCGCGGACGCCTCGTCTTTGGCCTCTTCGTCTCTTTCTCTAATAGCAGCGTCCGTGGCCCCATGATCATCTCCCCCTGATGATAAATCAACAATGGGAGGAAGTCCCACCACAGCAAGCACTTCGTCAATGGAGGGATGAACACAACCGTCAGAAATAGTGACAAAGTCAGCCAGAGGAACACCGAGATGATGCAGCAGCAACGTAATCAACCCAGCAAAGGGAAGACCAACACCGGGAGAGTCGTTGGCAGCAGCATCCACAATTGCCCCAAACAGCAGATGAGGATAGCTCAACAGCATATCAGAGATGGCGTGAGACATGACCCAGCAATCAAGAGGCAAAACAACATCCAAGCGGTCAGCCCGCGGAAAGTACACTCGGGTGATGTAGTAGTGGAGAAGCTTGAGTGAATCATCCAGCGAGTCAAAGGAGCGATTTGTGACCTCCGACGCAAGTCAAACTTGTACGACCAGAACTCCAAAGGACTAATGAGCTGCTTGCCTCTAGTAGGCAGAACGAGGAAATGCAGCAAGGTCATCAACCGAAAGAGTGAGCAAGTGACCATATACCAGGGTGGAGAATCACCCATAGGAAGCCAGCCTAGGTTGTCGATGAGGGTGATAGGATCCACAGAGTCGACAAAGGCGAAAGCATAGGGATCCAAGGTACAGATTGGCAGAATTGGCTTCTCAGCAAAAATCTGTTGATGACGGTGACGATTCTCACCAACCGGATGAGGATAGAGTGCCCCGGTAAAGGACACGATCCTCTGCTAGCGACGAAAGAGCGCTAGAGTCATGATAAACGAGTCGCCGGAGAGGAGACTCATGATCTCGTTTCAGCCAGAAATGTGAAGCAAGGAGATTATATTTTTTTTTAATTAGTATTATTATTATTACTGTGTTACTGTGCGATTGTGTTTCCTTTTTTTTAAATATTTATTGATTTACTTATATAGAAAAGAGAGTAAATAATCAAGACAGGTAAGATCAGGATCCAAAATTAGCAAGATCGGATTGGAAAATCATTCCTAACTCACTACGAATAAATAAAAATTGATCTATAGGTAGTGGTTTAGTGAAAATATCCGCTAGTTGTTCACTGGTAGGTATGAAGGAAATAGACACGGTTTTACTCTGAACTAGCTCTCTAAGAAAGTGATATTTAATCTCTATATGTTTTGTTCTAGATAACAGGGTCAAAAGAAGGCCATGAGAGTAAGATAAACCCCTTAGGATTTGACTATAGACATTGACAGGTGCTACACCAAAAGACATAAAAGACTTCAAAAGGCAGCCATCTCCGAGGTAGAGGGATTGCTCGAAGTAGGTGAACCATTAGAAACACCCTCCCTTATCCAGGTGTAAGGGCGTTTCCTCTTGCGCAAGGTGCTTTCATCACCTCGAACCTCCCTTTGGTAGGATCTTCATGAGCAACCGACAGAGATAGTGGCAGAGGCGCCAATACATCAAGGAGGACTTGGAGACGAATATAAAGGCCACTCGAGGCCACCGACCGGTGAATAGCCGCCGACACCACCTCTCCCAGCGCATTGCCAAGCTTTGACCCCAAGAGCACAGTACAACAGTCAGGAGGGATACCCCAAAGTTGAAGCATGAGAGGAACGTTTTGCAGGGAATCTGACACAGCCTGCGTGATAGGAACCCAACGAATGAGGTGAATCATGAACTTAGAAAGGAACCACGGAGAATTCCTCACAACTCGTTTCAAATCCCTCTCATCAGAAAATACAAACTGAATAAGCCCCAAATCCAAAGGTGAAGTGGAAAGGGAGCCCTTGCAACGCCAAACACCGGCCATGCGAGATTGAAGGATATTGATCGATGGAGCCGAGCCAAACACCCTTCCGATCAAAGTTAGGTCAGGACGCTCAGCTCCGACGACAATATCCTCATCATTGAAAACCACAATCCCAGCCTCCAACGGGTTAAATAGACGCAAAGAGTGACAAAGAATGGTCGTACAAAACGACAACGCATCTAAGATGGACTTTTCTAAGAGGCAAAAGGCCACTAGAATAAAATAATTGTAAGCCCAGTAGCCCCCAAGGATAAAATCCAAGCCAGCTCAACTCAAGAAGCGCCTGGAAAAATAAGGCCTAGCCTTACCCACGTGACCACTTATGATACATCAAGATAAGGATAATCGTGATGACGACGTTGATACAGGTACACCTCCCACATCCCCAATGACAGACCCATCTGCAGGACACTTGTCCAATCGACGGAGACTCCGAACTCCGAAGCTGGTGACGGTGTTTAACCTAACGAAAAGATGCCCGGAGCGGCAGCAGCCCAGTGGCTGAACGCCGATATTGGCGATTTCGCTCGGAGGCGATAATATTCTCTATTAAAACAAACATACCTCTCAGTCGTCGATGACGAACATGATTCTGCTGGCGGGAATCACTTTGATTTTTCTCGATCACAAGATCAGGGACGATGAACTCGATTTGGGGAATCTAAGAGAGCGACGCCATTACCCTCGACGAGAGGATGGGCGAAGCGGCCCGGACTGGTTGCATCGCTTTTGAGATGTGCCCAGAGTTGATGTCGTGGAAGTAACTGGATGGCTGAGCTTCTGTTTCTTTCCTTTTCCTGGAAATAAAATCCCAGTTTGAAAACATATCAAAAGCTAAGCAAAATCAGAACTCAAATCAACCAACCCAATTCCAAAATTAAGCATGCATTAAAAAATCGAATAAGAATTGCTAGAAGAATGGATTAAATCGGCCGAATTGGAGCAGAGAAATCCATATCCCTTGTCCAAAGGGGATTTCAGCGGAATTTTCAACGCTATCCAGTCCCTGTTATTGAAAACCCCAAGAAATCGAAAACCCCCAAATCGAAACAAACACTACTCTATATCTCCTCTGTTTTCCATCTCCGATCATTTCATTGGTGAGGACAGTTGTTTTATCAAACATCGGGCTTTTAATCTTTAGTGGAACCGGATCTGATGTTAGAAATAAATGACTTTATTTTCTCAATTTTTCTTAATTGATTTTTATTTTTCGTATAATTTGGAAATTAAAACTTTTTTTAACAAATTGACCGTGTTCGTTGTGATTTTCAAAATGAGATCATTTTCATTTTTCAATATATTTTAAAGAATAAAATTGATACAATTCTTTACCACCTTGGTATCACTTTTGTTTTTAACTCGAATTTAAGAAAAAAAATTATCAAAAGAAATGAGATCATTGTGATCAATTAGATATAAAAAATTTCTGGACCAAATAAACCACCATGTACCACCTTGGTATAGGGTGATAACTGGTGGTAGACAATAATGAAATGTGTTAAATGACAGTTCACTACCATGTATACAACTATTATACACTATAATATATTCATATCATTCTTGTACACTTCTATATACATGGTATAACTTAGGGTTGGCTATTGGTCCGGGATTTTTGGTTTTACCTGAAACCGGACTGTATAACCCCGACCGGATAGTAAACAACCCAATCCAATCTTCGGGCCTAGATTTAAGGTAAAAAATCGTTTGGGACCGGACCGAAAATCGGATAAATACCGGATAAGAGAGCCCAACACCCAAAATTTAACCTCCTCACCCTTTCAGGCTTTAGGCCACTGAAATCCCCACAAGCTCAATCTAAAATCAAGACCAAATTGGGACCGGACCGGATCACAACCGGACTGGATCCAATCCAATCTTTGGTCCTTATATTCTCAAAAAGACCGGACTGGAACAAGATTAATTCGGGTCAATTTAATTGGACCGGACCATATTTGTACTTTTTTTAATTGACGATCATAGTTGTACTTTTTTTGCATGCGATATTTGGATTCACACCTATTCTAAAAAATGTTTCTCAATTAGAGAGTTGCAAAACTTCTGATAATGTTATAACTGTGGAAATAAATTTGCAACGGTGGTACCCGCCCGAATTTGACTTAATCAAATATGGTAAAATTCGAACTCGAGTGATTTTTAGTGGGTGTGAAAAAAATTGAATATGAATATTGCGGTAATGGGTGGGCATGGTTTTGTCACTATGCAACCTAAATCTCCTCGATTATGGACATGCATATATATTTTTTTCTAGAAAACTCATTATTTTTCTCTATAACCTTGATTTTTATTATACATATATAATATTTTCGTGCAGTTGTGTTGTTTTAACTAATTTTGTTCATTTTAGTGATTTTTATTGTCATACGCAATGTCATTATACGAGTGAATCTTAACATGTTGGTTAAAAAAATATATAAAGAAAATTTATTGCCCATGTAAACCCAAATCATCGAGAATGGGCATGATTTTAATTTTTTGCTCGATTCTTGTGTGAATGAGTATGGGTAAAACCAAACTATTCTAGGTAGGATAATGGATATGCACTATCCGCCTCCGACCCAATCGATTTCAATTCTTAATTTTCATTAATCCTTTTCCCTTTTGTTCATTTGATAGAAATTAGGATGACAAAATTACCGTTGGTACTTGGTACCCAAATGAATTTGAATAATTTTATTTGAAAATGTCCAATCAATAAGATATTTTGGGGGTTTACCTCAAACTCAACAAAGAAAGTAATGTTTTTTAGTATTCCTTCCAAATTCAACCGACTATTTACTACAAGCGCGTTTTAGATTCCTTCACTTCACCCATTAGAACACTCATATCTTTAAGATTTGATTTTTATTTTAGACTTTCACTCTTGCTTATTTATATTCATTTATCCAAAAATATATTTAAAATTCGTCAACATCAATATCTGAAAGAAAAATATTGCGCAGCATCGAGAACTATTTGCTAGGTTAGTTTTGGCAATGTCATATTATAAAAAAAAAATTCTACGAGGATGATTACTATTTAATCATGGTTCAATGCTGATATACAAAAATAATTGTTATATAACTTCATCAATAAAAATTGATACAAAAATAACTGTTGTATTTTGTTGCTTCAATTCAAACTATATGTTGCTAGGTTATATAGTAGATATCAGCCCTACACCGGAATAATCTATTAATGGTTTGATTTTGTGTTCGGTGCATTCAATTAGAATAATGCATTAACTACTTGTGATTTTATGTTATATCATCATATTAAACTCATGTTACCAATCAAACTCTAAAATTAGATGTCTTAAGACTACTTTTAAAATTGGGTGAATAGTATATACGCATTTTTGTAATATAAGATGTGATGATGTTATCGTATTAAAATAAAATAATACACACAAATGACTAACCAACAAAGTAAAAATTTAAAAAGCAACTGCATGCCATTGCAGAGCTTGGCCGCCACCTATCTAGTTCTATTTAAATGAGTTGTTGTGATTACCCCCATCTCTTACTTTCATCTCTTTTGTTAATGTCACAAGTGAGAAAAGGTCATTGGTGCAGGCTTGACACATTACTCCAACTCGAATATCGATTGATGTTAAGAAAAATAAAAAAATTGTAAAAACAAACTGAAAGTTATATCGGAAAAGTTAGTATTAGGATATATTGTGCTAAAATCGTGGTTCACTAGTGGTTAAATCAGGCTTGACACAATACTCCAAACCGAGCCTCGATTTATGTTGAGAAATGAAAAATTGTAAAATGATAACTAAAAGGAAGGACCCGACTAGGGTTCTTCATAAGTGTAGAGTAGAAGTGGTAGTTGTTATTGAGACAAGAGTTAGGAAAGTAAAAGCAGAGGAAGTTGTAGAGGGTTTTTGCCAGGACAGGAAGAGACATCTAAATTATGTTGATTCTGAGCTTGGGAGAGTATGGTTATTTTGGGATCCAGAAGTGGTGGATGTAAGAATTTTGCTCACGGGGAAACATTTTGTGCATTGTCTAGCTACTTCGGTTAGTGGGGAGTCATTGTTTTTCACTACGGTTTATGGCTCTAATGATGAAATGGAGAGGAGGCAGACTTATCAAGAATTAGCTCAAACAAAGATCAGTGGTATTCCATGGCCAGTGAGTGGAGATTTTAATGCGGTATTGGCACCTGAGGAAACCTCTAATTTGTGTGTTCGAACTAGTTGTATGGATGATTTCACCAAATGGGCAGCTGAAATGGACTTAATTGATCACAGAATGGTGGGGCCTCAATTTACTTGGTCAAATAAACATGTGAATAATCTGATAGCTAAGAAGTTGGATAGAGCATTAATCAATGAAGGTTGGTTTGATGCATTCCCTGAATGCAGAATTGATTTACTCACTGCTTCTTTTACTGATCATTGTGGTGTGCTGGTAGCAACTAAGCCAGGTCAGAAAACACTCCCTAAACCATTTAAATACTTTGAATTTTGGGCAGAGGACCCACAGTTCCTCCCTTTAGTTCAAAAAGCTTGGGAGTTGGATGCTCAGGGATCCCCTATTATGGTGGCAAAGGCTAAACTGAATGAGGTGAAGAGGGTGTTGAAGAAGTTTAATAAGGAAGTTTATGGGGATCTAAGTGGTCAGGTGAGAAATTTAGAAGCTCGGCTTAATTTAGTGCAGATTAATGCATTGGATGAGCCTGGGGAACAAGTGTTTCAGGAGGTTGCTACTCTGGAAGCAAAACTGAGGGAATTGAAGAAGGCTGAAGAAAGCATGTATAAACAAAAATCAAGGGTTGACTGGCTTGCTCTGGGTGAATGTAGTACTAATTACTTTAGGTTTGCAGTGAAAATTCTAAATGCCAAGAAAGCAATAAGGAAGTTGGTGACTGATTCTGGTCAGGAGTTGCTTGATCGTGAGCAGATTGCAGCCGAGGCTGTGCACTTTTATTCTTCTTCTTTTGGTAAAGTGGATTCTCAAGTGCATCCAAATAGGGAGAAGCTTGAGAGTTTAATTCATAAGAGGTTGTCTGATGATGAAAGAAGCTTTCTTTGTCTATCCTTTACTCCTGAAGATATGTGGAAAGTAGTTAAGCATATGGATCCTCATAAAGCCCCCGTGCCAAATGGTTTCTCTGCAGGGTTTTATAGGAAAACCTGGTCTATTATTGGAGGGGATATTACAACTGCAGTACTTGATTTCTTTCATTCGGGGCACCTTCCAGGTAGTGTTAACTCTGCTGCCATTACTCTCCTGCCTAAAATCCCTTCAGCTTGTGCTCTTAAGGATTTCAGACCCATTTCTTGCATTAATCTTCTTTATAAGATAATCGCAAAGTTGCTAGCAACTCGTTTGAGGAAGGTTCTCCCCTCAGTAATCAGTGGCAATCAATCTGCTTTTATTGAGGGTAGAAGAATTATTGATAATATACTTATGGCCTAGGAATTGGTTAGTGGATATCATAAAAAGCAGTTGTCATCAAGGTGTGCTATAAAAGTTGATTTGATGAAAGCGTTTGATTCTGTTAATTGGGAATATCTCTTCTTAATGATGTCTGTCATGGGTTTCCCTAATCAATTCATTAGATGGATATCATTGTGTGTCAAAATTGCTCGTTTTAGTATATGTGTGAATGGTGGTTTGTGTGGTTACTTTGGGGCTAAGCGTGGGGTTAGACAAGGGGATCCTCTATCCCCTTATCTATTCACTATTGCCATGGAGGGTTTGACACTTACTCTTAATGCTGCGGCAAGTTCTGGTCTTATTCCTTACCACCCTCAATGTAAAAGAGTCTAGTTATTACACCTTTGCTTCGCTGACGATCTCCTAATTTTTACTGAGGGATCTGGGCGTGCTATTGCTAATATTCAGAACCTTCTCAATGAATTTTATGGAATGTCTGGGCTTCAATGCAATCCTCTTAAGTGTGAGGTATATTTTGGGGGGGGGGGGGTGTTCAGTTGATTTCAAGAAGCAAGCTTTGGAGGTTTCTGGTTTCCAGGAGGGTAAGCTCCCAGTTCGTTATTTGGGACTTCTTCTCCTCTCTGGTAAACTCTCCTCTGCTGATTGTGCAAGGTTGGTTGAAAAAATTACTCAGAAAATTAAAAGTTGGCGGGTCAAAAAACTTAGTTATGCTGGTTGTTTGCAACTCATATCATCTGTGTTTATGGGAGTGCTTCAGTACTGGATGCAAGTATTTTTTCTGCACAAGAAAGTGCTTAAGCAGGTTCATAAAGTATGTTCAAACTTTTTATGGCATGGTGGGGATGAGGGGAAGGCTAAGGTTAGCTGGGAAAGACTAGCAAGGCCTCGACAAGAAGGAGGTGTGGGGCTTAAGGAGATGTTTTCATGGAATCAGGTGTGTACTACCAGAATGATTTGGCTTCTGCTCATGCAGAGTGGAACCATTTGGGTGGTCTGGATTTTACATTATCGGATTAAAGCAGGTAGTATATGGACAATAAGGCCCTCTTCTAGTAGCTCTTGGACTTGGAAACGTATTCTTAAAGTTAGAACAGATGTTCAAAGGCATTTCTCAGGTCAGGGGAGCTCCTAGTGCTGGGATGACTCACCTATGTAGAAGTACTCGGTTGGTCTGGTTTGGGAATCCATTAGAGGGAAATGGCCCAAGGTGAATTGGCACAGGCTGATCTGGGGAAAAGGATTTATTCCTGGTCCCATTTTCTTAGCTTGGTTGATTCTCCGGGATAGTATCATTACTAAGGATAAGCTGATAAAGTGGGGCAAACAGATTGGTGGTATATGTGTTTTATGTTGCAATCTGCCTGAATCAAGAGTACATTAGTTCTTTGATTGTTCTTACTCACGCGAGATATTAAGGTTGGTACACTGTGAGAACTGGTTTTGCAGGGGTGATTGGCCTGGAACTTTATCAGCAGCATGTATGCTGAGTCACAAAAACACAGCTGCAGGGAGATTGGTGGGGAAGATTTGGTGTTTGAGTACTGCTGCTATCTGGAAAGAACGGTGCAAGCGAGTGCATGGGGATACAGGTTGTAGTGCTGAGCTTTTGGGCAAGATGATATTACAGGATTTACAGTTTATGTGTCTGTTTAATGACACTGTGAAAAGTGATTTGCAAAGGTTAGGGATTGGGTTTTGATTCTGTTTTGTTTTTGGTGTAGGAGTGTAGTGGGGTGGAGGGTTCCGAGATAGGCTGTCCTGTCTTGTTGTTTGTTTTGCTTGCAGGGATGTTTTATTCCCTTCGTTGTATCAGATGTTTGTTTCTTATTAATGGGAAGAACTGATTCAACGAAAAAAAAAATGTTAGTATTAGAGTATTATATACTAAAATCGTAGTTCAACTGTGATTAAAACCAAACTTGATGCATTGTTCCAACCCGAGCCTCTATTTATGTTCAGAAAAAAATCAAAAATTGTAAAAGCATACCGAAGATCATACCACTAAAGTTATCATTAGGATATGTTTTGCTAAAATCATAATTCAATCACGGTTAAATCAAGTTGGACAAGTTTCTCCAACCCGAGCCTTGTAGAATTTGATGATGCGGAAATAAATTAAATAAACACTAGACAAGGGATTTTACGTGGTATCCTCGATCGATTGATTGAGACTAATCCACGGTGAGCTCGGAAGAGCTCATGGCTGACGTTTTATTAACGACTGCATTGTGACGGCTTGCTATCACACAAGTCGATAGCTAAGCTTATATAGATAAACTTAGGGTTAAAACCCTGATCCAACGAATCAGACGAGGCCCAACAAGGACCAATACTAACATGGTTTAAGTAACCGCAACACTCCCCCTCAAACGAAGACATGAATGACAAGAATGTCGAGTTTGAAGAAGTAAATGTAAAGAACAAGCATGATGGCTTGAATCACAAAACTCGAGATGAATAACATCTCGGACAAGGTTGATTGGAGACAACTGATCGACTCTCTCTGAACAACCTGATGATGGAGACGATTGACTACGTCTCTTGAACTTGAACACACTAGAACACACTCATCTCCTCCTCTCCAATTTCACTTTCCAGTCTTCTTCCTCCACATTGAAGAAACCACCCGACAACGGAACACAGAGGATGACTCTGTCTAGGGAATCGACGAGGAGAAGAGGAGGCCCTACGGCGGAGCTTTCACTAGAGGTGGCGGAACGGCGGGACTCGATGGTGGACCTACGACGACTGACGGGAGACAGCGGCAGAGGCTACACCTAGGCAACCGCTGCAGTGTCTGATGGCGACGATGGCGTGGACTACGATCGACGATGGCGATGGTTTGGCGACCTGGATTTGAGCAATATCTCCTAATGCAAACAACGATGATGATTCAACGGCGGCGGGACGTTGACAACAATCCAGGCCGATTCAACCCGTCGTTCACCGGGTCTAATGCCGCCGGAGGTGGTGACGATAGTGGAGCCGTGATCTGGTGACGACGATGGCGCGGAGATAATCACGGCCGGGACGTTGACGGCGGATCTAAGGATCCCATCTTGCCGACGACGACGATCATACAGAGTTGGCGGTGAAGACCGGAGTGGACACTGCTCCCTTGTAAACTAGGAAGGAAGAAGCGATATAACGTCACTGATGGAACTTCGCAGGTCTCAACTGGTGGCAAAATATGAATCATGGGATCGGCGGCTGATGACGACGACAGCTGGTGACGAATGATGCAGTGACTCTCGAGACCTTGATTGTGGCCAACGATGGCGCCGACAATGATGGTAACGATGCAGGGATGATTGAATGGCGGACTGGACTTCGCCTAGGTCAACTGGATGTATGAGAGCTGGACTGTTCATCCAAATCGAGATACCACGGAAGCGGAAGGATGGAAGCTCAAACCCTAATCAAGGATCGAGATTCGCTCTGATACCATGTAGAATTTGATGATGCGGAAATAAATAAACACGAGATAAGGGATTTTACGTGGTATCCTCGATCGATTGATTGATCGAGACTAATCCACGGTGATCTCGGAATAGCTCATGGCTGATGTTTTATTAACGACTACATTGTGACGGCTTGCTATCACACAAGTCGATAGCTAAGCTTATATAGATAAACTTAGGGTTAAAACCCTGATCCAACGAATCAGACGAGGCCCAACAAGGCCCAATACTAACACGGTTTAAGTAACCGCAACAAGCATGTTTAGAGGTAAAAAACAAAAATGTGCAAAACCATGTTGAAGGTCGAACCGGTAAAAATATTATCAGTATATTTTGTGCTAAAATCGTGGTTGAATCCAACTTGGCATGTTGCTCAAACCCGAGCCTCGATGTGTATTTAGAAAAAACTAAAAATTGTAAAACCACACTGAAGGTCGTACCGGAAAGTTAGCATGAGGTCGTTTTGTGCTAAAATCATAGTTCAACGGTGGTTAAATAATTTGATACAGCTAAAATTACCCACGAATTTAGATTCCATTATGATTTTTTCTATTGACCGCCAATACGGCACAAACATAGTTAAACCGTGGTTAAATCATTATATAAAACTAAATCATGACTTTTTTATCCTTTCACTCCTTTGACCGTAATGATAACTTTACCGATTGAGACCCAAAAACTTTTTTTAATTAAATAAATATTTCCTTTAAGATACGCAAGCACAACATGCATGTTCGGTGTTTGAGCTTTTCAATAAGCCTCTGTCTTTTGCTTTCACTTAGCAGTTGCAAGTAAGTTATTTCCGTTAGTAATATAAGTTGTCTCAAGTGATTATGCTCTTACATCACTTGGAAAGTAAAAGATTGTAAAAGGCCAATTCCTTAACGTTTGATTCATGGTTTCAACTTGTTTTTTTTTTTTTTTTTCATTCCTGGATGCTAATACTGCAGGTTGAGATTCCTTTTGATAGATTTATCTCCAATTTGTCCACTTAGTCAACTGTTGCTTTTCTATTCTACGTATAAATGCTTTTTTTTCGTGGAGTTTGTTGTGCAATAGTTCCTATTCAAAACAATGATTTGTCTGGTGGTGCTTGGTACGCCCTTCTAAGGCTGACCTGTGCATGGATAATGACATGAACATGGTGAGACATGTCTTTGTTAACAAAGAGTTGGGTTCAAGGCAATAATGAAATATCATGTTCGTAATTGAGATTCTGGATAACACTCTTGCTTGATTTGTATTTAGTCTCATGGTCCCTATATTTCGAAACCGAATCTCAAATCGACTGCGCCCTCGATTTCCTTTCAAGATAGATGGTGGTTCCAATCAAAATTATTAGTGTTTGTTTTCACTGATACTCAGATCTGGTTTTGAGACCTAACAGTACTCGATCTAAGGTTACTAGAGAAGTTATAAGGTTAGACAAGCCTGAAATAGTGTTGGTCGCTTTTTCAGGTTGGACGAGGCTGAGTTAGGTAGAGGCCTTCATGATTTCATTTTTTAAGACTGTAGTACCTGTTCAGTAAAATTGCATGGCCATAAATTAAATAAGCTTCACCACCTGTACTATTTTACTTTTATTTGGCCGTCGAAGAGACGGAGCGTGATGGTGTTTGACTACATGGAGAAGTCCTCGGTGTCAATCAAACAATTTTATTTGCACAATGGTTTTAAACTATCCTGCTATAAGTTGGCTTTCATTCGATCTTATTGATTTTACTGTGTTGAGTTGAACCTAAGGATCAAATCAGTTGAGAAGCTTTTCTATTCATGATAATGGGTACTCATGCCATATGCTTCTAAGCATTTTGAGTACGTTGTTCTATCCACAGCCGTTGCACATACTTGATCATTTCAGGTTGTGATGTAATTAGGCTCACATACATTTGAGGGATTTTCAACCTGATGAAATTGCAGTCGATTCACAAGTATCCATCTACTTTTGCTTCATGTGATTCATTCTGAGACCTAGCTTCTTATGTACAATGTATAATCATGATTGATTTGTTTCTCTATTTCTACATGTGTAAATTATACTCAAAGCAACAGATTATCGGTCAAAAGATGAGGAAAGCTTATATATAGGATGGTTTCTTTCCAATTTTCCAAGCCAAATGAAAAGCAAGCCTTTTGCCGCTTACAAGTTAGGTGTTGTTCAAGTATCATTATTATTCTTCATCTGTGCTGACCCATGCTTCAACCCAAAAGGAAGTACAGATGAAATCTATGTGATAAAAATGTAGCTTGAAATTAGCAAAATTACACCTTGTTGAGGATATTAATTATTTAGTCAAAAATAAATAAATCCTTGTACTCCAAGTCCCTTGTTTCCTTGTCCTTGTCAAAGAAGGAAACCTGATTGTCATTAGGGTTTTAACCCTAAGTCTCTCTATATAAGCTTAGCTACGAGATTGTCGTAAGCAAGCCGTCACAATGTAGTCCCTAATAAAATATCAGTCGTGAGCTCGTTCCAAGCTCACCGTGGATTAGTCTCGATCAATTAATCGATCGAGGATACCACGTAAAATCTTGTGTTCGTTTCATCTTCCGCATTATCAAATTCTTCATGGTATCAAAGCAAAACTCGATCCTTTGTTAGGGTTTGAGCTTCCGCAAGTCTTTGTATGTCTCAAGTTGAGCGTGTCTCGTCGCCGTCACTCTCACAATCTACAATCATGGTCCCATGGCATCAACCGTGAGACACCTTCCTCAATCATTCAATCACGTCGAGCACCCGGTTCTGTTCACAATCGTCGGCTGGTCAAAGTCTCTCTCCAAATCGGCTTCGGCAATGGTCGCCTCGCATCAGCGCGCGCAACTCTCTGTTTTGGCGCTCCGTGCAGTCCGCGGTCTCCTCTCGTAGCCGTCGTCATCATCATCGCCAACAACATTCCGGGGATATCGATGTCCCTATCCGTCCTCTGCTCTCGCCATCGCGTGCAGCTCCAGGCCTCCGAGAAGTCTATTCGTCATTGCTCTCGCCATCGCGTGCAGCTCCAGACCTTCTGTCCTCGTCAGAATCAAGTCCACTTCGTGCAGTCGGTTCGTCAGTTCAGTTTGGACATCATCATCATCATCCCATTTCGTCAAGGGGCTTCCTACAGCATAGCCGAACGGTGGCGTGGTATTCATCTTCTCAACGTCATCGTGTCTCATCTGAAGCCAATGTTAGTCATCAGTCACCAAAGGTTATGTTGTTGTTAAGTGGGCCACGTTGCAAGGAAGGATAAGGTTTTCCTCATTTGCTTTGTTTCGTGGTTTGGTTAATTATCTTAAGCTACCGATTGAATGGAAGTAAACTTTTGGTGGGACACTTGTCTAGCATTAGGGAAGAAGAAATTAAAGAAAATAGCATCGTGGTTCAGCAAAGTTTGTCTTCAGAAGCATGTCCAAGAGCTAGAACAAGTCACCCGAAGTCCCTCTCCATTTTAGCGACTGTATGATTTTGTGAAGCCGTTGACATTGTGTTTTGTCAAAAGGTTGGGTCATCTTCATCAAGTTCATGTAGACAGCAAATCTTCACCAATACCATGGCGTTGAAGACAATCGGTGGTCGTTGTCATAACCGTTGGTCCCAATAACTCGAGTTGTTGGGAGAAGGTTATACTGGATCTTATACATGTCCGTGTATGGTACTTAACCACTTCCTTACACGCCCCCTCAAACGAAAGCCGACTCATGGGCTTGAAGTTTGCACAGGCCCGCCATACCATGTGCTTGAAGACAACGGTTAATATTGGGGGTCGTGAGGACTTGAACACGTGACCTCAAGGACAAACCAGCTCTGATACCATGTCAAGAACCAGTCGATCCCAATAACTCGAGTTGTTGGGAGAGGTTCAATCGTGGATCTTATACCACTCTCTAACACGCCCCCTCAAACGAAAGCCAACCCACGGGCTTGAAGTTTGCACAGGCTCACCATACCATGTGCTTGAAAGACAACGGTTAATATTGGGGGTCGTGGAGATTCGAACACATGACCTATCGGTTCTAGGCTCTGATACCATGTCAAGAACCAGTTGGTCCCAATAACTCGAGTTGTTGGGAGAAGGTTATGCTGGATCTTATGCATGTCCGTGTATGCTACTTAACCACTTCCTTACAGTCGTAGCTAGAGTTGGGGAGACAAGACAACTTTTGTCAAACAAAGAAGTTCAAGTTATCAAGCGAGGCAGTCACGATCGATCAAAGAAGCGATCGTCCCCTCCGCGTTCAGCATCAGTCAATTTTGATTCATCATCATTCTAACTTTCAAGCTGGGCATTCACGTCGTTCATGCTCCAGCTTGAGGGGGAGAATAGGGAATCATCACACGTAGGTCGACTAGTTTAGTCATCAAGTTGACCACGTCTATCGATCAGTCAGGTTGTTCGGAGAAGCACAATCAGCAGTGCAGTTAGAAGTCTCCAAAGTCAGCAACGCAGTCATCAGTCTCCAGTCTCATCCAAGACGTCAAGGTAATTCCGCCATGTGGAGTTCACTATTGTTGAACTAGGTCAAGCATGACGTCGGATCAGTCTCTTCCAAGACGTCAAGGAATTTCACCATGCTGAGTTCACTGTCAAAAGAACTGGGTCAAGCATGGAGTATTTTCATCATTTGTCTACATCTCCCGAAAGCGAACAAAGTCACAGCCTGTTGGATCGTCATTGCCAGCAAGAGGTTGTTTGAGTGTTGTTCAGTTTCAAGCTCAACATTCTTGTCATTTATGTCTTCCAAAGTCAGCACAATAAGCAGTGCAGTTAGAAGTCTCCAAAGTCAGCAACGCAGTCATCAGTCTCCAGTCTCATCCAAGACGTCAAGGTAATTCCGCCATGTGGAGTTCACTATTGTTGAACTAGGTCAAGCATGAAGTCGGATCAGTCTCTTCCAAGACGTCAAGGAATTTCACCATGCTGAGTTCACTGTCAAAAGAACTGGGTCAAGCATGGAGTATTTTCATCATTTGTCTACATCTCCCGAAAGCGAACAAAGTCACAGCCTGTTGGATCGTCATTGCCAGCAAGAGGTTGTTTGAGTGTTGTTCAGTTTCAAGCTCGACATTCTTGTCATTTATGTCTTCGCTTGAGGGGGAGTGTTGAGGATATTAATTATTTAGTCAAAAATAATTAATTCCTTGTCTTCCAAGTCCCTTGTTTCCTTGTCCTTGTCAAAGAAGGAAACCTGGTTGTCATTAGGGTTTTAACCCTAAGTCTCTCTATATAAGCTTAGCTACGAGATTGTCGTAAGCAAGCCGTCACAATGTAGTCTCTAATAAAATATCAGTCGTGAGCTCGTTCCGAGCTCACCGTTGATTAGTCTCGATCAATCAATCGATCGAGGATACCACGTAAAATCTTGTGTTCGTTTCATCTTCCGCATTATCAAATTCTTCACACCTCACTAAATTATAGAAGTAAGAGAATCAAAATAAATTAAGTCTGTGCATTAAATTTTACACAGACTCATCAACATGACTTATGTAATAATTTCGAAGGAGGTTAAAAGCATGGATAACGCTAGGGGTGTGCAACGGTTGACCCCTAACTCGATTGATCCATATCCCGATCAAACCCTTAATCCGACTAACCCACACCCGATTAACTCCTCCAACTAACACAACCCCGATTGATACATAATCTGGTTGGCCCAATGAACTATAGAATAAAGTTAATATGTTTTTTCAAATAATAGTTCAACATTGTTAGAAATGGATTAATGTACAATTATCTAATACTCTCTATACTCTCTAGTAGTTTTATAACATATTTCCCCGATCATCAAATTATTGACAATCCAAATTTTAATTTAAGTTATTCGCTAGTGTATGCTAATTAGACCTGGCAATCGGGTCGGGTTGGGTAATTTCAGGTTGGAAATCTCGGGTTATGGGTCTTCACGGGTCGGGTCATGATGGGTTTGCTTATTTCGGTTCAAATATTGACCCAACCCATCGGTTTTTGGGTCATTTCGGGTCATGAGAGTTTTCAAATCAATATCAAACATGCTTCATAAAGTTTTAAAAAACACAAATTTTTACATATGTGTGTGAATAGTTTGCCTAGCACATGTCAAATAACAAATGCTCAACTCCTTCCATGCTAATGAAAGGAAATACAAATTGCACAAATTGTCAAAAAACAATGATGAAAGTAATACTACTACAATAAACAAATGATCTTTGATTATCTTTACACTCCACAGTTGTCTTTCATATCCTAATAAATTTTTTAAAACATCTCGCCAAAGTATGAGTGGTTTTATCATTTTTAGAGTGACATATTCAATGAAACAGGTCTAGCGGGTCGACCCACAAACCAACCCAGCCCGACCCAAAAACTACGGGTTAATCGGATTCGGGTCTGTGACAATTTTGTATCAAACCACCAATTCAATCCAATCCAATTCATTCACTGAAATATCAAACTAAATCCAATTCAATAAGATTTGTGGATGCAAGGATATTTTTTTATAGTTTGCATTTTGATACCTAAAATTTAATTTTTTAAAAATAATACATAATTAGAAAATTACATTTTGAAAACTATAATTTTTATTATGACCTTTTAGTACATAAAACCTTTTATATTTACATAACGATGCAAGTTTTGGATGTCACTTGGATTCATGATCCACTCCATGAATCCACCAATTCATTTGATCCATTGATACATCAATCCATCAATCCAACTATTTGCCACATTTAATTACAGTTCTATGGGGTGGATTTCAATTACATTATGTTGTTGGAGCATTGAATCGTATTGCAGTAGCATATCTTATTAGATATTTCAATTATTTGTGGTTCTAGGGAGCAACACCTATTATACTATCATGCAACTTTGAGTCTGTTTGTCCATTCATTTCAATTGATTAGGGTTCTTAGTTTTCTGTTGTTTCACATAATGCTTAGATGCACAACCCTTACAAGTCCGCGCCTTTTGTACCAGCATCCTATATTTTTTACCCCATGAGAAAATTAAGAATAATTAATTAAGTGACGGCCGGGGTGCAA
The DNA here is from genome assembly GCA_946122785.1 of Linum tenue. Lineage (NCBI taxonomy): Eukaryota > Viridiplantae > Streptophyta > Magnoliopsida > Malpighiales > Linaceae > Linum > Linum tenue. Next base: position 43,780,972 of record CAMGYJ010000009.1, on the reverse strand, counting down.
TTTTGTGCTATTTTTTGCATGGCCATCAATTTGAGTTTGTCTGTGGAACATATGAGTTATGGTTTGGTTTGAAAAATGTTGCACCTCTTGCATCCAAAAAATAGTGGTTACTAATTGTTGTGCGGATCCACTTTGCTATCTTTCTTCCTACCCATCTCCACCACCTATCTCTCCTCCGTCTGCATGCTATCATGTTTGGTGGAATTTGGGTTGGCATTTCTGCAACCATGGTGTTTTGCCGCTGGATCTTCTTCTACGAGCGTGCCCTGTTTCTTCCCTCTGTTCGTTGATCAAATTGCGGGAAAACCCAATCAAGAAAAGAAATTAAAAATCAGAAAATAAAAAAATTGAGAAAAGCCAATCACAAGAGGAAGTTGATGATTAGCTTTTCTTCTATAACGGCTACCAGAGGGACTGGAGAGAGAGAGAGAAAGAGAGAGGAAGAGGAAATAATTCCCCTGCTGCATGTTCTATTTTCCGATCTCTACCTTCGCCTCAAAACCATCTTGGTTTTGACAAAAATCTCAATATGGTAGGGACCAAAGTTTCGATTAGGCCTCCCCGGCTCCATGCCCACCACCTCAAAGACCAGCGTCAACAATAACACATAAGAACTTCATTGGACACTTTCGAATGCAACCTCCGTAAAAGATCCGGAACGGTGAAAGCAGGGAAGCCTGAGAGGTAAAAAGTGGAATTGGGGCGTCAGATTTAATCCAGGGACAGGGAGTGACTGAGACTGTGAGAGATAGGAGCAAAATAGATCTACAAATGTAAAGGGAAAAGGGATTGGGGTTCCGTAAGAGCATCCACATTGGTATTGCATTATCAATTGCAAAATGATATGGCATAGGTGTTTGCAATTTCAAAACCAATTGCATTGATGTGGCTACCAATTGCATATTTGCAAGCTTGCAACAAATGCAATTCCATATGCAAGTCAAAAAAGCCTAAAAATGGGATTTTTTTACTATATATTATTTTCTTTTCTCTTTCGCTTAATTTTCTATAATTTAAACATAATATTTAATTACATTCGCAATTGCAAGTTAATTGCATTGATGTAGGTGAATGAAATAAATGTGATGTGGGTGCAAAAAATTCGAGTTGACAATAAAAAACACAAATGCAATTTCTTTTGCAATTGCATTGATGGAGATGCTCTAACTTAACATGCAGATGTGACATGTCTTCTGGATAAGAGGAGAGGATAAATCTTGAGGTAGTTGAGTGGCAGAGACAAAAAGGTACAAAAATCAATTTATTATTATCATCAATCAGTTTGATTAATCTTTCTCACCTGTTAGTCTGTTACCCATTGAAAATGGGCCAGCAACTTCCACAAGAAAAATGGAATGAGGTTCCTTGGAATGGGCCTGTTTGCTTTCACCAAAGAAAAGAAAAATGGGCCAGGTCCCTTATTCCATGGAAAGGGAGTTAATCTATCTACACAATAAATAAAAGCTAAATGAGAAAACTTGAAGCCTTATTTCAAATTTCCTGCATCCAGAGTGAAAGTAGGAAGGACATTTTGGTCTTCACAATTATTTTTTTTTATTCATTAAAAAGACACTTGCTAGGATTTGAACCTTGACCACTTTAAAGAAAAGCAAAGATCATAACCAACCACACTAAGTATATTTGTTGTAACTTTTTAAATTAAAAAAATATAATTGCAGAGAGGAAAAAACTCTTCCCCCATTTCAAATTCTTTGCTCCATGAGCGTTTGTAGGAAGGGTAGAATATGGAGTGTCAATTTTTTTCTTTTTCCTTTGTGGAACGGGCCAACTTACCGTACACATGCGGATTTAAACGAGTCCAGGAGTGTCAATTTTTTTCTTTAAGTCCTTTTATTTCTCCGTGGTGGTAAAATATATATGAAAAGGCAAAAACAATACTCCTTTTTATTGATAAAAAGAAAAAAAATTAAGAATAAACTAATGCATGGATTCTAATGGGCTAACCGTTAATCATAAAATAAAAGAGTTGAATGAGCCTGATCTACACAGGATTTGCCCATCAAGTAAAACAAATGAACATCATGGGTTTGTCATTCTAAAACAAGCTATTTTCTCTAGCATAATATATATTATGCTATTATTTTATATCTTAGTGGTTAAAATATAATGTATTTTAAAGTTATTCAATGGTTCAACCTCAACCAACCCAATTAGTTCAATTTTTATCATTTCAAATATAAATTATGTAATTATTAGATATCATAATGATTAAAACATAGTGTATATTATAGGGAATCGTTTGGTATTTGTTAGTAAAAAACTAAACAGAAAGATCTATTTGGTTATTTTTAACATTAAAACAATCCTAAACATTTTCAGTTTCCTTTCGAAATTCTATAGTTTTATTCCCGAATCAGTGATGTGCAAATGGCGAATTGCAGTCATCTCTTTTCTTTCATTATTTTTTATTTTCAAATAGAAAGTTTAAAAGTAAAGAATAATTAGAGTTTGGCATGGGTCGGTCAAACATGCTGAATTTCAAGTTTTGGCCCGTTTTGATCAAGTCTAATTTATAATCACAATTGGTTCCCAGATACCCGATAAAAATCTCAATCCAAATCAGTTTGGCAGGTGAGTCTTTGTTTACCACCATATTTTAGGGATACAAGAACGGTGGTTCATATCCCAAATCGTGTTGTTCATTCTTGATTTCTTTAGATTTTATCATGATTTGGCAAAAAACCAGAAAGCACAATGATGACAAGATGAAAATTTTATAAAGCAAATTAATCGGCCAACGAGCCGAGTAAAAGCCACAACGATTGTGAGATGCTCATTTCCCGAAAACCGGCGGGATAGGCGATTTTTTATTCGGTTTTTTGGAATTCGGTTTCTATAAAACTTACTCCACCTCATCGTATTACCAGAAACAATTTTGTTTCACAAGGTAATAGGTACTTGATTTTGGTTCATAAGGCTGATTTTTTATTCGTTGCATTATTCATGTCTCTTTCCTACTAAAATTCACTATTTTTATCACGTGTTTCCAAAAAAAACTATATAACAATAAGCTATACACCTCATTACATTGATTCCTAAATAAAAAAAAAAAAAAGAATCATGGCGAGAGGAGCTCTCCCCTCTCTCCTCGATTTTTCTCTCTAGCTGGGGGAATGGCTTAAGCAGGTGCTCTATTCTTGGCTCTTGGCCAGTATGCAGAATCAGAAATCTACCTCGTATCGTCCTTCAACCTTCTCTGGAGAAAACAAAAATAGTTGCAAAGGCCATCCGAGCGCGCCGCAGGGCAGAGAGTCGGATTGCCACCGGAAGAGCGCCGCCGCACCAACATGCAAATCGGGAATATGTAAGCGGAAACGGAAATGAGGCGTTGTTGGGGGCAATGATGAAGCCCCCTTGAACGTCCGTGTTAAAAAAGGCAGATTGATGCCGTTGAAGGGATGGCGGTTCTGGCTCCCACCTGCATCTGATTTGGGGGAGGAGGACTCGCCGGTATCCCAGCCTCTAAGTGGAGAAAATAATCTCTGCACCTCTAGTTCGGTTCATGGTGTTCAGGATGCCAAATCGGGCAGGCCTCTTATTATTTAGGCAGCAGTTAAGAAAAAACCGGCGTTGATATGGCCGGCGAAGAATTCGACTGCTATCCAAACCAGGTACTCCACCGGCGGCCGATGGCTCCTTTTGCCGGCAAAGGGTGTACCCAAAGTACAAAAAAATCGGGGGACAGGATTCGTAACTATTGGTAACCGATTCGGTCCGGATCTCTCGTGGGCTTTTGGGAAGGATTTGGGAAACCTTATCTCTCCTAACAAACTTATCGGCAGTAGGCTGAGCGTTGGTAGCCTTCCTACTTCCACTACAACTCAAATTGCCAACGGTAATTGGCAAAGCGCGTTAATCTCAAGAGAAGCAGCTATGACTGCGTTTCTCATTATATATTCACCCCTGCTGCGTATGATTCTCCACCATTACCAGGAAAAATATAGTGTGTGTGGCTCCCCCATCGCAGCAACCCCCCCCCCCCCCCCCCATCCTAGTGCGGCCGTTTCGAGCTTAGGTATGGAGGATAGTGATTATACATCCAGCTTCTACCTTTCCTCTAAGGCTGCTTGATAGACCGTTAGTTACACATGTTTTTACCCCTGCTCTTACTCCGTTTGAGGTATTGATTCTCGTATTTTAGGCCGATTTCACGCTAGGTTGTGCTTGTTTATGATATTTCAGGTCCTAGTACGTGAATGGAGGCTTGGGAGCGAGTTTGAGGTCGATTGGACGAGGATCGGACGCATGGCGAGGTTCTGAGGAAGTCGCACGGGCACACCCACAACCCGCACGGCCGTGCAAGTGACCAGTTTAGCCGTGCGGGATTGTGCGTGGGCACGCACGGGATTGTGCGTGGCCACGCACGGCCGTGCAACTGACCAGTTTGGCCGTGCGGGATTGTGCGTGGGCACGCACGGGCACAAGGGAAATCCGCACGGCCGTGCAAGGTGCAATCCTGGCCGTGCGCGATGGCTGAAGCTCGACTTAATGGTACGCCGCGTTTTGAGGTGCACGGCCAGAATGGTGATGTGCACGGCCGTGCGAGTCGGGAAAGTCTGGTTTTTAAGCGGATTCCGAGCCAAACAGAAGGGGATAGGAGTTTTTGAGAGACAGAGCGGTTCCTAGAGAGAGAAAGCGACGAACAAGAGCCTCCAAGTGCCCTAGACGATCTTCAACACCATTGGAGCTTGGCTTGAGCTTGGAGAAGTGCCGATTCAACGTCCAGGAGCAGAAATCCATCTTCACAGTATGATTTCCGCGTCTGATTCTGCTTTTGCTTCTCTCTCCATGGAGTAGTTCCCCCATTCATCTGGGTATGGGAAACCCTAGTTCTGTATGTTAGGTTTGATTGTATGAACCCAAGTATTGATTCTATGATTTTGATTATATTCGATTGAGGTTTGAATGATTGAATGACTTGAATCCTGATCAAATTCCTGTTGTTTCTGCTTTAACCTAGAATGATAATATCTGCCTAGGTTGATAGAGTATCCTTAATCGAAGGTAGTGAATTGGTGACTTTAGTCGAGGAGCCAGTTCACTATTCTGTACCGAATTCAATTCGGTAGTGGAGGTTTCGTTCATAGGGCCTCAATCTGTTTACTCTGGTGTAGGTTAGTCGCCAGCTAGAGACTCAGATTGAGAGGGTCTGAAGACCTTTAGTCGAGACTTCAGACTGATTAAGAACCTTCCGCAGTATAACTTTCATAGAAATCGAACTTGGTAATTACAATCCGGCTTAACTGCAGTCTAGGGGGAACCATATCCGGGTGACCTCTCTTAACCTGAATACAACCGTTTAGTTGCTTTGCTTGCTTGTTAGTTTAGAACTTCACTAAAGTTTCATTGCTAGATAATACGAATTCACTGAGTAGTCATCACATCTAGGACCCGGGTTGACATTAAAACCCAAACCCGCTATACTACGCTTTAGGAAGTGGTTACACTTGGCCAATTTCTAGAGTGACAGTAACAGCGAGTCACTGCTGTTTCCCATACGCTGCTTGCCAAACATGCTCCAGCCCTGAGATCGAATGAATCTCCTTCGTTGGACCTGTTTATTGATAACCCTTTTATTGATTCCCGCTTGATTTCTACCTCTTCTTGTCAGGAACGAGGTATGGTTCATGTCGCGGAAGACCAGGTAGTCCAGTTCTCCCTGGACGAGGTTCAGTCCACGCGGCTGCGTGCGTCACGCACTCTGCTAGGGCGTCTGTTCACCATCGAGCAACTCTCGACATTGGAGCTGCGTGATGCCCTGGTCGACGCTTGGCAAATCAAGGGACGGGTGAAAGTCTCCATTGCCAGCCACGGTTTATTTGAAATCATGCTGCCTAATGAGGAGGCAAAGAGCTGGGCTCTTAAACGTACCCCATGGGTGATCAAGGATAAACTCCTCAACATCCGCTCCTAGACTCCTTCAGTCTCTCGGAAGAACTTTGAGGACTTGTCCATAGCTCCTTTCCGCATTCAACTTTGGGGCGTGAAGGACGTCTGCTGCACTAAGCTCTTTGGGCGCAAGTTCGTGGCCTCGGCTATTGGGCAGGTCTTAGAGTCGGACCTGTTTGCTTGAAAGGACACGGGGGAGCAATTTATCAAAGTACGTGCTGTCATTGATTTTGCCAAACCGCTCCGCTCCCAGCTGCTGGCGGCTAGTGATGATACTGATTGCTTTTGGGTGAGTTTGAAGTACGAATATCTCCCGAGTTTCTGTTATCATTGTGGTCGGGTGGGTCACGCTCGACGTGATTGTACCTTTGATCCGCCAAGTGGGAAAGAGCGCTTCGGCCCACAAATGTCAACAAAAAAGCTGGGTCGAAGGCTATATGATGATGAGGGCGACTCCATGAAGGCCAGGGGTCCTCGGCAAATAGTTTGGGTTAATCGCCAGATCAATGGCCCGATCCCCAAGGCTCGAACTTATATCCGGGACAGAGATGCGGATAGACAGGTGACTAGCCAGAAACTGGAGGTGGCGGCACCCCGAAGTGACATGGACGGAGCTCGGCCTGCTGAGATTCCGAGTCCAGGCCAGGGCTCGGGTAAATCTCTGAAGAAGAAAATGAGCCCGAGAGGTTTTTCCCTCAATAAACCCCCTCGAATCAACTTAGGGGGTGGAAGAAGTAATCGCCAGGCTAAGCGGACTGAGGATGAACGCAATATACAGGGGGTGGAGTTGATGGAGGATCGCGAGGTCACTAGCGAGCACACTTCTGCGCCACCTGAGCTGGACGAATGCGCTACTGGTGTACTCGCTCAAACTCGTCGACACCGTCTCTTACTTGAGGCATATTCTGATGATGATGCCCTAACGTTCGTTGCAGTTCTGAATCCTGCTGAGTTGGAGCCTATGAAGAAGAAGTCTGTCTGCAGGGAAAGGAAGCGGACTGGGCTGAAGGGTCGACCGACTAAGAAGTTGGAAGAAGGCTGTGAAGGCTTCCCAGCAGCGGGATGCGAGCCCAACTAAATTAAAGAGCCGGATCATCTTGCAGGGAAACCAGCCCACCCTCTGCAGCAAGTGGCCCAGCCCATGAAGAGGGGGAAGCTGCGGAAAGCGTTGGGCTGCGAGGGGAGCTCTTCTCAACAGAATGGCCGCCCAATGAAGGAGATGCAATCTGGGTCGGCACAGTCTAGGCCCATGGGATTTACTTGTCCAGCCGGGCAGGTCCTTGGGTCGGCCCCCAGTAATAATGAAGTGGTCAAGGCCCTTGTCTCAGCGGATTCGGATTCGGAGGAGGATGCTCTTTGCTTTGAAATTAAAAAGAGAAATCCCTCCTCTACGCCAAAAGACTCTAGTGCCCCCACCAAGGGGCGTGTTAGTCAGGTCGTGGCTGCTTTTGAGGCTGGGCTTTCTATAAATTCTGTGCAGCCGCCCATCTTGCAGGAGCAAATGGGGGAAGATAATCCGAATCGGGATGAGCAGATGATGAGCAAGGAAAACGGCGCTCGGTTGGATGAATATGGGTCTAACTTATTGAACCCAATTATAGGAACGCGCAAGCGTCCTTTGGAGGCTGTGGAGGGCGACATGGGTGACATGCCCACGCCAAAGAAACAATTTGTGGAAGCTGCTAAAAATCTGGAACAGGTGGAGGAAGCCAGCCTAGAGTGGCCCCAAGCAGATAAATGAAGCTATTGGCCTGGAATGTGAGAGGCATTGGACCATCCCTCACATTCCAAACGGCGGTTGGTTTGGTTCGTTCTAATAAACCGGATCTCGTGTTCTTTTCGGAGACACGATCGAGCCGGCGAGTTGTCTCCCATCGTATGCGGGGTTTGGGTTTTATTCTTTCTAATTGTTTTTTTGTGGATGCGATTGAGGCGTCTGGTGGGTTAGTCGTAGCTTGGTCTCTCGGAGTTGATGCTTCGGTGTTTTATTATTCAAATTTCTGTATTTGCTTCCGTATTAATGAAATGGACTTTTCTTATATTGTGGTCTCTGCTTATATTAGCTGTAATGCCGCAATCAGAGCCTCCCAGTTGGCCCAGCTCCAAGAGCTCTGTTCTACCTTCCACCTTCCCTATGTTGTTATTGGCGACTTTAATACAACCCTCCATGAGAATGAAAAGGATGGTGGTAACCCGTGGAACGCTTCCCAGGCGTCTAGCCTGCGGGACTTTATTCAGGATCTGGGCCTCCATGATCCAGGGTTCCTTGGGGACCAGTTTACCTGGACGAATAAGAGGATGTGCGCTGCTTGTATCCGGGAGCGTCTGGATAGGGCCCTTTGCTCCCAAACCTGGATGGACCGATTCCCTGATACCTTGATCAAGCACTTTACGGACCAAGGGTCTGATCATCGGGCTCTTATTCTCTCTGATAAACCCTATGCCAGAAACTGCCGCCCTCTTTTTAGGTTTGATGCCCGCTGGGCGGATAATCCTGAGGTCAGGGCTATGGTTACTTATGTTTGGAAAGAGGATGTCCAAGGTACTCCTATGTTTCGTCTTTGGGAGCGCCTCAAGAGGCTGAGGCACTTATTATATGACTGGATTCGTGCCGGGACTACTAACTCCTTACGGAATATTAATACTCTTCAAGGCGAAATTGAATCGCCAATGGGAGGCTGAGGAGCTGTACTGGCAGCAGAAGTCTAGGGTCCATTGGCTAAAAAAGGGTGACAAAAATACTTCTTATTTTCATACAGTGACCAGGACTCGCCGTAAAAAGAACTTTGTGGAAGGTCTTCGAAATGACGAGGGGGAGTAGGTCACTGACGAACCTGGCAAAGCTGGGGTGGCGACTAGCTTTTACCAACATCTCTTTACCACTGAATGTCAAGTTGACAACATGGTTGAGAGGGTGGCTACTTTTCCGATTCCCCAGAATGTTACCCCAGCTATGAACGACTCTCTAACGGCTGCTGTTCTCCCTGATGAGGTGCGAAAGACGGTTTTCGCTATGGGGTCTAAACAAGCTCCTGGTTCGGATGGATTTACTGGGAAGTTCTTCAAGGCCTTTTGGGATGTGGTGGGTAACTCGGTTATTGATGCAGTCTGTTCCTTCTTTGTTTCGAGTAGGATGCTGCGCAGTTTCAACCATACCTGGCTTACCTTGATCCCTAAGGTGGAAAGGGTGGAAACAATGAGGCAATTACGGCCAATCAGTTTATGCCAGTTCGTTTATAAAGTTCTTACTAAAATTATGGCGGAGAGGTTGGCCGGCATTCTGCCTCAAGTCATCTCTGACGGTCAGAATGCTTTTATACGAGAACGGCAAATTGTGGATAATGTTCTCCTGGGTCATGAGTTAATGCACTACTTGAAAATTAAAACGCGAGGTAAGAAAGGGTACATGGCCCTAAAGGTTGACATGGAAAAGGCCTATGATAGGGTTGAATGGCCCTTTCTTCTCGCTGTTTTAGACAAGATGGGCTTTAATTCCGTCTGGCAGGAATGGATTCATGAGTGTCTTAGGTCTTCCTCGTTCTCAGTTCTTATGAATGGCACACCGTCGGGCTACTTTTCCCCCTCGAGAGGATTGTTGCAAGGCGATCCCCTCTCCCCTCTCCTCTTTGTGATTTGCACGGAAGTCTTTTCAGCCCTTATTCGTAAGGCGATTGCTGATAAGAGGCTGGAGGGGATCAAAGTGGCTCCTCGGGCCCCTAGGATCTCACATTTGTTCTTTGCGGATGATTCGTACTTATTTTTACGTGGAACCCTTCAGGAATGTGAGAATCTGATGGTGATCTTGAGAGAATATGAGGAGTTGAGTGGCCAGAAGGTGAACTTGGATAAATCAGCGGTTTGCTTCAGTAAGAATATTGTGCGGGCAGACCAGGAGTTCTTGGCCACAGTTCTAGGGGTGGGGGCGGTGGGGGTCCATGATAAATATCTGGGTTTACCTATGCTGTTTGCGCGATCTAAAGTGGAGACCTTCCGGTTTTTGGAGGTAAAATTGTTAGAACGCCTCCAGGGTTGGAAACAGAGGATGTTATCTTGGGCGGCTAAAGAGACGCTGATCAAATCAGTTGCCTTGGCTTTGCCTCTGCATGTTATGTCTTGCTTCAAGCTCCCTGTCTCTCTATGTCGTATCCTCGATAAGCATGTTCCGCGGTTCTGGTGGGGGGATACTGAGGGGCATCCTCGGGTTCGGTGGATGTCCTGGCGAAATATGTGCAGAAGTAAACATGATGGCGGGATGGGGTTTCGGCGGTTTGAGCAGTTCAATCAAGCTCTCCTTGCGAAAATTGCCTGGCGTATCCTTAACGACCCGCATTCCCTTCTGGCCGAGGTCTATAAAGGCAAGTATTTCCCAAACAGGACGTTTTTGGATGCTACGGCTCGCTCTCGTCCCTCTTGGGGTTGGCAGAGTATCCTGTTTGGGCGACAATTATTAGAAAAGGGCTTAAGGTGGCAAATTGGTAATGGGCAGTCTGCTTCTTTACTCCATTCCAACTGGATCCCGGAACTCCAGCTTGATCCCCCGAGTTATAATCCTATGATCTTACCTACGGGTGCAAATCCCCCTATAGCGGAGGTCATTTGTCAGGGGGAGGGGCGGTGGGATGACCAAAAGGTGAGCCAGTGGTTTGATCCGCCAACTTGTCGGGCCATTAAAGCAATTCCTCTTCCTTATCAGAATGTGGAGGATAGGCTTATTTGGCATGCTACATCTGATGGGGTATTCTCTGTCAAATCTACCTATCACTTGGCGGTTGCCTTGGATAAGCGAGAAGGTGGCTGGAAGGATACGGTCAGTTGGATGGATAAGGCTAGTTGGATTCGGTTGTGGGATTCGAATACTCCCCCTAAGCTAAAAGTTTTTGTCTGGCAGATTCTTCATCGGATCCTACCTACTACTGAGGCCCTTATTAGTAAAAAGGTTCCGGTTCCCCCTAGATGTCCGGTTTGCTGGGAGGGTCCGGAGACAATGGAACATTTGTTTCTTTATTGCCTTGTGGCTCGGGCTCTTTGGGATTATTCTGGCCTGGACTATGTGGGGGAAGGGTTGCCGCGGCATACGTTCCCGTTATTTCTCAAAAGGCTAATGGCTTTGGTGTCCCAACCCCAGTTGTTCATGGCAGTGGTTGCTGTCCTTTGGCGGATATGGCGTTCTCGGAACTGGGTGGTCTTTGAGGGTAAACAGTTCGGTTTTCCTGCTTTGATGCGTCAGTTTCATCAGCAATATGAGGAATGGATACGTCTCCCAGTGGATAAGGGTCTTCGGCCTGCGGTCTCTTTGGGGGATCGTTTGGGGGTGGAGGAGGCCGAGGGGGTTGTTTGTATGTGGGATGGGGCAATTCGGCCTGGATCGCATTCGGCGGGAGGGATTATTCTGCTAAACCCTTATGGGACGGTTCTTATGGTGAAGGGTGTGCAGTTTCATGCCTTGGAAGATCCGATGACGGTAGAGCTTCTTGTTCTCAGGGAGGCAGTCTTATGGTGTCTGGCGAATAATTTCACCTGGGTTCAATTCGAAGGTGACGCTAAGGTGATAATTGATAAAATCAATCATGGTGATGCCAGAGACAATCGGGTGGGTGCTGTTCTTGAAGAGGGCATGCACTATTTTCGCATCCATCCGGGACTGAGGGTTCGATTTGTAGGTCGGCGTAGTAATAGGGTAGCCCACTTGGTGGCTAGGAAACCCCTCTCTTTGTACCCGATCATGAATCGAGTTTTTAATTTTCAGACCTGGCTGAATTCCAGGATGTAACTATCTCTTCTTTGGAATCAATATATGATTATCTTTTGTCAAAAAAAAATACACCTCATTACATTATCAATTTTCATACCTCACCTTCCTCCAGCCAAATGCCCAGCGCTCACGCTAATTTCCTTTTACGCTCAAAAGAATCCACAACTGGTGAAGGGGTGATATCTTTTTGTTTTCCAATACCACGGACATAGAAAATAAGAGAGAGGAAGGTTAATTTTGTTTCTTAACTATTGTTTTATTAAGTTATGTTTTCTTTTTCCTTAATGCATCGCACACGTTGCTCCATTTTAAGCCCAATTGTTTCTCTTTATTAGGGAGAGAATTAATTTCTTTAAATATTCAATAGAAAACTCCTATCGAAATCTAAATTTGTTAGTGATATTACCTGTATGAAATGATTTAATCATGGTTGAACTATGATTTTAGTATAAAATGCCCTAATGTTAACTTTTTTTTATACGACTTTCGTTTTGATTTTACATTTTTAGGTTTTTTGTGAACATGCATTGATGCTCGGGTTGGAGCAACGTGTCAAGCATGATTCAACCACCATTGAGCTATGATTTTAGCAGAAACCTTTGGTATGGTTTTACAATTTTTTTTTTCTGAACATAAATTGAGACTCGGGTTGAAGCAACATGTCAACCCTTATTTTTAACCATGGGTGAACTATGAATTTAGCACAAAAAACTATAATGCTAACTTTATTGGTATGACCTTAGGTATGGTTTTACAATTTTTGGTTCTTTAAACATAAATCGAGGCGCGAGCTGGAGCAACGTGTTAAGCCTGATTTAACCATAGTTGAACTACGATTTTAGCACAAAATGCTCTAATGCTAAGTTTTTTGTTGTGACCTTCGATGTGGTTTTACAAATTTTAGTAAATCTGAACATAAATCGAGGCTCGGGTTGGAGCAACGTGTCAAGCCTGATTTAGCCACGTTTGAACTATGATTGTACTGTACTGGTAGTCAAAATATTATAACATAATCTAAATCGCTAGGTGATTTTAGCTTATTGAAATGATTTAACCATGATTGAACTACAATTTTAGCACAAAATACCATAATGCTAACTTTTCCGGTATATGATTTTACATTTTTTCTGAACATAAATCGAGATTCAGATTGGAGTAACTTGGGAAGGCTACACCAATAGCATTCTCTCTAGTTTTGAATGTAAGTTATAATTCACACACTAATCAAATAAGATTAAGGATTCAGTAACCATGTTCATGTATCAAACAAAATCAAAGGGATAAAAAATGTCAAAGCCTAATTCCATAATTTACCACCGAGCGGCAGCATGTGAAAGAGTTGACAAAATAACAATTATATCCATTATCCCGTGTTTAATGGAAGTACGATCACATTTCGTAAAAAAAACAAACAAACAAGTCAGGTAGCCATGGAGTTCAAAGGAGTGATCGTCAAGTTTATGGAACAGGTTAAGCACAATTATATCCATTATCCTAAAGACCCATGAAAGTAGGATCACATTTCACAGAGTTGCACACTAATCTTACGAATAATGGCAGTACTGAAAGCAAAATACAATTATATCCACAGCTAATTTACATGCTTGGGGTTGTTTATCCTGCAGATGGGGGAACCGGAGATGGGATGACAATATTGTATAGAGATAGAAAAATTATTAACGAATCACATATACACATTCCATAATGCGGTTCTCCTTTTTATGGAACCTTGAACATCTTTGTGCTCCCACTCATAAAACCAACATCCCCTCTTCCACATTTTATACCATACTAGAGGAGACCTGGCCTCATCGAATGACACTAAATCAGGCGAAAGTTTATTTGCTCAAATGATCTATTTGCTCCAATGAATTAATCATTCTAAATGGAAGGTTTATGTACTTCTATATGCTACATATTTATTGGGAGTTGCGATATCCCATCCAAAGGATGCAGGGATGCTAAAATCCAGTTACTTCATGGGATTTTTTTTTTTTTTGTTAACCTGAGGCAGGGAGTGATTTTGACTACGATTTATACATGCGTAGCTTATAAAGAGTCAACAATGTTAATAAACAATATATGATACACAATAGAATCTCTTCGATAACTCAAGTTATTGAACGAACTGATTTTTGACATGGTATCAGAGCCTTCTGTGACCAAAATGTGTCATGTTCGAATTCCGATAACCCCATCTGTTTCTGCTAAGCACATTGTGTCCGACCTGTATCTGTGCAAACTTCCAATAACTCGTGCTATTTGACTAAACAAATTATTCATTTTTCGTTGAGTGTGATCTATCTGGACCAGACCAGACCGCACAGGCGTGGTCTGGACCGGATTATATATTTTGTGGTCTGGTCTGTGGTCTATACTTAATCCTCTCGGTCTGGATCATAGACAGTATATATGGTCTGGTCTGGACCAGACCGCACCGTTTCCCAGCCCTAACACGTGGTTGTTCTTAACTAATTTTTTTCGTTTTAGTAATTTAATATTGTAATTTATGACTTATGTAATGTTAGTATATGTGAAATTGTTAGCATATTGGTTGAAGTTATAATGAAAAATTATTAACCATTGATAGACGTTGATATCCGAAATACAATTGGGTATGACTATGATTTTAATATTCTACCCGATTCTTATATCAGTATGAGTATGGAAAATCCAAACTAATTCAGATAAGATAATATATATACACTATCCGACTCCCCGTTGCAAAATATCAGTAGTGCAAAATAGTGCAAAATATTATAATTTTTGTTCTCCATCACTTTAGCTACGTGTTGTTGGGCTTGAGAGCCATGCCCATTACCAAAATAGCATATTTCTTATACAACAATAATCCATATTAAACTTTCATAAGTGCACTGTCATCTCTATTAGAACCCACATGTCATGTTAACCTTTCTCTTATGCAACAGTATCAAACTTATAGTCAAAAGGAAAAGATTGACCGTAATCGAAACTTGGTCCCTAACATATTGAGATTTTTGTCAAAACCATGATGGTTTTGAGGCGAAGGTAGAGATCAAAAAATAGAACATGCAGCAGGGGAATTGAATTGTAGGCCTCCTCTCTTCAGTTTTATCTTCCTCTCTCTCTCTCTGTCTCGCTCTTCCTCTGGTAGCCGTTATAGAAGAAAAGCTAATCATCAACTTCCTTTTGTGATTCGCTTTTCTCAATTTCTTTATTTTCTAATTTTTTATTTCTTTTCTTCATTGGGTTTTCCCGCAATTTGATCAACGAACAGAGGGAAGAAGCAGGGCAGACTCGTAGAAGAAGATCCAGCGGCAGAACACCATGGTTGCAAAAATGCCAACCCAAATTCCACCAAACACGATAGCATGCAGACGGAGGAGAGATAGGTGGTGGAGATGGGTAGGAAGAGAGATATCAAAGTGGATCCGGATCACTCCTTTTGTTATTTTAAGTAGCAGCAACTAACCCACCCGAATAAGTGCTACAACTATGTTCTAGACTCATTTACTTTAACACTTCGCTCATCCATTTCTCTCAAACATTATAATTATCTCGTAGACTAAGATCTTATTCAATTTCTCTAAGTTTTACAAACAATTTGACAAATAAATTTCATTTTACATTGACATTTGAAGAACTTTTATTTTTTATATTTCATAAAAACTTTATACATGATTGTACGGAATGGTGCAGGTGGGTTTTCCCCAAATCGCATACTAGTTGTTTTTTGTATGAAATATTACATCTCACACAATTTTAATTATGGAAATGGTTACGATTTTAAAATCGTGATGATTCGAGAGAAGATATATAGGAAAATCAGCTCCACTCGAATCCGTTTCAATCCCCGTATGATGGCTTTTCATAGTAACTAGGGAGGTGGTAGCCTCACTTCGCAGCGGCTCTGTGATAGGGTATTTGGGTTTGTGGGTTGTTAACTTGTTATTGTAAGCCCGTCCAACTCTTTGTAAATATGGGCCATTAATCTTTAGTGGAACCGGATCTGTGATAGAAATAAATGACTTTATTTTCTCAAATTTTCTTAAATGGTTTTTATTTTTCGTATAATTTGGATTTCAAAATTTTTGTTAATAGATTGACCGTGTTCGTTGTGATCTGCAAAATGAGATCATTTTCATTTTTCAATATATTTTAAGAATATATAGTTTGTTTTTAACTCGAATTTAAGAAAAAAATTATCAAAAGAAATGAGATCATTGTGATCAATTAGATATAAGTTTGGTATCATCTGGGTCTCAATCGGTAAAGATATCAATATATAAGTGTGTCATGATTAAAATCAAACTTGACGCGTTGTTCCAATCCTAGCCTCGATTTATGTTCAGTAAAAATTACAAAAATTGTAAAAACATACCAAAGATCATACCAGTAAAGTTATCATTAGGATATTTTCTGTTAAAATCGTAGTTCAATCATGGTTAAATCAGGTTTTACAAGTTGCTCCAACCCGAGCCTCGATGCATGTTTAGAGAAAAAGACAAAAATGTGTAAAACCATGCTGAAGGTCGAACCGGTAAAATTATTATTAGTATATTTTGTGCTAAAATCGTAGTTAAATCAGACTTAAAACATTGCCCAAACCCAAACCTCGATGTGTGTTTAGAAAAAATCAAAAATTGTAAAACCACGCCGAAGATCGTACCGAAAAAGTTAACATGAGGTTGTTTTATGCTAAAATCATAGTTCAGCGGTGGTTAAATAATTTGATGCAGCTAAAATCACCCATGGATTTAGATTACATTATGAGTTTTTCTATTGGACTGCCAGTACGGTACAAACATAGTTCAATCGTGGTTAAATCATTATATACAGCTAAAATCATCTACCGATCTAAATTCGGTTAGGAGTTTTTATATTATACTGCTGCTACATACAATCAAATATTAAACACGGGATAGCAAATAATAGTTCTAAACTTATGAGAATTCGCAGCGAAGCGCGGGACAAAATCTACCTTGTAATATATATTTGAAACTCCAATTAGGGTTAATACTTTATTTTGGCACGAACTATACCCAAACTTTCTACTTTGGTCCGTGATTTCTGAAATTGCTCCTCTGGCCTGAACTATGCACCATACTTTCTTGTTTGGTCCGACGCAAAATTTCGACAGTCAAATTGGATGATCAACTCCATTGAGCGTTAGCCAAGTCACTTGCCACATCAGCAAACATGAAATAAAAAAGTTTTATTTGCAATTTCTTTAATTTATTTCGTTTTCTAATAACAATAATAATTAACAAAAAAAATAACTCAAAAATTTGGATAACAAAAAATAACTACAAAAATTCCAAATTCCAAACTTTTTATTTTAGGTTTGCTGACGTGGCAAGAGACCTGGCGCTTGATTAAAGGTCAATGGAGTTGACCATTTAATTTGACGGTCAAAACCCGCGTCTGGCCAAGCAAGGAAGTATGGTGCATAATTCAGGCCATGGGAGCAATTTCAGAAACCACGAGCCAAAGTAGAAAGATTGGATATAGTTCGGGCCAAAATAAAGTATTAACCCAAATTATTATTTGATAAATTATTATTTAGCCGCACTCTGTTCCGGCTTGAGAAATGTTAAATGATATTGACTCGTTATTATCTAAACTGAGTATTGATGTCCTACAATCTAGAAATAAGCCAATTTACACTATGTTGCATATGAAGGTCAAAATATATGAATATCGATCTGTGACTTCATATTCCACAAAGTGCCTATTATATTCTTATGAACTAATTGAATGAAACTAACAACAAAATATCAACAAACTTCACTCTATCGTGATTGATAAGATAGGAAAAAATCAATATTAAAAACCTGCAAATGATACTTTAAGAAGAAGGAACAAAAGCTTCACATAAACATTCAACATTGGCAAAAATATTATGTCATTCTTGAACTTTCTTTTACCCCGCATGAACAATCAGATGTCAAGCAGAAAGCATTGAATTTAGAGATGACAATTTGGACATGACCCGTTTTATCCTACCCGTTTTGCTTGTTTTAGGGTTGGGCAGACATGGTTATCCCATATACCCAACCTACCATGACCCACCCCTTTCTCGACCGTTTTTGGTAAAATTACATGTAATTTTATTCAAATTACTTAGAATTTTATTTTTGTTACCTCAAATTTAAGCTATAACGAAGTTGTAAGTAGGTAAAAACCTAAATTTCTCGAATAATTTACTAAGTTTATCATACATGGTTTGCTTCTTGGTTTTTCAATTTAAAAAATAGATATTTCTAATTTTTTTTTCTTGTTAAATTTATGGATCGTTTTGTCCCGACATACGACTTGTAATAAATTATCCGATACTTTAGAATGAGTATAAACATAGAATGAGTATAAACATCGAGATACTCGTCCTGAACTTAACCTACCCATTGCCATTCCTAATTAAACCCTCATACATTCCTTGGAGGTTGGGAAAAATTAATGGAAAAATGCCACAAGCTCCATACATTATCAACTAATTGATTTCGGCTTCCCATGGGTGAGCAAAGAAAGTGACAGACCGTTTAGTTAGCAAAACCCTAATGAAACAGTAACACATTTATGGGTTTAATAATATTCAAGAATTTTACTTTTGTTACTCAAATTTAAGCTATAACGAAGTTGTAAGTAGGTAAAAACCTAATATTCTCGAATAATTTAACTAAGTTTATCATACATGGTTTGCTTCTTGTTTTTTCAATTTAAAAAATAGATATTTCTAAATTTTTTTCTTGTTAAATTTATGGATCGTTTTGTCCCAACATACGACTTGTAATAAAGTCCTATAAATACAACTATGTTTAGTGGATTACTGTTCATGGATTATTTGTTCCGATCTGAACCTATTATACAAGTGGATTACTGTTCCATAAGAGATATTCTAACCTACACCACCGTCACTTTTTTCTTTCCTCCTTACCGTCACCCGCATCTCCTTCGCCTGTGAGTTTAGGGTGGGATTTGGGTTGGTATTAGCATAATAATCAAAACCGTGTTTCTACGTAAAAGCATTTTGGTGATCTAGAATAGTAAAACTGTAAGTTTTTAAGGTTTAAAGTGCTCTTTTAACTACATTAGTTATTAAAACTTTGTTTTTGCATAGAAACGTTTTGGTGACCTATACGCGTAAGAGCGTAAGTTTTTCAGTTTTAAAACTCTATTTTGACTAAATTGATCACAACAGTTTTTGTTAGTAATTTTTTATAGAGAACTACAGCTGGATTGAATCACGGTTAAAAGCTATTGCAAACTTACAAGAATATATTTTGGTGTTTAATCATTTGAAAAGTTAATGATGTTTTAGTTTGTGTGTTTACAACGATTATCAGCTTACATGACCCACATCAATCCTGAAAGAGTATCATTATGAAGAAGCCAATAGTGGCAAGGCTCAAGGGAACTGTTACATTGCACACAAGCTCATTTAGAATCCACAAGTTCGAGCTCCGACTTCATCTACTGGCATAACGTTCTCCCTTGCGTCGAGGTGCTCAAAATCAAGCCTCTCCAAATCCCCAATTTTCTTGATCCATTAACAACATGAAGTTTCCTGATATGCAGTTCAAAAATGAGTTAAAAAAAAAACTTTACCCTTTTTATTTGTTCTTCTCTCCCAATCTAAGTATTCAATGAAAGGAAATTAATTACCCATCTTCAATTTACAACCCTACCTCTATGATTCGACTTCGACAAGATTTTGGGAACTATCCATCTTCTTGCATGTTAAGTATAATGATTTTTGAAGGAGAATACGACTCTTACCCTTTGATATGAAAAAATGGGAACTATCCATCTTCTTGCATGTTAAGTATAATGATTTTTTAAGGAGAATACGACTCTTACCCTTTGATATGAAAAATGGGTGAAGAGAGTAGTAATACAGAGGCGGTTGGAGCGACCACACCATTCGGGCGTGGGGTGATGATGTCGGTTTCCAAAGTTGGAGATGGAGGCATCTAATTTCATCTAATTCGTATCTAGATCTATCCTGTCTCTTTTTCGATCATGTATGCCAAAATGGGTTAATCAAAGTGAGGGAAACTGGGATAACAAGGATCTGAACGAAAACTGGAATCGCGAAAGGAGGATACATGAAGGGAGGATACTGATCTGAAGAAGAAAAACATGATGTGATGAGATAGGAGTCACGAAAAAAATGTTAACAAAAAATCATTTTCTTATTTGTTCATTGAGGGATAATATTTATTAGTTTATTGATTGAATTGTTTTTCGTTTACTATATTACTTACTCCTACATAAACGGGCAGACAAGGCTCTGGATTATAGCTGGAACCCCCCCCCCCCCCCCATTTCCTGATCCATCTCACATCAATCACTCGACCCCTACCACCTATAGGTAGTTTTAGACAGGTTTCCTTTGAAGTAGATACCTAAATTCCAAGGATAGCTCGTAATAATCACTGTTCATTAGTGGGGGCCACGCTCTCCCCTGCGACTGGTGGAGGCCCAAAAGTTTAGCCTTCGTTGGCCCAAGTGGCACCCTTCCCCTCTCACAGAAATTTTAGCCTATCTTATTACCCCACTCTCCATTGACAGACCTTTGGATCTTTCTTTTCTCCATTTGTCTCACATCAATTCTGCAATACCCACAAAACTTTCTTCCAATCCCTCTCTACTTTTTTGTTTTCCTTCCCACACGCAAGACTTCTGTTCTTTCAACCATTCTTCTGACATCTTTTACTTCCAATGCTTGCTCTGCCAGCCTTCCCTTACCATCTTCTCTTCCTCATTGTCCATCACCACTTTGGCTATGGGTTGCATTAGCGAGAGTCTCCCCTTTGCTCAATCACACGCAACTCTTGCTTTTCATTCTCTTTGTTTCTCGATCCTTTTTTACGGAACCTCAGGTCGCTCACTCACTTTCTCTGTGAAGATGAAGAAGATGTTCATCACGAGGAGGCAGAAGATACTGCTCTCTTATTTTTTCCTGCTTGCTCGACGGAATCCTAGGTTCTGATCCCTCTGTTTTTCATCTTCTTCAGATCTCACCTGCTGAATTCAATGTAGCTTCTTATATTTTTTTTTTTCATTTTTAATCTTTGCCCCCCTCACTGGTTTGCAGGGAAAGCAAAACTCATTGATAAGTACGACGACGTGGGAAAGAGAAGGCGGGTGAAGCACTGAAGATTAATGAAAGCCAAAGAGAAGATAAGGAAAGCCACCTGGTGTAGCGTCGAGATCTGCAAGAGATGGGATTCGGTCGAGCCCGGTACATGTGGAAACGGAAGGAGAGGGAGGGCAACAAAATTGGGAGTGCATCTCAAGTGGGATTCCGCCAAGGCCGTCTGTGTTCTTTAGGGAGTGCATGACGATTGGTGGAGAGCTGTGGAATGCTGAGATTCCTTCAAAAGCGCTCTTGGAGTGGGGAACGATGCTCTGGTGGGAGAGGCCGATAGGAGAACTGGTAGGTGTGTTGCAGCTGCTGCATTTCGTGGGGAAAGGCATCGGCCTCTGCTATGATCACGTTGGTCGGAAAGTGTTGAGACTATGGGGTTTTGGGGAATAAGAGATTCGATGATTCGGATTAACCGCTGAGGGAGGGTTGTGTGGGGTAGGAATTGGGAACGATTTATGATGATTGCAACATCTGTTGTTCCTTTTCCTTTTATTTTCTTACTACCGTGGCTCCGGCCACTTGGCCGAGGAAGATGAGGTATAAAATTCGATAATGTAATGGGGTGTATAGCTTATTGTTGCATAGTTTTTTTTTTGGAAACACGTGATAAAAATAGTGAATTTTAGTAGGAAAGAGACATGAATGATGCAACGAATCAAAAATCATCTTTATGAACTAAAATCAAGTACCTGTTACGTTGTGAAACAATATTATTTCGGGAAATGAGCATCTCACAATCGTTGCTAGCTTTTACTCGGCCCGTTGGCCGATTAATTTGCTTTATAAAACTTTCATCTTGTCATCATTGTGCTTTCTGGTTTTTTGCCAAGCCATGATAATCTAAAGAAATCAAGAATGAACAATACGATTTGGGATAGGAACCACCATTCCTGTATCCCTAGGAAATGGTGGTAAACACGGACTCACCTGCCAAACTGGTTTGGATTGAGATTTTTATCGGGTATCAGGGAACCATGTAATTATAAATTAGACTTGATCAAAACGGGCAAAAACTTGAAATTCAGCCTGTTTGACCGACTCATGCCAAACTCTAATTATTCTTTACTTTTAAACTTTCTATTTGAAAATAAAAAATAATGAAAGAAAAGAGATGACTGCAATTCGCCATTTGCACATCACTGATTCGGGAATAAAACTATAGAATTTCGAAAGGAAACTGAAAATGTTTAGGATCGTTTTAATGTTAAAAATAACCAACTAGATCTTTATGTTTAGTTTTTTACTAACAAAGGCCAAACGATTCCCTATAATATACACTATAATTTAATCATTATGATATGAAATAATTACATAATATATATTTGAAATGATAAAAATTGAACTAATTGGGTTGGTCGAGGTTGAACCATTGAATAACTTTAAAATACATTATATTTTAGCTACTAAGATATAAAATAATAGCATAGTATATATTATGCTAGAGAAAATAGCTTGTTTTAGAATGACAAACCCATGATGTTCATTTGTTTTAACTCTTTTATTTTATGATTAGAGGTTAGCCAATTAGAATCCAAGTTTTTGCCTTTTCAGCAATAAAAAATAGTATCGTTTTTTCCTTTTCATATATATTTTACCACCACGGAGAAATAAAAGGACTTTAAGAAAAAAATTGACACTCCTGGACCCGTTTAAATCCGCATGTGTACGATAAGTTGGCCCGTTACACAGAGGAAAAAGAAAAAAATTGACACTCCCTATTCTACCCTTCCTACAAACGCTCCTGGAGCAAGGAATTTGAAATGGAAAAGAGTTTTTTCCTCTCTGCTATTATATGTTTTTAATTTAAAAAGATACAAGTTAGTGTGATTGGTTATGATCTTTTTTTTTTTTTTTAAAGTGGTCATGATTCGAATTCTAGTAAGTGTCTTTTTAATGAATAAAAAAATATATATGAAAACAAAAATTTCTTTCTACTATCACTCTGAATGCATAAAATTTGAAATTGGGCTTTTATGATGGATTCGTTTTTTTTTCCTGTGAATCCGGAGCCAGAACTAAGTCACCAGTAACGAGTATGCGGTTGCGACGCAGCATGGTGAAGAACGAAGGACGATTTTGTGGTTACCGTGAAAACAAGCAAAGTTCTCCTCCAAACCAAGAAGTTTGTGGCGATGGGCCTGAAGTGGGCGCGGGGCATCCACCGTCTGGAATTTTCTAGCACACTTTTCAGCAGCGGTTAGTTTTTTCCAAACACCTGTAATTTCACTTCTCTCAATTCTGGGTTTTATAGATTAACGACCATGACATATTGCTATTGGAGAAGCCCTGATGATGGATCCATTCGAATTGTGGGTTTTTGGTTTCTCAGTTCGTAGAGGACCACTAAAGAATAGTTGTTTCATTTCTTGGTTTTTGGTTGTTTAAAAAAGAGGATTGATTGCTGCCTGATACTATCAAGTTGTCCACTAGCAGACTTCACTTTCAATTGAAGAACCAATGCACTGCATTATTGTTTCGTTCACGGGTCATGGTTGTTTCTTGGTGTTTTTTTAATTGCCATTACTTTTGAAATGGTAGCAGATGGGGACTTGTGATTACTCAGTTATTTCTGCTACAAGAAACCGTGTAAGTTGAAATATAGATGCCTTATGTTTCTGCTGAGTACTGGAAATGATGTTAGTTGGAGGGTTCATGGACTCTTTTTTTCGTCAACAACAGGGTTCAGAGTTCATTGGAAGTAATTAATAGTTTGGATAGGGGTTAATTGGTCCATATTTGATGGTTTATTTTGTTGGTTGGTCTTAGATTCATGAATACTAAAGCTTAAAATTAGTAAAATACTTGGAAGTAATTAATAGTTTAATGGAACTGGTTGCTACAAAAGATTTGAGTATGATTTTTTGGGATCTGCTGTTACTTCCTTTCAAACATTTTATTTACTTTGTGTTTGACGAATTTGTATTCAGCTCATGCTTTGATCAATTTCCTTAACAAGGTTGTGCTAGACTTCTTTCTTGTGTGAGTCGGCTCTATTTACTTTTCTATATATTGTTCGGCGTGTATGTTTTCTCAACTAAACCCAATCATCCTAGATTATTAAGACAAAATGTAGGGGAAGAGGCCATCAATTCCCTTTAGAGTCACTATCATCAGATATCGAATATTAGGGGCTTCTGATAGGTAGTTTATGAATTTGAGGAAAGTATGGAGTATATGAATAACCCATGTGTTAAAAGAATAGCATGTGGAACTATAATAACAAAGTAGCCACAATGCACTAAGTCAATACATGATTATCAAACATAAGCATCAACGAACAGAGCTCCTTAACTAAAATAGCCAAAAGCAGTGAAGCAAAATCTCAGCTTCGTATAGTCACTCTTCTGACATGGCATACTTGAGGAGAGTGGGGGAAAAAAAATCTGCAAGTTATGAACCATGGAACTATCTCAGTGATTCGCATTTCAATGCCCCAAGTATCAAAAGGTAAATGAAGGCTCTTCTTGGTCATATGTTGCTAATTCCTATTGCAATTAGTTGAAAACTGACGTGGTTGTATCCCCTCATTTACATGGTTATGCAGAGGTTTTGAGGGAGCTTGATGAATGACAAGGCAGTGGCAGTGTCATTGCCTCATGTTAATGAAGGGAGCGGATATGGTGACAACACCATATTTGTTGTTATTATAACAACACTAGTCTCCAACCAATAGTAAGCTAAGATTGTGATGACTTTTTATTAGTTTAGTTGACCTAGTGTAAAATCAAAACAGGGGTATAATTGTTATTATGAAAAATATGTTTAAATAATAATAAAGTATTTAAAATTAAAAAATATTTTTTATTTTCTGTCCAAAATTTTGGTTGCCGGAATTCTGCAACCGGTCCCCAGAAACTGGTCGCCGGTCACCGGAATATGCTTTTTGTCGACAGAATATGCTTATCGGCGTCGGAATATGCTTACCGGCGTCGGAAGCTCCCCAGTGCTATCTCCTCCTTCAGAGTCTACTTCCCGGATCACTATTGGCGGGATTAATCTGGAGGTTTCCTTCTCGGAGGTTTCCAGTCCTCAGCCTGTCTCTGGGGTCCCATCTCCCGCTTTACCTTCGGATGCTGAGTTTCAGAAAGTTGTTAATGGAGCCAGGCCGAAGATTTGGTCACCAGGGCCTAGTCCAACCAGTGTTCTCCATGGTTCTCCTTCCTCTTTTAGTGTTCTGGCTGACAATGATGGAGAGGGTATCATACAATTGCAGGCAGCTCCAAAGAAAGGACATAAAAAAAGCGGGGCCTCAGCCCCTTGCCTTAACATGAATTGCTTGTTTTAGAATGTTCGAGGGTTTAACAAACCCTCAAAGAGGCGGGACTTTGTACAAGTCCTGGGGAGGTTGAAGATTCATGTTGTAGCAATACTGGAAACTCGGGTTCATCAAGCAAAGTCGGAAGAGATTTCTGCTGATTTTCTAGTTGGTTGGGATAGGTATTTGAATTACACTGATTCCGATTTGGAGCGTATCTGATTGTTTTGGCAGCCTGATCTAAAGTTGAGTGTGTTGAAGCCAGGCAAAAACTTCTAGCATACATTAGTTCAGGATCCACAGGGGGATTCGTTTTTCTTAACTGCAGTATATGGGGCTAATGACGAGCTTGAGCGTAGGGATACTTATACTGAGATTAGTAGGTTTAAAGTTGATGATCGTCCTTGGATAGCGGGGGGAGATTTAATGCAGTAATGGCCCCCCATGAAACTTCTAATCAGCTTCTGATTACTTCTAGCATGTCAGATTTTGAGGGATAGTGTAATACTATGGAATTGGAAAATTTTAACACTTGGTCCGGTTTTTACTTGGACTAATAATCAGCAGCAGAACCCGATAGCAAAGAGGCTTGACAGGGCACTGGTTAATGTGGCCTGGATGACAACTTTTCCTAATTGTGCTATGGAATCTATTCCTGGAACTTTTCGGATCATAGTGGAATCTTAGTGCAGGTTAAGCCGCTGGTAAAAACTTTGCCGAAGCCTTTTAAGTATTTTGATTTCTGGAGTGCACATCCTGACTTTCTCAATATAGTGGAGGAGGCCTGGAATACTAGGTGTGATGGCTCCCCTTGGTCCATTGTCCAGACAAAGCTCAAGGGAGTTAAAAAGGCTCTTCAGAAACTGAACAAGGATCATTATACAAATGTTAGTACTATGGTCAAGGGGTTGGAAATAAAGTTGCTCGAGGCTGTGTCGGACTGTCTTCTTTCTCCCACGGCTGACAAAATCCAGGAGAAGACCCTGATTTCATCTCAACTGGATTTAGCAAAACAATCAGAGGAAGGGCTATACTCGGTAAGCTGGGATTATCTGTTTATGATTATGAAGTTAATGGACTTTCCTCAACATTATATGAGTTGGATCCATCTCTGTACTTCCACTGCTAGGTTTAGTATATGTGTTAATGGAGGTTTGAAGGGGTTCTTTAGTGCCAAAAAAGGAGTGAGACAAGGTGACCCTCTCTCACCTTATCTGTTTGCAATTGCTATGGAAGGGTTGACTGGACTATTAAACAGAGCTGCTAGGCAGGGACTCATCCCTTTTCATCCTATGTGCAGTAAGATTTCTTTAAATCACCTCTGCTTTGCAGCTGATTTATTAATATTCAAAGAGGGTTCGGCTAGGGCTGTTATGGCTGTAAAGCAGGTGTTAGACCAGTTCTATTGGCAATCTGCGCTTAAGTGAAATCCTAGCAAATGTTCTGTCTTTTTTGGGGGTGAGTCAATACAGTTTAAGCAGAATGTGGTTGCTCTTTCTGGGTTTACTGAAGGTTCTCTCCCGGTGAGGTATCTTGGGTTACCTCTTATATCAGGTAAGCTCACTGACAGGGAGTGTGAAGTATTACTAATGGCAATTACAAAGAGAATCCGTTCCTGACGAGCCAAGAAGTTATCCTACGCGGGAAGACTTCAGTTGGTCTCCTCTGTTATTACAGGTCTCATTCAATACTGATTGCAGGTTTTTGTTCTACCAAAGAAAATCCTTAAACTTGTGCAGAAACTTTGTATGGATTTCCTTTGGCATGGTAATGATACTGGCAGGACAAAGGTGACTTGGGATCGGTTGGCTCGACCTAAATCTGAAGGGGGGCTTGGTTTGCGTGAATTAAGCTCCTGGAACACAGCTTGTGCTACTCGTATGCTTTGGCTTTTATTGATGCAGTCAGAAGCTCTTTGGGTGGCCTGGATGCTTGCTTATCGCAGCAAAACTGGAGATGTATGGGGAATGAAGGAGAATGCTAACAGTGCTTGGGCTTGGCGGCAAATCCTAAAGAAAAGATACATGATGCAACCTCTTCTTTCCATGCAAGGGGACTGTGCTGTGTGGAATGGACAATCAATGCCTAAATTCTCTGTCAAGCTAGTTTGGAACTTCCTACGTCCCCAGCATAGAAAAGTCGACTGGTTTACGTTGGTGTGGGGGCAGTTCAGTGTGCCCCGGTTTAGTTTTATAGCCTGGATTGTCATTTTGGATGCTATTACGACAAAGAATAAGCTCCTGAGATGGGGGAAGCTTAATGAAGACTGTTGTGTTCTCTACCATAGTGCTAGTGAAACTAGAGACCATCTATTCTTTTCTTGTGACTTTGTTAAACAGGTAGTGACTAGTTTTCTCAACACTGATCTGGTATGTAGAGCAAGTTGGGCAGAATCACTGAGTTCTGCTTGCCTATCTGTTATGCGAAGCCAGGGGAGTTTCTTCGGCGTAAAGTGGAGCATGCTGGTTAATTACATCTGGCAGGAGCGTTGTCGGCGTATACATCATGAGCCAGAGCGGGATGCGATTGTTTTGCAAGACTTAATGAGAAGAGATCTCCAGTTGCTGCATATTTTATAATTCCTTGTAGTTGCAGATTATACAAGTAGGTGAAAGTTGGTTGTTTTTACATCTTTTTCTTCTTTTGTTCTCTCTGCAGGGTGGCCTCAATGGCAGCCCTTTCGTTGTATTGGTTTTGCGAATTGCAAATTGCAATTCGATTTACTTAATAGTAAAGGGAAATTGATTCAACGAAAAAAAAAAGAATATGCTTACCGGCGTCGAAATCTAGTCATCGGGGTCGAAATATGCCTATCGGCGTCGGAATC
The DNA here is from genome assembly GCA_946122785.1 of Linum tenue. Taxonomy (NCBI): domain Eukaryota; kingdom Viridiplantae; phylum Streptophyta; class Magnoliopsida; order Malpighiales; family Linaceae; genus Linum; species Linum tenue. The sequence goes on along the minus strand of CAMGYJ010000009.1, from coordinate 43,753,095 downwards.
TGCTCACTAACGGTCATCGGAGTTCGGTCAACGAACTTCGTTGACCGGTCAACGGTCTTCGACCACTAGATGTGATGGTCTGCATTGTGAGATTTATGGTTTGGTTTCTCATATTTTTTTATGCCTTTTGTGGTTTGCTTTATCGTGTTTGTGGTTTGCATTGAGAAGTTTCTGGTTTGCTTTCAAAAACTTTGTGGTTTGCATTGTGAGGTTTTTGGTTTGTTTTAATTTATTTGTGATTTGCATTAGGATGTTTATGGTTTGCTTTTCTGTGGTTTGATTTACTTTGTTTGTGGTTTGCATTAGGAGGTTTCTGGTGTGCTTCCGCAAATGTTGTGGTTTGCTTTGTGAGGTTTGTGGTTTGTTTTAGGAGATTTGTGGTATGCATTCGGAGGTTTCTGGTTTGCATTAAGAAGTTTCTGGTTTGTTTTATCGCATTTGTGGTTTGCATTAGGAGGTTTTTTGTGTGTTTTAGAAAGAGTTGTGGTTTGCTTTGTGGTGTTTCTAGTATGTTTTAGGCAATTTATAGTCTGCATTAGCAGGTTTGTGGTATGCTTTCGAAATAATTGTGGTATGCTTTTGTGATATGTTTTATAAGATTTATGGTGTGCATTCCAAGACTTTTGATGTGCTAATATTACTTCAATTGATCATTTGCACTTTCTATATAGGATGACAGTAAACTTCAAACATGTGGTTGATCTTAGGTAACCAGAGCGTGGAGCGAGAGTTGGAGCGGGAGCGAGAACGAGAGCGTCAGTTTTGTAAGAATCCAATATTAAGAGCGTGAATAGAGCGTAAATATTATATTATATTAATTATTTCCCACAAAATAATAGATGCAATATGAACAATATTTTCACAATTCTTTGACAAAAAATAATCACAGTTAACTTTTACAAATCAGAGGTGCAATTCTTGTTCGACTTACACCACTACCAGATTGCAGATTGGATTATTATTTATCGCTCTCATAAACTAATGTAATTACTAATTATATTAATATTATAATTATGAGGGTAAAAGCAATTCTCCACTAATAAAAGCAAAATCGTCCTTATCAATGAAGCATATATCCCTTCTTCCTTTCTCATCGGAATCCTCTAGATCCGTCACTTCACATTCTCTGTCTAGGAGCATCCCTCCGCCCCCGTCTCGGTATCTCCGCTCACCCCTTCCACCGCTGCAATCAGCAATCCCTCTCTCCGTAGAACACCGACTGCTTGGTGTTCTCTGCCACGGGGACGATCCGGTCGGTGAGCTCGGCGAAGAGCACGAACCGCAGGAGGAACGACTCCCTGCAGGTGGTCCCCTCGGGGCAGATCACCAGGTCGCCTTCCTCGAGCATGCGCTTGATGTCCGCCGCGTCCCTCTCCCGCTCCCTCGACAACGCCACGGCCTTGATACGCGATATGATCTCCGTGAACTTGCTGATGTTGTAGGTGACGCAGCTGATCTTCCGGCCGAGCGCGACAGCGGTGACAACCGGGTCGAGGACGGTGCGGTGGTTGCAGACGAAGAGGACGCCCGGCTGGCTCTTTCTGGGCGGCGGCGAGTGTGAAGGAGACAAGACCTATCAGAGCGAACGGGAAAATGCTTAGGGTTAATTTTTATTTATTATATTTATTGTTGATTTACCCTTTTACCCTTAATGAATTCTATTGTTATTATAACAACACTTAAGGTGTTGTTATACTATCCGCACCCGTCAATGAATCTTCTAAAGGGAATCTTCAGGAGTGGGCTAATGCATGTCTTCGTATATGTGATATCGATGGGTTGTTTAGAGATGTGATGTCGATGGCCTCGATTAATAACTAAAAATGAAATCTGCCAACTTGCAAGACTCAGTATGTATATATTTTGCTTTAGTAAGATTTGAAGGAGAGCATGATGCTATTTTTTCTTTTTGTGTTTGCATGCAGTTCTCAAATTAATATCCAAGGTTTTCAGTACGGTTTAGTGGTAATGCTCTAACCTTGATTTTGCTCCAAGTAATAGTGAACTTTTATCTTTTGCTATTCGTTGTAAATAGCAATTATGTAATGTTATTGCTCATGCGCGAAGTGTAGCGAGCGGGTCTTTGCTAGTACCATGCAAAAAACAAATTGAATACACGTGTACCCACCAATTGTATCGGGCTTCCAAGCCACTCGGGCAGAGAACACAAAGGCCAGAAACTGGTTTTCCCATGCAAGCAGCTTGTTGTGCAACTTCAAACGATCATTCACCACCAACCAGAGAATAAACTCATGCTTAAGGACTACATATATATCCCATACAAGTCTAGCCAAACTTTAAAGGATCATTCACCACCTACTCTACTATGCATGTAAAGAACAAACAAACAAAGCAAGCAAGGCAACAAGCAATGAAACTAATTTTTAGATAGAAATTATAGATGGTCATGCATACAATCTCCTCAATAAGATGCATCTATGCATCATCTATTATGATGCCATACCCCATCATCTAAGGCCACTCTCTACCCGTTCATGCGCCTCTTCGAATAGAGATTTGACAAGTTAATGAGTGCTTTCGCTTCATAACATCACCTAATCAATGAAGAACAAAGAAGTTAGGATAGTATTTGATTAATTGTGGGCTTCTACGAACCATAATTGATGCTCTATAGCATCGATGATCTAAGAATCAAGCATTGATCTTATGTACAGATGCGTCCAACTAATCAAGCATACACAAGGCAATGGGATACCACTAGATGATAATTTCTTGACCACCTAAATTATATTAAGCATGAAAGAAAAGAAGCATCATCATAGAGTCGCACACATAGACTATTAAAACATCATATGAAATAAAGCATCGATGATCATAATTCATACACAAGAGATGATTAAGCATCTAAAATTCAAACCAATCCTTCCTTATCCTACTAGAAGTCAGTTTCCCTCGACTTGGGGACGAAGCTACTTGTTGAAGAAGATTTCTGGAGATGATATAAGTCGAAGCATTAATTCCTGGACTTGAACAATCAGAAACGCATCAAAGATTTATCAGAATCAAAACGATCACAAAGCAGCTAACAACCCAAACCTAATCCACACGTCAGGAAGAGGGCCAGGTATATGAATGACTATTCGACTAGGGTGATGAGCTAGCAGAAAACATCAGGTTCTTCTTGCTGAATAAATTCCATGACCAAGAAATAAGAAGAAGAAGAAGAAGAAGAGAAGTTGGCGTATGAACAACCAATTCAACGATTTGTATTTCTGAATAAAATTGTTGATTTTTTTCCTGTAAAAGACTTAGTTCAGCTCCTTATATAGGCTATATATGCAAGTTGTGAATCGATTGCACGAGAGTGAATCGATATTATGCTCTGTACTGGATTCAAAACCTAGTAATGTATGTCCAATTGAATTGCCTTGATATTTTATTCTGGTTGAGGATAATCTCCCTCTAGATACTCTATTCAAGAGGGTCTAGATTTATTTAGTCGAGATTTCAGACTATCTCGGACTTTCCGCAGTTTAAATGTCAATTGAAATGAATTAAGGAGAATTATAACTATCGACTCGGGGGACACATAATCGAGTGACCTTTTGCATCTGAATCGAATCAACATATCTTAGCATTTTCCTCTTAGTATTAGTAACCTTCACTACAAATCGAATATTGGATAACAAGATCGATCACTAAGTAATAGTAATTCTAGGGCCCTGGGTTAACAAGTAAAGTTTTGATCCACTATACTACATCCTAAGTCGTGGTTTAAACTTGCAAACTTCTTAATGTTGTTAAAGATGAGTCAATAGTCGATACAAACTCTCCATCTTGTCACCATCCTTGTGGGTAAGCTAATTCTTATCATTGGCCACCACCATCATGCCTTCAATCTTGGGTACCACCTGGTTGGGCTAAGCCACTCACTATCCCAAATCGGATAGATGATACCGGCTTCTAGAAGCTTGATCACCTCTACTTTCAGCACCTTCTTCATATGATGATTCAATCGACATTGAGGTTGCACTACCAGCTTGTTGTCTTCTTCCATGGGAATATTGTGAGAGCAAAAGGAGGGTTTGATCCCTTGATGTCACTGATCTTCCAAGCTATTGTCTTTTCATGCCTCCTTAGTAGCTCCACCAGTCTCTCCTTCTACTCGGGTGTGAGATCAGAGCTAATAATCACTGGAAGCTTGTCACCCTCCCTAAAAAATGCATACTCAAGGTGGCTAGGAAGGGGCTTGAGCTCCAGCTCTGGTGGCTCTTCTAAGGTTATGGTGATCCTTTCATACTAGTGCAAGTTTAATATGTTCTATTATGTTGGGTTCTGATATGAATCACAAGCGTCCGGTCAAATCGAAGTGTCGGATTCGCATCGCATGAGGGTTTTGGATCGTCAATTAGAGAGCGCGTTTGAGGAGTTTGCGTTGGCAGATGGAGTCTAACGTGGAGCTCGGATGCTGTCTCTCGTCTCACTCTATAATGTCAACTGACGTTAGCGACACTACAATCGTGATTGACATGATAACATATCGATTAAATTATTATTTCACTAACTTGCCCAAAAAAATAACCCAAACAATTTCACAAACTATGCTAAAAAATTGATTCATAAGTAATTATCTCTTCTTAATCTTAGTTCTTACTTCTTACCCACACGTTAATTTTAGGTTGAAAAAAGATAATATTTTCGGTACGTAAATTCTACGTTTCACAATAAAAAGATAATTACCATATGTTTTAAAAAAAACTTACCTACATTTTGAGACAAAGTAAGGTGATATAAAGAGCAAAAACGAAAGAGGAATGATACAATGGACAGAGAATGGAAGAAGAAAAGGAGATAGAGTGGAAGAAATAAAGAAAGAAAATAACAATAAAAAAGGAAAATAAGTAGCGCCCCTTTTCCCTCCGATTTGGAGGGTCGCTACTCGCTTTGCACATTGACTTCTCTATCCATTTTCTTTCCTTTGTCACTGTTGCAGCTCTTACACTATGTTCATTTAGGAGAGAAAAGGAAGGAGAGGGAAAAACTGAGGGGAATATTACATTCTCGAGAAGGTTTCCTCCGTTTCCGAACGTTTCAACAGGACGGAGGGGAGGGAAAAGCGACGAAAATGGAACTGTTCCACTAGTCCCTCCGATTTGGGCGGAAAGTCCGACTTACCTTTCCTTTTTTTCTTTTTATTATTTTTCTTTTCAATTTGGTTTCGTTTCCTTCTCTGGCGGGGGGTAATATTTTGTCCACTTTTTAATCCTGTTTTTTCTCTTCATTAATTTGGTTTCCTTTCTTGATATTGTTTGCATAAATTAGTCACGAAAAAAATGAAATTAGCAAAGTGATACTAACATAAAATCATTCTTTATCTTGCCTCGTTAATTATTCACGAATTATTAATGGAAATAGTAAATATTACCATAAAATATTGTTTTGGACCATATGACACCAAAGCGAGTATAATGTGATTCGATCGTGAATTTTATAATTGTTAAAGAAAAATGGATTAGTTTGATATTTGGACCGGACCAAATGAGTGATTTATGTCATGTATAACGTACGCAATATATAAAACTGTTAGGTGAGATACAAAAGTGTGTTACATTCAAAAATGGCAACATAGTGTAAAATTTTTATTGAATAAATGTCATCTTAGACAACCGAGGTAATACAATTTTTATGGAATTTTTTTTTAAATCGAGTTAAAATGAACGAGATTTTTAATAGTAAATCAAATTAGTAAAAAAGAATAAATTTTCCACTATTTATAAGTAATAGAAATAACATCAACACATAATTTTAATTAGTTTACTATTACATACCCAATAAACTAACATATATATCGCACTTTCCAATATACTTTTTTTCTCTCACTTTCTCTTTCACTTTCCTCAATAAAATAACATTTTCTCTCTCTCCTTTTCCGTAACCTCCAAATTTTCCTTTCTCTTCATTTTCTTTCATTCCTTCGGAAACAGAGTGTTAAAGAACAGGGGAAAGGTCATCGAAAGCTGTGTTTTCCGCCCATAAATTCTCTTCCCTCCCTTTTCCCTCCTTCGGGAACGGAGGGAAAATAAAACTAACCAACTTCTAACTCTAAAAACAAATTAACCATTTAGTATTTAATTAAGAGGAGGTACAGTGGCATGGATAGTCTCTGCTAAGCTACTCATCAACCCTTAATTGGTTACTTAGTTTAGTCGGATGGTGTTGCTTGAGTTAGTGATGTTGGCTGGGACAGCTGTCTTGAGATTGTCATTGAGATGAGAACAATATATTACTGTACAACTGTTAGGTTCCATTTCATGGTAGCCAAGTTCAAGAAGTAGCAATGAACGATTACATGGGGGACAAAACACTTGACGTCCCATTTCCTTCAAACTACTATAATGGCTCCATCATATAACACGCAGGTGGGCTTGCAGTAACAATACATAAATCAATATGAAAGCCGCTGCGGCGCGCGGCCATCATCACTCTAGTATAAGTTGAAAACCAGTAATAATTTGTTTGATCATAAATGAGTGACTTGTCAAGCATTATTACTCCACAACGAATGCAAAATATCATACAAGAATCAAGATCAACTATCAAATTCAAACATATGGATTATGACAGGAAACATAATGACCACCAAAAAGAACAAAAAACCAATAATATTACTGCTAGTCCAATCTTATCTCCCTATTATATTGGCTCACACTACAAAGAGAACATAATTGGCCCACAAAATGGATCACAAGGGATAGAAGTGACGAGAACGCTTTGGCAACAAAAAAGAAAAGTGACAAGAACCAACAATGTTGGATAACTGAGAAATATGGAAGAGACGTGAACTAACACCCCAGCAAGCCAACACACACACAAAAACGAACAAGGCAGGGGAGAGTGGGGACTCTGAGTCTGAGGGGGACTAGAATGACCTGATAGTCTTAATCAGCTTATCCAGATCATTGAATGATGAACCACCTTTCCTGGTCCCAATCTCCACTCTTGCCTTCAACTCCACCGCTCTTTTCCTCATCTCCATCCCTTCTTTCTCCACCATCAGCCTTCTCACGGCCGCCGCCACCTGTTCCCTCTCCAACTCCTCCTCCAGCTGCATGCCCACCTTCCATACATGGGTCACATACCTCGCAGTCACCTTCTGATCGGCGAAGTTGGGCCTGCAAATCAAGGGAACCCCTTCAGCAATGCTCTCGACAGTAGAGTTCCATCCGCAATGGCTCCAAAACCCTGCTACGGCCTTGTGTGCCAAAATTTCCTTCTGTGGCGCCCACTGCACGATCCGCCCTCTTTCCCCGACGCCTTCTTTGAACCCATCAGGCAGCGACTCTTGAATATTACGTGTTCCACGTACCAGGCCGGGTCGAACAACCCACAGGAAGGGAAGTTTGGACTTTGTTAGTCCCCATGCCATCTCGGCCAGCTCGTGCTGGCTTATGCAGGCCAGGCTCCCCAAGCTCACGTAGATCACCGACTTCTCTGCCTGCTTGTCCAGCCATGGGATGCAGCTGTAGTCCTCCTTTAGTAAGCTGGTGGAGAGCTGCGGGGCGAATTTGTGCATCGGTCCCACCGTGAAGATTGGAACTTGGCATTGCTGCTTCACTTGATCGAGTAACGAGTTTTCCAGACAATCCAGGGTGTTCCATATGACAGCTGAACTCGTCCTGACGAGCCTGAGATTCTCGACCATTTCGACGAAGTTGCTCACTGGCTTGAAAATGGTTGTGGGAAGATCTTTGTATCTGAGGGGGTAATGCTCCGGCACTGGTTCCTCCATTATTGAATCTGCAGTTTTGTGTTAAGAATAAGGATGTGAAAACCAAGAGCTTTGACATTTCCAAGTATCGAAAATGAAAATCAGAACAAGAAAAGATTACCCTGCAGAGGGGTTTGGCCTTGGTCAATTAGTCGCAGAATGAGATCACGTGCGAGGAAGGTGGAGACAGTATTGGTGCGCAGCATGATGCTTGGGATGCCGAGAGAGTTGGCCACAGATTCAGCACGGTAGATGAGTTCATCATAAATTATGCAGCTTACCTTCCCGTTTGGCTTCTCAGATTGCATCATTCGAGCCACACGGTCCTTCAAGGGCGTGTGGCAGTTGGCGTTGACTGCTAACAAGATAGCAGGTATGTTCCCAGAAGAGATGAGGCATTCAGGTAAGCCGTCTGGTATAGGTATGAACCTGAAATCAGGGTGGTTCTTGGGACAAGGAGCGTTGAACTGGGTGTGAATTATGGAAATGGAGAACCCCCTGGAATGAAGTATGGTGCCAAGCTGAAGCATCGGATTGATGTGGCCCTGGTAAGGACATGGGACTAACACCAGATGACGTGGTCGAATCACTTCTCCTCCTTCGCTCCCCATCTAGATCTTTCTCTGTTACCTTGCACGCTACTACTGTCTGTAAACAACTGAAAATCAAACCAGCATATGATGAACTAGCAGTAGATGTGGGTACTGGGTGGTTTAAAAGGAAATCATAAAGATCTCCTTTTGGATTGGTGGGGGTGACGACGTGGATATGAATATTAAATATTGGCCATGGGGGAACGTGGGTAGCAGACGTGCACCTTGATGTCAGCTTATTGGCACGAGGAAACAGTAGAGAGATCCAGATGACATGACATGTAACTGGAAGTTCAACAACAACAAGTAAAATGCCAAGTTGCAGCAGCTTACCATAGAAAGGTATGGGAACCATATATATAACGCTTGACTTCATACCGTCTTTGTCGGTAAGCACATGTCCCGTTTCCCCAGATATGGAATTCGACATAATTCAAGCACGTGCGTTTATTTTAGTAACAGCTGGTAACAGTTTTGCTGATATTAATGACCAGTAACTGAACTATTCACTGTGGCCAAGAGATGCAAGGTACAGGACAATTCCTAGAACTTACCTGATGCCCCCAAGTTTTAAGTTTTTTCCCAGTAGTAGAATGAAGAACCACCTAATCTGGTGCCAATTTCCACGGTTTCCTTGAGAGTCCTAATCCTCTTTTCCTCATCTCTTTCCCTTCTTGATAGATCATCAATTTTCTCACCATTCCAAAAAAAACCCATCTTTCCCAACTTGTCCTCCAGCTGGAAACCCAGCTTCCATACAAGAGTCACATATCTACAGTCCCGTTTTAGTCTCCAAAATTAGGCCTGCAAATCAGGGGAACGCCTTCAGTTAATGGCTCTCGACAATGGAGTTCCATCCACAATGGATTACAAGACCCCGAGCAAGATAATTTGCTAATGATACTTGAAAGGCTCACGGAGTTGGCCACAGATTCAGAACAGTACACAAATTCATCGTAAGTGCTTCACCCTTGCTTGCAATGTGATTTCTCAAATGGCATCTTTATGCAACCCCTCAATGGCTTATGGCAGTTGGTGTTGCCAGCTTCCAAGATAGCTCGTATGTTCCCAGAAGAAATGAGGTCGTCAGATACGCCATATGGTACATAAGAACCCTGAAATAAACTGAAAATCAATGTCGATAGTTGGAGAATAGATAGGTGCGCAGTACAGCCCCATCTGAAGAAAAACATCATAACTAAATATTGACTAATGAGATAGATACTCAGCAAAGTCACAGCTTTCTTGTTCGTAGAAAAATTTCCCACTTATAACTCAAGTATTCAAATGTATCTAGTTTGAGGAAATGGAACCAAATACAAACTCATAGAGCCAGAGAGATGAAAACAAAAACCCAGGTATCATCATCTCTACTTGGCCTTTCATAAACGTACTTCGGAGAATACATGGAGAGTCTGTAACAAGAACCGATTTCCCCCACGAAAGCAAGGAAGGGATACTCGAGACTTTCATGATCAAGTCTTCTCATACACACATCGCATCATATGACAATTAACACAGAACAAAAGTCTGGCAAGCTGCTGGTTAAAACAATATGCTATGAACTGCTAGTGAATTCGAGAGAAATGTGAGGATGCAACTCACCGGGAGAACTCTGGATAGCCATCGCTCACAAAGTTTGGTTCATTGAAGTATTCCGGCAGCCTGAACCTCCTTAGGTCACGAAATTGCCGGCGCTGCGGTCGATAAGATGCCAGATAACATTATCGCCGTCCTTCGCGGCGTTCCTATAGCCGCTAATATGCAGCACACGCCACACTGTCGTCCTCCGCCTATGGATTCTCCTTTCGGCCCGGCCAGTGCCGGCGAATGTCAAGAATTCTGGATAGAGATCTCCGGGACATGATTGGAGAAATAAGAGTATCGGACGGTAAACTCCCTCAAGAGATGGCGAGGGTTGAAAGGGGAGGGCTCGTACAATGCCGATTTCATCTCTGGGATTGGGAAGCCTGGCAATCATCGGCTCATCCCCGTGCTCGCTACTCGTCTCAATGAATATTTTTGGGCATTACTATTCGTCGCCCTAAGTTTTTAAATTCTATCGCCCTAAGCAATACGAATTTACAGAACTGGCCTTCATTTAATTTTATGGTTCTTTATCAGACAGCTTCGGTGATGGAAAAACGCAGAAAGTGAGCATCATTTAGCCAACAACCGAAACTTGGAAACCTGCAACAGAATCAAAACGAGTAGCCACAACCACCCACTGCAAAGTAAGAGCTAGAAAGACCAATACATCCAGACGGTGCCACAGTCAAAATCTATCGAAAGATTCACAAGAAACCGAGCATCCGTCGCAGTCCAAATTGAGCATCAGAACAACAATCAATCCATTGTATATCAGACACAACTCTAGATAAAGAACGCTAAGCTAACATCGGTAACCCTGCCTACAGCCTGCCGGCGACGGTTTTCAACCCGCATCATCGGAGATACACCAAATATAATATAAAAAATTAAGGACGGCAGCAAGCGGCGAGGGCAGCGAACAACGACGACCGGCCTTCTTCAACAACGGCAGCAATGGCGACGTTTGGTCTTCTCGCCTCGATGGCCGGGTGCGATCGGTCGGAAGCAGAGGTCGGACATACAGGAGATGGCGACGAACCCATCCTTCCTATTTCGGTGGCGTTCTTCTCGTCGGGAAGAGAGCATACGACGGCGGCGAGTTTTCGTCGAGAGGTGCGGGAAAGTTAGGTCGGCGGCTTTGATGGGGAGAGGAGAAAGGGCGTTAGGATATTTTGTGGCCAGGGGCAAAATTGTCTCTTTATATAAGTTTAGGGCGATAAATTCAAATATTTAGGGCGACGAATAGAAATTCAGATATTTGTGGGGGTTAATTCACTTTAGACCCCCTGTATTGTGCCCTTGTAGCAAAACGGCCCCTCAATTAGTAAATGTACCTGTTGTCGTTGACAATTTGCAAGTAAATTTGGGAAGAGGAAGCTCAGTCTGACAAGCTGAGTACTCTATTCCTTTTATAGCTAGGAAATCAAATTAGAAGTATCAGTACCAGTGTCCAAATTCTATTGGCCTATTAGCAAACTAACAATGGTTTGTTAGCGACTAACAACAATAAATATAACGACAACGTTTTGGTAATAAGACTAAATAGGAGAATAAAGCTACGACACTATTTCCTGCTCTTCTTCTTCTTCCTGACATAATCCGCAAGTCTTCAGGATTTTTCTTCTTCTGCAAACCTTTGCTAACCTTCTGCCTCAATACCTTGACATCTCCCCTCAAGTTGGCGATTCAATTCCATCTTTAGTCCCCAACTTGACCAATAACTTAGCAATTTGAAACCTGTCCAATCCTTTAGTGAACAAATCTGCTAGCTGGTTTGCAGTTCCAACATGTTGAAGCTTGATCAGTCCACTCTTGATTCTTTCTCTTGTAACATGCATATCTATCTCTATATGCTTGGTTCTTTCATGGAAAACAGGGTTCTCTGCGATGTGTATTGTTGATTTGTTGTCACAATAGATTGGTATATGAAGAGGTACATGTACTGTTAACTCAGCAAGCAGTCTTCTTAGCCATTGTACTTCACAAACCAAGTGTGTAAGAGCTCTATACTCTGCCTCTGAAGAAGATCTAGACACTATTGTATGCTTCTTTGTCTTCCAAGTGATAAGTGATGATCCAAGGAATGTGTAATATCCTGTCACAGTTCTCCTAGTATCAGGGCAACTTACCCAATCAGAATCACAATAGCCAATCAACTTCAACTCTGTCGTGCTGCTAAAGTGGATTCCTTGTCCTAGTGAGTTCTTTAGGTACCTGAGAACTCTATAGGCTGCCTGCATATGCTCTTTACAAGGATTCTTCTGGTATTGGCACAGTTGTTGTAGTGGGAATGCCACATCATGCCTTGTAATTGTTAAATAATTCAATCTTCCAATCAATCTTCTGTATCTTTCTCCATCTTCTAACAAAGTTCATTTTGCCGTCAATTTTACCTTACAATCCATAGGTGACTTACATCCTTTGTCTTCAAGGTAACCAGTGTCCTTTAGTAGATTAGTATAGCATTTCCTCTGACAAACAATTATCCCTGAATCATTTCTGATAATTTCCAACCCCAGAAAGTATTTCAATGGTCCTAGCATCTTCAATTTGAATTCCTTGCTTAGAGTTGTCTGTGCCTGATCTATATCTTTCTGAGCATCACCACCTATGATGGTGTCATCCACATACACTAGAAGTATCACCACTTTGCCATGAACCCATTGTGTAAACACTTAATAATCTGAAGCAGATTGAGCAAAGCCAAGTCTCATCAGATAGCTTGTAAGCTTTGCAAACCACTGTCTGGATGCTTGTTAGAGTCCATAAAGAGACTTTTTAAGTCTGCAAACCATGGTTTGACCATTAAACTCTGGTACTTTGACACCCAGTGGGATCTTCATAAACACTTCTTCCTCCAAATCTCCATGTAAAAAGGTATTTGATACATCTAGTTGTTCTAAAACTCATTTCTTCACACTAGCAATTGCCAGAAAGGCTTTGGCTGAATTGATTTTGGCAGCTAGTGAGTAGGTGTCCAGAAAATCAATCTCATGCACTTATGTGAACCCTTTTGCCACTAATTTGGCATTTTCCCTTTCTAGATAACTATCTTGCTTCAGTTTGAGCTTGAATACCCACTTGTTGCCAATTGACTTCTTTCCTTTGGAAAGTGGAACTATGTCCCATGTTTGATTTTCTTCAAGTGAGTATATCTCATTGTTGATAGCCTTGTTCCATTCATCACTCTTGATGGCTTCATAATAAGAAGTTGGTTCAAACATGTTTATGACATTCATTGCATAGGTTCTGTTTGATGGAGTCAAATGATCCACATTGAGACAGATTGGATACCTGGACCAAGCATTAGCCTTCTTAAAATTATCAACATGCAATGTATCATCAAGATAATAATCATTGTATTTTGTTGGAAGTTTCCATGTTCTCTTTGGTCTTAGATCCCCAACTACATGCTCATCATCAAGGTCAACATCTTGCTGAGGCATTAACTCATAACCATCTGAATCAAAATACTCACACTGATGAATGGAATTGTTGTTGTTCTCACCTGTTTCGGGACCTATCTCGGTAGAATGCCACTCATCATCCTTGGATGAAAGAGACTGAGCAGGAAGAAGTTCTTAGGGAACATGTGGAATGTGGATAGGAGGTGCAGTGGGAGTGGAAGGAAATACAGGTGTCACTGGTGCTGAAGGAGAAGGATCTTCAGCTGATTCACTAGCATAGTGCTTGAAAGGCAATATATCTTCATAAAATATCACATTCCTTGAGATGGACACTGTGTAATCTTGTATGTTCAATAACTTGTACCCCTTAACAACTAGAGGTAAGCCCAGAAAAATGCATTGTTTTGCTCTGGGATCAAAATTTGTTCTGTCTTGGGTTAATGTACTAGCATAACACAGGCTGCCAAACACTCTTAGGTTCCCTAAGAAAGGTGGTTGTTTGTAAAGAACTTCATATGGGGACTTTTTATCAAGGATTGGTGTTGGCATTCTATTTATGATATATACTGCATGAAGAATGCAGTCACTCCAAAATTCTAGTGGTACTCCAGATTGGAATCTCCAGCATCAGTCAACATTAAGAATATGTTGGTGCTTCCTTTCCACCCTACCATTCTGTTATGGTATCTCTACACAGGAGATCTAATGTTCAATTCCTTCCATTCTATAGTAATCACACATGTCAAACACTTTCCCTTGGTCACTTCTTACAATCTTCACAGTGGTATTAAACTGGTTCTTAACCAAATTACAGAAACCCTGTAATAAGCCTCTTGCCTCATTCTTATGATGCATCAAATAAACCCTGACAACTCGTGAACAATCATCAAAAATTGTAAGAAAATAACTGTAACCATCATAAGAAACAATAGAAAGTGGTCCCCAAATATCCACATGGATTAGCTGAAACACATATGAGACAATGTTGGTGCTAACAAGAAAAGGAAGTTTCTTATGTTTAGACAAATGGAAAATCTCACAATGTTGAATTCTATGACTAGTTACAATTGGATTGTGTCGATGTAACAGGGACAATCTATCATAACTAGGATGGACTAATCTCCAGCGCCACAGGTCAAGGTTTTGAGGTTGGAAATTGAAGGTAAAAGTTGCTTGGTGTTTAGGTGATGGCTGCAAAGTCTTGGTCTGGTTTGAAGAAATGGTCTTGGTCTGGCTTCGAGGAAAGGTAAGTTGATATAGTCCCTTAGATTCTTTTGCTAAACCAATCCTCGTCATGCTTAACAGGTCCTAAATTTCACGATGATCAGATTGGAAATGTAAGGATAAGGGAAAGTCTCTGGTTAGTTTACTCATTAAAATGAGATTAAATGTGAAACTGTGAACTAATAAAACATCATATAAGAACAGTCTCGAGGGCAGTTTGACAGTCCCTACATGTGAAACTAACACCTTGCTCCTGTTTGGTAGATAAACAAAGGTGTCAATAGTAGTCCTAGTTTCACATAAAAGTGTTTTGCAACATGCTATATGGTCTGAAGCACCTGTATCAAGAATCCATAGATCTAGATGGGCTATCTTGGGTTGTTGGAAGGACGAATGGATGTATTTACCTGAATAATTAGGAAAGGGACTTAAATATTGAGAAACAAAAGAAGCTTGATGATTGATGGATGGGGAATTTGATGGAGAAGGTGATGTGTTATCACCAACTTGCAACATATATCTCAGCGTGTTCATTTCTTCAGCTGCAAATCCAAGAGATACCTGATTAGCACTTCCTTATGTTGAAGAAATCCCTTCTGATTGAGTACAACAAATTGATTGATTAAACCAGCAAATCTAGGTGCCCCTGAACTGGTGTTAGAACCTGAGCTTGCTCCATCCTTCTGCTCTCTTGTTTCTTTTTCAACTTCCAGCAATCTTCAATTGTATGGTTTCTCATCTTGTAGAACCTACAAACTTCCTGCTCTGTCTACCTTCAGTAGACTCCCTTCATTTTTTTCCTTCTACATCAAGTGCCAGTGTCTGTGACCTTTTTCCTCCGTATGCATTGTCACCCTTCAGCTTTTGTTCATGTTGCAATAAATCATCCACAACAGTAGATACAGTAGGAAGCGGTTTTTACATCAACAGTTGTGTCTTGACAATATCATAAGTTGGATTCAATCCCTTTAAGAACCCGATTAAGTAGTATGTTTCTTGTTTTTGAATGAAAGCAGTCACTGCAGCACATGGTATGGGATTTCCAAGTGCACAAACACAAGAAACAATTGGATTAAACTCAACATACTCATCTCATAACCCTTTAACCTTCGTGTAGTACTGACTAATAGTTTGAGATCCCAGCTTACAATCACCAATTTCATCTTCTAGATTCATGATTCGAAGGGCATTTGGTATTCCATACCTTCTCTTAAGTTCATCCCATAATGCTTTGTGTGTTACTGTGTGTGAGAATAGATCTTCTAATATCCTTAGCAACATAATTTTGAATTAGGGATGGCAATGGGTCGGGTCGGGGACGGATAGTGCATATCCGTCACCCTACCCAAAGTAATTTGGATTTTACCCATACCCATACCCATATAAGAAACGGGTAGAAAATCCAAACTATGCTTGTACCCGTTCGGGTTTCGGGTATCCACGAGTATCTATGGGTAGTAGTTTCTCTTTATAAATCCAACCAATATGTTAATATTCACACGTATTCTCACATTACGTAAGATGAAAAGTACGACAATAATTCACTAGAATGAAGAAAATTAATTAAAAAAACACAATTTCATAAAAAATATTATATTTATATGCTAGATATAAAATATGTTACAGAAAAATATTGGTTATTTCTAGACAAAATACATATGCATGTGTATAATCGGGCGGGTTCGGGTTGGATAGTGAGATAACCATGTCCACCCATTACCCGCAACATTCGGGTTCGGGTTTTACCCGTACCCACTAAAAGTCCTTCGGGTTCGGGTTTTATCCCACCCGATTAGGTCGGATTCGGACGGATATTTCGGTTACGGATATTTTTGTCATCCCTATTTTGGATCCAACACAGCGCAAGGGTGTTACTAGCATCCCATAAGGCAAAACGATCTGAATCTCTAGGAGGCATGGATATGGTTCCATCAATGAAACCCATCTTATAGTGATTTTTCAAAACCATTTGCATATATCTACTCCACATAGAGTAATTTGACCCATCAAACAACTCAAACACCAAAGAGACGGACATAGTTTCATTCGGGTTGAGATAGAATCGATTACCGAACGCAATCGTCTAATTTTGCATATTCTCCTGGTTGAATGACCCAAAATTGACCTCCTACTGGTGTCCCACTTGCTCCAGATGTCTGTGTCAATCTTTGCGCTGCTTGTGTAGACTGCCCAGACATGCTGGCGACTTTGACACAAGAAGAAGAGCCCTAGAGCAAGCATTGCTCTGATACCATGACAATTTGCAAGTAAACTTGGAAGGAGGAGCTCAGTCTAACCAGCTGAGTCCTCTGTTCCTTTTACAGCTAGGAAATCAAATTAGTAATAGCAGTACAAGTGCCCAAATCAACGTTGTCAAAACCGGATCGGAGATCGATCCGGATTTATGAGAGGTTAAAGGTTTATCGCTAATCGGTAGTTAACTGGTACTACAAAACGGTGATAAACTGATAATATAAGAAAATGTCATGGCTTCAAGAAAATTCAGAAAATCAATACCACTTTTCAATTTGAGAATTCAATATCTCTTCAAGATATTTAATGTTAAAATTGAATATTACAAATTAATCATAGTACTTATAATTTATAAATAAAATAAAAATACGTGAAAATCAAAGTCGTACACTATAATTAATAGTACTTGACAAACTATAATAGAAAATTATGAAAATAATAATAATAAAATTAAATCTGAAAAATCCAATAAAGTAAAGAGAGAAAATTCAACTAATGATAATAAAATTAGGTATTGTTGGATTTGCGTTTGCATATTAGGTGAAGAATAAAGAGAGAAAAATTAACTATTAACAACATTAAAATCCAATAAATATGTAAATGAGTAAATAAAATTTAATTGTTATTTGATTTTGAATTTATTTCCTTACATTGTCTTTTATTCCCTTGATCTTGCTCGTTATCCCTCTCTCAAACCTTCCTCTTTCTTCCCCGTTATCCCTCTCCCAATCTCTCTGTATTTATATTTATCCCCTTCCATTTTTGTATTAGAAATTTAGAATATGAATACATTAAAATAGTTAAGAGTTCCACAACCGTCGGTTTGGCTCTATAGGTTTTGCCGGTAAACCGGCTGAACCGGTCATAACCCAGGCAGAACGTTTCCTTGCCGTTTTAACTTTTAAGGCCTTCGGGACCGGACCTATGGACGGGTCCAGTTTTTCCTGGTCGGACCATCCGGTCCGGACCGATTTTGATAACAGTTGTCCAAATTCTACTGGCCTATTAGCAAACTAACAGTGATTTGCTAACAGCTAATAACTATAAACATAACGACAACGTTTTGGTAATAAGACTAGACATGAGAAAACTACGGGAAAAGTGGCTTTACGCAACACTCGTCCCGCAACACTTCTAAAAAGTGTTGCATAAAATAAATATAGGCAACATTTTCATTTTGTGTCGCTTAATATATATCTTATGCAACACTTTCATTTTGTGTCCCTTAATATATTTTATGCAACACAAATCAGCAGAATGATAATTTTTGTTGCATATTGTTAATAATATGCAACACTTGTACAATAAAATAACTTATGTTACATATTCTAATATTTTAGACAACACTTTGTAAAAAATGTAACATATTGTACCAATTTGATATTTGTTATTAATTAAAATTATTATATTAATCAAGAATAGTAGTTAAGAATATTATTATGTATTAATTAAGTATATGAACTATAATTATAATAATTATTAATATTATTTTATATTAAATAAGTATATGAATTATTATATTTATATTACCTAAGTATGTGAATTTCAAATTAACTTGAACTCTCACTACAATTGAAGAACAAAACATAAAAAAACCTCAACTACAAATGACCAAACCTCGTTATACCTTTATTATTATTAATAAATACTATTGAATTTTTTTCGCTTCCCATCGGATCATCCATGTCTCGAAGATAATTATGGTAAAATATACTTAATATTGATTTTTATATTCTTCCTACCAAAACAAAAAAGATCCTATCAATCCGAACTTCCAGCCTTAGTATAAAGTATTTCGCCAAAATAATTATTTGAATGGTTATTTGCCATTTGGCCAATTATATTATCTAATTCTCTGCCTGAATATTTTCTATTCATCCTAGCTAGGAAAAACATTAAAGTGGCATACTTCCACACTTCCACACTTTATATAATGTTTTCCTTGAATATTTTTAACACAATTAAAATTTGAGATTTTATAATTCCACCTTGAATAGGTGCTAATTTATTAGACCAACGAGTCATGAAGACTCGTATGCATCATGGTCAACCTCTTTGAGAATAGTCATGGAGACTCGTACACATTTCTACGATATTTATTTTTCTTTCGATTTGATAATCATACGGATAAAAAAGTTACATAGCATATATTTAGTAAATTAACAACTCTATTAGGTTTACTAAACAATCTTAGAACGGAAGCTTTGGCATAAGAGGCGATATTTATTAATTGAAAGACAACGTAACAATTGATCACTAATTAGGTAAGTCTCAATTCCAAGTACTTTATTCTAGTGAATTACCTATTATCATCGTATACAACCATAAAGTAAAAATTATGGACTGTATTTTTCCCGTAAAACAATTGTAGGCAATAATATTTTTTTATTTGTTCATCTCTTCAATAATAAAAGCTCTTCCCTTAAGTATGATAAATCCAATAAATTTTTCGCAAAAATAGCTCTTTGAGAATCTCCGAACCCATAAAAAGATCTCAACTCTTCCTATTCTATATCAATATAAAATTCACTACTATTAATCCAATCTTTTCCATAGAATAAAAAACCTTCATCTGCCGAAGTCCTTCTTCTGCAAAACCCTGCTTTTGTTCCATCGTCATCTCCTGTTCCTAGATGCCATCCTTGTTACCGTCAATCTCAAGACTCAAGTACACTGCTCTCTCGATTGAAGTTTTTGTTAGTGTTGACATACTGTTAATTAGGTATTGTACAAAACTTCTTCCTAAAACTAATATTATTTTCAGAGTTTTATTCCACGTGCTCTTCTTCCTGGGATACGCATTAACTAATTCAAGCAACTACTCCTATCGTCTTCCCCTTATAACAATGAAGCTTTGTTTTGATAGGAATCATGAGGTCCGGTTATATTGCTTACTCGGCCAAAAGGGCAAGGGAAACTCAAGAACGACAAGCCAAATTGATGAATTCTGACAGTGATGAGATAAAGATCCCAATCGATAGATGAAGTATATCATTCCGATGAGACTCATAATCAGTCAGAAGAACTGCGTGCAAGACTCTCCATTCATGAGTTATATGTGACAAATTTTATGTAAAATGTATTGTGTTACGAGTCAAATCCACACCATTGTTGTATTTTGTAATGACAATATTTGTCACAGAAATCACTTTTTGTGACAGATCAAATTTACACTAATGTATACTATTTGGTACAATGCACAATCGTCACCATTATTGTCATACGTGACAAAAAAAACTACAATGTATCATTATCGTAACTTATGTATCATATATCATATCGTCACTAATATATACTACTCTTACAATGCATAGACGTCACAAATAGTGTCAGGAGTGACTAAAACATTTATCACAGAAGTGTGCTATTGTGACAGTACCACTGTCGCAAAAACCTCCTTTTGTGATAAAATGATGGCAAAAAACAGGAATCGTTTGTGACAACTAAAAATGGTTACAAGTGAAATAAATGTGGTGATGGCACGAACTCGTCACAAGTGTAAAGTATTTGTTACACTCAGAAAGTTGTCACAATTGAGTATGTCTTATGTGACGAAACACTCAGTTACAAATAAAGCTTATACATGTTAGGTATACATGTCAAAAAGTGTTGTGTATATTTTTTAGAGTGTTGCCTAAAATTGTGTTGTATATGTCAAATTGTGTTGCATATAATGTATACTTATGCGACACATTTTTTGTTGTTGCCAAAAGTGTCAAAAGTGTCACCTATTACTTTATACAACACCACCTATAGAGGACACTACTAAAAGTGTTGCATAATACATATACAACACTTTCAGTACTTCTTGCAACACATTTCGAGTGTTGCCAAATGCCACTTTTCCCGTAGTGATCGAATAAAGCTATAACGCCATTTCCTGCTCTTCTTCTTCTTCCTGACATAATCCGCAAGTCTTCAGGATTCTTCTTCTTCTGCAAATCTTTGCAGACCTTCTGCCTCAATACCTTGATAGTCATCTTGGGTGGATTTCCATAATTCCATCTTCATCAGCTCAAGGGATCATTATTCATCAACTAACTCTCCAGTCTAAACTCTTTTTCTCTAAAACCACTGTTATTTCTCTTACTTTCTCATATCTCTGTGTTATCAGGAGCTGATGTCGGCGTCACTCTTTTTTTCTTTCTTTGATCTATCTTTTTAGAGATGATTGTCTTCCCTTTTCTTTTCTGAGTCGTCATATCAGGAGACCTTTTGTTTGTGGTGACAATACTTATCATCCAAAATATTAATAAAGCATTTCACATCACCATTCAAACTAACTAACGGATCCAACTCAACCTACCCAAACCCAACTGATATTGCAAACTTATGTTGAAAATCTTTATGAGTTATATGACTATGAAAAGATTCCAACCTCATTTCTTGCTCTAAAGTTTTCATGCCAAGGGTTTTGATCGTGTTTTGCTGGTGGGAAAAGGAAGGAAGAGCAAAAGAGAGGGTGGTCGTGAGTTTTTTGGGAGTGAGAGGGGAGTTTGTGACTCGGTAAGCTGCCTGCACTCACAATGACCCCCACCAACGCGGACAGCAACAAGTTCTTCATCGTCATTGTGTATCGATCGTCGCGGCTTGAGAAGGATTAATGGAATCGAAAGCTAGGTATAGCAAAAGTGTTGAAATGCGTTTGTGTGTGTGGGTGTAGAAATGGCTGTGGTGGGTAATGGGTTTATATAATGTCGTAGTCGTAGGCATGGCTTTTGATTAATTAGTCATCTGAATGATTATTCTTCTATCACTTTGTCGTGAATTGGATTGATATTGATATATATGTGAGAGTGAGACGACAGACGAGCCATTCAAACTGAAACTAGGTTGCGATAGGGTCATAGGATGTTAGGCAATTAAGTGCATCTTTGTATCATCTTTCGGTGAGGCCGAATCGGGCCGTAGGTATTCCGGCGAGGCAGGCATACAGCTCGCAGAATAAAATCGAATTAATGGGTAGATAGAATGAGAGAGCGCAGGAGTGAGGAGCAGTCTGCAAAGCTATAAACTCTCCGCCGACCCTTAGCTATCTCGGATCATCTACTCGGCGTGTCGGCTAGGGTCGTAAGTTTGATCCTGAAAACCCACTAACCCGCTCCGACCCTCAAAGTCGGGCTTGGTCATTTTGTCTACAGGGTCAGTTTAGGATCGGGTCGGCTTAGATTCTGGTCAGGGTCAGATAGGACCCTATGACCCTTAGCATCATACAAACACGTTGGCCCTATTTGTAAAATTTTAAAAGTTTAGGTACTAAATTGTAAAAAGTAAAAAAAATTGGAAACCAAAACGTATTTTTATCATCAAATTTATTGGACTTATTTGCAAAAAAAAATTTAGGTACTAAAATGTAAGAAAAATTAAATTCGGGTACCAAATTGTAATTTTTATAAAAGTAGTGTATTTATTAGGGTCGACCCACTGGCCCGACCCTTCTTGACCCGCCCCGACCCTAAAGGGTCTGACATGGTCATGAAAGAAACAGGGTCGGGGCGGGTTAGTTATACATCTTAACCCTTTAAGGGCTGGTCAGACAGGGTCAGGAGCGGGTCGGACCCATTTTCAGCCCTACCGGCTATTTAAAAATATAGACTCTATTCATCAGTAGTGACATTATCGATTTATCACACTGTAATTTTAAACATCGTCTATGATACAATTTAAGAATAGAAATGCGTTTTCAAAAGGTGTAGAGAATAAGTTATATTGAGAATTCGACATTGTTTTTTTTTTTTTTTTGTGCGAGTCGAATGAAAAGCTAACAGAGTTTTAACAAAACCCACACCCGACCTAATCCGTCAATTACAAAATCAAGTAAAACTCGCCAACACTCGGTTCTATTCGTAGTTTTGCTTTTTGGGTGCGGGTCGGATGGAAAGCGGATCTAGTTGTGGAAAAAATACACACTCTACCCAACCATCCATTTACAGTAGCGGGTAAAACTCACACCCGATGCAAAAATCGTCAACATCATATTCAACCCACCCTAAATGTGTCGAAGGTTAGATTTTTCGATGAGGTTCGAATGGAAAGCGAGCCGATTTTTAAAAAAATTCACACCTATCCCAACCCGCCTATAAAAAAAAGCGGGTAAAACTTGGTACCGACCTAAAATTTGCCAATACCACCATGTTTAACCCGCTCTGACCGAGTCGATTGTTATGTTTTTTAGGGATAGAGAAGGATATAATGAATTCCTCAAAAGAGTAACTCAAATTCACAAGCTAAAAAAATAAACTTGAAATTTCAAAATTAACTAGGAAAGAGAAATCCTGGTTGTTTTAGCGATAGGACTTTTGTTTAACGTCATTAATTTTGATGCCAAAAATGGGTTGCCTCCCATGGAGTGCTCTCTCTTTTATGTCTTTGATCTAGGTTTAGCTAACCTCCTTTTAATTAATATCTTGATCAAGCTTCAAGTCATCATCATAAGTCCACCTCGTTGCAATTATTGGTTCATTGAAGATCCCATGTGGTAGAGAACGATGGATGCAATCTTGATACTCTTCTTATTTTTCATATTCCAACTCTTCGATCCTTTTTAGCATCATCTTTGGCCTTGTATTGGCTATCTTGAGTGCCATTTGAGCTAACTTCAAATCAGGAAACGACAGAACTTCCTTCAACTCGTCTCCATACCTTGGATCTTGATCATGGCGATGAATTATTGTATTTAGAGATCAAAATTGAAATTTGATCTCATTCTTCACGTTTTCTTCTGAATACTCCTCAAATTCATCACTCCTTTGATGAGTTTCTCCACTCGATGCATGATCTTCCTATATGTAGTGTTACTATTCTGTTCACACATTTATTAATGCTCCAGCAGTGGCGAGAAATTACATCCCAAAGAGGATTGAATACTCTTTGTTTGTCTTCATATCAATCATGAGGTAGTCGGGGAAGAATATGAATAGGCCGACTTGGGTGCTTAGACGTCTAACATCTCCAAGAGCTCAGCAAGGGGTGTCGTTGGCTAGCATGATCTCTACGTTCTCCATGTCAGCTAGTCTCACATCTTCATATAGCTGCATTGGTAGTATGTTGATGCTTGAGCTCAGGTGAGCTAAACTTTTTTTTCATGTGATTGTCATCCATAAGACACCTTATTATGCAATGCCTTGGATACTCCTTTGTTTCATTGATCACTATGATGAATTCTACATAACCCTGAGGGGTTTTCTTGATAGTGGTCTCTTTCTCTTCAATCATATCATCTTCTTCCATGAGAATTTTGAGCTTCTCCATTGAAATTAGCTTCTCCAATAATGGCATTGCCACTTCTACTTCTCCAAAAGCTTCTATCATATTTCTGCGGAGGGTTGAATACTCAACTCCTTTCTTCTCTTCTTGTTAATGCTTAAGAAACTTTTGGCTGCTCCCATCCTTGTCGAGATGACTTTGACTTCCTCCTTATTTTGATTATTTTTTATGCTTCTCGGGAGGTTTCCTTGATACTTTTGATGTTGAGCATCATTAGGAGTGCAAGTTGTCTTTTGATGTTATTATAGCTCGCTTGAAAACCTATCATTGTTGCCTCAAGCTTCTTGAATCTGGCGTGTTGGTGATTGGAAATACATTCTCCTTACGCCTTGTATTGAGTTTGATTACCGAATCCGTGTGGACTTGGTTTCTTCTGTCGTTGTGCTTCATGAATATTAGCAACATTGGTAGAGGTGATGTTGGGATTGTCCTTGGGTTTCTTTCCTCCTGGGGTCGGACAATGACCATAAGGCATACGACGTTGGTTGAATCTTTGATACGGAGGATAGCTTCCTTATATACCGAGGACTTGGTTGATACCCTTGGTTACTATAGAATCACAAGTATGGATATAAAAAAGCATTTACACTAGATAAGCATCAATGATCATCACATAGGCATCGAAGCACAAAGCATCCATATTCTCGCAACCGCCCCTCGAGATCGGGGGACCCATTGCGAAATGTTTAGAGTCGCCATCGACCTTATTTTTTGGTGGATCGAATACCTTTTTACCCAGTCTCAACCTTAGGGTTAAAACCAGGATTTGGTCTGCGAAAATTAGAGATTTGTGTTCGGGAGTACGATTACGTGTGGGGAAGAG
Source organism: Linum tenue (assembly GCA_946122785.1). Lineage (NCBI taxonomy): Eukaryota > Viridiplantae > Streptophyta > Magnoliopsida > Malpighiales > Linaceae > Linum > Linum tenue. The sequence goes on along the minus strand of CAMGYJ010000009.1, from coordinate 43,728,210 downwards.
TTTTCACACTCCATAATACTCATAATTGGTACTACCAATGCAGTTAAAAGCGCGATTCTACCTAAAAGCGGAAAAGGGGTAAAATCGAAAAGCGGTGAATTAAAGCGTAAAAGCGTAAGTTTTTGATGCATCCTGTATAATAATTAAAATAATGTTAAGTACGGCATAAACTATGTAAAATATGAGTTCACAGAGTTTAGATAAAAGAAAAAATACCTGCAATTCATGTCTAAATTAGAACAAACTCATAACATCATAACAATAAGTTCATAAACATAAATCGTAACCCACAAACGAGTTAAGAATCCAAATTCTCACAAGCTGGTTTAAGTTTACATAATGACATATGCGTTTAATAATCCAAGTCCTCACAATCAAAGCACACAAACGTTATAAAGGATAGAAGGAAAACTACATCAATTCATCGGCTTCCACATTTGCATCCAAATCATCATCATTATCATCATCATCACCATTGCCATCAACATCAAGTGGACTACTATATTCATGATCCCCCTCATCTCTTCGAGCATCAACACCAATAGCATCACCACCACCTTCCTCACCACCAACCTCTAAATCTGTAGATTGTGGTTCTCCTTCTTCATTATCACTAGCACAAATCCATTCATTATCAGAGTCTATATCCTCAAAGTCGATCTCAAGCCTTCTTGCTTTCTTGGCATTCCCGCCCACCAATTTGTTGTTGCACATAACATACACAAGATCATTCATTTTTTGTGCACGCAAATTGTTCTTTTTCTTAGTGTGAATCTACAAGTAAAAGAGTTCACATCACCACATATTCACATGTAAAAAGAATGAACGATATGATGAAAAGAAAATAGAGGCAATTTATTACTTACCCTCTCAAATGCACTCCAATTACGCTCGCACTTAGAAGCACTACAAGTCAAACTCAACACCCGAAGAGCAAATTTTTGAAGCTCTGGCACTTCATCTCCAAATCCGGTCCACCAATCAGCTGGATGTTGCCTATCCTTTAATTGCATTGCACCATACTTATCAAACATTCCACGAGCATGACGAAATACAGACAACTGCTCCATTATCAAAAACTTCTCTTCATCATTCTTTGCAAGTCTAGATATGCACTCATACAATCCCATTTTCACCTTTGGATCATTATGGTTAAATCCTTGAGAATGGTGAATTTGAGGATTCAACCAATATGCAGCATAGTGAATTGGTCTACTCATTTGATCTTCCCACCTTTTGTCAATGACTTTCAAGACAGGCTTGTATCTATATAAAGTATATACAATAGAGAATAAACAAATTAGAAGTTAGAAGTTAGAACAATAAAAATATAGGTTTGTATGATAAGTTAATAGGAAAAGGAACTCGAAATCACCTTCTTTCCACATTGTTGAAGTTGCTTTTAATCTTCTCCTTCGCTTGGATAATTTCAGAGTATAAGAAGGGCATTGCCGGTTTTTCATCAGAATCAACCAAACGTAGAATCTTGACAAGAGGTTGAGCAGCTCTAAGACAATTTGTCACATTTTTCCAAAATCTACCATCAAGTACAAATCCTTGAACTCTTTTTCCTTCACGAAGCTTAGAAAAACTACTCTTCCTCCACTTCTCAGAAGAAAACATTGTCATCAAGGAACCCTTATTGTCATTAAGAGATCCCAATGTCAAATATGATGTAGCAAATCTTGTAACAGCAGGTCTAACCAAATCTTTCCCTTGAGTGAACTCCCTCATCATGGCAATCATCATTGTTCTTGCATAAATGAAATTGGTGATCTTCTTACCATTGGAAATTGTGGTCTCGTGCACCTTAATATGCTTTGCAAGATCCTCTAGCATCAAATCCAAACAATGAGCAGCACAAGGTGTCCAAAACAAATGCTTCCTTTTTTCCATCAACAATTGTCCTGCTGCCTTATAAGCTGAAGCATTATCTGTCACAACTTGAACAACATTCTCTTCCCCAACCTTCTCAACAACTCCATCTAACATCTCAAACACCTTTTGAGCAGTCTTCAAAAAATCAGAAGTGTCAACAGCTTCAAGAAATACAGTTCCACGAGGACTATTAACCAAAAAGTTACATAGAACTCGCTGTTTCTTATCTGTCCATCCATCAGACATTATTGTGCAACCCACCGCCTTCCATTCAGCTTTGAAGATCCCCAATTTATTCTCCACTTCCTGCATTTCCTCTTTCAGCAAAGTCTCCCTAATCTCATGATAAGAAGGAGACAGGCGGCGGCTGGCGATTGTTGACAGGCGGCGGCCGGCGGCCAAGGAGACAGGCGGCGGCCGATGATGATTGACGAGAAGGGTGGAGTGGGAGAGCCGAGAGCCCTGCGGCGCTGGAGGAGATGAGATAGATGGAGTAGGGTTAGGTTCGGGGCAGCCTTACTCTCTTTTGGCAGCCCGACCCTTTTTTTTTTTCTTCATAAGAAAAACGACGTCGTTTTGGTAAAAGGAGACAGTTTTGCTCCTTTGCTTGGAATCGTACAAAAACGGTCTAAAAACGTGTTTTTATCCGATTTTATCGATTTCAACGATTTTATCACGCTTTTGACCGATTTTGAATAAAAAACGATTTTATTGTTGATTTGAAACGTTTTCCTACCCTAGAAACGTAAAATCGTACGATTTTACGCTTTAAAGCGCAATTTTGACTACACTGGGTACTACTTAAATCGATAAGCCTTTTTAAGGGTTCGGTGTGTTATTATTTGCTCCTTATTTGCGTATTTAATTATAGGATTTAATTAATTAGGTGTTATAATTTAAAATTAAACATACGCCTATTGAATGGCTACGTACCCGAGTAGTCGGGAATCGGGATCAAAGTCCACGTAGTTCGGTTATGTTGATAGGTTTTAGAAAGGGGACCTTAACACTTTTCTATTGATATGTGATTAAGATAAAAATTGATTTTCTTATTTAAGAGATGTAATTTGATATTTGTGATTTAAGGGGTGAAAATTTGTTAATTGGAATCAAACCTATTGGTTGCCTACGTACCCAAGTAGTCGGGATCAAAGTCCATGTAGTTCAGTAAAAATGAGAGATTTTGATGTTGGATCTCGCACAATGAAATGTGGGGAAAATTTGTTAGTTGGACTCGAACCAAAAGGTTGCCTACGTACCTGAGTAGTCGGGATCAAAGTCCATGTAGTTCAATCATTCTGAGAGGTTTGAAAATGTTGAGTCTCACACATTGAAATGTGGAGAAAATTTGTTAGTCGGACTCGAACCAATTGGTTGCTTACGTACCCGAGTAGTTGGGATCAAAGTCCACGTAGTTCAGTTAAAAATGAGTGATTTGTGAAGTGATCTTAACACGTTCTATTGATCGTGATTAACACAATAATTTTAGGTGTTGGGAAAAGTATTTTTGAAATTGAGTGGTTGGTAATTGGAGGAGATCTTAGGATTAAACAAAAACACACTTGTTCTATTGATATGTGATTTCACATTAAATGACTAGTTTAAAAAAATGTAACTAGATGAATAATTAATACGACATAATAAGGAGGATATGGAATATGGGTTGGGAAGCAAATGAAGTCTTCTTCGTCTTTAAACGGCTGATTCTAATCACAATTAGAGGACATTTTTGTATTAAGCCTTATTAAAAAGGTAAGATTTTGTGGGTTATTAATTTTCATAGTTGTTAAGCAGTTAGTCTAGTTGGTTAGATTGCTGATGTTTTTGAAGCCAGAGAACAAAGGTTCGAATGAGCAGAGACATCTTTTCTACATTTTCGTTTTCAAGGGGAGGGTATTTTGGTATGTTTAAGGGGTAAGTGTACAAACGAAATTTTGGAGGCTAGAGAACCCTAGCCGCTCAATCAGTCCCTCCCTTCACCTCCGTCACTATCTCATTTTTTCTTTGAAACGAGATCAGTAATAAAGAACATGAAAATGTTCTCACCCTTCAGAATCAAATCAGTGTTGGATTTGAAGTGTAAACCTTGTCCTGGTGATACTTTGAGGTATCTTAGGACTCGGTAAGCTGCCTGCATATGTGGTTGTCGAGTTGAATCTGATATTGGCTCAACTGTTTAATAACATATGCTATCTCTGGCCTAGTAACAGTGAGATAATGAAGTCTGCCTGCCAGCCTTTTATAACAGGCAAGATCTTTCAACAATTCTCCATCTCTTGCATTGAGGTTCACCTTGCAATCAATAGAACCTTTGCAATTCTTTGCATCAGCAAAGCCAGTATCTTCTAGCTGATCCATACAGTATTTCCTTTGTGAAACACTAATTCCAGTTGCATTTCTTGCAATCTCAAGACCTAGAAAGTATTTCAGGGGACCTGGATCTTTTATCTTGAATTCTTTCTTTAGACATTGTTTCACAGCTTCCAAATCACCTAGCCTAGGTCCTGCCAAGATGATTTCATCAACATACACAAGCAACACTACTATCCTGCTTTGAAACTATTTAAAAAACATAGAGTAATCAGAAGCAGACTGAGTAAAACCATTCTTCATCAATGATGTTGTAAGCTTGGAAAACCATTGCCTACTAGCCTGTTTCAATCCATATAATGACTTATTAAGTTTGCAAGCCATCCCATCTGTGTTACCTTCTACTGCAAGTCCTGGTGGTATTTCCATGTACACATCTTCCTCTAAGTCTCTATTTAAGAAGGCATTAGAGACGTCCATATGATCCAGGTTCCATTCTTTAATTGATGTCACTCCAAGCAATGTCTTCACAGTATTATTCTTTGCAACTAGAGAAAAAGTGTCCAAAAAGTCCACACCATAAACTTGTGTGTATCCTTTTGCCACTAATCTTCTTTTTGTTTGGTGGCAATCGACAGATATCCCAAGTATTGTTTGCAATGAGGGCTGCCAATTCTTCTTGTGCAGCTCTATTCCAATTCTCATCTTGTTGAGTCACTGCAAATCTTGTTGAGTCACTGCAAACGTCTTTGGCTCCAAATGGGTTGTCATACTAAGAGCATAGGCTCTCCTGTCTTTTGTCAACATGTCATAACCAACACAGTCATCCATGGGGTATCTGCTTACATACCCCAAATAACAATTCTTCAGCCTTGCTGGTAGGGTGATGTTTCTGCGAGGCCTTTCTCTTATTGGTGGTTCTGCTTCATATTCTTCAAGGGGCATCAATTCTTGCTCATGAAAATCACTCACAGAATCATCATTATCCATCTTATTAGCTACATCATTATCATCATCAGACTCATCAAACAAGACATCAGATGCATCAGTCACATGAGTAGGACTACTGACAAGTGAATGACTCCCTTGTGAAGAGCTATGACAAGGAAGAGGAATAGAAGCATTTGGTTTAGTGGAAGAGGAAGAAGAACTATTGATACGATCAGGATGAATTGATGGGTAACTATTGACATGATTGGAAGGTTGAGAGGATGGCTGCCGACATACTGGAAACTATCAGATGGAGGTGATGCAGATTGAGAGGATGGACTACTGACATACTGGAGACTATCAGATGGAGGTGATGCAAATGGAAAGAAGGAATTCTGGGAATTTGCATATAATCCTTCATCGTCACTTGATGGAACATGATTCTTAAAAGGTAAGATGTCCTCATTAAAGGTCACATTTCGTGACACAAAGAAAAATCATGTGAGTTTAAATCAAACAGTTTGTAACCTTTTATGTCGGCTGGCAAACCTAAGAAGATGCACTGTCTTGCTCTAGGTTCAAGCTTTGTTCTATCCTGGGAGTGAGTAGTAGGATAGTCTAAACAGATAAAAACCTTGAGATGTCCTAGGAAAGAAGGCAATTTGTGAAGTATTTGAAAAGGGGATTGATTCTATAAAACAGGAGTGGGTAGTTTGTTGATGATATAGACTGCATGAAGAACACAATCACTCCAAAATGACAAGGGGACGCCTGAATGAAATCTGCTAGCTCTAGCAACGTTGAGAATGGGTTGGTGCTTACATTCTACCCTCCCATTTTGTTCAGGTGCATATACACAGGATGATTCGGGCCTAATTGTATACTTTTTATCCCCATTTCTCTTTGATGTTTGTTGCAACTGAACTCCAAAAGGGTTGGTTTTACGCTAGGTTCTTGTGTTTCCAGTGTGTTTCATATTCTAACAGGTGAAACCAACCCCGGAGTAGAAAGTTGGAAGAAAAGGAGCAAAGACCAGGAAAAGAGGAGGAAACAGCATGTGTTCACGGTCAGCCATTAGAGTTCACGGTCTCCAGGGCCATGAACTGCAACCACAACCCGTGAACCAAGGAGCGTCCAGAGGGGGGTTTTGAGGTTGCTGATGCCAAGGCTGTTCACGGTCACTAAGACTGTGAACTGCAACCACAAACCATGAACCCCATATGTGAAGCGATGCATTTTGATCCATCTTACTGAGTTCAGGGACGCGTTTTGATGTTCACGGCCGTGAACTAGGGCCATGAACTGGGTTCGATCTCAGTATTAAGAGCTAGCTGAAAGGAAGAAGAAGGGGGGAGACCTAGTGTGAGAAACTTCTTCTTCAGATTTCGGAGTGAGAAAGTGACGAACCAAAGAAGAGGAGAAGCTAGGGTTTCATCTCCAAGCAAGGATTTGGGAGTTCCTCCCCCAAAGGAGGATCTCTTCAACACAAGGAGCAAGGCTTGCATCTCTTTGATGGTTTCCCTTTTCCTCTCTTGTGTTTTCCCTTCTCCTAGCATGGAGTAGTCACTTCTTTCACCTGGGTGTTTGTAAACCCTAGCTACAATTATGTGAATGCTTGTATGAATTGAATGATTAGTGTGTGGTTGTGTTTAATGTTAATTTGGAGGTATTATTCATGAATGATTGTGTTGTCTTGTGTGAAAGCCTATCAATCTAATTGCCATTCTAACCTAGGTAGAGAGAAAACCTCCTTCATTTCTTTGAAAGAATCTTGAAAGCTGTGTTTTCTTGGGTAATTCGTTGCCTCCTAGTTAGGTTAACACAAGGCAAACCTCCTATTTCGTATTAGCACTTAGGGTTTGGTTGTGGGTGGCCGTCTGAACTCCAATTCGAGGGTGAAGTCTAACCATTCCTTGGTCAATAGGTAGAGAGGGTCACATTAGTGGCTTGGATCTTATCCCATTTTCTCAACCTAGAGACTAAGAGGGTAGCTTTGGCTTCTTGTTACACTTCCCTGCGGTTTATAACCCCCTCACCACACACGGTCATTCGATCCTTCAAGTCATAATTGCTAGCTAGGGGGAGCAACACCCGGGTGAAGCCTTCTCAATTAGTGTCAGATCGATTTCATCTTTGCAAAGTACTTTAGCTTCGGACCTTTGTTTTTACCAAAACTAATCCGCTAGATAATGTTTCAAACAATCAAAGTAGCAGTACATGCGCCGGCCTAGGTCGATATTTAAACATACTTGCCCTATATTGCACCCATCTAAGGTTTATACTTGGGCCTTAGGTGGGATTTTATTGTGATAGTCAGAGCGAGTCACAGGACATCTCATTTTCAATTCCCATTTCAGTGTAAAAGTCACAAATTGAAGATTCTTTCCCCTGGTCACTCCTGAATCTCTTTATAGTTTGAAATATTGTGTTTTGATCATGTTGCAAAAACCAATAAGAAGGGATCTGGTTTCAGACTTATGGCTCATGAGGTAAATCAAAACTGCTCGAGAATGATCGTCAACAACAATGAAAAAATCTGAATAGCCATCGTGAGATTCAATAGCTAATGGACCACAGGTGTCCACATGAATTAAATCAAAGATGTCTGAAATCAAAGATGATCATCAACAACAGTGAGAAACCAGGTTGAAAGTAAAATTGGGGACCTGCAGGACATTGTGAAGAAACCGTCCTACAGAAAGCCTAACTAATCCTACATGACTAACTAGAAATTTGGCTTTGTTGGGGAGGTAGACATAGACATCAGACACTGGAAGACACTTATGAAATAAATGAAGGGAACAGACTATATGATCCGATGCACCCGTATCAAGTATCCAAGCTGAAGACAAAGTAGAAGTAGTTGAGATTCAGTAAGAGGACAAGAAAAATTTACCTACAGAATTGAGGAAAGTAGGAAGATGAGGAGTAACAGAATATGCCTTGTGATTAAGTGATGGGCTCTGAGGTGATGTTGGAGAAGTGGAGTTGGACATCTGCAGAATGCCTCTTAACCTGCTCATTTCTTCTGGTGTAAACCCTCCACTAGGATTAGTAATCATGTTTCCAAATTCAATATGTAACCCCTCAGACTGGCTACCTTCCTCTGATCCAACAGTTTTCCCAACAGAACCAGCAAACCGCCTTGCATTCTCTGCAGCTTCTCTATCATATCTCTTTTTCTTAAGCCTCCAGCAGTCCTTGATTACATGGTTAGTCTTCTTGCAGTAGTTGCAGAATAACCCTTCTCAATCAATCCTAGCATGTGTTTCCCTACTACCAGTCCTCGAAGAAGGATTACTCAAGTGGCTACCACCAACAGCTAAAGCTACTGACTGAATGGACTTAGATTTATGGCTACCATAAGCTTTGAGCTTCTATTCATGTTGCAACAGATCATCAAATGCCATCGCCACTATAGGGAAAGGTTTCGTAAGCAATAATTGAGTCTTAATCTGATCATACTCGGGATTTAACCAAGCAAGAAATCGAATTAAGTAGTTAGTGTTCTATTTATTCTTGAAAGCCTCCACTGCTGCACAAGTTATCGGGTTCCCAGGAGCACATTGACAAGGTACAACGAGATTGAATTGACTGTACTCCTCCTAGTAGCCTTTCATATATGTGTAATATTGGGTGATTACCTTGCTTAATATGATGAATGTCATCTTCCAAGTTAGCCAATTTCAAAGCACTAGTATGGCCATATCTGCCTTTCAACTCATTCCATAAAACCTAGGCATTGTCATGACTAAGAACACTACGAGCTATATCTTTCTGTAAGGCATTTGTATTCCAGCAGAGAACAATCGTATTACAAGCATCCCAAACATGAAACAATGGATCAGTTCTGATTTGGAGCAGGAATAATTCCATCGATGAAACCCAGTTTGTGTATCATTTTCAAGACAACCCTTATAGTCTTAGACCACATTTGATAATTCGGACCATCTAAGACCATAGGAATGACTGATTGAGCTAGTTTTTCGTTAGGGTTGATATAGAAAAGGTTACCAAAGTTTAGATCTGAAGCAGCTCCTCCAGATCCATTTCAAGCAGAGGTAGTGCCAGGTCCATTTCTAGCAGTAGTGTTGTTGACGTTGCTTCCATCAGTATACTATCTAAATTGAAGATGAGGTCCACTGAATTGTGGTGTTTGAGGAGGTGGGTTCGTCCCTGATCCTCTGTTTTCCTCCATTGCCCTAGATTTGCTCTGATACCATATAGAAAAGGTGTAGAAAGGAGGAAGGGTTTTGGAATCCTCAGCGTTCTTCTGCTGGGTTTCTTTTTATTTATAGCGTTCAGGGTTTACTGTTTAACCACTGGTAAGAATGACGTGGTTTAACGCCATTTCTCTAAAGTAGAGAAGTAAATAGTAATAACATAAATCCAAGACTTCGTCGTTCCTCTCTTGAATAGCTCCAGTTGATCACGAACCGGCTCCCACATCCGAAACGTTTCACCCAAACTATTCTTCATCTGAGACAGAAACGAGCGGCTTTCCCGCCACTCCATTATGCACAATCTGTTCCTGCAAATTCAAATCAATCAATCCTTTTTCCCTTATACTTCTTCACCCCTTTCTCTATTTTCTCTATTCTGGAAACAACGTGGGGGAAGGAAGAAAGAGACAACGACAATGAATGATGCCCACAATGGTAATGGCAGCGACATAGAAGGTAAGAGATGTCTCTTCCCATTGCATATCAATTTTATGGTTTGAATGTAGGTTTTTGTTGGTTTTAAACTGAGCATTTTTTGGATTTTGACCGCGAGAAGGAAGGGGGGAAAGACAGAGGCGGGTGATACGCCGGCGATGATAATGGCGATGGCCACAACAGTAAGAGGTAGGCGTTTCTCGGGTTTGCATGTCACCTTTTTTTTGTTTTGTATGGGATTTCCATATCTAATTTTTATTTTTGTTTTGAAATTTGGGGTTTCTAATAGAGGAGAGGAGAAGGACAAAGCTCGGGCGACTTCAATGCTGATTATGGCGCCAGTGTCAGGGAAAGAGCCGACTGCGGCGGCTTGCAATTAGGGTAAAGATTTTTCTTTTATTGTTTTAGTATATTTTTTATTTTGGATTTCAACGAGTTTCTGAGTTGTCTTTATTGGTTTTCGATTATAGATGAAGTAAAGGAGGCAGTGGGAATGGAAGGAAAAGAAGGCCACCGGTCGCTCTTAGTTTCGTCCGAGGCGAGAATGCCGACGGACGCTAAATCTTCTTTTGGTGAGTTTTTTCTTAGTTGTGGATTGTGTTTCGGTTTGATTGGGGAGTATTTCAGTGGTTGCAGTGGTGTGTTTGTGGCTACTGTTTTGGATGAACATATAATAGCGATAGTAGTTTATTGGCTTGATCTAGGTTTCGAAGATTTTGAATTCGGGGGTTTTGGGAGATCTGGTTTGAATGGACATAAGATTTGGTGGTGTTCTAGACTCAAATTATTAATTATTATGAAGCTACAAATTTAAAAAAATGAATTTTAACATGATAGATTAAAATATGTTTGGTTTGTGGTGATAGTGTAGCTAGGTGATTCGAATATGGAAATTGTGTGTTGAGGTGGTTTTTGGTTTTAGGCGTTCTGTTTTGTGATGAAAGACTATGGAAATTTGGGATGTAGAGTTTTGGAGCTTTTGTTTGATTTCTTTTTGGTATATTTGGGGGATTTCGAACAAAAACAACAGATACTGGAATACCTCTGAAAGTTTAAGTCAAGAGTCATGCGATTATGTTAATTAGATATGTTTTCTAACTTATGATTTTGATGTTAATTTAGTTTTTTAAATGAGTATACTAAGTAAAGCAAAGAAGTCGAAGACAAACTATAAATGGTTTTATTTGTGATACGCGCCTAAACATCGAAGTGCTTGAATGAGCAAAACTCAAATAGAAGTAGGAAGGAAGTAAAGCAATATGGTTTAGTTGATTGCTTCATCGTTATAGTGAAATTTCCATTTTGTGCTTTGCTTAAAGTTTCGATTAGGTCAATATTGTTCTTAAAACCGTTTTGTTGAAGAGATGTTGAAGTAGAGGTGGTATAGAAATGATAGATGATGGTGATGATTAGGTAATGAGATACCAACCTTGTTGCTTGTAGTTTAACGATGAATCTGCATCCTTTTCCTCAACTTCTGTGGATGTTTAATTGCTTCCTTTGTAATTTATTGATGCTGCCTCCTTTTCCATTTTTTAGCCTATTTTGTTGTTGTGCGGGTTTGTGAAGAAGCAGCAGCCGTTGAAGTAGAAACTTGAGTTTTTTCTCGTCTCTTTTGTCTATCTTTGTGGCGCTAAGTGGCTATGAAAAGAGTGGAATGAGAATTTTGTGGAGTTGTTTGTTTGTCTTTGATTTGTTTGTGTGTTGTTGTAGCCAAGAAGAAAAAGAGAAGCAGAGATTTCGCAGAGGGTTCTGTTATGTTCTTGGTGTTGTCTGTCTGTTTGTGGGTTTTGAGCAAGCAGAAGAAGAAGAAAGAGCAAGTAAGAAGAAGAAACTTTAAAGGGAATTTGTGGTATCGTTTTTTTTTTTTTTTTGTCTTTGTTTCTTTCGGTCGATCGGAGAAGAATTCTTTTTTGGTTCAGAGGGAGAAAAGAAGTAAGAAGTCGCCCCCTATTTTTGTCCGAGTTTTGGTCCTCTATGTATAAGAAAGGATAAGAAAGAATAGTGAGCAGAGACGTGGGGAAGAAGAAAAAGGCTCCCTCTTCTCTGTACCTCAAAAGCTCTCTTTTATAATAGAAAAACGCACTATAGCTTAGACTTGTGGTGTAATTTGATTGGTCTTGAGGGTAGTAGTCCAACTATATTTTTCTGATTGGTTTTTTGGGTTAGTATACCCTATGTTCGATTGGGCTTGGCAGGGGTTGATTTTGGGTTTTGATATGATCCCAATTGGATCAATCTTGAAGTTGGAATTGCTTGAGGAAGAAGGACGTGGAGTTTGGGAGAAGAAGAAAGGAATTTGGCTAAGTGTTGGGTCAGGTTTGAGGTACCTACTTTGGGAGCTCATATCTCCCAAACCATTCAATGAAAATGTAAGTTTAAGGGCTCAATGTGAACTTCAAGTCGTTATAATTCGATTGAAATTTCATGGAGCTCGAGGAGATGCCAGGAAGGATTTTTATCAAGTCTCACAAAATGCTATGAAGGAACCTGGAAACTGTCCAGATTTGGCTAAGGCAGAAACTGAGTTCAAGATGCTATCTTTGAAGACCTATAACTTGAGTTTGGGAGATTACTTCGAGCTGATTCAAGTTGGAGGAGACAGAGGAAGTTCCCTTATACAACGACAAGGGATTGGGTGAGATCGAATCATCTAGGAAGACTATTTTCGAGGGCTTCAAAGAAGCTACCTCGCACTGCCAGTAATCCGAGTCCCACAAGGATTCCTAATTCTATTCGGATTATGATTGTAATTCAGTTTCCTTGCTTAGTTAGGTTAGTTTCAATCCTTATTCTAGTTTGTTTGTAAGTGTGTAAGCCTATAAAAGGCCTCAAATTCGTTTTGTATCAGGCAGATTGCATTGAATAAGAAAACCCCAAAATTGAACAACTTGCGAGTTGATTGTTGAGCTTAGGTTTTGGTTGCGATCAAACCGAGGAAAATTGAGTCTATTAGCTGAGCTTTTCACCCTCAGTTACTCGAAGACAACCCTATATCTCGAGTGCTTCTTCCCAGGTGTGAAGAAACCCTCAAATTCCATCTGTTTTGGTGCTCGAAACTGGCTACTTAGGCTGGTTTTGGGACTCTGTTTCGTCAGGAGCAAGAAAGAGGCCTAATTCAATTGAATTGAGGCCTGTGCTGCGTTGATTCTGATCTTACACCCTCCCAGGGGCGTATTAAGTGGTATCAGAGCCCCGTTCTACACAGGGCAAGTACGGAAAATTCTAAGGAGGGCGACGGCGCCGGAGTTGCGCACTGGACGCGGTCTCGAGGCCCTGTTTCAGAGGAACCCATGCTGCTGTCGGAAAGGAAGAAGAAGAAGAAGCAGACGGCGGGAACGTCCCTGCAATCAACCGAAGTCCTTTCCTCGACAACATACAACGAAGAAGAAGGCGCAATGGGGGAAGGCCGCGCCATTACCATGACTAAACTACAACAGTTCTTCCTAGAACAGGTAGTTGCCCTGTTCCAGACCCAGATGAATAGACAGGACGAAAAATTTAAGGAATTGTCGACTAAATTCGACAATCTCAACCAAAGAGTGGAGGACCTAGGTCAATGAGGGAGGAAACGTCCTAGGGAAGCGGCAGCAAATCCAAATCGAGTGCGGGCTGAGGTCGATTTTCCGCCGCCGGAGAATGTGGAAGTTCCACCGGAAAACCCAATTCCAGAAGCCGATCGAGTCCTCGCAGAACGTGTTCAGGACTTGGAGCGCCAACTAATGGCTCTGGAAATCCCATACGATGCCCGTCCAATCAGGAATCGACGACCATTCGAGAATCACCGGATCGAGCACGACGGTGATGAAATTCCAGTATCGGAGCTTCGGGGGATTAAACTAACGATTCCCACTTTTCACGGCACCAATAGTGTTTCAGCTTACCTGGACTGGGAGCACAAGATCCTTCTGTTTTTTCAATGTGGAAGTTATTCCGAAAACCAGAAGCTCCTGTTAGCTACCTACGAGTTTCAAGACTACGCCGCCACCTGGTGGGAACAGGTACAAGTCCGACGACGGCGTAATGCAGGCACCCGTGACGACTTGGGAAGAACTGAGAGGTCTGATGCGAGACAAATTCGTACCTGCATACTACTGGCGAGAATTGCACGAGTCTCTTCAAACCATTCGCCAAGGAACTCGTTCTGTCGACGAGTTTTACAAGGAGCTCGAACTCCTCCTGACCAGAGCTGACGTCCGGGAAGATTCGGAGGCCACAATCTCGCGATTTCTCTGCGGATTGAACAAGGAGATCAGGTATGAGCTGGAGCTTCGCCATTATGTCGATTTGGATGAAGCCATCCACTTGGCAATGAAGATTGAGCGGCAACTGAAGCAGAACGCGGTACGCTGGTTTTCAACCCCCGATAGAGTAGTCCAGCAGAGCCAACTCCGATCGCGAGTCCGGTCACAATTCGACCTCCAAACTCGAAGCCAGTGGTGACCCAAATTGGACAAGGGCGTGCTGGAGTCCCTACGAGTAAGATTGAATGCTTCAAGTGCGGAGGAAAAGGCCATAAGTCCTTTCAATGTCCAAATCCGAAATCTATGATCTTGAGGGAAGGAGAACTTGACGATGAAGAGGAGGACAAGGCATTGGATCGTGAATAAATTGAAGAAGAGGTGGACGAGTCAATCGAGATGGAAACGCCTGGAGGCAGCCTACTTGTCAATCGACGAGCTCTCACCCTTGAAACCATAACTGAAACTCTTCAGCGTGAGAGTCTGTTTCACACTCGTTGCAAGGTACAAGGGAAAACAGCCTCTATGGTTATTGATGGCGGTAGCTGCACGAACGTCGTCAGTCTGGAGATGGTTAGAAAGCTCGGCCTGAGCACGATGAAATACCACGAGCCTTATAGCCTGCATTGGCTCAACGACCATGGAGCGGTGAAAGTCACAAAGCAGGCATGGGTTGAATTTGAGATCGATGAGTACAAGGATCGAATTCTCTGTGACGTGGCTCCAATGCACGTCGCACACATTCTCTTGGGACGACCTTGGCAGTACGATTGAAGCGTTACACACCATGGCCGGCAAAACTGTTACACGTTCCAGTTCGATGGAAAGAAACTGAAGTTGAGTCCACTATCACCGGCCGAAGCTAGAGCCGATCAACAACAATTGGAAACAAATCGGAGCAAAGAAAGGCAGGAAAAAGGCGAAGGCGCTAGTTTGATAGCTCGGAGGCTAGTACTCACGACAATCAGACGACAACGCACTCCACCGCCATGTTCAGCACACCCCTGTTCTTCGCCGACGACGGAGCAGGGGAGAAGAGAGGGGTATTTCGTTGGAGAGTTCGGTGAAGATTCGAACTCGGGGAAAGGTGCTAACACGTTCCAAATTGTGCACGGAAACTCTAAAACTAGTTGGTTTGACACGACAATAGCTGGATTGCAACATCCGATTCGAGCTCAAAGTGCCCTGAACACGAGCAAACACGACCAGAAAATGTGCGAATCGGTTGGACCGATTGGGCATGATTCGACACAGGTGGGTGATGCGAAAACGTCCGCCTGTGTCCCAGGAAGCTGTTGAAGTCATCCAATCCGCCCGACGAAGCGCGGATTGAAAAGCCCCAATTTTCTATTGGGATTTCTGGGATCGGAAAATTTAAACAACGGCGGCGGCGGGAAAGAAAGAATGCGATTGTCGTCGCTGTACATGATGATTCGACGCACGGGACCTAGCCAGAAGTTCGATTCAAGGGCTGACGAATCTCTTGGTGACCATGAATTGGCCTGGAGATGCCTGGAGAAGAAAACCCCAATTTCGGGCCTGAAGAACAAAGCCTTACTCTTTTTGAACAGGGGTTTCGAGCAGCTCCCTTTTGATCACATTTGGAGCCAGTTCTGTGTAGATTATGATCGAAGGGCAGCTCAAGCTTTGAGGACAAAGCTTTTTCAACAGGGGGGGCCTGATATGATCCCAATTGGATCAATCTTGAAGTTGGAATTGCTTGAGGAAGAAGGACGTGGAGTTTGGGAGAAGAAGAAAGGAATTTGGCTAAGTGTTGGGTCAAGTTTGAGGTACCTACTTTGGGAGCTCATATCTCCCAAACCATTCAATGAAAATGTAAGTTTAAGGGCTCAATGTGAACTTCAAGCCTTTATAATTCGATTGATATGTCATGGAGCTCGACGAGATGCCAGGAAGGATGTTTATCAAGTCTCACAAAATGCTATGAAGGAACCTGGAAACTGTCCAGATTTGGCTAAGGCAGAAACTGAGTTCAAGATGCTATCTTTGAAGACCTATAACTTGAGTTTGGGAGATTACTTCGAGCTGATTCAAGTTGGAGGAGACAGAGGAAGTTCCCTTATACAACTACAAGGGATTGGGTGAGATCGAATCATCTAGGAAGACTATTTTCGAGGGCTTCAAAGAAGCTACATCGCACTGCCAGTAATCCGAGTCCCACAAGAATTCATAATTCTATTCGGATTATGATTGTAATTCAGTTTCCTTGCTTAGTTAGGTTAGTTTCAATCCTTATTCTAGTTTGTTTGTAAGTGTGTAAGCCTATAAAAGGCCTCAAATTCGTTTTGTATCAGGCAGATTGCATTGAATAAGAAAACCCCAAAATTGAACAACTTGCGAGTTGATTGTTGAGCTTAGGTTTTGGTTGCGATCAAACCGAGGAAAATTGAGTCTATTAGCTGAGCTTTTCACCCTCAGTTACTCGAAGACAACCCTATATCTCGAGTGCTTCTTCCCAGGTGTGAAGAAACCCTCAGATTCCATCTGTTTTGGTGCTCGAAATTAGCTACTTAGGCTGGTTTTGGGACTCTGTTTCGTCAGGAGCAAGAAAGAGGCCTAATTCAATTGAATTGAGGCCTGTGATGCATTGATTCTGATCTTACACCCTCCCAGGGGCGTATTAGGTTTTGAATTATATTGACTGGGTTTGCCCCGTTGACTTTGGGCTTTGACCTGGATTGGTCCCTAACCTGCTGACGGCATTGACTGTGGGCTTTGGGTTTGACTTGAGCCCAATTTTTGTAAACTAGATTTGACTAGTTGACTTTGGGTCTGATCTAGGTCATTTTATTTTGTACGATTGTAATGAATTATAATTGTGTGAGGTTAGTAATTCCCATGTAGAATAATGATAGTTTTAATAAAAGTTCTTTACCTTTATTTTCCTTTCATATCATTCTAAAACCGAGGCCCAAATTCTCAAAGTCAATTGTTGATGGATAACAAATATATTGAATTGATAAAAGTTAGCTATTGCTAAACTTGTTTAACCTTGTGCCAAGCCAACCTCGTTTAATCAAGACAAAATAATGGCATATGTCACCAAGATCCAAGTTCCAAGCAAAGGATGGTTTAAGGTTTGCTATTGCTAATCCAAAACAATGTGAGCTCTCAACTCCTTTTAATTGGTAGCCATAATTAGTAAATTGCCCGGACAAAATGTAGTGTATACAGTTGCCTCCTTTGTATGTTCTCGGCTAAGAGAGGTATACAGAGTTCCCTAAAGCACCACATTTTTTATAGTGTTAGGGATGAGTCTATTGTTTGATAACGACGATTCATTCAAATTGTTTGGGATAAAACTAGCTAAAAAAGTTGAAAGATGGTATAAGAAAATGCTCAAGTTGTCGGCATATAACAAGATGAACAAATTGAATTAAAATTCAATCATGATGTTTCGGGATATGACGGACTGAACATTTGTTGATGGCAATTATAGGATTGTCCGGGATATGACATGCTAGACATCTTTTAGACAATGCAATCAAGTTGTTCAGGATATGACGGGCTGAACATTTGTTGATGGCAATGCGATAGGGTTTTTCGGGATATGACATGCTAGAAATTTTTTAGACAATACAATCAAGTTGGTCGAGATATGACATGCTAAACATTTGTTGATGGCAAAGCTCTCAGGTTGTCCGGGATATAACACGCTAGACATTTTAATAGACAATGCAATCAAATTGTTCAGGGTATGACATGCTAAACATTTATTGACGGAAATGCGATAGGGTTGTCCAGGATATGACATGCTAGACATTTTCTAGGCAATGCGATCAAATTGTTTAGGGTATGACCTGCTAAATATCTATTGATCGCAAAGCTCTCGGGTTGTCCGCGATATGACATGTTAGACATTTAAATGCATGGTGATAATGAGTATGAGAGTGTTTTGTGAGGCAGTCATGGGATGAGTATTGTTAATGAATGATAATGTTGTGTCATGGAATATAGTTGAGGGAAAGAGTGTGACAAAGCCTGATTTTATTTCTTATGGCGGTAGTCTTATTTGGATTTTTTTGTCCAGTGGCAGTATAGACTGGTTTGGCCTTTTTTATATCATGGTGGCCTTATGGCCTAGCTTGAATTTTTTCCTGTGATGGTATAACTTGGTTTGGTTTTTTTCCATGGCAGTAGGACCTATGTTAGTATTTAGCTATCTTGGCGGTCAGTTCTGAGTTGGTATTAGGTATCTTAGCGGTAGGGCCTGAGTTGGTATTTAGGTATCATGACGATATGGTTTATTTTGTGCTTGTTGTGATCCTAGTAGCGTATAGCTTGAATAATCATGTATGTCATGGTGATAAAGTTCATGAGACTATGACGAAGGTTAACTACACCACAGGTGGTATACAGTTGTGTCCTTGACAGCAGTCGGTTGAGTCTAGGTAGATGTTAGGTACGTGCCATATTTGATATTGGTAAAGATTTGAATTTGACTTCAGCGTGATCTGAAAATGCAAGGTATTTTGTGATATGATATGATGCTAATGCAAGGTGTTTTGTAATTAGTCATCTGATGAATGATGTTAAATGATTGTGCGAAGAGCATGATGATGTCTTGAAAATATGCAAAGGGAAGAGTATGATCCCTAATAATGGCTTTGATATTGTTGACACCTGAAATTAATTTGGCCTAAATTCAATGCCGCAATTATTAGTCTTGGCATTTAATTCGATACCGCATGACAAAAATGGTGTCGTTTGGAGACAAGCAACGCCGCAGCGAGATCCAACGGTGTCGCACAACTAGAAAATGACACCGCAAGGAAACTCAGCGGTACCGAGATACTTGAAACGACATTGTTTACTAGAAAAAAATTGTTGTGAGACATGGGATTGGTATTGTTGTTGGAATAGGAGTGTGTTATTTTTTATTCTTTATCGGAGGAGAGAGAAATGACACCGCGTAGAGACAAGCGGCATCACGGATGGGTAAAACGATAGCGAGGATTAGAAAATGGTACCGCAAGTAGGCTCAACGGTACCACTGTACTAGCAAACGACAGTGTTTAAAATAAAAAACAGTGTCGCGAAAGGAAAAGCAAACTGAGCCGTTTTGGCGCTAACGATGTCATTGGTCAACACACAAGTTTGACTGCAGGTCAACAGTGATGGCCGGCTTAATTAATTCATGTTTTTAATGATTATTTACGACGGTGTCATTTAGTTGAAAACGATGCAGCAAGAGGTGTCAACAACACCGGGGATAAGAAAACGACAGTGTTTAATATAAAACAATGTCGCGGAGAAAAAACAAACGAAGCCGTTTTGGGGAAGGAAACGATACCGCGAGTAAGACCAACAATGCCGCAGTAGTTAGGACGACAACGTTTAATATTAAAATGATGTCGCTGGTAGAATCAAGCGGGGCTGTTTAGATAAAAACAACACCGCTTAAGGCATCAACAGCGCCGCGATATTACTAAGTGATGTCGGTTAGTTAGAAACCATACCACAGCGGGTTGGATTTTGGCGAGGCCCGGCAAGCCCAACGACACTGCAAGACGAGAAAAACGATACCGTTCGGTAAAGAACAATGTCGCGGAATATAAAGCGACATTGTTTGATGGGACCGAGATGAGGTGGTTCAAGGTCGGCATCGATTAGTGAAAAGCGATGCCGCGGTATTGGTGAGCGACGTCGTGTGATTAAAAACAATGTCACGAGGTTCATGATATTGTCATGGATGATGAGAACGATGTTATGAACGAAGGAGGTTTATTCAATCAGTTTATAGGGGTGAGACGGCATCGTTGCATGAACAAGGTTGTAGGATTTGGCTTAACGTCGTTTTGCCAAGTTTCTGCGTAGCGAAACGGTTTTGGGGACACGTGATTATCTCGCAACAATGAGTAAGTCACCCGCACGGTTGACAGGAATGAAGACGTGGGAGACAAATGAGCGAAGGCGGTTACTACGACTACGGGCAGAAGATTCCGGTATAAACATCAGGATTTGGCTTAACGTCGTTTTGCCAAGTTTCTGCGTAGCGAAACGGTTTTGGGGACACGTGATTATCGCGCAACAATGAGGAAGTCACCCGCACGGTTGACAGGAATGAAGACGTGGGAGACAAATGAGCGAAGGCGGTTACTACGACTACGGGCAGAAGATTGCGGTATAAACATCAGGAAGAGAGAGAAGCTCAAGAAGACAAAATCAAATCTCAAACTGCACAGTCGCAGACTTACCTTTTTCTCTCTAGTTTCGTAGAAATTCTCTGTCAAAGACCTCCTTTGCAGAGTCGTAGTAGTCATCGTAGTCGTAGTCATAGTCGCGGAGCTCTCCAGAGGAACCTCCATAGGAGTAGAGGTAACGTAACTTAGAACACTCCTGGTTTGGTTTCTCGTTTCTCGTCGAACACCCTCATTCGAACGTAGTTTGGAGAGGTGGTGAACCGAGTAACGGTTGTTCTTGGTTAGAAGTCAAAGGTGCATCGATCAAATTAACATCGCCAACGCCGGCGGTGGATATTTGACGATCGTCTTGGTTTCTATTTAACCGATCAAATCAACAGCACCGAAATTCGGCGGTGGATATTTGACGGTTGTGTTGACTTTGTGTTTTGTGTTTCCTTAAAAACAGAGCGCATTGAACACGCGAGTTTCGCCATCGAAACAAATTGGCACACCTGGTGGGACCCGTGTGTTCAAATTGCTCCGCGACGGAGGAATCATGAGGGCGATCTTCCAAAAACTTCGGTGGAGAAAGAGCAAATGGTCAACGTGGAGATTGACCAAATTGGCCGTTCAAACAGCGGTTCGAGCAACGATGCCAGAGGGGAAGTGCCAGCAGTGGCGCAAACTGCCGACCAGTGTGAAATAGCGTGCATGCTCCGCCAAGTCATGGCTGATAACCAACAGGTAAAACTTCACGTAGCTTCTTTGGATGGACGTCTTGAAGGTCTTAGCTCTCGGATTGATAGACGTGTTAGCCAATTGGTTGAAGTCGTAGATAAAAACATAATGGATTTTGAAAGTAACATACGTGATTTTAATGAGTTCAGAGAGTTTTTTAGTAGGCCAGTGGCACAAACAATGGCTTTGCCGTTAAGCAGCGAGAATCCGTTACACAATGACAGTGGCACCAATAACTTTCCGATCAATGGCGGCCGAGATACTCAACCGAGACAGGGTGTTCCGCCGACTCAGTGTTGAACCCAACAACTCCATCGAGAGTAACTCTTGGCGAGACCAACACTGCGGCTAACACTCCTGTTGAGCCGCCACCAGTGCACAATGTGGGTCCACAAAATATCCTGGAAGCCAGACTCTACATGGCTCCGATGAGTGGTGTTGTTGGTGGAGGAACGAACAACAATGATAATGTTCCGTCACGCGGCTACCAGCAAAACGTGCCTCCTCCTCCAAACGGGTTTGGCATGGATCCTGGGGGATTGGTACCACAAGGGGGGCAACTCGGGGGGCAAGAATTAATGTCATTCGAGATCAGGTAGCACAACTACTGGCGGATCAGTTTTGTATAGGGATTAGACCAACGATGCCGCCAGTGTACCGAAAACCATATCCGGATTGGGTAGATAGATACTACCCCTTTCCACGTGGTTTCCGTGTGCCTGATTTCATCACCTTCAATGGAACTGGAGATCAGTCCACCGTCGAACATGTTGGACGATTTACTGTCCAATGCGGTGATGTAAGTGATTTCTTAAAATTGTGTTTGTTGGGCAATTCGTTGACCGGTCCCGCATTCGCGTGGTATGCCAACTTGCCATCGAACTCGGTTCAAATGTGGCAGCAAATGGAACAAGTGTTCCATTCTCAGTGCTACCATTCTGAGCCAGAAGTAACAATGGCAGACTTGGCACGAATGCGCCAACAGCCAGGAGAAACAGTGGAGCACTTTTTTTTAACCAATTTTAAGAACGCAAGGAATCGTTGTTTTGTAAACTTGATAGAACGCGAGTTTGTTAAACTTGCTCAAGGTGGTTTAAATTTTGAGCTACGTAAGAAATTTCAAGACATGGAATTTTCAGATCTGTTCCAGTTGATGTCCTGTGCTGTTAGGTACGAGTCTCTTCTCCATGAAGAAGAACATAAGAGAAGTGGCTCCCGTGGACAATATTTCCCTAATTTTGAAAACTATGGTGTGAATAACGTCGACAACGATGTTGATGAGGTTGAAGTTGATTTGGCCGAGATTGTGCAGGGGAAGCCATATGTGTGTGCTTCTCTAGCCAAGGCCGATGGAGAACCATAAGTTGGAAAACAAAATCGTGCTCCAATTCAAACTAGGAAATATTCCTTTGATGTTTCGAAATCAGAGTTGATTTCGACCACCTTTACAAAGATGGTCAAATTAAGTTAACTGGGGGGGCATACTATCCATGCAGCCAAAAAATTAAAAGGGAAACGATATTGTAAATGGCACAACAGTGCATCTCATTCAACTAGCATGTGTGTTGTGTTTCGCAACGTTTGTGTAGGATGCGATTGAGAAAGGCCGCTTCAAGTTCCCAGAGCCGAGGAAGAAGGCCATGATTGTCGACACAGACCCTTTCCCATACGTTGTCAGCATCAACATGGTCAATCTCGATTTCTCTAAGATCAACCTCCCACGCTTCAAGTTGGTGCTGGATACAACGCCACCGCCAAGTGGTAGTTCTGATGTGGCCCGGGGTGCTTCATCCTCCCAAGCGCAAGACGGGCCATGCCTGGATCCAGCAGAGGAAGAGAAGTTATGTGCCCAGTGTCGCGGAAAGCTAAACATTGGGGGAGCAGGACCGAGCCAGTCGGTCCACCAGAGATTGGGACCACGACAGTTCACAGAGAGGTACCCCTCGTATGAACGCAATGTCGAAGGAGTACGTGCACTTGCATGGGAAAGAGGGCAACGTAGACAGTGGGTTGCTCAAAGTGCCCCACCTTTCAAAAGTTTGCCTTTTGGACTTGCCCAACCTGTGAGAGGTTCCCCACTGGTCAAGAGAACCTTCAGGATGCCAAATGTGCCACATGGTGGTTGGCACACCTACGACGTCCGTCGTCAGCAGCCCATCGCGGTTGACGGGATGACAAGGACGCAGTATCGAAGGTACCTCCGCAAGAATGCTCAAGGAAGGAGGATTGCAAACTTGCAAGAGAATGTGAACGTGGAAAACTCTGCCACGGGTCTGAGAGTGACTGTGGCCAGTGCTGGAAAAGTTGTCGAGGACAAGCTGGACGGGAACGATCAGGGAGTCCCGGGAGAGGCTGAGTACGATGCTGAGTTGGATGACTCCTTTATCGAAGAGGAGATGCTGGAATTGGATGAGCCGAAGTTGAAATTCGATCGAAAAAACAAGGATGACAATGATGAAAACCAAGGTGCACCCATGACGATCCTGTTTGGAAGTCTACCAACGGTGGTGGTGAACAACTACATCTTGCCTTTGATTTTCCACATTGATTTGGAAAATCAGGGAGAGGATGGCGAGGTCGTGATGGAGGTTGAAGAGGTCAACGTTGCTGAGCTGGTGAGCGGTTTTGCTCAGCTGACTTTAGAGGAGGAGAATGAGGAGCCAGCAGCGGCGGAGCTTGTTGGCGAGTATGCGGATATGCCAATCGAGGCAGAGCCGTGGAGTGCAATGATGGCTCGCACAAATGGCCGAATTGATTTGGCAGTAGAGTTAGCCAAGTGGAACAAGAGTTCGCAGCGGATCTTGAAAGAGCTGTACAAAGCAGGCCACAAGGCTGTTGGGCTACTGGGCGAAGATGGGGGAAGATATCTTTTTTACGTGTTGTACCAAGGCCCGAAAGAGTCAACAAGTGTGCCAGTGGAGAACACCACGTGAGGATCAGAGTTTGACAAGGTGGATAAATCTATCCGGGTTGCAGAAGCGAAGGGGAAAGTTGTGGACGAAGGAGCCATGGGTAAAAAATCGAACAGGGTCGTTGTTTTCAACGAGCCCGAGCCGAAGATGCTGCGTCATTTGAGGCCTCTCTACATCAAGGCCACACTTGATGACGTACCAAGGTCGAGAGTCTTAGTTGACAATGGCGCTGCAGTAAATGTGATGCCAACAAGGATGCTGAAGAAGTTGGGCAAGAGTACTAATGACTTGATCCAAACGGAAGTGTTTGGGACAAGCTTCAATGTCGGGTCCACTTCTGCCCGGGGGAATCCTCCCAGTCGTCGTGGGAGTTGGATCATAGAAGCGGATGAATGCTTTCTTTGTTGTGGGTGGGATGATAAGCTACAACGCACTACTTGGCCGGGATTGGATCCACGCCAACAAGTGCGTTCCTTCATCACTGCATCAGTATTTGATGCTCTGGAATGAAGACGGTGTCGTTGAGATGGTACAGGCTGACACAAGGTTGTTTTCCGTTGGGGCCAACGTGGCTGAAGCTTATTTGTACCATGGAGATTTTGGGCCACTCGAAATCAGGTGCGAGGATCGAGGAACGTCCAATGTCATAGTGTCAAGTGCAAAGGTGTTGAGTAAGGCTTGCTTGAACACCCTGTCTGAGATTCTAGGACTATCGATGCTTGCATTTGGTGGTCCACCAAAATATGAGCAAGCCACCTCAATAGAGGGTGGCGAAGGCCGAAATCACGGCCTTGCTAGAGGGGTTACCGATCAACGGCGAGGAGGCGAGTAATTTAATACATGTATATGTACCCGTACATACTTTATCCGTTTAAAACTTATGTATCCGTATTAGTGTCAAGACGTTTCATTTTTTCTCGTTCATTTGATGGATCCCATACTAAACACGTATAAAACCCGTATAACACATTAAATATCTGTATTTAATTAATTAAATTGATAATTTTACTATTATTTATATGTTTATTTATTTTTAAAATAAATAATATTTATATATTTATGACTATTAACGTACTATTAAACGTAACATTAGCTTAGAGACAAAATATAATACTGATAGACCGTTAATTACACATGTTTTTACCCCTGTTCTTACACCGTTTGAGATGTGGTTTCTCGTGTTTTAGGCCGATTTCACGCTAGGTTGTGCTTGTTTGTGATATTTCAGGTCCTAGTACGTGAATGGAGGCCTGGGAGCGAGTTTGGGGTCGATTGGACGAAGATCGGGCGCGAGGCAAGCCGATGAGGAAGCCACACGGGCACACACAAACCCCACACGGCCGTGCAAGTGACCAATGTGGCCGTGTGGGATTGTGCGAGCCTTCACACGGGCACAAATACATTCCACAAGGGTGTGTGAAGGAGCAATGTGGCCGTGTGGAATTCTACGAGAGCAAACACGGGCAGAGTAGAATTCCCACACGGCCGTGTGATTCTGGCCGTGTGGGAAGCCTGAAATGCAACGAATCGATACGCCGCGTTTTGAGTCACACGGGCAACTGGGTGAGCCACACGGCCGTGTGGCCTGCCCGTGTGAGTCGGGAAATCTTGGTTTTTCACCCAATTCCGTGCCACAAGGGGGAGAATCGGATTTTCAGAGCAAAAACAGAGCCTAGAGAGAGAAAGTGCGAAGAACACATCCTAGAAGCTATCTTGGAGCTGGGTTTCATCAAATCGAGCTTGGAGATCGTCATAGGAGTGGAAATCATCATCCTAGATCAGATTTTCCTCATCTTTATGAGTATGACTACTCTGATTACTGTTTTCTTCTCTCTCTATGGAGTAGAACCCTTCTCTCACTTGGGTATGAAGAACCCTAGTTCCATGTGTTAGGGATTTGATTGTAATGACTTGGGATGATTATACTGTTTGGTTTTAATCGAATGATGCATGTTTTATTGAATTGATTGAAGTCTGATTAGCTTTTCTTGATTTCTGCTGCAACCTGAGATAGATAGAATCTGATTAGGTTGTTAGAGCTTCTTCATTCGATAGTAGGAGATTGGTTATACGAGAGTTAGCCAGTTTACTGCTTTGTACTGGAATTGAATTCCAGTTGTGGAGTTCTGTGCTCATTGCTTCAGCTTTTTGTCCCGGTGAAGACTAGTCGTCTGCCGGGTAATTAGACTGAGAGGGCTTGGTCAGCTTAAGAGATTCCAAGCTACTGTCGGATCTTCCGCAGTCTAATCAACAGTAAATCAACCCAGGGTAATTGCAATTGAACCTAACTAAGGAGCTCGGGGGACTCATTTCACGAGTGACTCTTTCCTGCTTGAGAAAACCGAACCATTTCCTGCTTTCTTACTGCTTTTAGTTTAAACAACAATCACTCGACTTAGTTGGCTAGATAATAGATAATCACGGAGTAAGCAGTAGATCTAGACCCCGGGTTGATAATAGAACTTGCCTGTTACTGCATTTCCGGGCTGCGATTACACTTGGTCGCAGTTTGGTGTTGTGTTTTGGCGTGTCAAGTTTTTGGCGCCATTGCCGGGGAACTTCTAGGTTATTGGGGAAACGTGAGAATTTGTGACTCTAGCTTTTTCTTTACTGCATTGTTTTCTCTTCCACCTGTGTGCCTTCATGGGTTGCTTTTGCTGGTTGTGTGCAGGTAGTGCATGACCCGTAGCCAGTCAGGAGAACTACTACCATTAGACCAGGAGCTTGAACGGACCTGCAGGAACTTCAAGCGGGCTCTAAAGGCGCGACTGGCTACGGAGGAGGCGCTAGCACAGCTACAGATCATTGACGAAGAGGAGATGGTTGATCCAAAGAACCAGGATATGATCAATCCAGAGGAGCAGACCATGAGATCCTACTGGACCGCCAGAGCCGCGGACATGAGGTCACCCATTCAACACCCTCATGTCCCAGCCAGCAATTTTGAAGTGAGCACCTCAGTAATCACCATGCTGCGCGGTTCAGTGGTGTTCCGTGGCAATGAGGGTGAGTGCCCCCGATCGCATCTGAGGAGATTCCACGAGCTAATTGATGGAATCAAGATAAATGGGGTCCCAGCAGATGCCATCCAGCTGAGGTACTTCCCATTTACTCTGGAGGGGCAGGCAAAGGAGTGGCTAGACACTCGACCTTCGGGCTCTATCACCACGTTCGCCAACCTGGCGGACAAGTTCCTCACCTGCTACCATCCTCCATCCAAGACGGCTGACCTGCAGAAGCAAATTACC
This sequence comes from Linum tenue, assembly GCA_946122785.1. Lineage (NCBI taxonomy): Eukaryota > Viridiplantae > Streptophyta > Magnoliopsida > Malpighiales > Linaceae > Linum > Linum tenue. Next base: position 43,701,149 of record CAMGYJ010000009.1, on the reverse strand, counting down.
CATTTTGCTCAGGATGAGGATGAGACCATCATGGATGCTTGGGAGAGATACACCAGTCTCTTCCTCAGGTGTCCCGATCATGGTTTCAATGATGCTTTCAAGGTGGGCACCTTCTATCACGCCCTCTTCCCGGAGGACAAGCAGCTGATTGACTCGGGTACGATTGGGGAACTGCCAGGAGATCAAGACGAGCACCAGGACGGGGTGTGCATGCTGTGGGCACCTAGTCATCTGATTTGGTGCAGGTGGTATCGAAGCTGGTTTCAGCTATCGATCGCTCTGGATTGATTGCAGGTACAGGACAGCCGCAGGCGATGCACTGCCAGTGGTGTGAGAGCTCCCATCACACCGTAGAGGACTGTCAGGCGATGAGGGAATCGTCTACTCCCCAGGAGCAGGTGGACTTCATCAGTAATGCCAGGCGCTTCGACCCCTACAGCAACACTTATAACGAGGGGTGGCGCCAGCATCCTAACTTTTCATGGGCTGGGGCAAATCCCAGACCACCAGCTCCCCAGGGACCACCCGGCTTCCAGACCACACCAGCCCAGACAAGGGAAATTTCAGCAGCCGCAACAGCCTTTCTACCCGCCCAGACAGGGGCCAGTTCCACCTCAGTCATAGGTGCGACCATTTCATCAGACAGGGGTAGCACCTGCAGCCCCATTACAGGTTGACCCGATGGCTGAATTGAGAGATTTGGTGGGTTCTCTGGCCACCTCCAGTGCAAACAAGTTCAACAACATCGAGCAGTTCATGGAGAAAGATTCAGGTAAATTCTTGGAGCTTGAAGCTGGTCAGAGAAACACACAGGTTGTGATGCGGGATATACAGACTCAGCTTGGGAGTGTTGCCCAGGCTGTAGCTCAGAGGACTCCTGGTACCTTGCCTGGTCAGACCATCCCTCACCCGCAGGACCCGAATGCCAACTGCAGTGCCATCACAACCAGGAGTGGCAAGGTGATTGCCGATCCACCTGTTTGGGCAGCGGAGAGAGAGACTCCTGCTTCAGCACTTCCAGCTAATCAGGAAGAAATGGAGAAGGAGGTTGAGGTGCCTGCTCCTAAACCGCAACCAGTGGTGAAGGAGTATGTACCACAGCTTCCATTTCCTACTCGATTGCACAAGGACCGACTGGAGACTGAGTTTGCCAAATTCATGGCAATGCTGAAGCAGGTAAACATAAGCATGCCCTTCGTGGAGGCAATATCGAAGATGCCCAAGTATGCCAAGTTCATGAAGGATCTCCTCACCAACAAGAGGAAGCTTGGGGAGCTGTCAACGGTGATGCTCAACGAGGAGTGTTCTGCCATCCTGCAGAACAAACTACCAGAGAAGCGAAAAGACCCAGGGAGTTTCATTATTTCCTTGCATGATTGGTAGTTTGCATGTAGGGAAGTCCTTGGCGGATTTAGGCGCTAGCATAAATGTCATGCCATATAAACTGTTTAAAAAGCTAGGCCTAGGTGAACCCAGTGATACTAGGATGAGTATTCAACTTGCTGATAGATCCATTGTGCATCCTACGGGTATAGCAGAGGACTTGATAGTCGTAGTAGGGCCATTTCCATATCCTGTTGATTTTGTGATTTTGGACATAAATGAAGATGTTGATGTGCCATTGATACTGGGTAGACCTTTTCTCGCCACCGCCAAGGCGCTCATTGATGTGAATGATGGAAAACTGATTTTGAGAGCTGGGGGTGAACAAATCACCTTCTCTGTTTCTGATAATATGAAACACCCCCAGCTCCATGATGATCTAGATTACTGTGATGTTGTTGCTGATTTTGAAACCGCACTCGCCGTCACGAGTGCGGGTACTAATGATTTCCTTGAGCGTTGTCTTTTGCTAGGGGAACAGGCATCACAGGATGTGCAGCTGGAGGAGCACCTTGCGAAGCTGGACGAGGCTGCGATCGAGGGGCGAGAGATACCATTCAAGCTGATCCCCATCTCACCCCGGATCGCTACATCATTGGAGGAGCCACCAGAGTTGGAGCTTAAACCCCTCCCATCTCACCTGGAGTATGCATTTCTCCGGGAGGGGAATAAGCTCCCGGTTATTATTAGCTCGGATCTGACACCCGAGCAGAAGAGCAGGCTGGTGGCTCTGCTGCAGAAGTATGCCCGTGCCATGGCATGGAAGATCACAGACATCAGAGGCATTAGCCCATCCTTCTGCTCCCACAGAATCCTGATAGAGGATGAGGTTAAGCCAGTCAGGCAGCCACAGCGGAGATTGTCTCCTAACTTGGAGGCAGTGGTCCAGGCAGAGATTATGAAGCTCATGGATGCAGGGATCATCTTTGCTATATCTGATAGCAAGTGGGTCAGCCCCACTCAGGTGGTTCCGAAGAAAGGCGGGATGAATGTGGTCCCGAATGAGAAGAAAGATCTGATCCCGATGCGGACCGTGACTGGCTGGAGAGTCTGCATCGATTACCGGCGCCTGAACGACGCCACCAGGAAAGATCATTTTCCCCTACCTTCCATTGATCAGATGCTGGAGAGGTTTGCTGGCCATGAGTTTTATTGCTTCCTGGATGGCATGTCTGGTTACTTCCATATTCCTATTGCACCGGAGGATCAGGCGAAGACCACATTCACTTGCCCCTTGGGTACCTTTGCTTACCGGAGGATTCCATTTGGGCTGTGTAATGCACCGGCGACCTTCCAGAGATGCATGCTGGCAATCTTCGACCGACTGGTTGGAGAGATCATGGAAGTCTTCATGGATGATTTCTCGGTATATGGAGACTCCTTCACTCACTGTCTCCATAACCTGGAATGCGTTCTGAAGAGGTGCGAGGAGACTAATCTGGCACTCAGCTGGGAGAAGTGCCATTTTATGGTTCGTGAGGGTATTGTGCTCGGGCACAAGATCTCCAAGCAGGGGATTGAGGTGGATCGCGCGAAGATTGAGACGATCAGTCAGCTACCTCTTCCTGTTTCTGTGAAGGGGATTCGCAGCTTTCTGGGTCATGCAGGCTTTTACCGGCGCTTCATCAAAGATTTCTCGAAGATGTCCCTGCCTTTGACCAAGGTGCTGGAGAAGGATGCACCATTCTAGTTCACTCCCGAGTGCACAGCTGCATTTGAGACTCTGAAGGAGAAGCTTACCCATGCACCTGTCATGGTGACTCCTGACTGGTCTCTTCCTTTTCAGCTAATGTGCGATGCGAGTGACTATGCAGTCGGAGCAATTCTGGGTCAGAGACGTAAGAAGCACTTCCAGCCCATCTACTACGCGTCCAAGACCTTGAACGATGCACAGGAGAACTACACCACCACTGAGAAGGAGCTCCTCGCCGTGGTGTATGCGTTAGATAAGTTCCGACCCTATCTGGTGCTCTCCCATGTGGTGGTCTACACTGACCACTCGGCGATTCGCTACCTGATGAGCAAGGCTGATGCAAAGCCTAGGCTCATCAGCTGGATCCTGCTGCTGCAGGAGTTTGATATCGAGATCCGGGACAAGAAAGGAGCCGAGAATGTTGCTGCAGATAATCTCTCACGGTTGGAAGCCCCTCTGGTGGACAACTTCATGGAAGAGATCTACGACTCCTTCCCGGGTGAGCGATTGTTGGCGGTGACACTGGTGGACAGCGTGGCCCCTTGGTATTCTGACTTTGCCAATTATCTGGTGGGCAAGCAGTTACCCAAGGGGATGGCTACTCATGCAAAGCGCAAGTTCTTCTCCGATCTGAAGCACTACTTCTGGGAGGATCCTTACCTCTTCAGAATCGGAGCAGATGGCGTGATCCGGCGCTGTGTCATGGAGCACGAGATGGGAGACATCCTGTCTCAATGTCACGAGGGACCTACTGGAGGTCATCATGGAGGAAACCGCACGGCGCGGAAGTTGCTACAGTCGGGCTTCTATTGGCCCTCGCTCTTCAAGGATGCAGACACCTTCGCACGACAGTGCGATCGCTGCCAAAGGTCAGGTAACATTTCTTCCCGGGATGAGATGCCCCAACATATCTCTGTTATTTGTGAAATTTTTGATGTTTGGGGTATCGATTTCATGGGCCCATTCCCTCCATCTTTTGGCAATCTGTACATATTGGTTGCAGTGGACTACTTCTCGAGGTGGGCAGAAGCTCAAGCCATGCCCACCAATGATGCAAGACGGGTCTGCTCATTTCTGAAGCAGCTGTTCTCCTGGTTCGGGACACCTCGCGCCATTATTAGTGATAGAGGAACCCATTTTCAAGGGCAATTCGCTAAACTCCTCTCTCGCTATGGCGTTAAGCATCAGGTGTCGGTGGCCTACCATCCCCAGTCAAATGGGCAGGCCGAGCTGACGAACCAGGAGCTAAAACAAATAATTGAAAAGACGGTGGATCAGTCTCGCAAGGATTGGTCCACCAAGCTCGATGATGCTCTCTGGGCGTATAGGATTGCCTATAAAAATCCGATTGGCACTTCTCCCTATAGGCTTGTCTATGGGAAGGCGTGCCATTTGCCGGTAGAGCTAGAGCACAAGGCCTTCTGGGCCATTAAGCTGTTAAATCTGGATTTGAGTGTTGCAGGTACAGAACGTAAGTTGCAGCTGCTGGAGTTGGAGGAGTGGCATTACCACGCCTACGAGAACACCCTGCTCTACAAAGAGCGCACCAAGCGTCTCCATGACGCGAGGTTGAGGGGCCCGAAGGAGTTTCAGGTAGGTGATCGTGTTCTGCTCTTCAATGCACGCCTGAAACTCTTTCCGGGCAAGCTCCATTCGAGGTGGTCGGGACCCTTCACGATCACCCAAGTTTTCCCGCACGGTGCGGTGGAGATCAGCAATGCTCAAACCGAGCCATTCAAGGTGAATGGCCACCTCCTAAAGTTGTATTTGGGAGGTGATGTCGAGCGCGCAGAGCTGCTGATCAAGCTCGAGGACCCTTAGTTCCTCTACTGGCGTCCAGCTAAAAGACGGTAAAGAAGCGCTTGTGGGGAGGCAACCCCACCGAGGTTTGCATTTTCTTACTTTTTTCCTTTTGTTTTTTGTGTACTTTGAGTCTTGAGATGTTGTTCTAGAGTCGAATGTTGTTTTTGAGTGAAAACAGGTTGAATTCGGGACTCCAGCAGCTCACACGGCCAGGCCTGATGCTCACACGGCCGTGTGGATTTTACCCCTTGGCCGTGTGAGCTCTCGACAAATTCCACACGGCCAAATGTGCAACTAGCACGGCCGTGTAGCTTGCCTCAGCCTAGCCGTGTGGCCGACACCGGCATATCATTTGCTCACACGGCCGTGTGGACTTAACCCCTTGGCCGTGTGAGCTCTCGGCAAATCCCACACGGCCAAATGTGCATTTCGCACGGCCGTGTGGAATTCCTCGGCCTGCCCGTGTCGGCCTGCACGGGCAAAAGTGCACTTCACACGGCCGTGTGGGATGCCCGTGTGACGAGCCTGACGGCTATAAAAATGACCCACGCGGCCGTGCTGGTCAGAAAATTCAAAATCCTCGCCGGAATCCTCTGAAACTCGCCGGAAAACCGCTACAAACCAACCCTTTTCGATTTTTTCCGCCATTTTTTGTCATTTTTTCACCAAACCAACAATAAACCCATCCTTCCCACACCAAAAGCGGCCTATCCCACTATTTTGAGGAGATTTGGCCAACGTTTTTGTCGCCGGAGGCGATTTCCGGCGAGACTCCGACGACCACTTCCGGGCATATTTTCGCACTTTCGTCAAGTGCATTTCATTCATCTCATCAATCCCTACAATCCTACTTGAGTCTCCAGGTTTGATTTCGCCATTTACCTTATGAATTAAGGAGAATTGGATATTAGGGTGTATGTTTAGAGAATCCATTTGAAATGAGTGAATTGAATGAAATTGAATGTGGGGAATGCTTGGATAATGTATGATTGATGTAAGGGCATATTTACAATGTTGATTTGAGGCCCTGTGTGCTATGAATGTGCTAATTTCATGTTCGAATAAATAATGCACACAAGGTGTTCGATGAAATGCCAGTTTTTTCATCCACTTTTGTGAGAGTCGGTTGAGAGCCTTAATGATGTGCTATGATGGCCTATTTGCTATGAATGTGAACCTTGAGTTGCCTAGTTCATTATAGATGTGCATGCCCAACCGAATTATGCTTGTTTGCTCAAGTTTTTGAACCCCGAACTATGGATGAAACTATGGTTCGACTGATTTTCAGTTTTCAAGTCTGGGGGGTGTGATTAACATTTTTCTTGGATCTCTTGGTTCCACTTTGGGTTGTTCTTTTGCACGACCAGGATTTGAAAAGGGGGCCCCACCAGGATCGTTTTAAGAGCGTCCTGACCTGCAAATTTGGGCAGCATCATTGCTGGTCCAAGCGCGAGTTGGAGAAGCTGAACTGCTACGAGCACTTCTCCGCCATAGTCACCAACCGCCCCTGGCGCCGCCTCCTCCAAATTCGCGAGAAGGTCTACCACGAGCTCGTGCTTGAGTTCTACACGACCTTCAAGCATGCAGACACGGACGATTGGAAGGACGGAGCAGCCGTCCAGTTTAGGCTCGGCGGTGCACCCCGATCCATGAGCTACCAGGAGCTGGCGACCACCCTCAGCCTCGGCCTGGTCGATGACAGGGACTACATCACCGAGCTTCCCGAGCCAGAGGGGGTGAACTTCCAGACGTCGTACACCCGCCTCGCTCGGCCAGGCCAGCGTCCCTTCTCGGCGGGGAAGACGAAGGCCAGCACATTGCAGCTCGACAACCGCATCCTCCACCACATGCTGGCCAAGTCTTACACTCCGGCCTCGGACAGTGCCAGCGCCATCACCAAGCGAGCCGTGTACCTCATTCGGTCTATGCGCCAGAGGGATCATCCTCTCCACTTGGGTTCGGTGGTGGCGCGGACCTTCGACAAGAGTGCTTCCGAGCTGAAGAAACTCCACTGCACCCCCCTCATCACCCGCCTGGCAGCCTACTTCGAGATATACCTGCAGGGGTGCACAGAACAGGGAGACACCAGTGCCTTCGGCGAGTTCACCATCAGTAAAATGCACCTGCTTCGGGAAGAGCGAGGTGTTAAGTGGATCGAGGGGTTTCCACAACCCCAGATTCCAGAGGAGGTCCAGCCGGAGGTTCCCGAGGGGGCGGCTGATGCGGAGGTGGATGCTGCTGCTGCCCCCCGCCCCACCACCTTCGAGTACGGGGGTGGAAGCTCCGCTTTCCCCGGGCAGGACTACTTCTCCTACCAGTTCGAGCAGCTGCGTCTCCAGAACCAGCAGATCCTTGACCAGCAGCTCTAGTTCCAGCAGCAGTACGCGGCTCACCAGGCCGAGTACCAGCACAGGATGGCTGCTTATGATGAGCGCCTAGACATGCTGGCCACCCAGCAGGGGGTGACATTGGCTCATATCGAGCGAGAGAAGGCTCGATCTAGGCGCATGCAGGAGGTCCAGCATCACCTGCTCCAGCTGCTGCCAGACGGGAGGACTCTCCACTTCCACCTCCCCCAGCTGATGGTGATGATGGTGATGACGCCTTCATTGATGACATCGACCTGGATAACCTTGGCGACGAGTAGGCTGTACTCGTTGCTCATCTTAGTGTGTTTTTCATTTTAGACTTTTGTGTGTTTGCTCCATGTGTGAGGAGCTTGGACTTAGTGTCGGTTGTTTTTGTTTTCTTTTGTGGATTGTTTATGTTGTGGCCGTCTGGGCTAACACTTATCCCTAACGCACAGTGTGCTAGTGTGTTCTTGGTGTTCGATTCGTGCAGAGCTGTACATCTTCCCGTTTGTTTCTCGCTGACTGGTCCACTTCCAGTCCCCCAGCAGTATTTCAATCCGGTAACATCGTTCCCCTTATCTCTCCCTCTACTCCATTGAGGGCAATGTCGTGCTTAAGTGTGGGGGGGGGTGCTTTGTATCGGTTGGAATCTTTATTTGTGTGCTTGGAGCCTAGTCCGCTGTCCGAATCTTACGATTTGAGGGCTCCAAGTACTGCTGTTTGATCATATTGGCACTGTGTTTTGATTGATGAATTGAATGGTTTTCGGATTGATGCATGACAGCTTGATTGTGACTTGGACAACCTATGATGAGGACTGAGACGTGCAGTAGAATTATGTAGGGGTTCAGTTTTTCAACTGTTTGCTTACCAACTGTGACTTGGATTGATCACTTGTTCTTGACAGTCGTTTATGCATCTAGTTCACGGTATCAGAATGTGAGATAGAGCATATAGGTAGCCATGTGAGATTTGAGCCTGCTCGTTTCTTTCTTGTGCGATAGATCCCTCTTCCATGATGTGTAGCATTCACGTTGTCACTAGCTAAGATGATGGGGGCATAGGATTAGCCCACGACCAAATTGACTGTTCTGATGTGTCATATCCCCTAGTCATCCCCTTTGAGTCGTGTGTTATCCCTTCTTTCTTTGGTCTACAATGAAAAATCACCCTTTTGCATCTTTTAGAAGGTTCCACAGAGTGGTTTTTACATATTCTCTGCTGTTTCTGCTAAATTTAATGTGAGTGTTGGGGAAAAAATCCAAAAGTACCACGGTTTAAAAAAAGAATTCCAAAAATACCACCCTACCCCAAAAAATTCCAAAAATACCACCCTTTTTCAAAAACCGCCACCCCATCCTGCGGTTTATACGAAAACCGCTTGTCGGGGGCGCGAATTTCTATGCCAACCGCGGGGCTAAGGGGCGGTTATAAAAAAAAAAATTGGACCAAACCGCTGGATGGGGTGGCGGTTTGGCCCAAACCGCCACCCAACCCAGCGGTTTGGTCCAAATTTTTTTTTCCGATCAACTCCTAACTTCGGCCGAAACTTCAAACGAACGTAACTTTGCACTCGGGTATCCGATCGTAGCGATTTTTTTTTCATTTCGCATAACTTTTCAAGATCTACAACTTTTACTAGGATGAAATTTTCAAAACAGGAATTATTTGTGGATATTCGGGACCTTGGGAATAACTTTACCTTTATTTTTCACAAATCCATGTACATTTTGAAATTATGATTATGTAAAAAGTTGTAGATCTTGAAAAGTTATGCGGAATCAAAAAACAATTCATGACATTCGGATTTGGGAGCACAAAGTTGTGGCCGCCCAAAGTTTGACGAAATAAAAAAAAAAGACTCATTCGGCGTTGCAAATGACGTTTTTTCAAGACGAAGGCGGGACCCGGCGGTTCGCGGCTTGCAAGATCTCAAAAAGTTATTCGGATTCAAAAAATGGAGGCCGCAAACTTTTTGAGATCTTGCAAGCCGCAAACTGCCGGGTCTCGCCTTTCGTCAAACTTTGGGCAGCCATAACTTTGTTCTCCGAAATCCAAACGTCATGAATTTTTTTTTTATTCCGCATAACTTTTCAAGATCTACAACTTTTAATATAATCATAATTTCAAAATGTACATGGATTTATGAAAAGTAAAGACAAAGTTATTCTCAAGGTCCTGTATATCCACAAATAATTCATGTTTTGAAAATTTTATCCTAGTAAAAGTTGTAGATCTTGAAAAGTTATGCGAAATGAAAAAACAAATCGCTACAATCGGATATCCGAGTGCAAAGTTACAGGCTGACACAAGGTCGTTTGCCGTTGGGGCCAACGTTGCTGAAGCTTATTTGTACCATGTAGATTTTGGGCCACTCGAAATTAGGTGCGGGGATCGAGGAACGTCCAATGTCATAGTGTCAAGTGCAAAGGTGTTGAGTAAGGCTTGCTTGAACACCCTGTCTGAGATTCTAGGACTATCGATGCTTGCATTTGGTGGTCCACCAAAATATGAGTAAGCCACCTCAATAGAGGGTGGCGAAGGCCGAAATCACGGCCTTGCTAGAGGGGTTACCGATCAACGGCGAGGAAGCGAGTAATTTAATACACGTATATGTACCCATACGTACTTTATCCGTTTAAAACTTATGTATCCGTATTAGTGTCAAGACGTTTCATTTATTCTCGTTCATTTGATGGATCCCATACTAAACACGTATAAAACCCGTATAACACGTTAAATATCCGTATTTAATTAATTAAATTGATAATTTTACTATTATTTATATGTTTATTTATTTTTAAAATAAATAATATTTATATATTTATGACTATTAACGTACTATTAAACGTAACATTAGCTTAGAGACAAAATATAATACTGATAGACCGTTAATTACACATGTTTTTACCCCTGTTCTTACACCGTTTGAGATGTGGTTTCTCGTGTTTTAGGCCGGTTTCACGCTAGGTTGTGCTTGTTTGTGATATTTCAGGTCCTAGTATGTGAATGGAGGCCTGGGAGCGAGTTTGGGGTCGATTGGACGAAGATCGGGCGCGAGGCAAGCCGATGAGGAAGCCACACGGGCACACACAAACCCCACACGGCCGTGCAAGTGACCAATGTGGCCGTGTGGGATTGTGCGAGCCTTCACACGGGCACAAATACATTCCACACAGCCGTGTGAAGGAGCAATGTGGCCGTGTGGAATTCTACGAGAGCAAACACGGGCAGAGCAGAATTCCCACACGGCCGTGTGATTCTGGCCGTGTGGGAAGCCTGAAATGCAACTAATCGATGCGCCGCGTTTTGAGTCACACGGGCAACTGGGTGAGCCACACGGCCGTGTGGCCTGCCCGTGTGAGTCGGGAAATCTTGGTTTTTCACCCAATTCCGAGCCACAAGGGGGAGAATCGGATTTTCAGAGCCAAAACAGAGCCTAGAGAGAGAAAGTGCGAAGAACACATCCTAGAAGCTATCTTGGAGCTGGGTTTCATCAAATCGAGCTTGGACATCGTCATAGGAGTGGAAATCATCATCCCAGAGCAGATTTTCCTCATCTTTATGAGTATGACTACTCTAATTACTGTTTTCTTCTCTCACTCTATGGAGTAGAACCCTTCTCTCACTTGGGTATGAAGAACCCTAGTTCCATGTGTTAGGAATTTGATTGTAATGACTTGGGATGATTATACTGTTTGGTTTTAATCAAATGATGCATGTTTTATTGAATTGATTGAAGTCTGATCAGCTTTTCTTGATTTCTGCTGCAACCTGAGATAGATAGAATCTGATTAGGTTGTTAGAGCTTCTTCATTCGATAGTAGGAGATTGGTTATACGAGAGTTAGCCAGTTTACTGCTTTGCACTGGAATTGAATTCCAGTAGTGGAGTTCTGTGCTCATTGCTTCAGCTTTCTGTCCCGGTGAAGACTAGTCGTCTGCTGGGTAGTTAGACTGAGAGGGCTTGGTCAGCTTAAGAGATTCCAAGCTACTGTCGGATCTTCCGCAGTCTAATCAACAGTAAATCAACCCAGGGTAATTGCAATTGAACCTAACTAAGGAGCTAGGGGGACTCATTTCCCGAGTGACTCTTTCCTGCTTGAGAAAACCGAACCATTTCCTGCTTTCTTACTGCTTTTAGTTTAAACAACAATCACTCGACTTAGTTGGCTAGATAATAGATAATCACGGAGTAAGCAGTAGATCTAGACCCTGGGTTGATAATAGAACTTGCCTGTTACTGCATTTCCGGGCTGCGATTACACTTGGTCGCAGTTTGATGTTGTGTTTTGGCGTGTCAAATACCCGTACGTATTTTATACGTAACTTTCTCGTACCATATTTTACTAACTATGTTGTATGTGACATTGTGAAAGAAATCAGCCTTGGCACGAAGGAGGAGCCACATTCAACTTTCATAGTGGCAGCTTGCATGAGTCTGACATGTACGAGTTAATTCTTCTTCTAAATGGCTTCAAAGATTGTTTTGCGTGTGAGTTTCATGAAATATTGCATGGATATTTTTCAATCATGTTATTTAGCCGATTTATCGCTTTTTAATTTAGATTCGTCGAGTGAATGAGCTACTTAGATGCTATCGGCATTGCATTAACATAATCAAGGCTGTTGGTGTATGGTTGTGTTGGCTAAATGATTTTTTTTTTCTTTCTTCTTTTGGCCAGAGTTGTCAAGTATGACCAACTAAGTTAGCCACAACGTCGATAAAGAAAACGTTTGCTTTTGCCTTTTATTTTTGTTGACAATGGTCTCATAATAAGGAAAGAAGGACCAAACATGGTTGTGATTACTTAAGCGGCGATGGGAAATTTGTTCACTGCATGACTATTGTAATTCTTCTTTGTTTCTAGCACCAACGCCCTTGTGAGCTCAACAGTGTTTCAAAAAAGAGACTAGGGACCAATTATGGTTCTTCTTCTGAACAATGGTGTTTGCCGCACAACTCTTTCTTTTGGCCGAAATAAATTTTAAATAATAATTAAAAGAAACGTATCGGCCAAGATTTCACCAAAATATGCAATTAAATAAATAATTGTGGTGTGATAAGCCACATGGTTTTGTATTTCTGTTTCCTCGTTGGAAAAGAAGAGGCTGGGGAATTGCAGGTTTGTTAATCGAGTATGACAATAACGGTGTCGTATTTATGGATTTGGCGGTGCCGCATGATTGTTATAGTTTGAATATCACTGCAGCCGAATTTTAAACAACATTGCAGAAGAATGGGCAAATTAAACGGCTGTGTATGGCCAACATTATGGCCCCGTTGGACATTCGGATTGGAGAACAAGAATGATGGTGTTTGGTTACTCGACGTTGCAGAGTAAAAAAAATAAAAAATAAAAAGAATGAAATTCAAGCCGCTGATCCGCAGCGTTGCGGGAAAGGAATAAACATGACTGCGAGGTTAGGTAACCTAATTCGCCTACCCAGCCCTGACGATCCCGCGCTAGTTCGCGAAAACGCGGATTTTATTAAGAGCGCCCAAAATTCGCGAACTGCTTTTTTTGAGAGCGCGGATTTCCCGAAGTAAGAGCGCGTCTTTCTCGTGAACTCATTTTTCCGACGGAATTGGTCGGGAGAAAGCAACTTTGACATCGGCAGATGTCACCGCCATCGTTGCCAATCCTTACCAGGAGAACATGTACGTACCGACGAACCTTTTTCTTCATCCTTCACTCCACCGAGACCAAACAAAGAAATAATAGGGGTCAGAGTAATAAAATTGACCCAAATCATAATCTAATCACAAAGATGAACATGCATGTCTCAGAAGGCCTACCTAATTCGCGATTCTCTCGTTATTATCGTCGACAACGAGAAGAGAAGAAGCAGATTCAGAGCTTCTTTTCCTCATCTTCCTTCTCCTTAGATAGCCAGAGAACACTCTGTTTTATGTCAGGTGCGAGCGCTCGGATGAGCAAAGAGATGACAACGATGAGCACGGTGCACCTTTTCCAGGCATCGTGAAGAGGGTCGCCGGAGAGCGGCATCGGAATTGAGCCGACGAGCCCAAACTTATTCATTGATAAAAGAGCCATCATCATCGAGAGGCACCATGAATTGAAATTGAAACTGGTGAGGATTCTCGGCTTAATTAATGAAAAGAGGGTGATTTTGGTTGAGATTAGGAAAATCCACCATTGAAGAACTCAAGAAAACTCTGGAAGATATGGTGGGAAAGGAAGACGAAGAGGAAGGAGTGTGAAATGGGAAAGAAAAGAAATAAGGGAAAGTAGAAAACTCTCTGTTGGAATAGAAATGAAGGTAGACAGCTGTCACCAGCTTGGGAAGAAACGCAAAACTGGGTGAGGATTTTTTTTGCTCGAAGATGGGCGAGGATTTAGAAAATACAAAAATAGTATTTCTTTAAATTATATTTATAAAATAATTAATATTAATAAAATATTGACGCTCTGTTCACGCTCTCAACTTTGAATTCTTAAAAGATTGACGCTCTGACGCTCTCGCTCTCGCTTTACGCTCTGGTTGGTATCCAACTGCGTTGGGAGACTGCTGTACACCTTTGCGGACAGGGCGGCTTGCAAGTACTGAGAAAATAGGTCACTGGTTTGGAAAAAAAATACTGCTGAAGCCGCATAACAAAAAAATATATATATTAATATAAGCAGCTAGAAGTAGGCGAAAACAACCTTGTTTTCTCCATAGAAAAGAACAACAATGTTGGGGGAGTGTGAGTCTATTTGGAAGTTGGCAAAGCTTGACCCACAATATTAATAATTGAGTTCAAGTACGGGACTAATGTTGGGTGGAATTGGTGTTTAGGTAGCCAAATTTGGTCAGGTGATTTTTCTCGCCATTTTGGTGGATTGGAGGCCAAGTTAAGAAAATTATTTTAGGTGATTTGTTTTGTGTCAACAATTTGGTTCATAATTCTTATAAACCAAATTGTGGGGGCATTTGTTGACACCTAAAATAAATTTGGCCTAAATTCAATGCCGCAATTATTAGTCTCGGCATTTAATTTGATACCACATGACAAAAATGGTGTCGTTTGGAGACAAGCGACGCCGCAGCGAGGTCCAACGGTGTCTCTCAGCTAGAAAACGACACCGCATGGAAACTCAGCGGTACCGCGACACTTGAAACGGCATTGTTTACTAGAAAACAATTGTTATGAGACATGGGCCGCAAGATTAATGTTGTTGTTGGAAAAGGAGTGTTTTTTTTATTCTTTATCGGAGAAAGAGAGAGAAACGACACCGCGTAGAGACAAGCGGCATCGCGGATGGGTAAAACGACACCGCGGATTAGAAAACGGTACCGCGAGTAGGCCCAACGGTACCGTTGTACTAGCAAACAACAGTGTTTAAAATAAAAAACAATGTCGCAAAAGGAAAAGCAAATTGAGCCGTTTTCGTGCTAACGATGTCGTTGGTCAACACACGAGTTTGACTGCAGGTCAACAGTAATGGCCGGCTTAATCAACTAATATTTTTAATGATTATTTACGACGGTGTCTTTTAGTTGAAAACGATGCCGCAAGAGGTATCAACAACACCGCGGATAAGAAAACGACAGTGTTTAATATAAAACAATGTCGCGGAGAAAAAGCAAACGAAGTCGTTTTGAGGAAGGAAACAATACCGCGAGTAAGACCAACAATGCCGTAGTAGTTAGGACGACAGTGTTTAATATTAAAACGATGTCGCTGGTAGAATCAAGCGTTGCTTTTTAGCTAAAAACGACACCGCTTAAGGCATCAAGAACGCCCCGCGATATTACTAAGTGATGTCGTTTAGTTCGAAACCATACCACAGCAGGTTGGATTTTGGCTAGGCCCGGCAAGCCCAACGGCACCGCAAGACGAGAAAAACGGTACCGTTCAGTAGAGAACAATGTCGCGGAATGAAAATGACATTGTTTGATGGGACCGGGATGGGGTGGTTCAAGGTCGGCATCGATTAGTGAAAAGTGATGTCTCCCAGTATTGGTGAGCGACGTTGTGTGATTAAAACCAATGCCACGAGGTTCATGATATTGTCATGGATGATGAGAACGATGTTATGAACGGAGGAGGTTTATTCAATCAGTTTATGGGGGTGAGATGGCAACGTTGCATGAACAAGGTTGTAGGATTTGGCTTAACGTCGTTTTGCCAAGTTTTTGCGTAACGGAACGGTTTTGGGGACACGTGATTATCACGCAACAAGTAGGAAGTTACCCGCACGGTTGACAGGAATGAAGACGTGGGAGACAAAGGCGCGAAGTCGGTTACTACGACTATGGGCAGAAGATTGCGGTATAAACATCAGGAAAAGAGAGAAGCTCAAGACGGAAAAATCAAATCTCAAACTGCACCGTCGCAGACTTACCTTTTTCTCTCTAGTTTCGTAGAACTTCTCTGTCAAATACCTCCTTTGCAGAGTCGTAGTAGTTGACACGCTAAAACACAACACCAAACTACGACCAAGTGTAATCGCAATCCGGAAATGCAGTAAGTGGCAAGCTCTATTTGTCAACTCGGGGCCTAGATCTACTGCCTACTCAGTGACTATTTATTATCTAGCAAACTAAGTCGAGTGATTTTGGTTTTAACTAAAAGCAGTAAGAAAGCAGGAAATTGTTCGGTTTTCTAAAGTAAGGGAAGAGTCACTCGGGAATGAGTCCCCCTAGCTCCTTAGTTAGGTCACAGTTGTAATTACTTTTGGTTGCTTTACTATTGATTATACTGCGAAAGATCCGAAAGTAGCTTGGAATCTCTTAAGCTGACCAAGCCCTCTCAGTCAAACTACCCGGCACACGACTGGTCGTCACCGGGATAGAAAGCTGAGGCTATGAACACAGAACTCCACTACTGGAGCTGAATTCCCGTACAAAGCAGTAAATCGACTAACTCTCGTATAATCGATTCACTACTACCGATTGAAGAAGCTCTAACAACCTAATCAGATTCTATCCATCTCAGGTTGCAGCAGAAATCAATAAAAGATTATCAGGCTTCAATTGACTCAATCAAAACACTTCAATCGATTTTAATCAAACAATATCACAATCCAAACGTCGTTACAACAATTATCCCTAACACATAGAACTAGGGTTCTTCATACCCAAGTGAGAGAGGGTTCTACTCCATAGAGAGAGAGAGAGAGAGAGGAAAACAGCAAACAAAGCAGTCATACTCATCAATATGGGAAGAATCTGCTCTGGGATGATGATCTTCACTCCAAGGATGATTTCCAAGCTTGATTGACGAAACCCAGCTTCAAAACTACTCTTAGGGGGTGTTCTTCGCACTTTCTCTCTCTAGGGCTCTCTTTTTGCTCCATAAAATCGATCCCCTCTCCTTAGGCTCGAAATTGGGTTAAAACCCAGAATTTCCCGACCACACGGCAGTGTGGCTTTCCAGTCTGCCTGTGTGAGTGTCAAAACGTGGCGTTCCATCTAATTAGCTTCACGCACGCTGCAGGGCCAGAAGTGCACGGCCGTGTGGATTCTTAGCCTGACCGTGTGAGCTCCCTGGAATTTTCACAAGGCCACAAGGGGTCCAATACACGGTCAGAATGGCTTTGCCCGCGTAATGGGATTCCACACGGCCGTGTGGCTGCTAGGTATGTCCGTGTGGATTCCTGAGCTTCTCGCCAAACGTCCAACTTTCGTCCAATCGACCCCAAACTCGTTCCCAAACCTCCAATCACGTACTAGGACCTGAAATAACACAAACGAGAACAACCTAGCGTGAAATCGGCCTAAGATACGAGAAATGAGGCTCAAACGGCATAAGAATGGTGGATAAAAACATGTGTATATATCAAGTCATCAATAGTCATCGTAGTCATAGTCGTAGTCATAGTCACAGAGCTCTCCAGAGGAACCTCCATAGGAGTAGAGGTAACGTAACTTAGAACACTCCTGGTTTGGTTTCTCGTTTCTCGTCGAACACCCTCATTCGAACGTAGTTTGGAGAGGTGGTGAACCGATTAACGGTTGTTCTTGGTTAGAAGTCAAAGGTGCATCGATCAAATCAACATCGCTGACGCCGACGGTGGATATTTGACGGTCGTCTTGGTTTCTATTTAATCGATCAAATCAACGGCGCCGAAATTCAACGGTGGATATTTGACGGTTTTGTTGACTTTGTGTTTCCTTGAAAACAGAGCGCATTGAACACGCGAGTTTCGCCATTGAAACAGATATTTTTGTGATGGATTCTCTTAAACCGATCATCCATAAGGAACTACGTCATTGTCCCTTTTAGTGAACTTGCTCCTTAGTTGTGCTATGGGTAAATTCTTATTTTGGAATTATCCCATGGGAATGGGCTTATCATCAAATTTATCTTCTGTGTCTGCTCATTGAGTCTGAGATATCTCATTTCTAGGCATTGATACAAGGTTGACTCTCTGCTTCCTTGTTTATTGGAGCTTTTTCTTATCCATGAGATGTGCTTGGTATGTTGATTTGTGAATAATAAATTTTTTTGTAGCATTATTTTGTATGATGGACTCTATATAATGTGCTCCTTTTGTTTGATTGATCTTCTTGCCATGCGAGCAATGTTGTGTTTAGCTAAGAGGCGTTTGCCAACATGGGGTATTTTCTTGTTGATGTTGGTTTTCTATAGATGCTTGATTGACTTTGTTGAGAGGTTTGAGGTATGAAATACTCTATTGAAGGATAGTTGACAGAGTTGTTGGTCGAATGAAAGGGTTTTGAAATCCCTTCATATAATGGTCAGAAACTTGAGCAGCTGGACTTGTGAGAGTTTAAAATTCTTCATCCTCTATGCTATATCATTGTGTTTGGGCACTTTCTCCCTGGGCATTTCTTGTTGGAGCCGGTATTGAGCTTTCCAGTTGCCCAATCAAGGGTTTCACACACTTTGATTTGTAAGAGATTCAGGATCTTTGAAAATTTCCCCGTTTACTCTTGATTTGAAGAGTTGGGAGGCGCACTTCATGAGTATTTGAAGTTCCTTCTCTTATGAGTTGGACCATTTTGCCCCCAAAGGTATGTTACTTGCTTTTCTCTCTTTGAAACAAAGCATGACTTTTACCAATCTTGAATTAAGATAAATGCAAACAATGTTTGAAAATTCACGTTTGAAAAAGTATAATGGGAACCTGATTTTAGAAATCAAAGCCTCGCTTGAGGGAATTATGTGAAATTTGAGAAAAATGATTTCTTTTGTGGTTATTGCCACATTATTAGAAATTTGTTTTTTTAAGTCGAGCCATGAGAATACCCGCAAACCTTCACTCTCATTCTCGCTCTCAATTTCACTCTCACTCATTCATATGGGTGCTTTGAGGTTACTATACTTCAGCAACTATCAAGATTACCATCACTATGTTTGGGGAAATGTTTTCGAGGTATAGGTTTCATCATGGAGGATTTGGGTGATTTTCGTGCGGTCTCGTTGTGAAAGTTCTTAAACTTTCCTGAAAAGACGCTATTACCTGATATGACTCCAACTGTAAGAGTCCTCGTGTTATGGAAATCTTGCTTTTCCTCATTATAGGTGATGGGAAAATGAGATTTTCATCCTTAGTCGTGCAAGGTTTCCTGTTGAGGGGTTTTGGCTTGCCCCGAAAATATGAGACTGGCTGGTGGATAAAGGATATTCTTGTAGAGGAAGTCACATTTTCCTCGGAAATGGTCGTTCATCTTGGATATTTTGACTCATGTTGTACCCCCTTGTCTTGAAATTTTGGTTTTAGGGGTAAACTTGAGTAGTGAAGTGAAGTAGTGATTGAGGACAGATGAGTAGGGACTCGATTCTGGAAATCTCCTCACTTGTCGGGGTCCATTTTTGACCTTGAACGGATAGATAAAGGAGGTTTTGGTATGATGTAGACGACTTCTCCTTGACAATCGAAATAATGAATGTCAAAGACCCTTGTGTGGCGCATACATGGTTGCTAAAGTCTTCATCATGGGGTTCTTGCTCAATTTGACAAAGTTGGATGATGGGGATCATCATGGGGATGTACTTTAGCATATGTTGATGTTCTCATCTTGGGACCCTTCATGTTAGAGGTTTCTAGCGTTATTTCCTCGGACTTGGGAGGCAAACTCGATTTGGTTTGGTAAGCTCACTAATTTTATGGCTAGCCCCGTTTGAGTGTAATAGATCTTGTTGATTAAGAGAATGACCCGACACGGTGCTCCTGTGACCGCGTCGAAGGTACACTTGGAATCACCCTTTTGGCCTTTTGGCGAAGATAGCTAGTTACTCGTGACGAGTTTGACTGGGTGTAACTTCAAGCACTCTTGTAAGGGCATTTAATATGTAAGTCCCACAAGTTTTTTTCTTCTATTTTTCTATTTTTTTTTTTTTTTTTTTTTGTATTATGATGTTTTTTTTGTGGGACTTACTTGGCTTTCTTATGCCCTGGTACATGTCATTTAGAGTCTTCTGATTCAGCATCAAGTTGTTAGGAGATTTGTCAACATATTTGTGAGAAGTCCCTCTTGTTGGCTAGGTAAGGCAACTTGGCAATTCCTCTCCTGAAGAAGACAAATCACTGATGTCGAGTCTTTGTCGTGTTGTTTGAGTAGCTCTAAAGCTCAAGCATTGTATTTAGAGATATAAGCACTCAAAATACTTTGGCTACTCATGATGTGGGTTGTCAATTCAAATCATCCAACCTTCCCAATCTTCTGGGCGAGAGGGTTTCGTAAGAACTGGGCTATTATGATGTGAAATTATTCCTTCTTGTGGGTCAAAACTCGACTACTCAAGATCCTATCTAGTTAAGCCCTGATTTGATAGAGAAGTTCAAATATGGTAGTGACTGGCTTCTACAAGTAGCCTGATGACGTATCCTCGTTACACCCTCTGAAGATAAACTCAAGGAAGGGAACTCGCAGAGGGTCAGGCAAGAGATTAGACTAGAAATCTTAGAAGATTTCGGGTCGTGGATGCTGGCTTCTAAACTGCGAAGAAGAGTCCAACAGCACAAGAACATAATGAATAAGGAAGAAGATGCTACCACAAGAAAATCTAAGGATAATGGGAAGGTTGGTTCACGGTTTGATGCCCTTGCAACAGAAGAGGTGGATTCTGAGGAAGAGGAAGAAGATATGGAAGTGAAGCACCACTATGAGACTTTACCTAGCAGTAACAATGATCAAGCCTTCCTATAGGAAGGGCCTGAGAAAGAAAAGGAAGGTAAAATAAAAGAAAGAAGAGCATTAGAAACAAGGAAAGGAAGGTCACAAAAGAGAAGGGAACGAAATATGTTTTGTTTAGCGAGAAGGAGAATCAGAAATCCTCACTTGTCATCCTCGAACAAGGAGTTTCCAATGAGGAAAAGGGGAAAGGCCCATCTTCCTCAACGGTTGCTCGGAAGGAGCTGAGTCCCAAATCACAAGGGAGAGCGACTTCCAAGCCAGGGAAAGGAATGGTTGGGGGAAAAGAGGAGGGGATTTTTTCACAAAAGACCAAAGCTGCTAAGACTTAGTGAAAGACTCAACCGGTGAAGGAAAATCCTCCGGACAGTGCCGTGAGTAGCGGGAGCCACTCTAGGAAACTGGATTTTGAAGCAAATCAGCTCGAAGTTAAGTCAGGGCTAGAAAGTGCCCATTGTCTATCTGATGTTGGGGTAATCATGGATGGGATGGCTATGGGCGTCGATCCTCAGTGATGCTGCTGACCTTGGGGTCGGCTTAGGGGGACTTTCTCTTTTCATTTCTATGATTAGTGTCTTATCCTGGAATCGTAGAGGTGCTATGCCCCCTAATTTCAAGCCTTCCTTTAACTTGCTTAAGTCTGAGAATTCCCCTAATATTGTTTGCATTCTGGAGCCACGGATTAGTGGTGTTAAGGCCAAGGAGGTCATCAATACCCTTGGTTTTGATTCATCTGAAGTGTCTAATGATGTTGGGTTCAGATGAGGAATTTCGGTGCTTTGGGCAGCAACCAGGTACAGCTGCATTAGTTGGACAAGGATAAGCAGTTTGTCCGTATGTCTGTTTGGATACGGAGGAAACAGGTTGGGTGTTTGACTGCGTTTTATGCTTGCACTAACGAGCATGAAAGAGGAACTCCATGTACCTCCATTAGAAGGCTTGCAAGGAGGATGGACATGCCGTGGATGCTCATCGATCACTTCAACTCGATCTCATCCTTCTGAGAAGAAGGGCGATGCTATGTTCAATCCTGCTAGAGTGAAGACTTTCAATGACTGTATCGCTGATTGTGGGTTGATGGACATTGGTTTCATTGGCCCAAAGTTCACCTAGGCTACGAGGAAGTCGGGGTTAAAGGAAAGACTTGACAGGCGCATTTGTCCGTATGTCTGTTTGGATAGGGAGGAAACAGGTTGGGTGTTTGACTGCGTTTTATGCTTGCCCTAACGAGCATGAAAGAGGAAATCCATGTACCTCCATTAGAAGGCTTGCAAGGAGGATGGACAGGCCGTGGATGCTCATCGATCACTTCAACTCGATCTCATCCTTCTGAGAAGAAGGGCGATGCTATGTTCAATCTGCTAGAGTGAAGACTTTCAATGACTGTATCGCTGATTGTGGGTTGATGGACATTGGTTTCATTAACCCAAAGTTCACCTAGGCTACGAGGAAGTCGGGGTTAAAGGAAAGACTTGACAGTCGCATTTGCAACATTGAATGGATTGAAGAGTATCCATATACTATGAATTTCAACATCCCCAAGCTTAAGTCAGATCATCGTCTTATTTTGACTCATAATGAAAGGTTGAAGAACAAATCACCCCTGGTGAGAAGGTTTTAAATCCTTGCTCTTTGGCTGGCCCATGATGATTTCTTTGAATTAGTTTTCTCTTACTGGAATTCTGGGACTGGCTTCTTGCCTTTTTTGCAGGATCCTACGGAGAAGCTTCAAGACTGGAATAAAGAGGTGTTCGGGAATATTTTCAGAAGGAAGAGGCAACTCCTGAATCGTCTTGGCAAGTTGGAAGTTAGGAATGAGAGAGGTCCTTCAATTGCTAGTCGAAATCAGGAGCATACTACAAGAGAGGAGCTTGAGGACACCTTGTGGCAGGAAGAGCTCCTATGGAGACAAAAGTCAAGAGCAAAGATGGTGTTGCAAGGAGACAAGAATACAAGATTTTTCCACACTAGTACCCTTACACGAAGGAAAAGAAACCGGATCACTAAGCTGAAAGATGAGAATGGATATGGATCTCGGATCCAGAAGACCTTCTCTAACTTACCAGGGAGTATTTCGACAACCTCTTTTCTTGTATTAATGGTTTGACCAGTGTCTCTCTGCCTGCTGATTTTCCTAGGATTAATGGTGAAGGTCTTGTTAGAGTTGAGCTAACACCCTCGATGGATGAAGTTAGGGAGATCGTCATGAACATTGGTGGTTTGAAAGCCACGAGGTTAGATGGTTTTCACGCGATCTTCTACCAAAAGATGTGGGATATTGTGGGAGTGGATTTCTCTAGGTTTGTTGCTTCTTGTTTTAGGAACCTAGAGGCCATTAGAGCAGTTAACTCTACCCTTCTTGTCCTGATTCCGAAAACTGAAGCCCCTTGTTCCATGAATCAATTTCGGCCTATAAGTTTGTGTAACGTAGGGTATAAAGTTGTTGCCAAATGTATTGCCAATCTTCTTAAAACTTTAATAACCCATCTTATTCATTAGAACCAGTCGAGTTTTGTCCCAAAGAGACACATTACTGATAACATCTTGATTTTGCAAGAAACTATGCATTCTATGTCCCTCAACTTGAGAAAGAAAGGGTTGATGCTACTAAAAGTGGACTTGGCTAAGGTGTATGATCGCATCGACTGGAAGTTCTTGGAAGAAACTTTGAGACTTGCTTATCTCCTGAAGACTGCATATGGCTGATTATGGGATGTGTCACCTCAATGGAGTTTAATGTCCTTTGGAATGGAGGAACCTCAGAGGGATTCAAGCCAAGTCGCGGCCTCTGTCAGGGATGTCATCTCTCACCCTACCTCTTTACGTTGTGTATTGAAAGACTAAGTCATATTATTCATAGAGAAGTTGTGGATGAAAACTGGAAACCTATTTTTCTGTCTAAAGAGGGACATGCCTTGTCTCATCTTTTGTTTGCGGACAACCTTGTGTTGTTTGCTGAAGCCAACTGTCCCCAATCTGATATGATCATGCGATGTATGGATAGTTTTTGTTTGGCGTCTGGTGAATTGATTAGCAAAGATAAGTGTAGGGTTTTATTTTCTAAGAATGTGTCTAGCCAGTGCCGTAAAGATGTTTTTGCTTGCCTTGTGATACAGTCTACTACAAATCTGGGCAGGTATCTTAGAGTCCCTGTTCTCTATGGTAGACTGACCCGGGACACCTATAGGTATATCCTTGATAAAATGGACCGTAAGATGTCTGGATGGAAAGCCAAGACCTTATCCTTAGCAGGAAGGGTGACTCTGGCCATGGTAGTGTTTAATGCCATCCCCTCTTTTGCCATGCAGTCCTCTCCCCTCCCCCTTTCTATGTGTGAGGAGATTGATAGGAAAATTAGAGGATTTGTGTGGGTTTCCCAAGTTGGGAAACGTAAAGCTCACCTTGCTTCTTAGGAAACAATTTGTAAACCCAAGGAACAAGGGGGTTTGGGTCTTAGATTTGCTTGCTTATATGGTTAAAAGTGCTTGGCAAATGGTTAACAATGAGTCTAATCTTTGGGTAAAAGTACTCCAAGGTAAGTATTTTAATCATAGGGGTGGGGAGATTATCTCAATGCAAAAGAGTAATCACTCTAACCTATGGAGGGTGCTTGTGAAAGACTTGCCGATTATGAAAAGTGCTTCCATATGGAGTGTGAGGAATGGTCACACGACTGGTTTTTGGATCCATCCGTGGATTGACAAGGATATTTTTATTATTAATTTCCTTTTGGTTTTTGCAGTTCACAAACCAGAGAAGAGCTAAGCTGAAGCTGACGAACAATGGCAATTGCAACCACTGCTCTGACAAATAAGAAACGATGGAACATATCCTCAGATCGTGTAACGAGGATGCATGCATTTGGAGGAGAATGAGGAGGGTGTTGTCTGATAACAATGCAGACTCCAACTTCCATTCGTGATTTTTAAATAATCCGCTTGATCATGATAGAGGTGTTCAATTTGGGATTATTTGCTGGAACTTGTGGAAGCAGCGCTACGAGGAAGTTATGGATGGGAAGACCTTCTCTTACGAGGGGCTACTGGTGCATATCGAAGCTTGGTTCAACGTCATTAAATAGTCTGAGATTTGCGATCAGAAGAGCTCTCCTGGGAAAGATAAAGTGCATATCCAAAAGGATGTTTCCTGGGAACCGCCTTTGGAAGGATGGATGCAGGTACAAACAGATGGTTCGGTTGTGATGAGTTCGGGTAGTGCTGCTGCAGGAGGTCTCATTCGAGACCACCTTGGTAGATGCCATGGAGCTTTCGCTTGCAATATGGGGTCATGTTCCATTACTAGTGCTGAGTTAAAAGGGGCGATTGAAGGACTGAATCTGGCGTGGAGAAAGGGCTACCGCAAAGTGGCTCTCAACCTAGATTCGGCAACAGCCATCGCCACTATTAGATGTAGTGATGATAATCACAATAGACACGGGCTGCTCGCCCAGGAGATCAATAGAGTATTGAATTTTGACTGGGATGTTAGGATTGCCCATGTGTTCAGAGAATGTAATGTTGTTGCAGATTACTTAGCTAAGAAGGGTCATGATCTCCCTTTTGGCACACATCATTTTGATGAGTGTGACCCATATTTTAGGCAGTGGCTTTCTTACGATGTTATGGGAATTACCCAACAAAAAAGGTTATTAATAAGAGCTAGACGCTTTTTGCGTCTGTTTTCTACAAAAAAAAAAGTAAGAAAGAACACGAAAACTCTTCTCACATCCTCCCATATCTCAGATTCTCTCTCCGCTTCCATTTCCCGACTTGCCCCTTTCTCTATTTTCTCTTTTTTGGAAACAACATGGGGAAAGGAGAAAGAGACAACGGCGGCGAATGACGCCCACGACAGTAATGGCGGAGAGATAGAAGGTAAGAGATGTCTCTTCCCATTGCATATCGATTTTATGGTTTGAATGTGGGTTTTTGTTGGTTTTAAACGAAGCATTTTTGGGTTTCGACCGCGAGAAGGAAGGGGGAAAAAGACAGAGTCGGCCGGCGGCGGTGAGAGTTAGGTGTTTCTCGGGTTTGCATGTCACATTTTTTGAATTTTCCATATCTAATTTTTATTTTTGTTTGGAAATTTGGGGTTTCTATTCGAGGAGAGGAGAAGGAGCAAGCTCTGGTGATTTCAACGCCGATGACGGCGCCAGTGTCGGGGAAAACGCCGACTGCAGCGGTGTGCAATTAGGGTAAAGCTTTATCTTTTATTGTTTTGGTATATTTTATTTTGGATTTCAACGAGTTTCTGACCTGTCTTTATTAGGTTTTCGATTATGGAAGAAGTAAAGAAGGCAGGGGGAATGGAAGGAAAAGAAGGCCTTCGGGCGCCCTGAGTTTCACTGGTGGCGAGAATGACGACGAAGGTTAAATCTCCTTTTGGTGAGTTTTTTTAGTTGTGGATTGTGTTTCGGTTTAATTGGGGAGTATTTCAGTGGTTGCAGTGGTGTGTTTGTGGCTACTGTTTGGGATGAACATATAGTAGCGATACTAGTTTATTAGCTTGATCTAGGTTTCGAAGTTTTTGAATTGTGGGTTTTTGGGAGATCTGGTTTAAATGGACATGAGATTTGGAGTTGTTCTAGATTCAACTTAATATTATTATGAAGCTTCAAATTAAAAAAAATGAATTTTAACATGATAGATGAAAATATGTTTGGTTTGTGGTGATAGTGTAGTTAGGTGATTCAAATATGGAAATCGTGTGTTGAGTTGGTTTTTGGTTTTAGGCGCTCTGTTTTGTGATGAAAGACTATTGAAATTTGGGATGAGGAGTTGTGGAGCTTTTGCTTGATTGCTTTTTGGTATATTTGGAATATACCTCCAAAAGTTTGAGTCGAGTCGTACGATTATGTTAATCGAATATGTTTTTTAACTTATGATTTGGATGTTAATTTAGTTTTGTAAATGAGTATACTAAGTAGAGCAAAGTAGTCGGAGACAAACTAAAAATGGTTTTATTTGTGATACGCGCCTAAACATCGAAGTGCTTGAATGAGTAAAACTCAAATAGAAGTAGGAAGGAAGTAAAGTAATATGGTTTAATTGATTGCTTCATCGTTATAGTGAAATTTCCATTTTTTGCTTTGCTTAAAGTGTCGATTAAGTAGATACTACTCTTAAAACCGTTTTGTTGAAGCGATGTAGAAATAGAGGTGGTAGAGAAATGATAGATGATGGTGATGATTAGGTAATGAGATACCAACCTTGTTGCTTGTAGTTTAACGATGACTCTGCATCCTTTTCCTCAACTTCTGTGGATGTTTAATTGCTTCCTTTGTAACCTTTTGCTGCTGCCTCCTTTTCCATTTTTTAGCCTGTTTTGTTGTTGTGCGGGTTTGTGAAGAAGCAACAATAGTAGAAGTAGAAACTTGAGTTCTTTCTTGTCTCTCTTTGTGGTTGTACGTGGCTATGAAAATTGTGGAATGAGAATTTTGTGGAGTTGTTCTTTTGTCTTTGATTTGTTTGTGCGTGTTTTGTAGCCAAGAAGAAAAGGAGAAGAAGCAGAGATTTTGAAGAGGGATTGTGTTATGTTCTTGGTGTTGTCTGTTTGTGGGTTTTGAGCCAGAAGAAGAAGAAAGAGCAAGTAAGAAGAAAATAGGGTTTACTTTCATGGACCCGAAAGTCTATACAAAACTGGAGAAGAAAGAATAGTGAGCAGAGACGTGGGAAAGAAGAAAAAGGCTCCCTCTTCTCTGTACCCCCAAAGCTCTCTTTTATAATAGAGAAACACACTATAGCTTAGACTTGTGGTGTAATTTGATTGGCTTTGAGGGTAGTAGTCTTTCTGTACTTTTCTGATTGGTTTTTTTGAGTTAGTAGACCCTATGTTGGATTGGGCTTGGTGGGAGTTGATTTTGGGTTTTAACTTATGTTGACTAGGTTTGACCAGTTGACTTTGGCCTTTGACCTGGATTGGTCCCTAACTTGTAGACTGGCATTGACCGTGGGCTTTGGGTTTGACTTGACCCCAATTTTTGTAGACAAGATTTGCTAGTTGACTTTGGGCTTGATCTAGGTCCTTTTATTTTGTACAATTGCAATGAATTATAATTGTGTGAGGTTAGTAATTGCCATGTAGAATAATGATAGTTTTAAAAAAAATTCTTTTCGTTTATTTTCCTTTCATTATCATTCTAAAACCGACGCCCAAGTTCTCAAAGCCAATTGTTGATGGATAACAACTCTATTGAATTTATAAAAGTTAGCTATATTGCTAAACTTGTTTAACCTTGTGCCCAGCCAACCTCGTTTAATCAAGAAAAAATAATTACAAATGTCCCCAAGATCCAAGTTCAAAGCAAAGGATGGTTTAAGATTTGCTATTGCTAATCCAAAACAATGTGAGCTCTTAACTCCTTTTAATTGGTAGCCATAATTAGTAAATTGCCCGGACGAAATGTGGTGTCTACACATATATACGTGATGGGCATCGAATTTAGAAGCATAAACACAAGCATAATATGAAATTATAACATCAAATATAAATAAAGATAAACGAGTTCACATTGCTAAGCAATCAATTTTGAACTAACTATACATAGAAGCTAAGGAGGGTAACTCCATTGATGATGAAGGCATCTCCTTAGTTGCACTCTCTCGTACGATTGCTAAGCTTTCACTCGAACAGAATGTCTACAGAATTTTTGAATGGATTTTTGTAACCTGTTTCCGCCTCGATTCTGGTGAAAGACCAAAATCATCTAGGGCCTACTGAACTAATGAGTCTAGCTCCCTATTTATAGAGGTAAAACTCGGCCACAACCTTCCTAACCCTACAAGGACTTGTTTTCTCTGACTTAGAGACAAAGCAAGGCCTTTTGGATTTTTTTGGGGCTTGGGCCTCTGAATGGTGGCTGGAACCATCACTAGTTTTCTTTGTGGGCTGACTTCCTTAACGCATAAACAACCTCTACTGAAGACATCTTTGTGATTTGACCAAGTTTGTTAAGTGACGGTTGAACCCAACGCTAGGTTGTCATTGATTTTTGCTTCGACTTGGGCCGAGTCTACCCCCATTGGGCTCCTCCTGAGCTCTAGTGGTGATTCCCAATAGGTTTCTCACTCATTAATTGGACCTCGTCTTTTGCAGGAAAACTCCTTATTCTTCTCTCTTTTGCTCCTTTGGTCCTCTAAATTAGTCCAATGCTTGATACAAATCCGCCTAGATTGTATGTTACCTTGAAAAACACAAAACATATAAAAAAGGCATAAAAGAGTACAAAATACAACCTAGTTCTATCAAATGCTCACTAATCAAATATTTACAACTTAAGTACAAAATATATGAAAATATACTATAAAAGCATTGATATGAGGAGAAAATGTATCAAATATGAGAATGAAAAATACTATAAATTGAGCGTCATCAAGCGACAAGCTGGAAGGTTGCTCTCCGCCGACAACTCCGTCGATAAGCAGGACCAGCCGCCTTCACCTCTATGCCGACAATCCTCCTCCACTACTTCGTCCAGTTAAAGGAGTCCATGATCGAGGAAGTTGGCAAGGCTTCACAACATATTTTGATGGTGGGCAAATGGGTGAATGGGGGAAAGATAATAGGAGATAAAATAGTATTTTACCCTTTTAAATGAAAGCTTGAATCTATAAACAAACAAGGAGTTTACCCTAAATCTCTTATGACGAATGCTTAGGTTTTTAAATGAGTGTTTTGGACCCAAATCAGTCATTTACACAATATTCCCCATCCAAACAATCCCTAGGCTAGGGTGCATAATTAGATATGGTCTTTTGGTTTCTAGCGTGGCCATATATAAAGGATGAGTTAAAGTGACTTGTATTTTTTTTTACTACTCGTTTCAACCTTGGTGCCACCTGGTACTACACTATATCAACTTTTTTTTAACTAAAATATTTACAAAATTGCAAATAAGTAACGAGTTCATCGTGATATATTGTTATCTACAAATTTCAGGAAAAAAATTCAGGACCAAATATATCATCCTAGTAT
This sequence comes from Linum tenue, assembly GCA_946122785.1. Lineage (NCBI taxonomy): Eukaryota > Viridiplantae > Streptophyta > Magnoliopsida > Malpighiales > Linaceae > Linum > Linum tenue. The sequence continues at coordinate 43,671,834 of CAMGYJ010000009.1, read as the reverse complement.
AGCTAGGATGGTAACTATAGGTGTCAATCGAGCGGGTTCGGGCTGGGTTCAATCGGGTTCGGGTTCAAACGGGTTGCGGGTTAGTTGGGTTGCGGGTTCATTGGTTCGGGTTCAAACGGGTTGCGGGTTCATCGGGTTTTGGATCGGGCGGGTTGCGGGCGGGTTGGGTTTCGGGTTGTTCGGGCCAGCGCATCAAGTAGCTTAACTCATTACTCATTACTAACTTACACATTTTATTACACTAATTTAAAATATTTTCTCAACTTTTTAACCAATTTATTTCTACCTCGTATATATATACTTTATTTTTTTGAAAAAAACTAGTCAAAATGTTAAATCAATTTGTATGACTTGCAAACTTGTTATGTAATTAATCATAATTGGTAAAGTATTATAGCTAATAGTAATGGTGATATCAATATTTGCAACCAAAAGACACCATAATTTGTTTATTTGATATTTTAGTATTAATTCAGTAGTAATTGGATTAAAGTATCTCGTTTAGTATAACCATGCAAATCTGGTATTTGGCGTGTGGTATTTTGCAAAAGCATAGTGATAAAAGGAGTTATTTCAAAATAAATCATTGCCCAAATAACTTCAGTAAACTGTTGCCAAACGAGTTATTTGTAAAATTGTTTGAATTATCTTAAAAATTGAACCATTAAATATTAGCTATCAAATTTAGTAAAATTATTGTGACTTCAATCATAACTTACTCAATAGCATATATCCTATACACCTAGCCTTACCCTCAATCAACAATATTAAGTTAGTATATGTTGTTGATTGTATACCCTAAACCATCAATACATTATACACTAACCACATAACCTATACCCTATACCCTATACCCTAACCATATGTCTTTGAGTTGTGATTTTGCTAGTATAGTTAATTTAAAAGTGAAATTCATACTTTGATTTTCAAAACATAGATAAAAAGTGATATTTGCTAATTGTTATACCTTAACCATATATCCTATACTTTACACCACATACCTTGTATCCTAACCACGTACCATAAACATAAATTCAAAAGGGATCTCCTGCCGTTAAAGACTTCAAATGACTTCAAGTGAACATATGTTAATAAAAAAACTTAGAACCGTCAAAATCATCAATATCTTATACCCTAACCATATACACCCTAAACCATATGTACCTTATACCCAATACCCTAACCATATACTTTATATCCTAAACAACGAACCGTCAAAGATTACTTATCAAGTTTAGTATAAATTGTTGTAACTAATGGTTAATTTATTGGGTATGCTTACTATGACATGCATGTCACGCTGACATGCACTTTTCGGTCGACCTATTCCTGAGGGAGGTCGACCGAATTGACCAATTTGGGCATCACGAGAAAGCGTTGCGGTCGACCGCCACGACCACGCGGTCGACCGCATTTAGTTTAACTTGGTATTTTTGGTCGACCAGAATAAAACCTCGGTCGGCCATTTCGTTGGCGTCAGAAACAACATGGTCGACCACCTAATATATAGGTCGACCACTTGATGGCAGTAATTAACAAAATGGTCGACCGGATAAGGAAAGAGGTCGACCAGATAGAAGATAAGTGTTCTATCAAAGTGACGAATCATTTGACGTAAAATGGAGATCAAGTGTTGGTTTCTCGGTCGACCTAATCCGGTACGAGGTCGACCGAATACAAGAAAGTCAACCTATGCCCCGTGTCTTTTTTGCTTATGTATGTCGATTTGTGTGGTTAATTTAATCGTATAAATTATGTTTCAAACCATCATAATTAGTCAATTATAACAAGGACTCATCAATCCATAGCATAACAACTAAAAATAAAACACACATAAAATAGCATAATTGTTCACACATAAAAATAAAACTAAAAAAACCATCATAGCATAATTGTTCACACATAAAAATAAAACTAAAAAAATAACATAAAAATAAAACTAAAAAAATAAAACTAAAAACTACTCATCTCCCCCCTCTCCCTCATTCACATTTTCTTCATTTTCTTCATTGGTGGTGGTAGCATGGTGGTCAGATGTGGTGGGATGCATGTATCTTCCGCTAAAAGATCGCCACTCATCTCGCATCTCATTCACGCTCAGCTGCATTGTGCTCATCTGGGCGTTCATTTGCCCCATGTAGTCGTACATGCCAGTCATCTGGGTGGATATCTTGCACATGTACTCGTACATGCCATCCATGCGCTCCCACACACGCTGTAAGGTGATCGGTGGAGTTGAAGTCTGTGCCTCCCCCATTGGCTCGTCTCGAGCTCCTTTATCACCATCATCACCATCATCATCCTCATCATCATCATCATCACCACCACCAGCATGAGCAATGTTTGCTCTGACATACTCACCATTACGCAGCTCAAAGCCCATCTTTTTCAGAGATGAAACAGTATAGAACTCCTGCCTTGACATCGATAACCCCACCTCTTCACTTAAATTCACATTAAAATGCTCAAATATCACAGTGAGGATCATCCCATAGGGAAGATTCCTGTTTGAACTCTCAGCAGCAGTAAGCATGTGGTTAAAGATCAAGTATGGCAAGTTCACCTTCTCGTTTAACAGTAGGTTGGTGAGGAGCTCCATGTCGAAGTAGGTGACTGTCTCCCGATGTCCACCCTTTGGCAGAATGTTGTAGGAAAGCATGTGGTGAAGAACTCTGGCTTGAACTGTCAGGTGGTTACTCGATGGCCTATTGCGCCCCTGAGCATCTTCCTCTTCATCAAGACCACAGACGGTCTGGATTTGCTTGGCTCTCGTGTAATGCGTTTCATTCCAAGCACCGTAAGAATTGATTCTCCTCCCCGCGTTTGGAGCCTCCAGTACTTGCGCCAACACATTCTTGCTGATGCGCATCGTCACCCCATTCACATAGGATTTGAATGCGTGAATGGATCCATTTGCATTGCGCTCGTAGGAGATGTTGTTGTAGAAGTATTGTACCATTTTTGGGTAGTATGGTACATTGAGTGATATCACCTTCAACCACTCCTGATCGACGAAGGGTCCCAGAAACCCGTAATTCTCGAAATGAGAATACGCATCCGTCGTCAATGGCCTTCCCGGAACCACCCTGCGGTTGTGCATACTCTTCTCTTCGTAGTTCTCACTTTGCTCCTTCGACTGGAACAAATTCGAATTGAACTCTTCCCATTCCGAACTTGAAGCAGCAGCTTTTTGTGCCTTTCGTTTCTTTTTGCCGCCAAACATCCTGCGATCAAACAAGCAAAAATACACATTAGTCCAATTTTCGAAATGAACAATACGCGGTCGACCACTCCATAAAGCGGTCGACCACAATTAATTTAAAACGATAATGGGTCGACCTCAGAAGAAACACAGGTCGACCTCAGTTAGTTTAAAACGAGAACAGGTCGACCTCAGAAGAAGCATAGGTCGACCTCAGCTAATTTAAAACGAGAATGGGTCGATATAAACCCGTAACAATTCAAATACAAAATTGCCTTCATAGGTCGACCTCAGAACCATCATAGGTCGACCTCGGCTAAATGAAAACGAGCATAAAATGGCCCAAATGATGGTACCAATTGAGTGCAAAACAGATCCGGTCGACCTCATGTTCTGAAGAGGTCGACCAGTGGTAGTTTCGCACAATTTGAAATACAATGAGACAATAACTCGCACTTTTGCCTTCATAGGTCGACCTCAGAACCATCATAGGTCGACCTCGGCTAAATGAAAACGAGCATAAAATGGCCCAAATGATGGTACCAATTGAGTGCAAAACAGATCCGGTCGACCTCATGTTCTGAAGAGGTCGACCAGTGGTAGTTTCGCACAATTTGAAATACAATGAGACAATAACTCGCACCTTTGCCTTCACAGGTCGACCTCAGAACCATCATAGGTCGACCTCGGCTAAATGAAAACGAGCATAAAATGGCCCAAATGATGGTACCAATTGAGTGCAAAACAGATCCGGTCGACCTCATGTTCTGAAGAGGTCGACCAGTGGTAGTTTCGCACAATTTGAAATACAATGAGACAATAACTCGCACTTTTGCCTTCACAGGTCGACCTCAGAACCATCATAGGTCGACCTCGGCTAAATGAAAACGAGCATAAAATGACCCAAATGATGGTACCAATTGAGTGCAAAACAGATCCGGTCGACCTCATGTTCTGAAGAGGTCGACCAGTGGTAGCTTCGCACAATTTGAAATACAATGAGACAATAACTCGCACTTTTGCCTTCACAGGTCGACCTCAGAACCATCATAGGTCGACCTCGGCTAAATGAAAACGAGCATAAAATGGCCCAAATGATGGTACCAATTGAGTGCAAAACTTCACAGGTCGACCTCATAATCTAAAGAGGTCGACCTCAGTCTATAAAACAAAAGGACATGGCGATTGAAAGCCAGATGCGGTCGACCACGAACATGGGAAGGTCGACCGCACGTGGCGTACAAAAGGGAAAATCCCTCTTTTTCAAGCTACAGCTCTACGAAACACGGCCAGAAATAATAGAAAGACATCACAGGTCGACCTCAAAATCATCACAGGTCGACCTCAGTCCATAAAACAGAAAGGAAAAGCGGAATGAAAGCCAGATGCGGTCGACCACGAATATGAGAAGGTCGACCGCACTTGGCGTACAGAAGGAAAAATCCCTCTTTTTCAAGCTACATATCTACAAAACACGGCCAGAAATAGTAGAAAGACATCACAGGTCGACCTCAAAATCATCATAGGTCGACCTCAGTCCATAAAACAGAGGAAAAGCGGAATGAAAGCCAGATGCGGTCGACCACGAATATGAGAAGGTCGACCGCACCTGGCGTACAGAAGGAAAAATCCCTCTTTTTCAAGCTACAGATCTACAAAACACGGCCAGAAATAGTAGAAAGACATCACAGGTCGACCTCAAAATCATCATAGGTCGACCTCAGTCCATAAAACAGAAAGGAAACTAGATTACAAGTCAGTCGCGGTCGACCACGATGATGAACAGGTCGACCGCTTCTGACGAACAGAAGCAAAAACCCCTCTTTTCCATCTTTAGATTTTTTGAAAACAAAAGGAAGAAGACAAGAATCAACCCAAATGAAAAAGAAGAGTGAAAAGCATTACCTTGTTCTTCTTCTAAGTGATGAGGATGAAGGTTTTCAAGAGTTTTTGGAAAATGGTGTTTTTGGAAATGGGAGAAGAAGATGAAGAAGGGAAAGGAGAGGAAGAATGAGTGGATGTGGGGGGGGGATAGGGTTCTGATTGTGGTGTAGAATGAGTGGGGGAGGGTTTCTTAAATAGAGGATGGAGGGAGGTTTGGGTGGGTGGTCTGGTCAGGTCAACCGGTTTGGTCGGCCGTATTAAATGCGCGGTCGACCGCGCTAAAGTGTTCGGTCGACCTCCTTTGGTCAGGTCAACCGGAACTTTTATGAGGTCGACCGTTTATGACTTTATTTCAACCCACAATCAATTAACTCATACATTAGTAAGATAATTCGAAGATAATACAATGCAATCACAGTTATTAAAAAATAAAACAACTCCTAAAAAAAAATAGAAGAAATTTAAGATCCTTTTTTGGGACTTTGTTTCGGGCACTTGGGGCGAAAATGACCATATTTCCCACATTTCGAACACTTTCTCAAACTTTTGCCCGATGCAGTTCGTGCTGACTTGAATGTCCCCTTGGTCTTCCCAATCTTTGGATCTTTCACACTTCGAAGGGGTGCTGGAGGGTTTGCCGGTGTGGTGTTGTCTTCTCTCTCCTTCGCGAACTCAATTGCCCATTGAGTAAGGTCGTCCAACGTCTTAGAGACATGATTAAAAGCAGATTCACTACCACACGCGATGTCACATAAACGCTTACACTTTAGAGCCAATCCTCCATGTCTTATCAGTCGACCAACTCTCTCTCCCACATCACCTCCAACTCCAGGATGACGATTTAGTGTCTTCGCATTTTGGGTCCATTGAAGCTTGAACCAAGTCGAGGGTAGTGCGGTGTATCCCATATTTTTTATTACTGTAAGCATGTGTCTGCATGGAAACCCCTTAGATTCAAATAATGCACACTCGCATTTGAGATCTTGAGTGGACGTAGTAAATGTTAACCGCCTTATCCGATCTGGGTTCATGTAGTTCTTCAGTATGAATGTCTCTGTCCCATCTGATTCATTTCTTCTCTCGGCTAATACATAAGAAGCTTCATTCTCTAGTTCAGTCTTGAAGATAGCAAATGTACGATGAGTGTAGATACTTTCAGCTTGCATTTCCCAAGTGCGCAGGGCATGCTTGCAGACCAACCTCGTGTGCCTAGAAGAATAATCATCCTGCGTCTCCGTGAAACGCATCCCCTCCAGTGCTTCATCAATGCCCTGAACAAAACGTTGCAAGCTGTATTGAGTTCCCACATACCCATTTATCCAATGGTTACATGACTCACATCGCGAGGTTGATTGGAGTCCACCGAAATAAATATCCTTCAAGTATGCCTCTGCCCACAGTAATTTGTCAGCGTACAAATCCTGCAACCACTTATTTGCAGACAAGCCATGCTGACTAATCAAAAGCTCCCAACGCCCCTCAAACTCCTCAATCGATATTCGTGCTTTCGCCAAGTAAGTGAATGCGCTAACGAACTCCTTATTATGAACGGCTGTTGTCGCATTTGTCTCAATATGCCAAATACAAAGACGGTGAGGCACTCCAACCAGAACAGTAGCAATGGCACCACGCATAGACTTGTCTCCGTCTGTGATCACTGAAGTGGGCATCTTAGAGTTCATACACTCCAGAAAAGTATTCAACAACCAAACATAGTTGGGGATTGTCTCGTTATCGAATTGGGCAAAACCATATATGATGTTACGGTGGTGGTGATTTACACCAACCATCATAACAAATGGTCGATTGTACCTGTTGCGCTTGTAGCATGCATCGAACGCCAAGACATCCCCAAAAAAATGGTAATCTGCTCTAGATGTGGAGTCCGACCAGAAGAGATTGCCTAATTCACCTTCATCGTTGGTTGTGTACTTGAAGAAGCTGCCCGCATCAGAGGTATGTTTACTTTGTAAGTAACCCAATGTTCGGTTAACATCTCCTATTAGATCGACGTCAACTGTTCGGGATTGCTGAACAGCATTGTCCAAATCCTTTGGAGTGTACCCCAGATTCTCATATCCTCCAACTTTATTCTTCATGAACTGAACAATGTTGCGTTGTTTTATTCCTGACTGTCGCATCCCTATCACCAGAGCCTTGTCTCCTTCACTCACATTTCGATGAGACCGAAGGAATTGAGTTTCTTCTTCATTGCAGCAACGATGTGAGTGCTTCCTCTCAAACTTAGAAACAACCCACATTTTCTTATTCCGATCAAATCGTACAGTATACGATGCCTTGCAAGAATGTCTTGTCATCTTACGATGTTGCCGAATCCGACCTTCTTTATCTATATGCATCTTACCTCTAGTCCCCTCTCTCGAACATACCATTGTCCTCCCAATTGCTACTCCTCGACGACTCCTCCGAAGATCTCTACGTCGAACGCTAAATCCTTTCGCTTTAGCATAGGAATCGTAAAATTTCTCTGCATCTTCTAATGTTTGGAACTCCATGGAAGGAATTTGTTGTTCATATTCAGTAGCTTCTTCATCATCCATAAATTCTTCTTCTGCACCCTCGGTTTCATAATCATCTCCAAACACTTCATCATCGGTATTATCTATATCATCTGAATTATCCATAGCTCCTTCTCGAGCATCATTAGGTTCCTCATCGAAGTTAACCTCATCATCATCTCTATCGTCTGTATCATCTCTGTTATCCATCCTGCAACGATCGGAATACGAACTTTATGTCAAAACATACACAATTAGCTCTCGTCAGGTCGACCTGAATGAACTGGACGGTCGACCTTATTACTAAATAACAAACATGCAACGATCGGAATACGAACTTATTGTCAAAACATACACAATTAGCTCTCGTCAGGTCGACCTCAATGAACAGGACGGTCGACCTTATTACTAAATAACAAACATGCAACGATCGGAATACGAACTTAATGTCACAAAATACACAATTAGCTCTCGTCAGGTCGACCTGAATGAACAGGACGGTCGACCTGAATGACTAAATAACAAACATAAGGTCGACCTAATTTACTGAAAGGTCGACCTAATCCTATAACTACGAAAGAACGGTCGACCGGATGGTGTTTGTGGTCGACCGGATGGTGGGAAAAATTTAGCCACATAGAACCATTAACAAGCATATACGAGGCATACCTTAGCAACGAGGTCGACCACTTATTGGTACGGTCTACCGGAATAAAAATAAACCGCCACCAACACCCGATCACAATAAGAGCGATGAGATTATAACTTCACTCCAACAAATTGTAAGATTTCGTGGTACGATTAATGTCTGAAGACTCCCATCTATTTATAGATAATTTAGACGAATTCCTTATCCAATTGGTTCAAGATATATAAAATCATAATTCGACAAGGACAAGTACACAAAATCCTAATTGTACAAGGACAGGAATCATCACGGTCGACCTCTTTGCACAAATGGTCGACCGTCTTGGGTAAATGTGAAACAGGTCGACCTCTTTACACAAATGGTCGACCGTTGTTTTTAAATGTGAAACAGGTCGACCTCTTTACAGAAATGGTCGACCAATGATTATAAATGTGAGCACAGGTCGACCTCTTGACAAGAATGGTCGACCGTACTTTTATTAAGGCCAAACAGACGAGTATCCATACTTATTTTACGTGGTTTTTGACTTTCCTACGGTATCATAGGTCGGCCTTAAGCTTCACGAGGTCGACCTGTGCTCTGCCTTTGGGTATGCCCGCTTTGAGTATGTGGTCGACCACTTGTTCTAGACGATTGAAATCGTAAATTCTGTCACATACATAATTGTATAACAAATCTAATAAACATTCAAAATCCAAAATGAAACGATCTCGCAAATACAAAATAAATGTATGGTCCAAATAATGCAACATTGTAACTTAACGACTTCATTTCTTTGCTTTTTTCTTGGAACTCTGTCTCTCTTTGCCTCGTTCCATGCATTCATCTACTACATGCTTGAAAAGATTTTCTCGTGCACGGTTTTCAAAATGTGTAGCCAGATACCATAGAATCTCCTTTCGAGCCGGTAATTTGTGTTCTTCTCCTATCTGCATTATGCCATGTAAGATTTCGTTACAACTAAAAAAAGTGTAAATTATACTAGTTATTTGTTTGACGATATACTCACCACTCTATCAAGATCCTTGGATCCATAGCGCATCCACTGCATGACGTGCACACCACACTCAGTACTATTCCTTTGTCGTTGAACTGGTAGCTCATCAAAATTTAAATCTCCAAAATTTGGTACTACTACATTGCTCGTGCGCTCTGGTTTCAAAATATCATCCAAAGTGGACAACTACACACAAATAACGAATATTTTAAACTTCTAGCATACTACGTAACGCTTAGTAGTCAGAAAATTATAGGAAACACTTACCAATTTCTTGCATAGTTCTGATTTACGCCTACGATTCGCCTCAATAGTTGAAGGTAGACTGTCAAGCAAAAATGCAGTTTTTTGCTGGACATTGACGAGATACAGAAACCAATGACGTGCTTCATCGTCAAGAACTGGCATAAATATCTAGCAACGAAACACTCACTATATGTTATAAACAGCGAATACAAACAAATGCACTTTCGAAATTTAATGATATAGGGACATTGACTAGACTAACCTTCTGGCATGCACTGACATTCGGCATAAAGTCCACGCCATCATTCATCAACTTGTTACGAATTTGTCTGGTCTTCATGTTAGCGCGTACCATTTTGTGCACCATGTTTTAGTTGAGATGAATTGACATGGTACAATATAAATAACTAGGTTATGACAAATAATTTGACACTACGGCTCTTACCGAAGACATATTTGGCAAATACCACACATTTGGCTCTTTCACATCATGTTTTTCAGACATTGTTAGTGCCCTTGCACACAAATCCACTACCTACCATCCAACAATAAAACACAAAATCATCGTAAATCGTAACATAAATAGTGCACAATTCATACGAAAGTCGTAGTAGTATAGTACTTACTGATGAGCAAACCCAGCTTTTCTCGCTAATGACCGAACTCAAATAATGTCGTTGCAGGTTTTCAGAAAAAAAGTCCACAATCATCAAACTGCAAAAATCAAGATAACAGAAATGTCAATTGTTTTTTTGCAACGTACAGGTCGACCTGTACACAGTCAAGGTCGACCTTATTGGACACACGGTCGACCTTATTGGACAACCGGTCGACCACACGTACTAGAAAAACGTCTTACTTGTCCCAATTCTTGTCCCCAACCTTCTCTTTAGTAACAACATAATACAAGTCTTCAATTGGATTTTGAAGATTTTTGGTGAATCCTTCTAGACCCTCCACTTTCATGACCTACAAATCATAGTTAAAATTAAAGTAACATATGAACACAAACACACATTATAGATGAAAATGTAACGTAAACTTACCCCGTGCTTTTCGAAAGGACTCTTAGATTCATCTTCATCGCTATCATCACTAAATAATCCCTTTCTTACAAATTGATCCTTCTGTGGAGTGGTGTAGGAGTCACTTTCATATCGCGGTCTCTTGTAATTAGGAGAGGAACCCTTGCGGCCATTCTTTGTTTCACTCTGTCAAACATATAAACAAAACAGATTAGCACTAATGATAGTAATACTAATATCTTCAATCACATATGAATATACTTGGATACCTTTAAAATGTGCTCTTTCAATAAATCGTCTATGCTCTGGTAGCAATTTTCAGAGTCATCATGGTCTTCCTCCTCTTTACCAAAGTCAAATTTCTTTCCTTTACCATTTCTTCCGCCATTCTCCATTCGTTCTGCACTTATATCTTTGATAGCACCTTCTAGCCTCTCAAACCCGTCATGCATCATCCCAGTCATATCTGTCAGTCGAACTGACAAATGCTCGACTTGTGTTTGACACACCACCAGCTTCTCTTGTGTGGCTTTCAACAATTTCATGATTTCACCCAAATCTTGATGCAGTTTCTCATCATGCGTCATCGTCTAAACAATTTCAAGAAAAATTAAAATCATAATTCAAGTACAAATTTCTATAATTGACCAAAAAACAAAGACGTGGTCGACCTGACAGAGTATTATGTCGACCTGTAAGACAAATAGTGACTACCACAACTCGTCAGGTCGACCTCGGTTATTCCTAGGTCGACCTATCCAGCAGGAAAATAACAATTACAAACAAATAGTAAGTTCAAAATTAAACCGAAAAAAGGACAGGTCGACCAGATATCTGGCGCGGTCGACCTTTTCAAGCACAACATAGTCATACAAACAAAGCCAAAGTCGACATTCAGGTTGAATAACCAAAAAAACATATACGGTCGACCTCGAAACTCATTAGGTCGACCGATTTGGTTACCTCGCAAGTACAGAACAAGTATTGTGGCCTAAATTCAAATACGAAGAATTGTCTCGTCAGGTCGACCTGTTTGACGTCGCGGTCGACCGAATTGGTTTCTGCACCCAACAATACATCAAGTTAGCCAGTGGAAATCACGCATTAAAAAAGAAGACGGCGAATGCTACATTAGGTCGACCTCACCTTAGACCTGGTCGACCACTTCCAACACGTACAACAGCAACCGCGAACGATCTTCTTGACAAAGGCTCTAAGTCGGAAAAAACCTAATTCAGACTTGGTGGCGTTGAAGGGGACTCATATTCGTATTTAGAGAGATTTAGGACGTGAATGGGTCGACCCAATTCGTTTCCTTGTCCAATTGTGGAACCTTTCTGGTGTTGGAATCCATATCCAATACGGATACGGTCTGAAGGCGGTCGACCTCTTCACAATGCGGTCGACCTGTTAGGTGCACAAGGGTCGGCCTATGCGATATTTGGGTCGACCTTTCATTCTGTTAGACCACCAAAACGGTCGACCGCATTTTGTAAGAGGTCGACCGCCTTCAGGAACCCAACATACATGAATTAGCCCATTCGGTCGACCGCAAGTTGTATTCGGTCGACCGAAAAGTCCATGTCACGGTGACATGCATGTCACCGTAGCAAAATCCTAATTTATTTATTAGCCCATACACAATTACATACATATATATATTAGCCTTCAAAGCATATAAGAATAATTTTAACTAGTCATGCCCTCCATATAAAAGTTAAAGATTCATATTTCAAAAGCTAAAATTATGAAAAACCAAAAAATTGAAAACACCAAATTTGTTTCCTTCTTTCTTTTCACAAAAATACTAAAATTTCCCTCCTTCTTTCTACTTCCATACATTAGAAAACTCAATTTTCCCTCCTCTTTCTCTTCCATAAAATTGAAAGAACCAAATTACCCTCTTCTTTCCTTCTACAAAAAGTTGAAAACTCAAAAGTTTCCCTCCTTATTTCTCTTTCATAATCAAAAGAATCAAACTTTCCCACTTCTTTCTCTTCCCACATATCAAAACCACCAAAATTCCCACTTGTTTCTTTTCTAAAAAATTCAAAGAACCAAATTTCCCTTTTCTTTCTCTTTCCAAAAACTTGAATACACCAAAATTTCCCTCTTCATTTAAAAACATCAAATTACCAAATACATTACTTTACTTTATTTATATTTAATTGATAATTTTAGTGAATAGTTAAATTAACCAAAATTTTAATTTATGTATTATATTAATATTGTCATGATCTCAAGTGACCTTCATGTTTCAATTTTTGTAATTTTCTTAAAATACGTAATATCAAGTGAGTTTCATATTTTTTAAATTTCCTATACGAAACGAAAAAATAATTTTACTAAAGTTTAGAATGAAAACTTTATTTTGAAAAACTATGTATTGTATATTTTTATAATTATTCAAGTGGATTAGATGAAATTCGGGTTGAGTCGGTCGGGTTACGGGTTAGTCAGGTTCGGGTCAATCGGGTTCGGGTTAATCGGGTGTCAGTCGGGTTGCGGGTCAATCGGGTTCGGGTTAATCGGGTTGCGGGGCAGTCGGGTTGCGGGTTATGTTGGGTTGCGGGTCAATCGGGTTGCGGGTCGGGCGGGTTACGGGTTGTTGACTTTTAGTCAATTCGGACTGCAGTCGGGTTGCGGGTTGGGTTGATCGGGCGGGTTAATCGGGTCGGGCTATGTTTTGACACATATAATGGTAACTGATTGTAGAAAGTAGTGAAAGATGATAAATGATGGTTAGTTTATTTCTCCAATCATTCATACCACCATGGTATAATCTTATGTACTTCATTTTGATCAATTCAAGAGTTTTCAAGCTCCCAACTAACTGAATAAATCTTAAACGGGTAATGTCTATTTTTTATTCAAATATTTTTTGGATTGTTTTATATTATCCAAACCTATCGAAATACTAAGAGTTAGCCAAATATTAACTTTCAGTTAGCAATTTTGTTAGTAATATTGACTTGGCAATATGATACTGACTTGAAAGAGACACATGAAGGTCAACATTCCAAAATTTTAGTATTTTAACTAAGAAAATAGTTACAAAATTATTAACGATAATGTAAAATGGTTAATATTTTCATGCATTACGAAATATTTGGCTAATTAATAACATTTTAATAGGTTTGAATAATATAAAAGAATCTAAAAAAGGTTTGGATAAAAAATAGACATCACCCATCTTAAAATTTAGAAAATGAAGTAAGAAGATTAGAAGTTCATCACTTGTCTCTATCGTTGAGTGGATCGGGATTTTCCGATCCATTTGATTTCATAATCATCTTTTCCAAGTCAAAATTATATTTTTTGCTCGAAAAAAATCCAAACCCTTGTTCCATCTATTATTCTGAATGTTATGGTTTGTTGAGTCAATTGGGTGCTTGGAAACTTTTGAATTGGTGCAAAATATGCTCTAGAATGCTTGAACGAGAGCCGTGATACATTTCCATTAAAAAAAAAATGAACAAGATGGTTATAGAACTATCAACTTTATAACTCCATGTTCAAAAAATTGCTCAATAGAAATGGAATGAGCACCAACCCTTTCATATCGTAACAAAATCTTTACACTTATCTTCATAAGGTAACCAAATGGACATAAAGAATTTAAACATAAGTCTACAATGTCAAATGAGTTCAGAGGGTTGAGCTAGATCGGTCAGTTGGTCTGGATGGTGAGATAAAAATTTTGTTTTTATATTTTTATATTGCTTTAGTGAATTTTGGATGAAAAATTGATGAAAATTATCATTTTATTATACACCCAAATCTATGTTACTGAATCGTACAAAATAATAATAAAAATATGGCTAAATTACACGTATGGTCACTCAAATTACATAAATTTTTCATGTTTGGCACTCGAATTACTTTTCTTTCTTATTAACCATTAACTTTACAAATCGTTTCACCGTTAGTCACTGGCGACCATCTCCATCCCCAAACTTTAGCAATTGCTAAATTAAGTGAGTTGGAGTTTATGTTTTCTAGCAATCGCTAGGGATGTAAGAGTACTTTCAAATTTAGCAAGATTGCTAAATTAGAAAGTATTTTAGCAATGCCATATAGGTAATTGTTGTCTTTTTTATTTTTCTTACTTACAAACTTTTCAATTGCAATGTGTTGAGGTTGGTTGAAGTAATAGATGAGGCCCACATTAGAAATTGCTAACATAGTTTAGGGATGTAGATAACTACAAATTGTGAAGTGATGAATTGCTAAAATTAATGATGTGACTGTAGGGACCACATTTAGAAATGGCTAAGCAATTTTAGGAGAAAAACTTTAGTAGGCAGGGTGCACCAGCATGGAATAGTGATGTGGTGCACCGAGTACGAGTTAATCACATCCCACCACGTGGCATTTAATTATGAAAAAGAAATATTGAAACATAATATTCCCTATTATTTTGCTGCGTTGCGTTCTTGTGGTTGCGGGAGACTTGACGCTCCTCTTGGACCTTTTTCATTTAGGGATAACCATAGAGCAAGAAAAGGATGAGCTTTGAGGAAAAGACTATCGCACTGCACTTCTTTCTCAGTGGCCGGTGCAAAATTGATCTGGATTCGAGAAATAATTTAAATCTATGCACAGTGATTCGTCATCCTCGTACGTGAGACTGAGCTAGTTTGTGGGGAGATCTTGAGAGCTTGATGATGGTGGAGATCAGTGAAGTCAAAATTGCGAATTAAAACGTAAAAACTTACGTTTTTACGTATCCAGGCCACCAAAAAGTTTCAGTTTCTACCTAAAGTCGCTTAGTCACAAAAACTGGTAAAAACGTGGGTAAAATCGGTAAAATCGCTTAAAATCGGTAAAATCGCGATTTTGAAGTGTTTTTATACGATTTTGTTCATCTCATAAAAATGTGCTAATTGGCCTAAAATGATGTAATTTTGGAGACATATCAGCAAAAAATAAAAAAAGGAAAACATGATTCATCACTCGTTCTACAAATAATGTCGAGATAGGGGCTTCACATTAGGTTGAAAAGACACCTAATAATATTCTCAACAGCCGCTGACCTTCTACCAGTCTTCTCCCTTAATCTTCACCTGTGGCTCTTACCAAGGTTACGATAAAAGTTTATGGGTAATTGATCATATGTAATTATGTAAAATCAAACCAGCTTATGAGAATTTGGATTCTCAAGCTCGTTTACGGGTACGATCTACATTTATGAGCTTAGTATTAAGATGTTATGAGTTTTCTCTACTTTTGAGTCAACACAAATTATTTTATGTGTTAGATATTACATTTTAATTATGAATTTCATGTAGTTATTCACTTATCTAAAATCTACGCACTCACATTTTACATACTATATGTTGTACTTAACATATTTTAGCTATTTTAGCGGGCGCGTAAAAAATTTACGCTTTTACGCTTTGATTCTACGTTTTACGATTTTACCCATTTCCGCTTATAGGTAGAATCGCGCTTTTAACTGCATTGGTGGAGATTGCTCATTCTTCCTTCATTAACCGCTTGAATTCTTATGCCGGGAGGAGGTTTTTCAATACGGCGGAGATAGGACGCAAATCAGAGAAGCGATAACTCAGGCCCAATCAAGATCGGCTTTTGCGTATCGAAATTCGAGATGTTCACACCAATCTCGCCGCCTCGTCTCTAATCTTGATCTCCGGCGAGGAGTTGATTTAAGCAATTCAAGTTTGGAAAACAGAGGTTGTTTCATTGTTCAGTTAGTTCGAAAAACAGAGGATGTTTCAAATAGAATAGAGGAGTTGATTTAAGCAATTCAAGTTGCGGGAAGATAAGTTTTCCATGATTTTCTCTATTGGTCTGCCGAATTTGATAGTTCTAGCATAGGATTGAATTATCGGGCATGGCTATTTATTTGATGTGAAACAGAGGCTTGCTCGTTAACTTCATTGTTTCAGATGCAACGCAACAAAATAAAAGGAAAGTTTATTTTTCATAACTAAAGGCCAGTTGGAAGGACGTGATTGGCTCGGTGCACCACATCACTAATTCATGCTGGTGCACCCGGTCTTAGTCTCCATTAACTCCGTCAGTTTTTTGATGACATGCCAAACGGAACTGCTGACTAGACCGTTAATTTAATGATAATTGACCGTCGTGAGTCCGTTTTCGCCAGGTAGAGGAGGATAATAAACCAGAGTTCTCGCCAGCGACCACCACCACAACTGTTGCCACGTCGATGCCTCGATCACAGGAAGAGAGAAGTATTTCTGGTCGTTGGTCAAGGAGTCAAGGAGATCAGGCTGAAGGAAGTATGTGCCTATCGTTCCCCGGTCATTGAGGCGATTTGCCTCTGTCTCTAGCTGCCACAACAAGCTAATCAAGATTGATGGTGTCAGGAAAGAGGTGGAGGTTGTTCCTTTCCCCAGATTAATCGTGTCGATGAAAAAATTGGAGAAGAAGGCAAATAGCACTGGCGGTCTGGAGCTGAAGAAGGTTGTCAATCGGTGGACGACAACCTTTCGGATCTCGCCGTCGATGTAGTAGGGGAATTTTTAGTGGGAGTGAGGGGAGGAGGCCATGGAGTCACTAGAATATGAGGAGTCAAGGTTGCCGACTCCGACGATCTCTATTCCAACCATTTTTTTTCCTTCAAAGTTCTACTTGATGCCTTCGTTCAACCTCAGTTTTCCCTGCTGAAACCACCATCAAAGGATAGATTATTGTGACAACTACACGAAAACATCGGGCACACACCTTGGCGAACCGACATGGAGATGAGATCTGAATCAATTAAATCGACTTCGAACATGTCACCGTCCCGTCCGGTCTCATCGTTGGGGAGCATGTCACAAGCAGGAAAAAAGCCAGAGCGCAAATCATTAAAAAAATTCGCCGGGAAATACTACATGTCCGTCCCCACTGTGAAAAAAGTCGCCTGGAAAATCTCGGTATCCATCGTCGGAGATATGACAACAATGATGGGTTGTGGAGGACGATGGGGACGCTTTCACAATCTAAAGCTGCTTCTCGTTCCCTTTAGTAAGGATCTGTTCAGCCAAGATCTTTGTTCACGGGCTAGGTTGGGACATCACTGCCGATACCTTAACTGTCGCCTTCAAGCAGTATGGAGATATTGAGGTTTGCAAGGCGGTGAGCCGTTGACGGGCAAGGTTTCTGAGAAATCCAAGGGCATGGTTTTATTATTTTCAAGAGGAAAAGTGCAGCTCGGAAGGTGTTAGGGAATCAAAAAAGGTATGATTTTTTATTTAATTTTTTTTTATAAATGATGTGTCATTAAGTCAATGGTCCCGTCAGCAGTTCTATTTGCCACTTCATCAATAAATTGAAGGAGTTAACGGAGTTTAACGGAGACTAACGGCCAGTGACTAACGGTGAAATGATTCGTAAAATTAGTGACTAATAAGAAAAAAAATAATTTGAATGATAAATGTGAAAGATTTATATAATTTGAGTCCAATGACTCTTTATATAAACTTGAAAGTTTTGTCACCATTATGTAATTATCCTTACACCTTGCCTCATCTCCACCCCACTTGGCCCATTTTCAGCCCCGTTTTCACGCCGCATGCCTACTAAAGTCTAAAACCCAGCACTCGTCTCATTGAGAATTTAAATACACACACAGAACAGAAAAGAGAAGGCCACATATTTTGAGAGAGAGAGAGAGAGAAATCATGGATTCCATGGGGCACGGCGGCATGTCAGGCATGGGCGGCGGCTCTCCGGCGAGCAATATGACGACGATGATGCAGCATCCGACGAAGAAGATGATGATGCACATGACTTTCTTTTGGGGGAAGAACATGGAGATGCTGTTCGCCGGCTGGCCTGGATCTCGCACCGGGATGTACGCGCTCGCCTTGGTCTTCATCTTCTTCCTCTCTTTCCTCGTCGAGGGCCTCTCCCACTCTCGATTCGTCAAGCCGTCCGGGCCCAACTCGTCCTCCTCCTCCGTGGGCCTGGCCCAGACCCTAGCCCACACGGTTCGGGTCGGGCTGGGCTACCTGGTGATGCTGGCGGTCATGTCTTTCAACGGCGGCGTGTTCCTGGCCGCCGTGGCCGGACACTCGCTGGGGTTCTTGCTGTTCCGGAGTAGGGTTTTCAAGAAACCTGATGATCAGCCTCCTGCTAAAACAGTTGCTGCTCTCCCTCTCCACCATTAAAGAAGACCAAGCTGTGATATTTTGTTGGAGTATTAATTGCGATTTTGCCTTGATATTGTAAAAATCATAATAATAGTAATTAATGTCGCAATGAATGATACTTCACATGGTTTTCTGTGGTAATTTTCGAATTCGGGTTTATAATATGGTCGACTTTTAATGGTTCGATGCTGTTCCTGCAAAGTATATGATATCGGATGTTTTTGAAAATGCGATTTAGTTTCATTTTCTTTGGACAGTGTTTGCTTGACTAAGTACAAATTATAGATACAAAGTCTTGTGGAGGAAAAAGGGGGAAAAAAAGTGATATTTAATAATATTTTCTAGAAGATGGAATTCCTTTTCGAGGATGTCTTTTACAAAAGTTACGGGACGATTAACTTTTTACACGTAATAGTTCAACCAAACCAAACCTACTAGCTATTTTTTACATAAAGAATATGGGTAATCTTAAGAGAATAAATACAATGATACTAACAGTGGCTGATCCAAAATTTTTTGTTGGGTGTCCTCTTCCAAAAATTATATCAAATAATTAAATTAAATAATACATAAATAATAAAATATCGGGTAAATTGCAAGATTGGTCACTGAAAGTGCTAAAATATTTACGTCTAGTCACTAAAATAATTTGTATTTCATTCATGGTCACTGAAAGTGCTTAACGTTTCACGATTGGTCACTCTCCGTTAGTCTCCGTCCGTCTCCGTTAATAAAGTTCGTTATATGCTGACGTGGCTAACAGAATTGCCCAATCAGCCTAATTTAACAAAGAAAAAAAGAGACCCGACCCGCCATGTCAAATTTCTCCCAACCCAACCCGTGAAACGAGCTGACCTAAGAACAACCCAATAAAATTGAAGAAACAGAGGGGCCATTTTCCCGATCCATCTCCTTCTTCCCCAGACTCTTCCTCTTCCCTTTTCTGCAAAATTCGACAGAGGCCACCTTAGTTCTTCTTCATCGCGCCTCTTCTTCTTCCTCTATTCCACCCCACTTGAAACACTAAATCCACTCGCATCTCTCTTTTCTCCCACCATCAGCTCGCCGCTTCATCAATCTTGGCCAGGCATTGCTTGAATCTGCCATAGAGTCACCGAATCGCAACAACAACAAAATTTGCAGAACCCACTGTCCTTCCACCTCTGCATCTGATACGAAGACATCGTCGATGAGTCTAGATTTTACGGGGTGAACATGAGCGTGGGGAGATGTTATGCCATCCCGACGAGCACGGCGAATCACCACAAACACATATCGAACGGTTTCAGTATCTGGGTTTCTCAGAAGCTTTAAAAGAGGCGAAGATGAGAAGCAAGCGGCGACAGTGACCAAGAAGAATATCTACCGCAAAATCCCCCACCGCCGTTGGTGAATCGTTAGAAGATCGCCTCTTTGGATCCTTATTCTCATACCAGATCCCCAATCGTGGTATGCTATATTCCTGATTCTTCCCCCTCTAGCGTGAGCAAAACCTCAACAGCTCCCAATCGTGGTCTACTCTGGTTTTTTGGCCAAAAGTGCAAAAAATTGTCTTCTCCGCTCAATTCAAGATGGGTTTGGTTGTTCAGATTTTCATAAGGAGAAGTGGGTTGAGAGAAATTTCTTGAATCTAGGCGAGACCGAGTCTGATTCCTCATCCAATAGAAATTTCCATGATGATGATTGATGAGGCAACAATGAAAGGAGAAGAAGAAACTGAGATGGAGATTTAAATGTGGAAGAAAAAGAAGAGGAGAGGGAGGGGTCGGGTTATGTGGTTTGGTTGAATTATGTGGGATTTTTTTTATGTGGCGGTTTTTCTTACGTGGTTGGTCAAATTATATGACGTGGCAGGCTTAAATTGGGTGAATCTGCACTGCTGTTAGCCACGTCAGCAAAATACTAACGGTGTTAACGGAGATGGATGGAGACTAACGGAGAGTGACCAATCGTGAAACGTTAAGCACTTCCAGTGACCACGAATGGAATAAAATTCTTTTAGTGACCAAACGTGAATATTTTAACACTTCTAGTGACCAACCTTGCAATTTACCCATAAAAATTCTTATTTATCGCACTAAATATGATAATTTTAAACTAATGCCCTTAATTTATTTTTGTCTTTCAAACACTCGTCGCCGGAATCAGCCAACCTTACCGGAGGCCCAATCATCGTCGTCACTGAAATATCCTTCCTTGTATATATCTTAGTTATGATTGTATTAGCATATTAGGTTAGACTTCTCGTAAGAAATAAAATTATAGATTAACATGAGATGATTAACCCTGCTTTAAGAATTTTGTCATGTACCGCTAAAAGACCAGCAGTTCTCCTTTCTCCTTTTGCTCGACAGTAATATAAAGAATATCAGCAGGGACCGGTTGCCGGAGAAGAGCGTTCTTGGGGCGGCGGCGGGGAGCAGTCTAGGGCGGCGACGGTAGGGACCTTATTTTGCCCAGAAGTGAGGGTCGGATTGGACCTTGGGGTTGAGGGGAGGGACTGTTTTCTAGGGTTTAGATTAGAATTGGGGTTGGGTAAATATGTCAATTTAGTGTGGTTTAGGGCGATTTTTTTTTTAATTTTAGGGCGACAAATAGCGATTCAGTAAAATACCCAATTAGTACAAATATTGATAAAAAGTCTCGACGTTTTTTCATATTTCGAAAAAAATATAAGATAGATTTGGTGTCTACACTGCTCAACAAATCGGTATATCCTACTAGATCGCATATTCAATTTCTAACCTTGTTCATGATGTAATTCAAAGTTGAAAAGACTACTTCAACACTTGTAGTGTAACCATAAAATCAATTCAAATTAGGGGCACCCCTAGGGATAAGAAATCGTGTTTTTACCATTACATAGTGTTTAAAATCGAACAACAAATGATTTATAGCCTAATGGAGAAGATGTTGAATAATAGGAGTGTCCTAGATTTGAATAACGCAGAGTACCACTTATATTTTTTTAATTATACGCAAACTACTATCGAGGGTAAGATAATCGTTTATTAAAATTTTAGGGGTGTCCCAGATTATCAATTATATTTTGTTTATCCATACGAAACTACTACCAGGGGTTGAATAATCGTTTTACCAAAATTTAGGGGTGTCCCGGGACACTCCTAAAGCACCATGTATCCGCCACTGAATACGGGAAACTCTAATTTTCTGATCTGTTTCAGAAAATTTGTAATATAATTTAATAAATCTGTGGTTCCATATGGAAATTACACAATAGTTCATTTCATCCAAATCAAAATGAACTAGATAGGGGAAGTGTTAGGACCATGTTAGGATAACATATTTATTAAGGTTATTAACTTATTATAGTTACCTCTCATTCATAGGCCATAGCAACTCCCTTCCTTTTCCCCTCTCTTTTGTTTGGGTTTCATAGAGAAATTATAATTAGGTACCTAAACATAATATAGTTTAAGATTTAGTACATGGATCTTTTTTGCATATAATTCCTAATATTGATGAAATTTTCATTTTAATACCTAAAGATTTTAACTTACATTTTTTATGAATGATTTTATGTCTTACATTTTGATACTTAAGCTTTTTAAAATTTACATATAAATCCACGCGTATGTGATAACAAGTATGCCCTTCTTTTATAATTGTGATCAACGCCTTAAAAATAAGAAATTTATTAAAAAAAATATGTCTATTAACTTAAATTAGTGTTAACATGCGCTAACAAATAAATGTTAGTAACCTAACCTCTCTCCAAACAAAACCTACTATTTATTTTTCACAAAAAGAATATGGGTAATCTGAAGAAATACAATGATAAAGCAAACTCTACCTATGTTCACACGTTTATCGGATTGTTATGTAAAATATAAATACATTAAGTAAAGTTTATTAAATGGCATTTAATTTTCGTGTAAATTATAATCAATTATGTTTAAATAATAAAGTAAATTTTTATGAGATTTGAAATTGGTAATAATCAAGTAAGTTGGCCTTCTAAAGTTTGAAAATCCAATTTATATAATTATTTTGCTTAATAAGACGTCGAATATCTTTCTCTTTGACATCTTCATTGTTACATAATATGATAAATTATTAGGAGCACTAGGAGGGTGGATGGGATACGTTGACATCCCTCAAGGGGTTGTGAGTTTGACAACCAATGGTAATTTGGGTAGTGTAAAAAGAATCTTATTAATTACTTTCCTTTTATATTAATTACATTTTGGAAATTAAAATACATATTAAATTCATTTTTTTAATTTAAAATTTAAATCCTATCACAAATATATTTCTCTCTCTTCCTATCTCTTTCTTCCTTTTTCCAGGAGCCACCGACCGGCTGATTTTCTCCGACCGGCAGACTTTCTCAGGTGAAATCCTTTAATCACACTCGCTCCGGGAACCTTCAAAAAAGTATCACTCCGTCAATGCACTAATGGTAATGATTTTTGTCTAGTGGTACGTAAAATACCGAAGGTATCGTACCAGTGAATACTGGTACGCTATCACTAGTCACTGGTACGATACCACTAGTCATTGATACGTACCAGTGAGTAGTGGTAGCGTACCAGTAGCGCCTACCAGATGGTAGTAGTACCAAACGATAGTGGTACGCTACCACTAAGATCTGGGCACTACCATATGGTAGTACCACTAGCAGCTACCAGAAGCTAGTGGTACGCTACAAGATGAAAATCAGTACCACTAGTCTAAAATAATATTAAAAAAAAATCTGAAAAAAGAAAGGATGACGAAAGGGGGAGTTTGTGACATCGCGTAGGGACATCGTGGCAGTGGTGGTGGGAGGCAGAGGCGGCGTCTCGTCGGAGGGATGGCGATGCAGCGGTGGTGGGAGGGCGGCGAGAGGGCTGCGGCAGTGGTGGGAGGCGGAGGGCACGACGAGGCGGTGGGAAGGCTGCGGCGCGGGCCTGTGGCAATGCCGTGGTGGGAGGCGGAGGGCGCAACGGTCGGCGGGAGGACTCCGGCGGTGTTGGCAGAAGAGAGAGAGAGTGAAGAGATGGGAGGAAGAAGAAGAAAAAGACGAAGAAGAAGAATGGTTGGTGATGGCGGTAGACGGGTAGAGAGAGAGAGGAGAAATAAAGTTAATTAGGGTGGTTGGTAATTAATAGGGGTAATGATCTAATGTGGAAGATTTTTTCGTCCAAAAGTACCCTTAATCCAATCTGTACCGTTAATTTGAAAATAGGAAGAAAGAGAATGAAATAGAAGGCTAAAATGTGGGTAGCGAAATTCACAACCCCCTTAAGGGATGTCACCGTATCCCATCCCGGGTGAATAGGTTGAGCTATAGAAGTATTAGGAGTGAACCAAGTTATAGAGCTAGTGTAAACATTCATTGAAACTTGAGAAAATATTTATTCGAACCAATTAAAAAAATCATGTTCTCGAATATTATTGAAATAATGTTAGCATGGTTAAGGAAGTTGGGACGGAAGCTAAACTGATACCATCGGCTAAAATTCATAGAAGTGTTAGACGTAGGTATGAAAATGGGTTTATCCTTCAAAAAAAATTTGGGATAAAACTTATTGGTTTTGAAAAACTTAAACCAACCCAACCTGTTAGGTATTCGCGGGTTCATGGGCATTTTGTGAATTTTTGTGGTAAAAATTTGCAATAACAAGTTTCTATCAAAATAAAAGTCAAACATTAATTTCCCCATACATATTATCCATACATAAAATACTAGTATAGAAAATTCAAACAAATCACAATTACACTAAATAAAAGCAAATAATTCTTTGTTTTTCGTTCATTCCTTTTTTGTTTGTGAGAGAACAACAATGAACAAACCAACAATCATGGTGTGTTCATCTTCAATTATTAATTTATCTCGCCCACTTTTTTTGGGAAAGAGGAAACATTACCTTGGTAAGAAATAAATTAGGGTATGGTTTGGGCAGAGTTAGATGGGAAGAAATTAGAATTAAGGTAAGGTTTGGGCATAGTACGACGGCGAAATAAGTTTGGGCGGATATCCGTACGTCGAGTATCCCTAAACTCAAACCCAACATGATAACACTATACTGGATATACACCCAAATCCTTCTCAAAACTCGTAAAAACGAAATTTATCGCATTGACCAGCTTGGGTCGGGTAGCGTGCGTACCCATGAGTTAAGAGTTTTGTTGCCAGTTAGATGAATGCATTTTCCCAGAAATTTCCGCCTTTCTATACTAAAAGCATTGGAGCAAGCAAGCGGTTGCCGAGCTGCAATAAAGGTCACGGGTGATGGTGAGTGTGTGGCCTTGAATGGATTGGGATGATAAATATATTGTCCCCGGTCCAATTGCGGTGCGGCCATACCATGGGCTGGCGCAGGAATGGATTGGAGAGAGAAATTTCACGGCTTCTCAAACGCGTTACATCCCGATTGGGCCGCTGCCTGCAAAGCTACCCGGTCCCATAATTAAGTCGCCGTCGATTGTGGCGCAAAACCCTATTACTCATTTATTTGCTCGCATTAGGGTTGAGAATGAGATGAACTTGGACGAGTTCTTCTAAACCATACTCACTCTAACATTTAGAAATTCAATCCATACGCGTTATGGGAAGAAATTTTGCAACTTCATTCCACATCCGTGTGATTTTTAGATACCGTAGGCAATATTGATTTCATATGTTTAATATTATTATACGTGGCGTCTTAGATACACTCACTTTTTTGGGTACATTCAGTGCACTCGTTTTATAACCGTCATTTTAAACAAACGATTTATGTCAAAATGATGTCAATCATCACTTATGATGTGATGAACAATAACGTACATGAATTTGCACAAAAACCATTGAAAATTTACTTTAATTTGAAGAATTTAGAGTTTAGAGATTTAGGGTTAGGATTTACAATTTTGGGTTTAGGAATAGAACTCAAAATTGGAGGTCTAGAGCTTAGGGTAATCCGCTAATTAGTTTTATCATATGTTATATCATCATATTACACTAATTCTACAAATTAAAATTCAAAATCCGACACCTTAAGACTAGTTTTGAGTTGGGTGCATTGAACGCACTCATATTTATGAGTGCACCGAAGTAGTCACCTATTATTATATTTGAAATTAATACAATAAAGCTAACTAAACATGTGGATTTTCGACTATAACATCGAGCTAATAAATCACAAAGACAACAAAAATATAAATCTTATTTATTTACATTCAAAGCATCTAACCCTACAACATCATTAGTTAATTAACAATAAACCTATTCACCTTTACGAAAGAAAGAAGATGAAGAAGCAGCTATGATCTCGTAGATGGAGAGGTTGCGTCGTGTCCTACACACCTTGTATGTGATTCGGTTTGGTGAATTCCAACGATGTAGAGAATCTGAGCTTTCTCCATACTGGTGAATGGTGATGCACAACCGACCGACTATTCACTAATCAAGAGTGGTGACGACAACGCCTTACATCAATAGCTAACTTACCGATTTATGGTGGAGGCCCCCAGGAAAACTTACCCATTCGGTGTGATTGCTCGTATGCTAAAGCGAATCTTGGGTAGAATTATACTTTCTGTACGGTGAACTAGAACACTTTTTACTTTAGGCGGATTTGCTCATATGAGTACTATACAACTTGCATTATTTGGTGCATGGTGTATTGGGTCGAGGTGATGCTGTTGCCGAGTCCATGACCCCAGACGAGAGTCCACATGAGCCTCCTCATCTCCGTCAGGGTGCATGTTCCTACGTACACGAGGACTCCTTTTCTTCGTCATATGCTGTAACCCTAGATGATAAATGTAAGATACGGTATAAAAGAGAGGCTTGTATTATCAAGCCGTATCAATCAATAAAGTGATCATAGTTTCCCCGTGGATGTAAGCCTCACACAACGTGAGGAAGAACCACGTAAATTAAAGCCTCCTCTATCTATTTCCGCACAATTTTACATGGTATCACCGTATCAGAGCTTTAAGCTCTAGGGTTTCTTGCTGCAATCATGGGTTCCAGCGAAGAGTCTTCCATCGTTACTTCGAAGCAGCATGTCAGCGGCAAGGGTGAGAATGATCTGCCCGCCATCTATCAGCTCCACAATTCCGAAGGGCCTGGCAATATGCATGTCCGTGAGGTTTTGACAGCCTCCAACTACGATCAGTGGGTTCTGGATATGAAGGATGCTCTGCTCGCCAAGAACAAGTATGGTTTTGTGGATGGTACTTTCCTCAAGCCAGCGAATCCCGCAGAGCAAAGTGCTTGGGTTCGTTGTGATGTCATGGTTAAAGGTTGGCTCAAAACCTCCATGGACAAAGAGATTCGCAGCAGTGCTCATTTCGCTGAAAAGCGCTCCGTCTCTTCCTTCTACACCAAGCTATGTGCTTACTAGGAAGAGTCTTTGGCTATCTCTCCACCGCCCAGCTACACGTGCGGGCTGTGCATATGTTGCGTCTCCAAGCGGGTTCGGGAGCAACATGAGAGTGCTCGTGTTTTCGACTTCTTAATGGAGCTTGACGATGTGTTTGGTGCCGTCCGCACCCAAGTTTTCGCAATGAAGCCTATTCCTAATCTCGGTGAGGTGTTCAACATCATCTTGAATGCCGGACAACAGAAATTGGTCATGCAACAACAGAAGGTTCAACCCGAAGCTGTCGCCTTTATTGCTCATGGCGATCAGGGAGAGGTTCCAGGCGTTCGTGATCGTGATCAACCTACTTAGGAAAGGGAGAAGCCGCGATGTACCCACTTCCAAAAGGTGGGAGAATACCGAGAGACCTGCTATGAATTGATTGGGTATCCCGCTCGTGACCGTGAATGCGATCGTGAACGCTCTCGCAACAAGGCGAGAGACAAGTCACAGCAGTGGGGGAGAGACGATGACGTTGGGCCTCGTGAAGGTGCAGGGCGTGAACCAAAGGCGTCCCAGGTTGACACTGACCCTAGTCCAGTTGCTGTCTTCAGAATCGCTCAACTACAGTAGCTCAAGCAATTCTTCAACCTTCAGAATAAGTCGACTGATGACCCTGCAGCTCATATGGAAGGTACTTTTTATGATACTTCTGAATGGTTAATCGATTCCGGGTGCAATGAGCACATCACGATGAATGAAAATTTGTTATCAAACAAAGAACAACACATTAGCGGGCAGCCAGTGCGCATACCTAACGGGAGAGTATACCCGTTAAGCTTATTGGGTCGCTAAATTTGCAGTCAGATTTTACTTTGAGACGTGTTCTCCATGTCTCGGAATTTCGGTGTAATTTGATCTCAGTCAGCCGCCTTACACAAGATAATCGTGTGGCCTTAATATTTCTTGATGGGGTTTGCGTTATTCAGGAATTACTCTCTAAGAAGTTGATTGGGAAGTGTGAGCTTTGAGACGGCCTTTACTACATTCGCCTGTTCGGAAGTGCGAGAGCCCAGGCTTGCGTGGTACAGGAAGGCCGAACTGGTTCAGAAGCTCTTTGGCATGCCCATCTAGGGCATCCTTCTTCGGACAAACTCTCTTATATTGGTCGTTATCTTTTGTTTGTTCTACTGATGGACCCTGTCACTCTTGTTCTCGGGCAAAATAGTCTCGTACTCCGTTTGTTTCTAGTATGATCAAAACAACTGTGATTTTTGAGCTTATTCATGTTGATCTTTGGGGTGGATATAAGGTTGCATCTTCTAGTGGTGTGCATTATTTTTTAACCATCGTTGATGATTATTCGCGTGGAGTGCGGGTCTATCTTCATCGGTATAAGTCAGATGTTGGTCGCCATCTCATGCAATTTTGTCAGATGGTGCGCTAGCAGTATGGGAAAGCTGTTAAGCGCATTCAAGCAGATAATGGTCTCAGTTCAGTACCGAGACATTGCGAGATTATAATGCCCAGGCAGGAATTTTCTTCAGACATCTTGCACAGATACGCCTCAACAGAATGAGGTCATTGAACGGAAGCATCGACATATTCTCGATACGACTCGAGCATTGCGGTTCCAAGAAAATCTTCCCATACGTTTTTGGGGAGAGTGTATTCTCACCGCTGTTTACTTGATCAACTGCTTGCCGACCTCTGCAACCGGTAAGACGTCGTTCAAGATTCTCTTTGGGAAACCAGCTACATACATCACCTGCGTGTGTTCGGTTGTTTAGTATACTACAAAGACACTCATGGGCACCTTGACAAGTTCGCAGCCCGTGGCCAGGCCGTCGTTTCCCTTGGTTACGCCTACGCCACATCCCAAAAGGGTTACTGTATTTGTGTTCTCGTTACACATCGCATGGTCACCATTTGTGATGTCCAATTCCACGAGCAGTGTTTTCCTTTCGGTCTTCACTCCTATTTCTAAGGACTCGGACTTCAGCAGCCAGCTGGATTCTGGTCCACACCGCAACCCCTTGCTTTTGTTGGCGCTGCCTTCTTCCCCCAAGACATCCTTGCCTCCTGCTGAGGTGTCTTCTCCGGCCTCACCCAGCAGCTCTACACTGATGCACCACCAGGGTGGCTCTTTCGCGCCCTCACCATATGCACCAGTAATGTCTCCTGCTGCAGAGACAACGCCGCCAGTCCCTCCCCTTTGGCGTAGTGATCGTAATCGTGTTCTCTCTAAGTATCTAGAGAGCTATGATACCACCTTTCCGGGTCCTCACAGAAGTACCATTAATGCTAGTACATATCCCTTGTCTTCTTATGTTAGTTATGATGGTTTTCAGCCTTGTTTTTATGTGTTTCTTGCAGCTATCACTCGCGGAGAAGAGCCTACCACTTATCTTCGCGCCATGCAAGATCCTCGCTGGCGTGCTGCCATGCAAAAGGAGGTCCTTGCACTTGAGCAAAACGGACATGCACTCTGGTTCACCTTCCCCTAGGCAAACAGACCATCTCTGCTAAGTGGGTTTTCAAGATTAAGTACTATCCCGATGGGAGCATTGAGCGCTTCAAGGCGCGCTTGGTAGCCAAAGGTTTTACTCAGGTCGAAGGTTTCGATTTCCATGACACCTTCGCTCCCGTGGCCAAGCTGGTCACGGTTCGCTGCCTTATTGCAGTTGCTGTCAGTCGAGGTTGGCATCTTCATCAGTTGGATATCAATAATGCCTTTCTGCATGGCGATCTTGACGAGGAAGTATACATTGAAATTCCTCCAGGTTTTCGGCAGCCGAGTGAGATACAGTTTCTCGATTGCATAAGTCGTTCTATAGACCGAAGCAGGCTTCGCGTAATTGATATAAAAATTTACCATGGCCCTCACAGAATTCGACTTCTGATCATCCCCTGCTGATGCGTCTTTGTTCATCTATAAGCGGGAGAGTGCCTTTGTGACGACACTTATTTATGTCGATTATGTTCTTCTAGCTGGGAATGATCTGCCTTTTATTACTTGGTTCAAGAGGTTTCTAGACGATCGCTTCAGCAATAAGGATCTGGTACCTCTTCGTTATTTTCTGGGCATTGAGATTGCTCGCATATCCACAGGTGTTGTCCTTAGCCAGCGGAAGTATGCTCTTGATATTTTGGAGGAAGCTGGCGTTCAAGGATATCGCCCCAGTTCATTTCTGATGGAGCAAAATCATCAGCTGACTCGGGCTTCGGATGACGTTGTACCCGACCCGTCTCTCTATCTCTGCCTTGTTGGATGGTTATTGAAGCTCACTATTACTCGGCCAGATATCACCTATGCTGTGAACATTCTGAGCCGCTTTGTTCACGCACCAAGTTATGTGCACCTAGATGCTGCTTACCGAGTCCTCCATTATTTAAAGACCTGTCCTGGGCAAGGCATTTTCTGTCCATGCGACAATCCTCTTGATTCGAGTCAAATTATACACATTTTACCCCTCATTTCTTGATAGTTTGGCTTTGCATTTCATCGTCCCTCGACATATTTCACGCTAGGTTGT
Organism: Linum tenue; assembly: GCA_946122785.1. NCBI lineage: Eukaryota > Viridiplantae > Streptophyta > Magnoliopsida > Malpighiales > Linaceae > Linum > Linum tenue. The sequence continues at coordinate 43,641,356 of CAMGYJ010000009.1, read as the reverse complement.
GCTTGTTTTGATACATTTCAGGTCCTAGCACGTGTGGAAGGGTCGAGGATGAGTTTCGGGACTATTGGATGTCAAAAAGCGCAAAAACCGAAGAAAAGTCCAAAGACAGTGACAATTGCCCCGTAGCTGTGCAGACGTCTAGGTTTCAGGCCATGTTCACAGTTTCCCATTAGAGTTTACGATCTCCTAAGACCGTGAACTGAAGCTATAAACCGTGAACTGTGAGGCGTCCAGGGAGAAATCTGCAGTTACTAGCGCAAGGCAAGTTCACGGTCAACAAGACCGTGAACATTGAGTGCAAACCGTGAACTCATGCAAGTAAAGCGGTGCGTTTCAACACAGCGCTCTGCGTTCATGGACGCGTTGAAGAGTTCACGACTGTGAACTGAGCCTGATTCTGGTATAAAATGTGAGCTGAAAGGAAGAAGAAGGGAGGTTCATTTTAGGTTAGGTTTTCATTTTTCAGAATAAAGAGGATTCTAGTGAGAGGTTAGGGTTTCTTCTAGAGTGAGAAAGTGCAAATCAAAGGAGGAAGAAGGAGCTTTGGGCTTGTTCCTAGCTAGAGGATTGAAGATTTCTTCATCTCAAGGGTGTCTCAAGCAACAAGGAGGAAAGATTGACATCACTTCATGGTTATTTATCTCCTTCTTGTTGTTTTCTCTTGTTTAGCTAGTGGATAGCCTAACTACTCACTTGGGTATTGTGAACACTAGTCTCTCTATGTGTTAGGTTGCAAGAACATGAACCTATTGTGTTGATTGAGTTTTTTATATAATATTTGAGGTATTATTTATGAATGATTGAGTGTGCTAGCTTTAACTCAATATCGGGTGAAATTAACCTTGAGGTTGGAAATCCCTTCTTGGTCCAATTAGGAGCTAGACTCCTTAGCCACTTGGTTAACCTCCTTTAGGTCAATTTAAGACCAAAATCTCAAATACTGGAGTAGGGTCGTGATTCCACCGAGATAGGTCTCTCCGCCGACTGGATTAAGTTCCAAGGTTTTGGTTTGCAATCCTTAGCCGGCTAGTTGAGAGGGTTAGGTTCCCTAGCCTATCTTTGTCACCCTTAGCCAAAAGGTTAAGTGAGTTAGCTTCCTAACTTGTTGCAACAACTCTCAATTAGCTAACTAAGAGAGAGTTAGGGATCTCCTTGGTTAATCGATAAAGAGGGCTAGACTCTCTATCTACGAATCACAATCCTTGACCTAACGTATAAGAGAGCTAGTTCCCCTAGATTATATTTGTTGATTTCCCTTCATTGATCAACTAAGGGAGTTTGTCCCTAACTATTTGCACCCACCTAGCGGTTTATGAACACGTCCTTCACATTAGAGCTTTGTTTGTCGCTTCTTAGCATGAGACTAGGGGGAGCAATACCCGGGTGAAGCTCTCTCAAGTAGAATTCTCCTCCTTTTACTTTCCTTGCTTGTTTAGTTTGTAGTTTTTTAATTTTAAACCCAAAACTGTTTTGCTAGATAACAACGTAGTTATTGAAGTAGGGGTACATGGACCGGTCCGGGTTGACAATTTAAATTCTTGCCCTATCACTACAAAAAATTCGGCCTATTAGGACAATTTTTTTTTTGTCATTTTACTTTTGTCATAATAGGTACTATAATATGACAAAAATTGAAAATATCACATTTGGTACTCCTAATGTGACAAAATATCAGTTTGTAGGAGTTCATCCTTTTGTGCCTTGTTTGATTTTCACTGAGTTCATACCAAACCATGTGACATATATCATTACCCGTGTGTTGCTTTCAATCCTAGTTGGAGATGCAGTCCATGTGGATAGAGGCAAAGGCAGAGGGGAAGCCTATATCAGGCCGTGACATTGTTGAGAAGGTCCTCAAGAAAAAGGTGAAGTATGGACCGAAAGAGAACCCAAGATCAGCAAAGGAGCTTCAACTCCAAGCAGAATTGGAGGCAACAAGCCTTGAAGCGGAAAGAAAAGCCAAGGAGTTTGCTGAGAAGATACAGAGTCAGGAGGACCAGCTAAATAGCCAGGCTGAGAAGATACAACTTCAGGAAGAAAAGTTAAAGAGCCAGGAGGAGAGGTTTGATACTCAAGCAGAGGCGATGAACCAGATGAAAGCCGCCCATGACAAGCTACAGCATCAAGTGCTAGTCATTGCTCGCCAATTACCCCGCAAATGAACTCCTAAGTCCAAGGTAACAACACTGCCTTAGTTTGCAGAGGCAGATGAGAATGCAGGCTAGGTATTTGATGTTTTAAGTATGTTAGTTTATGCTTTTGTGAACAAAGTTATCATGCTTTGTGTTGTGGTGAACAAGGAGTTTCATGGTTGTGTGATGTTGGACTACTTTGAATGTTTGTTTATGGTGAACAAGGCCTTAGCGGGACATGGGAATGGTCATGGATGTAATATGGTAGATGTTTTCAATTATATCTCCATGTTCAGTTTGCGGATTAAATTTCGCATTATGGAATTTTTTAAGCAGATCAAATGTGACAACAATGTAAAGTTTACATATTATGACAAGTCCATGACGAGCTAAATTTGTCATAATAGGAAAAAATGACAAAATATACTCGTCATAATAAGGATTTACGACAAAAGGGCCAAGTCACAATTATAAGTTATGAGAAAATGCGTTCGTCATAATACACTGGAATGGCAAAATATATTCGTCATAATAGGAAAATATGACAAAGGATATTCGTCACAACATAATTTATGACAAAATAATTTAGTCACAACAATGTGATGGAAGAGTATAAACCCAGGAATATGCCTTCAATTTATGACAAAACATGTAGACAAACTTTTCAGTTGTCACATTATAAACATTTCCTGACAAACACCTGATTTGTCATATTAGGATTCTGACAAATTATGAACCTCTCATGACAAATATTATTCGTCACAAAATACTGTTATGACAAACTATGATCGTCTAATATGACCAACAAATTTCTCATAAGTATCAATATATGACAAAATTAATGACAAACATTTTTCGTCATATTATCTTTGTTTGTCACAATAGACTAACCAGAACCTCATATGTAACGGAAGTATTTGTGACAAATGTGTTTCAAAAATTTGTCACATTTGACCTATCCTGACGGCGATAAAATGACAAAAGTTTGTGACAAACCATTTTGTCATAGTAGGTCAACTATGACAAAACAGGTATATAATATGACGAAATGTCTCCGTCATAACAGGCCGAATTTGTTGTAGTGTATATTGCACTCGGCTAGAGTTTAAAACTTGGGCTCTAGTCGGGATTAATTCGCAGTGTAGTTCTGTGCGAGTCAAGTTTTTGGCGCCGTTCCCGGGGACCCGCGGTCCATTATTTAGAAAATTTCGTTTAGTGTTAGTCTATTAGTCTAGCACTTTTTGCTTTGTCTTGTCTTATGTTTTTGTGTTTCATCTTTGTGTGATGCAGAGTTGAGTCATGGATCCCGATAGCTTCTCCTACCCGTGGGGGGTATCCACCAACACCCGAATGGTGTTACCCTAAGCCGACATGGGGTTATCAAGAAGGAGATGAGTACGGATCCGGGGACGACTACCAACTACCTTTCCATGATGGGCAACCATATCCCCCCGAATGTTCAACAGTTCTATCCATACCATGAAGGTTACCCTCCACAACAACAAGGGAAGAGCCAATTGGAGCTTTTTATGGAGAAGTTCGTATCGAAACATGAGAGATCATATTCCACACCAGCCTTTCCAACCATGGATCCACTTCACTTGGATTTCCTCTATGAAGCGGAGGAAACAAGCAAGCGCGTGCAGAAGCTAAACTCGATGGTCGAGGAAGCTTGTGCACGGTTCACCCAAGACCGACTCTTGGCTTTTGGTGAAGAAAAGGAAGATGAAGAGGAAAGCCTTGAGGATGAGTTGGAACGGTCGGAAGTTGTCACAGATGGCCACCGTGATGCTCAAGACTTGGAATGTCCTCTTGAGGTAGCAACCACTCTTCCACATTTCATCCCAAGCGTTGAAGAGGAAGTTCTCAATGAGGAGATGAGTGTCGAGTCAATCGAAGACATAGCTTGGAGACTCGCTATTCAACGTTTGCTTGTGGAAGAGCGAGGAAAGATGAGGGAAAGAAGAAGTTGTGGAGGAGGTAGTAGAAAAATAAGAGGAATTTCTTGAGGATCCCCGAGAGGATGAAATCGAAGAAAAAGTAAGGGAGTTTGAGGAAGAAGAAGAAAGTGGCGTCCAAGACAAAGACGAGGTCGAGGTGGATGAAGCATCCCCGAGTTACAAGTGCTGCCAATGCTTTCCACCCGACCTCGATGTGCTTTTGGAGAAGGACCCGTTTGCGGCTCTTTTCCAATCCAAGGCCAAACCAAAGAAGAAAAGGAGAAGAGGTCTCGTGGGTGGATCCTCAAAGCCGATCAAGTTCACGAGCCCTCAATCATGGATTCGTCCAAAGCTTGTGACTTGAGACACCACCTCGCCGAAGAGAACCTCAACTTCAAGGAGGTTCTTGGGTGGACCGAAACTTGAAGAGCAATCGTTCGGCTCACAACGTTAAAGAAGCGCTTGGTGGGAGGTAACCCAACCATCAACGATGTGGTTTCTTTTGGCTTCAATAATTCGACCCTTTGTTTTGCCGCCTCCTTGCTCTTTCAGATCTCACCCGACCTCCGCTCCCGAACACCAGCATTCATCACTACCCGGTAACATCGTTCTACTTCCCTATTTTACACCATTGAGGGTAATGTCGAGCTTAAGTGTGGGGGGTAGTCCATTATGTATGTGTGTTTGAATGTTTGGTGTGATTTTGAATGCTTGGAGCCTAGTTGTATGCCAAAATTTGAAAAATTTGAGGGCTCCAAGCAATGCTTGCATGATCAAAGTGGCCGGTTTGTGGGAGAATCTTGTGTCTATTGGCATTAACCTCGAATTGTTGCATGTGATCGTGTGTGTCCTATGATGATGACTGAGAGGTGCATTAGGATAGTGCAAAAATTTAGTTCTCATGTGTGCAAAAATGAATGGATGTCTTGACTCGATTACTTGTTGATTACATTTGCCATGCATTGTGTTTTGTGAAAGTGGAATGAAAGATTGGGTGACTAGGTACCCATGTGAGTTTTGAGCCGATCGTTTTATTCTTGTGTGCTTAGATCCCTCTTACCATGGCAAGTAACATCACAGTTTTCACTAGTGATTATGATGGAGGCATAGGATTAGTCCACACCCAAATGTTGATTGTCCCGAAATGTTTTATCCCCTAGTCAACCCCTTTGAGCCTTGTGACTTTGGGGGTCGTTCTCATGTTAGGAGCTCTTTGCTTGTGAGCTTAATGGTGCTTGACAGAACGACCCCCATCCTTTCTTCGTGTCTATATGTGTGTCGTCCTTGTGTCCCAGAGCTCTCGCTTTTGAGTTCCATTGAGGTGCTACATAGGAGGATTGTGCACGTTTCTTGCTAGGAATGAAAGAGGAAAGAGTAGTGTTGGAGTGAGTTCTTAAATGAGAGCATTGGTTGCCAAATATAGTGTGGCAAGTGTTTAACTCTCTAGTACCCACTCTCAAAAAGAAAAGAAAAAAAGAGAAGCAAAGTAGAAAGAAAGAGAAACAAAAAAGCGGTAATAAAATGGGGTCAATAAAGTAGAGAGTGCCACAAGGAATCCAAGAGTATGCTCTAGGTGAGGTTTCTTGGCACACAAGCCATCGAAACCTCCACACTGTCTTAGAACTCCTTCATTACCAAATCGAAATGTGATAGCAAGAGTAGACCGAGGAAGAGCGCTTAAGGGAAGTTCATGATGGGTGATAGTTTGGAAGGGAGAAGCAAAGTTTTTGGTCGATGCTAGTGGCCGTTGTTTGTAAGGAAGGTTCCTAGTCGAAACCTTAGAACCTTCGGTTTTAGGGTGAAGATGTAGGACCTCATGATGTGTTTGCCACCACCCAAAAAGCCTTTTTCCCATGTCCAAGACAATCGCTAGTCATTTGAACCTGTGTCTAAGACCTCCGGACAAGCTAGTGATGACAATCATCCCGTGAACTCTAACCTTTAGAGGTTGCCGCCATGGTGAAGAGACGATAGGGCCGAGTGTTCATGATTGTTCACATTATTTGCACCAAAAAGGTCCCGACCCCACTGGTCAAGAGAGTGAGTGATTCATTCTTGTTTTGCATGTCATCATATCCCGGTGAGGACCTTTGTTGCCCATTTGTTCATTCCTTGGACTTGAATGTTACGCATGGTTAGTTGTGGTTTATAAGTGATTTTGTTGAGACTTGCAGTGATTCATGAACAAGGTGAGAACTTTTTGTTTGCCCATTTTGGTACCTCGAATGTCGTTTGTGGTGGATGTCGGTATTACTTGCAACGGTCCATGTGATAATTGTCAATAGCCCTTGAGATTCGCCACTTTGTGCCCTTTGATTTGTCCCCAAATCATTTTTATAGGTTGAGAGATTACCTGGTGTGAAATGGTTTGCTTGGGGACAAGCAAACGTCTAAGTGTGAGGGAGTGATTCGGGTCCAATTGTACACATTTTACCCCTCATTTCATTATAGTTTGGCTTTGCATTTCATCTTCCCTCGACATATTTCACGCTAGGTTGCGCTTGTTTTGATACATTTCAGGTCGTAGCACGTGTGGAAGGGTCGAGGACGAGTTTCAGGGCGATAGGAGGTCAAAAAGCGCAAAAACTGAAGAAAAGACCAAAGACTGTGACAATTGCCCCGTAGAAGTGAAGTGCAGGCGTCCAGGTTTCAGACCATGTTCACGGTTTCCCATTGGAGTTCACTGTCTCCTAAGGCCATGAACTGAAGCCATAAACCTTGAACCGCGAGGCGTCCAGGGAGGAATCTGCAGTTACTAGCGCAAGGCGAGTTCACGGTCAACAAGACCGTGAACATTGAGTGCAAACCGTGAACTCATGCAAGTGAAGCGGTGCGTTTTAACACAACGCTCTGTGTTCACGGACACGTTGAAGAGTTCACGGCCGTGAACTGAGCCCGATCTTGGTATAAAATGTGAGCTGAAAGGAAGAAGAAGGGAGCTTCATTTTAGGTTAGGTTTTCATTTTCAGAATAAAGAGGATTCTAGTGAGAGGTTAGGGTTTCTTCTAGTGTGAGAAAGTGCAAATCAAAGGAGGAAGAAGGAACTTTGGGCTTGTTCCTAGCTAGAGGATTGAAGATTTCTTCATCTCAAGGGTGTCTCAAGCAACAAGGAGGAAAGATTGACATCACTTCATGGTTATTTCTCTCCTTCTTGTTGTTTTCTCTTGTTTAGCTATGAAATAGCGTACCTGCTCACTTTGGTATGTGAACCCTAGTCTCTCTATGTGTTAGGTTGCAAGAACATGAACCTTTTGTGTTGATTGTGTGTTTTATATAATATTTGAGGTATTATTCATGAATGATTGAGTGTGCGAGCTTTAACTCAATATCGGGTGAAACTAACTAGAGGGTGGAAATCCCCTCTTGGCCCAATTAGGAGCTAGACTCCTTAGCCACTTGGGTAACCTCCTTTCGGTCAATTTAAGACCAAAATCTCAAATATCGGAGTAGGACCGTGAATCGTGATTCCACCAGGATAGGTCTCTCCGCCGACCGCATTAAGTTCCGTGGGTTTGTTTTAAAATCCTTAGCCGGCTAGTTGAGAGGGTTAGGTTCCCTAGCCTATCATTGTCACCCTTAGCCGAAAGGTTAAGTGAGTTAGCTTCCTTACTTGTTGCAACGACTCTCAATTAGCTAACTAAGAGAGAGTTAGGGATCTCCTTGGTTGATCGATGAAGAGGGCTAGACTCTCTAGCTACGAATCACAATCCTTGACCTAATGGTTATGAGAGCTAGTTCCCCTAGATTATATTTGTTGATTTCCCTTCATTGATCAACTAAGGGAGTTTGTCCCTAACTATTCGCGCCCACCTAGCGGTGTATGAACACGGCATTCACACTGGAGCTTTGTTTGTCGCTTCTTAGCATGAGACTGGGGGAGCAATACCCAGGTTAAGCTCTCTCAAGTAGAATTCTCCTCCATTTACTTTCCTTGATTGTTTAGTTTGTATTTTTCTTAATTTTAAACCCAAAACCATTTTGCTAGATAACAACGTAAGCGATTGAAGTAGGGGTACATGGACCGACCCAGGTTGACAATTTAAATAATTGCCCTATACTGCACCCGTCTTGAGTTTAAAAACTTGGACTCTAGTCGGGATTAATTCGCAGTGTAGTTCCGTGCAATTCACCTCTATAGCTTACAGCTTACTGTGATACCGATTGGGGTGGTTGCCAGCGCACTAGGCGCTGCACGACTGGTTATTTCATTAGTTTGGGCGGCCCCCTATCTCTTGGTGCACTAAATAGCATAAGGTGGTTGCTTGTTTTTCAGCTGAAGCTGAGTACCGCGCTATGGCTAGCACCATCAATGAACTCATATGACTTTGTTGGCTACCCACCGAGCTTGGTGTGCCGCAGACTCGAGCTACTCCACTTCACTGCGACATCCAAACAACTGTTCATATTGCCAACAACCATGTTTTCCACGAACGTACTAAACACGTGGAAATGGATTGTTATTTCGTCCGCGAGCGAGTGCAAGCTAGCCATATCCTTCATGTCAAAGTGCATACGGATCTTCACGTATATCATTTCCTTCTCTGCAAACTACACGTTGGAGATCTTCACGCTCTAGCTTGCGGGGGAGTATTGGGCCAAGGTGATGTTGTTGCCGAGTCCATGAGCCCAGACGAGAGTCCACACGAGCCTCCCCGTGTCCGTAGGGCTGCATGTTCCTACGTACACGAGGACTCCTTCTCTTCGTCATATGATGTAACCCTAGATGATATATGTAACATAGGGTATAAAATATAGGCTCGTATTATCAAGTCGTATCAATCAATAAAGTGATCATAGTTTCCCCGTGGATGTAAGCTTCGCACAACGTGAGGAAGAACCACGTAAATCAAAGTCTCCTCTATCTATTTCCGCACAATTTTACATGGTGAGCACGAGAACGATGCATTATTTGTTGGAGGCCACGACAACATATGGATGGACATGTATTAATACAGATATGCCATCAATTCACTCTCCTTTTAGCAAGGGAGCTGATTATGATATTGTCAGGGGTGATAATGATTGCTTCCCTAAAGCCTTTTCCATGAATCTAGAAGGGACTTCCATAACTCGTATAGAGCTGGCTGGACTTCTGCATCGTCTAGAGGATTGTCTGGATATTCAGTACAAGAAAATTCATTTTTAGTGACACTGATTTAGTGAGTATTGGATTATCCATCGTTAAGTGTGCGTCTTTGACGACAAATTTTACCCATCATCTGACAGTGGTTATTTGTTCCCTTTCCATTGCAAAGTTCTTTTTCTGTTTTTTTTTTTTGCCGAATAAAAAATCATTTATTATTCAAATCATTTAGAAAAGGAAATAGAGTTGAACAGAGAAAAAGAGAGTCCAAGAAGGGAGAGAAAATCCCCACTCTCGACATCGTCGTCGCTGGCCTCATCCTCCGCATTTGGGTTTTTAGAAGATGGTGGTTCCTGAATGTTCATCCCCAAATTAATTGGCTCGGAATTCCTCTGTTGCTGGCGAGAGGAAGAAGATGACAGGGGATAATGGGATTGGGGATAGTGTTTTTGTTCTTTCTTTTTAATTTTGATTAATGAAAAATTAAAATTATTTATTTGAATTTTTAATTAAAATAATACGTGGCATCTACGTGTCACCAAGGACTGAGTTGTCGCTGATGTGTGTGATGATTTGGCATCTTAGTCAGTCAAATGTTAACATAAATGACGGAGTTTATAACGCCGTGAAAGTTTATAACGGAAATGGCTATATTTGTCATCAAACTTTCAAAATTCTAGCTATAAGTGGTATTTCTCTAAAATTGTCTATTATTGTCACAAACGCTAAAGTTTTGACTATACATATGTATTTTGCCTTTTTTTGTTGAATAAAAAATTATTTATTATTCATATCATTTAGAAAAGACAATAGAGTTGCACAGAGAAAAAGAGTCCAAGAAGGGAGAGAAAATCTCCACTCTCGACAGGGTCGACCCTTAGCCTTCTCAGCTGATCATTGCATTCCTGTTCATTATTCACCAACACCTGTGGGCTGTGCTACGGTCATCCCTTGTTTCTTTCAGTGACGAGGATTTCTCCTCTATTGCTCAAGCTCCCGCTTCGTCCACTAGCGCCGCCTGTATTCTTAGGTCATCGCCTCTTCTTCTGTCAAATTACACCTTGTCTCCCCCGATAATCGTCGGTCGCAGATCTCCCATCTGCATCCACTGCAACTCGCATATCACCGACGTCGCAGCTCTATTGTCCCTGCCAAATTACGGGAGTCCTAACGTGGCACGCCGCTCGGATCTATGGAGGGAAATTAAACGTATTGCAAAGACAACTTCGGAACCATGGATACTAGCTGGAGATTTCAACTCTATCCTTTTCCCTGAGGATAGATGTGGCGGAGTGGAATACCAAGATGCTCGTACTCGACCCTTCCGAGAATGCATGGAGCGGAGCGATTTAATTGATGTTGGGTTTAATGGACCTTGGTATACCTGGAAACGAGGGAGCCTTCACCAGCGCCTAGACCGGGCGATTTCCAACAACAAATGGCTCCTCAAGTACCCCCATACGACGAATCATCATTTGACCCGAATCGTGTCTGACCATCGTCCTATTTTGATCAAGTCAGCCCCACGGATCAGTAGAAGAGAAGAGTGACCTTACCGCTTTATGGTGGCTTGGCTGACACATGATGATTTCCCTCGGTTGTTGGATGAGACCTGGCAACCGTAGCCCGAGTTACCCACTTCTTTGGTAGCTCTTACTGAAGCCCTTACCTCTTGGAACAAGCGGGTCTTTGGGCACATTGATCGCAGGAAGAAAGAGCTCATTCGGCAACTTAGCAAGCTGGAGTTGCTGAATGAGTCGCCTTGAAATGACAGGACACAGGCTCAGGAGATTGCTACGAGACAGGAATTGGAGGATACTCTTTGGCAGGATCAGCTATTGTGGTTCCAAAAATCGAGGGCAGTGTGGATAGTTGAGGGTGACTGAAACATGCATTTTTTTCCATCTCTCCACTTTAAAACGTCGATGTTTTAACAGGAATACTTCCTTGCTGGATGAGTCTTGTACATTGATCACGGATGATGAGGAATTAAAATTGCTAGAGCCGTCTTTTTTCTCGGAGCTCTACCAAGCCGAAGCTGGGGCAGCTCGCTTGGTCCCTGCTAATTTTACGTGCTTGGACGAGGCTGCGGGATAGCTGTTATCTCGTCCTCTGCCCCCTGATGAGGTTTGGCAGGCATTCAAGAGCATGGGAGGTTTCAAAGCTCTGGGTAAGGATGGGTACCAACCCCTTTTCTACCAGAAGTGTTGGAACACAGTTGGTCAGGCTCTATGCAGGTTTGCTTTTGACTGCTTTAGCCAACCTACAATGATCCGACGAGTGAATGAGATGCTGTTAGTGCTCATACCGAAGAAAGAAAGCCCAGAGACAATTCGACAGTTCCGGCTGATTGGACTGTGTAATGTGGCCAATAAGACTATAGACAAATGTGTGGTTAAAAGGATCAAACCTTTTCTACGAGGTTTGGTCCATCCACACAGTCCAACTTCATTCCTGAGAGACACATTACATATAATATAATTATTGTTCAGGAGATGGTTCATTCTATGGGCTCAAGAAGGACAACAGGGGACAGATGATTTTGAAGATCGACCTAGCTAAGGCCTATGACCGTCTTAGCTAGCAGTTTCTACAAGAAGCTTAGCAGGCGATTGGTATCCCAAATTCCATGACAAGCCTGATTATGGAATGTGTAACCTCCCCGACAATGCAAATTATGCGGAACAGAGCGTGCATAGAGGAGTTCCAGCCTTCCGGGGCCTTCGACGGGGATTCTCGCTCTCACCTTACTTGTTCACCTTTTGCATGGATCGTCTCAGCCACACAGTCTAGGAAGCGGTGGCTGGTGGCTGGTGGAAACGTGTCCGCATCAACCCAGGTGGCCCTCTTCTATCACACTTGTTTTTTGCTGATGACTTAATCCTTTTTGCAGAGGCAAGTGTAGCACCGGGCAAGGTGTTTCTTGATTGCATAGACCGGTTCTGTCAAGCCTCTGGCCAACTGGTGAGCAAGGAGAAATCAGTGGTTTTCTTCTCGAACAACACGTGTCGATCGCTGGCATCGACCATTGCTAGTTCGTTGGGGATGACTGCCACTCAAGACCTGGGCTGATACCTTGGGGTTCCTGTGCTTCATGGAAAGGTTACCAAGGTCACGTATAGGTACATCATTGAAATAATCAAGAATAAATTGGCGGGTTGGAAGGCGAAATCCTTATCGTTCTCCGCACGGGTAACTCTATCCCATTCAGTGCTTAGCTCCCTACATGTTTATGCCATGCAAACCACGTTCCTGCCTATTTCTATTTGTAACCAAATTGACAGGACGGTGCAGAATTGTATTTGGGGTTCTTCCTCCGAGAAAAGGAAAATTGATCTGGTCTATTGGGAGGCAGTTTGCCGACGGAAACACGATGGGGCCTTTGGATTACGCAAGGCACATGAGCTGAATCTTGTTTACCTCTCTAAGCTGGCGTGGGTTTTGCTAAAAAATCAGATGAGCTTTGGGTGCAGGTTTTACAGGCCAAGTATTTCTGGTGTGTTAATGGAGCGGTGGTGGTTAAAACCGTGGGCCGAGCATCGCCACTTTGGAGAGGAATGAGAAAGGCCTGGCCGATTATGACCACTGACATGGTAATGGCTATTAAGGATGGGGAGAGCACGAAATTCTGGAGGGATAGTTGGGTGGGTAATGGCGAGGTCCTGCTGGATAGAGCCCTCGACTCCGCTACCCCGCCTCACCCCCAGTAACCTGTAGCAGCATTCGTCAACAACCAAGGTGAGTTAGACATTCTGTGTTTGCAATGCTACTTATCGAGTGATGTTGTATCGCAAATTGTTGGCATCCAACCTCCTATAGCAAACTCCGGCGAGGATGTGCCTACCTGGGGACCTGAAAGGGATGATCGATTCAGGGTGAGATCGGCGTACGATCTGGAAACTAACTACGAGGAGCTTCCCCAACCGATCGAGTATGAGACATTTGGCGATGGTCCGGTCCAGCACGCGTAAAGCATTTCCTATGGCTCGTAGTTCGTGACAGGCTATTAACTAATGCGGAGCATGGTCGCATACACTTGACCCACACCACCTGGTGTTCCCTCTGCACGGACCAGACTGAAACAGTCCTACATGTGTTGCGAGACTGTCCTTTTTCCCGGGCTATATGGATGCAAGTAATCCCTGCTTTTGAATTCCAACTATTTTTTGGAGCTAACCTTCAGAATTGGATAATGAGGAACCTTCGGCGCCAACACATGGAGCTTGATTTCGGCTCATTTGCTGGTCCCTTTGGCGGGCTAGAAACGATCGAGTCTTCACAAGCAAGATCGTGTGAACTCAGACCTTCTTATAACGTGTCCTAGCCTGGATAAATGTCGCGAGGATGGCTATGGACAATGACAAGGATAAGTTACTCCACCATACGATTCCGCCCGCTAGGATGGAGGAGCTGATCTCCTGGAAGCCGCCTCCTCTTGAATGGGTTTGACACAACTCTGACGGCTCCGTCCATAATTCAGGCTCTGCTGCCGCAGGTGGCCTGATTAGAGATCATTCTGGACGCTGCCTTGCAGCATTCACTACTAACCTGGGCATATGTACTGTAGGCTGAGTTGAGGGAAGCTGTTGAAGGTCTTCAGTTGGTTTGGGATGCTTGCGTTCAGCTTAATTCGCATTGCGTCGTGCAACTGCTTCAGAGTACAGATCCCAAAGACCATCATTATACAGCTACTATCTCCCCGCTTCCATCATTATACCACAGAGATTTTCAGACACGGAGGTTAGTTTCTATTTTGTTACCTTAAATGTCAAACTATCAAGAATTATCAAAAGGGGTCATTTTTGTCATTCATATAATTTTTATATATGAGCCGAGGATTTATCTTGTAACTTTAGGAAGTTGGTTTGTTAAGGACAAAGGAGAGGAATTCTTCTTCAAATTTTGGCATTCCACGCACCCATTATGTTAGTCGCCAAGCCTGCTTATTTTGAGAATGCTAATCTTGGTTGTGGGTCAAAATGCAAGTTGCTCAGTCTCATAGTAGTGTAATCTAGACAGACCTACCATTGATTTAAGCCTATGCCAAAGTTGAAGCTCTATAGTTCCTAAATGTTGTGTTTTCCCCATTGTGTCTCTAACAAGCTTGCATAGTGTCATTATGGATTTATGGTTCCTTCTTCTGAGGACTCTCTTGTACTACTTTCAAAATTGTTTCTCTACCTCTTAAGAAAAGTTATCTTTACCTGCAGTTTTAGTTGATCAGTTGTTTGTTTAATTGTTGTTTTGATATCATAAGACCTTGTCAACTTAATAATCCTAGCTTTTGAAAGTGTTTTGTAGACAACCTTTATTTCTTATTATTTGCATTCTGTTTTCCGTGGTTTTGCAAGAAGAACGGCAAGAGGTTTTGAACTTTCACAAGGAACATTAGTTGTCATATGTATGAGAATGTTAAACTTTAGAATTTTTAATGGATTTTTTGGTTGAGGATTGATAATTTTATTAATAAGAAGTCTTTACAAAACTAGATTTGTGTGATTTTTTTGTTTGTTAATATTTGAGAAAATTACTACTGGTTTAGTTCTAGTTGATTGGACTAGGTCACATGTACTACATGGAAAAGCAAGCATTTCAGTGACGTCTACATTTAATTTAGCGACGGTTTTAAACGTTCCTAATCCCTCAAACATACTTTCGACTTACATATAGTGACAGTCATTTTAAATTAGCGACAGTCACGCCCGTCGTTAAATTATAGCAACGGTTGAGCCGACGGTCGTCCAAAAGCATCGCAAAATAATTTAAGGACTGCGGGGTCAACGAGAGTCGTCTGTCCGTCGTTAAAGTTTTTTTGCGACGGTCCAAATGGTAAAAAACCGTTGCTAAAGAGCTGCTTTCTAGTAGTGATTGTGAATTAAGAAGTTTTTTCAGATAACCAAACATCTTATCGAGGATGCTACGCTAAGCACCCACACTATTTTTGTTGTACGACGGCTTATGACTTCGTCCTTGACAGGTTCGAATAGAGCATATCTACAAAGATGCCTTAGCTTTGGTAGGACACACATTATCTTTCGGAGAGCAAATGTTTTTTTTTAGTTATTGTTGTATTTTTAACCAGATTGGGGTTGAATAAAGGTTGTGAGTGCCCTTCAAACAACATGTTTATATACCGACAAGTTAATGTGTTATTTGGGGGTGGGGGATTGAAAAATGCAACAGAAAGAGGACATGAAATGATATATGATACAATTTGGATCGAAAAGCTTAGCATAATTCTACAAGATTGGTTAGCACCATACTAATTATGAGATATAGTAGTACAAATAGAGTTGTAGTCTTTGTCTTTGCAGTTATAATCGTTTTTTTTTTTTTTTTGCAGTTATAGGACTGGTACTTCGACATGTAGTCATGTTTTTGCAGTTATCCGAACTATACTCTAAGATATAAATCAACAACTTTGAGCTTTCGATCTGATGAGGACATCGACACCAAGGCGGTTTCAAGTCCAACTCTGGTGCGAGAGGAGTGTGGTCCTATCACAAGAAGTCAAGCCAAGGCATTCAGGAGTCGACTTCAAGCTTATTTGGCCCAGAACTTCACCAAGATGGAGGCTGACTTGTTCATGGGATGATAAGTGATGATCATTGGTGTTGGGGCTATTTCCGGCCAAATACCCGATCAAGAAGGCCAAATACCCGGTCGGGTATTTTGATAGGGTATTTTGCTCTGACCAGAAGACCCCCCCTGTCAGCTATTTTTGACCAACGATAGGGTATTTTTGCATTTGACAGCAGACGACCTATTTTCAGTTTCCATTGCAGATTATGTGACTTTTACTCCAAAACTCGAGTTTCCTTTTTATTTTTGGCCCAAAAACTTTGTAGCTTATATAAGGGGTTGAACTAAGTCTTTTAGAGGGTAATCAACAATTTTATTCAGAAATACAAACCCTAGAATTGGTTGTTCAAACACCAACTTCTCTTCTTCTTCTTTCTTGATCGTGGAATCGAATCAGCAAGAGGAAACCGACGTTTTCTGCTAGCACATCACCCTAGCTGAATAGTCATTCGTATACCTGGCCCACTTCCCGACTTGTGGATTTGGTTTGGGTTATTATCCGTTTTGTGATCGTTGTGCTTCTAATCGTTCTCTGCTTCGATTCTGATTGTTTAAGTCTAGGAGTTGGAGCCTCGACTTATATCAGGCCTCCTTCCTCTGAGAATCCAGTCCTCCTTACTCTTTAGAGAATTCAGCAATAGCTGATCTCGACCGAAGAGAGGTGATGACAAATCAAATAGGCAATCAATTCATAAATGATTGTCTAATAGGATATATTAAAAGAGATGAGTTGAGTACTATACACAATCAATATATTTTACAATGTTATGGACTTTATTGTAACTTGTAATAATTTTCTTATCAAAGAATGATTGGGTCCGCCAGGGCATATTCAACTTCAAAGTGAATCACCCGACTAATTAGTTCCCATATTTGGGGAAGATTTGGTCCACATAATGGCCACGAAACTATCTTCTAGATCCGGAAATACAATTAGATTACAGCCAAACCACTCTTTCCCAGGAAGTACAAAGTACAAACCAAATAACCTATACATGCCAACCTAATTAATCTCCTACTTCATTTCAACCCTACACAGTACAAAGCAGTACGACGTCCCACTCTCCGTGTACGCTATGTACACCAGTACAAGTTGTACAACAATGTATGCCCACCAATTACCCTCAATTGAAATCGCCGCCCTAATCTTAATCCGAGCCTGCCGGAGATCAGGAAAAAGATGAACCACAGCGATCACATGATGCCCATGGCGGGTCCCTCGCCCACACGGCGGAACAAGATGATGATGCACATGACGTTCTACTGGGGGAAAGACGCGCTGATCCTCTTCTCGGGTTGGCCCGGCGCCCGAACCGAGATGTACGTTCTGGCCCTCGTATTCGTCTTCCTGCTGGCGTTCCTCGTGGAGTGGCTATCCGGGTGTCGGCTGATCCGGAAGGACGCGGGTCGGGTCGGGGCCGGGTTGATCCAGACGGCGATGCACGGCGTGAGGGCCGGGCTGGCGTACATGGTGATGCTGGCGGTGATGTCGTTCAACGGCGGGGTGTTTCTGGCCGCAGTGGCGGGGCATGCCGTGGGGTTCTTGGTGTTCGGGAGTAGGGTTTTCAAGAAGGACGACGACGGTGTGGGTTTGGATGGCGGGGATTATCGTCATCGGAGGGCCGGAGGTCTCCGTTCCGATCTGCCTCCCATCAGTTGTTGATGGCTCTGTCTTCTCCATTCTGCAATTTTATTTTATTTTT
Source organism: Linum tenue (assembly GCA_946122785.1). NCBI lineage: Eukaryota > Viridiplantae > Streptophyta > Magnoliopsida > Malpighiales > Linaceae > Linum > Linum tenue. The sequence continues at coordinate 43,623,916 of CAMGYJ010000009.1, read as the reverse complement.
TACTTAGTTAGGAAGATGGTGTTGTTTAATTAATTCGTTGATGAGCAAATCCAAATGACTATGAATAATGAGCAAAAGATGGACAATTTTCTATGGTGAATCAGGCTCCAAGGATCTTCTGGAGCGCTTAATATGCATTTTCACACTAAAAGTGATTGATTACAAAGTGGGGTTACACAATGAAGCTAGAAAATAGATCGAGGACAGTGATCCAATAGTAGTGAGAGGGACTGGATTCCTAGCACATCATCTGGCGACCCATTCAGCTTTAACATTATGCTTTACAGGAATGAATTCCACTTTGATGTGAGGATTGTAGCTAGAGCAAGGATATCCACTCTAACACCAATCCACTTTACCAAGCTCAGCGCCACCCATCACGATCGAGGTCGTGAAAGATGCTTAACAATCGAAATGTTAACTAAATTATTCACCTATACTATTTCTTGCAAAACAAGTCATATGTAAGATCACAAAAACATAAAAAGACACATACAAACGTACTAACCGGCATAATTCAATGTCTCTCTTTAAAGAATCTTATTCCCCTCTAGTACCCAAAGTTACGGAATGATTCCTCACAAGATAGAAAGGACGTACATTTTCTAATATAGCGGTATCTCAAACCTCGGAAACTATCGAACGCAGCGAACCGGGAAGAACCACACTTGACTCGATTTTTCTTTTGAAAAACAATGCAGAAAAATCACTTTAGATTTTGGCAATATTTTGGTATGGGAAAAAAATATATGTAAAAATCAGAGTTAGTTGCTATTTATAGAGAATGAAGGGTGCTTACAAAGTGAGGCAACTCTTCGTATGGGTGGTTACACCCTAACCATTGCAATGCTTCGTTTTAGACTAATGTACCATTTCATCGGCTCGACCCATGATAGTTGGACCGATTGGTTCAGTACTCCAACCGCCATATCGGTTTGGTTTGATTTGGTTCAACTCGATTTGGTTTGGTCCATTTGGTTACACAAACCAATTTAACCGATTAACCACAGATTACATCAAATCGATCGAATTTGATGTCATGCCTTCCCACATCTAACCAACATGGTAGTTCAAGAGATTCTCTTGGATCTTTCCCCTTTCATTTCCATTCACACCATCAAAATCCCAACAATCTCTCACATGAATGGAGAATGTTGTACTTTAAAAACTATGCAAAAAATTATGTGATTCTCGACTAAGAATTAGTTGCATCGGGATAGGTAGGTTTCCCTTTGAACCTTCCTTAGTAAACATATATCGAGTATACTCACGAATCGGTAGATGTGATATCTTTGAACCGTCGATTTTTCTTGTATACTAAGACAAGTAAACAACATATGCCACAGGACTAACGCTTATTCGTTCACTGGTTCTCATTGTGTGTTCGTTTTAGCCATGAACACCGTCTGGTCTCATGAGTGCTTAGAGAACTAGCATTATTTTATTCTCCTTGAAGCGGCTCCACTTCACACTCACATAGGTGATTTCTAAACGTGTATTCCGAAAATAAACTATTTGATCACACCACATGTCAAACTTAGAAACCATTAAAAACCTTTCATATTTAGGTTTACCCTTATATTGGACATTGTCTCATCATGAGAATAGACATTAAATAATTCGACAATGTCGGGCCATCATTCACAACTTTGTTTACTCCTTGAACCTAGAGGTTGGGTCTGCCAATCCAACTTAGGTAGAGTTATCACCATGATGATTTGTCCTAGGCCACAAGTCCATTCTCTTTTATGTTTTAATTAATTTCTAGGTGGGCCCCACATTTGTTATCATTTGATCTAAGATGATCAATCTAGATAACTTCGATAGAAATTAATCAATCCATAGTGTTATGTTTCCTTATATATGACCAGATTCATTACATAACACTTCTAGCACACTTGCAATCACAACTTTGTACCTTCACAAAGTGCGTTTATCGATGCCAGATTTTGCGGGCTAGATTATTGAACTTCACCAGTCTTAGAGTGAGTGTATAATTTATCTTGGACGTTTTTCCAAGATAATGCTCCTCATCAACCATAAATGCATATCCATGAATAAATTGCCTTGGTTCATCCAGTGAGTTTTCTTTGGGTACAATACACCAAAGACTCGTCTCTTTCTATTCACTATATATCATGTGTGTTTGACTTGATTTTATTGTCTTGCAATAATCTTAACACATGACAATGGTGTTGAAGTCTCTCCACTTCATTAACCTTAGAGTACTTGAGCTTCACAAGTATCTCTTTCAATGTAGTGATATTTATGACTTAGCTTTAGGTTTGTTATGGGACAATCCAAGTACCATATCGATTGTATAAAGGGAAGGAATCATTGTATATTAGTGTCCACCAAGCTCATTAGTACGAGGCCTTTTGGGGAGGATTCCCAAAAGTAAATTCGTGTGGGCTTGGCCCAAAGCGGACAACATCGTACTAATTGAGCTCCCCGATTTCAACAAGTGGTATCATAGCGATGGACGTCAGTTTGCTGGGACCCTCATTCGGTGACCTCAAGATTTGAGATCTGCGTCTGGTTTGGTGGATCCACGAGAGATCCACGTTTAGGCTACATCTTGTTTAACGGATCAAGGGAGGTTCGCGTCTGTCTGGCGGATCTAGGATAGATCCACGTTTGTTTGGCGGATCAAAGAGAGTTCCGCGTTTGGAAAACCGTTTAGCGAGAAGCCCCTCGATTCAAAGCGTCTGGCAGATCAAGCTAATTGCTGAGCAGATGACACGACATTCGTGGTCCTTGTCTTGAGGGGAGGATTTTTATTGGACAATCCAAGTATCATATCGTAAATACAAGGGAAGGAACCCTTGTATATTAGTGTACACCTATTCTGCATCTGGGAAAAATCCTTGTAACGAGAAGCCCATCGATACAAGGTGTTTGGCGGATCAAGATAATTGTTGAGGTGAGAACACAAAGTTCGTAGTCCTTGTCTTGAGGGGAGGATTGTTATAGGGTACAATCCATTAATGTTTTTTTTTATTTCTCATTTTCCTTTTCGTATGCGAGTTTTTTACAATCCTTTAATGTTATAGGGTACACCAGTTGAACACGTTGTTGAAAAGTTTTACATCGAAAGCGAGTTTTGTATGCTTTGATGTTTTTTTTATTTCTCATTTTCCTTTTCGTTGAAAATGACAATTGAACTCGGACCAATTTTTGACGCGTTTCGTATCGAGAATGAGTTTTATCCGCTTTAGTATTTTTTTATCTTTTTTTTTGTCGAGAATGATAATTGAGTCCAAATTCGACCATACCAAAGCGACTTGAACCCGGTTTTACAGGTTTTTGGCGGGAGCGAATTTTATCTGTTTTTGTAATTGGCGGGTTTGGCAGGTATACAACCCAAAACTCGGTTCAACTAGGTCAAAGCGAGTTGAACCGGGTGTTTACGAGTTTTGAATCGGTAGCGAGTTTTAACTTTATCGTTTTTCATTTCGCTTTTTTCTTTTGTTTGAGAAAGACAATTGAACCCAAATCCATGCGTATCCAACCTAATTTGACCCAATCAATGCGAGTTGAACCTCCTCAAACTTGCAATTAGTCCAAAAATTTCATAAATGAGAACCACGATTACCTCAAACCCAAAAAAATGAAAAGCCTAAAGAGTGCGACTATGTTAGGCCCGAATTTTTAGAAGTTTTATGTTTCAAAAGTTGAAGTGAAGCCAAACACCTCTAAAGTTTCACTTTTTAAAAAGCTATAAAAATTTGTAACTTAAAAGGAGAAGCTCTGATTTGAAAATACAAAATTGTTCTTTTTTAGAATTTGTATTCTTATTTTATGTTAGAAATCTTTTTTAATCATTTTACTTTACCTCTTATATTTGAAAGTAATTCTGATAGTTTTTCAGTTAAACCCGTAACCATTTTTTTTAAATACTTCTTGGGAAGATCAAGAGAAGTTGCTTCATCATGCAAAAGTTGCACCAGAATCAACTTCTAGCCATACAAATTGAAACAATAGCGCCATGAAAAAAGTTTAATCATAAACAATTTATTCAACGACGATTGGGATGCTTATTGAAGAATGAAGATAGTGTTAGGACCAAAAACCAGATCAATATTGAATACAATCTATTTTGATCTTGTCCAAATATCACTTCAGTCCACTATTTTATATTTATAAAATGGCTAAATTGTAAGTTTGGTCACTTGAATTACTAGTAAAGTTCACGTTAGCCACTAGAATTACTTTATTCCATCCGCAGTTACTTAAATTAGGTTAACAACCCAAGTTTGGTCACTGACCGTTAGTCTCCGTTAACTTTTGCTGATGTGGCGGTCAATTCTAGGGCTGGGCATGCGGGCGGATCATCCGCGGGTTTGGGCCGACCCACCCGCATTTGACCCGAATTTCGTTAAGTGGGTGGGTCTGTGGGTGGGTTACGGGTTGCGCTGGGAGCCATCCGCCGGGTGGTGGGTGGGTTGTGGGTGAGTGTGCGGGTGACCCGCTCAACCCAACAGCAAAAAGATTAAAGTCGTTGCCGCTAGAGAGAGGAGAGTGGAGACGTTAGATATAAACTCGTACTGCTCCTGGATTTTGAACCTCAAAGCCAACCTTCCAAATAGAGATCCCCTCTTCTTTCCTTTACTTTTTCCTCTAATTCTTGTGCCTAGATCACCGCTCTTTCCTTTGTGGAATTATTTTCCTTAGTTCCTTGCACCTAATAATCGTCTCAATCCGTAGAAAACTCTTTCATAATAGAATTTCTATCTAATTTAAGAACTAATTCGACATTTTTCGCCCTATTTCAACTTCTTATTTCCCTCGATGATTCTCTTCACCTATTATCATGTCAAGTTGACTCCTTTATATTATATACATTGTGATGTGGGTGAACCCACAAACCCACCCGCATCATCCACCATCCGCCTGACCCAACCCGAGACTAAATGTGGGTGGGTGGTGGGTTAAAAATTATCAATCCGTTTAAGCGCGGGTGGGTGCATTTTATGGTCAAAATCCACCCGACCCACCCAATGCCCACCCCTAGTCAATTCTCATAGTTGACCGTTAAATAGGTGACATGACAATTAAAAAATAAATAATAAATAAAATTTACTCTATTAAAAATTCCACCTCATTATCATAATAATTAAAAAATAACCTCAATCCCACTGTTTGCAAATTCTTGAGCCTTAATAGGAAGCTTTAATCGGAGCAACCTTCGCCAGCGACCCCTCTCTCTTTCATCAGTTTCTCTCCCTCGAATTTTCATTCCCCTCTTACAATTAACCTAAGTTTTCCATCACTACCGCTGCGCTGCCCCTTCCCACCCCAAAAATTGAAGAAGACTCCACAATCAAAGAAATCATCGTCCAATCCCAATCGAGATCACAGTTGATTCGAGGAGGAAGGACCAGTGACATCGCAACTCTAGATTCGTCAGTGTATCTCAGCTCTCATCGGTGTCTAGATTCACCACTCATCGCATCTTTCGTCGGAAGCCTGTGGTGGCCACTCGGCTGCTCGATACGCTTGGTAAGGAAAATCCAGGGACAAGATCCGCCAGATTTTGAACTTCGATTTCAGTCGGTGCACTGGCGGTGGTGGTAAGACGCACAGTGTGGGCGTCTATCTCTCCGCAAATCAAGCCACCTTTTCCATCCCCTGCAATCCTCTCTCTACCCTCCATCGTCGTCGCTAAACGGCCATCCACGCAGCAAGATTTCATAGACCTGTCTCCCTAGCAGCTCCGTTTTGATGCTTTGTCTTCTATTACGTCATCAGTTGTGGTAGTAGTGGTACTAGTATTGAGATTTGAGGAAGAAGATGTACGCCAGCGCAAGGCCGGGTCAGAGAAGGAACGAAACTTGAAGGGGGGGGGGGGGGGGGGGGTGGTCGCAGGGTTGCTTCTGAGGAGGGAGGAAGAAGAGAAGAAAGAGAGGTAGTTCTATTTTTGTTGCGGGTGGTGGCGGTAGAAGCAGTATCGGCCATTGGAACGGCGCGGAGGTGGTGAAGGAGGACGATTAGGTTGGATTTTTGGGATTATAAAAATTAAATTGTATTTATTAATTGTTGTAAAAATGAGGTGGAAATTGTAAAAATCAAAAATTTATTTATTAATTATTTTTTAATTGCCACGTCACATATTTAACGATCAACTATGAGAGTTGACCGCCACATCAGCAAAAGTTAACAGAGACTAACGGCCAGTGACCAAACTTGAACTGTTAACCTAATTTAAGTGACTACGGATGATATAAAGTAATTCTAATGGCTAACGTAAACTTTACTAGTAATTCAAGTGACCAAACTTGCACTTTAACCTTTATAAAATTCGTATAACAGAAGATCGGAAAACATTATCTTCAGTTAGATAAGTTTGATGGCAAACTAATTCATTAGAATTTTCCGAGTCCCGCACCAGAAGACTCTCAAACACGGCTCGATCAATTTGCGCCCTAGATGTCAGATAATAATACAATTAACTTTATCATACAATAGTATTTCAATTATTCAAGCCCATCTTTTAACACCGTAAGGCCAAGTCCAATGCAAAACCCCAAATATAGGGGCCTTGAACCCCAAATTTGGGGATTGGACCCCATTTTCCCTTCTTTTGCTCCAATGCAACAAACTCCATATTTGGGGTTCTTAATATTTCCAGTTTTTCCATTTATTAAAAATGTACTTATCGAAACTTTAACATAATTTGTTCATGTTAATTTTTGTATAGTTCGTCATCATTTTTAAATACAAATTTTTCGATAGAATTTTGTTAAATTTCGAGACCGAATTTTTTTTAGCAAAAAATTATGGACCTAATTTGGGTTTACACACAACACTTGCTAATCATAAAGTTTAAATATTACACACAACACTTGAAAATGATAAAGTTTAAAAATAACACACAACACTTAAATATTCCCCTTCCCTAATTAACTAAACAACAATTAAAAAAAAAAAAAGAGCTGGCGGCACAGCCGCTGAGGCTGGGCGGTGCCGCGCAGCAGAATCTCCTCCTCCATAAATGCCGAGTTCGGCATTCCCTCCCTCATATTTAGCGACCCAGATGCCGATGCCCTCCATAAATGCCGATTTTCGCCATTTTTTTGGGTCTGCGTTGGAGCTCCAAAATCGCTATTAATGGCGAGAACTCCATAAATGCAGGCTGCATTGAAGTCAGCCTAACGTGTCCGTCACCACCACTTGTCAAGTACAAACAAAGGACCAAAATTGTGGATTCCCAATTCAGTCCCTAAAGCTAAATGACCAAACAAAGAGCTCTTTGTCCCTTCTAAATTCTAATCTCAAGTCAGACCTCTCCCGTCCCACATAAACCCACCGCTTGCGGAAGAAAAGAAAGAAAAAAAAAGTGAAAGAAAACGAAAGCTGTGGAACAGATTCACATGGGGCGCGCGTGGGACAAGGAGCAGAGAATATCCACCAATGAATCCAATCGGAATCCACAATCTAGCTGAGTAGCTGTGCCGTGGAATCTTTTACATCTCAAGATCCCATCCAGCTGGCCAACAGCAAAACCAACTAACAATTGCACTGGCTGGCTACTTCCCAACTAACAGCTGGTCCCGTGTCCCACGGCCGTCGTCCTCGTAGAAAGAAATTAGAATTGAGTTTACACGCAACCTACGGGCCAGGCCAACTGCTCCTCGCTAGTGGGCCGTTGATTTGATTGCCATTTGCAAACGTCACCACCACCTTCTTCTCAGGCAAGGCAAAAAGGCAAAATCACTCGCTTTCTCGCGATCGCGACGGTAGAAACATCGAGGATGATATTTCTCCCCCGCAACTTGCTCCGTCCGGCGAAGTGGACCGTCGTGGCAGGTCAAGGTCACTGCACCCTGGGACGAAATTAGCACAGTTGGTCCGAGTAAATTCAGTGTTTGGAAGTTGGCATAAGTTGTGGCAGTAGAAGAACTTTTTTCCACTATTTGAATGGGTAGAAGAGGGATCGGTTGGGTTAGCACAATGCGAACTAACGTAAGAATCATTAGATTAAAAATTAATCATGGGATCAGAATTAAATAAAAAACAATTTGAAACCCTAATATAAATAGTTTTTTCTACCTTCTTAAAAAAAATAGTTTTTTCTACCAATCCCTTCCCAGCCGCCCACCTCTGCTACTCTCTCTCTCCATTTCAAAAATTCAAAACCCCATCTTCCTCTCTCTCCCTAAAGAATCTCCCATCTCCGTCGATTTCCCTTCCCGTTCGACCACGCCTGTATCGATCTTAGTCGTAACGACCTCAATCTCGCCATCGCCCGCAACAGACTCGTCATCACTTGCAAATGTTGGAAATGTGTATGAATAGCTTTGAAAGCTATAGAGTCTCAAGTGGAAAAACTACCACATTGGTAGTTTTACTTGGTGAAGTGATTATAAAGATAGGAGCCTCTCTCCTAAGGGCATGCCCCTTGGGGTGACCCACTTTTGTGGGAGAGGGAGGACCTAACGGACCACCACACACGCGCGCGCCGTCCGTCCGTCCGACCGGCCGGTCGGTCGGTTGGTTGGTTGGTTGGATCACTTGAGACTATATACATATTTTTTGGAGAAATTCCGAACGAAATTAATTATTTAATAATTAATTATTAATCGGTTACTCTGAAGAATATTCCAAGGGATAATCGATTGAAAAGGAATATTCGAAGGATAATCTCCGCAGGATTTATCCTAACCGACGGTTTTAATTAAGGAAGTAATTATCTTCCTTAATTAATCCGACTTATTCCCCAAGCAAGAGGGTATATTCCTAGGGGTTCGGCTCCTATAAATAGCCGCCTCCCCAGCCCCTCTAAACACACAACAACGAGCATAAACACAATAGAGAGAGTGTTCAGAGAGCTCCGGTTTTCGCACAAAACCGCGAGTACACAGAGGAGCTGTTTTATCCTGGAGACGACCGGTTGATAGTCTGCCGTGCGCATCGAGGGCAGTGCCGCGAACGTCTTAAAGAAAGCGACCTAGTCCGCGACTCAGCTCCAGATTCGGTATCCTCATCTTGTTGTTGTTCCGTTTCTAACAATTTTAAGACGTTCGGCTGCTGCTATGTCGACTGAACAGAACAACATGGCCGGATCTGGTGCTGTCGATATCAATCGACCGTTTCGCTTCGTTGGAGTCAACTTTCGTCGCTGGAAACAAAAGATGGAGTTTTACCTGACGACCAAGAAGTTGGCACATTGCCTCACTAGCATGCCCGTCGAGCTGCCGGAAGAAGCGACCGATGAGGAGAGGACTGCTGCTGCTAAGGAAAGGGAGCATGACTTCCTATGCAAGGGCTACATCCTCAACGGCCTGGCAGACGACCTCTACGACTACTATGCGGACAGCAAGAACACCGCAATGATGGTCTGGGATGCGCTCCAAAAGAAGTACGACACGGAGGAGGCTGGAGCTAAGAAGTATGCTGTCAGCCGCTACCTGCGCTATCAGATGGTGGATGACAAGTCTGTCGAAGTTCAGTCCCACGAACTTCAGAAAATAGCTCACGAGATCGTCTCTGAAGGTATGCCTCTGGACGATCAATTTCAAGTTGCTTGCATTATTGATAAGCTGCCCCCTTCGTGGAAAGATTTTAAGAATATGCTTAGACATAAAACCAAAGAATTTTCACTGGAAAGTTTGATTACTCGCCTAAGGATTGAGGAAGAGTCCCGCAAGCAGGATATGAAAGAAGAGGTGATGGTCGTCACTGCTAAACGACCCACCCCTAGAGCTCTTAAACCTAACCAGAAAAGGTTTAAGGGTAAGAACCAGCAGGTCCGCCCCCACCAGAATGGTGCCTCTCGAGGTAACCAAAGGGTCATGGCCCAAACCTCTAAGAATGACCCACCGTTTATCTGCTTTAACTGCGGAAAACCGGGTCATATGGCAAAAAAGTGCAGGAACAAGCATAACCCCGCCGCTGCGGCCAGGGTTAACTTGACAGAAGAGGATTTGGTAGCCATGATCACAGATATGATTGCTGAAGTTAACCTCACCGGTGACTCAGAAGGATGGTGGCTGGATACAGGTGCATCGAAGCATGTATGCAACAATCGTGCTATGTTTAAAACATACGAAGAAGCACCTGCTGACAAGAAAGTGTTGTTGGGGACTACTCACACCACTATGGTTGCTGGTTCTGGTGAAGTGGAGCTGAACTTCACCTCTGGGAAGAAGATGGTGCTTAAGGATGTGTTGCACACTCCAGAGATAAGGAAGAATCTTGTTTCGGGATATCTTCTTAATAAGGCTGGGTTTAATCAATCTATTGGGGCAGACTTGTATACCCTTACTAAGAATGGGAGTTTTGTGGGAAAGGGATATGCATGTAATGGGATGTTCAAATTGAATGTCGAAATTAATAAGATGAATTCTTCAGTTTACATGGTGTGTGATTTGAATGTTTGGCATGCTCGTCTTTGTCATGTGAACACACGAATTGTGAAGAATTTAAGCAAGCTAGGGCATATCCCTAAACTCTCAATGAATGAATTTGATAAATGTGATTTCTGTAGCCAAGCTAAAATAACGAAAACGCCCCATAAATCTGTGAGTAGAGAATCAGAACCCTTAGATCTGATTCATTCTGATATTTGTGAACTAGATGGGACGTTAACTAGGTCTGGCAAGAGATACTTTATCACTTTCATAGATGATTGCTCTGATTATTGCCTTGTTTATTTGATGAAAAACAAAAGTGAAGCCCTTGACATGTTCAAGGTATTTGTGGTTGAATTCGAAAATCAGTGCAATCGAAAGATAAAAAGACTTAGGAGCGATAGAGGATCAGAGTATGACTCTAATCCCTTCAAGGAATTCTATAGCTCACATGGTATCATTCATGAAACCACGGCACCATATTCACCAGAGATGAATGGTAAAGCTGAGCGGAAAAATAGGACATTTACAGAATTAGTTGTGGCTATTATGCTCAATTCTGGAGCTGCTTCTTCTTGGTGGGGTGATATTTTGTTGACGGTTTGCTATGTGCTAAATCGTCTTCCAAAAACAAATAGAAAAGAATCACCCTATGAGATCTTGAAGAATAAGCCACCTAATCTGTCCTATTTAAGAACGTGGGGCTGTTTGGCCTACGTAAGAATTCCTGATCCTAAGAGGGTTAAGTTGGCTAGTCGAGCATATGAATGTGTCTTCGTTGGCTATGCGGCCAATAGTAAGGCATATAGATTCTATGATTTGAATGCTCGTACAGTAATAGAATCCATTGATGCTGATTTCTTTGAGACACGATTTCCATTTAAAACGAGAAATAGTGGGGGTAATGTACTACCCGCTATTAGAGATAACGGAACAAGTGGGGGTGTTGGATCTGAGGATGAACTCAGAAGAAGTAAAAGAGCTAGAATCTCTAAAGATTTTGGTGATGACTTTACTACAGTATACACCCTAGAGGATCCAAAAAGTTTGCAGGAAGCACTAACTTCCATAGATGCAGACTTTTGGAATGAGGCCGTTATAGATGAAATGGAATCGTTAGAGGCTAATAAGACTTGGCATCTAACAGACTTACCTCCTGGCTGCAAAGTCTTAGGTAATAAATGGGTTCTAAAAACGAAACGGAAACCTGATGGTGCAATCGAAAGGTTCCGAGCTCGCCTAGTAGTCAAGGGCTACAGGCAGAGAGAGAATATAGATTTCTTCGACACCTATTCACCAGTATCTAGAATAACATCCATTCGTGTCATGATTGCTCTTGCTGCCTTGAACAATCTCGTGGTACACCAAATGGATGTTAAGACTGCTTTTTTGAACGGTGATCTAGATGAAGAAATCTATATGGAACAACCAGAAGGGTTTGTTATCCCTGAACATGCCTCGAAAGTCTGTAAGTTGGACAAATCACTATATGGTTTGAAACAGGCTCCAAAACAGTGGCATGAGAAGTTTGACACTCTCGTTCTCTCACATGGCTTTAAGGTGAATGAAAGTGACAAGTGTATTTACTGCAAGACAGAGAATAGCACTTGCACTATCATATGTTTGTATGTAGATGACATGTTGATATTTGGTACAAATATTCACGTGGTCAATGAAGCGAAAGCCATGTTAAAAGAGAGCTTTGAGGTGAAAGATCTGGGAGAAGCAAAGTTTATGCTTGGAATCCAGATAACTAGAACAGCAAATGGTTATTCTCTAGATCAATCTAGTTACATAGAGAAGATCTTGAAGAAGTATAACTATTTCGACTGTAAACCTGCGTGTACTCCATATGATGCTAGTGTAAAGCTATTCAAGAACACTGGAGACAGTGTAAGACAAACAGAATATGCTAGCATCATTGGCAGTCTCCGTTATGCTGCGGATTACACTCGACCAGACATTGCATATGTCGTGGGATTGCTTGGCAGGTTTAACAGCTGTCCTAGTAGAGAGCATTGGAATGCTATAGAGAGGGTCATGAGATACCTCAAGAGAACAGCAAACCTTGGTATACACTATCAAAGGTTTCCCGCTGTACTAGAAGGGTATAGTGATGCGGATTGGAATACCCTATCAGATGACTCCAAGGCAACCAGCGGATATGTTTTTAACATCGCTGGTGGAGCTGTGTCTTGGAAGTCAAAGAAACAAACAATCCTAGCTCAATCAACTATGGAATCAGAGATGATAGCACTAGCAACGGCTAGTGAAGAAGCAAGTTGGTTGAGAGGATTGTTGTCAGAGATTCCCCTATGGGAAAGCCCGGTCCCTCCGGTATTGATACATTGTGATAGTACCGCAGCTATCGCTAAAGTTGAGAACCGGTTCTATAACGGAAAGAAACGACAGATTCGTCGTAAGCACAGTACTGTTAGAGAACTCCTAACGATAGGAGCAGTGAGGGTGGATCATATAAGATCCGAACAGAATCTAGCTGATCCTTTGACGAAAGGATTACCTAGAGAGAAAGTCCAGAATACCGCCAAGGGTATGGGACTTATGCCTACCGAACCACGGACTACAAGTGATGGTAACCCGACCCAATAGACTGGAGATCCCAAGAAATGGGTTCAATGGGTAATAACAAGTCATGAGTAGTATGCGAAAAGTTCATGCATAATGAAGCATGAATCCCAAAGCAATGGAGGTTGAGTTAATAACTCTTAATGAGATCTATACCCTATGTGGGGTGGAGTACTTTACTTTGGGGGTACTCCTGATAGACTCACCTATGTGAATGTGGGAGTGGGGCCGCTCCCTATGGAACTTTGAGAGGCACAAAGTTGCTAGAGCGTTCACTAAACCAGGGTAACGTGCAAGGCCATAAACGCACGGGCTAAGAAGAGAACACAACTCAATGAAAAGATCCGGTGTGCTACACTGTCTGAGATAGGGTTCAAGACTACGAGTCACCCTTATGAAATCGGAAGTGTAACCACTACGCTAAGGTTCAAATCTTCGCGATACCTTAGCTTATGCCCGATCTTATGGAACTGTTGATGCTCAGAGATAGTTTCAAAACTATTCAAGTGGGGGATTGTTGGAAATGTGTATGAATAGCTTTGAAAGCTATAGAGTCTCAAGTGGAAAAACTACCACATTGGTAGTTTTACTTGGTGAAGTGATTATAAAGATAGGAGCCTCTCTCCTAAGGGCATGCCCCTTGGGGTGACCCACTTTTGTGGGAGAGGGAGGACCTAACGGACCACCACACACGCGCGCGCCGTCCGTCCGTCCGACCGGCCGGTCGGTCGGTTGGTTGGTTGGTTGGTTGGATGGATCACTTGAGACTATATACATATTTTTTGGAGAAATTCCGAACGAAATTAATTATTTAATAATTAATTATTAATCGGTTACTCTGAAGAATATTCCAAGGGATAATCGATTGAAAAGGAATATTCGAAGGATAATCTCCGCAGGATTTATCCTAACCGACGGTTTTAATTAAGGAAGTAATTATCTTCCTTAATTAATCCGACTTATTCCCCAAGCAAGAGGGTATATTCCTAGGGGTTCGGCTCCTATAAATAGCCGCCTCCCCAGCCCCTCTAAACACACAACAACGAGCATAAACACAATAGAGAGAGTGTTCAGAGAGCTCCGGTTTTCGCACAAAACCGCGAGTACACAGAGGAGCTGTTTTATCCTGGAGACGACCGGTTGATAGTCTGCCGTGCGCATCGAGGGCAGTGCCGCGAACGTCTTAAAGAAAGCGACCTAGTCCGCGACTCAGCTCCAGATTCGGTATCCTCATCTTGTTGTTGTTCCGTTTCTAACAGCAAACCCCTCATCCGCAACTGCGCCGCTATCACTCGACCTCGCCATGCGCTGCTCTCAACTCTGCCGGCCTCACCTATGTCGTTGCTTCGATGAAACCGCAACACTTAGGGACAGAGAGGAAGCGGGTCGTCGTATGATGACGGAAGAGGAAACAAAACCAAATCTGGGGAGAGACTGTCGTTCGATGGAGAGAGAAGAGTCTGCGCCGCCTTCTATAGGCCTTGCCTCCGTTGGCTTCCCACCACCACTGTCGCAATCTATCACAGAAGCATCCGCAAAGGGAAAACGAGAATTTTGCCAGATCTATATTATTAGTTGATTAGTAGTTATTTGGGTAAGTAGTGATTGTGGAGTAGTGTTTTCATATGTATTCGTAGTCATTTTTATTGTAATCACACGTTGAGCAGTGACATTTGTATTAGTGTTTTGTATATTAGTAGTAATATTTGTTCTTTTTAGTACATCACATTTCATTCACAATAGCATTATTTCAAAAAATCATCAACTTCTACTTATTAAAAAATGCTACTAATAATAATAAAATCAGTACGGACTATCATAAAATCACTACAACTCCTAAATTAAATCACTACTAATTTGACTCGTAGTAGTTTTTCAGTAGTACTTTTTGCCCGTTAAAATTCTCTGCGAAAGTGGAGAGAAAAGTAAAATTTTATTAAATTTATTTTTTCTCAAAATACCAAACAAGCTCTTCACTACTTCTAATCCTTAGATGTAACTTAAAAGTAAATTACGGTGATGATAGTGGTTAGCATGGTGCTAACTCTTATAGAGTTAGCACTCTAACTCCTCCCGATAGAAGAAGGTGAGGACATCTAATGCTGGAAATTGCCGGCAATTGCAAAAATCACACGGTAATGTCGGATTAATCCATCGAAGGTTAAATTCGTAGGCAGAATTTTCTTTTTTGCGACATGGAATTATTGAATCACGGTTAACCCACAGTTTCAACACAAAATACCTTATCACTGACTTTTCAGTACAATCACGGATTTGTTTTACAATTCTTGATTAAAATAAAATCACTAGTCATCAATAATTCGAACGATTTGATAGTATTATATGATATCAAGTATGCGACTGTTTACATCAATTTAGTTAGGGCTGGCCATCGGTTAGTTTCAGTTAACCAAAATGCCGACCCCCCTTATCGACAACCTACCGAAATAGACTTCGATTACTCGGTTATCTCGATTATCGGTTAATCGAACAGCCTTCAAGACCAAAACCATCTCGTCCAGCCTCCTAACATCGACCAAATTTTGGTTACATCGGTTACCGATTACTGGAGAACCGAATGATTACCGGTATAACCGGCCGGTTGACCGATAACCGGTAACCGAAACTCCACCCCTAAATTTAGTCAATAATATGTACTTGCAAATATCGGTATTGATTAGGCGATTTTTGTAAGTTGGATAGGATGTGATGCCAATTGTCGTTGATTAGGGTTTGCATCGACCACAACCGGCTGTTGGAGCCTTGTCTCGACAGCCTCCATCCTCGTGGCTTGCTCGGCAAGCCTTGCTGTTTGCTCTTCTTGAGCACGAGCAATGTTGTCCAATTGATTTCTGATCGCTTCGAGTGCTGCTTCCATGTTTGCGATGCAAGAAAACTGCAAGAACACAAGAACTCGCACAACCTGCTTTCAGCCCTTTAAATAAGCAAAGTACAACCCAAATCCGACTCCAACATGGAAAAAAAAAATCATAAACCGACTTTAAAACAAGGAAACTCGGAAACAGCCCAGCAAACCCGTTAAGCCCAAACCGTTAAGCCTGGACCCGTTAAGGCTGGACCCGTTAAGCAAACCCGTTAAGGCTGCTTCTTGCAATCTGCCTTCTCTTCAGCACTTCCTCCTTCTTCCTCCACTCGAATCATCATATATGACTTCCCTCGAAATAGCTCCACGCCCATGGCTCCAAAGTAGCTCTCCAAATATGTCGCAAGCTTCTCTTTCAACGTCCTTGCCTTAGCACGTGTGACCGGCCCATTGATCTCCTCATCAAGGAAGGAGACCACCAGTTCGAGTTCGTAGAGCTCCTGACATTTGTGACTATGAAGAGTACTACGAGGAGGAAGAGTATCCCCAGCATAGGGATGATGATATGAGGGGGCTGAAGGTGAAGGTGCCATCATTTCAAGGGAGGAGTGATCCTGAAGCTTACCTCGACTGGGAGAGAAAGATGGAGTACTTGTTCCAGTGCCACGACTACTCGGAACGGAAGAAGGTAATCATTACTGCTCTTGAGTTTTCTGACTATGTCGTTGTTTGGTGAGACCAGCTGGGTGTTGAACGGAGGTTGCACAGAGAAGAGCCCATCACGACATGGCATCAAATGAAGGTAGCCATGAGGAGGAGATTTGTGCCCGTTCATCATCAACGAGATTTGCATCAAGCTCTTCACCTATTGAGACAGGGTGCGAAGAGCATAGAGGATTATTTCAAGGAGATGGAGACATTGATGATTCGAGCTCGTGTCAATGAAGATCGAGAAGCAACCATGGCTCGATTTCTCAATGGCCTCAATCAGGAGATCAAGCAGGTCGTAGAGATTCACCACTACGTGGAGATTGAGGATTTGGTGCAGATGGCTACTAAGGCCGAGAAGCAGAAAATGGGAGGCTATGCAAGGAGGATTACACCATCCACAAGTGCACCTCCGAGTGAAACTCATGCTCCATTTGAGAAGAAGGAGGACCCTAAGCCAGTGCCCAAGTCGGTTGCCACTAATGCTGGAGAGAAGGCAGCTACTAACACATGTTCGAGTTCTATTGTGTGCTACAGGTGTCAAGGTCGAGGTCATGTGGCGAATCAATGTCCGAACAAGCTTGATATGATCTTACTGGATAATGGTGATTACAATTCCAAGCCTGGAAATGGAGAGGTCGAGACTGAAGAGGAGGAAGAAGAAGCTGAGGAGAAGCTAGTACAAGGCAATTACAACGACTTTATGAAGAGGCATAGGAGAATCTGGAAACAGAGAAGATTGATGAAGAGCAGGATGTCGAGGAAGTCAGAACCCTTCCAGATCAGGAGGAAATCAAAGAAAATAAGTCGTCCATCGATTCCCAAGATCAGAAGGTGGTAGAAGAAGTTGAAGGACAGGAAAGTGTGAAGTTGAAGTGGTTGAAATAGGATGCCTTGAATCGAGCTATCACGATCCTTTTTGTTTTGATTCTGAGCAGGATTTGAGCTGTATGAGTCGTCAAGCTTTGATCTTTGATAGCTTGCTTTGGACGACTAATTGTTTTGATGGCAAAAGGGCAGATGGCGGTGGCTTGAGTAAAGTGAGGGATGGAGATTTTGGATGAGGAACTACAAGATTGGATGCTGTTGGAGCAACCCATTATGTTTGGAAACCTCGCTGGAGGCTTCACGGAAACATTCATGCTGACTTGAGCTTTGAAAATCATGATCTGGAGCCCATGTTTGATCGGTTGTTTGAGCTCTTGATTCCGTGGGATTGTGAAGAATGTTTGTTCTTTCTTGGTGGATGTTCCAGATCAAGGGCGATGGACTATAATGGAGTCTATATGCAGCAACAAGATTTGACGACAAATCTTTTTGAAGAGGTAGGGAATGATGCAACCCGGATCAACTCACAAGACATCCCTCGAGTTTGAGGAATATACAACGATCGTGGTCCGAAGATAAATGCTTTAGAGGCTCGAGAATGCAAAGAGAAGATTCCAATTGACCAAGAGATGCTCGACGTAGGAGTTGGAGCTGACCAAGAGGTCAATGTAATCCATGTCCAAGATGAGAAGGAAAGGCGAAGGAAAGGGGAGAAAGAAGGACATTCTTGATGCCCAAGTTGGCCAAACATGGAAAGGGAATAATTAGTGGCTAAGAATCTTCCATTAGCATTAAAAATAATTGGTTAGAGTCTTTTGGATATTTGTTTCCTTCTTAATTTTGTAAACCTCTATAAATAGAGGGTGTTATGCCTACGGGCTGAACATCTTTGGATCAATGAAAAACCCTTATTTGAGTGTTCATTTTTGAAACTCTTATATCCTTCTTAGTCTGTTCGTGGAATCGAGTTGTCTAGAAGAAACAGACATTATCAACTAGCGCATCACCCTATTTGTGGAGTCGCTTCGTATACTTGGCCCTCTGCGACATGATACTACATTCATAAGTGATTTTTATGGAGTACATGCATACCAGTTTGTTGTTTGACTATTTTTCATGTTTGTTTCATACGGGTTAGAGAAGTAGTGATAGGTTATTGAGATAACTTATAATGTATGTATCCAGTTCTAAAGCAAAGAGAAGAAATGCACAGCGAAATCGCCAAGACCCCGGTTGGATGCAAATGTTGAAGCCAATAAATTAATGTAGTTTTATTTCTATCTTTTGTAACATTTATGAGATTTAATTTCAAGAACTTGGATTATTGTGAGAATTTGGATTCTTTAACTCATTTGTGAGTTGCGATCTATGTTTATGAACTTATTGTTAAGATGTTAAGAGTTTTTTCTACTTTAAAATTAACATAAATTAGTTTATGTGTGAGAAATTATATTTTAAACATGAACTACATGTATTTATGCAATTATCTAAAAAATTTACACTCACAGTTTAAATAGTACATCTCGTACAAAACAAATTTTATCTATATTACAAGATGGATAAAAAAAACTTACGCTTTTATGCTTTGATTCTACGCTTTATGATTTTACCCATTTTCCGCTTCTAGGTAAAATCGCGCTTTTGACTGCATTGCGTAGAAGTCCTGAAAAGCCTTCCTAATGTCCCCTTTCAGCCACTGCCAGCTTTTTTTAAAATATTTGAAGTTGACATGTAATACACTACTGGACATGTATTTGAAAATCAACTCATGAATTTGACACAAATTCAAATACCAAATATAATGAATATCCAAACACATAATTTAACATTTAGAAATCCAAATCCTTCTATCCGAACACACCCTAAACTCCCAATCAAAAAATACACCCTTAACCATGTGCGATACTAAGAAACACAACATTAACGGCACCGCAATTTCTTTTGTTGATAACAACGGCCCAATAAGATTTATAAAATAAAATAAAACAGCACAATAATTTTAGAATCTAAAATATTTCATTTATGTTCACTCTCCAAATTCTTCGGCTTTTTTATTTTACGCATCGAGCTGTTTTCTCCAATTCACCATCGTATGGCGCGAATTATTTTTCAGAATTTCTACCAGAAAGATCCCCAAATCCTTTCATCAACGTCATCGCCGGACTATTCACTTATTAATCTTCTTTGTTTGATGTTTCAAAATACTCTCAATGGGAGTTTATTCGTCATTTTTGCTTATTCAAGAAGAAGAAAAAATATTTATTGTTCATGTAATTTAGTTCTCTGTAAACTCAAGAAGAAGAAAAAATCAAGAGAAAAAGGGGACTTATTCAGAAGCTGACGAATTAATTTCAACTATTTTGTGATGAGTTGAGGGGGTCTTTTTATTTGGACTTTGGAGCTCATTGTTTCATTATTTTTCTTTGAAACTTATTATTGGAAACCCCGTTTGCCGGCGAATGTCGGCAGAGCCGGCCGGCCCGTGTCCTTTTGGATTAGACTTTCATGAAGTGGTGAGCGGCTAAAATAAAAGGATATGGGTGTGTCTTTATGTCGTATTCATTCATAGTTTCATACAACTTTTATTCAAAATTAGATTACAAGTATTGATTTTAAATTGAATTTCTGAAATTATATGTGAATATTTCAGAAATTCAAAAAATATAAGCAAATTGTAATTGAATTTTATTTCTTTAGTATACAATTGGATGTTAAGATTGTTTTGACATGAATTGGATTATGAGGTACGCACTCGGAACCGAGGATCTATCCTCTTAAAGAAATATAAAATGAAGTGGGTTTTGCTTTTATTGATTATCCCGCAACAAACTAGGCATTAATGGAGAACATTATTGGGAGCATAGTCATGCTCGCATACACATGGCTGCGAATCTTTATTACAGAAGGACTTAAAACAATGATAATCAGACACCCCTAAAACCAACACATAATAATACTAGGCAGCGAGAGAACGACAATCAAACCCGGCCGGCCGGCCTTCATCTTTTGATCACTCCGGCCGGTCGCCGACCTATTCCATCTTTCCAAAGCCATAACAATAATAAAAAATAAAAATAAAACCAATCCCTTCCCCGCTACATGCTAATCGTCCGCCCCTACCAGATTCCATTTCAGCTGCCTGCTGTTTATTCCTGACGAAACGTCAGTCTATCAGTCATCTTCTGTTTCTGCATAATATATTTTTCTTCTTTTTTGGTTTCCGTCGGCTGAAGCAAAAGCCCTAATTAATACGTCCATTCTTGAGGCAGCCCCACATCTTGATAGTGCTTATGTCGATGCTGGTTATTCTTTGACTGCTTCGCCGATGCTGGTTGACTTTTCTGTTGCAATAGGAACGCGTACCTCACATCTCCCGTCACTGCATCTACAAATTAAGGCCATAATTACGGTGCTAATTAATTATGTATGTATTTCATTAAAACATATATAACCAAAAAAGAAAAGAATTGAATTAAATTAAATAAAGATTCCTTTCGGTGCGGTAACGCGTACACACCATGTGGTGGGAGTGGCAAGGCGGCGGCAGGAGGCGGATCTAGCGGTGATGCGGCGGTGCCAGCTGCCATTTTGTCGAAGTGGAGCTTCAGAGCCTGAACAACTCTTGCCGGCATCAACACCGTAGAATATCCTGCTGAGTTAGCCAAAAATAAAAAGAATATATTCAGATCGAGATTCAGTTCACATAGTCTTCGTCGGTTGGGAAATTAAATTATTATTTAGTTATCTAATCTAATTATTCAAAAAAGAAGAAAGAATGTTGGCGAAGCAACGAAGGAAAAGGCAAAACAAAGCAACGAAATTAAATTAAATAATTATTCAGCCGCTCCTTTCCCCTTTCAGATTCCAACCACCGCCCGCTCAACAATTAATCAAAATATACTGCGGTCTTTTAATTTAGTTAATTTGTTTACCTGGCTTCTTGCGTGATTCGGCGGGATTAGTAGGGTTCCCGGTTCCTCTAGGCAAGAACACGCCGGTGCCGGCCGACCCGACTCTACCGGGATCGCCGAGGAAAACCGCCCTCGTCACCGCCGGCCTCGGCTGCTGTGGTGGGTTCGTCCACGAGAAGGGATTTTGTCCCTTGTTGGCTGGCTCATTTGCCAAAGCTCTGTTCTTGCTGCGATTTCCCCTGCTTCCTTTCCCCTGCTGCTGCTGTTTCGGCTTCCTTGTTGTTTGGTCCTGCTTCAGCCTCTGGAGCTGCGGATTTAATTAAACAGAGCAGTTCCATTGTTTATAAGATGCACAAAACAAGAAAATGTGCTTCTTGATGAAAATTTGAGGAGGGATCGGTATGTTATGTAATCCAGAATTCTCACCTGAACAGAGCGTATTTGCTCATCAATCAGCGCCTGCTTCTTCTGCAGCTCTGAAACAGGGCTGCTGTCAATGAACACACCATTAACATTAACATTAGTGTTGGACTCCTGCTCAACTGGTCCCTTAAAATTCCCCTGTTTCTCCAACTTATCCGCCTCCTCCTGAATCGAATTCTGAACCAAAAACAACAGAGCACCCCAAGGAAGATATATGAGAGCGGATCAGAAAGCAGAAGTGGGGTTGTCCCAAGTATGTATGCAGGAGTAGTGGAATTACCTTGGCGGGGTGGATGGTACTCATAAGATCGTCAAACTCACTGAACATGGAGTCAGCCATCTGCCGGGTCAACTCAACAATGTAATCGTCGCCGGCGTCGTGGTCGCTCTCCGTCGTCTCCGACCCGGTGGAGCCGAGCTCGGACTCGAGCGGGGAGCAGAGGGAAGCGGTGCTGGTGGCAGAGGAGACATGGGGAAGAGAAGGAGACGACCAGTCGAGTTGTTGGGCGAAGAATGAATCTGAGGAATTGCGAAGGTCAACCGCCATGGGAAAACAGAGAGAGAGAGAAGAGAGGAGATGTAGGGAAGGAGGAAGACAGGAGGGGATTCGCTTGCTGAATGCTGACGCTCCTAATGGCAGTTTAGAGCTTCCTTTCTCCTGACGGAAGTCCTTTTAAATGGACTCTTTCTCAGATTGCCCCAACTGGAAAAAATGCAAAACCCCACTGTTGCTTCTGACAAAACGCAGCGCGATAAGCCGGCGGATATAGAAGAAAGAAGACGGGGTTTGTTTTTTAGGTAACCCAATCCAATTGCGTATACCACAAATTATTTTCTTCCCAAAAGTTTATTATCATAATTTTACCTAAATTTTACTACTAAATCTTGAATTACCAAATTCTATAAAAAAAATTCTTCAAAAGATAAGGCTGACTAAATTGAGTCGTCGATCTATTGATCAATGTCATTTTTCATTTGACCGTTAATTATCTCTTTAAAAGAACAAGTTACAACTTTACTGTTTGGTAGAGTCACATCCCGTCACTGTTACTTTTTAGCTTTTTACTTGTTCTCATCATTTCTCAATTGACTTTACTTGTTTTGCTTTTTCTGACCAAAGGGAGACTTTTTATTACTTATCCCTTCTTTCTTCCTCATGTCTAATCCCCCATTCCTCTCCATCTTTCTAGATCTGCTTTCTCTCTCCTTCTCTCTTTTGTGCTGAACGACGAAGAAGAAGCAAGGTGAAGAAGAAGAAAAGGAAGATCGAGACATGGGTGAAGCAGAACATGGAGGAGATCACAGAAGAATCCGGCGAAATAGAGCACCAACCGGAACTCACAGATTATCCATCAAGATAAAGTCGGTTCCTTTCTTCTAGATTTTTCTGGGTTTTTGTTCAATATCGTTCTTGGAGTTCTTCCTGCTTTCTGTTTTTGCTTCTGATTCTTGGTTTTTGTGATAAAGTCGGTTCCTTTCTTCTAGGTTTTTCTGGGTTTTTGCTTCTGATTCTTGTTTTTAGTGTTGTTTGCGGAGATGGACGAAGAAGGAAATGACCGAAGAAAATGGCGTCGACGGGATCGATGATGCTGCCTGGTGCGGATGGAGACATGTAAAAATTGTACTATTCCTTAGTGACCCATCCAAAGGGTGACCTTTTGGTTATTTCCCACAATTTAGGACCAATAGTGTAATTATATTCTTCTTTTCTTTATTCTTTCCATTCCTCTCTCTTGCTTTATTCCCATCCACTCAAATTCACTCTTTCCCGTAAACCCTCCCTCCCACACATCAATCAATCTTCATCCCTCCCTCTCTCTCAATGGGAGCAGAATAGTGCTACCACACACAAAAAAACCAGAAAAGTGAAAGAAGAACAGAAGATAGGAAGAAGAAAACCAGGAGGGGAAAGGGAGGAATGAAAACCCCGCCCACCTGTGCTCTCCTTGGCTCCCTTGCTCTCCCCATCCACATGCGCTCTCCTTGATCCAACTCCGCCGTTGTCCCTGTCTCTCTCTGTGATTGCAAATCTCCGAAATCGGCGATGCAGCGGCAATCCGCCAAGCTTGCCAAGGAAGGAGGGTTGTTCGACGGCTGGTGGTCTAGATCGTGAGTTTTCTTTGCTCTCAGTTTTTCGACGGCGATCTCATTTCTCTCCATCTGCTTTCTCTCTCCGTTAATTTTTCTGAGTTTCTTTGTTCTCTTCCTTGGGTAGAATTTCCTTCCTCTGTTTTTCCTACTCGAACCATTAAGAGAAGGGAAGTTGTGGACGACCCCGGTGCGATGGGAAGGTCGGTCATGGATGTCGGTGATGATCCCAGTTATGAGTGAGCTGCTTTCCGTTTTGAATATTTTATTTCTGGGGATTTTTTTTGTTTGGCTTGAATTCTGGTTACTTATCTTTTACTTCTGGGTTTTGCTATCACGAAAACGTACGTTTATTCGTCCGCTGACGTCGGCTGTTGTCACAATAGAGGAACTTGCCCGGCCGCAGATGAACAGTTATCAACGTCGACAAAGGTCAGTTTTTTTATGTATGTATTTCCTTTTTCGGTTTTGGTGTGTTTGGAATTTTTATTTTAAGTTCTGCTAATCTGACCAGACCTTTTCTTTTTGGGTTTTCGGGGGAGGGCAATAGGAAGGATAATGTAAGAGTTGTTGCCGGTGTAGATTTCCGAAGCCTGCAAAGTAGCAACGAGGGCTGGCCGTTGCTCTCTAGGTAAGCTTCTTCTGTTTGGGTTAAGCTTCTTCTGTTTGGGTTTTGAATTTGTTTTGATTCTGGATGGCGCCTTTCTTTGGAGTGGTTCTGATATGTTTACTTTTGATTCCAGCGAAGGGAAGAGGGAGAAGGAGTCTCGGCCCTTGGACAGCAGCAGTGTAGCTTGCTTGCCCAGGTAGAAAATGCCTCTACTGTCTAGGTGACTTTTAATTTTTCCAGTGTATTTGGTGATTCGATTTTTCCTTGGATGGATTCTGTATGTTTGGTAGAGATTATGCTGTACACGACCAACATGGCAGTGGGGTGGGGATAAAGGGAAGGTTAGAAAAACATGAGGATTGAGGATTAGAGTTCAATATTAATGAAAGAAGCAATTTTAGAGAAACGAGGGGCTTGAATCATGGGAAATCTTCCGACCCATCTGGTGGAGAGTTTATTTTGGATTCGATGGGTTTTGTTTGATTGAAGTCGTTCATGCTACTCTTTTTCCTTTTATTTGTGTTTATTGCAATATTAGTTTGAACTAATATTTTTACTGACCATTTGGTTTGTATCACTGTATGCACTCATATTAGAGGATCGATGGAAAACCTTTTGTTGCTGGGAAGACTAAGATGCAAGTGGCGATTCAGTGAAGGAAGTCAGAAACCCACAAAAGGTGATCTTAGTCCTCTGAACTTCATGTTCCCAATGGTTGTTATGCTAAAATTGTACTTGCTAGCAGAAGAGAAAATTGTAAATTACCTTCCTCGATTTGGTTTGGTTCGTTTCTATTCTTTCCAAGAAGTTACTCAGTTAGGAGAACAAAATGCAGGAACAAGGCTCGATTTTAATTGCTCGCTTGGAGAGTAGGGAAGACATGTTCATTGCATGAAAATGATGATTTCCAAGAAACTTGCAGCAAACAACTTGGAATTGGCATGGGTTATTGGGTTTCAATCTACTTGAAATTGCTTTATTGAACCTCTAGATCAGTGTTTCCAATCTATGGCCATATTTTGAGTTCATAGTTTAATTGATTCTTCAGTTTTTGAATTTTGTTTTCAAACGTTGCTTGGTGCTGCTTTCGGGTTTCAGATTGTGGCACCAAAAATTGTATACTGCCATTTCCAATTTGCGTTTCAATCTTCCAGTTTTTCATGTTATCTTTTAATCAAACACAGACTAATTGGTGTTTTGAGGTTGGTACTTTCATGGGTTAGGATCCTTTTGGAAGTTCAAATTCTTCATTAATGCCATGAAACTCTCTAGCATACCCATTCCTTGATTTGACCTCATTTTAGTTGATTTCGAGTTGGTTGATAGGCTTTGTGAATTTTAGGAACATCAGATGCCTGGATGTGAGTTGTTGGATCCACGGTATCGGGGAGTTTGTTGATTTCTATATGAAAAGGGTGGACATCCTTCCGTTCGAGGTAATTACTGGTTTGTTCAATATCAAAAGTCACTTGCCTCTTTGTCTGGTTTTTATTGACACTTGCTTCACTAAACTACAAGTAACCAACTCATTCAGTTTTTATATGCTCTCACTTAAGAATATGTTGTTGGGAGTAATGCTGCTATAATGTGGTGTCGTTGTTGAGCTTCTTTTGATTCTGGGGATGAGTAAATACCGTGACTGGTTCTCATAAGTTGTAGGGATGCGAGGAACTGGCTGGTGCTATCGTTTCTGTTGACGAATTCTTAATTGTCTGTATATTGAGTTCAATTACAGCTTGCGGTTTGGCTGTCTCAGGTTGTTTAGGAAAGCTTGGCCTCGATTAATAACTAAGTTTGCAGAGGTTTGTAAGGATACCATGTTGCTGGTTCTTATAAAATTATATTATGCCTTTGTTTTTTTGGCATGGGAAATGGCGCAAGGGAGGTTGTTAGGGAAACAACGGAGGGTCATTTCTGGCCAGGGTAACGGTGGAGGTAAGACATGTGAATAGAAGAGGGAAGGAAAGGTACACGGGATTACAAGCAAATCCACGTCTTAACACGAAAACCACTTGTTTCGAGTGATGGGATCTACAATTCGCTTAAGGCTGGAATAAAAAGGTAGGTGATGACCTTCATTTTCTGTTTTCAATTTCTGCTCACTTGCACATGAGAGTTTGTTTAATCCTTCCCGTTAGAAATACAGCCTGTGCGGTATTACAGATTGCGCTCATCAGATGTCATTGTCGAATGCTTGCTGAAAGTTCAGTCTTAACCTTCATTCTCCAATTTTTGTTTGGGTTTATTTACCATCTCTTTTCTGTTGATGAATCCTTATTTTCCTGTATACTCAGTTCGATTACAGTTGGTGGTCTAGCCATCTCTGGTTGTTTAGCTAGCATTGCTCTCGATTGACAACAGTTTGTAGATATATTAAAGGATACCATGTAGTTGGTACTTATAGGGTTATCTCAAGTGACCACGAAGACCACTATAGTGGTTCTTACTACTGGTTTTCAGCTAGCAGGTTAGTTTCGGTATATATGTTCTTAAACAGAGTATCTTTTAAAATGGATAGAAACAATAGAAGCTATCTCAAAAGTGTAATCTGGTTTGAAAATGGCCTCTGCAAATATGATGCTTTTGAATTTTCATAATTATTTTAGGTCAACCAGATTTTGAAACTATTGATAAGTTCTCTTTATTTGCAGACTGTTACTTTCTTTAAATCACACTTTTTTTTCTTTCAATTGACTGTATGATTTGATCCTTTTTTTTTTTTTGCTCATGGCAGGTCCCTCCCAGAAACATGATCCGAAGGTAATGGGCATAGGTAGATGAGAAATAGACTCAGAGATGGCAGTATCATCGAGTGTAGACCAAAACGATAGGTAAATTGTTTTTCAACTGTGTTGGGCTGAAGATCCCCTCTATAATAGAATTTGTTTTTACCTCAGGTGCAATATTGAGGTTCAGTCATTCTGTAACTTCTACTTTTGTTCTTTCTACACTTTTTTGTTTCCTAATGTGGTCTCGGTTCTTTGTTTTACCTTTTTGGCGGTGTTTTGCAGTACCAATAGGGAATGAGTTGCAGATGCAGTTGAGAGGACGAGAGCTAAATATTGTTGTTCTAAGATGAGGAGGAGAAGGTAATGTTAAAGCTTCCTATAACGGAATTCCATTTAGTCCATGTTTCCATCTCCTTCTTGATCATTTCCCTCCTTTTTATGCATTCCTTCCATAAACCTAGAGATACAAAATATTGTCATTGCTCATGTCAGTATGTTTGGATCTCAAGTGTCATCCCCAGTAGATCACCAACTAGACGAGCTTATGAAGAGAGGTTTATCAGTTAGTTCCCGATATTACTTTCAATTATCGTTCCTAAAATTGAGATATGTTTCGCTCAATGTACTTTTTCCAAACTTAAGATAATGGTTTATCACAATGTCCAGTGACTCCCATAATGTGTTCAGTATGCTCTGTGAATTATTCATTGTGCTCATAGCTTCTCATTCTTACTCTTCTTTCTTTGTGCAGTGGCTTCTCTATTGTTGATTCATGCTGCTTCATGGTTAGTTTTCTTCTCATGGAAATTAGCTTTCGTAGTCCTTGCTTGCTTGCTTATGCTTTAATTTGTACGCTTTGTTATCATTTATCTAACAACCTCCCATTGCCTATGCAGTAAGGACAAGACCGCTGCATCTTCTCTTGCTTCATCATGTTAAACCAGTCCGGTCTCGAACTTTTGTTCCTATGAATCCAGTTTTAAGACGTCTTATGTGTTATGTTCCAGGAAGTCCTTGCTCAATTTGCCTTCCCAACTTCCTTTCCTCGATGCCTTTCTCATCTGAATCCTTATATTAGTAAAATAGATAGAATTGTTGCACCACTGCTGTCATGGATTTGCTAACTTGAACAATTTTATCTTTTTTTACTTTCTTTATTCTATAAATTGACCAGTTTATAACTTTCTCTACTGTCATCTCATGTAGACTTTGTGGTTACCATATTCTTATCATAATGGAATATGTTTATTTTTCTCATGATGTGAAATTATTTTAATGATCAAGCAACCATATGAAGACAAAAAAAACCCCTACTATATCTGCTAGATAATGAGTTAAAGTTTGATCAATGTTAAGTGGCTGATTGCCTGCTATCAAATCCTAAAAAACTGTGGAGTTGGTAGATGATTCATATTTTCGATTGTGTTCAATTTATTTTTTCATGCACCTTATAGATTTATAGAGGTGGTATGACAATGCTATGTTTTTAAAATGACTTAATCTCCTTTCCTTTACCTATGGACTCTGCTGGTCTGTCGTTTCAGAATTTCAGTTAGGTAGGTGATTCTTCCTTATTCACCGATCTCACTCCCCTTTCGCGGCCTGCTCCATGGGACTTGCAAAGCTCCTTTACATGCTATATTGTTGACCTTCAATGGTTTCAACAATCATCCCAACAGTTGAGTCCCGCCGCGCAGCGCGGGTTTTCCGTTCTAGTAACAATAATAAGTATAGTCCAATGAAACTACATATTTCGAGACAAACTTGAAACGACGTACTTCTTCATGTCAAACAGCCAACATCCAACCCAAATCAAACAATTATCTCAATTTAAACCGTTTTTACCACAACAATGATCCGCTTGAGATTCATGTTACCACAGTCGACATCCATTCAACTAGCAGTACATGCTACGTTCATCAGAAACACAAGATCCTTGAAGTAATACCCTTCGTGTTTTTAGAATTCTTTTTTCAAAAAATCAAATCAATTATGAGCTCGTTTCCATTTTGTATACAGCTTTAATATACTTGATAAAGATCAAATTCATATTCGAAATTCCTTTTTTTTCTTCCTGAAAAATCTGAACAAGAAAAGGGGGGAATCAAGCTGTCCTTTTGCGTTAAGGTTGTGTGATGGATGGGGAGCCATCAAGTGTATTTGTAAGGATGGGGTTCAAATCAATATCTGGGACTGGGAGTGGTTGGGTTGGGTGGGTCGGTGGCTGGTTTTGCGTTCGGTACATTTGATTTGTTGAACTGCACAAACGAAACGACCTACCCACTTGCACCTGCCATTTGGTTCTTCTTTAAAAAGATCTGCCCACTTGACTTTGTAGGCTCATTTGGGTTTGGTTTGGTTGGTTGGTTGAGGTGTCCACGTATTGTCCTTATTGGTGTTGCCTTTTCTTTTACGGCCGGTGACGATAATTGATAATAAGTCGACGGATAGTTCGATTTTTGTTCGGTTGTTATTTGTCCGGTTCAAGTTTACCCACAGTGAGTCAGTCAACAAAGCGAAAGAGAGAGAGAGATATGTGAATGTGATTGGATGCAGATTCTCATTCTAAAATCTGCCTCCATATCTTTTAATATTATCCACAAAACTCTGTACTTATCACCCACTTTTGTTTTTGTGGATGGAAATAGCTAGCATTACCATGGTCATTTCTGGATTCATTTGGATTATGAATATCATTTCAATTGCAAAACGAGACGATTTAGTCAATTGTCTCGTTTTACAAAATGAGTTATTTTAAATGAGTCAATTCGAATTACTTGTCACCATCCTAGACAATTGTAATTGCATCAAAACGAGTCAATTCGGAATTTCTAAGGTCAAATTACTTCATTCAAATTTTCTTCTACCAAACGAGTCAATTACAATTTTTTATTAAATGACATGTTTACTTTTAAGTGCCCTTGTTAAATATTTAATAAAAAATGAAAATGAAATCACTACAAAAAAGAGTATATTTGGGGACGACAAAAGTTGTCCCCGGAAATAGGTAAAATCGTCCCTATAATTTTGGGGGACGACTAAGTCGTCTCCAATGAGTGGTTCCCTATACTCTTGTCCTCTATTCTTTTGGGGACGACAAAAATCTAGGTCGTCCCCATTATTAGGGACGACAGTCGTCCCCGATACTCGCTAGTTCTCGTCTCGTTTCTTCTTCATGAAGGACAACATGTCGTCCCTATAGCCATAATTTTAGCGACAATAAGTCGTCCCCTAAACATCATTTCTAGGGACAAATTGATGTCCCCAATAATAAATTTGATGATTGTGATGGGCCTATATGGGGATAATATGTCGTCCCCTTTTCTTTTTATAGGGTTGACATGTCGTTCCTATAGATATCAAATTAGAGTCCAAAAACCGTCCCCAAAAAGTTTATTCAAGGACT
Organism: Linum tenue; assembly: GCA_946122785.1. Taxonomy (NCBI): domain Eukaryota; kingdom Viridiplantae; phylum Streptophyta; class Magnoliopsida; order Malpighiales; family Linaceae; genus Linum; species Linum tenue. Next base: position 43,593,451 of record CAMGYJ010000009.1, on the reverse strand, counting down.
ACGAGTGGTCTCTTATAATAGATCTTTAGAGACAACAAGCTGTGACCAATGATTTTTGGGGACGAGCAATCGTCCCTTAACTTATGTATTAGGGGACGAGGAGTTGTCACTTATGCACCTTCCGGTATCGACTAATTGTCCCATATGTAACTCATATGAACTACTTGTTGTCCTTTAACGCGTGTCTTTGGGAACGACTAATTGTCACAGGTTTCACTGGTGGGGACGATCAATTGTCTCTTAACTTGAACTTTTTAGGACATTTTATTGTCACCTATCTAACTGGTAGGTACAACCAAACATCCCTTAAGCAGTGTCTTCAGGAGTGTCACCTATATAATTGCTGGAGCTTTTACGAATGACATTGCATCTAATTTAACTCAATATAGTAAAATGTCAAAAAATCGTCTCTATAGAAAATTAAAACAAAACTACCACAACGACATCTCATCCAATGCTAGGAAAAAAAAATTTGATCTTTTGAAAGGTTAACATTCTCTAATAAGAGTAGGAAAAAACTAATACAGAAGTAGATAACAAGTTCCGAATCCTCAATTTCTTCTATTATCTCTCTTAACAAAAAAATGTACCAATGTGGATCTCTGTATATCACACCATGTTCCGTCCAACAAACATTCCTCCTCTCTTAGCTCCTGAAAGTGGAATGAGACAAAATTTTAAAGTTAAATATAGGATACCGACATCAATTTAATCAAATGGAAGCACGAACACAACTTATATAAGAAAAGTAGGGATGTGACATAGAAAAGAAAAGCTAGTGAATTCCTTTGTATATGCCTCGACTACCTACATGACCTTTGGATGTATCTAGTTGTATATAAGAAGACCTAGAAAGCTTTTGGTTTCCAGAATTAGTGTAATGGACAGTACGAGTTCTACTGGTGCAAAAATATGAATGAATAAAAGGCCAGCTATATAGCTAAAGAAGAAACATGCTCATCCAGTGTATTTCATTGGTAGCTTCAACACACATGGCAAAACAAAATCCATTTTCATTCATGATCTTAAACAACTTCAAAGATGAACTTTATTACCTTCCACATTCAATGGCTGATGTTCTTCACTACCAGGTGCGGGCAAATTGGATTGCACAATAGTGGAAGGCACTTCAGTTTCCGGAACATGGGTACATGTTTTCAATTTATGTGTCTGTACATATGAGCGCAGTACCTGTTCTCAGTTCCACTCTTCTTTTCATTGCTCGGACCATAGCTGCAAAACAATTTACTAGCATGGTTAGAACGAAATCTGAAAATAAAAGATTCAAATATATAGAGCCACATCTATTTGCCTCCAACCCAATAAATAAATGCAAAACAGAATTAACTAAGAAGTTAAAAAGAACACCACTAAAGTAACAAGGGAATATGCTAAAGACTTGTTTTTTCGGGGAGGAGTGATGAGAGAGAGTGCGAGAGAGGGGAGAGGGGTGGGTGAGAGGGGTTTTCTTGGGCAGGATCGATTGAGCATAACTTTCAGGTCTAGGAACAGAGAAATTACTATTGAGGAGAATTGGAGATTCAATGATGCTGGGTTCCGTCTTTTGGTGGCCGCTGGAGAGTCGAAGCATTTTGTTTACTTGGATGATGTGTTGTTGGATTGGCTACAGTGCACTCTTCAAGTTGCTTTGTTAATAACTGGGAGTTCCCTGCTCGTTGCATCAAGCGTAGTGGATCTAGGGTCTTACATGTCGGGTTTTTCCCGAAAGCGGGTGAGCGTCTTCTCAAGGTCTCTGAATCGTGCCGGTCCGGAAAGGTGTTCTTTGTTTGTATTCCGATGGATGACTTCAGGGTTGGGTGGTCGGTGCTCTTGAAGTCAATTCAAGGTCTGGCGAAGGATTGGTTGAATCGTCATCGGGTTTTTTCCGGAATGATCTCTCAGGGACGACAGATTGAAGGGCCCAAGGTGGGAATTTCCTACGCAGGTATGTTGAAACCTGTGGAGTTTCCTATGGGAGGCATTTGCACCGTCCAAAATATTGAAAAGGAGAAAGTGGTCTGTGTTTCAGAACAGGGAGTTCAAGATAGAAGAAATTTCTTGGATAGGTGTTTGATTTTTCGGTTGGTGGGAGAAGGCACCCCAGATTGGATCGCGTTCGAAAAGTGGGTATCAAAGCATTGGGGCGTGTGTTGTACTTCGCTCAAACCTCTGAATGATGGTCTTTGGATGATTCAATGCCCTTCCAAGAATGAAGTTGATAAGATCATTGCTCTTGATCGATGGATTTTCCAGGGATTTCGTGTGTTTGCAGACAGATGGATCGAAAATGCAGGGAGATCTAGAGTGCAGGCTTCCTCTGGGGAGCTATGGATCCACTTCTATGGGATTCCCCTTCATCTCCGATCCCGGGATCTGTTTCATCAATTGGGTATGTACTGTGGAGAAGTGCTGGAGGTTCAAGAGGAGGGGCTTTCTTTGAATGAGGTTAGGGTGAGAGTCCGGCCGAATGATATGATTCCCGACGAGGTCCCTGTCTGTTTTCAGAACTCTGTTTTCCCCATTAAAGTCACTGTGGAGCCGTCGTTAAACCAAAGCTCCGAGTGCGGGACTCGGTTTCTCCATGGATGGAAAGGCAAAGGGCGTGGTGTGTTTGTCAAGGTTGGGCGCGTGAACAAGGGTGGTATAGCGGGGCCTCTACTCTCAATCACTCCATCAAGTCAGAAAAAGTATGCAGAGAGGATTGCGGAGGAACACGGTTCCCAAAACTTGCAAGAAAGTAACGATATAGGGCCTAGCTCTGTGGAGATCGAGAGGGAGAGTGGAAAGGAAAGTGATTGGCTGGAAAATGACGACTCAAGGGATGGGGTTGATTTATCTCCTGCTGGCGTGAGGGAGAGGCCATTGCCAGGATTGGGTTCGGCAGGGCTGAGGGAGTTGGAAGAGGTATGGGTGGATGATAGTGTTGAGGGGTCGGATAGGGTTGTGGAGAAGAATGGTGGGCTTATTGGATTTAATAGGAAGTGGCATATGAGTGGAGTTAGAAATAAGGTTGGGCTTGAAGTGAACAATTCAACTAGGTGGACTTCTCAAGTGGATGGGCTTCAGATGGATTGTGGGCTTCAGAAGGTGTTAGACAAATCAATTACAATTGATGAGGGCCTGAGTCTTATTAATTTTGGGTCTGATGGGCTTGAACGAATTGGGCCTAAGTGTGATGGATTTAAACATCTTCTATTTTGTTTCTGGTGGGCTTTTCTATCCAAGCCTACATTTGATCCTTTTTCAATGTGCAAGAGACAGATCAATAGAGTGGCTAGTAGACAGATTTATTCGGGATATGAAGGTGGCTCAGTTTCACCCATCAAATTTATTCAGTTGCCCAGGATGTCTCGGGTGGTACTAGCCAATGAAACATGTGATAATGAGGATGTCATATCTTCTCCTTGTGAGTTCCAGGTGCATGCAGAGGATGAAGAACTTATGGCCATGTTTGAAAAATGTAGCTTGGTTTCTTCGGCACTAGGATTAAAAAGCGGCGAGTCGATAGAAGAGGCAAATGCGATTGTGAAGAGTACAATAGCTGAAACACTATCCAAGAGAAGGGTCGTGCAACCCCGTACCCCGCAAGATATGGAACTTCGTCGGATTGAGGTCGAGGGGACCATTGTGTATCCACGTGGCCAAAGAAGAAGATCAAGGTCTGTACCACCTCTTCGCTTTCGTCATGATGCTTAGATTGGTATCTTGGAATGTTAGAGGTGTGCGGGATTCGGATAAGCAGTATAGGATTAGAGAATTGTTGGACATGCATAAACCAAATGTTGTGTGCCTACAGGAAACAAAAGTTGAAGAATGGGATGATATTATGGTTTCTTTTGTGTGCAATAACCGTAATTTAGAGTGGGTGGAAAAACCATCGGTCGGCTTGTCAGGGGGTCTTCTTGTTGCTTGGGATAAGGATGATTTTGAACTTCAGGGGGAGTGGATTGGATTGTATTGTGTGGTGGTGGTGTTGAGACATAGGGCAACCAATATTACTTGGCTTCTCATTAATGTGTACGGTCCTTGTGCTGCAAATGAGCGACTAGCATTCTTTGCTGAATTAAATGCCTGTTTGAATTGGTGGAATTTTCCTTCTTGTATTGTTGGTGATTTTAATGTGGTTCGTTCTCAAGATGAAGTGGTTGGGGAAGCTAGGAGTGTGGCAGAGATGAATCTTTTTAATGATTTTATCAATGATCGTGAGTTGATAGACCTGCCTCTGTTGGGAGCTCGATTTACATGGTCTAACTTCAGGGAGGTGCCTTCTTTGTCACGATTGGATCGTGCACTTATTTCGACACAATGGGATCAATCTTTTCCTGAATGTAAGCTGAGGGCTCTCACCCGTGTATGCTCGGATCATTGTCCTTTATTGGTGTCGTGTGGTGATGAAAGGATTCTGCTGCGTCCTTGGCGATTTGAGACGATGTGGTTTGATCATGAGGATTTTGCCAATAAACTCAAACTGTGGTGGGAGTCAGCCATTACAGGGTATGGATATTTCTTTCTATGTGCAAAGAAGTTGAAACAATTGAAAGCTTCTTTAAAAGTGTGGAATAAAGAAGTTTTTAAACGGGTGGATGAGGAGATCAGATTGACATTGGAATTGGTTTCTGTGTTGGATGCATTAGAAGAAAGTGGACGGATGGGTGAGGAAGAAAGGACTCAACGAGCTCTTTTGAAATGTCATTTGGATAGATTGTGGAAGAGAGAAGAAATGTCTTGGAGACAGAAATCTAGAGAAACTTGGTTGAAGTGGGGTGACCAGAATACCGCATTTTTTCATCGAGTGGCTAACCAGAATAGAAGAAGAAATTTTGTTGATAACATTATGGTAAATGGGTCCATATGTGTGGGCCAAGAAGAAGTTGCCAATGCTATTGTGGCTCATTTCAAAAATTCTTTTTCTGAAGACATACGTGAGAGGCCTTTTCCTTCATTGTTGGCTTTCCCTTCTCTGCCATCACATGCTCATGATAGTCTTGTGCAGCCTTTCTCAGAAGGAGAGGTTTGGAATGTAGTAAAGAAGTTCTCGGGAGATAAAGCACCAGGACCAGATGGATTTCCAATGATTTTATTTAAGAGACATTGGGACATCGTGAAGGAAGATGTTTTGAAGGCTTTGAATGAGTTTCATCGTACAGGTGTTCTCCCCAAGATGGTCACTGCTACTTTCTTATGTCTTATTCCTAAAAAGGAGGCTGTAGAGGATATAAAAGATTTCAGACCTATTAGTTTGGTTTCCAGTTTGTACAAGATCCTTTCCAAAGTGCTTATGGAGCGCATGCGGGAGTTCATGGGTGAATTAGTTGCTGAGGAACAATGTGCTTTTGTGGGGCATAGACAGATTTTGGATGCTTCTTTGATCGCTAATGAGTTGATTGATTCTAGAAAGAGAAGTGGAAGACCGGGGTTGGTTTTCAAACTGGATATTGAGAAAGCTTATGACAATGTCAATTGGGAGTGTTTGTTATCTACAATGAAGAGCATGGGATTTCCAATCACTTGGATAACATGGATTAAGAGTTGTATCTCTACAGCTACCTTCTCTGTTCTTGTTAATGGGGAGGCCTCAGGATATTTTTCTAGTGAGAAAGGGCTTCGTCAGGGTGACTCCCTATCACCCTTTCTATTCATTCTTGTCATGGAGATTTTATCCGGGATCATTAGGATGCTTCGAGCACAAGGATTGGTAACTGGTTTCTTTATGGACGAGACAACACAGATGGGGGAGGTTACTCATATCCTTTATGCAGATGATACCATGATTTTTTGTGATGCATCGGAAGAACAGGTTCAGTACATTCTCACAGCTCTCATTATCTTCCAAACTGTGTCGGGGCTCAAAGTGAATTTACACAAGAGTAAGATGATGGTGGTTGGAGAGGTGTCAGATCCTCTTCGCTTTGCAAGGATCTTTGGGTGTGATGTTGAAACTTTTCCCGCAACTTATCTTGGGCTACCTTTAGGTACACGGGCCTCCTCAATTGCAGTGTGGGAACCGGTTCTTACTAGAGTTCAATCTAGAATAGCATCATGGAAGACGAGATTTCTCTCCTTTGGTGGAAGGTTGGTTCTTCTTAAAAGTGTGTTGTCCAGTTTGCCTATCTACTTCCTCTCCCTCTTTAAAGCTCCTGTCACAGTTATTGCTAGACTTGAAAAGCTTTTCAATGATTTCTTATGGTCGGGTACAGGAGAGACTAAACGGTTGCACCTTGTTCGTTGGGAGGTGGTGAAAACCCCTATTAATCGGGGTGGCTTAGGGGTTTTGGATATGAGGGTCATGAATCGTGCATTATTGGGAAAGTGGGCTTGGAGATTCGGCATGGAGAGAGATGCATGGTGGAGGAAGTTAATTGTGATGAAATGTGGGAGAGGTGAGTCCGATTGGCACCAAAGGTGGAATTTGGGTTCTTCTGGATGGTCTGTTTGGAAGTATATTGTAAAGGAGGATTCCTTCTTTTGGAAGTTTGCCTATATTGATCCTGGGGGAGGGAATGGGGTTTCTTTTTGGCATGATGTGTGGATTCCTGGGAAACACTTAGTGAGAGAGTTTCCAAGGATTGCAGCAGCTACCCAATCCTTAGACGTGTATGTTTCTGACATGTTTGATGTGGATGACAGGTTGTTTCAAACAATTCCCCTTTCCATTGCACTACGAGGAGGTGCACATCAGGAGTATCTCGATCTAATGCAGCTCCTCTCAACTCTTCATCCCTTGATGATTACCGCTGGGCCTCCATCTTTGGTGTGGCCGCTCGAGAGTTTGAGGGGGTTCTCTGTGCACTCTTTCGCTACCAAGCTCATACAGGATGAATTCAAGGGAGATAGTTCCTTCCCCCACAAACTTATTTGGATCCCTCTCGTTCCTTCTAAAATTTGTTGCTTTGTGTGGATGGCGGCTCATAACAAGGTATCTACGTTGGATAATCTTCGTAGAAGAGGCCTGACTTTCCCTAACCGATGCCCATTATGTAAGTGCAATGAGGAGTCCGTCTCTCACATTCTTTTCTCATGTCCTTTTGCCTCTACTGTTTGGTCTACCTTCCGGAAGGTCTTTTCAATCTTTGGGCCATTTCCAGAGGACCCGAAGATGTTTTTGATAGCATGGAGAGGTGCGGTTTGTCTTTCTCGATTTAATAGGTTCAAGAGGTTTCTTCCTCATGCAGTGTTTTGGCTTATTTGGTTGGAAAGAAATCATCGGGTTTTCAGAGATACGGAGTAACCACCACGAAGCATTTGCTATAAGATCATTCATTCGGTTGGGAGATGGATGCTCGCTCGAAAGTTGATTACTGATGACGTGTGCCTGGAATGGTTCCGAATATTATCCACTAGTTAGATAGTTTTTGTTCTTGAGTGTGTTTTTGTTGTAATGTAGTATCATGAGAGGAGTTTTTTCTTTGTTTTTTTAGTTTTCTCTTTTTGTGTCGTTCTTGGTTTGAGTTTTCGTCCCATCTTTCGGGGTTTTCTTAGTGTTTTTTCGTTGTTGTTTTCAGTTTTGTTTCTTTCCTTGCTCTTTTCAACTGTTGGTTGACTTTTGTCTGTCTCAATAAAATTTCCTCATTTATCAAAAAAAAAAAAAAAAAAGTAACAAGGGATGCAAAAGAGATTAGGATATCTAGGGTTCGTTTGCAATTTCATGAACATGTAATCAATTGAAACAAGGGATGCAGATCAGAAAGAAAGAGTTGGGGGCGCTTCTTTGAAAAGATAAGCAAAGAAGCTGCTAAAGAAACAGAGGATCTAAGAGTAATAAGCAAAGATGCAACCACAGTGCAAATGACTCTCTAGATCGATTGGGGATGCAAATCACCCAAGAAGAACGTGAACTGAAACAAACCTGACGAAGACATATAAGAATCACATCACGCGGCAGATCTCTACAAAATCAATTGAAGGAAAGCATACACGATGGAGCGCAGTTCTTCAATATATCGAGCCCATGAGACGGGATTTTCGCCGCCAAAGCCAAATAAGGGGCCAAAAGAATCGAAGATAGGAGGGGTAACATATGCAAAAACTAGAGATAGGATCGGAAAGATATTAAAAGGGTTTATGTTTATCTTAAGGAAAGGAAATCAGTCAAGCAATCGAATTTGATCATGAAATCCAAATACATGGCTGCCAAGGCCCGCCAATTTTTTTGGCTAAAAGGCTCGCCCCTTTTTAAACAGATAATTGTTCTGCACTTTGCGGGGGGATTACATATTATATTATTAATCAATATTTTATGATATTGATTTTAAAATTTATTCAACGTATAAGGTTATTTGATTTTGTATATACAATTTGATACTATGGTCTTCGCAACTTTATTCTTATCACATTGACACACAAATATCATTGCCTACTAAATACCCTAGCTATATATGTTATTTGAATATTACAACAATGTTGAATACTCTAACAGACTGTTTGGTACCAAATGAATCAAGAATTCATTTCATTGTAAAATAAATTCCCGTGTAGAATTCATTCTCAAATGAAATCTTGTGTTTGGTATGTCATATTCAAATCTTTAGAAATACAATAAATTGCGGTGTAGAATCATTGTCAAATGAAATCCTGTGTTTGGTATGTCATATGTATAAGTAATTTACTTCATAAAATAGGATAATTATATCATTCTATTAAAAATAGTAAATACTTGTGGAATTCATTTGAAAATTCCATCTCAATTCCTCGGAATTGCTATAACTAGTTCCAATTCCGTAGAATTCAAAATTTAGAATTGAAAATGAATTCTTTCAGATACCAAACACAAAAAGATTTCATTTCAAAATGAATTCCTCAAAACTTATGGAATTCATTTATACCAAACGGTATGTAAGTGTGTTGTATGAATAAACGTAAATATGTCAACTGTGTTGTATGAATATTATCAACCAAAAAGATTAATATACTATGAAAAAATACATAAATATTTCAACTCTTGATCACATTAGATTGAAAAACATTTCATATAAAATTTTGAAATTAAATGTAAAAAGATCATAAAATTTTGCCATTTTATGATTATGTGCCAACCACCTCCTATGAGCCATGTAGCACAACCTTTTCGACCCTTTCAAGTAATGGGTGCTAGTGTCCATGTGCCATGAAGGACAAGCCTGATAACCTTTCATAGACCATCCTGATAAATCTGCATATGCTTGAAAGTCACTAACAGTCCATAGAATTGAAGCACGTAATTGAAAATTCTTTATGGAATGTGTGTCATACATGTCCACTCTATCTCCCCATAAGTCCTTCAATTCCTCGATCGATGGTTGCAAGAATTAGTAATGAAAATTCTTTATGGAATGTGTGTCATACATGTCCACTCTATCTCCCCATAAGTCCTTCAATTCCTCGATCGATGGTTGCAAGAATTAGTAATGAAATTGAACTTCTGAACGACCTTTATATACTGCATTTTTGCACTTTGTACAAGAACAACGAATGGCTTCTTTGTTGGCAGAATGAGAAAAAACGTAACCAATAAAATTATTTCCGCCCTCCATAAATCTCAAGTCTCTCCTTTTTCATATGCTCATCCAATGCTTATTCAGAAGCATCTCCTGTTAAAAAATTTGAAATTTTGTGGAAAATATGATTATTTTAAGTAAAAATATGCTAACTGACCACTGACATACCAAGTTGACCGTTAATTAATGGTCTTGACCGTCCATGAGAGCTAAAGAAAATAGTTCCCTGCAAAAGAACCCCTTTCTCACTCTAGCGATAGTTTTGGGGACAAAAAAATCCCTATTAATCCGCCGCTTAAAAACTACCACCCTATTAATCAGTCTTTCTTATAATTGTATATCGGCTGCAACTTCTAGTTTCTCCAAACTATTTCTTTTGGAGACAGCTAAAAGGATTCTAAACTAATTAAATATTGATGGCTTATTTTGTAGGGACAATTTTATACAGTTGTCCCTTGTATTACTTAGATTTACATTTCCGGAGACATACTATAACACTCGTCCCCATTTATTTGTCCCTAATGCTTCCTAATTTTGTAGTGAATTTTTAATTAAATTACATGTTTACTTTTAACAAAAATATTCATAGTAGTTAACCGAATATTAAGAATGTACTGATAAGAGTAAATGGTGGGGTAAATAATAATAAAAAAGAAGGAATATAGTTGGAAGAAAAAATTCTCATAAATCAAATATAAATCTCTTTGTTTATCGAGAGATATAAATCTCTTTGATAAATTAATTTATTTTTATTCCACATAACTGATTTTTGTTGCTTGCAAGATCTCGAAAAGTTATACGGAATAAAAAAAATTCGTTACGATCGTATACCCGAGCACAAAGATACATTAGTTTGAAGTTTTCACCTAGGTTACGATTTATCAAAAAAATAAATTATGAACCAAACCGCTGGGCGGGGCAGCGGTTTTGGACCAAACCGCCCCCACCCATGTGGTTTACATCGAAAGCCGCGCCCACATGTGGTTTTTGAGAAATGGTGGTATTTTTGGAAAATTTCAAAAATGAGTGGTATTTTTTGATTTTTCTTTTTAGTGGTATTTCTGGAAAAAATATAGTAATATTTTAATGGGAGTTAGAGGCATGTTATGGGGCTATAGTAATGATTTAATGTGTAGTGTGAAGTTATTTTCAATATGTTGGTGCATATGCTGACAGGCCAAAAAGCTATGTTTTCCTAATGGAACTAGAACGAGATATTGAACCAAAAATGTTAGTAGTTTTATATTTTCAAGACTTTAAAAATGGGATAGAGCATGCATTACTCGTAATATGTGGAGTTTGTTGACAGAAGTACGATCAATGGATCATTATGGGTTGCTTGCGTTACTAAATACAAGTTGTATGGTCGTTCAATATGAAATCTCTCTACCTCTTCTGCAACCTAAAAGCACTTGGATATGTCGCCGAATCTTGAAGTGCAGAGTTGAAGCTCAGCATAACTTTCTCCATATCCTCTTCTCTCTCTAAAGTTCATGCTTACCTTCTCTCTTGAATTAATAATCTTTTGGCTGCCATGGGGGGTGCTGTCGGCGTCTCTCTTGCGACAACCCTCCGCCACTGGTGTTCCCTTCTATTTCGCATTCTCTCTAGTTTGCTTTCCTCTATTTTCTTTCTTCCTTTTATCTTTGTTGCTTTTCCATACTCTTGGTGGATTTTTTCTCTATCTTTTCCCAGATTCCAACCCCTTGTAGGTTCCTTTTCCTCCTTTTAGTGGGATTGTAATTGCGTCTCTCTTGCGACAGCCCTCCGCCACTGGTGTTCCCTTCTATTTCGCATTCTCTCTTTCCCTCTCTCTAGTTTGCTTTCCTCTATTTTCTTTCTTCCTTTTATCTTTGTTGCTTTTCCATACTCTTGGTGGATTTTTTCTCTATCTTTTCCCAGATTCCAACCCCTTGTAGGTTCCTTTTCCTCCTTTTAGTGGGATTGTAATTGCCCTCCGTTCTGATTACTCAGATCTGGAGATGATCAGTGCTAAATGGTAAAGGAGGTTGAAATTATATGGTTTCATCTTGTCTTCTCCTTGCTTCACCTTGTTGACCTAGGTGTTTTGGAGATGTGCAACCCTCGGCTTGGAAGCGGATTGAAGAGCTTGAAGACAGAGATCCACTTCTCTTGGTTCGTGTTTTAGGTGGAATTTCGCGTGATCAATGCACCCTGACTTCAAGAAAAGAGAACGGGCGGATGAAACGATGACCTTAACTAAACTAAAGTTCCGAATCTTGCTTTATGCGCTTAGGAATTTTTTAACTGCGCTTCCTCTGAAGTGCTCGACGTCACAGTGTGTGATCAGCTTGTGCTATGGCGAACAAGCAAAAGTATGCTTTGGGGAGAAAGCCTGCCCCTAACATCCGCCACAGGGTAAACCACTGCCTCTCGGGCCCCCCGACTGATTCTACCATAGAGGCTAACGATAGACAAAAAAGTTTTTTGCACGTCACAACTTAAAAGATGTTACTCGGTTCACACATCTTCAAACACTGTTCGAACGAGGATGTTCGATGCATACACCTAAGGATCTGTCTACTTTTACCTCTACTCCTATGGAGATTCCTTGAGAGCTCCGCAACTACTGACTACCACAAACAGAGAAGCCTCGTTGGAGGGTCCCTGGTGCTACTGCTATGGTTACTGTTCTAAAGAGAAAATATAAATTTTGCCGAGACGGTTTGTGATTTGATTTGTCTATCGTTCCTCCAAAGACCTGCTGCAAGTTTTGTTGTGTCTCACCCTCTAACCGCCTTCTTTCTCTTCCCGAAAATCAGCTCCACGTAGCATCCAGTAAATTCTCCGAGCGTCCTTTGCAAGTCAGTTGTTGCTTCTGGTAACCAACTTCGACACGTCATCATGTCCCTAGACAATCAACCCTACGTACCATGTATGAACAATTAGATGGCCACCATACAAAAAAATAATTTGGATGGTATCCATGTTGTTGGATGACACCATCCACTTTGAGTTTGGATGGTGTCCATTATAGGGTTTGGATGGTGTACATAACGTTGGACACTACTATCCATAATGAGATTTGGATGGTAGCCATGATGTGGACATTACCATCCATTATTGGATTTGGATGGTATCAATGTTATTGGACACTACCATCCATAATGGGATTTGGATGATATCCATGTTATTGGATACTACCATCCATTATTGGATTTGGATGGTATTCATGTTATTGGACACTACCATCCTTTAATCGGGGTTCGATAGAACTTGCTGGCCAAGAGTTACAAAGCTTGTTTCTTGATTTGGCATAAATGAGGCTAGAGAAGATACACTGTGAACAAACAAATTTAAGAATCACATGAGTGGGAATGATATCTCAAATCTTTTTCTCGGGAAAAGTTTGAAGAAATGCACCTTCCAGTAAATACATGTTTCCTGACACCAAGGATTGTTGGAGGGCGGATACCATGATCGTGATGGAATTCCTCAAGGAGATTTCTCATCTTCAAGGCTTCCTCGAAATAATTATCCTACATGATAATAAAAGGCTCTATTTATGTAAAAATGTATAATCTACATGGACAATACAGCAGCCACGAAGCATCAACTCACACAACATGAATTTAGCCAGCAGTCAATAGAATGACTTGGTACCAACAAGAATGAATACACGCCGAAGTAAGGAACAAGCACTTGAACAGTAATTAACACGGAAACAGTTATTTCCAGTTGTCAACTGAGTTCAAGATTAAGAAATTGAGAGATCAACATAAGGAACCAAACAACTAGTACAAGGAAAACTGAGAAGAAAAGCAGAAAATTGCCAGCAGGCCACCTCTTTGTCCTCTATAAGGAGACAAACATGAAAGGGCAGAATGACATCCCTAGATATTAGAAAAACAACTAGAAGAAACAAGATTAAGTAACAGTTTCTATTGACAGCTACGATAGAACCATAGGTACCAGTACGCCAAACTCGTCGCATCCACCACTCTAAGTCTACTTTGCTTCACATTACAATAATCACAATTGCAAATGGAATCATTAGTTTCACCCTTCTACTCAATACCACACTTGGAAAGAACAAGTTTCATCCATAAAAAAATCACCCGAAGAACTTCATGTTGAATCAAGAGCTGAGCACACGTTGCAAAACTGAACTTCCTTTAAACTACAATAACTATGCTCAAGATGGACCACAAGAATTACATGGCCATAAGTTCATTTACAGCTGACGAATTCAGCCAACCAATGGCAGTAAAATTATATTACTAGTAGATAAAAACATATGGCTTTGGAAAATCCAACCAAAGTACTTCACCCTTTTAATGTTTGAGAATGAAAGAAGAAGAAAATTATTGATTCTAGGGCTACCTTCATCTAGAGAAAAATAGCTACCTTCAAATCAAAGAATTGGTTGACGCCTTGGCCGTGCATGTTCCTAACATGATTGCAATCCGAACAACTTGCCAACCAAGATGAAATGAAATGAGAAACCAAAATCGTCAAGCTATAATGGAATCGAGAGAGCAGAGAGGGAAGAGCGAACATGACCTTCTGGGCGAGTCCAAGCACGCGTTCCGTCGCGGTTCTGTTTGGAGCTCCATCGTTGGATTATCGTTTTTTTAGGGTAGGATTTGGGATTTTCGTGCTGGTTTCGTTATCCTTTGCACTGGAACGATGGTGAGGAAATGGGTGGATCTGAGGAAGAATGAAGGATGCGAATGAGGAAGGTAAAGTTACCCTCATTCTATTGTCCTGTACGACATCGTGTTCCATCCAGTCAAGCCTTTCCTTTTTTTTTCTTTGTGGTTTAATTAGCCTTTCCTATTTCAAAGCGGCATAAATTAATAAATTCATGATTTGGTGGGAAAATCTTTTTATTTGGTTAAAGGTTTGGGAAAATCCAAAACAAATAAATGGCGGGATAGTTTGGGGGAATGAAAATTTATATTCATTGTTTCTTTATTTTTTTTTCAAATTCTAAACCTATGTCCTCAATTTAAGTATCTAGAAAATTGTTTAAAGTTACCGTTCATATAAACGAGGTTCTTTTTTCGTATAAGTTCATTAGATTAATACTCTATTGTTCAAGGTTCTTGACCTAAAAACCCACATTAGACCATGTATCAAGTATGTACGATGTGATATCAATGTATATGTACAAGTGGAAATCGTGTGCAATATCAAAATATGAACTTGGTGTGTTAGCATTAACAAATCTAAGATATAAGATCTACTTAGGATTCGGGTTTAAACCCGTTCAAGAACTGAGGTACCCGCCCCCGCCCCATTGCCATCACTATCGACCCGTGGATACCCGCCCACACCTTCGGGTTTATACAGATTCACTAAATAACTGGTTAGGTTAAGTTTGCTCGAATTCTACAGATTGGTAGTGAAAATTTTGTATGAGAAATTGGTGATTCAGGGTTCAGGGTTTATGGTTCAGGGTTTAGGGTTCAGGGTTCAGGGTTTATGGTTCAGGGTTCAGGGTTTATGGTTCAGGGTTTAGGGTTCAGGGTTCAGGGTTTAGGGTTCAGGGTATAGGGTTTAGGGTTCAGGGTTCAGGGCATATGGTTTAGGGTTCAGGGTTTAGGGTTCAGGGTTTAGGGTTTAGGGTTCAATTATCAATTATATAATTCTATGTCCATATTTTATTGCCTTAGAGGTTGTAATTTTTTTGTAAATGTCTAATTGGGCACCATATATAAAGGCGTAGAACACAAACTATAAGAATGGCACTTGAGTTGATAAGAATAGTGAAGGTCTTCTTATTAGTTAAAATCTTCAGCCAATATCACTAACCCAATCCATGTAAAATCATTCTCCATGAGACCAATTCGAAGGAAAAGGAGACAAGAAGCTAATTGGATGGACATGGAAGAAGAGCATACATTATTCTCTATTTCTACCACATCAAAAAATGGAGAAGAACACACATTCACTTACCTATATAATAGTGGCGGTCTCCATTGGGAAACACCAAACCATAATTGGACTTTCTCGTGGCCCATTCCATCGAAGTCGGCCAAGAGTTCTATCTAATTAGGGGCCGACGAGTAGAAGAATTGAAGAACTCTTTTTGCAGTTGAGGGCTTGAGATCAGAAACAACCAACATTACGACCACCGAAGAGGCCCAACAGTGCAGCAGGCGCGTTCTCCCGTTGGCCGGCTAGTTTTAAGTTTGGGCTGTTGATAGAGGCACATTAGTTGGGTTTGGCTGGCCAGAACACACATTCACTTAAAACCATAGAAATACAGTCTATCAAACACAAAACGTTTCCGCTTCCTCTTCCCTTCGGCGCCTCTGTTCAGTTCCCGACGAAGACATCAATCGAAGACTGGTTCATTGCATGGTCGGGTTTGGCTGTCCTCCTATCTGCCTGACCGACATTATTCTCATCCCCAAGAGTTGATTCTCAAGATTTTGCCAGCATCTCACATTTATATTTTCTTTCCTCTCATCAACAGCAGCGAAGGTTTATCAGGCCTCTGAGAAGCTCCAGTCGCCGGTGGAGAGATACGCATTTAAATCGAACTACGCCTGCTATCATTGAACTTCGGTTTCTCCCAATCTACTAAAATCTTAGATTTCAGAAAGATTTCCAGTTCGAGACTGCCAGCAAATACTTGCGAGTTCCACAGGTGCGTTAGTTTCCATGCTTCTAATACAATGTGGTTTCATCTATTTAAATAAGGGACATGATTAGTTCTTCTTGATTCGATTTAACTTTTATGCATTGATTCGATTAAACTGAATCTGGAAAACTCCTTAGTTGTTGCAGACGTCTTTAGCTGTGTGCTGGATTTTGTTTGAGCTTTGTATTACAAAGCCGGCTCAATTTTGAGGTTGCACTGATAGGTTGCACAACTCTCCTGGAAACGATTTTTCCATCCCATCTGGAGGTTTCCCATCGCTGCGTGTGCCAGTTGTAGTTGTACCCACTACAAGAAAACAGACATTTAGTGTCGGTTCACTTAACCGACGCTAAATTTTTATTTTGCGTCGAAGATTTATGTTGGTTACTCAACCGACACAAAATTTAGCAAATTTGTGTCGGTTTCAACTTTAACCGACACAATTCTAAGCGATTTGAGTCAGTTGATACCCTAACCGACACAATTTACAAAGGTTTGTGTCGGTTGCTTTTCTAACCGACACAAATTCTGGCAATTTTGAAATTTTCACAAAATTTAACTTGGTTTTGGCTCTAAAAAATTCCACTGGCCGCCCAAAGTTCCCCCTCTTAACAATTGAAATTTTCCCTTTCCAATACAAGATCAAATAAAATCTTTCTTCTTCTTCTTCTTCTTCTTCTTCTTCTTCTTCTTCTTCTTCTTCTCATATTCATCGACCTCACTCTGCGTCTTTCACCATTTTTTACCCTCTTCTTCCATAACAAAGGCGACGACACATCCCTTCCACATCAGCCCCTCCGCCTTGCCGTCGTCGATCCGACAGGATCTCTCTCTGTCACCTGAGTTCCATCCAAGCCGATCCACGCCAGACCACCTCCTCAACCGTCGCCGCCCCTAGCAGATCTACCTCCATCGACGTCGATTCCCTCCACAACATATGCTTCCTGTATTCTCTGCCGGCGTCGTTTCCCTCTCCCACAACCTGCGCCTAACTAAAATTTCCTTGGCTACATCCTACAATCTGCTTTTGGGAAGGGCAATTTGAGAAAGGGTAAGAGGGACGAAGACTGGGGAAAACGCAGATCTGTCGGTGGGTCGCCAGATTTGGGTTTGGAGAACAGCGGTCGAGTTTGCTCTGGCGCTGATTCTGGCGAGACCAGTTGGTTTCTTTTCTTTTTTCAATCTGTAGGGAACAGAGCTGATTCTGGCGGGAGGGCGAGAAGGCGACGACGGCTGGTGAGTAAACAGGGTAAGCGGGACTCTGCTTCTCTGATGCTACAGTTCCAGATGGAGGGGAGGAAGGCAAGGTTCCGAGGCAAATCGACGGCGGCGGTCCAATCTTCTTCCCCCTTCCTCTAGCTTCCGCCGATTCTTCACCCACGGCGGCGACTAGACGAAGCTCGAGATAGAGACGACAATTCGCGGTGCAACTGTGTGGCTGGAAGAAGAAGAATAGTCGAGCGGCGAGGGAGGCGGAGGGGTGCGGTGCTGATTGCAGAGATCGACGAAGAAGAGATGGAAATATATTTTTTTTTATCGTTTTTTGGGCTTTGGGGGGAATTATCTTCCCCAAATCTGGAGACCAAGCGACAATTGCTTCCGTGGGAAGCTTTTATTTATTTATTTTTTTTCTAATAATTTGTGACGGTTATTTTGAGTCGGTTGAACCGACATAAATAATTAATTAATTTTCGAAATCAATTTTTCTTAATGAATGTGTAGTGTTAGTTAAACCGACTCAAAATAACCGACATAAAAAAATTGTGTCGGTTATTCCGGCGGTTGCTCAGAATTGACACGAATCAGGTTAGTGTCGGCCGTTTTTGTGTCGGTTAAGTGAACCGACACGAAATTGTTTAGTGTCGGTTATAAGCGACACTAAACATTAGAAATAACCGACACTAAACAATAGTTTTCTTGTAGTGACCACATCTTTGCTGTCTGCATAATTATTTATACTTCCGAACACCCTTTTATTTTGATTTTGCCCTTGCCATGATGATGTTAATCAAACATGGAAAATAAATTACTATGAAACTTATATAGAGAAATGAATTAAAGAGGTTGGGACTATGGTGTACTCTGTTTATGAGTGATTTAATGCTATATCATTCAGCTACATATGTATAGAAAGATCTACTTTCTGCCTTGCATGTCTTTGTTTCTTATGCCTAAGATGTGTCTTCTCTTCATTTGTACATGATTATTTGATTAGTGTCGGAACTCTATCCTCTTTTGATATAGTCGATAAGAGTCTCTTTGATTTTTTGCAATTGAAATACGAATTGGTTATTAATTCAACATTGCAAAAGTAATTTTGAAATTGAAATACTATACGCCTGACGTACATCAGTCATCACCATATATATATATATATATATGGTGGCTTCTATCGTACCTTGGGTAAAATCTAGGGTACGACATACCCTGAGTAAGAAGACGCTATCTAGACCTCGAATTAACCAGATTTCTTGGCATGATACTATACCCTAACCTATGATGAGCGAACCCTAGGTCTTAGTTTTCAAAATCATAGAGCCTAACCCCTAAGATTGTGCATGTAATTTGTTGCATATATTTCGACGAATCATGACCGTCGATTTTTGTTTCTAATTAAATTGATCTTAATGTATGAGATTTATAGAATTAAGACCTAGATTTTTATCTTTAAGGGTTTGGGAATAGTACTAGATGTCAAACTTTGGTCAATTTGAGGTCGAGATAGTGTTTTCTTGCTCAAAGTATACCGTACCCTAGATTTTATCCAAGGTACGATAGAACCACCCATATATATATATATATATATATATATATATATGTTAATGACTGGTGTACTCCAGGAGTATACTATACTCCATGTGATATCACCGTTAAAACTCCTATTCTGAGCTCCGACCAATCTTAACGGTCAATTAATATTTTTATTAAATTGAACTTCGGGTTTGAGTTTAGAGAATCGGTGCCTGAGGTTTATCCATTAGAGGTTAGGGTATAGTATCACACCTCAAACTCGATTTAATTCATGGTCTAGATAGAAATATTTCACTAGGAGTACTTCGAGTATAATATACTCGAGGAATACACCAGTCTAACCCATGGTGTGTGTATATATATTTCTCATTTCAAACTTTTCTTCCATATTAGATAATTACAATTTTTTTTTTATGAGTAAACTCTTTGCTTATGACTCAACATTCTTTTCATTATTTTTTGCTGTATTATGTATCCTATCTGTGTCTTCATTACTTTTTAGTATTTGGCTCACTTAAACCCAAATTAATAATTTACGTTTAACACCCATGATTATAGATTTATCTATCTATACTCGTAGATTAATAACTACACTATGTGTCGCCCCGCCATGCAGCGCTGACTTCTGTACTAGTATAAATTAAAATGGGGTTGCTAAACGTCGCCCTAATTTCTACTAAATCGCCCTAACTTAAAATTTTAATTGACCTTTTTATCCTTCTTATTTTTTGTTCTTACCTTATAACAAAAACAATTAAACGGTATAAAAATCATAAAACACTCTCCCGGAATCAAACTTCCACCGATTGCCACATTATGAGGATCTCTCCTCTACTCTCCGGAGATTACTTAAGTCGTCAATCCAAACCAAACGAGATGAAGAAGAAGAAAAGGAAATAAGAATTTATAATTTAGTTAAGGATTATTAATTAACAATCAGTTTTTTAGTAAAAAAACTATTCACAGAACTTGCTTTTTAAGTTCTCGACGGCGACAGCGGACTCAGGACTCAGGACTCAGGAGGCGCATGGGTAATGGAAACACCGGTACCACTACCCGTGGAGGGCTCCCTGCTGCCAAGAATAAGAAGGTGCGGAAGGTTGTGATGAATGGGCTCGAGATGATCACGGGGAGAGAGTAATATTATTTGTGTGGTGCAATTGTTTTAATTTGGCTGGGTATATGGGCCGCCGCCGATGAACTGGGGAGAAAGGTGCAGATCGAGAAGGGCGGAGAAGATGGAACGGGTGCAGATTGTAGGAGGACGGCAGCGAAGAGTAAGATTTTTTATTTAATTTGGTTTGATTAATGAAGGGTAATTTTGTAGTTTTGCATTTTTAATTAGGGCGATAATAGTAAAAATAGGGCGACGTTTAGCCATGCAGAATTAAAAACAAGGTTGTCGAATGGTGATGTACTGATAATAACAGACTAAATCTAATCTAATCTAATCTAATCTAAACCATTAGTATATGGAGGTTCTCCCCCAGGACCTCACCAATTCCAATTTCTCTGGCCCCTGCGCAGAGGGCGGATGGACCTTAAGGTAAAAACACAATTAATTCATATGGGCTACACAAAGCAGAAAAGGGAGGACGGATGGGCTTAGCTCAAAAAAATTCATACGAGGTCATAATGAATAAAAAAAGGATTTCATTTATGTGAGCTAGCTTCTTCTTCAAAGTATTGTATTTGTAGATATAATTTGAATTTATACTTTAACAGTAATTTGTACAAAAATATATAATATAAACTGTACCATAAGATTAAAGACACACGTTCAGTTTATATCATAAATGAATTTGTAGGAAAAAATATATGTACAAATTAAATTTGCACCATAACAATATAGTATGATGATATAACATAGGATCAATAACTAATCAATGCACTACCCTAAATTTCAAATTGTAAACCCTAACCATAAATTCCAAAACCCTAAATCATTCAAATCAAAGTAAATCTGAATGATTTTTGTGCTAAATCATGTGTTAGTCTATCATACAAGTAACGATTGACATCATTTTTGACATGAATCGCCTACTCAGCATGACGACTATGAGGTGAGTGTATAGCAAGCACCCAAAAAAGTGCGGGCACCGAAGATAAAACCTTCATTTTTACGTATTTGGAATAAAAGTAATATGTTATTCTAGCATCCTATGGCATCATGTATAATATCATTCATAAACTATCAATTCTTCTATAGTGGTACCCGATCTAGATGTCAATTCCTAATCATATCTCGCCATCAATTTTTTGCTAGATTGCCATGAAATTGGGTATCACAATGCGGACTAGACTTTGAGTAAGATTCCAACCTTCCTAAAGTCAACTTATAATGATCATGATAGTTCTGCTTAATTCATGATCTACAAATTGGACAATAAAATCTGCATATATATAAGAAGGAAAAAAATAAATGTACTTATTTGAGAATAGTCAACCCCTAAAGATTATTCATTAAGTTTTTAATATATTCAATATCAAATTTTGTGTTAATTGATAGATTGTGTTTCATCGTGAATGAAAGATAAATCTCATAAAAAGTTCATGACATGTATATTATACTGTGTGTAATGTGTTGTGTTTCCAAACACTTTAGTATGAAAGATAAGCTTTCAAATTTGGTGTTAATCGCTAGATTGTAGGGCTGGTATTTGGTCGGTTATAGGTTAACCGGTAACCGACTATCCGGTTAACGGTATACTGGCAGCGACAAAATGAAGTTCGACAACTGATACCGGTTTTTAACCGGTTAACCGGATAACCGGATAGACGGTTACTGATTACCAACCGGTTATACCGACTACCGCCAACCTCAATCGACCCACCTTATCTCTTTCTCATTCTTCCCCCAACCGACCCCCTCTCTCTCTCTCTCTCTCTCTCTCCATCTCATCCCCAATCCTCCCCAATCGACATATCTCCCGATCTCCTCTCCCAACCCTCCTCTCTTTCTCGATCTCCTCTTCCCAAACCTCTTCTTTCAGTAATCGCCGCTAGCATATCTCTGCCGCTCACCACCACTCCATCCTTCAGGCCAGCCGACCACCAGACGCTGCACGGCGTTTTCTCTCCGCCACTCACCGCCGCTAGCCCGCCAAGTTTCTCTCCGCCAGAAACCGCAACGCTCTCTAAATCGGTGGTGGGCCTTCGACAAGCGACCAGCGGCTGCTCCTCTCTCTGGTGGACTCTTCGACAAGCAGCCAGAAACTATGTTTTGTCTTCCTCCTTCAAACCCAATTCCATCTTTGTAATCAATTCCAGGGAAGCCTCCTTGTCCTTGGTTACGAATACTTCCTGGGTAGCTCTCCAGATCTCTCTTCCCTCCCACCTATATTCCCTTTCTCTTCAATTTTGTAATTTTTTATTTACCCAGAACTCCTCACGATTCTTGGCTTTGTATTGATGTTGCATGCATAACAGACCAAGGGATTCTTTGTTTATACTGTCTATTGCTCACTACTACCGGTTTCTCAACCACCGGAGGAAAGTGTCGCCGTTGTGGAAGTTGATCCAGGGAGGCAGTTTGGTCGGAGAAGGAGGAGAATCATTGATTCCGAAGAGGTGGAGGGAGGTTTGGGAAATCAGGGGGAAAACGGGTGGAAGTAATCTCAGGAGAGGAAGGCGGATATGAGGAGCCGGAAGAAACAGAGGAAGTCGAGAAGAGGCAGGGAAGATGAATATGATTTCGGTTATTCGGTAATACCGATTTACCGCCGGGTACATACCGAGTGGGGGTCGGTATACCAACTGATGAATTTTCACCACCGAATACGGTTTACCGGTAACAGCCAGTTATCGGTATGGTAACCGGTTAAACCATTAACCGGCTAACCATTTACCAGCCCTACTAGATTGTGTTTCATTGTTAAGGAAAGAATAAATCTTATAAAAAGTTTACACTATGGGAAAAGAGGCTTTTGCCAACACTTTGTTTGCAACACTAATTCAGTGTGTGTTGCTGAAAATAGCCATTACAACACTTTTTAAAAATGTTACTTAAAAGATACTATATGCAACATAAATAGATCATCACTTGAATAATGTTGCTTTTGCTTAAGCATACGCAACATTTATATCACATATGATATTATGCTGCGTATTTATGCATTTTAAGCAACATTGTGACAAATAATGTTGAAAAAGGTTAAACATGTTTATAATGAAATATATTTTACTGATTTAGTCAACAATGTAAAACCACCTAGTTACATACCCTTGCATACTTACATGTTTAAAATTGAAGATTCGCCATAACTTGCCCCTCAAATCAATACTAATTCTCAAATATAAGTATAGGCAATAGAAATTACTTTGAAAAGAAATCTATAATAAAAAAGACGAGTAGGGTTTTAATACTTAATAGAGAGACATGATTAATTTCCCTAAAAAACTCGGCCATACAAAGACTTTTGAGGATGGCAAAAGCCTCTTGTTCTCTAAACACCGGTCATAAGCTAGTCACTTTCTGTAACACATGGAATGTGGTAATTAACGTAACTTTCTATAATATCAAGATACAATTTCGTATGTGGAAGTAGGGATGTGACGGTGCATTCTGTTCAGAGCCAGATTGAATTGAGATAGGATCAGACTAAAAGCAAGAGAAAATGAGAATTAGAGTTGGACCATAAGTATTTTTAGTTTATTAGGTTCAATTGGTTCTGTCCAAATTCGATTTCGGTCCATTTTTTCTTCATATGTAAAAAACTTCATACTCAAAGTATATTCGATTCAGTTTAATTATCTATTTGGTACGATTTGGTCAGTTTTTTGAACCAGATTGCTGTCCGCCCTTCCGAGCCACGACTACTTGAAATTATTTCTTTAATAATTATTTCTGTATATGAATTTAATTACTATAAGATTTACTTATTATAATTTGGAAGGCTGTTGTACACTTTTACTTATTTTTTCAAAGATTATAAATTTAATAGTTATTGTTGTGATTTACTAACTACACCCGGTTCATCATAATTTATAAAATTCCTAAACTACCCTTCTACACATTCATGTATTTGCTAATTATTAATTATATAAATAAATCAATAGCCAGCGGAAAATAAAAACCCATGAAACCCCAATCCTTCTTTCCCCGCCGCACCAGAGCAGCGCCGCAAAGGTTCCAGCAGTGGTGATGATTCGAGGCGCAACTGTACCGATGGCATTAGAAACTAAGTCCTCCAGCTGAGAGTTGCATGGAAGGATGGATGGCACACACTCGACAACCGGAATCCATGAAGGCGGAGAGTTTATGATGACCACAAGGGGATAACACAGCTACTAACTTGCTCGTTGGTAAGATGTTCTCCATGTATTGCGATTTACATAAAGGATTTAATATTGGTGATTGTTGTTTTTCTTTATTGTTTTATTATGTTTTATCGGCTAACTAGGTGTGATTTTCTTTGCTATGATGCCACCATGCCAGATGCAATCAAGTCAAAGCCTCAACGAACGAAAGTAGCACTTCCTTGATTGAAGGGGTGATCAAGCAAAGCTTTTCTCGAAGTGATGAATGTTATTTTTAAGGGATTATTATTTATTTTAAGGTGCAACTGAAGATGCAGATGCTCCATGTAATCTTGATAACTTATCTTGTTATTGATGAGGTTTTTTATGTCGACAACTTCCATGGATATAACTAGTTTTTTATCCGCCCATTGGGCGGTGTATTTTGTTTGGTTATTTTATAATTTGTTATAGTATTCTAATTGTTATTATTATTTATGTTTGTTAAGGTAATATATATGAAATTGTAAATCCCACCTACCTTATTTCAGGTATTGTTTCATACTTTTATAACTTTTGTTTATTTATGAACATTTTAATTTTATTAACTGAGCTCTTTGTAGATTTTTCTTTATTGATTTAGAATTTTTTTTATCGAACTCCCCTTTAAGATTATAAACATAAGAGTTATTCATTCTTTAGCACACAATTGTGATAAAGAAGTTAAAAAATTTACAGCCACAAAAGAAGAAGTTAGAATAAGAAAATATGCTTCAATTAATAAAAAATAAGCGAATATCGTGTATTATCACTTACACATACAACTTTGGAATAAGGAGGAAACTCATTAGCATCCACGTCCATCAATCTTCCACGTACTCGTTTAATTACCTTTGAAATGTTCTAGAAACCAACCACAAACAAAACTATCAGCTGTCACAAACTTATTAAAGCAATATTTTCAGCAAATTAAACTACATATACTTAAATACAATTTATATTTTGTAGAGAGACTCCTGCAGAAAAGAATTGTGATTTTTACCTAATAACAACATAGAAAAATAATGAAAGGAGCAGTCTTCAATACAACTCAACTAATTTTATCATGCATATTCCTCATTTGTGAACTGAATATATGCATCAATCCAAATAGTAGTTTGTAAGAAAACAATCATGTCAAAATCAAGCTTTAGTTAGGGATTCAATGCGGAAAAATTCACCTTAATGAAACAAACAAATGTCACCGCAAACATGTAGAAATTAAAAAAACATCGAAATAGACAACCGAGAAACCACCATTATCATTTTCTTTCTTCTTTGCGACCTTTATAAAACCCCAATTATATTCCCTTCTACTTATAACCTCTTTGCTACCTACTAATTACTAAACAGATCATCATTGTATTGCTAGCTAGTAGCATGTCAATCATGAACATAAAATATAATAAACAACTATCACAAACTCTTCTTTCTATTTCAACATTCAAGAAATCGGGTTGCAATAGGCATTCAAGAAAAACGATCAACTATTCAATCAAATGAGGTATGCCCTAAGTCCAACCAATGAACCCTTATAATTATATTTTATATATTTAAATAAAAGTATATGATGCCCCTTCTCCTTGAAAAACAAAGAAGAAATACATTCACTAATCGAGAGTGGGAAAATTTACCATCCAGCAGTTATAATTTGGAAGAAATTAAGAAAAGAATTGGAAGAAGAGTATAACTCGGCCAGTCAACCGCAAACAATAACGTATCGCTGGGAAGTGAGACCAGTTGCCAGCTTCAGATCAAGGAGTAAGAGGGTGCAGTCGACAACCCTCGGCTTGGTTCACCTCATCTTCACAATGATCAGATGAACTTTTTTCGTTAACAGGCAAAAATATGTTACAACTGCTCAAAATTTTGTCATCTAATCGTTGCCTCGTATAACTCCTGCATCCTATTCTCATACAAAGAAAAAAAATCATATGCATTCCCATTTCCTTCTCTATAAATTATGAGAATAAAAATATTAGAAATCTCAAAAAAATTAGCAACTAATAAGAGGGTTTTGTTTCTATTTATGGTGGTTGACATACTTTCTTGATTTCTTATTTTCAAAGTTGGATTTTATTTCTAGTGAGACAATCAAAATGGGAAAAGGGGCATAAACAAATTAAAAGTTTGCATTAATAATTAATATGTTTTTATTTAATCAGAATAAATAAGAAGTTTTTTAAAAAATAAAAATTATTGCTCGTGGTATCCAAGCAATTCATAGGCAAAAAAATCTTTGTTATGACAAAAATCTTAAGATTTATGACTTAAGTAAATCTTACCATATTGTTGTTAATCAAATATATTGCTATAAAATTTATATTCAATTTCAAAAGAATTTGAGTTTTGCTATAAAATTTATACTTGTTTTATTTGATAGGTATATGCATCAGAAAGAAGTGAGTGTTTGATAGCAAAAAAACATATAGTCGTATCGATCATTTCTCAAAGTCGATTGATTATCAAACTCTTATTTTCTCTTAGACCATCATTTATATTTTGTTTAATTGAAAATATTATTATTTATGTGTGTTTTTTTTTGCTTCATCAAAATGTAACTTATTATTAAATTTTAGTAAAAATAAGTAGAAATTTTACTTAATCAGATTTAATAAGCTTGGGTTAAACAAATATGATATATCACTCTCTGTTTCCATCTTTATAGTTTGTTTAATTGAAAAAAAAGATGATTACTTATGTATGTGTTTGTTTGTTTTAATGTTTTCTAAAAAATAACTTATTTTAATTTTAGTAAAAATGAGTAGAATTATTAAAAGAAGAGAGAGATAACTTCATAAATAGATCAATAAATAGTTTTTTGTTTGTAAAACAAGTGTCCACCTTGGCAATTTGTGCATTCACCAAGTGCTTATGTGGCAAGAAGTTATTTTTGAATAGCCATAATATTTAGTATAGATAGATAGATAGATAGATAGATATAGATAGATAGATTAAAGTTAGAAGGCTTTTACTGTTGCATAAGAGTGATACTAATGTGACAGGTAGGTGATGTTTGTTTTTCTCACAGTCATTCCTTTATTTGCCTGTTGCTAATTAATTATTATTTCTTTTTATTTTGTTTTGGCTAATCCAGAGCCGGCCATGTTTTAGAGTTCTATTGCAATGAGCTATTGTGATTACCCCCATCTCTTACTTGCATCTCCTAACCTTTGTTAATGGACAAGTGAGAAAAGGTCGTTGGTGCAGGATTGACACATTACTCCAACCCGAATATCGATTGATATTTTGTGCTAAAATCGTGGTTTAATAGTGGTTAAATTAGACTTGCCACGTTACTCCAAATCGAGCCTCGATTTATGTTGAAAAATGACAAATTGTAAAATCATAACCTAACGTTTGTACCGAAAATGTTAGTATTAGAGTATTATGTACTAAAATCGTAGTTCAACTGTGGTTAAAACCAAACTTGACGCGTTGTTCCAACCCGAGTCTCGATTTATGTTCAGAAAAAATCCAAAAATTGTAAAAGTATACCGAAGATTGTACCAGTAAAGTTATCATTAGGATATTTTCTGTTAAAATCGTAGTTCAATCATGGTTAAATAAGGTTTGACAAGTTGCTCCAACCCGAGCCTCGATGCATGTTTAGAGAAAAAGACAAAAATGTGTAAAACCATGTTGAAGGTCGAACCAGTAAAATTATTATTAGTGTATTTTGTGCTAAAATTGTGGTTAAATCAGACTTGACACATTGCTCAAACCCGAACCTCGATGTGTGTTTAGAAAAAACCAAAAATTGTAAAACCACACCGAAGATCGTACCGAAAAAGTTAGCATTAGGTTGTTTTGTGCTAAAATCATAGTTCAGCGGTGGTTAAATAATTTGATGCAGCTAAAATCACCTACAGATTTAGATTCCATTATGAGTTTTTCTATTGGACCGCCAGTATGGTACAAACATAGTTCAATCGTGATTAAATCATTATATACAGCTAAAATCATCTACCGATCTAAATTTGGTTAGGAGTTTTTCTATTATACTGCTGCTACATACTAAAAAAAAATAAACACGGGTTAGCAAATAATAGTTCTAATCCTATGAGAATTCGCGACGAAGCGCGGGACAAAATCTACCTAGTTTGTAGTTAAAAGACTTAAACATGACAATAAGATTGTCACAAATAATATGTATTTGTGATAACTCAAGTTCTCATTATTATTGTCAATTTGTGATGACATTTGAATGAAAATATTTGTGTGACAAATTAGATCGTCACTAATGTATACTATAGCTTACAATGCACAGTCGTCACAAATATTATCATATATGACAAAATTATTCGTCACAAAAATGTGTTCGACAATTTCTTTTGTCGCCAATGTCGCAATTGTATACCAATAATTTGTTACAAAAACATAATATTGTGACAAGAACACCGTCACAAAAGTTGCATTTTCTCACAAAAGTATTGTCGGAGAGGTGGTTCCAACTTAAACTGGTCACAGTTAAAATCATTTGGTGACGATACAAATTCGTCAAAAGTGTATAGTATTCGTTACAAGGAAAAGTTGTCACGATCGAGTAAGTCTTATGTGACGACAAATCCTGTCATGAATAAAAAATATACATGTTGGTTATTACTTTAGGTAACACCAACTATAGGTGACGCTACGAAAAGTGTTTCATATCACATATACAACACTTTCGAGACTTCTTACAACACATTTCATGTGTTGGCAAATGCAAGTTTTCTCGTAGTTTTATGACATGTATATTCTACTGTGTGTAATGTGTAGTGTTTCCAAACACTTTAGTATGAAAGATAAGCTTTCAAGGAAAATAAAAAAAGAAAAGAGAAGGAAGAAAATAAAGGTTTCGTTAAAGAAGAAAAATGCATTGTACTTGGTGGAGATGATGGTGCTTTGAAGTAGGATGAGCGATCACAAGGAATCCAAAATGAAATTTGCAATAATTTGTTACAACAATGAGCAAATAGTGTAGTCTAATTGAGTTTTTAGGATGTTGAAAATCGGGTTAGCATGTCGAAAATAATACGAGTATGATATTTTCAGTAAATAAATGATTTGAAATCTTTTATGGTATGAAATAAAACATGTTCTCCTTCAAACAATTACTATGGTTATTTATACTATTAACGAAATTTATACGGCCAATTGGCGGGCCTCAATCTAGTAATATATAAATGGGTTAGTAGTTAGTACAGTAAAATGGTCTCTTCACTTTACTAATCAACTAATTTGACCGGATAATTTTTATAAATCATAATCATGTACTCAACTTTATACTTTTTGGAGATTTATGTCTTGATCGTCAAATTGGACGGTCAAATCATTGGCCATTAATCAATGTATCATATTAGCTTGAGAAAATAATAAAATATACATAATTAAAAATAAATTATGCTTAACAAATTAGTAAAATATTAAAAAAAATATTGTACTTTCTTATTATTCGAAATAAAAAGAAAAAAAATAGTTAAAAAATAGCTTAACAGATTCGCAATTCCCCTTCTTCAAAATTCATCCCACGAAAGTTTTTTTTTGTGAGAAACAGAGCGCAGAGGGGCGCTCTAACCCTTAACCATTAACTAGACGCGGGATCTGAGTCCCAATAACATCATAGTACAGCCAATAGTTCATCATAGGGCTCGGATTGTTAATCACATGAACCCCAACCGGCATATTATGCCCAATACCAGTCAAATAGTCGGCGACATGATTGCCTTCATGATAAACATGTTTAATATTAACTTCCCAATCCATTTGTAAGAGTCGTCGTGCCGCAGCAACCAACGTGCGGTGTAGGTGATTCTCTTCTTCTGCCTACACCAACTTGATCACCGTCTCGGAATCGGTCTGCAGCTCAACCTTCCTTGCACCATTCGCCCATGCCATTTCCAGTTCCTGAACAACCCCTGCAAGCTCTGCATGTATAATCGAGCCTCCCTCTAAGTTCGCAGAGAAAGCAGAGATGAACCTTCCATCATTACCTCGCAGCACTCCCCCGCCGACGTACTCCCCTGCGATAAGATTACGGAGCCATCCGTATTGACACAAGACCATCCTTCCGGCGGACTTTGCCAGCCAACCATCTTAATAGAGCTCTTTGTGGATTTCTGGCCGGTCACCCAGCTCATACCATTCAGACTCGCAGAGATTTGGTGCAGCAGTGCTTGCACTCGACAAACCAGCTGGGAGGTTGACGCGAGCTTATCCTCAAACACTCATTCGTTCCTATTCTTCCAAAGTTGCCAGCAGAGTACCGCAAAAAGTGTAGTTTGGCTATTGAGCTGCGGCCAGACAGGTAACGCATCGCCCATTTAAACACATCCTCTTGGAAAAAAGCAGCGCCAGGTTCCTCTTTTAGATATAATGCCCATATCATCCTCGCTTAGGGGTATCTCGGAGCATATGGATCGTCGTTTCAGACCCAGCTCCACAGACAGGGCAGCCGTCTCCCTATGCAAGATGCCTTCGTTTCCTCTCGGCGTTCGTCAGCAGCTGGTTATTTATGGCCAGCCACATGAATGATCTCGTACGCTGTGGTCCGAGAACCTGCCAAATAGCCTTCCGTATCGAGTGTCGCGGACCCTCATTGGCCCCACCTCAGAGGAGTTCCTACGCCGTCTTCAACGAGAATTGGCCTGTAGGGGTGAATCTCCAAATGGGGGTGTCAGTCCTCTCTTCTCGTGGAACTGGATGGAGGAGAACCTGGGCAGCAATGTCCTCCGGGAGGAAGGCCCTAATATACTCCATGTTCCATCTATCGTTCAACACCATCTCCCGCAACAGTTACTCTCTTCGCCTCCTCCGGTAAGTTAGGGGCGAACTCTGCAAGCGGCGATCCGTCCTGCAGCCAACGATCATTCAAGAAAAGCACCTGCATACCGCTTTGGATATTCCACATTATCCCTTCCGGTAACCTGTGGAGAACACGGAGCACACCCCTCCAGAGATTGGACATTCTACCTTCTCGTCGTGGTTGCCAGCCATTCATAGTGTGTTTAAAGTACTTGCCTCTCACAACTCGGGCCCACAGGCTGTCGGATTCTGTGAAAAGCCTCCAAGCAATCTTTAGCATGAAAGCCTCGTTCATGTCCGTTGCGTTCCGCAACCCCAGACCTCCCTCTGCCTTGGGTTTGCAAACTGTATCCAAGTCAAGTAGGTGAATCTTCTTACCCTAATCCGAGCTTCCCCACAATAATCCTTTGATCTTCTTATCAATGTACTCCCTGACGTTGGCTGGTAAAAATGATGTATGCATAGTATATGCCGGCAATGACGTAAGCACTGATTGCACCAGAGTAATCCGACCCGCAAGAGAAAGGGATATGGCCTTCCAGCCGGCCAGTCGTGTGTCAATGCGATCAATCAGTTTTGAGAAGGTGGCTCTCGACACACGATCATGGATCACCGGAACACCTAAATAACGACCCAAATTGTTCGTTGTAGGAATACCAAGGGCGTTACTAAAGGTGGTGTTGTCCGCGGCATCAACGTTCTTTGAGAAGAAAACTCTGGATTTGGGGCGGCTGACCTGTTGACTGGAAGCCGCACCAAAGTCATCCAACCTGCACCTGTTCCAAAGACGCCACCGCAAAAAGAATTAGGTCATCAGCGAAGAAAGAGTGCTATAGTTGTGGTCCCTTATGCGATAGTTTAATCGGATTCCACTCCCCGCTGGCAACTGCAGCCGATATGAGATGCCCCAACCTCTCCATACATAGAGTGAAGATGTACGGGGATAACGGGCAGCCTTGTCGCAGCACTCGTGATGGTGTAAATGAATCTGTAAGTCCACCATTCCACTGGATCTGCATGCTTGTCGAAGAAATGCAGTTCAACGTAGCATCGAAAAATACTTGAGGGGCTCCCACCGCTTCCAGAGTATCTTTCACAAAACTCCACTTGATGCAATCATAAGCTTTGGCAAGGTCAATCTTGATAGCCATCCATCCCACCTTGCCTTTCTTCACTCGCATCAAGTGGACTACCTCCTGCAAAATACAAATATTGTCAGTTATATGTCGTCCCGACACAAAGCTTGTCTGTGTTTCGTGCACCAGCTGTGGGATTAGTGGCTTCAGTCGTTCAGCTAGGCACTTGGTGATCATTTTGTATGCCACGTTGTTGGTTGAGTCGAGCGCGAGACTCAGGCGACAATTCTCCCCTGTTCTTCGACAATTTGGGAATCTGAAAAACCCTAACTACGATTTCGGCAAGGTCAAGTGAAGAGGGTGAAATGAACTTAAAACAGATCGAGGGAAAGAGTAAAGGAACTTCTCTCTTTGTGTTTGTCACAACGACAGCGAGTTACTTGAAGTGGGTTGGGCTTTGGTTGGTATTTGATAGTTGACGTAAGATTGGCCCAATACCCTTGAGTTGAACTCTGCGTTTTGAAAACACCCCTTCCTCCTTCTTTCCTCGAGCCAGAGAATCAAACCTGTTCTGTAAAAAGTTCACACTCGCACTAGATCAAGAACTTTAGGAATAACTGGAAATAAAATGAAAGACAGTAAAACATAAGTGGACTCAGACACGATCTTTTTACGTGGTATCCGGTGTTAGGCAATTAATTGAACCTAACACCGACTAATCCACGGTCGAAGGATCTCTGATTCGAGACCTTCGACGTTATACTATGCTCTGTGATTTCGGATTACAGTATACAGCTTTGATCTCACGGTGACTCCCCGTCACCCTGATCAGAACCTCTTCGAACCTACTACTCCCTGCTGTAGTTCAAGCTAACTATACCCTTTCAAGCTATCTCCCTGACAGCACTCTCCTTCTCTAATCAAAACCCAGACAACACTCTCTTGTTCTTGTTTTGATTCTCTCGAAAAGGACAAAACTATCTACCCATTCCTTTAGCTCTTTATACATATGTTCTTCTAGCCGTTAACCCTCACACAATCAATCAAGCTGATTCTGCTTTGATCCTGATTTGAAGGCGCCTTCCTTAGTTGTTCATTCGAGAGTGGAATTTCCTTTTCAATCAATTTCCTCAAATGGAGCCTGACACAAGCTTGCCAGCTTCCAACATTCTCCCCCTAAGCTTGTCAGTGGCTCTATTCAGCAACCTGCACACATTGAACACACCGTGGGTGCAGCCTGTCCAAAAAATACACTTGTACAAACATTGCGCTGAAAAGGAAATTCAATTATTCATTCATTCATTTATTTTTCTTTCAGGTCAAGCATCAAAGACAGAGTTCCCCAAGAACAGAACAATAACCAAAGACAGAGTTCCCCAAGAACACTAAAGAAACAGAAGACCCATGGTTTGACAAACAGAAATCCTAAAATGGATAGCTAGGAGGTGAGACATAGCCTGAGACCCTATCCTCATCACCAGAATCTGAGTCTGGAGTAATCAGATCACTGATCTGATTAAACTCATATACAAACTTTGGTAGCGTCAAATCCTTTTCGAGCATTAGCTTCAGCTTTGGACCACTCTTGGCTGTGGCATCATGTTTAAATGCGGCAGCAGCTGCATTAACTAAAGCCGAGGAAGCAGCCTGTTGATGACTGTTCACTCCCCCTGAGCCAGTGACAGGCTTACGGGGACCAACTAAAGCATCAAGACGTGCAAGAATGTGTTGAGGACGTAAATCATCCAAAACATCACAGTTGATAACCTTATCACGGAGATCAATGCCCAAGCGATAGAGAAACTTGGTTATTTGAGGACCAAAGGGTAAGGGACCACTGTAGTATTCTCGCCCGAACTTGACCATGTGCTGAAACATGAGGGAGGCATAACTAATGCGACGACCAGCTCGTGCATTAAAAAGAACCCAAAGGTCAGGAGTGTGAATGAGATCAGTGGTGCTTAGATCACGAGGCAGAAACCAGCGCGTGAGGAAGAAGAAAAGCACTTTGAGATCATCGGGCAACCTGCCAGCAGCAAGTTGGGATGGAAACCAGCGTCCTATGTCACGAGCTAAGGATTCGAGGGCATGATCAAACCGAAAACCAGACTGGTAGAACTCTCTGTCTGTGCCAGCCTGAATTCCAGCATGTGGAAGATCCAAAACTGACGCCAGCAACGCAGGCGTCACCTTAATCTCATAGTCATAGACTAGTGTGGTGAAGAACTCAGGATCACTTCCAGGCCCACAGCGAAGATTGACATAGAATAATCGAACAGCCTCGGGACACTGACTGAATCGCAGATTGGTGACCAGAGACTCCCATCCTAAGTTCTTGAGATAAGCAGGGATATTCATATCATATTTGGAGAAAGTGGTAGGCTGAATGGAGAAGGAAGGATAGAGAGGTCTATCACGAAAACGATAGAGGATGGAGCTTAGGGGATGGAGCTTAGGCTGAAGCTTTGGTTTTTGAACAGCACTGAGGACTGCAACTGAAGGTTGTTAGGGGCCATTTTCGAGAGGATGGAGGAGTTTTTGGTGATTGGTTGCAGTGAGACAGTGTTGAAGCACCAGAGATATAGAAGTAGATTTATAGACAGTGGACTGCATTAAATCAGGGAAACTCTTCGGATGGAAGGGAAGGAATCAGAAGATGATTGGGAAGATCAAAGAAAACAAGGAAAGAGAATATATGAAATGGAATCAAATCGCATTAATGTCTTCTTGAGTAAACATGCCAAGTTCATTTCGAATTGGTAAGAATTTATCAGCACCTAAGGGTTTAGTAAAGATATCGGCCCATTGCATTTCTGAGTTAATGAATTCCAAATGGATTTTGCCATCTTGAACGAGATCACGAAAAAAGTGATAACGTACTTCGATATGTTTAGTTCGCGAGTGTTGAATAGGATTTTTCGTCATGTTTATTGCACTTGTGTTGTCACACAAGATGGGAAGTGATCCTATACTAATACCATAATCCTGAAGTTGGTACTTCAACCACATCAGTTGAGTACAGCCTAACCCTGCTGCAATGTATTCTGCATCGGCAGTTGATAATGCAACTGAGTTTTGCTTCTTACTAGCCCAGGAAATTAGTCACGTGCCAAGGAAATGGCACGTTCCAGAGGTGCTTTTCCTATCAGTTATGCATCCAGCATAGTCAGAATCGCTATATCCTAGCAATTCAAGACTCGATTCACACGAATACCACAGCCCAAGAGAAGCAGTACCACTGAGATAACGAAAAATACGCTTTACTGCAGTTAGATGGCTAGTCTTAGGATTACTCTGAAATCTGGCACATGCACATACACTGTACATGATGTCAGGTCTACTGGCAGTTAGATAAAGAAGAGATCCTATCATTCCTCGATATAGTTTATCACTAACTGGTTCTCCAGATTCATCCAAAGATAGTTTTACTGTGGAACCCATTGGTGTTACTGCAGATTTCAGATTCTTAAGATCAAAACGTTCAAGCATGTTATTTAAGTATTTAGTTTGACTAATAAACGTGCCTTTCCTAGTCTGCTGGACTTGCAGGCCCAAGAAATAAGTAAGTTCTCCCATTAAACTCATCTCAAATGCCCCTTTCATGGCTGACTCAAACTGTTTACACATTTTTTGACTAGAGGAACCAAAAATTATGTCGTCTACATATACTTGAACAAGCATAGTATGACCATTTTGACTTTTGATGAATAAAGTTTTGTCTACAGAACCTCTACGAAAACCATCCATTATTAGAAAGTTACTGAGTTTATCATACCAAGCTCTAGGAGCTTGTTTCAATCCATAGAGAGCTTTGTTCAGTTTATATACATGATTAGGAAATTTGTGGTTTTCAAACCCAGGAGGCTGAGCAACATAAACTTCTTCTTTTAACTCTCCATTGAGAAAATCACTTTTAACATCCATCTGATAAAGTTTAAATCCTTGAGATGCAGCAAAAGCACACAATAGCCTGATGGCTTCTAGTCTAGCTACAGGAGCAAATGACTCGTCGAAGTCTATTCCTTCCTCCTGATCATATCCTTGTGCTACTAGTCTAGACTTGTTTTTAGTTATATCACCAATTTCATCAGTTTTATTCTTATAAACCCACTTGGTTCCAATTATAGGTTTATCTTCAGGTTTTGGAACTAGTTCCCAAACATTTAACCTTTCAAAATACCCCATTTCATCTTGCATAGAAGCAACCCAAAACTCATCATTCGGAGCTTCTTTTATGTTCCTAGGTACTAATTGAGACACAAAAGCAGTATGCATGTTTGACAGCTTAGACCGAGTAACCATACCTTCTTTTAAGTCACCTATGACCTGAGATGGTGGGTGTCGTTTTTGAATGTGCAGAGGTGCTTCCTTGATTCTAGTTACATCTGTTTCAGCTGTTTCTCCTTCACCTGTCAGATTTATGTAAGTTTCCTAATCCAAGATCATCATCTTCATCGATTTGATCTGCACACTTACTAGGAGAATAATCAAACACAACATTTATGGACTCCTCAACTTTGATGGTCCGTTTATTGTATACCCTGTAGGCCCTGCTATGAACAGAGTATCCTAGAAAAATTGCTTCATCAGACTTAGAATCAAACTTTCCTAGATTGTCTTTGGTATTGAGAACAAAACATTTGCATCCGAAAGGATGGAAATATCCCACATTTGGTTTTCTGTTCTTCCATAATTCATAGGGTGTTTTATTAAGTTTGGACCTGATTAGACCTCTATTAATAATATAGCATGCAGTATTTATGGTTTCTGCCCAAAAGTATTTTGGTAATCCATAGTCGTTCAACATAGTCCTAGCTATATCTATTAATGTTCGATTTTTCCTTTCTACCACTCCATTTTGCTGTGGAGTTCTAGGAGCAGAGAAATTATGGGATATTCCTGTTTCTTCACAAAATTTATCAAAGCTGTCAGAAATAAACTCTCCACCGTGGTCACTTCTTATGCTCACAATTCTGGAACCCTTTTCATTCTCTAATCTTTTAACTAGATTCTTAAAATGCACAAAGGTCTCTCCTTTGTTTGAAAGAAAGAACACCCAGGTAAACCTGGAGTAATCATCTACCACCACACAGGCGTAGTATTTTCCACCAAGGCTCATTACATTACTTGGACCGAAAAGGTCCAAATATAACAGTTCCAATGGTTTAGAGGTAGAGATTACAGGTTTACTCTTAAAAGAAGATCTAACTTGTTTCCCTCTTGTGCAAGCTTCACAGAAAAATTCTTTCTTACTACTTATCTTTGGTATTCCAATTACACTGTCCAGGCTAATCAGTTTAGCTAAGGATCCTACACTAATATGCCCCAACTTTCTGTGCCAATCTAATTGCTCATCTTTGTTTACTGTTATTAAGCACATTTCATTAAAATCCTTTTTGTTGTTCAGATTTATACAGAATAACTTCCCTTTTCTTCTGCCTGTGAACAAGATTTTCTTATTTTCAATATTTTCAACATAGCACTTATTAGGTTCAAAGATCACCCTATTAGTTTCTCCACACATTTGGCTTATTGAAAACAAGTTATGTTTAAGGCCATCGACCCACATTACATTAGTTATGGTTGGTCCAGTGCCTATTTCCCCTTTACCTAAAACATCAGTACTAAAATTGTCTCCAAAGTAAACTTTACCTTTCTTACCCTTAGTTAGTTTAGAAAAGAGTTTTTCATTACCAGTCATATGGTGTGAGCACCCACTATCCAGAATCCATTCGCTGTCTTCCATGCTCACTTGGAAGCAGACCTGGACATAGAAACATTTTATTTGTGTTTAGGCATCCAAACCATTTTGGATACTCCAATTTTCATTTTATACTCAGTACAGTTATAGCTCATATGACCCTTCTTATGACACGAAAAGCATATTGTTCCTTTTAGCCTAGTTTCCTTGGCTATTCGTTTTGGACAGTGTGAGATATAATGTCCAAACTCGTGGAAATAAAAGCATTCAAGAGGTGTCTTGTTATAAGTCTTTTGTGTTCTTAGTGGCTTATTATGTTGTGCACACATATTCCTACAACCTTTCCTACTTCTGGCAATTTCTGCCTCTAGTTCTGCTTTTTTTCTCACAGCTTCCTCCAACTTTTCATCTGTTTCCATTTTTTCTTTTTTCAGTTTATTGTAACTATTAAGCAGATTTTCAAACTCCAATTTCATTCTAATATGTTTTGATTTGACAGTTTCGAATTCTGACTGAATGTCTCTTATAGTTTCTATTAGTTGACTATCTTCATCACATGAATCTGAGTAATAGTTAGGATTTCTGACCTGTGATGCGTCCATATCATCTTCACTCTCATCAACAGCCATATAGGCTTCATATTTGGGCTCGACCTCTTCTTCTTCATCTTCACTGCAACTCCAGGTGGCAGTGTAAGCTTTCTCTCGCTTTATTTGAGGGCAGTCTGCTTTGATGTTCCCACTTCTTCCACACTTGAAGCATCCTGCTGAAGAACCAGCCTTGTTGTCATTGCTGACTGTTTCTCGCCTGACTCTTGGATTAGCCCTGAACGTCTTCATTTGCTCCTTTTCTGGATCACCTTCCCTTGTGCGATTGGGAAAGCCTCCTTTTCTCTTCTCTCTTCGCAGCCTAAGTAGCTTGGCCACATGCTTACTTAGCATGGCCAGTTCTTCATCCTCCATGTCTTCCAGACAGTCGAGTTCTTCTTCTGATGCCGATACCTTGAATGCAATGTTCTTCTTTTCTTTACGTACCTCCTCTCCTTCTTCTCTTCTGAGTTTTTCTTCATGTGTCACTAATGAACCCATGAGTTCATCCAAACTAAGCTTTGTTAAATCCTTCGATTCTTCGATTGCAGTGACCTTGGGAGTCCAACGTTTCGGGAGAGCCCAAAGCACTTTTCTCACCAGATCAGCACTACTGTACTCCACATCCAGATTTCTCAAACTATTCACAATAGTGGTAAACCTATCGTGCATCTCCTTGATGGTTTCCTCGGGCTTCATCACAAATGACTCGAATTCTTGCTTCAGCCGATTTATTCTGGATATCTTCACATGACTCGTACCTTCATGAGCTACTTGCAGTTTGTCCCAGATCTCCTTGGCGGTTTTGCAGCCTGAAACTCTATGATACTCTTCTGGGCCTAGCGCACAATACATGAGATTCGTTGCTTTGGAATTCAACTGGAAATTTCGCTTGTCTTCGTCCGTCCATTTCCCTCGTGTCTCCTTCACTTCAAGTGGTCCATCCAGTACGATGCTCCAGAGATCAGGATCGGTTGACCCAATGAACAGCTCCATGCGGTTGCGCCAGTAGCCGTAATGAACCCCTTCGAATCTAGGAGGTCTGGTCTGGGAAAAACCATCCGCCATGAATACTCCGCCATTGCTTGTGCTCGAACTCATTTCCTCCGCAGGTAGTTAACCCTCGTTTGCCGGAGCCGGGCTCTGATACCACGTGTTGGTTGAGTCGAGCGCGAGACTCAGGCGACAATTCTCCCCTGTTCTTCGACAATTTGGGAATCTGAAAAACCCTAACTACGATTTCGGCAAGGTCAAGTGAAGAGGGTGAAATGAACTGAAAACAGATCGAGGGAAAGAGTAAAGGAACTTCTCTCTTTGTGTTTGTCACAACGACAGCGAGTTACTTGAAGTGGGTTGGGCTTTGGTTGGTATTTGATAGTTGACGTAAGATTGGCCCAATACCCTTGAGTTGAACTCTGCGTTTTGAAAACACCCCTTCCTCCTTCTTTCCTCGAGCCAGAGAATCAAACCTGTTCTGTAAAAAGTTCACACTCGCACTAGATCAAGAACTTTAGGAATAACTGGAAATAAAATGAAAGACAGTAAAACATAAGTGGACTCAGACACGATCTTTTTACGTGGTATCCGGTGTTAGGCAATCAATTGAACCTAACACCGACTAATCCACGGTCGAAGGATCTCTGATTCGAGACCTTCGACGTTATACTATGCTCTGTGATTTCGGATTACAGTATACAGCTTTGATCTCACGGTGACTCCCCGTCACCCTGATCAGAACCTCTTCGAACCTACTACTCCCTGCTGTAGTTCAAGCTAACTATACCCTTTCAAGCTATCTCCCTGACAGCACTCTCCTTCTCTAATCAAAACCCAGACAACACTCTCTTGTTCTTGTTTTGATTCTCTCGAAAAGGACAAAACTATCTACCCATTCCTTTAGCTCTTTATACATATGTTCTTCTAGCCGTAACCCTCACACAATCAATCAAGCTGATTCTGCTTTGATCCTGATTTGAAGGCGCCTTCCTTAGTTGTTCATTCGAGAGTGGAATTTCCTTTTCAATCAATTTCCTCAAATGGAGCCTGACACAAGCTTGCCAGCTTCCAACACACGTTGCATAGGCTGATGGGCCTGAACTGCTCAATAGAAGTAGGTCGCGAAGTCTTAGGTATTAAAACCACAATGGTTGCATTCACCACCTGAACCCGTTTTGGATAAAGCCAAACATCCTGTACGAACTTCACCACCTCTCCCCGTACAATGTTCCAGCATTGTTGGTAGAACATAGGGTTGAGTCCATCTTTTCCCGGGGCTTTCATGGCTTCCATTAGTTTTACCGCACTATATACCTCCTCCTCTAATATCGGAGCTGCAAGGGGCAGCCATAAGTTGCTGGGAACATCCCTGAACGCAGCCTGTATCATCGATCCAACAGTTCCATCATCAACATACAAGTTCGAATAGAACTGTATGGTCATTTTGAGGAGCTCTTCCTGATCATCTATCCACTCGCCCAACTCGTTCTTCAAGGCGGTCACTCTGTTGCGTCGACGTCTCTGAACAGTTCGTGAATGGAAATACTTAGTGTTTCGAGCGCCGAATGTCACCCGATCTTCACATGATTTTTGGCGCCATAAGAGTTCCTCCTAGAATAAAACCTCCTCTAGGTCTTCTCTTGCCTGTCGAAGTTGAATGAAATCCGACTCACCACCATTAATAATTTCCAACCTTTCTATCTTGCCCATTAAAGATTCCTTCTTCCTCAATATATGTCCAAACGTAGTGTAATTACACCTTTAAGCTTCGGAGGATAATTCCGCAATAGCACTGAGGAGATCGGTGCCCTTGTTCCACGCTCGTTCAGCCATTTCCTTGAATCCATCATGGGTTAATCACGGCGCCATGAACTTAAAGGGTTTTGGGCCAAGGGCTTGGAACCCATGATTCAGCTGAAATAGTATCGGGCGGTGATCAATCTTCTTTACTCGAGGCAGGTGACGAACAACAGATTCCGGGAATAGGTTGTACCACGCTAGGTTGCCGAGTCCTCTATCTAGCCTCTCTCTGATCCCTGTACGAAACCAAGTAAACGGAGGACCCGTGAAGCCCAGGTCCACTAGTCCCGCATCAAGAATACAATCTTGGAAGTCTTGCGCACGGCTAGCATTGAACGGTGCCCCTCCCATTTTATCCGAGGGATATAAGATAGAGTTAAAATCTCCTCCAAGGAGCCACGGGAGATCCATATTTTCTGAGATGGTGTGAATCGAATGCCACAGCTCATGTCATTGGACAAGAGCAAGATTAGCGTACATTGCCGTGAGGAACCAGATGTCTCTCCCGCTTTGTACATGGACGTGGAGGAACTGAGATGAGCGGTCTGCCTCTGTAATCGTGACCACCGAAGAATCCCACCCCAGCCAGATACCTCCAGAGAACCCCTCCGCGTCAACTATCAACTCCTTATCATAAGCCATATCGTGCATCACTTCCAGGGCTTTGTCCCCACTAATCTTAGGTTCAACAATTATACTGATGCACGGTCGATATCGCCTACGATATTCTCTAAACAATCTCAGGAAGCGTTTGCTTCCCGCTCTCCTACAATTCCACGTAAAGATATTTAACTTCATTGATGAAACTATGGATTGGTAGGGTTCGGCGATCGCCGAAACTATGTGAGAAAGACTAGAGCCTCAGTCGAGAGACTCCCCTTCATCCCAGCCGGGTTTGAAGCCCATGCTTTCTCGTTTAAAGAGGCCTCCGGTCTCGAACTGGGTGCCTGTTGATTACCGTCCGGCGGTCTTGGTAGACTGTTCTGCACCATGGCCTGATTACTA
The DNA here is from genome assembly GCA_946122785.1 of Linum tenue. Lineage (NCBI taxonomy): Eukaryota > Viridiplantae > Streptophyta > Magnoliopsida > Malpighiales > Linaceae > Linum > Linum tenue. Next base: position 43,551,386 of record CAMGYJ010000009.1, on the reverse strand, counting down.
TAGCCACCCGAGGTAGATGAGATAGTTGTCTCAACCGAGTCCCCCTGAAACCCACACGAAGATACAGGTATGTGTCGTGAATTAGTTGGGTTCACCACTTGCATGCTTTCCACTCCTGTCCCAACACTGAATATGAGAGCCTCTGGATTCACCGAAAACACCCCTCTCCTATTGTTGAGCTGTGCCTCCTCCCTCCTACTCCCCTGATCATCATTTACCACTTTTTTGCCTTTGCTTTTGTCCTTTTCCTTCCATTGGTGCTGGGTGCTTGAGACTCCCACTGTTTCTCCCTGACCAACGTGTTGACTACCACCCTTGGCTAAGTTTCCATTCTTCGACATCCCACTTTCCTCGACGCTCAGTATGTAGAACCTGGACCCCCTGTTTTTTGTTACAATATGTTCCTGACCTTTCTCAGCATTTTTTACCCGAGCTACTGTGACATGGGTGTCCCTCCGGTTTCTCGGTTTTCTCTTGGCGATCATCCACTCCCCATATACTTGTTCCAGCTCCATTGGTGGCTGGGATGTTGGTCCCTTGGCTTTGCCATTATCATCAGATGCCCCCGTATCCATCTCTGATGTTGTAGTATGACACGCACAGACCCCCTCGTTTAGAGTATGTTCCACAAGATAGGCATATCCTCTCCAAGCCTTCATACTTGATAAAGTATTTGATACCATGAATTCTAAACTGGGACAAGAGAGGCTTTGTAAGGTCCACCTGGACACAGACCCTTGCATAATCCAGTCTGGCTCCCGTACGCGTTGCTTGATCAACTCAGATCGGTTTGCCAATTTGAGGCCCTATCTTCATAACAGCCTCCGGATGGAAATAATGGGCAGGAATCTCGAGGACTCGAGCCCATACCAGAGTTGACAGAATTTCATGATGATAGGATTAAAATGTTTATCCCACATGTGCACGGTAATGTAGTGGTCCCCCATCATCCATGGTCCTCCCATCAATGCCCTCTCATAGTCACTACCGCTTATAAAGTGAACTAGATAATAGCCATTCTTAGCTGAGGCGACCTGGATACCTCCCACCTTTGCTCAAATGGCATTCAGCCTGTTCGAGACACCGGTATACAAGGCAGATTTACCAAGCACCTTCACCACCAACGCGGATGTATATTCTCTGCAGTATTTCCTCCCCTCGGTCGCCGTAAAATGGATCAGGGGGCAGGTCTGATCGTCCTCCTCGTCCCCTAGACCATCCTCTCTACCATCTTGTCTCATAGCTTCGGTGACATCCTAGGAGTCAGAGTCTGCCACGTACCAGCCGTCCGTCTTCACGATATCGCTAAAGAGGCGTCTCGCCGTGCTCGACCAGGAGCTCCAGGCTTTCACATACTCTTTCTGCTCCGGGCTGATAGTATCCTTCTCCACAGCTTCAGTTATTACTTCATCATAGATTTCGTCCATCGGCAAAGCTTGGTTTGACGCCTTAACCCGCTTCTTACTCTGTTGCGTTTCTTTGTCTCCTTTAGTATTTGGCGACGACGTCACCGCTGGTGGCCGGTGTTGTCCAGCGGTAGCATCAGTTAAGAGAGAAGGGCCCGAGCCTCCCCCACCTCCCCCCCCCCTCGCCGCCACCGGAGGCATGGCGATCGAGCGAACTCTAGCAAGAAAATCCTAAGTTTCGTCGCCCTCCTATTATTGCGGAGGGAGAAAACCCTAATCATCCCAGAAAGCTGACAAAATTAGGGAAAGGTTTGTGAATTTTCAGTCTCTAGATAAATATGAGAAAAGTGAGGTGGAGAGAATATGGATAGGATGGACAAATGGGGTTACAGTCAAAGCTCTAGCTACAGAAGAGCACTATCTACATATGTTGGTTACAATGGAGTCAAAAATCAAATTCTTTTACACAGTAGTGTAAATATGCATCCAATGATGAACTAGAAACTAATCCTGCTAAGTGGATAGTTAAGGGGTTTTTTTGGATTGTCAATGGCAAATTCAATTTTGTTCTGCATTCTAGTAAAGCTTCGAATGGAATTTCTAACAACACTGTTGATTTTCGTAATTGGGTGACAAAAATGGAGTTACTTGGTCATAGGGATACCGATCCTTTATTCGTGTGGAAAATCAGCAGCAAGGGAACCCTATTGCACGTAAGCTAGATAGGGTTCTGGTAAACATTGACTGGATTGACCAATAAATACCCATATTGTGTAGTTCAGTAGTTAAATTCCTAGCCGCAAACTTTTTAGATCACAATGGGATGCTAACCTGCCCAAATGTCCCTGCCAAAAGCTTTCTAGAGCCTTTCAAATGTTTTGTTATGTGGCTAAGTCATGACTAGTACCCTGAGATATTGAGAGAGGTTTGGAATTTGGGAATAAGAGGTTCTGCTACAAATAAAGTTAGGAACAAGCTCGAGCATATGAAAACTGAGTTGAACAAGGATGAATTTCCTAATTTCTTAGGAAGGGTTGCGGAGACAGGTCAAAATATGAAAATGGCTGAAGATTTATCTGATGTTGTTCTGTACGTACCCTAGCGTTGTGACTTCTCCGGTTAACAGCTCTGCCCCGCCGGGGCGGCCGCCTGATAACCTAACGCCGTCTATGTCTTTCTACTTTACGCCGAAGAACACAGACGTGCCTGGGGTTGTGCTGACAACGATCCCGCCGCGATCTGACGCTCCTAGTGCATCTGATACGGAGATGCGGGTGGAGATGATCTTGGAGAACTCAACTTCGATTCCGTGAGAAGAGCAGGTAGCGATGGAGGGAGAGAGTTTGAGGATTACGTCCCTGCCAGAACCGAGGGAAAACAAAGACGAAGGGGGTGGAGGTTCCACCCCCGGTGAGAACCGAGCGCTTTCTCTCCCAACCTACGCCAATGAGGTGGCCGTTTCTGGATCTCAATTGAAATCCCCTATTTCCAGGTGGATTCCGGTGGGTGAACATGATCTTGTCTAGGGATCCTTCGAGGGTGAACCAGAGTTAAAGATCTCTGAAGATTTCAAGGCGAAGCTTAGTGGCCCGTGGAAGAGGACTTTGGTGGTGTGGCTGCAGGGACGCTCCATCGGATATACAACGCTATGCAATCATTTGAAGGCGCTATGGAGACCCACCAGTCATATGGAGGTGTTTGCGTTGGACCATGAGTTTTTCCTGGTTAAAGTGGGAAACGATCAAGATTTCTACGAGGCTCTGTCGGACGGACCCTGGGTAATCTTCGACCACTACCTGGTTGTTCAACAATGGACACCGGCCTTTAGAGTGAAGGATAAGCTACCGAACACGATGGTCATTTGGGTGCAATTTCCTGGTTTTCCGGTTCAGTTCTACCACAAAGATCTGCTGTTCTGACTAGGGAATCTCATCGGGAGGGCAATTAAGTTGGATTTTCACACTCTTCACCAAGAACGGACAAGGTTTGCGAGAATAGCTGTGGAAGTTGACCTGTCGAGACCTCTGGTACCAAGAATTCGGTTGGATGGGAAATGGCAAAAAGTGGAGTTTGAGAATCTTCCGTGCGTTTGTTTCGAATGTGGAAGGATGGGACATACGAAAGCTACCTGTCCGACTCTGTGTCAGGCTCAAGTTATCCACAGTGTGGCGGAACCTCCCTTGATGCCGGCAAGCATCGCCGGTGAGAAGTCACCGGAGACTGACTCCGACTTTGGTCCCTGGATGCTCGTCACGAGAAAATCACGCCGCAATCAACGTGAATTACCAAAACAGGGACGGGCGGAGCAGACAGGAGGATCCAACAACGGCACACCCAGTGGGCAGATCGGGAAAGAGGCTGTGACTAGTAGGGAAAAGCCATAGAAGGTACCAAATCAAGCGAACCAGAGGAGTCAACAACGGAACCAAGCAACGCGACCACAAAACCAAGGAAAACAGGGGGATCCAGAATAAGAAATGGAAAGGGGGGGGGGGAGAAAGGGGATAGCCATTAGGGACTCCAACCACGTGGCTAACTCTGGAATTCTTAGGCCGCCACCAAGCACAGGAAAGCATGCCGCATTCAGGCCCAAAAACGGCTCTACCTCGATTGAGGCCTCATCATCGAGAACCAAGCAAGACGGGCTTGACAACTTCAACCCCCCAGGCCAAATGACTCAAACAATCAAAGGTGATAATGGAACTACTATGGTTGTCGTGGAAGATTGATCCTGCCGCTCCATCCGTAGTCTCACGAACTAACCACAAGAAGGAGAAGAAGAAGATTCAGGGGCTAAAGAAATCGACTCCGATGAAGGGGACTTCAATCCGCAACGCCTTGATGAAACCCCTCCAAGTCTGGTCGCCAGTTAAAGAGAGAAATAAAAAGGGCAGGAGCAAAGATCGACGAGTCGCCTTGACACTCCAGCTAATCAAAGAGTGGACGGAGACGATTCTGGACAAGATTGGGGTGGAAAGTCAGCCTCAACATGCCCTTCTTATGGACGAGACTAGCATGGGGATAACTGATGGAGGCGAGCAGCGGCTCACAGCAACCTAATGCCGCCAAGATCACCTACTGAGATTTTCTCTCTTCCTTTCTTGTTTTATATTCTTATTATGTCTTTGTCCAATATCCAAAAGTTTAAAGTTTTTTCTTGGAACGTTGGAGGAGCTGGGGTCGAGCTTTTTCCCGCTCTCTTAAGCTCGCTCTCCAGCTCCATAAGCCCGACATTGTGATCTTGCTTGAACCTCGGGTTAGCGGGGATACCACCAATGCAATTTGTGGAAAATTGGGTTTCCCGGATGTTGCTAGGGTTGAAGCCAATGGTAGAAGTGGTGGTATTTGGGTGTTTTGGAACTCCCAAGTCATGTCTATGCAAATCATGGATGCCGGTTTCCAGCACATAACTCTGAACATTGCTAAGCCGGGTATGCCAGACTGGAAGCTTACTGTAGTCTATGCATCACCCTGTCACCAGTACCAGCGTCTCCTTTGGTGACACCTTATTGAGCAAAGCAAGAACATCAACTGCCCATGGATTCTTACTGGCGACTTCAATGCCATCCTCAGCCCTGATGAGAAGACTAGCCCAATCTCGGCGGAGACCTTCAGGAGATGCAGGCGGTTCGGGGATTAGATCAACGAGCCGGAGCTCATTGATCTTGGGTACTCTGGACCAAGATTCACTTGGGCCCGAGGAACTGAAGCAGCTTCGTTCAAGGCCAGCAGGTTGGGCAGGAGTATGTGTAACCTGCAGTGGAAAGAAACTTTTCCAGCCACCTCGGTGACACATCTGGCCCGCCTAAGCTCTGATCACCACCCGATCCTAACCTCCATCTCGGATTAGGAAGTTTTGAACCCTACTACTAAACGTTTTAAATTCAAAGCTGCTTGGCTTACTCACACCGACTTTATGTCATTTCTTGACAACTCTTGGACGCCTCAAATTGATTTCCCGACTGCTTTGCAGGATCTTACGAAGAAGCTCAAAGCCTGGAACTCGTCAGTTTTCGGTAATATCTTCCTGTGAAAGAAGAGACTTGTTGCTCGAATTGTTGGGATAGAAAAGAGGCTGGCGGATTCTTTTGCTCCAGGGCTGGCAAAACTGCTTTCCAAGTTAGAGGCAAAGCTGGATAGAACTATGGAGCAGGAAGAGCTTTTGTGGTTCCAGAGGGCTCGTGAGAAATGGGTTAGATTTGGAGAGAGGAATACAGCATACTTCCATCAACTCACCAATATCCGTCGGTGCACAAACAGAGTCGAGGCCCTGAAGAATGCGAATGGAGATTGGATAACAGATAAGCAGGAATTGGCTGAACTCATCTTTGAGTTTTACGCCGATCTCTACTCACAGGATGACTCCCCATATATTGATCTCCTTCCTAAGTGTGCCTTTCCCCGGCTGAGCCAGGAGGAATGGTACATGCTTCTCTGTCCTTTCACAGTTATGGACATCAAGAAGGCGGTCTTTGACATGAAACCTTTTCAAGCACCGGGGCTCGATGGTTTCCAGGCGACCTTCTATCAGCAGGCCTGGAGAGTTGTGGGGAAAGCTGTCATAGATATGGCGCTGGGTTTCTTCGTGCATGAGACTTTGCCTACTGCACTCTCTAAGTCGACAGTTGTACTTATTCCTAAGCTGGAGAAGTCGGAGTCAGTTACTCAACTTCGGCCGATCTCCTTGAATAACGTCAGCCTGAAGACCATTACGAAGGCCATGACAAGCAGACTCAAGACGGTGATGAGGACCCTGGTTTCGCCTCGCTAATCCAGTTTTATTTCAAAACGGCAGACGTCAGACAACATTGTGCTGGTTCAGGAAGTGGTCTACTCTCTCATGAAGAGGAAGGGCCAAAAGGGGGGGGGGGGTATCGTGGTTAAAATATATCTGGAGAAGGCTTACAATCGCCTGCGTTGGGACTTCCTGAGGGACACCCTTATTGAAATAGGCCTTCCGAATTCTTGGATTAGGTGCATTATGTTCTGTGTTGAGCAGAACCGGATGCGCATTCTCTAGGATGGAAAGCTCCTTCAGCCTATCACGCCCACTCAGGGAGTCCGACAGGGAGACCCTCTTTCTCCCTATTTTTTTGTGCTTTGTATGGAACGTCTCTCTGACAAAATTGATAAAGCAGTTCAGGATAAGCTATGGAACCCCGTCAGCTTATCCAAGGACAGCCCGATCCTTACTCACCTTTTCTTTGCCGATGATTTAGTTCTTTTTGCAGAAGCTAAGATTTCTCAAATCAAGATCATCAAACAGTGCCTGGATGATTTTTTCTACAGCTCTGGCCAACGAGTTAACTTTGCGAAGTCCATCATCTTTGTTTCGCCGAATATCCATCAGGCTAGAGCTCAACGACTAAGTGACAAGGTTGGCATCCCTCTCGCGAGAACTCTTGTGAAATACCTAGGCACCCAGACGATCCATGGCAGAGTTACCAAGACTCGGTATCAGGGACTTCTGCTGTAGATCAAGAAAAAACTCACCCCATGGAGAGCCAGAAGACTATCGCTCGCTGCTAGATTGACGATCACCAGATCGGTATCCCTTTCTATTCCTACTTGCCCTATGCAAACTGAACTTTTACCTGTGAATGTATGCAATGCAATCGACAGGATAAACAAAGATTTTATATGGGGGAAAGAGGAAGATAAAGGAAAGATGCATCTGGTGGCTTGGGAGAGGCTCACAGAACCCAAAGATCAAGGGGGAGGTAGACTCCGTTCCATTCGGATCATGAATCTCGCCATGCTTTCCAAAGGAGGATGGAGGATGATGCAGGAGAAAGATACTCTTTGGATGCAAGTCATGAGGACTAAATATGGGAAGCAACGTGAAGGGCTTGAGCTGTTACGTCCTGTTAAGGGAAGTTCCTTTACCTGGAGGAGCTTTACTAAAGCCTCCAACCTTCTAGTGAAGGTTGTGCGTGGAATGTTCACAACGGAAGGATGACTAAATTTTGGCGTGATGTTTGGTTGATGAAGGTTCCTCTTGCCGAGATAGTTGTACAACCACTACCAGAAGGAATGCTGGATGACACCATGGCAAACTACTTAGAGACAGAGGGCAGTGGGACTTCAACCGCCTGGCTGCTTGGCTGCCACCGGAAGCTATACAGAATCTTTTGGCAGTGTTTGTTGACAACCTATCGCAAGAAGATGACACGATCTCGTGGACAGCATCTTCAAATGGGCATTTCACCACCAAGACAGCCTATCAGCTGGCGCTTCCCCTGCGTAATGACCCTAACGAGAAGGTATGGAAGATAATCTGGAAGCTACCGGTCGTAGAAAGAATCCGTTGTTTCGTCTGGCTGACTGCCTTGGGTCGGATTGCCACCAATGAACTCCGGCATTCTAGGCGGTGCGCGGAATCCCATGCTTGCCAACATTGGTGGAAACTGCCACTACAACAAATTTGGCCTATTAGGACAAATTTTTTATTTTGTCATTTTCTGTTTGTCACAATAGGTACGGTGATATGACAAAAATAATATATGTCCTATTTGGTATGCCTAATGTGACATAATTACTATTATCAGAATAAGTCGTCATTTAAAGTGAATAACGTGACAAATATTTCGTGTCACAATTAATTTTGTCAAAATAGGCGTCCCATATCGGGATGTAAGAGACTCAACAGTGACAAATTTCTTGTTGTCAGAATATTTTGTCGTTTAAAGTGAGTAATGTGACAAATATTTCGTGTCACAGTTAAGTTTGCCAAATTATGCATTCCTGAATTGTTTAAATGACAAAGTATTTTGTCACAATAGATAGCAATAATCTCACGGCGAGCTGACAAAAGGGTATGTTCATCATAATATAGTGGTTTCGACTTTGACAAAAGGCATGTTCGTCATAATATAGTAGTTTCGTTTTTGACAAAAGTCATTTTCGTCATTTTTGCTTGTGTCAGACTGAAACCTCGTGTGAGACTGAAACCAATCGGTCCTGCCGACACATTTTATGTTGAACTGACACAAATCCCATTCCCCATCCAAAATTTGACCATACCCTGCCCAAATTACAATCATGTCCCGCCAAAAAAATTCCCCTAACCTGCCCACATTTCCCCCTGCAATTGAAAAATTCAAATCAACCACCCAACTGCCCCTAATACACATTTAATTTATTGATCCCCTTTTTTAGTGCTATTACAAAATGAAATTTAAAAAATAAAAAAGGAAAAGTTTTCTTGCTCACTGAACCCTAATTCCATTTCGCGAGGAACCAGAGACGAGCTCTGAAAGCTCCGCCCCAAAACCCATCGCCATGTCGCCACTCCCCGTCATCGCTCCCCGTCGCTCGTCGATCAAGAACCAGCGATTTGGTAACCTTCAGCCTGCGAACTCGGCGAGGAACTAAGCTCTAGCCGTCGAAGAAGTTTCTCTTGCCCTGCTGCCTCTCTTGACTCTTCGTTCTCCTGCCTCTGCTCTGGCCGGCGTTCTTCCTCCCGGCTCTTGCTCCTGCTCCTACGCCGGCTGGCTCCACCTCCACCCACTGCCCTACTACTTCCATCGATGAGTCCCACCTCCTCCAATAGAGGTAATTTCAAAATTGATTTCTTTTGTTTTGTAGGTCTGCTAATAGTTGCCAACAAATTATCCCTTCTTCTTCTGCTTTGTTCTCTCTCACCCACGACATATTAGTTAGTAGCAGTTCTCTCTCCCATTAATATTGACGTGTTGTGATTATGTGCCGGCAAATGGTTGTTCTTTGTGTGTAATTAAAACTAGCCATCTAGTTTGTTTCTCCTGCTCCGAAGTTAAAATAATCGGATTTGTTCTTGTTATGATGAGCAGGTTGTCAGTGGGATTGCTTTACCATCTAGGTCTAACAACTTTACACGGGGAGCCAAGATGAAACTGTCAGGATTTGGGATTGCCAATCCGGCCAGGTTGCTATAGTCTAACTGTATAAATAGTTGGTTCCTCAATTCCTTGTTCTGTAATCTTTTACTGTATAAGTTTTCTAATAGTTTACTTGTCGTGATTATCCAATGCATGGGAGTTATCAATCTGGGTGGTGAATTAGGTTGCATGATCACCGAAGGTCCATGGATTTTTGTCGGTATCCCAAATCTTGTGAAGGTTAGGAAGACATGACATTTAGTCGATTCCCAATATGCTTGATCTTTGCTTTTAGTTTATGTCTGCCAGTGAGTTAGTATCTGCATTTTTCTGAGTTAGTTCTTTTTGTGACCAATGATGGTCCCTTTTCAAATTGATATCTAAGGGTTTGCATATTTTTCATGCATGGAACTTGCAGACCAACGCTGACCTAAGTCTTAGTGGGCTTGTTGGACAAGTTTATGCTATGGTTGTGGGTAGTGGCTTGCTATTTGCTGGCACCCAGGTAATATGTCACTGGATTATGGATCTTTCTGTCCTTATCTGGGGCTCAACTTCATAAACTGAAGTTTGGACATATTAGTGATGTTTTTGTTGCATTAGACTTCTGGATGATGCTATTCATCCTCCTGCTGCCTGTAGTCATTCATTTGCAGTTGTATAGGATGAACAACTTATAACTGTGAAAATATTTAGAGCAGGATTCAGCAATCTTGGCATGGATATATAATGCAGCCACAAGAATCTTTGAGCCAACTGCATCACTTAAGGGTCATATGTTAGTTGTTGTCTCATTAGTTGTTGGAGCTAACAAACTCTTCTCTGGTTCCATGGACAATTCTTTAAAAGGTGTGTTCACTCTCATGATCTTATCATACTACCTGTTTTAGCTATATTTTAATTGAACAGTCATATTTGCTACATATATTCAGTTGTGTTGTTTGGTTTTACTAAACCCATTATGAATTTTTCTAACATAGGAAAGAACTTTCTGAACATGAAACTAAGAACATGGTTTACATTTTGACTTGAATTTTCCTGGCACAGGATAGCGTTTACCAAAGTGTGAAAACTAGGAGCTTCAAAATATAATCCAAGAAAATGTTTAGAGAAAACCGGTTCACAAATCGTGTCCTTTCGACCAGAGCTTCATTGTTCTCATGTGAAGTCTAAGCGGCTCGAGCTCATCACCGTATCATCATTGACTTGAGGAATAAGCCGTGAGATTTTTTAGAAGGTCCTGAAGAAAAAGGTGAAGCATGGACCGAAGGAGAACCCAAGATTCGCAAAGGAGTTAGAATGTTTTGTGTCATGGTGAACAACTTAGAATGTTTGGTTATGCTGAACAAGGAGTTAGACTGCTATGGAAATAGTTGTAATGTTTTAGATCTCATGTAATCTTTTCATTATCAGGTTGCAATGCAGGAAACAATTCCGAATTATGAAAATTTTGAAGCAGGTCAAATGTGACAACAATGTCATGTCGTCACATTATGTACATTGCCTGACAAATTGTTCTCTTATCACAATAAACACTTGTGACAAACATATACTCGTCATAATATGCAGTTATGATAAATATATGGGTTAATACCCTCGTTTGGCACAAAGTATAGCGTTAGTGACATTTCTGGCTCAAGTTTTCAAATAAGACATCTCTGGCCCACTTTTCAAATTATCGGACGAATTTGGCCTATGGGACGGGTTGACTGTCAGATTTGACGGTCAACAATATTCTCCGTTGCTGACTCAGCATTGGACTCTGACGTGGCTTGTCCACGTCATTTATTTTTAAAAAAAATAAAAAAAAATAAACAAAACTAAAAGGGAAAGGTGGAGACCAGCCCCCTTCTTCCTCCTGTGAAACCAACCCCCTCTTATCCCTTCCCCGAACAACTCCGCCCGATCCCTTGAACTGCCATACCCCCAATCAATTAACCACAACGCAGATTTGTTATTTCATCGAGCTGGAAATCGACTCGTTCGCCGGGAGCGGGGCGGAAACCTCGTCGGCGGCGAGGGACGACGAAGACGAGCTGATTCTGGAAGCAATCGCCAGGCTTCCGTCGGAGAAGCGGGACAGGTACGCGGTGCTGAGGAGGACCGAGACCATCGATTTGCATAAATTGAAAAAGACGGACAGAGAGCTGTTGGTGAAGAAGGCTCTGGCGACCAATTCGCAGGACAATTTCAAGCTGCTTTCGGCGATCAAGAGCCGGCTGGATCGGGTCGGGATCGAGGTGACGACGGTGGAGGTGAAAAGGTGGAGCGGCCGATGGATGCGGAGGGAAAGGTTTGAATGGGTTTGTGGACCACCTCACGGATTGGATCCGGTCTGGGAAGATGATTGATTGATGGGCGGCGGAGTTGTTCGGGGAAGGGGATACGAGGGGGTTGGGTTCACAGGAGGAAGAAGGGGGAATGAAAGAGATGGGTAGTGTGTGGTGGACCTGGTCTCCACCTTTCCCTTTTAGGTTTGTTTTTTTTATTATTTTTTTTTAACTTACTGACTTGAAATGTTCATAAAAAGGGAAATAAAAATAAATGAAGTGGACAAGCCACGTCAGAGTCCAATGCTGAGTCAGCAATGGAGAACATTGTTGACCGTCAAATCTGACAGTCAACCCGTCCCATAGGCCAAATTCGTCCGATAATTTGAAAAGTGGGCCAGAGATGTCTTATTTGAAAACTTGGGCCAGAAATGTCACTAACGCTATACTTCGTGCCAAACGAGGGTATTAACCCTAAATATATTCGTCATAATATTTAGTTATGACAAAATAATGTCATCACAATAAACACTTGTGACAAAATGTAGTCGTCACATTACACAGTTATGACAAAATATAATTGTGTAATATGACGAACAATTCTCCCAAAATCACCAGATTATGATAACCGTAATGACAAAATATGTCGTCATAACATCTCTGTTTGTCACAATAGACTACCCAGAACCTCAGCTATACTGAAGCAAATGTGACAAACTTGTTTTAAATTTTTGTCACATTTGAGCTATCCTGACGGCGATAAAATGACAAACCTTTGTGACAATAGCTCTTGTCATATTACCTCGTCGTAATAGGCCGAATTTGTTGTAGTGTGCCCTGAGACCATCAGCCATCTTCTGCGGGACTGCTACCCTGGTAGATTCTTTTGGTTGAGGTGGATCCCACCCGCCGAACAACAGAACTTCGTCTCGAGTAGTCAAGAAGAGTGGATGCGAAGTAATATTCTGAAGGATGACAACATGGGCTCAGGTATGGCTTGGAACGAATTCTTTAGTGTGGCCATCTGGTTACTTTGGAAGAACAGATGCACGGCATGTTTCCAAGGGGTACATGCAACTCTTACTCCACCGTCTCTTGCTCACTCCATCTATCAGAAGGCCTTGCTATGGAATAAAGCCTGGAATGCTCCGACTACAAGCTTTAGTGGACAGAATTATAGACCTGAGAGGGTTGCGGTGCAGATTCAGTGGTAGCCACCGCGTCGGGGGTGGCTGAAACTTAATGTGGATGGTGCCTCAACAGGGAATCCAGGTATGGCTGGAGCAGGGGGTTTTCTCCGTGACAAGCAAGGCGGGTGGGTTACAGGTTTTGTTACCAAAATTGGGGAGGCCTCGGCGACTCTTGCTGAGCTGTGGGCGTTTCAGCATGGACTTGAGCTTGCTTGGAAAGTTGGGTGTGGCTCAGTGATCATTGAATCCGACTCTCAACTAGCTATCAAGATGATCAACAAACGTCATGACCCATTACACCCGTATGCCTCACTACTGAGCTCGATTCGTAGAAAAATTTCGAGGACTGGCTCTCGAAGCACAGTCTCGTCTATCCCCCCGGTATGCATGAGCTTGCGAACCCACCGCAGGGGCTTGCTACCTTTCTCAGAGATGATATGATGGGAGTCTCTTTTGAGCGTCGAGTTGTGAAGCGTTCCTCCTCTCCTCTGTAATTTCTTACTCTGTTGGCTTCGGCCTCCCTGCAGTGCAAAAAAATATATATGAAAATTGCTTAACTTTAGACTTTGTCATCTCCAAGTGAAAGTAACCTGGCTGGAAAAAAAAAAGAGAATGTGTAGAAATTCTATTACTTGCAGTAGGCTGAGGGGAGCTTTTACAAGCAAAAATATATTATCAGTTGGCTATCTCTAGAGGATTGCAACTCAACTTTTTTCAATCAGACTCTGAAAGTAAGGAAGGCTAGAAATCAAATTAGGAAGTTGATACCGGAGAAAGGGGAAGAGATTCATGATATTGAAAATGTTGGCTGTTAGATTCTATCAAAATCTTTTTGGCAAAAATAATGATAAAAGAAGCTTGTTGGATTGGCTAATTGACAAAAGACTAGAGGATGATGTAGGAGTAGAGGTGGCAATTCTCTTTCCAATCCACCAATCCAATCCATCAATCCATTAAAAATATCCACCAAATCCAATCCATTTAAATCCAATCCATTTGATCCAAATCCAATTGGATTGGTGGATTCATGGATCCAAATGGAAAATTACGGTTTGGTACCTATAATTTTTATATTTTACATTTTGGTACCCAAAATTTATATTTTTATACGAAAAATATCATTAAAAATTTACGTTTTGGTACCTAAATTTTTTCATTATGACATTTTAGTACCTAAACTTTTCACATTTTACATATTGGTCCTTGGTTGAGGATGTCATTTGGATTCATGGATAATCCACCAATCCACTTGATCCAATTCATGAATCCACCAATCCATTGGATCCAATCCACTTAATCCATTGATCCATCAATCCAATCCACCAATCCATCGATCAATCCATTTCCCACCTCTATGCAGGAGAGATGCTTTGTGCAGAGGTATTGGAGGCAGAGATAAAAGAAGCCCTATTTGATACGGATCCAGTCAAAGTACCTGGTCCAGCCAAACTAGATGGGGAAATCAATGGTTGGGAAGGAAGTCACTGAAGCAGTTTTTTTAACCACAAAAGAATTACCTAAAGGTAATAATGATACTTCCATCAGCTTATGTCCTAAGATACCTACCGCTTCTAGAATGACATAATTCAGGCCTATAGCATGCATAAATGTCCTAAGGAAGGATTCCTATGAACTTCCAAAATAGATTCATTAACTGGATTAGAGTATGTTTGAAATCAGCTAGCTTTATTAATAAAATGTTCAGGGTCTGTTTGGCTTCTTGAAAATTCTATCTCCACCGCTTGATAAAACAGCCTTCCCTTTCATCCTTAACACAAATCAGTACCTCTGCTTTGAAGATGACCTGTTAATCCTTACGGAAGGATTAGCATTTGCTTTGCTTTGGAGAGTGTAAGAAGAGTACTTGATACATTCTTCTATAGAATTTTTGGACTTCAATGTAACCCACTCAAGTGTGAGGTATTTTTAACCAGTTCAAGAGGGAAGTTTGCTTGTCAGATACCACTGCATTATGGACCTCTGTCTAATGCTGATTGTAATGGACTGATTGATAAACTTACATATGCAGGGAAGCTACAACAGGTTGCCTCTGTTTTGTATGACTGCATCCAATCACTCAATGCTGGATGATTGTTTCTGTGTTCCCTAACAAAGTCATAGCCAGAATACAGACATTTTCCCATATTTTCTCTGGTATTGGGAAGGCACTGGCAAGGCTAAAGTCAGTTGGAATATATATAATAGCTCTACCAAAAGAGGAGGGAGAACTTGGATTAGGAGATCTTTACAAATTGAATGCCTCATGTGCTGCTAGAATGATCTGGCTGCTTCTAATGCAAGGTGGTCCTTTCTGGGTTGCCTGGGCTGGATCCTAAGGTACATATTGAAAATTAGGTCTTTGTGGGAGCTTCCAGAATCACATGTGGGTTCTTGGCTTTGGACAAAACTACTGAGGCTCATGTCTTGGTTCCAGTTTAGACTGATGAAGGAGGACGCGTTGCTACAAACATTCTCTATTAAGACGATGACAATCCATCAGGCTAAGAATAGTAAAGCGATTTGGTACAAAGCTCTATAGGGGAAGTTTGTGATCCGAAAACACATATTTGTAGTTTGGATGGTGATATAAACAGAGTCAAAACTAGGCAGTAGCTGAAGTTATGGGGGTGATAGATACTGATGAATGCTTGTTGTGTAATGGTGCAGTTGAAACCAAGGATCATCTTTTCTATAATTGTCTTTATTCATGTCCAATGCAGTCAAAAGGGCGATTCTTTCTACTAAGAAGAGGAAAGGGGTAAAACTGTAAAGCGTAGAAATAAAGCTTAAAAGCGTAAGTTTATTACGCATACTGTAAAATAACTAAAAATCTGAGTGCACAGAATTTAGATAAGTTAATAGATATTTGCAATTCATACCTAAACTAGAGCAACTTATAGCCTCTTAATAATAAGTTCATAAACATAAATTTTAATAATAAGCCACCTTCCCCTCTATGCTAATGAAGTTGGGAAGAGCCTAGCTGGTGAATTATATTATTCTATTGAAGCTGAAAATGCATCAAAGTACTTGGTATGTGTCTTTAAATCTCAAATGTATCATATTGTTGGTGATTTACCTTTAAAATATATTTTTTATAATTAATATCATGAAAAAAATACCCATTTAAAAGCGTAAAGCATTTTGGTAAACTAGAAGCGTAAAAGCGTAAGCTTTTAAGCTTTAAAGTGCAATTTAGTTCGATTTTATACACTAAAGTTTTTACATGGAAATAAAAGCGTTTTGGTGACTAAAAGCATAAAACCGTAAATTTTTAAATTTTAAAGCACGATTTTGACTGCATTTTTCATGTCCAGTCCTAGCTGCAAATGTAGCCTGGTTATATGATTGGGAAGGAATGGTTGAAGAGCTTAGTCGGAGGGTAAGACACGGTGACAAGCTCATGGGTTAGATTGGTGCTGGTATGTATCATAATATCATTGATATGGAGAGAAATGTGTTGCAGAAGTAGCTTTGACGTTCTTGCTCAATTGAAGCTAGAAGTGCACTATTACATTCTTGGCAAACTTGAGTTTGCTCAAGCTTTATCTTGCTCTGTTTATGTCAAGATTATTATAACCAGACTAGACCGGTCGATCGGATTGGTAAAACAGAAACCTGCCACCAGTCTTGCTCGGAACGGCCGTTAGCGGCTTGCTAAATGCTAAGGATCGGTCTTCACAAATCACACCCTCTTTAAAGCCTTCGCCCATAGAACCCGTGCCAATTGACATTACTTTTTTAATTCCACATGTCCTGGTGGATTCTAGAACCATTAAAATTTCATTAATCTTTTGGAGAATAAGATTTAGGGCGCGGATTCACTGAATTCGTAGATTTTGTAGAAAGTTATGATTTTTTTTTTTGTTTTTTGTATTGTAGATTTTAGTTTTAGAGATTTGAAATCTCTAAAAATAAAATCTACAATACAAAAAGCAAAAAAAAAAATCTCTAAAATTTACGGATATCAAATCTCTTATAATCAGAGAGATTTTATATATTGATTCGTGAGATTTCTTTTCTCCTATATTTTCTTCTCTTTTTAATTTTTGTATCACATTAAATATATTTATCAACAAATTTTTTAATATTTCTCGAGCTACTCAAATTTTTTATTAATGATAAACATGTTATTTAATATAAAATTTTATT
This sequence comes from Linum tenue, assembly GCA_946122785.1. Classification (NCBI taxonomy): domain Eukaryota; kingdom Viridiplantae; phylum Streptophyta; class Magnoliopsida; order Malpighiales; family Linaceae; genus Linum; species Linum tenue. The sequence continues at coordinate 43,534,509 of CAMGYJ010000009.1, read as the reverse complement.
TTTATTTTCATTGAATGTTAACAATCACAGTTACCAAACAATAAACATTTTAAAATATGTTTTCAACTATCCAAATAGTTAGAATCTTTAGATTGTTGACAATCTATGGATTTAAACTCATATTCTCCAAACGACCCTAACATACCGTTTGGTATAAATGAATTCCACAAGTTTTGAGGAATTCATTTTGAAATGAAATCTTTTTGGGTTTGGTATTTAAAAGAATTCATTTTCAATTCTACGGAATTGGAAGTAGTTATAGCAATTCCGAGGAATTGAGGTGGAATTTGCAAATGAATTCCACAAGTATTTACTAATTATAATAGAATGACATAATTATCCTCATTTATTAACTAAATTACTTCCACATATACTATTTGGCACCAATTGATGCAGTGTGAGGAACGTCACCAAGAATTTGATTGCAGCGCTAGAGTATTTGCTGGTTATTCTATATTTATGTTTGATTGTATCACTACGTTAAGAAGGCACAACTAGATTGTAGGGTTCATCGAAAAACTATTAGAAAAGAACTAATGAATAGAATAGAAACACACAAGAATACTTTTGATATTCTACGTATAGGACCAAAGACATTTTTTAGAAGATGGATTTTCAATGAATATTGTTTTTCCCATAAAATTAATAAGGTTGTAGTTGGAGAAACTTGTAATTTAATTCGATTCTAAACCTATGCCAAATATGGTTTGGGGATTCAATTCCTTTATTTCTAAAGATTTACATATGACATACCAAACACAGGAATTCATTTGACAAAGAATTATACACACTAATTCATTGTAAAATGAAATAAATTCTCGATTTATTTGGTACCAAACAGTCCATAAATGGCATTCATCTCGCTACTTGCTGGGGAATTATTAGGGGTTTTAGTTTTTATTCATTTTTTATTATGATTCATAATATTTATAGATTAGGAATTTTCATGTTTAGATCATTTTTGTACTCCTGTTTTAAATTTTTTTTAATACTAATGCTACTCTATTTTGGATATATGATTTAGTGTGTAGTACTTATAATAGTCTTGTTATATGATACTGGTTCATTACTAGTTAAATCATTAAAGTGTGAACCGCTCGCTATATCGATTCATGCGTCGGTTCGGTTTTGCCCAACATTGGTTTATGCATAACATTTACATATTGAGAAGATTATCCTAAGTAATCATTTAGTGTACTTAGGTTGTGATTTGCGTTTGTTGTAACCGACTGTTTTTGTTTAGTTGGCTGTACTTGCAGTATGTTTTTCAAGATTTTGGTTCATTAACACCAAGCATGAGCTATAAGATGAAAGCAATTATCGGCGAGGGCTATCCATCTCACGCAGTTTTTTTTTTTTTTAATTAGTACACTCTTATCTAAAATAATTAGGAAATATAATTGTTTATACTTAAATTAGCTTTGTACGATTTTGATTATTCACAAGACATTAATTATTTTTATAAGGACAGATCAATAATAACAACTAATGTTATTTAAACTGGATCTCATGCTACTAGATTTTTAAGCCCAAATGACTAAAGGGTCGTTTGGATGAATTAATTGTCAATATGGTATTTGTAGAGTTAAATAACTTATTAATTGTTCAAGTGCTATTTTGATATTATTTTAGTGGTAATGGGACTAAAGTATCTCGTTTGGTTGAACCATACACATGTGCTATTTGGCATGTAGTATTTGGAAAAAGAAGAGAGACAAAACGAGTTATTTCAGAATAACTAGGGGGTAGGAGTTATTTCAAATAACTCACCGCCCAAATAACTCATTTGAGTAAAATGTTGCCAAACAAGTTATTTGAACCCGAATAACTCACTCAAATACCTCGTCCAAACGACCCCTAAGTCTCCGAAAAGGCATTAATCTTGTCATGTGGATAGTGACTAAGTCTGGTAGACCGCATATTCCCCGAGTGCGCTAGACGGCCCTCGTCGCGAGTCCGCTAGACTATGTTCGTCACGAGTTTGGTAGAGCTCGGTGGTCACGAGTTCTCTAGAACATGTTTGTCGCGAGTTTGATAACCCTCGGTGGTCGCGAGTCCGCTAGACCGTGTTCGTCGCGAGTTTGGTAAACCTCGGTGATTGCGAGATAGAGACCATGTTCGTCGTGAGTCCACTAGAACACGTTGGTCATGAGAACTAGACAGCTTTCATCGTGAGATCTAGACCGCGAACAAGATCTAAACCAATAAGTTGGACATGAGAAGGAAGCCACGAAATATTCTAAGTCTGAGAGTCGTTGGACACGAGGGGTTAAGTCTCGCGTTGGTTGTGAGATTTAGACATCCCTAGTCTCGAGTGAGCTAGAGCTTGGTTGTCGCGAGATCTAGATCTAGACCATATCGGTCGCGAGGAAGAGATCAGACCACAATGGTCGAGAGTGGTCATTGTCACGTGGAGTTTGATAGACCCTGTTGGTCACCAGATCTAGACCACCTTCATCACGAGTTTGGTAGACCGCGTCGGTTGTGAGATTAAGAAGGCTCTCATCGTGAGATCTGGAATGGTCGTGGTAAAAGGGAGCCAAGTAATAAGACATCGGTTCCAGAAGAGAGCAGACGGTTACCTGGGCAACTATCGATCAATTCACTTTCAAGCACACGTCAGCTACGTCCGAGGAAGAAGGGAAACAGTTCTTTTTGGAAGTTACTCTCTAGACGGTTTTTCTACGAAGGTTATCACCTCATGCTATAAATAGGAGGAGGAGTTGACAGAGAAGGGGTTCACAAAAAATACTACTCAACGCCACTTGTCAAGTTTTTATCAATTCTATCTTTCCTCTACAATTTTTAGTCATAGTCGTAGATCTGGAGCTCTCGTGTAAACATCGAACACCCTCGTTCGAACTCTATTTGAAGAGGTGTGAACTGGGTTAAGTTAATCGTTGTCCAAAGAAGTCAATATGCAATCAATTCGATTTCAACGCAATTTTTCTAGCCGAAAAAAAATTTGGCACACCTGGTGGGATGCTGGTGGTCGATTCGATGGCTCCAAGACGGAGGAATCAAGAAGGTGACGTTCCGGCTGGTTTTGTGGAGGAGCAGATAGCCAACATTGAACATGGTCAAGGATCGGAGGCGGTGGCCAGAGGCAATGGTGGAGCGGAGATCTTGGTGACAACTACGCCTAGTGGAGATCTTGGAGAAGCATTGGGTGTCTTTCGTCAGATGATGGAGGAGAACTGCAAGATGGTGGCAAAGAACCATCAAGTCACAGAGAAGAATCGCCAAATACTGATGGAGAATGAATGAGGCTAGAGCTGGTACTCATCGGGTAAATTTGCAAATTGATTGTCTCAATTCTCGCGTAAATAGGCGTTTGAGTCAATTGCTTAAAGTAGTTAACAAAAATACAAATGAATTAGATCAATTTCTTCAGATTCCAAGTAGACCAGTAGCGGGGATATACTAGTCCTCTTATGTGTGTATTTTGTGACTCAGCTCATGAGTCCATGTATCATTTATTTGCAGGCTGTGGTGTATATCCAGATGCTTTCACACAGCTGCTGAGTAGGGTGTTTCCTCGAACGTGTTGTTCTTTATGAGGCTAGAGCTGGAGTGGGCAACAAAGGAGTTTCGTAAGCCTTCACCACAGACAGAAGCTGGGAAACTGATCTGGTGCGCATTGATTAGTCACCTTTGGAGAGAAAGACGTTGCTGCATTTACTGGGAAACTGATCTGGTGCTCATTGATTAGTCACCTTTGGAGAGAAAGACGTTGCTGCATTTACGTTGGAGAGAAAATGGAAATTGTTCATTAAGTCAAAGTGATTAGGTCTGAAGCACAGTTGTTGGTGATAGCCTTATTATTCAACAGTTCTGGTGATTGCCTGTTTGATCTTAATTTGGGTAGTAAATAATATTTAGTAATGTACAGTTCCTAGTTAATAAGGGTTGATGTCAACAATCCTTTTTTATGATATAATACAACTAGTTTTTATTCGGTCCTTATCCGAATGAGTTTTGTTTTATCTTTTACATTGGTTAATTTATAGTTATATTTAAAATATTTACCTGATCCGTTGGTCGGATGAATTTTATTTTATGTTGATTAATTTTTTCATGTTTTAAAATATTTTGAGGTTTTCTAAAATAGCTCATTCATTATTTTAAAGTAATCTTTATGGTATTTGTTGATTATAACATTAACATTAGCGATAATTAGTTAATATGTATTTTTTTATCAAGTCGTCCTAGTTTACTGTTTTGTATTTTTTTTTCCCTATATCTTAGAAGAAATTTTTGGACTTTTTATTATCGGATATAAATTTGGAGTTGGAAGGAAATATATGTCATCTAGAATTGGTAGAAATTGAAAGTATATAAAATATCAAGAGAATAAAGAAAATATTATGCCTCAAAATCTCAAATATGAAAGAATACGAAAAATAATGCTTATTGTATAAATTATTATGATTTAGTGTGATATGATCCTAATTCGAGAATCCTCCCAAATCGGACCAAAAACCAGAGTTGCACACGTCGAACTTTTTAGGGGGTTTCTCCTTTCTTGAATAACACGAAATAAAGATACTGGTGGAATCGATCAAACAAATCCGAACTCGTGAGAAGGGCCAGAAGATATATGAAACCTTCCAAACAATCTCGAACCCGTGGAAGAGGCCAATCGATATCGTCGATGCTCGCCACAACTAGACGCGTTCTCTAGTTTATAAGAGACCACTCAAACCTCCCGAATCCTCAAAGGAGCGAATAAGCAAAACTTTCACTTGAACTTGTAAACACTTGTATTTGATTGCTGAAACTTGAATGTTGGGTACAAAATTTGTAGGTCTTACACCCTCTATTTATAGAGGTCACAAAGACATAAAACTAACCTAAAAGGAATAGGAAAACAAATCCCAAACTAACTAGGAAACATAATACTACTTAAATAAGGACTATAACTCGTTTTTATGACCAAAGGAAGCTCCTTAGCAGCTAAGTAATATCCAAACACGTTTTTAATGCTTAAGGAAGCTCCTTAGTGGTTAAGCTATCTCTTTCCTTGTTCTTTTCACATTTGGATGACTTGGGCAACAAGGATGGACGTTTTGGGCTCCAAGAAATGTTGTAGGCTGGATCCTTAATGCATTCTCCATTTTATCCATCAAGAATGCTCCCAGTTGATCCTTAAATCGTTGAATTCGAACCTTCATTTCGGGACCACGAGAATTGAATATCGCGCTAGTCGATATCGCATCATTCCCTCTCTCTTGAAGAAGATTCGACCTCGAATCTTTACAGAATCTTGATCCTCGATAAGCACCACTCTTCTTGGCCTTTGAATTAAATTGTCTTGGTAGTGAGGATTGTATCATTCCCCCCTTCTTAAGAACAATTCTTCCACGAATTGTAGAGACACCATTGCGATGAAAACCCTCCATGTAGCTCTGAACTTCTCGTCGATTCTCTAGTCGGGCTTCCTCTTTGGAAATAGTATCTCCAATCACAAAATCCATATGAGCAACTTTGGAAACTATTGGTAAGTGCTCCATAACTTTCGTGGCTTCATCTTCTCCATGACAGTCTTGTTGCTCATTGTGTTCCTAATTCGAGAATCCTCCCAAATTCAGACCAAAACACCAGAGTTGCACACGTCGAACTTTTTAGGGGTTTTCTCCTTTCTTGAATAACACGAAAATAAAGATACTTGCGGAATCGATCAAACAAATCCGAACTCGTGAGAAGGGCTAGAAGGTATATGAAACCTTCCAAACAATCTCGAACCCGTGGAAGAGGCCAACCGATATCGTCGATGCTCGCCACAACTAGACGCGTTCTCTAGTTGATAAGAGACCACTCAAACCTCCCGAATCCTCAAAGGAGCGAATAAGCAAAACGTTCACTTGAACTTGTAAACACTTGTATTAGATTGCTGAAACTTGAATGTTGGGTAAAATTCGTAGGTCTTACACCCTCTATTTATAGAGGTCACAAAGACATAAAACTAACCTAAAAGGAATAGGAAAACAAATCCCAAACTAACTAGGAAACATAATACTACTTAAATAAGGACTATAACTCGTTTTTATGACCAAAGGAAGCTCCTTAGCAGCTAAGTAATCTCCAAACACGTTTTTAATACTTAAGGAAGCTCCTTAGTGGTTAAGCAATCTCTTTCCTTGTCCTTTTCACATTTGGATGACTTGGGCAGCAAGGATGGACGTTTTGGGCTCCAAGAAATGTTGTAGGCCCAATCTTTAATGCATCTCCATTTTATCCATCAAGAATGCTCCCAGTTGATACTTAAATCGTCGAATTCGAATCTTCATTTTTGGACCACCGGAATTGAATATTGTGCGAGTCGATATCGCATCATTCCCTCTCTCTTGAAGAAGATTCGACCTCGAATCTTTATAGAATCGTGATCCTTGATGAGCGCCACTCTTCTTGGTCTTCCAACGAAATTGCCTTGGTGAGGATCGTATTATTCCCACCTTCTTATGAACAATTCGTCCACGAATTGTAGAGACATCACAAAGTGGAAAATTTTCTATGTAGCTTAGAACTTCTCGTCGATTTTCCATGTGGACTTCCTCTTTGATAATTGCATCACCAATCACAAAATCAATATGAGCAACTTCGAGAACTATTGGTGAATGCTCCATAATGTCCAAGCATTCATCTCCGCCCTTGCATTCTGATTCCTCAATGTATTGTTTAACTTCTTGCACACTCAAATCCGGAACATCAACAATAATATCTTGTATCGCCTCTACTTCATCGGAATCTTCATACTCTTCACAACAAGTATCCAAAAGTCGACCTTCCATTGTCGAGATTTCAATATACTCCTCGTTGTCTTTATGTTGAATTGCTTGAATCTTGATGTCAAAGACTTCTGGACTTGTCTCTTGTGTCTCTATGGTAGCGTCAAAAGAATGCTCTTGATATGGATTTGGATTCCCTATCTTCAACGGAGCTTCTGGTTGGATTATTACCGCTGACGCACTAATTCCCCATGAAATTGCCAATCGAGTAAGACTCGCATTTATTTGTGCTTGCCCTTGACGATAAGCTTCTATTTGCGCGCTGATGTGTCGTAATATTGCCGCCACGTCTTGTGCTTGTTCCGCCATGGTTTCTTGCTAAAGAAGAACCCCACGAATGCTTTGTCTTCAAGATACCTTCCTTGCCACACAAGAAACTCTCAAGAGCGTTCAAGATTTGCTTTCTTGACGTTCAAGATTTCCAAGAATGCTTCCCGAACTACCAAGAATCTTTGTCTTCTCCGCTGCGTTTGAACCGGGCTCTTGATACCACTTGATATGATCCTAATTCGAGAATCCTCCCAAATTCAGACCAAAACACCAGAGTTGCACACGTCGAACTTTTTAGGGGTTTTCTCCTTTCTTGAATAACACGAAAATAAAGATACTTGCGGAATCGATCAAACAAATCCGAACTCGTGAGAAGGGCCAGAAGGTATATGAAACCTTCCAAACAATCTCGAACCCGTGGAAGAGGCCAACCGATATCGTCGATGCTCGCCACAACTAGACGCGTTCTCTAGTTGATAAGAGACCACTCAAACCTCCCGAATCCTCAAAGGAGCGAATAAGCAAAACGTTCACTTGAACTTGTAAACACTTGTATTAGATTGCTGAAACTTGAATGTTGGATACAAAATTCGTAGGTCTTACACCCTCTATTTATAGAGGTCACAAAGACATAAAACTAACCTAAAAGGAACTAGCTTTATCCCCGCCCGTTGGGCGGTAAATTTTGATTGGTTATTATATTTTTCGTCCTAGTATTATAATTTTATTTATGATTCATTATGTTAAACTATTATACATTGAATTGTTAATCTCACATACCAAATTTCATATATTGTTTCACATTTTTACATATTTCATTTATTTATGAAAATTTAATTTTATTAGATGAGCTCTCTCTAGTACTTTCTTTATTGATTTATAATTAAGTATCGAATCCACCATTTAAGATATAAATTAAGAGATTATCAATTTTTTAGCACACAAAGTGACAAAGAAGTTAAAATTTTGAAGGACACAAAAGAAAAAGTTAAAATTTGCAAAAATATTTCAATTAATAAAAAAAAGTGAAGAGCTTTCTTTATCTCACCCTTCTCGTACGTTGGTATATGATAATAGAGAATATCGCAATCTAGATCCCACAATTATCGTGCAATATCAGTTACTCGTGTAATTTTGGAAGAATGAGAAACCACATTGGCATCCACATCATCAATCTTCCGCTTCTTCGTTTAATCCCCTGCTACATACTATTTACTTGATCAGATCATCGTCATATAGCTAGCTAGTAACATGTTACTCATGAACATAATAAACATAATGAACAACTCTCACAACTCTACTTTCCATTTTAATATCCAAGGAATCGAGTTGCAATAGGCCTCCAAGGAAAACGATCAATTATTCAACCAAAGGAGAGATGCTCCAAGTCCAAGCAACAAACCTTTTGAATTATATGTTACATATTTACATCAAAGTATACAGGATAACAGAGAACCATAAAACAACTACCAGAATAACGAAGAAGAAATACAACCATTAAATCGAAAAGGGAAATTTACTATCCAGTCGCCGTAATCTGGAAGAAATTAAGAAAAGAATGGGAAGAAGACTATAACTCGGCCAGTCAACCGCTAGCAGTCAGATATCTCCGAGGAAGAAAGATCAATTGCCCGCTGCGGATCAAAAGGGAAGAGGGAGAAATGATAGGTTGGACTTTTCTTCGGCAAAAATATGTTAGAGTTGTTCAATTCTTTCCCAACAAATCATTGCATCATGTAACTCCCGCCTCCTATTCTCCTACAAAGAGGAAAAAAAACTCAATATGCCTTACCATTTCCTTTCCTATATCTATATACAAAAAAGTAGAGAAGACAAATTCTAGAAACTCAAAATTTAAGCAAATAAGAAGAGAGCTTTATTTGTTTTTTGTGGGGCTTGATCTAGTTTCTTTATTATCAATGTTGTGTTTTATTTTCAATGTTGTATGGGAAAAGGAATAGGAACAAACCAGAATGTTGCATTCATTTTTATTATCTTAATTTACTTTTTATTAATAATGATGACAATTTAAGGAGTAAGCAAAAAAGCACATCAATTAGACCTTGTCCAGCGTCGATGGGTGAGAGCTAGCCATGTACCGATGTGGCACTAAATTAGTTTTAGATTCCTACAATATTAAGTAATGATTGTTTACTATTTCTTGGAATATTTTTTATAAAATGTAATAACTCGTAGAAACATGGTGACAATTTACATACATTTGAATTCTTGAATGTATTGTAGACATATCTATTAATATCTAAGAATATGTATAACGATTTTATTTTAATTTTTAACCCTGATTAATACCTTTGACCTCGGCTCATCGACTGAAATGTGAAAACGAAATTTTGTGGCTAGGATAATTCGATCTAAATACAAATTGTTTACTGTTACCAACCAAAAGATTTTCATTTTGAGACTTCGATATTGAAAAAGTTTTTGTTATTGCCAAAATTTGGTATGGAGTCACAGATTCACAACCATATAGCTGGGGTTGTTTGCTTGATGAATTTGGAGCTATTGTGAACTTTGTTCAACCATTGCTTGCGTCATGTATTTAGATTTTAGAGGCAACAAATAAGTGGGTCTCATGTATTTTAAGGTTCCAAATTCGTGGGCCCCAAGGAGTTGAAAATTTCACCTATTTAGATGGAAATTGATCATGGACTTTGAAGTCTATTATTTATGACCAACCTACCCCTCATATTTCATTCTCTTTTCATACCAATGAGGGTAATATATGTCATTTTCACTTCCAACATACAAATTCAGTTAACCAAATGCATCATGAAATCTATGAAACGAAATATGGTATTTTCAAATCCATAATGAACCCAAAACCCTCATATATACATGCTTTTACAAAATCCAAGTTATTAAAATTTCAGTTTTCAAATCCACGAAGCAAACGACCCCAATGTTTTATTACACTTGCCTTACTAAACTCATCATTATTAAAGATTATTTATTTTAACACAATACCTCAATTTAGATTCTTGTAGCTACAAAAGTTTGTTATTTAGATATCTCAACTAACACACTTATGTTTATTTATTGCCTCAATCCTCGAATTTAGATTTTTCTAGCAAGACATCAAATATTAAATAAATTTTTTCAACCCTTATTTGATCAATGCTAAGGTTAGTGGTTGATGAAACGTGATGTTTATCGTATATCCTCAACGAAGATTTTCGTAACCTTCACACATGTTGTTTTTTAAGTGATGTTGTGTCTCATCTTAGGTATGAAGTCAAAACTCGTCAAAAATTATACTTAAGTCATTTTGAAAATTTTGATGTAATAATATTCGACAATAAGTCCAAATCTGAAAAAAAATTACTTAATATTCGACTTATGACCTCAATAGAGATCGTTCAATTAATATGATCTAGAGTGAATATTTTAATATAAACCCTAGGAAAAATTATAAATTATTTCACACCTCATTCCTCTTAATTTGAGAAACTGAAGGTAGAACATGAATATATGTTTTCACTTAATCATGATGAATAAGAAGTTTTTTAAAGAAATAACTATTATTGCTTAGTCAAGTTTATATTCAGACCTTTTGCTATATAAGACCTGTTTTATTTGATAGAAATATATATTAGAAATAATTCGACAAAAAAATACATTAGAAATAAGAGAGTTGTTAATACAAAAAATCTAAATTCATATATTTCATTTTCAAAGTCGATTGATAAAAATATTATTATATATATGTACTTTTTTAATCATTTTTTCAATGTTTCTATTGTAATATTTTGTTTAATTGATACAAATATTTTTATATATTTGTACTTTTTTAATCATTTTTTTTCAATGTTTCTATTTAATATTTTGTTTAATTGATTCAAATATTATTATATATGTGTAGTTTTTTAAATTTTTGTCAAAATGTAACTTATTATTAAGTTTTGGTGAAAATGATTAAGAAAATTTACTTGATAAGATTTAATCATATACTTTTTATTTAAACAAATTCGATATAGTCACTCTCTATTTCCATCTTTATATTTTTTTAATTGACAAAAATATTATACTTTTGTGTGTTTGTTTACATTCTCATAAAAAGGTAATTTATTATTAATTTTTAATAAAAATGAGTAGAAATATTAGAAGAAGAGAGAGATAGCTCCATAAATTGATCAATAATGAATTTTTTGTTTGCAAAAAAAGTTGTCCACCTTGACAACTTGTGAATTCTCCAAGTGCTTATGTGGCAAGAAGTTATTTTTGAATTGCCATAATATATAGTATAGATAGGAAAACAAATCCCAAACTAACTAGGAAACATAATACTACTTAAATAAGGACTATAGCTCGTTTTATGACCAAAGGAAGCTCCTTAGCAGCTAAGTAATCTCCAAACACGTTTTTAATGCTTAAGGAAGCTCCTTAGTGGTTAAGCAATCTCTTTCCTTGTCCTTTTCACATTTGGATGACTTGGGCAGCAAGGATGGACGTTTTGGGCTCCAAGAAATGTTGTAGGCCCAATCCTTAATGCATCTCCATTTTATCCATCAAGAATGCTCCCAGTTGATACTTAAATCGTCGAATTCGAATCTTCATTTTTGGACCACCGGAATTGAATATTGTGCGAGTCGATATCGCATCATAGTGTATAGGCTTGTTTGAATAACAAGTGGAGGTTGTTAAGTGTTAGATACTAATGCACGTACCAAAGTTAAGAGAATCCAAACATTATAAGAACTTGAATTCTACTCTACCATTATACTCTTTGACTTTCCATGTGGAGTTAATAGCATAAATTGTCACTCTATTACCCATTTTTCTCAAATCTATCCCTCTATTATTTTTCAAATCAAATATGTCTTTGTAATATATAGTATATAAGCATTATCAAATTAAATTTAGCCCCTTTTATGGTTTATCTTCTCCATATGCAACTCTCAATAATTAATAGCTACAGTCACATTCTCCATCTGTTCCGCTTTCTCTTCCTTCGACCCAACAATAATTAAACGCAAAAACTTGTCTGTTGAAAGAAACTTGAAGACCGACTTTTGAATTTCAACCACTCTCTGAAAATCCACAATTATTGATCGATTTGACTCAATCATAAAAATTGGAACACCAATTTTTTTAGAATGTATGGATTTTAAAGATCAAAGGTTGTCAATCCTGTTTAGCCCGTTGGCCCGGTCGATTAAGTGGGTTGAGGGTTAATGGTTCATTAATTTTAGTCCACTTTTGCCCGGATATATGAAGAAGTCATTATATTGTTCATATATTCATAAATTATATAAAATCTCATCTATATATGGATAATATTCTTACTCGCCCGAACTATCTACATTTGTTTCTCTATCTACTACTTTCCGCTATCCTCCTTCGAGCTCCTAAAAAGCACTGCAACAACATGTATTCATCACTCGACGAAGGTCGCACTCCTATGACGCGGTGTGTATCAAATGTGAAACTAATGAGGAATGGCCAAGTGAGAATTGAGCGTGGGGGTGCTTGCGAGGGAAGGCAATATGTGATGGAAAGCGAATTCTGATAGTAGTCTCTTTGTCTACAGAATTGACTCGACGGATTTAGCTTACTGATTAGCAGAGCAGAAGCTAGAAAGGGAGCGCAAGAGCGTATATTCTTAGAGAATTATAATTTGAGTGCACCGAAAAAGCGTGAATATTATATTATTTTAATTAATATATCATTTAACTTACTAACATTTTTTAGTCAAAATATTACAACAATGCAGTGGAAAAATAAAAATAAAATAATTTTAGTAGGATAATAGTTTTATAGAAACCCACCAAAGTTTACGATACTGTTTTTTGTTTTTTATTGCAGTTTTTAGTTTTATTTTTTTAAAAGGAAAAGAGAAATGAATGCATCGTTTATCCACCCGCATGCACTCAATTCGTTTATCCACCCCCATGCATCGTTTCTTCCCCTTCGATTCTTTGTTTCCTAAGCCGATGTTGGAGATCTCCTGTAGATGTACCAAATTGGCAACTTCTATATCATCAGTCATCTAACTAACCTCTTATCCTTTTATTTGGCCACAAGCCCGTGATTTGATGATCTATTTTACAGTCCCCATTTAAGAACTTGTGGTGTACCATTTTCGTCTTTGCTCTCTAGATCTTTGATGGCACCGCATGTATTCCTTTCTCCCACGAAGAAGCGAGCCATCGTCTTCGAGCCAAAGCAGTTGATTTGGCTATAATTTGTTTCATTTTACTTTGTTTATAGAAAGAAAAATCTCTCAAATAAGTGATATATGAAATAAAATTTGCGAACTTTGATTTTCAATGCTTTGATTTTTTTGTTTGAGCTACAATTTCTGAGTTTTGGAAGTTTGTAGTTTCTGAAAAATAATTGTGAAGCAAAAATATCATTTCTACTTTCACTCTCGTTGTAGAAAATTTGAAATGAGACGACAATTTTCTCATTTTAGTATTATATATTGTGTAGAGTGTATATAAAAACACGTCATTTCCCTACAAATTCATTAGCACATTTATAAAAGGTGAAATGAACCAAATTATTAAACTCCTAATGATTGTTGGATCCAATCATGCCAGAATAGGAAGAAGTTTAAAATTTGACGGTTAGGCGAACTAAAATGTTCAAAGAATCAGTCTCATGTAGTTTATACGAAGATATGAATACGATTGTGTCATAGTAGATCTAATTTAAGAATTATACATCACTTTTACATATTCAATACTGCAATTCGATATGGAATATTCAAACCAGTGATATTTGGGACGCGATTTTGAAGTTATCCTCTATTTATAAGATATATATAGAAATTTAATTAAGTATTAAACAATAATTAAAATGAGGAATTTGGCCTCTGTTAGTCACACAAAGTTTTAACTCAAATGCATGTTTCTCTAATAATTTTTGCTTCTTATTTGTATGAGATGAGGTCGACCGGCTCTATGACTGTGCACCTGGAGAAAAATGAAATTTACAATTGCGAGATTATGATGGCTTTTGAGATGGTTGGTCTTGTATTGTAGGCTCTCGAATCTAAAGCAAGAAGAAGAGATGATGAGATAGTCGAAACTAGTTTGTGATGCTTCATGTTGTGGGGTTCTGTGATAAGTAAAAGGATGATATGACAGCATAGCTACATATATGAAATGTTGAAAACAAAATCATTTTGAAGTGGACCCATGCTCGAATCAGTTGGTTAACTTGGTCGGATTTCCCGTTGAGATAGATAAACTTGACTTTGACCGAGCCCGAGTAGACAACCAACTGGGCCTTCGGCACTCGCTAATATACTCAGGTTTAGGTAGAATTGGTTTGACCAGCAGAGTCATACTCGAATTGACAATCATGGTCATGACTCTTGTTGTCTGTGTTTGAAAAGATACATTAGTTCAAATCCCAATACTTGTCTATTTTCTCTACAAAATAAAGAGAAATAATGGCGAAGACAAAAATGTCATTCGTACTTTTGCTCTTGTTGTAGAAAATTTGAAATGGCACGACAATTTTATCATGCCAGTAGTATATATTGTGTAGAGTGTATATGTAGACATGTCTTTGCTCTACAATTCATTTTAATACATAAAAAAAGAGGAAATAAACCAACTTATTAAACTCAACCTCGTTTAATGATTGTTGAATCTAATCTTATTTATGTTTTGGAGACATGTCTAATTTTTTCTTTCTAATTGTGTAGAATTAAGTTGATTTTATCGAGTGGAGAGTGCAGAAACTTAATTGAAAGGAAGAAGCTTTCAATTAATCATGTTATTTATGGATAATTTGTGATTTGCTTCAATTTTCTTGAGTTTTCTAGATTGGTGTTGAACAATTTGTGTAGTTAATTTGTGATTTGCTTGAATTTTCTAGAATGGAGTTTTATATATGGATAATTTGTATTGAGAGATTGATATTTGACTTTAACTTTGATAGGAACTTGTTATTGTAAATTTTTACGACAAAAACCCGTGGGTACCCATGAACCCTCGGATACCCAGCGGGTTGGGTTGGGTTTGAGTTTTTTAAACCCAGTGGGTTTTACCCTGGTTTTTTTCACGGATAAACCCATGGGTTTGGGTTTGGGTTTGGCAAAACCCGATCCAACCCAACCCATTGTCATCCATAAACCCATCCCCATATTGTTTGCAGAAAGATATGGATATGATTGTCTCACGGTAGTTCTATAAAGTAATATTAATGTAAGAGTTCAACACCGCTTCTACAAATTCGATATTGCGATTCGATATGTAATATTGAACCAATGATAAATAGAACTTTAGTGCCCTTATAAGATAGATAGAAAATTATAAGATAAATAGAAATTTAAATTAAGTATCAAAGTATTATTAAAAGAATAAAATATGAACATCAAAGTATAAAAACACCAATAAGTACCGAGCGAAGATTTAGTGACCTTAGCGAACCGTTGAAAAGTTATATTATTTTATAATGTTAGCTTCGTGTATGTTTTTTATTTAAAATGGTACAACTAATATATGTAGCTTGATTGGTTAAGATTCTAGTCATTGTTGAAAATGACCACGGTTCAAATCCTAGTATGCGTTTCTTTTAAAATGACTAAATGAAAAGCAAATAGATCACTGTGAAGACAAAAATACCCTTCCTACTTTCACTCTCATTGCAGGAAAATTTAAATGGGGGTGCAGAAAAAATATCCAGCTATCTATATATTGTAGATCCAATTCATCAAAAAGTATTTTGTAATGATGATTTAATTTTGAATTATTATGTAAAATCTAATTAGCATTATGAAACCTTTGTGAAAAGAATAAATGAAAAACAAATAGATCACCGTGAAGACAAAAATACCCTTCCTACTTTCACTCTCATTGCAGGAAAATTTGAATGGGGGTGCAGAAAAAATATCCAGCTATCTATATATTGTAGATCTGATTCATCAAAAACTATTTTGTAATGATGATTTAATTTTGAATTATTATGTAAAATCTAATTAGCATTATGAAACCTTTGTATAATGAAAACTAGTGACATAATGAATATATT
Source organism: Linum tenue (assembly GCA_946122785.1). NCBI lineage: Eukaryota > Viridiplantae > Streptophyta > Magnoliopsida > Malpighiales > Linaceae > Linum > Linum tenue. The sequence continues at coordinate 43,518,448 of CAMGYJ010000009.1, read as the reverse complement.
AGTTACTAATAAAAGAATGAAGTTATTAAAATTATCATATTCGGAATCACATTTTATTATATTTTCTTATGTAAATGTTAACTAATCTACAAGATATATAATAGCAAAACATGAGTTGGAATTCTCCCATTTCAAATTTTGTGGCTTGAGAGGAGTGCGGATCTGGTGACTAGGGGGGTCCTTAGTCACTTGACTAAGCCCCCCTCAGCCTTTGGATTGACCTAATGGTCGAGATAAAGTGTTAAATTATTATTAAATAAAAAGTGTAGTTTTGGCATTATCAGAAATTCATTAATTCCTAATTTTAGTTTTGTTTTATTTTGTTTTTTCCTTCCTCTCGAAACGTCTCCTCCTTTCCCGTCCACAGAGAGAGAGAGAGAGAGAGAGATGTGCGATGTCAACGGCGACGGTGAGAGAAGGGCCGACTACGACGATGGAGAGCGAGAAAGAAGACCTCGATGGTGTTGATGGAGAGAGGAAAAGGTGTCGCGACGGAAGCGGCAGCATTGGAGAGAGAGAAAGTAGATCTAGAGAGAGTCGATAACGATGGAGAGAGAGAGGCGGTGGCGGAGAGAGCTTCGACGACGATGGAGGAGAGAGAAGCGGCACAGTGATGGAGAGATAGAGGTAACGACGGCTGTAGAGAGAGTCGGCGGCGGCGGCGGCGGTGGAGAGACATCGTATACGTCGTCTGAAGGAAGACAGTGATTTGTAATGCAAGTGTTGTCAGTTTGTATTGTTAGTATTTTTGTACATAATGTCAGTATGATTTGTATAGTTTGTATGTTTTGTAATATTAATTTGTATACTTTATATGTATTGATTTGTGATGCAAATCACGTCGGTTTGTATTGTAATACTAATAATTTGTATACTTTATATGTATTGATTTGTGATGCAAATCACGTCGGTTTGTATTGTAATACTAATAATTTGTATACTTTATATGTATTGATTTGTGATGCAAAAAACATTACAAACATGGTTGACAAAAATGACAAACATGGTGGACAAAAATAACAAAACTTATAAACAATACAAAATAAACCAAAAAACATTACAAAATAACAAACATTACAAAAGAAACCGACAAATAGTACAAAGCATACTACACGTACAGAATATCACTACTTACAATACAGATTGGTAAACTTCTATTACAAACAAATGAATACAAAGTATACAAATCATAACATAAAAGTATACAAGCTTGAATAACAAAAATTAGAAATTACAATATATACAAAATAGTCATATAAACATTACAAATGTAATAGAGAAAAATGACAAACAAGAATAATAAACAATACAAACCGAATTGATATAAAAATTACAAAACAGACTTATAAACATTACAAAATAGGTCGACATTACAAATCCAGCAATGACGCCGAGAAATCATTGGTTGACATCTCCGATCGCCGCAAAAGCCTCCACCACCATTACCAGAAATCTCTCTCTCTCTCTCTCTCTCTCTCTCTCTCTCTCTCTCTCTCCAGAACTTCAGAGGGGGGATTCCACTCGCGGGGAAAGAAGATGAGAAGCCGGAAAAAAATTTGGCCGGCCGGAGGTGTGGGAGGAACGCCGATCGGCAGGAAGGAAGCGAGGTGGGAGGGACGAAATTGACATGTCCAATTATTATTTTAATAGTTAAGTAAATAAAATGTGTAATTACAACATTGTCCTTCATTAAACTAGATAAACTAGAACCATTAGATTTTAATGAGGTTGGATGGCTGAGATTGGCTTAGTCACATGATCTTATCCCGCCTGAGAGTGATTCTAGGAAGGTAATTTTTGTCATTGCACCCAGTTCATGTTTATATATTAAAATTTTTGTCATTAGAGTTTGAACATTTGCCACTTAAATGAAGAAAGAGCATTATAACCAACTAGGCTACATTTTATTTATTGTTAATTCTTTGATTGAGCTTTAGGAATATGTTTGGTGATGATGTTTCTATATTTATATTTTATCTGAAGTTATTTATATTTTATAGAAAGATATTAGTTTTCAAATCGAAACTCAAGTAGTATTGATTCAAACATTAATATTAAATTGTATGTATTGTTTAGTTCGGACAAAATACAGAAGTGTAACCAAAACATGGACCTTTATGTTGAGTATAATCATTTGGACTTTGCTACGGTGACATGCATGTCACGGTGACATGCACTTTTCGGTCGACCTCATATAGGATCAGGTCGACCTAATCAGTTGTTTCAGTGTACAAACAGTTTCATGGTGCCTACTTTGGAGATTCATATCTTACAATTGGCTAGATGGAAATTGGAGATTAAAGGCTTGTTTTGAAGCTGAAGTGTTCCTCTACACATTAAAGTACTTGGGAGCTCAATAGAAAGTCCAGAAGACAATTTTTGAACCTGACCAAAAGGCTATGCCAAAACTGGGAAACTGCCTGAAAATGGCTAAGTCTGGCAACGTGTTTGTCAAGCCTACTTTGGAGCTCAATTTGACAAGCATGGATGAGAGTCCAGTCCAGGGGCCTTTACCACGTTAAATTATGTATTTTTTTATACAAAGGCAAGGCATTGAATGAAAGATTGAATATATTTAAGGCTTCAAACAAAAGGCTCGAAGTTGCTACGAAGGCTGTTTTTCTGGCAGCTTGCTTGTGCTCGAAGTCTGCTAGAAAAACAGCCTTCGTAGCAACTTCGACCCTTTTGTTTGAAGCCTTAAAGATATCCAATCTTTCATCCAATTCCTTGAATTTGTATAAAAACATACCTAATTTAACGTGGTAGAGGCTCCTGGACTCGACTCGCATTCATGCTTCTCGAATTCAGCTCAAAAATAGGCTTCACAAACACGTTTCCAGACTTAGCCATTTCTAGGCAGTTTCCCAGTTTTGGCATAGCCTTTTGATGAGGTTCAAAAATGGTCTTCTGGACTTCCTATCGAGCTCTCAATCACTTCAATATGTAGAGGGACACTCCAGCTTCAAAACAAGTCATTAGTCTTCAATTTCCATCTAGCCAATTGTATGATATGAATATCCAAAGTAGGCACCATGAACTGTTTTTACACTGAAACAACATATTAGGTCGACCGGATCCTATATGAGGTCGACCGAATCCTAAATGAGGTCGACCGGATCCTATATGAGGTCGACCGAATTCTATATGAGGTCGACCTAATCCTAACTGAGGTCGACCGGAAAGTGCAAGTCACCGTGACATGCATGTCACCGTAGGCACACCCTAATCATTTTTAATAGCAAAACATTGATTGGAATCTCTCATTTCAAATTTCGTGGTCTGAGAGTGATTCTAGGACGGTCATTTTTGTCATTGCACCCAGTTCATGTTTATATACTTGGTCACTTGAATGAAGAAAGAACATTATAACCAACTAGGCTACATTTTATTTATTGTTACTTCTTTGATTGAGCTCTATGAATATGTTTGGTGATGATGCTTCTATATTTATATTTTATCGTAAGTTATTTATATTTTATAAAAAGATATTAGTTCTGAAATCGGAACTCAAGTAGTATTGATTCAAACATTAATATTAAATTGTATGTATTGTTTAGTTCAGACAAAATACAGAAGTGTAACCAAAACATAGACTTTTGTGAAGTGTATAATCATTTTTTTGTGACAAATCTCCACATAATATAATGATAAAATTGGAAAATGAGAGTCTCATTTTAAATTTTGATTCTAGAAAGCTCTTTTTCGTCATAGTGCCCAATTTATCTTTATATTATGTGTGGATTTGTGATAAAAAAAATTACTATATTTGCCACAAAGATCCATGTTTTGGCTACACATATGTATTTTTTCTAAACTGAACCACACATATAATTTATTATTTAATATTTGAATTAATGTTACTTGAGTTCTGATTTCACAATTAATCACTTTCTATAAGATATAATAATTTAAAGTAAAATACCTTTCGTACTTGTTTGAAGAAGCTCTTCCTATAAGATATATTCAATGTTTTAAGATTTTCTATTTCAAATTTCGTGAAGCGAGAGTGAAAGTTGGAAAAGTATTTTTTTATCACAATTATTATCTACTTCATATGAAAAAGTATCAATATCAAGATTTGAACCATGGTCTATTCAAACAAAAACAATAATTACAACCAATTACACTAAACAAATTTGTTTTATCTTCATAAATTGTAAACAAATTATAATTAACCTTATTATACAATTTTTACTCTTTATAATAATTAATTTAATCTTAATATTTGTGATGTTTGAAATATTTTATGTATGATTTAGATGTATAATTATTATTTGTAATATCAGTTGTAGTTTATTCAAATGTAGTATTTCATCAGGTAGTCAAAATCGAATACTAGGTGCATTTATGACTGTTTTTATTTTGGTGTTGTGAATAGGTAGAAACTTAATTATTAAAATGGATATAACTATACCTAGACACATGGTAGAGCTACCACGACACAGTTAGAGCATACAATGAAGATAATGTATATGGATCGGCCATGTACAAGCATGTATATGCTTCATGGGTCGTACCAGACTTAAATTTCAATGGTTCGAGCACAAGTGCGAGCACCACAGAGTCTATGTTGGTGAATTCATGTTTTATAGAGAAATGCGTCATTTGATAAAAATAAAACAAAATATTCTAAAAATAACATATATGGTTTAATTATGAGAAGCAACTCTAATATTCAACTATATGGTTTAATTAAGTAATTAATGATAATTAGTTATATTTTTTCGTCATAGTGCCCAATTTATCTTTATATTATGTGTGGATTTGTGATAAAAAAAATTACTATATTTGCCACAAAGATCCATGTTTTGGCTACACATATGTATTTTTTCTAAACTGAACCACACATATAATTTATTATTTAATATTTGAATTAATGTTACTTGAGTTCCGATTTCACAATTAATCACTTTCTATAAGATATAATAATTTAAGGTAAAATACCTTTCGTACTTGTTTGAAGAAGCTCTTCCTATAAGATATATTCAATGTTTTAAGATTTTCTATTTCAAATTTCGTGAAGCGAGAGTGAAAGTTGGAAAAGTATTTTTTTTATCACAATTATTATCTACTTCATATGAAAAAGTATCAATATCAAGATTTGAACCATGATCTATTCAAACAAAAACAATAATTACAACCAATTACACTAAACAAATTTGTTTTATCTTCATAAATTGTAAACAAATTATAATTAACCTTATTATACAATTTTTACTCTTTATAATAATTAATTTAATCTTAATATTTGTGATGTTTGAAATATTTTATGTATGATTTAGATGTATAATTATTATTTGTAATATCAGTTGTAGTTTATTCAAATGTAGTATTTCATCAGGTAGTCAAAATCGAATACTAGGTGCATTTATGACTGTTTTTATTTTGGTGTTGTGAATAGGTAGAAACTTAATTATTAAAATGGATATAACTATACCTAGACACATGGTAGAGCTAGCACGACACAGTTAGAGCATACAATGAAGATAATGTATATGGATCGGCCATGTACAAGCATGGATATGCTTCATGGGTCGTACCAGACTTAAATTTCAATGGTTCGAGCACAAGTGCGAGCACCACGGAGTCTATGTTGGTGAATTCATGTTTTATAGAGAAATGCGTCATTTGATAAAAATAAAACAAAATATTCTAAAAATAACATATATGGTTTAATTATGAGAAGCAACTCTAATATTCAACTATATGGTTTAATTAAGTAATTAATGATAATTAGTTATATTTTTTTCATTCAATAATTATATGTAATGCTTATATTATATTTTTCCTCTTTTCATGGAGGTCTAAACACATTATGCATAGTTGAATCACTTTCAAAAATATTATGTGCATAACTAAGGTAGAAAACAATCATTTTATACATTTCAAATCATCTATTATATCCATTATTATATATAATATTTCTGACAAAATCCTTCCGGTCATCGGACCGGGCCCTGTGCTAGTATTTTTAAAGTACAGTGATGATATGATCGATAACTTAATTAATAATAAAATAGTTTTCGTCCAAATATATGCAACAAAAAACCTATATTATACATTTTATAGATATATAAAAATAACTATCTTCGTCAATTAATATAAACATGAATTACATAATTTCTTCAAACATTTTTTTTTACTAATGTTTTCGAAATCTTAGTTTATCGTACATACCAATTGTCAAAGTTACTTCATCACAAACAATCATGAAAAAAAACAAAATCAAAACGAAGGTATAAGTGAGTAAGAATTGGCGACAGTACTAATATATTAGTGGACACGGACAAATGTCGTACTCTGCAAATAGAAACATGTGTAGTTCATTCATACGTAGGTCTGGAAATTTGGTATCGGTATTTGAGATATACCGAATATAGTGTCGAATTTATCACTATTTGGTATTACCGAATATCAACTTATTTTTTATGGATTGGGATTCATTTTGGAGTGCTTTTCAGTATTCGGAATTACGATATTGGCATCGGTATATACCGAAATACCCAAAAATTAAAAATTAATGAAATATAACACACAACCTTTATTCATTCTTCACTCTTTCACAACTTAGAAGCTCTCATCCATTCGGCGCGATTGACTGTTAATTGCTTTATTGTCAAGCGAATCACAACTTATTTTGAGAATTTATTTGACAAAGAGTTGTATTGTGGAAACTTGTTTTAATAACTCTTGTATTTTGGAGTTTTTTCCAATGCGGTAATTTCCTAATTGGTAGGCGCAAGCCACTATTTATTATTCGCAACTGCAACTCCATTTAGGTGTCAATCTGGCGGGTTCGGGCTGGGTTCAATCTGGTTCGGGTGCAAATGGATTGCGGGTTAGTCGGGTTGTGGGTTCATCCGGTTCGAATTCAAACGGATTGCGGGTTCATCGGGTTCGGGTTCAATCGGGTTGTGGGTTCATCGAGTTTTGGGTCGGGCGGGCTGTTGGCGGATCGGTTTGCGGGTTGTTCAGGTCAGCGCATCGAGTAACTTACTCATTACTCGTTACCAACTTACATATTTTATTACACTAATTTAAAATATTTTTCTCAACTTTTTAATCAATTTCTTTCTACCTCGTATATATATATATATACTTAATTAAAAAAACTAGTCAAAATGTTGAATAAATTTGTATGGCTTGCAAACTTGTTATATAATTAATCGTAATTGGTAAAGTACACTAGCTAATAGTAATGGTGATATCAACATTCGCAACCAAAAGACACCATTAATTGTTTATTTGATATTTTAGTATTATTTCTGTAGTAATTGGATTAAAGTATCTCGTTTAGTATAACCATGCAAATATGGTATTTGGCAAAAGCATAGTGATAAAAGGAGTTGTTTCGAAATAACTCATTGCCCAAATAACTTCAATAAACTGTTGTCAAACAAGTTATTTGTAAAATTGTTCGAATTATCCTAAAAATTGAACCATTAAAGATTAACTATCAAATTTAGTAAAAATTTTGTGACTTCAATAATAACTTACTCAATAACATATATCCTATACACTTAGCCTTTCACTCAATCGACAATATTAAATTAGTGTATGTTGTTGATCGTATACTCTAAACCATCAATACATTATACACTAACCACATACCCTATACCCTAACCATATATCTTTTCGAGTTGTGATTTTGCTAGTATAGTTAATTTAAATGTGAAATTCATATTGTTATGTTCAAAATAAAGATGAACAAGTGATATTTCCTAATTGATATACCCTAACCATATATCATATACTCTACACTGTATATCTTGTACCCTAACCCTGTACCATAAACATAAATTAAAAAGGGATCTCCCGCCGTTAAAGACTTCAAATGACTTCAAGTGAACATATGTTAATAAAAAACTTAGAACCGTAAAAATCATTAATACCTTATACCCTAACCATATACACCCTAAATCGTATGTACCTTAACAATCGTATGGCTGAGTTATTGCAATCGTATGACTTAACATGCTATATATTAGCCTTCAAAGCATATAAAAATATATTTAACTAGTCATGCCCTCCATTAAAAATATTAATGATTCATATTTCAAAGGCTAAAATTTTGAAAAACAAAAAAGTTGAAAACACCACATTTATTTCCTTTTTTTTCACAAAAAAAATTTAGAATACTAAAATTTCTCTCCTTTCTCTTTCCGTAAATTAAAAACACTCAATTTTCCCTCTTCTTTCTCTTCTATAAAATTGAAAGAACCAAATTTCCCTACCTTTCTTTTTCATAAAATTGAAGAATCAAAATTTTCTCTTTCTTCTTTCCTTACACAAAAAGTTGAAAACTCAAAATTTCCCTCTTATTTCTCTTTCATAATAAAAAAAAAAACTCAAAATCGGGTTCGGGTCAGTCGGGTTGCGGGTCGGTCGAGTTACGGATTGTTGACTTTTAGTCAATTCGAGTTGTCGGCAGGTTACGAGCGGGTTAATCGGGTCGGGTTATGTTTTGACACCTATAAACTCTAGATGAATTTTACAATGCTATATAGTATTGGTGCTATAGGTTTTTGTCTTCATTGTACAATTTAAAATTGTACATTTAACGTTATGGTACAACTTCAGATTGTACCTATACTTTTTGTACAAATTGTCTTATGGTACAAGTTGAACTTGTACCTTTATGTCATGGTACAACTTCAAATTGTGAAGTTGTACCATAACATAATAATACAAATTCCTTTATGATACAACCTGAACTTATACATTTAACGTTATGGTACAACTTCAAGTTGTAAACACCAATACTTTATAGTATAGTAGAAGTGCTCATAAAATCCATGCTTACAAAATTATTAGTGCAAAAACACACAAAGGACAGTACTCTACTCAACGTCACTACAGAACAAAGGTAACGAGAGAAAGGAAGATGCAGGGGACGAGAGAAAGGAAAATCCATTTCTCTCCTTTCTCTTTCCGTATATACCCTTATGCAGCTTTGGTTTTGGAAGCAGCTTCCTCTGCAGCTGCACGTCGAGCTCGCACATAAGCAATATGCTTCTCCCTCGGCGGCAGGCATCCCGCCACCACTTCATTCCCTTGCAGCTTCTCCATCCATTCGAACAGAACAGGGTACTTCTCCTCCGTCATCAACTCTGCCTCTTTCACTTCTTGCAGCACTCGCAGGAACTGCAGGATGAAGAAGGCCGCAATATCCACGAACCCGAATCTCTCCCCTCCGAAATACTCCTTACCTTTCAATTCCCCCTCCAGAAACTTGAGCTGCTGGGAGAATTCCTCGATGGCGTCCTCTTGCTCTTTGCCCTTGTCATTGTAAGCCTTGAAGGCCGTCCACAAGACCTGAAAAAAGCATTTTTTTTGCAATTGAAATACCGACCCTCTTCACATAACATTCTGCACCACAATGGCAGAAGATGAAAATGGTGCTCAAAATCGTTAATTACCTTTTCGTCTATGAACTTGGCCCAGAAACGAGCTACGGCTCTGGCATAGGGATCTTTGGGGAGAAGAGGGTTCTGGTGCTGCCATGTCTCGTCGATGTATTCCATGATGACGAGGGACTCCGAAATCGGGTTCCCCTTGTGGATGAGGACGGGGATCTTCCTGTGAACTGGGTTGGACTGAAGGAGGAGCTGGCTCTTGTTGGAGAGGTCTTCTTCCAAGTATTCGAACTGCAGGCCTTTCAGTTTCAGGGCTAATTCGATTCTGTGGCTGAAGGGACTGGCCCATGTTCCCAGTAGCTTGATTTCTTTCGCCATTTTTTTTTTTTTTGAGATGAGTGGGGTTTTAGTTTACACTAGTTGTTTTCGTTATTTTGTTTGGTGTGGCGAGGTGGATGTCATATTTATACACACCTGCGGAAGAATCTTGGAGCTTTGGACGGGATTCGTCATGGATGACTAACATCTCAACAACACCATGTCATGGCTGACATCAGTTACATGAAGACTGAAGGGCATATCTCGGAGTTAGTGGGCACTATCTGGATTCGTCTCCCTAATTCTTGTAAACATTAGTAGTTTCTTCCTAGAAAGCTCGACCTTTTTGACATTTCAATCTGTGGATTGTTAGTGAAGAAGAATTATATTTTAACTGTGAGCTATAAGATAATATGTAGCTTGACTTTATTTTTTTAAAAAAAATTATATCCATATTGTGATGTGTTTTACTAGCTTTATAATATTATATTGCACGGTAGAAGAAAACAACTTTTGTACCTTCTTATACAACGATGATATAGGTTTGTACCACCATAATTGCTTGACCATGAACAATGAAAGGTCCAAAATTTGATTACCCAATAAATACCAACATTGCTATTATTTTGCAATCACAAATAATATAAATTTTCTGTGCAAAAATTCTAGAAATTGGAATTAGCATAGAGATACAAGAAAAGTAAAAAGATTTGAATATCATTAAATTTGCCCATTAGATGGATTCAAAGATTAAGATTTTGAATATGCAAAATTTATACGGATCAAATTATACATGCACTTAGCTGCTCAGGATACATGTCCATCATATGCACAAAGCTATGCATAAATTCATCTGAGTTTTTGGATAAAATCTAATTCTAATGATACCAAGTGACATCCTTCAACTATTATTGTTAATTGGATTTATTAAAACTATTATTCCTTTATAAAATATATACAGAGAGTTATGAGGTCCTTCAACAACGAGGGGCGGTGGCGCAGTTGGTTAGCGCGTAGGTCTCATAGTTTAAGAGTGATCCTGAGGTCGAGAGTTCGAGCCTCTCTCGCCCCAACCATTTGTTTTAGCATGCACTTTTTTATACAGAAATGATTTTTTTTATACAGAAATGATTGCACTGCACTTTCTTATACAGAAATGACTAATGGACATTGAAGATAGCGGTCAGTTACAGTTATTTTGCACTGCACTTTCTTATACAGAATGACTAATGGTATAAGAAATGACTAATGGACATTGAAAATAGTTGTCAGTTACATGCGCACATTGCCACTGTGCACTTTCTTTTTCAAAAATGACTAATGGACATTGCCACTGGTTAACATTAATCCACCCAAAAATCATTTTGCTGACATCTTGATTCTGTATTTCATTTGCATAAACAAACTACGACAGTTGTTATATACCATAATGGAATTCACTACATCTTTTGAAATAAACTTTTTGTAATCGTCTTTTCTTGCTACAAGTTTTTACCTCTTCTTGGTGAGTGACTTTTACCAGAGAAGTAACGACTAACGATAGACCCATTACCATGGTGGAAAGAGATGTTTGCCACAAATAGTACAAGGGTGGGAAGCTAAGGTCACTTGAGGCTGTCAAGTTCAGTGTCCCGTACTCTGATATACCGGGGAAAATAACATCAGCAGCCTGATCCTCCAACTCGTCGGAGTTCGTATGGCCGAGGCGGACGAAACTGATCCCCGCCACGGGAAAATACAAGGGTGAACCATTATTTGGTACAATACTATACATCCCTTCTCGAGGAATAGCAGCACTACAGTTGGGGTCGATCTCGCTGGAAGAAATTCAGGGCCGACGTGAGAGACAGGGCATAATTTTTGTTAGGAGGATTCCGAGTTCACGGAAGATCTGACCGGCTGTCTATAGCCAAATGGGATGCCGGAGGACCTGCTGTTGCCATTGCGGCAGCCTCCAGAAAGAGTTAGTTGTCTGACATATACATAGATAGCAGCAGCGGAATAGGCTGGAGAAAACGAGTCTCAACTCTCGGCCCAACCAGCTTTGCTACTCGACAAACCACAAATCAAAATCACCACGGAAAGGTAATCATCCATTACTAGGGTTCAACCATTTAGCACAAAGTAACAAATAAAGGGCTGATTTGCAGGGTGCTGTCAGCCAACAAGTATTATTGAGCTTCAAACAACAAAAGCAAGCAGGAGTAGACAAACAAAGTGTCCGAATTGCAGGGTGACTGGCACGGATCCATCCCATTGGAGCGAGCAAACAACATTACATAAACAAAGCAGTCACATACAGACCATCTCTTTGCTAATTAGTTCGGAATCAAAACTTTTATGGAAAACCCTAATTGAAACTCAAACGAAAAGTCGATTTCGACAAATAGGGAGAGCGAAAACCTAACAGGCGAGGCGAGGCGAGGCGAGGAAGCTTGGGATGGGATGATCCATAAGATGCGAAGAGGGTATCAAAGATCAAACAGGGCTGAGGAGCTGGTAGAGCTGCGGCTTGGGATCGGAGTTCATGCCGATCACGATGATGAGAGGGATGAAGCCATAGTGAGCGATGACTTTGGCCTTGTGCAGGCTCCAATCCGTCCACTCCTTCAAGCACTCCGTCCTTGATTTCCCCTCTCCGCCTCGCCCTCCCTTGCCGCTCTTCTTCCCCTTGCCGCCAACCTTCAGAGCAACCCTAGACGCCATTCCTTCTGTCTTTCTGTTTTCTGCGCTGCTTGGCTTTCTGACGGAGTTCGGCCGAGTTTGGGCTTCTTACCGTCTGACTTTATACTACATCGAAATCGAAATCTTCTAGAGCTTGCTAGTCGGCAAAATCACGTTGCCAATTCGGCTTTCAGGGTTCACCTACTTGATGGGCCAGGCTCATTTTTCCAATGGGCTCTCCAGGCATGTTATTGTTTGGGGTTGGGGGAGAGTTCAAGTAGTAGTTATATAATTAGGGATGGGAATTTGAACCCATCCTATCGGGTTTTATCCGACCTAATTCGCGATGGGGCGGGTATTACTCATTTGTATTTGTATGGGTCGAGTCATGGGTATCTACTTCCATCGCACCTTGTCCTGTTTTGGCCCATTTTATGTTTCAATTTCTTACAATATCCATTTATTTTTCTCCTATTTTGACTTTTCTGCATATAAAAAAAATTTGGTGGGGCGGGTTTGGGTATGGGGTCGTGGAGTCCAAAACCATACCCGCTGGTTTTACCCATACCTAGTCAACGCGGGGGATGCCCGCTCCATACCTATTCAAATTTTTTGCGGGCTTTACCATACCCATTCAAAACATGGATTCCCAGCATTAACTGGATCAGAGGTGGTCGAATACTCGCGGCCATGAGTTTGGCCGTCATCCCTGCATGTGATCTAACAATTGTGAATTATATAATTCTACTGTTTAGTAATTTTTTAAGGGCAAATACAATATATTAGCCATAACTATTAAGCAGCGGGAAATTATAGCCACAACTATCGAGTTATTAGCCAATCGTTAAGTTTTCGTTAACACTTCTGTTAGTAATGATGACTAAGCTTTTACGATGCTGAGCTGGCTCCCACGTGGCAGTCATCATATCATATTTTTTACGATGCTGACATGGCCTTCTACGTTAAAAATTTGAAAACAGTAACGGGCTTTTAGCCAAATCTTGACCCACAACAATAGTTATGGCTAATAATTTGTATTCGATAGTTGTGACTATAATTCTCCGCTACTTAATAGTTATGGCTAATATATTGTATTTATATTTTTTAATACTTATACATTGTAATGAGTCGTTTTTAAATTATGCTCGACCGACGGCTTATGGTGTCATCGTCGTGTTGTGGTCGTTAATAATTATGAATAATTATGTGACAGGACAAACTTATATAATCGTTTATGCTACTTCAATTGAAGTTGAGAAGTGAAATCTCCTAAATTAGCCTTGGATATTGGATCTGAGTGTTTCGTTCTCTCGGATTGACAAACTATTCGTAAGCTTTGAGAGGCTCAATGTCAGAAAACGAGCTGAATTGCTCGTTTTTCAGTTAAATCTTCATTTACGGACAGTGGCAGAACAAAAAATCTAAACGAAAAGACCTAAAAATTATTGGAAAACATCTTAATATACACCTGTTCTTATAAAAAATTTCAAAATACATAAGTTATAAAAAAATTCTCGAAGTACACATGTTTATCCATCACCGTCGTGGTCAAAGACAGTGAAAATAATCACCGCCGAAGACAATAACGGTGGATGCATCACCGTTTTAAAAAAAATGGTGAATGCATCACCCCTTTAAAAAAAATGGTGAATGCATTACCGCTTAAAAAAAACGGTTAATGCATCACCGCTTTGGATGACAACGGCATACCAATCATCGCGGTAAATTCAAAAAGTGAATACATCACCGTGCTGGACGGTGATTGTATCACCGTAGTTGAGGAAAGCAGTGATATTTTACCACGTTTTTCAAGCCTTGGTAGGTGAAAATTAGGTCACAGCAACCTAACATTCACTGCATTCTACTACTACGGTGAATGTATTCTCCGCGTTGGTCTCCAGCGGTGATTGTTGATCTAGTTTTCATATAAATAATCCATCCCTCACCTAGCTGCCTAAAAAATCTGCCGCATTCCACTCAAATTTTTGCAAAAAATCTCCTTCTCAGCCTATTTCCAGCAACTACAGTTAGAGAAACTCAAAATTTTCGGTATGATATAATTCTGTATTGTTTAGATTTTGATGTGTCAATAATTAGATGTATGTATTTAATGAATTGCTGATAGTGTCAGTTTAGTTATATTAGAGATATTTAGATTAATTATGGTATGATTTATGTTAGTTAGTTATGAATTTAGATGAATTTGTTTAGTGTACTCATGTTATTGTAAGCTAGTGGTTATGATTTTGAATGATATTATTTTTCATAGCCCTAATTATACTATACTAATTTTATTCCTTTTAAACTAATAGTTATTTATTATAAATTGCAGACATGTGTAAATTCAAGAACTTTCATCTTCTTATTCGATGGAATGGTCGGGTGGCAAACTCTGACATTGGTATCAATGATGAAGACGATGAATCCACAATGTTGAAAATTGAGTAGAGATTCACGTGGCAAGAACTTCGTGACATTTGTGCAGACAAGATTTGTATGGGCGGACATAAGAGACCTGGAAAAATTACTTACTAGTATCCAAACATGAGTACTGGCGGGGTTATGTACAAGAAGTTGTCATAAAATGATGATGACGCGGTGACCATCATGTAACAGTTCCTAGCTGACAACAAGATGTGACTTGCAGAGGTCTATGTTGAGACCTAGGTGGTCGATAAAAATCATTCTCGCCAGTATTCGTATAATGATGGTTTTGCAGGTTGGTACAGGTGGGATGGTAGTTCAAGAAACTACGGAGGAGGTAGTTATGCAGGAGGGGTGTCATGGGAAGAATACCTGCAACGTGCGGAGCCTGCCCCATTTGTTGAGCCCGAGGGCTATCAATGGCCTGCTTGGGGCCCAGAGTGGGCTGATATTGAGAACACCATTCGATCTGTGCGTACTTCGCATGAGCAAGAAGATGATGTTGGTGATACAGGTCATGATAATCCTCCTGACCCGAGCTATCCATTCGTCGCCAGCGATAGTGAAAGTCAGGAAGATTTGAAATCAGTCAGTGAGGAGGATGATACAGACGATATCAACGCACAATGACGTGGCATTCCGTGAGCCACCAACGCCAAACTACACAAAGGTTCCATCTCAATTTTTATATAGTCAGAACGATGCCCCTGACTTTCACCCTATGCCAGTGTACAATTCGACGGCCAATTTGGAGGTGGATATAATGTTCACTTTGAAAGACACTGTTCAAGATGCTTTTAGCGAACAAGCCATGAGCGCAATTTTGAGTGGAAGGTAAAATATTTTGACGACAAACAACTACATGTCATATGCATGAATGTTGGAGAGTGGTATGTGGTAAATAAGTCCATCGCACCAAGCATTCTTCCACGACGCGCCCACCTTGTCTCACCCAACGATGACCGAGTATCTCGGCCGGCTGAATAGGAACATCGCCATCATCTGACACTGGCGGAACCTCAATTGACGCAAAAGGTGGCACACCCCGATATGGTCGTAACAAAGAAACATGGAAAATATGGTGGATCTTCACTCCTTCCGGGAACTGCAAGCGATAGGCAACCGCGCCAATCTTAGCGGCAATGGGATACGGGCCGAAGTAACGGGCAGCTAGCTTTTCGGAAGCTCGCCGAAACACGGAGTGCTGGCAATATGGCTGGAGACGGAGAAGAACCAAGTCGCCCACATCAAACTGCATATCCCGCCGCTTCAAATCAGCTCATTGCTTCATGTATTCCTTGGCAGCTGCGAGAGTCTTTTTGAGTTCACGTAGCTCGGCGTCGTGCTCGCCCAACAATTGGTCCACAGCCACCACTGAACTAGAATCACCTGCATATGGAATAATACTAGGCGGGTCTCTCCCATACAAAGCTTTGAACGGAGTCATGCCAATAGTTCGATGAAAGGAAGTATTATACCAGAACTTCGCCCAGGGCAGGAACATGTGCCAACGTCGCGGTTGCTGGTGTGCAAAGCACCGTAGATACTGTTCAATGCAACGATTAACAACTTCCGTCTGACCATATGACTGTGGATGGTAAGCAGAGCTCTTGTTGATCTTAGTCCTCGTGCGACTAAAGAACTCCTTCCAGAACAGGCTAACAAAGACGGCGTCCCGTTCGCTGACGATAGAGGACGGAATCCCATGATGACGCACCACCCCTTCGATGAACTCGTCAAAGACCTTACGAGATGTATACGGATGAGCCAAGGACATAAAATGGGAATATTTAGTCAGCCTGTCAACCACCACGAACAATATCGAACGCCCTCCCGATACCAGTAATCCTTCAACGAAGTCCATCGATATGTCTTCCCAAACCTGACATGGGATCGGAAGTGGTTGTCGAAGGCAAGCCAGTGATGACGAGTCTGACTTCACCCGCTGACAAACATCGCAGGAGGCAACATAATCTCGTACAGCCTTGCTCATCTGTGGCCAATAAAAATGGCCCGATAATCTCGCTAGCATCCTCTACGCGCCCGAGTGACCACCCATGGGCGTATCGTGGAACTCCTAAATCACCGTCATCACCCAGTTGGTAAGCAGGGGAAGAACCACCCGACCCTTATAGAAAACCAAGCCTTGACGATATGTGTAGTTGTCGGGTTCCACTAACAAGGCCTTGTCCCAGAGTTCGCAAAGATAGGGGTTGGTTTCTAGTGCCGCACGCAGCTCGTCCCATAATGAAGTGAACGGCTAGGAGATGCCATCCAGCTATGGTCCTCCTGAATGCCGAGAAAGGGCATCTGCCGCCCGATTGCTTGGCCCAGTCTTGTAATATATCTCATAGTCGAACCCCAGTAGCTTGCTTATCCATTTGTGTTGGTCCGGAGTTACGATGTGTTGTTCCAATAGGTACTTTAGGCTTCTCTGATCGGTATAAATATGGAATTTATGGCCAAGTAAGTACGGTCGCCACATCTCACCTGCGGTGGTGATGGCCAGCATTTCTTTCCGATAAGTGGACCAAGCTGCTTTAGCTGGGCCGAGCACCTTACTCATGTAGGAAATTGGGCGCCCTT
This sequence comes from Linum tenue, assembly GCA_946122785.1. Classification (NCBI taxonomy): domain Eukaryota; kingdom Viridiplantae; phylum Streptophyta; class Magnoliopsida; order Malpighiales; family Linaceae; genus Linum; species Linum tenue. The sequence goes on along the minus strand of CAMGYJ010000009.1, from coordinate 43,501,100 downwards.
GCTGCGAGAGAACTGCACCAATTCTCTTTCCTGACGCGTCGGCTTCGATGACAAAAGGAAGCTGAAAGTTTGGCATGGCCAGGGTCGGTGTTGTCACCATTGCGCGCTTGAGCTCTATAAAGGCATGCTCGGCCGCCTCACTCCATTGATACCCTCCTTTCTTGAGCAAATCGGTTAATGGCCTGGCGATGGCTCCATAATTACGGACAAACTTCCGGTAGTTGCCCGTCAATCCGAGAAATCCCCTAAGCTCCGTCCCGTTCTTTGGCCTTGGCCATTCTGACATGGCTCGAATCTTGCCCGGATCCGCCATAACCCCTGCACCAGAGATAATATGCCCCAAGTATTCTATTTCTTGCAATCCAAATGCGCATTTAGAGAATTTGATATAATAACGATTGTGACGAAGCTTCTCAAGGGTGTGCCGCACATGAATGAGATGGTCAGCCCATGTTGTGCTATAAATAAGTATAGCATTGAAGAAAACCTAGACGTACCATCGTAGGCCTTCCGGGAATAAATCGTTCATTTCTGCCTGAAATGTTGCGGGCGTTTTATATAAACCGAATGGCATCACCAAATATTCGTAATGCCCATTATGAGTACGAAATGTTGTCTTGGGCACATCCTCTTCGGCCATTCGAATATGAGGATAACCTGCCCGTAGATCCAACCTAGTGAAGTACTTTGCCCCGTGTAATTCATCGAGCATGTCATCGACTGTGGGAATGGGGTAGCGGTCCTTGATAGTGGGGTCATTCAGGGCGCGATAATCCGTACAAAAATGCCATGTACCGTCTTTCTTTTTAACCAAGAGTACCGGAGACGAGAATGGGAGGAGCTCGGCCGAATTACACCAACGTCCAACATGGCCCGCTCCTTCTTTCAGTTTGATGTGGTGATCGACGTCGCGCGTCGGAGGCAGCTCCGTGGGTTCCTCGAAGATCGCCTCGAACTCTCGTACTAGCTGCCGCATCTCAAGAGCCTGCGGCTCAACATCCTCAGCCCTCACCGGTACACAAAGTGCCCAAATTACTCCTTCCTCCATGCAAATCTCCTCATAACTAGCATGCCGACGCTCGGACGCTACCCCTCGCAGCTCGTACTCCTTATCCCGGCATTTAAACTTCATAGTTAACGCCTTCCAGTCACATAAAACCGGCCACAACTCCTCTAGCCACTGCACACCAAGCACCATATCTAGTCCCTTGATTGGCAAAACAAATAGGGAGAGTGCTAATTCTGATCCTTGGATTCGCACTGGAACCGCGGAGCACTTCATTGTACACCGCAATCGCTCGCCATTGGCGATCCGTACGACGGACGGTTTCGTTGGTTCGAGCGCCAGCTTCATCTCCTCCGCCTTGCTCTCGGAAATAAAATTATGCGTCGACCCACTATCAACAAATAATACTGCCGAAAATCCCTTGACATGTGCATGGAATCGCATGGTTTTGGGCCCGGTCACTCCCGCCGCCGTATTGACGGATATCTCTGCCTCTAGGTTTGCCTTGTCTTCGTTGGCGCCAACGCAGGCTACGTCGCCGTCGCTCCGCTGACTTCCCGCCATGGGTTCGCGGTCGAGGTTGGGTTTCAACCCTTGCAGTAGGTGCTCAATCATGTCACAAAGGGTCTCGGTTCGTTTGCCGGACGCTAGCGCCTGCACGCGAGTCTCAAGGGCACGTTGGTATAGTTCTTGGATCGCGGCTCGGTCCAGGACCATGGCTCTGATACCAATTGATTAACTTGTGGCTCACGAGTGGGAGTTGTTCTGCTAGGAGCAGAGAGCCTTTAGGGTTTGATTTGGGTAAAAGTTGCCTTTCATAATGATATTAGGGTCTTAAATAGTGTTTACAAGCCAACAGCCTTCTCCTACTATGAATACGTAAATAGCAATTACATAACACTCAAATATACTTTGGGTTTGGTCTTGATACCCTAGTGGATCGACGAGGTGGGTCTTCGTCGTGCATGGGCTGCGGGCACTACAACAAATTAGGTCAATTATGACGCAAGGACTTTGTCACAATACATTATGAATTTGTCATATTACATCCATTGTGACAAATATCATTCGTCATTAACGTTGTCGTAATATCGCCGTCGTCGTTGACTTAATGTGACAAAAATTTTAGATGTTCGTCATACTAGATCTACCAATAATGTGACCTTTATAAATTGTCATAAACATGTCACTAATATGACAAAATGATTTGTCGTATTAAGCTGACACAATTGTCATTCTACAACGGTGTTTGTCACGAGATGTCAAGTTTTATCTAACTTAATGTGACAAACACCGTGAAGTATGATAATTACATTTTGTCATACTCGACTGTTGTCACAATTGATATTCGTTCTGTTATTGGATTATGACAAATTTTACTTTGTCATGCCTATAGAATTACGACCATCATCTTTTGTCATGGAAGGTTTACGAGTCATTATTGCAATTTCTGACAATTGATAAATTTGTCATAAATTCCATAATAAATGACGACTTTTGTTTTGTCCGATTATATTACTTGGATATTATGACAACATGTCTGTGTCATTTTTGTTTTGTATTATGACAAATGTGTTGTCAAAATATACCATGAATGACACACAAATTGACAGAATTGAACCCTGTGTTCATAGTCATAACTAGAGAATCCAACCACATTAAATAAAAATAATCCCTCAATCCAAATCCAAACATTCAATTTAGTACCATCTTGATTTCAACATAGTCTTCCAACGAAATCCAGAAAAAGGCTTCCGAACAAGTTTAGCGTTGGTTCACCATAAAGGAGAACATCCTACGACAAAATGGACAGCTCATACTTCTAATTTTTAACATCTTCCCTTGCCATCTAATCCTTGCTCCTAATAATCTTCAACATCTGTAAGAAAACAATGAAAAATAATATAGTTTGTCACTTACTCACATCCATGTTCAAGTGACAATTAATCTAAATAGTTGTTGTCCCAACACACAACTCAACTTGAGAACGAGACATATATAAATTCAGCTCCTTTAAGAACAATGGACTATGAATATAGATAGTTACCTTTGACTGAAGGAATCCATGGTCATTTCCGATTTAGTGTTGCAGCAAATGACTCCATCTGCTGCTGAAGTTTCTCTTGTGATTCTCGTAGCTGCTGAACTTCCGCACCTTGCATTTGTAACTTCTCCTCCTGAAGTTGTATTTTCTCATCCTGAATTTGTATCTTCTCCTCTTGGGATTGTATCTTGGCCTCAAATTCCTTTGTTCTTCTCTCAGATTCAGCTCTTTCCTCTTGCAATTCTGCTTCCAGTTGTATCTCTCTTGTCGAACGAACTGTTTCCTTTGGTCCATACTTGACCTTTTTCTTCAGCACCATCTCAACAATCACACGACCAGATAAGGACTTCCCATCTTCTTTTGCTTGGGTATGAATGGCTATCATCTCCTCCTATATACACAACATGTTTTTATCTAGGTAAGTGGCTTGGTAGCACCTCGAACTATAAATAAAGTGAATTTTTTTTTTCAAATGATATGAAATGCTTACATAGTTTTTCTTAGGTTCCTCGCTCACCCAGCTTCCATCATTTCTCTTATGGGTATTTGCATAGAGTGAAATATCTTTGGGCTCCTCCTCCATTTCATCAACTTGTTCATCTCCAACCTCCATGTTTGATTGCTCAGTCGACTGCTTCTTCTTCTCCTAGATCAAGTTTGATAATACATTTGCAGGAAGGTGAAAGAAAGAAGGTTGTACATAACCAAACACAAACCAACCACTCTTATTCTCTAATTCACTAGTTCTGCAGCCTAGCTACACTCACCCTAAATAACTATCAATTTTTGCATTGTTGAATGAGAAAGCTTGCCATCTCATACATTCTTTGATCATGAGATTTAGCTCTAGTGGTATGAGCATACTGTTGCTTACCCTTGTTAATTTTATTTTGTTTAGATCGATTCTGCAAAGGGAAAAATCATTAACCCACAGGAGTTACAAATTTTAAGTGAGCATGAATCAGAATGACATTTACCTTAAATCGATCACTCTCAAAGTGATCACACAATAGCTGCCAATCATCCAGCTTCACACCTTCGGGGGGGGGGGGGGGGGGGGGGGGTTCGAGCGAGCTGTCGAAGGATCTTTGTTGTAATGCTTATTACAATGGTGCTTATAATTGAGGAACCGCTTTTGCATTCTAGAACTGAGAATCTTTTTTATAGCTACATCATTTGAATTTATATCAAACTCAGTCTGCATAAAAACAATACAAATATAGAAAAGAAGACGTTGTAAGTCAGCACAACCCATATATTTACCTATTAAAAATAGAATAGTGGAAGTTTTCAATGCAAATACTATTAGCAGCAAGCATAAACATCAAGAATACCTCCAATTTTGCAAACAGTGGTTGCTTTTCAGCTTCAGTCAATTCTGACCAATAGTACTTCCTTAATGGGGCCGTGAGACGTGTAATGACTCCTATCTCCGTCTTCAATAAATTCACATTAGGGCCAGCAAAGGACTGCCCATTTTCTGGGACAAAGATTCCACCAATCTTTGTACCATCTTGTACTCGTTTCATGACCTCATATCCTTTGGTTATCCCCCGCTTTTTATTCTGTGATTGGCCTGATCATCATAAACAAATATTTTCTTTATATTAAAATATGAGATGCGACTGAATTACCTACTACCTACTTAATCAGTTAATCTAGGTTCAACATTAATCCAGGCAGCCCATTGCATAACAAAACAAGCAAAAGAGAGAAGGCAGAAACTAAATTGATAAGATATTGGTAAAAATCAAAACACAACCTTCAGTAGTTGGTGCATCAGATTCTTGAGTGGATCCAGCAGAATTCCCTGCGAGCACCTCATGCTCCACTGTATTTCGATTGCCACCCTGCACGTCATTCTCCATTGTATTTTGATTCCCAGCCTGCACCTCATTCTCCACTGTATTTTGAGTGGAGCTGTCAGAATTCCCATTCTGCGAAATGGTGCCAGTTTCTGTTTCTGGATGTGCTCTTGTTACTCGATAATAAGCTCCCAAAGGTTGTTCATTGCCCTTTCGCTTCCTAGGAGGCATAGCTGCAAAAGTTTCCATCAAGACAAACCAAATGAAGAAGCTATATGTGATAAGATAAATGTTCAAGAATATATATAACAAAATTGTTCGTATGTAATAAGAAAACTTTAATAAGAATGTATATGTGATTCAAAAAGTCTGTCCATATAAAATAAAATGCTATAATCTATTAGCTACTTGTCATCTTCCTCGTCACTATCATATAAATCGAATGATATTTGATTTTCAATCTCATTAGAGTTGTCATCAAAGTCATGCAGAGTGTCATCCTCTTCCTCATCACTGCTGGATTCCTCTCGTTGAGCTACTTCATCTATTTTTCGAATGACATTTTCACTAACACAAACTCACTTTGTTTAATAGAAAAATCAACACAATGACCCTAAAACAAAGATTCCACCAATCTAAACCCATACACACATACATAGAAGCACTTACGGCTCGAAGGGAATTCACACAACCAAGAAAGCACAAGCATGCGAGAACAAAATCATAACCAGCCTTGCCTCTTGAAAAGCAAACTCATGTACAAGGAGGATGATGATGATATCAGCGTCCTAAACAAATGAGAACAGTACAAAAACCTTTGACAGAGGAACGAGGAGCATGAAAGAAGGATGTTGTTTCATACCGACTAAGAACTGCCAAATCAATTTGATGCCGGTAATAGCTTCCTTTCTATTACGATTCCTTGGCTAGCGATTTAGTAGGCTCGAGTCTGTGGAGGTGTACGAAAGGGTTAGAAGGAACATCGAAGAGAAAACACAAGCGGCAACATCAAAATCAAAACAATTGCATGCACAGAAAATCCTTTGATGCAGAACAGAGGAAATTGAAACAGGAATTCGACTACTTACATGCGCCAAAACCAATCCGCCGTCAGAGTAGCCTTCCGAGATACTCGATTCCCTTCTCGGAATTGACTGGGTGTGAGCCTTTTGGGGGAGACGAAAGGGTTTAATCAAAGTAATTTTGTGGGCGTAAGGGTTTCAGAGAGGCCGGGAAGGAAAAGGGGGACTTCGATCGTCTAATGAAGTGGTATTTTTTTTTTCTTGATAGAATAAGGAATGGCTGTTAGCAAAACAACATGGTAAATGAAATAATGTATTTTCTTTTGCCCTTTAATTTGTATTAATGAATGATGATTTGTTAAACAAAATTTGATTTATATATATATATATATATATATATATATATAAATTAGTTATTTTTATTCACATTAAATCATAGGTAGTAATATTATAATGAATAGCAAAAATCGACAATGCAAAGTTTATGAGTATATACAGTTGCCTCAGAACAGAAACCCAAATAACATTGAGATAATATATATACCGTGGACCGGGGGCGTTGCCCCCGAGCCCCCACCGGGCCGTTGCCCCTGGACCCCACTCGCTGACCGGTCAGCGAGACCCCCGTGACTTCTAGTCGTAGCGGCTGATAGTCCGATTCAAGTCAAATTAACACGTTAAATTAACCTAACATCCCCATATTGGGTTATGTATAATGTACAATTTAACCGATTAGGACTCGAGTTTGTGCAATTGCATATAAGACTCTAAGTTTAGGCGATTAGATGTTGAGTATGTCCCTTATAGGTTTACAGTTCAACGCCTATAAATTGAGATTTTGACCTAAATTAGTGTTTAATTTAGAGTTGCAGGTAAATGATTTACTGACGATTGTTTGTCATATTAAATGAACACCCAACACTTAATGATATTTTAATGATATAGTATACTCTTCATATTAACTCCTATGAATAGTTAATTTGACAATCTATTTTGTCATTTTAGACGTTTCATTCTTCCCTCCATTATTTCCCGCCATTACTAAATTCATATTGTGACAAATTTGCAAACCGTCATTTTAATGATCAAGTACACTCTTCATATTAACTCCAATTAATAGTTAATTTGACAATCTATTTTGTCATTTTAGACATTTCATTCTTCCCTCCATTATTTTCCCGCCATTACCAAATTCATATTGTGACAAATTCGCATACCGTCATTTTAATGATCAAGTACACTCTTCATATTAACTCCAATTAATAGTTAATTTGACAATCTATTTTGTCATTTTAGACATTTCATTCTTCCCTCCATTATTTTCCCGCCATTACCAAATTCATATTGTGACAAATTGGCATACTGTCATTTTAATGATCAAGTACACTCTTCATATTAACTCCAATTAATAGTTAATTTGACAATCTATTTTGTCATTTTAGATATTTCATTCTTCCCTCCATTATTTTCCCGCCATTGCAAAATTGATATTATGACAAATTCGCATATTGTCATTTTAATCGACAAGTACACTTTTCATATTAACTCTAATTAATAGTTAATTTGACAATCTATTTTGTCATTTTAGACATTTCATTCTTCCCTCCATTAGTTTCCCGCCATTAATAAATTCATATTGTGACAAATTCTTATACTGTCATTTTAATGATATAATATACTATTCATATTAACTCTTGTGAATAGGTAATTTGATAATCTATTTTTTCATATTAATCATTTGTCATTTAATAATTTCATTTTTCCTTCATAAGTTTCTGCCAAATTGATATTATCAATAAACATAATATGACTCATCATGCTTTGTCATATTATATCAACTCCTCTGCAATTGATGTTGGACATTATGACAAAATAACTTATCACAAAAACTATCGACATTATGACAAACCCCTAATTTGTCACATAATACAACCCACATTTCCCCCCGCTAAAAAGCCTTCTCATCAACACACTATTATGACAACGAGACTTATCACACGAAACATCGTATGCTATGTAATGTGACAACATAAAATACGACAATAAATGTTGTCAGATTATATAGTTCTATTGTCATCCCATCGAGATTTTTATGACAAATTACCAATGACAAAAAGATTTTCATCGTAATAGAATGTTAATGTGACGCATGTAAATGACAAAAGAAAAACTTGTCACAAAATATATGGCAAATATGACAATGGTTCTATTTGTCATATATGGTAATATATTGTGACAAAAGATAAATGACAAAATGAAATAATTGTCATACTATACCAAATTTGTTGTAGTGGGGTCTTCGTCGTGCATGGGCCTAACCTCATCATGTGGGCTGCAAATATGAAGAGAAAGGGTGTCTGGGTCATTCAAAAGCAGAGAACAATACAGTTGCTTCTCGTACATACTTTCCCATGATCACCACCAACTTAAAGCAAAGAAACTGGGGAGAACCATTAATCACTTGATCGAGGCACAAACAAATATCAAATCAAAGCTATTATGGTGATTGAGATGATTCACATGCTTTACTCCCCATAAAAATGGCCACAATGGAGGAGTCCAACCCTGAGACTGTTTTCGTGTCGTGGTACAAAAATGTGCAAACTGAAGATCAAGTTCAAGTACAAAATGAGATGATGTTTCACTGTCTATTTTGGGGAGGGAGGATCTGGTGACTAGGGGGGGGTGTTTAGTCACTTGACTAAGCCCCTCCTAGCCCTTAGATCTGGACACAGCAACCTGACGGTTAAAAAGTGGGAAAGGCTATTTAATTAATGACAAGGATAGTTTGGGTATTATGAAAAATTACGAAGTATACAAACCGGACTTATAATCAGTACAAAACATACAAACATAAAAATAGTACAAACTACAACGACAAAACATACAAACAAATTTACAAACATTACAAACATATGAACTGTACAAACAATACAAACGATACAAAAAGAAAAACACAACCAGGTTGACTTTGGAGGCTCCATCCCTATATAGAGGGATCCGTCCCAAAGTCAACCCGGTTGTTTTTTAGACATACAAACATTACGAACATGGTGGATAAAAATGACAAACTAGACCGACAATGCATACAAACTAGAAAAAAAACACCCGGGTTAACTTTGGAGGCTCCATTCCTATCCTATATAGAGGAGTTCCATCCAAAAGTCAACCAGGTTATTTTTTAGAGATAAAAAACATTACAAATATGGTTGACAAAAATAATAAACATAGTGCACAAAAATAACAAAGCTTACAAACATTACAAAAAAAACCCGACAAACATTATAAAATAATAAAACTTACAAACATTACAAAATAAACAAAAAAACAGTACAAAGCATACTAACCGTACAAAATGTCACTAAAAATGACAAAAAAGAATGATAAACAATACAAACCGAATCAATACAAACATTACAAAATAGGTCAACTAACATCACAAGTCCAGCACTATCGTCGGAAAATCCTTCTCCGTCGTTGCTGGTCGCCGAAAAATCTCCTCCGGTCGCCGAAAAAATCCCCCCGGCCAGCAGAAAATCTCTCTCTCTCTCTCTCTCTCTCTCTCTCTCTCTCTCTAGCCCACCACCTAGAAATTAGAAACGGTGGTAGCTGTTGGGGACAGAAAATCCCCACCGCCAGCAAATTAGGAACGGCGGCAAAATCCCACCGCCAAGACCGGCGGGCACGGGCGGGGAGGGCGAAGCCTCGAAGGGGCAACACTTTTTTTTTAATTGTTAAATAAATAAATTATGTAATTACAATCTAATCCTTCATTAAACTAGATAAATTTGAACCATTAGATTTTAATGAGCTTCAATGGCTGAGATTGGCTTAGTCATATGACTAAGGGACCCCCCTAGTCACCTGATCACAACCCCTATTATGGGCATTCAAGCCATGCATTGACGGGTTTGCCTTTTGCATTCCAGTGAACCAGGTATATTACGACCTAATTACTGTTCTACTTGTTCATTTTTAACTAAGTAATATTTATACTAGTTAAGATTATTTTCACAGGTTGATGGAACTTTCCTTACTGGGAAGTATAAAGAAACTCTTCTCATTGTCACTAGCGTTGATGGAAATCCGCTGATTTCCCCTAGCATTTGCATTAGTAGAAGGGGAGAATAGTTTAAGTTGGTTATGGTTCTTCGACCAGCTACATGACCACATCCCAAATCGTCAGGGTATTACGATTATACAATCGACATGCCGAGATTAGGAATGCCGTGAATGATTTTCCCGATGAATGGGGGTGGACATGGCGTTGGTGTATTCGACACTTTCTTGCCAATTTCCAGCAAAAATTTGGGAAGAAGAAAGACATAAGAGATCAATTGTGGAATGCAGGTACTAATGTCATGTTGTGCGAGTTACTTATTGTTCATATGAAATTTCTCATGTATAAATTAATTAGTTATTTTTTGTCAAATTGAAGCTGTTGCACATCAACCCAAAAGTACGACCAGAAGATGAAGACGATCCGTCAGATACATTGGGCTGGAGCAGTATAGGCTGAAGGTCAAGATTTGAACAAGTGGACATTCCATATGGACAACTGGGCTAGATTCGTCATTTTAACTACCAACCATGGCGAAAGTATAAATGGAGTGTACAAGGGCCTTAGAGCGATGCCTGTTTATGTCATAGTGGAAATGCCATACTGGAAGGTCAACGAGTGGTTTGTGCAGAGACTTCAAGAAGCTATAGGGAGGGAGCATGCTGGACATGCGATAGCACTTCACGTCTTTGATCAAATGCATAAGAAAGAAGAAAAATCAAGTAAGCATAGAGTTGTTCTTTTCAATCGCAGTGAAGGTATTCTTGCCGTCAAAACAGGTGTATGGGATGGAGGAAGACGTGGGCAAAATCGTCAATTCGTTACTCTGCACGTAGAAAGTCGCACCGGGGAATGTGCATGCCAAAAGTATCAAAACACAAGAGTACCATGTTCTCATGCAATGGTAGTAGCTAAATCAATAACCATCAGCCCTTGCTGTCTTGTGAGTCCTTACATCACCGAGCAGGTGATAAGGAACTCTTACTCTTGCAGTTTCACCCCTCTGCCAGATGAAGCATATTGGCCTACCGACAATGGGAAGTTAATTATATCACCCTTGCACTTAAAGCGCACCAAGGGTCATCCTAGAACTGAAAGGATTCATAATAAGATGGATCAATCACAACGAGTTAGGCGAAGTCCGAAGCGTTGCTCCAAGTGCAGACAACTTGGACATGACAAGAGACGTTGCCCAGGTCCACCTCTCCAGCAAGACTCGGCCACAAATCCTGACCAATCATGAGGTTGTTTTTTTTTTAATTTTCGTTTTGTTGTAATGATGTTTAAGTTGGTCATTTAGTTTTACTCTTGTTGAGTGATATAATGATGATGGATTGTGATCTGTCTTGATAAACTAGAAAATAGATCATGGATAGTTCAATGAAAAACACATGACCGCACTAACTTAAGACGACATGGATAGTTCACGCAAAACACAAGGCCAAAACGCAAGACCTAACTACATAAAAACACATGGATAGTTCAAAGGAAAGACACAAGACATAACTGAACAAAGATAACCTGGAAACGATCATTGGTTTCCTTCATTTTGTTCTCCTTCTCTCCCTCTTCCTCGTCCTCCACAGAGTCCTCGACACCTTCTTCCGCCTTCTCTGCCTCCTCCTTCTTATAGAGTTTGTTGGAAAACTAGTCGCGGATTTCTCTTAATCCGACCCACCATTGGAGTATACATTGGTGGTGGAGGTGGCTGAGATGGACCAAAAGAGTGGTAGTAGCTCGATGGTGGAGGCACTTGTTGCGGGGTATGATACATCAGAGCCTATTGCTGATGGTGGAGTTGAAGGAACCCTTGGGGAAACATGTCATGTTCCTGAGACGGGACATAGCTTGACGACCCTCCTGCGCCATCCATTGCATTTGTCCACTCGTATGCAAATGGTTCATAAAGCTCTATTTGTTGAATCGGACGAAGCTTGGCATGTTCCAAACCGTCAACCTAATAAAATTAAGTAATTAAATTAAATCTAAATCAACATGTAATAAAATTTTAGGATGTAATCTAACTACAAAAGAATAAGACAAAGAGTCGGACTTGGGATCACTTACCAACGAACTCCACACAACACCTTGCTTTGACACCCATCTTAGCGTGAACTTCCGATACCACTTAATATACATTATACCCATTGTGGTACCCCATAGACCTCGTTTCTAGCATCCCTTGGACCACCCACTAAGCTCTATTCTCCCAAATGTTTATGTAGAACTCATGCTTGCGTATCTAATCCTTTGCTTTGTGGCATAGGTCGATGTCATGGAGCTCCTTGAAACCTTGTGGCGGGGATGCTGAAATTGATTGCTCCAATCGATATTGCCTCAAGGATCGATCGGACAAGTGCCACTCCACGATGTGCCAACAAATCAATGGCACCTTGCACAACCATGTCTCATGATCCTTAGGGTGTGTAAGACGATGCAGCTCTACCACTTCATGTGGATATGAGTCTCATATCACCTACACTCATTAATAATTTGCAATCATTACCAATTACATCTACACTATTTTAACTATTTTAAAAATTTAAAATAATGAATTGTAATGTTTACCTGGTTTCACAAAGTCTTATCAAATTCAGCACGATAAAACAGTAAAAAGTGCTTAGGTTGGTGGTTGTTTGTATTTGCTCTGGTCCACCTTGTAAGTAAAAGTACGCATATAAGAATTTTTTAACCCATGTAGGCTAAGCATGTAATAATTTCTTAAGCATCTAAGCATGAAATCAATATAAATTAAATAAAGGTAAGCATAAAATAAATATGAATTGAATAAAGCTAAGCTAATCGTGTAATAAATCTAAATAATTACAAATTTGAAAGTAAAGTAAACTTACTTGACACCATAGGGGGGATTGTTCACTAGCCGTAGCTCCTCATCTTGCGCCAAGAATTCTCGCGGGTCTCGAGGTGTGAACATGGGAAGATGCTCCCATGCCCAGAGCTGGAGGATGAACATCGCACCACCAGCTTGTTTCGCTCCCAACTTCGAGCAAGTACAAAACTCCCTATATATCCTAGCTAACACGACCGACCCCCAACTCTTACTTCTGATCATGTCCCAGTCAACGAGGAGCAACGACAACCACATGCCATGTATCCACCTGTTTGCTTTGTCGGGAACATAAATCTACCCACCAAGCCAATGAAGTAGACGCATGCATACCGCTCCACTTGATCTTCGGGGGTGTCTCGATCGAGCTGAACCTCATGTGGATGTGATCAACGAGCCACGAGATTGATATTTGCCCCAAATTCAATAGTGGATGCCCACGTCCTTGGACTTCTATCTGGGTCGGCATGTTCAAGCCCAGATGATTGAGAATTAGCGGCCCCCAACCTTCTTCAGTCCTCCCGAGCTTCCGATGATCGCATCTCCAATGACCGACAGCCTGGTGAGGATGGCAACATCTCTGAGGGTGATCGTCATTTCTTCCTCGACAAAGTGAAACATATGTGTTTCGGGTCACCATCGCACTGCCATTGCGATAAGCAGATCGTTGTCGATCTCAATCCGCATGAAGTGTCTCACCATGTCCAAACCCATCCTCTCTAGAAAAGGCGAGAATCGAGCATGCCAAGCGTGTTGTCCTTTTATAAATGACGGGAAGTAGAGATTCCTACAAAAAATATCCCGAACATAAAAGTTGTTAATCAAAAGAACCCAGAATAATAAATTAAATAAAGCAAAACATGAAATAAATATAAATTAAATAAAACTAAGCATGACATAAATCTAAATTAAATAAAACTAAGAATTAAATAAATCTATATTGAATAAAGCGAAGCATGAAAAAATATGCATTAAATAAATCTAAATTAAATAAAGCTAAGCATTAAATAAATTTATATTGAATAAAGCGAAGCATGAAAAAAATATGCAAATCTAAATTAAATAAAGCAAAGCATGAAATAAAAATAAATTAAATAAAACTAAGCATTAAATAAATCTACATTAAATAACACTAAGCATGAAATAAATCTAAATTAAATAAAGCAAAGCATGAAATAAATAATTTACAATATATAGGTACAGAGTGTTTACCGGATTGTTGTTCAAATTGTATGGGAGCAATGACTTTCTTGCTCGAATAAATACCTCATATACCTTGGCCCAGGATCAATATAGAATCGAGGGTCGTATATATCGGCACCCATATTTGAAAAAATTTGAATGAAATCAGATTATTTCCATTAAAAAATATCACAAAAGAAAAAACAAGTACGTACTATAAGAGCCTCTTCGTCCAGTTTTTGGCGGAAGACGAACAGAGCTTCGACGACTTTTTAGAGTGGAGGGTTGTAGGAAATAACTCTAGCAATTCCTTTTGATGTGGAAGATCAGGCTTAGCTGCAACCACAGAGCAAAATTAGAACGAAACTAGAGTGGAACTGTGGAAGGAAAGGAGGGAGAAAGAATAAAGTGTGTGTGGTTTGAAATGGGAAGGAGGAGTGGTATTTATAAGGGAAGAGACTGTTGGGGGGAGGGCGGAGCATTCCCTGCATTTATCGAATGCAGGGAAGAGCTTGCGTTCGTCAAAAATGGTGAATGACTCCGGATCGCTGACGTGGGAGGCTCTGAGGCGTTAGATCTGGGAGGAAAAATCAGAATCCACTCCTCACTGCACCTAACGACAACGGTGAAGGGGCGGGCGACGGGGATCCCTGACGTGGACAAACTCGGGGCATTCACTGCGCTTGACCGATCCCTGACATAGCCGTCAGATGCGGTGAGACGCAGATTATGATTTTCTTCCCATATCTGACGTCTCACCGCGTTACACGTCAACGTGTTGTTGTTCCCCGTTTTTTACTGAAGTGGAGATACCTTCCGCGCTTTAAACAAAAACGGTGATCCTTTCCCCACTGTTGACTAAAACGACGACGTTTTCACCACTGCTCTTTAATGCAGTGATAACCTTGACAATGGTTGACAATAGCGGTGAATGTAAAATATGTGTACTTTGAGAATTTTTGGAAATTTTTTATAAGAACTGGTGTATTTTGGAAATGTTTCCAAAATTATTAGACTCGATAAATATGAACAGTGATTTTTTATGAAACTGAAACTTTACAAACTGTTCTATTTATCAAATTTGCTACTGATTTTACATGTACTTTTATTAGCTCCTTGCCCTGATTTATGACTTATAGATAATTGTATAAAGTTGTCAAACCACTATCAGAACGGTTTATTGGACCAGATCGGCGGAAACCTACAATGAAAACAGTCTTCAACAAGCCATTTTAGCTTAAACCAACCAAAATAGAGGAGAACTGAAAATAAGTAAAATTGGTACTCTCCAGTCTAGGGATGGCAATCAAACCCATGATCGCGGGTACCCGACCGTCCTCGATCCCGTGAACGTAGGGAATCCCCGCATTGGACTGGTTATGGGACGGGTATGGTTTTAGCTTCCCTCGCCCCATATCCATACCAATACCCGTCCCACCGAGAATATTTCTTCACATATATAAAGTATATGGATTAAATTGTAACCTATCAATGATAATGTAACTTAAGAACATAAATAGTAGAAAAACAATTGAGTAGTCATCCAAATAAAAACATAATTTCTTTCCTTCAATTCTCCTTTTGAGCCGGGACTGTGACGTAGCGCAGCAATTTAGGCGGAGGATTATTTCACTTTTTCTTTAAATTAACAAGATAATTATGTTAGTTACTTATTAGGGTTAATACCTTAGTTTGACCCGAATTATAGACAAACTTTCTACTTTGGCCCGTGGTATCGGAAATTGCTATTCTGGCCTAAACTGTGTAGCATACTTTCTTATTTGGCCCGGAGGCGGGTTT
Organism: Linum tenue; assembly: GCA_946122785.1. NCBI lineage: Eukaryota > Viridiplantae > Streptophyta > Magnoliopsida > Malpighiales > Linaceae > Linum > Linum tenue. The sequence goes on along the minus strand of CAMGYJ010000009.1, from coordinate 43,485,333 downwards.
GACAGTCAAATTAGACGGTTAACTCAGTTGACCGTTAGTCAACGTCCACCTCACTTGTCATGTCAGCTATCAAGGAATAAATAATAATTATTTTTTGAATTGTTGAGTTTTGTTTACTTTCTAAAATTAAATAAAAATAATTTGGGGAGCTTTTTTAATTAATTTTCTTTCATTTATTATTTTTATTATTAGAAAGTAAAAAAAATTCAAAATTCAAAATTAATTTTTTATTCCCTAATAGCTGATGTGGCAAGTGAGGTGGACCTTGACTAACGGTCAACTCGGTTGACCGTCTAATTTGACGGTCAAACCCGCCTCCGGGCCAAATAAGAAAGTATGCTACATAGTTTAGACCAGAATAGCAATTTCCGATACCATGGGCCAAAGTAGAAAGTTTGTCTATAGTTCGGGCCAAACTAAGGTATTAACCCTACTTATTACTTAATAGATGTATCAGAGTTAGAGAATAATAATTTGGAAAATATTATACTGTATCTTATGGATTAATGGATGTTTTAGGATTATATAGTTTGAACCGTATTAAGAATTATTATATCTTTGTTGACTTCATGATATAATAGATCCATTTAGTATTATATTTGAAAATTTATATGTAAAGTCTTAGGTATAATAATGTTCGATATACGAGGCGGGTATTACCAACGAGTACTCGAAACCCACAGGCCGCATGAGTATGAGACGGGTACGGATTTGGATATTTAAAAACTGAATCACTAAATATCGCCCTTTAAATAGCTAACTGTCGCCCTAACTTAAATATTAAATTACCTATATACCCATAATTAAATTTCAAAATTCAAAATTCAAACAACCAAACATCACCTAACTCCTAAAACCCTACCTTCCTCCACCTCTTCCAACATCCTGGCCGCCGACCTTTCACCTCTTCTGACATCCTCGCGCACCAACCAGCGAACCCACCTCCACCGGTGCACCTGTCAAGCGAACCCCATTCCGCCGGCGCACCAGTCCGGCGTGCCCTGTTATCCTTCCAACCTCTCCCGACGCACCAGGCCGGTGCGCCCCTATTGTCGTCATCGCCAACCACCTGTCTCGGTGCCCCGAGTCTCCTTGCAGAATCTCTCCCCGGCGCGCCCGTCCCCAACGTCGTCGTCAGCTTGCCCTACCCCGCAAACCATCCCCATCGTCATCGCCTTCCTGCTCGTCGTCGCCGAAGAATACGATCGAAACAAGGTAGTGGTCGAGGTAAACCGCAGTCAATGAAGGAGGAAGAAGAAGGAGGAAGTAGTGCGCCCTAAGGGCCACCCTACTATGGGGTAGTTGTCTCTTAGTCGAGGTACTACCAGTAATCCTAGACCGAAGGACACGCCGGCTTGACAGGCTAATTGGAGCGATTCCATTAATGAGGATAATGATGATGAGGGTGATGTTGGTGATGCTGAGGTTGGGGATGACCCACCTCAAGTAGATTTAGGTGTGAGGAAGACGGCACGATTCGGGATATCTTCTACTGGCTCCTCAAACTTTCGTGGGCCCGATGGACATTATGCGGCCAGACCTAGTAGTGAGGAAGGCGGAGATGGAAATAGGAAGAGGAAGACCACGAGGAAAAATATGTCGTGGTTTCTTACATCGGAGTCTCAGATGTGTTTAAGAGGATCAATGATTCCCGATGTGATCCCTAGCTTTGGGGGTCACATAGGCTTTGTAGTGTGGACTTCCCCTGAGCAGGACCGTGGAGTGTTGAACGGCTTCCATAGGCCGAAAGCTCTAGAGTATTTGAGGCGATATAAGTGGAGTGCAGTCTGTGCAGAGGGTTCCCAGGAGATGGTTGATGCCACAGGATTATCTAACTTTATAGGGTGCATGATGCAGCATTTAGACATGACTCTACTGTCGGCATTTGTGGAGAGGTGGCAGTCTGACACAAGCACCTTCCACATGCCATTTGGAGAGATGTCGATCCTTCTACACGATGTGAATCACATTCTTCGTAGTCCGGTTGATGGAGAGCTTATGAGAGATGAGGCGTCGCCGAATATTCTTAAGTCAGACATGGGTGGTCTAGTTCAACTTTCGGTGGATGCTCATGTTGGTGATAAGTGGAAGTCTAAGTCGTACGATAATGGTTCTATGCATGCGGAGGGATTGTTGGTGCGTGGGGGAGAGCTGAAGATTAGGGAGATGGAGGTGGAGTGTTACCTATTTGTGTTACTAAGATCCACACTTTTTGTGGATAAGAGTCGTGATCGCCTTCCTCCTGCGATCAACTTGTTTCTGAAGGACCTCTGGGCGTGGCCACACGAGCCAGCTACAGCAGTCTCCGGATGCAACCCTTGCTTCCTCGTGGATTTCTCCCCTTTTGCCAGGTCGGGCTGATGTTAGATAGAGGTGAGTACGTTATCGACATTTGTTGGATGAGCTTTCAGCAGAGGATGTGACCTGGACTCCATACGGACGAGATGGCTACCTAGAGATACCGCGCTCCTTGTTCAATGGGATCCTTGGCTTTTCTAACATTGCTAAGGGATACGATCCTGCACGTTGTCTGCACCAGTTTGGATACCGACATATTATCCCCCGTGCTATGATGGTACCACATGACCAGTACCGTTTGGCTTCCGACAGCAGTTACACAGTCTTCTGGGATTCGTTCACGAATCAGTTGTGGGATAACTTGGCAGCCCATCGTCTTGATTTGGATTTTTCTTTTGAGCCGTGCGAGCACCCATCGAAGATCGAGGAGGATTACGTTGACTGGTATCATACTAGATCGCACCCACGGATCACTCACCCCAGCAGCGGCCACTACTAGTTCATCAAGTTAGTTATGATTTTCTTTTGCTTTTTCAAATATAAAGGAAATTTGTTATTTATCCTAACATTATTTTATATTTACAGTTGAGAGAGCAGATTGTGGATCGTTTAGGTCTCGTGTTGCGGACGAGGGACCGGAGAGTTAATACTTTATTTTGGCCCGAACTATGATCATATAATCAACTTTGGCATGTGGTTTCATAAATTAACATCCTTGCCTCAACTATGCAGCATATAGTCTCAATTGGCCCGACACATGGTTTGACCGTCAATTTGGACGGTCAACACGCCATGTCAGCCTAAAAATCATTAAAAACATTTTCAAATTAACAAAAAAAAAAAGTTGATAATTTTTTGTAAATTTACCATTTTCAAATTACCAAAAAATAAAAATAATAGAAATTAGGAAAATAATTTGAATTTTTAATGATTTTTATGCCGACGAGGCAATGTCATGGCGTGTTGACCGTCCGAATTGACGATCAAACCATGTGTTGGGCAAATTGAGACTATATATTATATAGTTGAGATTAGGATATTTAATTTCTAAAACAACAAACCAAAATCGATTATATGATTATAATTAACCCTCCCTACTGTAGTCTCCATTGTAGACAGAGTAGGAGTTCGGTTATTTGAATGCTTTGCAGGCAATGGGTCGGGTTGGGTCGGGTTTTGCCAAACCCAAACCCAAACCCATGGGTTTATCTTTGAAAAAAACCCGGGGTAAAACCCACTGGGTTTGAAAAACTCAAACCCAACCCAACCCGTTGGGTATCCGCGGGTTCATGGGTACCCACGGGTTTTGTCGTAAAAAATTTACAATTACAAGTTCTTATCAAAATTAAAGTCAAATATCAATCTCTCAATACAACTTATCCATATATAAAACACCATTCTAGAAAATTCAAGCAAATCACAAATTAACTATACAAATTGTTCAACACCAATCTAGAAAACTCAAGAAAATTGAAGCAAATCACAAATTATTCATAAATAACATGTTTAATTGAAAGCTTCTTCCTTTCAATTAAGTTTCTTTACTCTCCACTCCATAACATCAACTTCATTCTACACAATTAAAAAGAAAAAATTAGACATGCCTCCACAAACATAAATAAGATTAGTTGTTTAGAATATTAAATATACCGAAAAAATTAATTATATGAGTGGGCGGGTACCCACGGGCCGGGTTTACCTAAACCCAAACCCAACCCAACCCGGTGAATAGTGAACGGGTTTAAACCCAAACCCGGCAACATGGATTTTACCCGCGTTGACCGGATTGGGTCGGGTGGGTACCCGTGGGTTCGGGTTTTGTTGCCATCCCTATTTGCAAGGGAAGGCACGCAACGGTCACGATTCCGATCACAAAACCTTTGCCCTTCTTCCCCCACCACCACCACCACCACTTTCTCCCTTCAACGCAAAGCAACTCCAAACAGTTCCCGCGCCGGATCACAGATTGATGATATTCCCAACACAACACTTTGCCTCATGTTTCCTTCATAATCCCTCCACGTAAAGGAAGGGCGGAGAACCAAATCCATCTCCTCCCCCGCAAAAATGTCGCCCTCCGCCACCACCAAAATCCACGTCACCGCCTTGGACGGGATCGTCAACGTCAACTCGCTCTTCACGCTAGCCCTCTTCCTCGGCCTCTCCCAGCCCATCTCCAGCTCCGCCGCATCTCTCGTCACCGACCCATCCTGCGCCGCTGCCTCTTCCACCGGCGAGGACTTCCTCGTCTTCCACGTCTACGCCTTCAGCTCTTTCCTCTTCTCCAGCCTCGTCGCCTTGGCAATCAAGCAGGCCATCGTACTCTCTGACAACAGCGCCGCTGATATTACTAGCGCTACCAATTTCGCCGCCGCTGTTGTTGATAATGTGCTGGGACCGGGTTACTATGAGTCGCTGGTTCATGTCAATCTCAAGGCCCTGCGGCTGGGGACTTTGATTTCGGGATTGGGTTCGATTTTGGGATGTGGGTTCTTGACTCTGGCGCTGGTGAACTTGGTGCAGATCAAATTGGGGGTTCTGAGTTGTGGGAGTTTGTACACTGTTGCTGCAATTGCGCCTTTGGTCACTCTGGTCCCCTTGGCGTCCATTGTCTATGTTTTCCTTCTGCTTCATGCCTTCACTCGTTAGGTTTGCCTGCCAGATAATCCCTCTTTCATTCTTGCTTGTTCCTGTAATCTTGATCGGATTTGGTTTACAATATTAGCTGTAGACATGCCATGTGAATATGTAAGCCATAGCTGGAATGCAGTGATAGACAATTGATTTCTTAATCCTTATGTACGGTCATTACACGAGCCTCTGTGAGTAGACCGATGGTGAAATAAAAATTGTGCTATTGCAAGTTTTTAATGGCCTCTTACAAGCTGCTGCTTCCTTGGATACAAGAACTGAGCCTGCCTAGCCTTTAAGCTAAACATATGATTATTAGAAGTTGTGAACTTGAAGCATCTGTAACATGCCCATTTTTATTATTCTATTGTGGCTTGCTGGATTAGTTATACATTAGTTGCTGGCTCCAATGTAAAATCAATTTTTAATCTTGGGAAGTCAAACACAAGATGAGATGGATTGCTTAACCACAAACCCTCTGCTTCTCCCTTTCACTTGCTTTCTTTCTGGTTCTCGACTTTCTCTCCATTTTTCTTCCCCTTAGCTGTTCTTGAACAGGTTGCTGCAGAAATCTGATGGGTTCTTGTGCCTATAATTGAGAGTTGAGAACCATGTGCAGCTATCTGCCTTAGAGCTCAGTAATTCAAACGTTAGTGGCTCGCTCTTGGTGGATTGTGGTTTTCCCTTGTTAGATTTTGACTTCATTCCATATTAGTATTTCCATTGATTAGAGTATTCATGCCAGTGGCCAAGGATCAAATGGCTATCTTCAGATTCCGTTGCTTCTGCTTCACTATTCTCCTCCTCTCCACAATTTCATCCATCTCATTCCTCTTCTGGTATCAATGCTCAGGTCCATGTAACAGTTCTGAAACCCAGATGCCATGGCAGAAGCAAAGCCAAGCAATAAATCTACTCTCTCATGCTTCTGCCTGGAATCATCTCTCTTTCTCTGCACAGCCACCACCAAAGCTCCTCAAAGTTGCACTCTTTGTGAAGAAATGGCCTCATAGATCTCACGCTGGAGGGCTTGAACGCCATGCTCTCACTCTTCATCTGGCACTCGCCAGAAGAGGCCACGAGCTTCACGTTTTCACGGCCTCACCAACAGCCGCCAACAATGCCTCCTTCCCCAGGTATCCGATGACCAATTTACATTTCCACCTCTCCCAACCAACATCCGCAGGCTATTTAGACCAAGCCATAGTCTGGAAGCAGCTTCAGCTTCAGAACTCAACTTCCAGACCCTTTGATGTGATCCACACGGAAAGCGTGGGACTGCTGCATACCAGGGCCAGAAACCTGACCAATTTGGCCGTCACTTGGCATGGGATAGCTTATGAGACTGTTCACACAGACATTATTCAAGAGCTTCTGAGAAGTCCTGAGGAGCCTCAATCATATGCACTGGCGGAAAGAGTGATGAAAGTTGTAGATGAGGTGAGGTTCTTTCAAAACTATGCTCACCATGTTGCTACCAGTGATCACGCTGGAGATGTATTGAGAAGAATCTATATGATCCCAGTAGAGCGAGTTCACGTTATTCTGAATGGCGTAGATGAGGAGATCTTCAAACCTGATTCTGTAAAAGGGATGGAATTCAAAAGGAAGTTCGGTGTGCCGGGAAGAAAGACATTAGTATTAGGCATGGCTGGAAGATTAGTGAAGGATAAAGGGCACCCCTTGATGTTTGAAGCGCTGAAGCAGCTGATAGCTGAGAATGGCGCCTTTCGGAATGATGTTATTCTTCTGGTTGCTGGAGATGGTCCATGGGCTGCAAGGTACAAAGATCTGGGAGCTGGTAGTATTATAGTTTTGGGGCCATTGGACCATGTTCAGCTTGCCAGCTTCTACAATGCAATCGATATTTTTGTTAACCCAACGCTTCGAGCTCAGGGGCTGGATCATACACTGCTAGAGGCAATGCTGTCTGGCAAGCCGGTGATGGCTACACGAGTGGCTAGCATCACTGGCTCTGTGATTGTGGGTGGAGAGATGGGTTATACATTCTCTCCCACTGTGGCTTCACTAAAGAAGGCTCTGTCCAAAGTGTGGGAAGATGGAAGAGAGGTTTTGGAGAAGAAAGGAGAGGCTTGTAGACAGAGAGGTTTACAGCTTTTCACAGCTACAAAAATGACTGCTGCTTATGAAAGGTTGTTCCTTTGTATTTCAACTGCTGGGAACAGGGATGAACAAGATCTTTGTCAATATCGTGGGTAAAAATTGAGCTTCTGATATGTCTCCATGGTTCCTTACTAGTTTGAAGGTTTAAGAAGCTCAGAAAGGAACGAAGGATGTGATGCTATTAGTTTCAAAATACAACCTTTGATACTATTTGAACAATACATTGCAGGAGATGCCCAGAAGTTTGTTACAGTTTTAGGTTTTCACTTTTCACAAGCTAGCAAAAGCAGAACAATGTACAGCAGCAGCCTTTTGAGACCAAAAGAAAGGAAAGAAAGAATGAGTGTCACACAACTTATGGTACATCTTTTTCATGGAAGCAGATATCTTTTTCATATCCGTAATCAGCTCTTCCACTTGCAAGAGTCCCTTTTTTAACCATGGCTGATAGTTTTGTCCACATAGTTTACTATTGATTTTGCACCTCAAACATACATATCCCATAGATTTCCATGAATTCCTGCAATCACAACATCAACAACAAAACAATGGATGTTCATGCTTCTGAATGAAAATTCAAGTGGGTGGGGGCTCTTCTGAACCCTACCTATTACTACAGAAACTAAGATCAGTTTCTATTCCACCCCACTAGTAAGTGAATCTGGGACACCCATTTTTTAAGAATACTGAAAGGACACCCCACCACCACTTGCAGGCTATGAAAATGAAACAGTCAGTGGATGCCATCTGTGTGATCATGGAAGAAGATGACAGTGGGAAATAATAGTAATGATTGATGGTTCAGGTGCAAAAGCTGGCATATACCAGTTTATCAGCAAAATCACTGAAGGAAGCAGGCAGTTTGGATTCAAAGTACATACCTTTGGAAAATAGAAGGGGAAATCGGCATGGCAAAGCAGTCGAGGGTCCTAGTAATATAGAGAACCTGAAGAAACAATCATCAGAAACACAGGACACCATTAATGAAAAGGAGAGGGTAGAAGGTATGTCTTGAGAACAAAGCGAGTAGCACAACAAAAAGGGGAAACCTTGCCACCAATTCCCTCTGGAAGCACTGGTGGAATTGTTTCCATTAGGATCATCCTCTTCTCCATCTTTCTTGAACTGAACAAAAACAGTCGACTTGTGTTGGAGTTCGTTATTACAAAGGGCTAAATGATACCGTTCAAGGTCAAGGATAAGACTCACGATAGGATATGAGCCAGGGGATTGGCTACTTGGAGACTGAGAGTAGTTTTCTTGGCCGCCATAGTAAATCGATGAACTCAGATGGCATGGCTCCATCCTCTCCCTGCTGTGACCCATGATGCCATAGCTTCCAGCCTCACCATTCATTGCTGCTTTGTTCACAGATGGTTTATAAGCTTGTGAGAGTACTCTTCCCCAATGGAAACGACAAGATTTCAATAGGTATCTGGTTTATACGAACCTGTTGTTCCATGCTTTCCAGAGTGATGCTGATACTTGTGCCAAGTTCCAGCCCCCGCAGAGTTGGAAGACTTCTTCAGGACCTGCAAAAAGAAGCAATACAATCCACCATAAAATGAAAATCCCTGGGATTCTACTTTCCACAACAGACTATACAAGTGAACCCTGTAACAAGAAAAATCAGAAACTAATTATGTCATACTTACAGTTGATGGAGGCGGGAAGATGGAAGCGAAAACCCCAGCTGAAGAACTGGGCGGTGACTCCTTGGTCCCAAAAAGTTCAGCCGCCAATGACGAAGAAGAAGCAGCACCAGCGCTGACATGCTTCTTGTCTCCCTCCATTTGTTAAACAGAACCAAAGGAGAAGAAGGAAAAGAATATGTGACTATATATGTAGGTAGCGAAGCAGGAACAACCCAGAAAAGAAAACCAGGCAAATTGAAGCAACGGGTATTGGCTGAGGAAATAAAGTTGTAATGGGAACACAGGGGACGAAATTGGAGGAAAAGCAGAGCAGCTAAGCAATTCACGTGATATTTTTTTATAATAAGGAAAAGGAAAGACTGGCTGCAAAGGCCAAGGGAGAGGGATGATTGAGATTTTGGAAGGTTTGGATGCCATCTCAAGAGAACAGCACAAGTCTATCTATATATACACACAGCCTGGTTTGCTACTACGTACATGCACGTATAACTTCAGACTTTCACACGGTACTGCTGCTGCTTCTTCTTCTTCTTCTGTACCCTCATGTGATGTATTATCACTATCAGCAGCGAAGTTAGGAATTAGAGCGAGAAGAAGATACTATGAATAAAATATTACGTTAATTTGTATGGTTCAAAGTTAACATCTTGAAAGAAAGGAGACTTATAGCTCCTATATTTTCAATATTTCTTTAAGACACCACTACTCGTATTATAGCCTTTTATGTAGTCCCCTCCCTTCTAAACTATACTGAACTCGCCACACCCTGCTCTCTCTGGAAAAAAGTGGCAAAAATTCAGATTCTAGGAAATAATTGTGCAAAAGATCTCTTTGGACTTTCTCCACCAATGGGTGCAAAAGGCAGATGAAATCAAAGATATGATAGGGATTTCTTATTCTCTATGCCAAAATTAGTTTCGATTATGGTTCCAGTAATTGTGCTCCATTAATGGCTACTTACTACCAGAGCAGCCATGGTTATAATATTCTTGATAAATTCAGACATGTTGCCTTCGGTGGGTGACCCAAGGAGACGACTAGACTAATCCATCCCCCAAAGTATCTTAACACACACAGTTGCACTCATTCAGCAGCAGCAGTGACAGACAGACAGTGACAGCATCAGCATCAGAATCTATCTGTTTCTCCAACCTCGGCCCACAGAAGCGCATAGACACATACGATGTTAATGGATAAGTGCCACGTGGGGTCCACCTGGCATCCTCAGTGGACGTGACCACTACTGCCACTGGGAGTCCTGTCCTGTTCAGGATAATCGCCCACAACTGGTATTCTTACTAGAAACAGATTCTCTTTTGCCCCTTGGGGTTTTCTTTCTTTAGTTCGATTGGTCCTGCAGTGCAGTATTGGGGTCGAATGATGAATGGATGAATCTTCTCCTTTACTGAAAAGATGGAAAAGGATAGAGATTTCTTTCCTCTGCTCGATCGATCCATCCCACTAAAACTAGATAAGTTTGTTTCGTTTCGGCAGATTTTCCCCCATTATTTGCGGCTGATCAGCTTAATTAGAATAGTTGACTGGATACCTCTTGTCTCTTGTCCTTGCATTACCAGCTTCAAATTGGACAACTACTCCATACAGGAGACAAGACAAACATAATTAAAGTGATTCGAAAAATAAACCTCTCACAACATAGATGTTACGAGGACTAGGGCTGGCCATGCGGGTTTGGGCCGATCTGCCTGTATTTAGCTGAATTTTGTTATGTGGTGGGTGACTGGTTGTGCTGGAAGGTATCCGCCGAGTGGCGGTTGAGTCGTGAGCGGGTGCGTGGGTGACCCGCTCAACCTAACAACAAAAAGAATAAAGTCGTTAGTGCTGCAGAGTGGAGAGTGGAGACGCTGATGAAAACTAGGCTAGTTCTAGAGAATGAATCTCAAAGCCCAATCTTCCAAATCTCGACTTCCCTCTTCTTTCCTTTATTTTTTCTCTAATTCTTGTGCCCAAATCACCTGTCTTTCCTTCATTGAATTATTTTTCTTAGTTTCCTACACCCGATAATCATCTCTATCCGTAGAAAACTACCCCTTAATAGAATTTCTATCCAATTTCAGAACTAATTCGACATTTTTTCTTCCCATTCCATCTTCTTGTTTATGCTTGTTAACTCTCCACCAATTCTTGCCACTCGAAGTGAAACAAAATTGGAGGGTGAATGGATGTTGAAATCGATGCAGTCAAAATCGCGCTTTAAAACTTAAAAACTTACGGTTTTACGTTTTTAGGCCACCAAAACGCTTTCTAATATGATCCAAATCCGAAAAGAACTCTCGAACTCGGATGATATGACCAAAGTACGCAGCCTTCCTTCTTTTGAAGGATTTTCGAAGCTTTTCTCCAACTTGAATAATTTGAAATAAAAGATAGATGTGGAATCAATTGGGCAATCCCAACTCGTGACAAAGGGCAATTGGTATATTAAACCAATCGGACATAATCAACTCGTGAAAAGGGGAAATTGATATAGGGTAGATGCTCGCCACAACTAGACGCGTTCTCTAGTTGATAAGATACACGTACAATCTCCTGGAATCCTAGACAGAAGCTTGCTCAAACGTTCACAAAGGAACACGAGTAAAAACTCTTAATTGATAACTTGAATATTGGGTACAAAATTCATAGCTCTTACACCCTCTATTTATAGAGATCTCAAAAGCATAAATCTAACCTTCCAGGAATATGAAAACAAATTCCAAACTAAGTAGGAAACATAATACTAATATTAAATAATAACTAAAACTACTAATTAGCATAGTCCATGAAACCATATCGTACCGGTGGTTCAACCACAAAATACCAGTATCGGATTTTGTACTGGTATTTTGTGGACCCTTCATTTAGAAAATCCAGATCTAAGGATGGAGAATTAAAGGTCATTTTTATTTTTCTTAGCTTTCTTAATCGGCTCATATCTTCTTCGTTTTAACTCGTTTTTTTTTTTTTGCACAGATGGAACGAGTTTATCGTGCTCTACAAAATGAGATCTATTTTCAATATTTTTTTAGAAAAAAAAAATCTTGCCTCTCGGTACCAACTGCATACCATATGGTATCTTCTTCGTATTTAGTTCGTTTTTGAAAACGTTTGCAAAGAAGGGACGAGTTCATCATATGATCTATTGGATCTACAAATTTCTAGGTAAACAAATTACAGGACCAAAAAATACCACACAATACCATACAATACCACCCTGATACGGGGTGGTATTCTGTGGTACACAATGTTAAAAGTGGTATCTGTGGTACACAATGTTAAAAGTCGTAAATGACAGTTAATATACTTCTACTATCATGTATTCAACCATCCTACAGTTTTGGTTTGTTCATACCACCATGATACGCTTTTCAAACCATAAATATGCTATTATTTCAATACTAATTAATACTATATGGTATATACTGGTAAAAAATGTCTCAATTTCCCCCCTAATTAGACTTCTATATTACCAAAACAAAAACTCCAAAATAGCACGTGCTGCAGCACGAGCAAGCTTCTCCGGCTATTTTCCTTGGCACCGCGGAATCCTTCTCATTTCCGGAAACCCACTTGTCTTCAGCTGGCTTCTTGTTTGCGGTTGCAACACTAATTCTGTCTTTCCTTCAATTAACTCACGTGGCTTCTCCTTTAATTAAGCAACCAAATCAACCAACCAACCATCCACATGAATTAACCTTTACCAAGCATTTAAATTTCAATGAATAAATAACACCCAAATAATCTGTAGGGTTACGTAAATTGAGGAGCTTGCTTGAGCTTGCAGCAACGTGGCCACTATTTTATCATTCAAGAATACTCCTAATTGATCCTTAAATCGTCGAATTTGAATTTGAATTTGAATTTGAATCTGAATCTGAATCTGAATTTTTGGATCGCGGGCATTAAATATTGTGCAAGTCGATATTGCATCAGTTTCCATATAAAAACTTTAGTGCATAAAATCGTATAAATTGCGTTTTAAAGCTTAAAAGCGTACCAAAAAGCTTTACGATTTTAAACTTTTAGTTCACTAAATGGGTATTTTTTTCATGAAATTAATTATAAAAAGTATATTTTAAGGGTAAATTACCAACAATATGATACATTTGAGATTAAAAGATACATATCAGGTACTTGGATGCATTCTCAGCTTCAATAAAGTAATCTAATTCAGCAGCTAGGCCCTTCCCAAATTCATTAGCATAGAAGGGAAGGTGGCTTATTGTTAAGATCCATGTTTATGACTTATTGTTATGATACTATGGGTTGCTCTACTTTAGACAAGAATTGCAAGTATCTATTAACTTATCTAAATTCCGTGCACTCACATTTTACATAGTATATGTCGTACTTAACACATTTTTAGTTATTTTACAATATGCGTAAAAAATTTACGCTTTTACGTTTTGATTCTACGTTTTACGATTTTACCCCTTTTCCGCTTTTAGTTAGAATCGCGCTTTTGACTGCATTGGTTGAAATGAATTTTTATTTTACATATTGACATTACACAAGGGTTCTAAAATATAAATGGATCATGTCAAGTTGACTCTTTTATATTATGTACAATGTGATGTGGGTGAACCCGCAAACCCACCTGCATCATCCGCCATTCACCCGACCCAACCCGAGACTAAATGTGGGTGGGTGGTGGGTTAAAAATTGTCAATCCGTTTAAACGCGGGTGCGTCCATTTTATGGTAAAATCCACTCGCCCCACCCAATGCCCACTCCTAACGAGGACATAGAGTGCCTAGTGGGCAGTGGCGAATTTCAGGGAGGGACTCTCCGGACCACTGCCCATCTCATCTTTGGGTCCAAAGCTAGTATAGTACTCATGATTATTTCGATTTTAGATATTCGGTCCAGTGCTATTTAAAAGTGGATTTTTTTCAGAAATACCACTAAAAAGAACAAAAACACCAAAAATACCACCCATTTCCAAAAAATTCCAAAAATACCACATTTCTCAAACAGTTGGATGAGGGCGCGATTTTCGCTAAAAATCGCATGGGTTGGGGGAGATTTTATTGATAGCATAGGGTCGGGGCGGTTTGGTCCAAAACTGCTTCCCCCCTTGCGGTTTGGGTTGACTTTTTTTATCAACGCCTAACGAAAGTCGAAAGTTCAAACGGACGTAACTTTGTGCTCGGGTATCCGATTGTAGCGGGTTTTTTTTATTCCGTATAACTTTTCGAGATCTTGCAAGCCGCAAAAGTTATGTGGAATAAAAATTACGATCGGATACCCGAGCACAAAGTTACGTTCGTTTGAAGTTTCGGCTTAAGTTAGGCGTTGATCGAAGAAAAACAATTCAACCCAAACCGCAAAGGGGGGCGGCAGTTTGCATCAAAACCAGCCCGACCCCATGCGTTCAAGTAAAACGCCTCGGACAGATGCGGTTTTCATAACAAACTGCGTCCCCAACAAGTGATTTTTGGAATTTTCCGGATATGGGTTGTGTTTTCGGAATTTTTTATTTGTTTGTGGTATTTCTGGAAAAATTCCTTTAAAATTCGTTCCAATATTATTTGATAAATAGACTTTGAGTAACTACGAAAATGGTCTGGATAAGAATATCCAAACCACTACTCCAAGCTTAGCCTACAAATTCTAACTCCAACGATTTTCATTTGGAAACACTGAAACCTAAAAATTCATTGAAATAAAAAAAAAACCTCTAAACTAATCTTACCCTTCTCTTTCAGAACTCAAAAAATTCTTACAATCCCCAGGAAAAATTTGTCTAGTGTTGATCTTACTCGTTTCAACAACTACTATGGAGAGAACATTTCCAACAATGAAACATGTGAAAACTTATTTGCGCAACAAATAAGCGATGAATTTCTCGTTGATTGCTTAACTATTTTCTTCGAGAGAGCATGCTATTGGTATGGATGGAGAATCCATTATTGATTAATTCGCTAAATTAAAAGTCCATCGTGTACAATTGACATTGTAATAAAACTATAGTTATTATATATTTTTGTTTACGACATCTAATTTTCTATTCAAATGCGGTCAAGTGCTTTACTATGTACGGCATCCGATACTATGAGTGCTAATCTAGTAAAAGATGGTTTCCTTTTCGATCAATAATCTATTATTGGATAGTTCCATATTTATTTTCATTTTTCTTAGCCTTAGTGAACTAAGTCAACCAATCAACCTTAGTCGCTCCCAAGATAAATTTACGCCCGTGGAAAATTCAGCTAGCCTCATGCAATGACTTGGTTGAAATTCAGCCCGCCATGGTGCCTATGGTGCGCTCTTTCTCTACCACCGTCCTTCAGAAGGTACTTGTAAAAAGGTCATGGTAGAGGTTGTTCCCTTGGGAACCCTCATATGTCCAAGTCAGAATCTAGGCAAAACTAGAGAGAGACTAAGCCTGAGCCTCCAACATGAATCTCCCTATAAAACGTGAATACGTTGGGTGACCATACGAGAGCTAGTGCTCCGTTTACTGGAGTGGAGGGAGTTCGATGTAAACCGTTCCTAATGAAGAACAAAGGTTAGATATGTTGACCTTATAAAAGAACTTCAACTACAATTCTACAAAGCTAAACTCTTCCGAACACTCTCAGACTCAAACACCGGGCCTTCTTGTATTAATCCAGGGAGAAAGACTATCAAGCATTATATATTTATGGGTTATACACCTAACCTTGTATTCTTCATTTACTTCAAAAAT
The DNA here is from genome assembly GCA_946122785.1 of Linum tenue. Classification (NCBI taxonomy): domain Eukaryota; kingdom Viridiplantae; phylum Streptophyta; class Magnoliopsida; order Malpighiales; family Linaceae; genus Linum; species Linum tenue. The sequence goes on along the minus strand of CAMGYJ010000009.1, from coordinate 43,469,934 downwards.
ATGAATGGCGTGTTAGTTAATCTTTTCTAGCTATCATTGAAATGTTAGGCAGTTTGAGAGGATGGGAAGGGTCGAGAGTTCAAACCTGAAAAGGGGGGGAAAAAAATCCAAAATTACCACTGTTTATAAAAAAATTACAAAACTACCACTAAAACCGAAAAAATTCCAAATCTACCACCCTTAATTAAAAACCGCACCACCAAGGGGCGGTTACAATGAAAACCACATGCCAGAGGAGCGAGTTTATTATGGAACCGCATGCCAGAGGAGCGATTTGAGTTTTTCGGGAAAACCGCTCTTCGGAGGAGCGGTTCCCATGGCTGCCCTAGCACAAACCGCATGCTCCGGGCGCGATTTTGCGACGACAACATAAACCGCCCCTCAAGCAAGCGGTTTATTAGGTCGATGCACAAACCACACCCCCCTCTCCAGAGTTTTGTGCCTCAGTCCCATTCCCTGACATCCGACATGTCGGTATGCAAGAGGTTGCAGGGGTGGGGGCTGCATGCCAGACTAAAACCGCTCCCCCTATGATAGATCGTTAATTACACATGTTTTCACCCCTATTCTTGAGCCGTTTGAGGTGTTGATTTTCGTGTTTTAGGCCGATTAGGTTGTGCTTCTTTGTGATATTTCAGGTCCTAGTACGTGAATGGAGGCTTGAGAGCGAGTTTGGGGTCAATTGGACGAAGATCGGACGCGTGGCGAGGTGCTAAGGAAGCAACACGGGCATTCCTGGACATCACACGGTCGTGCAACTCACATTTGTGGCCGTGTGATTTTTGCCAAGAGCAAACACGGGCAGGATGGAAATCCCACACGGCCGTGCGACCCTGGCCGTGTGGGAAGCCTGAATTTTGACTTAATGATACGCCGCGTTTTGACTCACACGGGCAACTGGGTGAGCCACACGGCCGTGTGGCCTGCCCGTGTGAGTCGGAAAATCTTTGTTTTTCAGCCAATTCCGAGCCAAAAGTGAGGAATCGGGATTTGCAGAGCAAAAACAGAGCCCTAGAGAGAGAAACTGCGAAGAACACATCCTAGAAGCTATCTTGGAGCTGGGTTTCGTCAAATCGAGCTTGAAGATCGTCATAGGAGTGGAAATCATCATCCCAGAGCAGATTTTCCTCATGTTTATGAGTATGACTACTCTGATTATTGTTTTCTTCTCTCTCTCTCTATGGAGTAGAACTCTTCTCTCACTTGGGTATGAAGAACCCTAGTTCCTTGTGTTAGGGATTTGATTGTAATGACTTGGGATGATTATACTGTTTGGTTTTAATCGAATGATGCATGTTTATTGAATCGATTGAAGTCTGATTAGCTTTTCTTGATTTCTGCTGCAACTTGAGATAGATAGAATCTGATTAGGTTGTTAGAGCCTCTTCATTCGATAGTAGGAGATTGGTTATACGAGAGTTAGCCAGTTTACTGCTTTGTACTGGAATCCAATTCCAGTAGTGGAGTTCTGTGCTCATAGCCTCAGCTTTCTATCCCGGTGAAGACTAGTCGTCTGCCGGGTAGTTAGACTGAGAGGGCTTGGTCAGCTTAAGAGATTCCAAGCTACTGTCGGATCTTCCGCAGTCTAATCAACAGCAAATCAACGCAGGGTAATTACAATTGAACCTAACTAAGGAGCTAGAGGGACTCATTCCCGAGTGACTCTTCCTTGCTTGAGAAAACCGAATAATTTCCTGCTTTCTTACTGCTTTTGCTTTAAACAACAATCAATCGAATTAGTTGGCTAGATAATAGATAATCACGGAGTAAGCAGTAGATCTAGACCCCGGGTTGATAATAGAACTTGCCTGTTACTGCATTCGAGGACTGCGATTACACTTGGTCGCAGTTTGGTGTTGTGTTTTTGAGTGTCAAGTTTTTGGCGCCGTTGCCGGGGACCCTCTAGGTTATTGGGGAAACGTGAAAGTTTGTTACTCTAGCTTTTTCTTTATTGCATTTTATATCTTCCACCTATGTGCCTTCACGGGTTGTTTCTGCTGATTGTGTGCAGGTAGTGCATAACCCGTAGCCAGTCGGGAGATCTACTACCATTAGACCAGGAGCTTGAAAGGACCTGCAGGAACTTCAAGCGGGCTCTAAAGGCGCGACTGGCTGCGGAGGAGGCGCTAGCACATCTGCAGATCGAAGAAGAAGAAGAGATGGCCGATCCAGAGAACCAGAATATGATCAATCCAGAGGAGCAGACCATGGGATCCTACTGGACCGCCAGAGCTGCGGACATGAGGTCACCCATTCAACACCCTCATGTCCCAGCCAACAATTTTGAGGTGAGCACCTCAGTAATCACCATGATGCGCGGTTCAGTGGTGTTCCGTGGCAAGGAGGGTGAGTGCCGCCGGTCGCATCTGAGGAGATTCCACGAGCTGATTGATGGAATCAAGATAAATGGGGTCCCAGAAGATGCCATCCAGCTGAGGTACTTCCCATTTACTCTGGAGGGGCAGGCAAAGGAGTGGCTAGACACTCGACCTCCGGGCTCTATCACCACGTTCGCCAACCTGGCGGACAAGTTCCTCACCCGCTACCATCCTCCATCCAAGACGGCTGACCTGCAGAAGCAAATTACCCATTTTGCTCAGGATGAGGATGAGACCATCAGAGATGCATGGGAGAGGTACAACAGTCTCTTCCTGAGGTGTCCAAATCATGGCTTCAATGATGCTTTCAAGGTGGGCACCTTCTATCACGCACTCTTCTCAGAAGACAAGCAGCTGATTGACTCGGTTTGTGGCGGGAACATGCTGACCAAAACACCGCCACAGCTGAATCAACTCTTTGAGGAGATGGCAGAGAACGGGTATGATTGGGGCACTGCTAGGAGGTCGAGGAGAGCACCAAGCTGGGGTGTACATTCTGTGGGAACCCATTCCTCTGATTTGGTGCAGGTAGTATCGAAGCTGGTTTCAGCTATCGATCATTCCGGGATGATTCCAGGGACCGGACAGCAGCAGGCGATGCTCTGCCACTGGTGCGAGAGCACCCATCACACGGTGGAAGACTGCCAGGCGATGAAAGAATCGACCACACCCCAGGAGCAGGTGAACTTCATCAATAATGTCAGGCGCAATGACCCCTACAGTAACACTTACAACGAGGGGTGGCGCCAGCATCCTAACTTCTCCTGGGGTGGGGCAAATGCCAGACCACCAGTCCCCCAGGGACCGCCAGGCTTCCAGAGGCCGCCATATCAGCCCATACAGGGGCAATTCCAGCAGCAGCAACAGTCTCTCTACCAGCCCATGCAGGGGCATGCTGCTCAATCACAGCCGCGACCTTTCCAGCAGCCAGGTGTAGCCCCTGCTGCCCTAGTGCAGAATGATCAGATGGCCGAATTGCGGGACTTGGTGGGTTCTTTCGCCAGTTCTAGTGCTCAGAAATTCAACACTATCGAGCAGTTCATGGAAAAGGCCTCGGGTAAATTCCTGGCTCTTGAAGCAGGCCAAAGGAACACACACGCTGTCTTGCAGGATATACAAACCCAGCTGGGAAGCGTGGCTCAGGCAGTGGCACAAAGGGCTCCTGGTACTCTACCCGGTCAGACCATCCCTCATCCGCAGACCCAGAATGAGCATTGCAATGCCATCACAACCAGGAGTGGCAAGATGACTGTTGATCCACCTGTTCGGGAACAAGAGAAAGAGACCCCTGTCTTAGCGTCTCCAGCGGCTGAAGAAGCAGAGAAGGAGGTTGAGGTGCCTGCACCTAAGCCGCAACCGGTAGTGAAGGAGTATATCCCGAAACTCCCCTTCCCTACTCGGTTGCACAGAGACAGGCTGGAGGCAGAGTTCCAAAACTTCATGTCCATGCTTAGGAAGCTGAATGTCCAAGTGCCCTTCCTAGAGGCACTATCTCAAATGCCTAAGTATGCGAAGTTTCTGAAAGATCTTCTCTCAAAGAAGCAGAAGCTGAGTGAGCTGGCCACTGTGGAGCTCAGCGAGGAGTGCTCGGCTATTCTGCAGAACAAGCTTCCGCAGAAGCAGAAGGACCCAGGTAGTTTTACTATCTCGTGCTCTATAGATAAATTGCATGTAGAGAGGTCCTTGGCGGATTTAGGTGCTAGAATCAATGTTATGTCGTATAAATTGTTCAAGAAACTAGGCCTAGGTGAACCCCGTGCTACTAGGATGACCCTTCAATTAGCTGACCAATCTGTAGTGCATCCTAGGGGCATAGTGGAATACCTTCTGGTTAGGGCTGGCAAATTCAATTATCATGTGGATTTTGTTGTCCTGGACATCAATGAGGACACAGAAGTGCCCCTTATACTGGGAAGGCCTTTCCTGGCCACTACCAAGGCTCTCATAGATGTGCATGATGGGACCTTAGTTTTGAGGGATGGCAAGGATCGAATAACGTTTTCAATTGCTAATACTCTACCTGCTTCGTCACCTCTGCATGTTGTATCTCACCAGGAGCACGAGTCTGTCGTGTATCCTTCTGTGTTTCCTATTTTGCAAGATCTGCCTCCCATACCTTCGCCGCCACTCCTGTCCACTCCGTCACCAAAAGAGCAGATCAAGGAGGAGTGGCGGCCGAAACCGCAGGCAGCTAAGCCTGCTCGAAAGAAAGCCGGAGACCACTACGAGCTGGTCCCGCCCCACCTTGGCCATCCGAGTATTCACTCGCTTGCATCTTGCCAGATGGCCAAGTCGAGTTGGTGAATGCTGGTGGCCACATTCGTCGCGTGCATGGCCACCATTTGAAGTTGTACCTCAAGAGCGATGTGGATCCGCTCTTGAAGGCACCTGATCCTACACTTCTCTGAGCATCCATACTGGCGTCCAGCTAAAATACGGTAAAGAAGCTCTTGTGGGGAGGCAACCCCACCATGGTTTGCATTTCTAACCTTTTTTTTATTTATTTATTTCATTTTTTGTCGGTTTTTGAGTCCTTGAGTCTGTCTGGAGTCTGTCTGGAAAGTATTTCGTGCCTCGGGCGGTTCTTTTTAATGTGTGATTGGGTAAATTTTAGAGCCGGGGCACGAATGAGTCTTGGTGGTTTGAAATTGGAATTTTGAAAAAAAAGCGAATTGAGCTCGGCAGTAAAAACACGGGCAGCATGGGTGCAGAACACGGCCGTGTTCTGGCTCCTGCCCGCCCGTGTTTTAAAAGGAGGCCAGACCTGCTCTCGACAGTAAAAGCACGGGCAGCAGGGGGTTAAAACACGGCCGTGTTTTGCCCCCAGCCCGCCCGTGTTTTAAAAGGGGGGAAACACTGCCGGCGCAGTAAAAACACGGGCGCGGAACAGGCAGAACACAGCCGTGTTCCAGCCCGCCCGTGCTTTGCCCTCCCCCCTATAAAAGTCGATTCCCCCCCCCCTCTCTCCACCAGATTCATTTTTTTTTCAAACCCCCCCCCCCCCCTCACCTTCCGGCGATGGTGGCGATGCATTCTAGTGGCGAGTGGCTAGCTCTGTGCCTCATTTGTTTTCCAGACTGAGACTCCATGTTCTTGTTGTTTCGTTTGGTTTTGTTTTATTTTGGATTGTAGAGTTGGAACTCCGGTTCTTTCACCCAGTGTGTGTCTTTTGTTGACTTTCGCTCCGTGCCTCGGACTGGTTCCCCTTCCAGTCCCCTACTATTGCCTGGTCTGCCTCCCAATCTCCGTTCCTGATCTCATTTCACGGTAACATCGTTCCCCTTATCTCTCCCTCTACTCCATTGAGGGCAATGTCGTGCTTAAGTGTGGGGGGGTGCTTTGTATCGGTTGGAATATATATTTGTGTGCTTGGAGCCTAGTCAGCTGTCCGAATCTTACGATTTGAGGGCTCCAAGTACTGCTGTTTGATCATATTGGCATTGTGTTTTGATTGAGACGTGCAGTAGAATTGTGTAGGGGTTCAGTTCTTTCAATTGTTTGCTTACCAACTGTGACTTGATTTGATCACTTGTTCTTGACAGTCGTTTATGCATCTAGTTCAGGGAATCATAATGTGAGATAGAGCATATAGGTAACCATGTGAGATTTGAGCCTGCTCGTTTCTTTCTTGTGCGATAGATCCCTCTTCCATGATGTGTAGCATTCACGTTGTCACTAGCTAAGATGATGGGGGCATAGGAGTAGCCCACGACCAAATTGACTGTCCTGATGTGTCATATTCCCTAGTCAGCCCCTTTGAGCTGTGTGTTATCCTTTCTTTTGGTCTGAAATGAAAAAAATTCACCCTTTTGCATCTTTTAGAAGGTTCCACGGAGTGGTTTTTACATGTTCTCTGCTGTTTCTGTGAGTGTTGGAGGTAGTGCTTAAAAGTTGGGCAGGTGTTTGAAATATGTGCAGAAGTGGTGGCTCTCTTAAGAAATGAAAAGAAAATGAAAGAAAAACAAAGAAAAATTGAAAGCAAAAGAGAGCCACTACCAAAAATCTGAATAATGCCCATTAAGTAGTGTTTCTTAGCAGTCTGGCTTGGAAATGCTAACATTTATACCTCCTTCGCTTTTGTGCTCTTGAGATATTGAGTAATGCAGGATAGCAGAAAGGAAATACCGGTTTGTTTGACTGTGATTGTGTGGGTTTGGAAATGTGGAACCTTGTGCTATGAATACTTCCACCACCTAAAAGGTCTTTTCCCCATGTCCAAGACCCTAGCCAGTCACTTGAACCTGTGTCTAAGACCTCCGGATTAGTTAGTGGTGACACTCCATATGTGAACTCTAGCATTTAGAGGCTGCCATCATGGTGAAGAGATGTTAGGGATTGAGAAAAATAGCATGCGCATTTTTCGAATCAAATCGTCCTGACCCCACTGGTCGAGAGTGAGTGATTCATTTTCATATTCTATATACTCTTGTACCCCGGTGAGGACCTAGATTTCTCGGTCTCTATTCTGATGTCTTGAGTTGGATGCATGAGGTGACTGTTTTGAGTAAGTGGTTGAGTCAAGTCTAGGTTGGTTGGTGAACAGAAGGGAGACTCTTCCTTTACTCAATTTTGCTGCGCTCGAATGTCCTTTGTGGTGGTTGTCCAGGTTGCTATTGAAGTTGTTCATGTGTTGATGCTTGAAAACCAGTACGATTCACGTGTTCTGTGCCTTTATGACTTGTCCCCGATGTTGATTGATTGAAACGTGTAAGCTTACCTTGTGTCTGACTTGGTTTGCTTGGGGACAAGCAAACGGTTAAGTGTGGGGGAGTTTGATAGACCGTTAATTACACATGTTTTCACCCCTATTCTTGAGCCGTTTGAGGTGTTGATTTTCGTGTTTTAGGCCGATTTCACGCTAGGTTGTGCTTGTTTGTGATATTTCAGGTCCTAGTACGTGAATGGAGGCTTGGGAGCGAGTTTGGGGTCAATTGGACGAAGATCGGACGCGTGGCGAGGTGCTAAGGAAGCAGCACGGGCATTCCTGGACATCACACGGCCGTGCAACTCACATTTGTGGCCGTGTGAATTTCGCCGAGAGCAAACACGGGCAGGATGGAAATCTCACACGGCCGTGCGACCCTGGCCGTGTGGGAAGCCTGAATTTCGACTTAATGATACGCCGCGTTTTGACTCACACGGGCAACTGGGTGAGCCACACGGCCGTGTGGCCTGCCCGTGTGAGTCGGGAAATCTTGGTTTTTCAGCCAATTCCGAGCCAAAAGTGAGGAATCGGGATTTGCAGAGCAAAAACAGAGCCCTAGAGAGAGAAAGTGCGAAGAACACATCCTAGAAGCTATCTTGGAGCTGGATTTCGTCAAATCGAGCTTGGAGATCGTCATAGGAGTGGAAATCATCATCCCAGAGCAGATTTTCCTCATCTTTATGAGTATGACTACTCTGATTACTGTTTTCTTCTCTCTCTCTATGGAGTAGAACCCTTCTCTCACTTGGGTATGAAGAACCCTAGTTCCTTATGTTAGGGATTTGATTGTAATGACTTGGGATGATTATACTGTTTGGTTTTAATCGAATGATACATGTTTATTGAATCGATTGAAGTCTGATCAGCTTTTCTTGATTTCTGCTGCAACCTGAGATAGATAGAATCTGATTAGGTTGTTAGAGCCACTTCATTCGATAGTAGGAGATTGGTTATACGAGAGTTAGCCAGTTTACTGCTTTGTACTGTAATCCAATTCCACTAGTGGAGTTCTGTGCTCATAGCCTCAGCTTTCTATCCCGGTGAAGACTAGTCGTCTGCCGGGTAGTTAGACTGAGAGGGCTTGGTCAGCTTAAGAGATTCCAAGCTACTGTCGGATCTTCCGCAGTCTAATCAACAGCAAATCAACCCAGGGTAATTACAATTGAACCTAACTAAGGAGCTAGGGGGACTCATTCCCGAGTGACTCTTCCTTGCTTGAGAAAACCGAATAATTTCCTGCTTTCTTACTGCTTTTGCTTTAAACAACAATCAATCGAATTAGTTGGCTAGATAATAGATAATCACGGAGTAAGCAGTAGATCTAGACCCCGGGTTGATAATAGAACTTGCCTGTTACTGCATTCCCGGACTGCGATTACACTTGGTCGCAGTTTGGTGTTGTGTTTTGGCGTGTCACCCTACAGTTTTCAGTTTGAATTTTGCTTATAAAAGGCAGCCCCGAAAAACTCAAATTTTCTCTCCTCTCCTTCTTCTTCAAATTTCAGTTGTGCACGTTTAATTTTTTTTAGTTTTTGCGATTAACGTTAATTCGTAAGTTTGTTTTGTATTACTTTGCATTGTCATTTGTGATTTTTATGGTAGTAACTTAATTACAGTTTTATTGCAGATGGCATTCCAAAATTTCACGCTTGGGTTACAGTGGAATGGTTACACGGAAGAGACCGGAAAGGGGGTACGTTACGTCGGTGGTCATTTTTATAAAATGAAGGTCGCTACGAGACCGATGCTTGAAGAGCTCCATCAAATGTGTATTGAGGTTACCTGCATGGATGACACTAGAAGAGTTGATCGTATGGTGTATCGTTATCCAAACAGACTTGGAGGGTCGTTGTGGAATAAGGAATTCCTCATTACCACTCAGGAGGACGTTGATGCTATGGTCCAATTTTTGACCACCAATAACATTAAACAAGCGGAGATGTTCGTTTACACCGATGAGGTCGAAGGCGGTGTAGGTCATTTTGGAGATGGCCAAACATCTAGTATCCACAGTGGGGGTAGATTATACGAAGATCATCCCCACCAGGAGTACCAAGACCATCATTCATACCAAGAGTATCATGACAGAACTGGAGGTCATCATCAATCCTTCCCATCATATGAAGAAGAATCTAAACATGCGGATGGGAACCAATAAGAAGGCTACCAGTACCAACCCGAGTACAACTTTTACCAAGGCGGTGGTAGTTACCACAACTACCATTACTTGACACGCTAAAACACAACACCTAACAATGGCCAAGTGTAACCAATGAAAGGGACTGCAGTATAGTGGCACAAGTAATAAATATCGAATCCACGGGTCTCTAGAGTTACTATTACTCAGCTTCAGTTCATTATCTAGCAAACTAGATTAAGGATTGATTAACGAAACTACTCTACTAACTAAACTAAGTAAAACTACTAATTACAGTTTGGGAACTCACTTAGGTATGATTCCCCCTAGCTCCTCAATTAGGTCCAAGTTGCAATTACCTCTGGTTGATCTACTGTTGATTAAAATGCGGAAGATCCTAAATTAGCTTGGAATCTCTTAAGCTGACCAAGCCCTCTCAGTCCAACTACCCGGCAGACGACTAGTCTTCACCAGGATAGAAAGCTAAGGCTATGAACACAGAACTCCACTAGTGGAATGAATTCCAGTACAAAGCAGTGAATTGATTGACTCTCGCACAACCAATTCACCACTATCAATCAAGGAAGCTCTCTTAACCTAATCAAATTCTATCTATCATAGGTTAAAGCAGAAATCAAGAGAATTTGATCAAGATTTAATTGACTCAATAAATCATGCCTCAATCGATTATAATCAAACAATATAGCATCCAAAACTTCATACAAGAAAAATTCTAACACATGGAACTAGGGTTCCTCAAAACCTAAGTGAAGGGAAGTTACTCCATAGAGAAGAGAGAGACTGCAGAAATCTGATCTAGATCTTCAATCTCCATCCCCAAGCTTGATTCCTGAGCTCCAATGGCGAAGAAATTCTCCACAATAGCTCCAAGAATGCTCCAATCCCGTGATTCAAATGATGATATAACACAAAATCACAACTAATCAATCCATTACCCTGATCTATTAACCTTCAATTTTGAATCTCAACCAAAAATCCCAAATTGTAAACCCTAATCCCAAGTCTAGTGATCGCCAGCGGAGTAGATGCAAATAGATGCGTATTTACATTAGCCTTTGCCATTGTTGAGGGAGAGAATACCGACAGCTGTGGATGGTTCTTCAGACAAATTCAACTCCCTTTTATGGCGGTACTAACCGTGTGGCGCTCCATATGAAATGCTGCCAACCACTCATATTCGCAACAACTTTAGCTTGTGGAGTAGAGTCCACACAAATAACATCGCCATCGATGGGGAAATCGGTTAGGATGGCAACGTCCTTAAGTGTGATAGTGCACTCGCCTTCACAAAAATTGAAGTAATGTGTCTCCTTTCGCCATCTCTCTACCAATGTCGTGATGAGTTGGCGGTCGATCTTTATTCCATAAAAGTGCTTAATGGGATCCAATCTTGCCCTTCTTAGAAAGGACAAGATGACGTCGTTCCATGCGAGCACAGTCGTCGTACCCCTATAGCGAACTATATGTTATGCATCCTAGCGAATAATTTAACTTTCACTATAAGTTTATTATTTATACATATATAAATCTATTATAACAAACAATATCCATTAATGAAATCAAGGTTTTTTCCCAAGAAATATACATAATTTAAAAAACATTAATATTAAGCTAACTAAATTGAATACCAAATTTAAAATTTAAATAAAATTATTTTTGTACACATACAGATAAAATCAAATATATTATTTTGCACTTCGTATTGATTGTTTTCAATAATTTAAAGCAATACAAGTACACTCATAAGACTCTTAGGAGAGGTATACATCTCTTTAGAAACACAGCCTGTTTGACAGAAAAAGAGAGGATTCGAGGATCGCTTAGAACTCAATTTTCCCAGGAAATGGGAGGATCATGATGATCGCTTAAGACCCCATTTCCTTAGGCATGCATTTCCTTATAAAGAGTCTAATTAAGTGACACATTGTATTGATTTAAATTATTGAAAATAATCAATACGATTAACAATTAACAAATTTATTTTACAAACCAATAAATTATGTTAACTAAATAAAAATTACAAGTGATGATAAATAATATGTACCTTGTGGTCGTTCCAAACGTCATTGAACGATGATTATCTTGGTCGAATACAACAGTTGGATCAATCGGTACTTGATCAACATAATATCTTTGATTGTATATATCAACATTCTCCCCAACCTACGATAGCATAACAACAACATAAATCAATTAGTATATAGATTAAATAAATTCATTACAACAACAATAAAAATTAGGTAAAATGAGTCTGTATCGCTTGATAATCATCATAGTAAATACCCTCTTCTTCGGAAAAAAACGGCCATTTTTTCAGGAACCCGACAAAGTTTCGACGGTTTTTTAATGAAAAACCAAAGAATTTTTCTTTAGGGCATATCAAACTTAACCGCAACCAACAAACCACTATTTCTAAGGTTTTTGGGTGGAGAGCGGGATGGGTAGAGTGATAAACTTAGAGAGAGAGAGCATATTGGTTTTGGTGTGAAGAAAATGAGAGGAAGGGGTGGGTATTTATATGGTAAGGACCGCGTAGTGGGTGGGAGGGGGGTTGGTATTTTTACCCCACAAAAAACGCGCCCCCGCACACGGTTTGTTTTTCCCAAAGCCAAAACCGTGTCGTCGGGGAATGGTTATAAGGCTGAGACGCGGATCGCTCCGCTGGCAGGCAGTTAGCCGTCGGATCGCCTCTCAATCGCACGGTTGCATGGACTGCCACGTGGAAGAGCGGTTTTGCAGCTGCAACCGCCTGTTCCCTGCGCGGTTTGAAGGAGAACCGCGCCTTCGAGATGCAGTTTTTGATTAATGGTGGTAATTTTGGAATTTTGTTAAGTTGGTTGGTATTTTTGTAATTTTTTTTTGGGGAAGATGGGAGTATAACGTGATTAATTTCTTATAATGCTTCAGAGACATAAAAAATTAAAACATTCGTGGACGGCAGGATTCGAACCTGCGCGGGCAAAGCCCACATGATTTCTAGTCATGCCCGATAACCACTCCGGCACGTCCACTTATTGCTTATAAAGTTAGCCGTATTTTATATATAATATATAGCAGATCAACAAATCAAGCCGAAGCTTTGCCGAACTTTCTTAAAGCATTTGCATACTGTCCGCTCCCCCAGATCAACAATTCACACAATGAATTGGAAACAACCCACCAGATCCATCACTCCAATTTCATCAACCCAATGATATATTTTCAAAGCACTAGCACAGTAGCGCCCTCCTTGCTGGCCGGCCTCCCCCACGGAGGCATCCGGTCATCGGAGGAAAGATTAACAAGCGACTGACGTATATAACAGCGAAAGCTAAGAAAGGTGACCCATTTCATAAAGTGTTCACAATAAATTTATGTAGAATGATGACCTTCATATCGGCCTTACACCATAACCCCTAATCATCCAGTTCGAATACAGTAGGAGTTCAAGTTTTGACAAGTCAATCAACCCACATCCTTGAAAGGATTTATGGATTTCTTCTCCATATAGGACTGCGATAGAGAAAGCAGTAGCCGCATGCTCTGAAAGCCAGAAGAAAGTGGAGGACTTGTTTTGTCTGGAACAAACTAGTATCCTCCTGATATCCGTGCTGTGGAAAACTGGGTATCTAGTCACCTGCAATGATCTCAAAACAGTTTCAGTGAGGTCACTAGAGCAGCATGGTTTGAGGCCTGAAAGTTCAGCAATATGTAAAAAGAGTACTGGCGTGCAACTTCTGTGTAACTAAATGAAACAGATTACAGAATGCAGCATGCACCACATTCACTTTTGATATGCTCTTAATAAAAAAGGTCAGAGTGAATAGTTATTGAGTCACTGCTTGCAGTAGCCAAATACTGAGGCAGGGATGTTTGGGGCGATAAGTACAAAATAGGAAGACATACATAGAACATAAGCAGAAGGGAGTGACCTACACAGAGATGCTAAATTTGTAAGCACTTAAACTACAAAGTTGAATCAGAGCCTTACAAGTTGACAATGATAAATGAAGCGCCTAGTCTTATCAGTAAATGACCGGAATTTCAGAACCTTGATCTTTAGGCATGCTAAGCTCGAATAGTTCTCAAACCCCCTAATCTAATTCATCAACATGATTGAAAGAAATCAGGTCACAGAGTAGCAAATGAACATTGCCTTAGCGGATGCCAAATATCTCTTCTGGAGGATCATAAACATTCTTTTCAGGAAAGAGCTCTTCGTAATCTTGCTTCACTCTATTCCTCAAGAGTGGATGTGGCAGAAGGCCCTTCAATAAGATTCTGAAGGGCAACTCCTCCGGGGGATCCGGTGATTGCTTCATGTCTTCGTAGATGTTCATTGCATCAGCAGGGGATCCATCCCTCAAGAAACCCCTGATAACCTCAGTGTACATTTGAGAATCAGGAAACAGACCCTCGTCCCTCATAGACTGCCACAGCCGCATTGCTTCATCCATCTTATTGCCTTTCGTTAATGCAATTATCAGGTCCTTGTAGATAAACCGATCAGGCTTGTACCAGTCTTGCTTCTGTATTACTTGAAATATCTGCCGGTTCAATAAATCGTAGGGAAGCCAAGTCAGGAAACCCATTAATCAAGAAGATCGACAACAGCATTAAGAGCTTGACGCCTACCCGTACTTGCTCCATTACAAGTTAAAAAACAATTTGAACAAAGTCATTCAGGCATTTCGTCGAACTATACGCAGGCAATACTGACTTGTTCAGGCAAACACATCGAAATGTGCCCAAAAAGCACTAAATTTGAAGGGAAACAAGGGGATTGGATAAGTACGAAAGGACATTCAATACCTTGACCGCTAGAGAGACTTCTTCCTGGCGCTCAAGCTCGCATACGACAGCAACCATGTCCAGTTTCAGCAGCCTGTTAACATGCGATTTAATGAACTTGTCGATCTTTTCTTCGTCGTCCTTAAACCGCTTTAATCCTATAATCACAAAGAGCGCCTCTTTCCCAATCAGCTTCTTGCCTCTCCAGAGAGGGCCTCTAGGTCTCCCGTCGTGGTATTGCCTGAACCCGGAAAGTGAATTGGTAGTAGCATTCAAGTATAACGATGGAACTAGAGATTCTAAAGACGACGGGGTCTGTTTCGTCAAATTACACGGCAACTTCTGGAAGAGGAAAGCCGTCGCAGCTCGCGGGATTCTGGATCTCGAAAAGGCGCGAATCGCCATTAGAATACCTTGGCTTGGAGTGAGCTCTCCGCTAGCTGAGCGGCTACTTAGGGCGTTCAGGAACAAATTGCTCTCCGGTTTTTCTTTGGGAGTTGATAAACATGCTCTAAACAACAACAAAGTTACACTTTTAACCTTTTAACATCTTTACCTTTCCTTTAGCAAACAAACACCACCTTCACTTAGAAAGAAAAAACACTAATTCTCCCACACTCTTGAATTCATCGTCGACATTTGGAAGCCGAAATCGTCGAGCATACGTCCGAACAATGAGTAGCGACTCCGACGAGGTAAAAATCTCGTTTAAAAAAAAACCAAAAAACCTCAACCTAAAGTAATTTTCGGTTATGCCATGGACGAACCGAAAATCTGCTTCGTTTGGGTCATGGTTGAAACGAAAATTGGTTTCGCTTGATCCACGGTAGAACCGAACCCTTCCTTCGATTAAGCCACGGTAGAACCGCAAATTGGCTTCGATTAAGCCATGATGGAACCGAAAATTGGTTTCGGTTAAGCCATGGTGGAACCGAAAATTGTCTTCTGTTGGTGGATTTTGGATTTTTTTTAGTTTATATCAAATATTTCTATTCTTTTGTTATGATTTATAGTTTGGTCTATAAGATAGTTTGTTGAATTTTAGTTTATATTATTTTTTAAATTTATGAGCATAATTATTTGTGAAATTGAATGCTTTTGTATACAAAATTAAGATTAGATGTATAATACGCAAATAAAAAAATAGAAAAATCTAGAATATGATTAATATTATTCTTACACTAGATGTATAGTATGTAAATAATAGAGAATGCTAAATTTTGTCATGTTAAATGTTGGATTTTGCTTATGAGAATATAGAGAATGCTAAATTATTTGTGATAATTGTTAAATTAAATGTACTCGTTAGATTTTCTATTATTGTGGAGCCCTATTTATATCATGAGATCTAACATTGTAGGATATTGATGATTACGGAGGGGATGACAAAGATTACACCTTAGAATTTGTCAATGGAGTAAAATACGATACGGATTTGATTGCATATGTAGCAGGCTAGCAGCTACGGAGATTGCCAAGGGTTTTGGGTTTTATTTGGTGAAGGCATCAAATAAAAAAAATCCAAGTGAAGATAGTAGGCGACGATACTTGAAGTGCACTCATGGTAGGAAGAAAAAAATCAAAGGCTCCTGATTCTGATCCAGATAAGGAAAGGAGGCCTCTTACTTCTTCTGGAAAGCTGGGGTGTGAATTTCAAATCAAGATTGAGCGGTCAGATGATGGATATTGGTTGATACTAGCAGTGGCTAATACAAAGAATCCTTGTGCTAATTTGGGTTTTCACAATCATCCGCTGGAGCTATTTCCGAATGGATCAAGTAAGAGGAATGTTTTGACCAAAGATGATAAGCAATACATCAGACAACTGTCAACTGAGATTAGCCGGTGTCGCCCCAAGGAATATCCACAAGGCAGTGAACGAGAGAAAAGAGGAGCATGGAAAGGTAAACAAAAGACATATTTCTAACACATTGTATAAGATAAGAAAAGAAGAGTTTGGTTAGAGGACGGCCTTACAGTACACTTTTCAAGATGCTCGGGAGAAGGGTTACTATGTGCAGTATGTGGGTGACCGTAACATGCTTACACACTTGTTCCTAGCCCACCTTGAGTCATTATTGATGTTGCGAGCTTGACACCATGTCATCATGATAGATGCAACATACAAGACCAGCAAGTATGAGTTTCCGTGGGTTGAGATTGTTGGCATGACACCGGTGGGATTGAACTTTGTCATTGCATCTGCGCTAGTGTATGATGAGACAAAAGAGTCATACCAGTGGCTTCTCACGCATCTGCAACATTTGCTTGGCTCTATCACTCCAGATGTATTTGTCAGTGACAAAGCAGGAGGATTGGTTGAGACCGTGGGGGTAATGTTTCCATCATCGACTCATATACTATGCCTTTGGCATGTAGACAGGAATGTGTGAGCATGGTGTCTAACGGAGGTGAGGAGGACGTCTCATTGTGGGATAGATGCAGCCAAACCGATAGTGGATATGTTCATGGCATCTTGGAAAAGGATTGTATATGTCGAAAGTGAGGAAGGCATGAATAGAGCTTTAGACAGTTTCAGGCGTAGTTGGGGAGTACAGTATCCACGTCTTTGGAGGTACTTGTCAGTTGAGTGGTTACCAAACAAGCACATGTGGGCAATATGTTATACAAACCAAGTGCGACATTTGGGTAATACAAGCTCAAATTGGGTTGAATCTGCTCATGCATCCTTCAAGAAGTGGCTTCAAGCATCAACTGGTGCAATCGACACGGTTAGTCTCTTAATAATTTTTCATTTATGTCTTCTTTAGAAGTTTTACTTAATCTAGTATCCTAATTTTCTTTCTTTGTTTGTAGGTTTATAAGAAGAACCATGATTACATTGAGGCTCAACATCTTCAAATCCAAAAGCTTCTAGAGGATTCTAGATTAAAGAAGATGTTACTAGCGGACGGAAGACCATTTCGGGAGTTGCATACAAACGTCACTCTATAGGCTATGAGGTTGATGCTCATCGAGGTATCAGTGGAAGGAGCAAGTTGTACATGTACGTTTCCTGCTACCCTTGGTCTCCCATGTAGATGTGCAATGCAGTTAGCACGTTCTGAAAAGCGGGACATTGCCCCATATGAGGTGTTAGCTTTTTGGACCATTATGAACTATCGTGAATCTCCTACTCGGGCAGAGTGGGATGACCATAGTCTTTACCATCGTGATGTCTTCCAAAGTCTAGTACAGGAGGTTCTTGATAGGAGAGATGCGACCATTCGAGGGGCTATTGGCCTACTTCGGAGTCATCTTCATCCTGAAAATGATGGCATTGATGAGCCGCATGGGGGGCTATTGGCCTGCAAAGCGGTGACACACCCACGAGGAAGCACGAGGAGCATCTGGAGCCTGGAGAATCTGGATCGGACGGAAGAGTGGAAAATACTCATATATCCAAGCCTGAAGCAGAGTCAAACAACCACAAATACACTTACTCCCCACTCGTGTGGCCATCCCTAGTTGTCTGTAGAGATAGGTGAGTGCAGCAGCCTCCCAGACGTAACCGGCCACTCGTTGCTGGTCCTTCAGAAAACATTGATCGCAGGACGGAGGCGATCGCGAATCTTATCCACAAAAAGTGTGGATCCCAACAACACAAACAAGTAACACTGCACCTCCAGATCCCTAATCTTCATTTCTCGTCAACGCACCAACAATCCCTCTGCGTGTATACCACCATTAAGGAACCACTTCGTCTTCCACTTACCACCAACAAGACCATCCACCGGGACCCGAACTAGATCATGCATGTCTAACTTAAGAACATCCGGATGCGGATCATCTCTCATAAGCTCCACCTCAACTGGAATACGAAGAATGTAATCAACGTCATGGAGAAGAATCGACATCTCTCCAAATGGAATGTGGAAGGTGTTTGTGTCCGGCTGCCATCTCTCCACAAATGTCGTTATCAAAGCTGTATCTAAATGCTGCATCATACACCCTGCCAAGTGGGACAATCCTGTGCCCTCAACCACCTACTGAGAAACCTCTGAACTCGACTCATATCTCCTCAAAGACTCCACACTACCAGATCTATGACAACAATCCAACAACCCACGATCCTGCACAGGGGAAGTCCACAATGCAAAGGCTATGTGACAGGGATCACATCGGGAATCACAGGTCCACCTGAACACAGTTGAGACTCCGATGTCAGACGCCACGACATGTCTCCCTTACTCCCTTCTTCCTCTTCTTACCATCATCGTCTTCCTCACTACTACGTCTCGCAACGTAGCGTCCATCTAGCCCACGTTGCGGAAAGTGCGAAGAAGCATTAGAAGATGTCCCAACTTGTGTCTTCTTGCCGATGCCTACATCAGATTCAGGTGGGACATGCCCAACCTCATCAACAGCCACATCATCATCATCGTTCATAGAAACTGAATCACTCCAATTAGCCTTCCATGGCGTCGCATCCTCGGGAGTAGGGGTGGAGGTAGTACCTCGACTAAGAGATAACTGTCACATAGTAGGGCGACCGTCGGGACACCATATTTCTGCCTTCTTCTTCTTCTTCTTCCCCTTAACCTTATGTGGATTTTTTTCTTCATTTTCTTTTCTACCAGTCACTGTAAGTCTACAAGCACGACCTTCCATTCCTCCTTCCGTTTTTACTTCCATTCTTTTCTTATTCATGTACGACTTGCCTATTCCATGTCCAGACATCTTCAAAAAAAAAAAATTTACAATTAATGATAATCAAATGCATTAAAATTTTCTGGTAATTTTCTCTATTTTTTTTTGTAATTTTTGATAATTTATTACCATTAATTACAACTTTCTTAGTCATTTTTTCTAATTTCGGCTACTTTTTAATTTTCCCATTATTTCTAATATATTTTTAACATTAATTACAAAATTTCAGATTATATTTCTAAATTTTGATACTTTTTAAAAATTTCTGATAATTTCTAATAATTGTTTTTACATTATTCACAATATTTTTTCATAATTGAATTCATAAAACTATTCGAATATAATTTTTATAATCAATTATAAACTGTAAAACTTATTTATAATTAACTACAATTTATTTATAATTATTACTTAATTTAGAATATTTAATAACAATTTTTATTAATTAACTGCATTAAAATTATTTAAAAATCAAACCAACCGAAAATTGACCTCGGTTTGACCATGGCTCAACCGAACATTGAATTCGGTTTGACCATGACTCAACTGAAAATTGAATTCGGTTTGACCATGGCCCAACCGAAAGTTGACTTCGGTTTGACCGAAGGCCAACCGAACGGCGGCTTTGGTCGTTGAAGGGAGATGCAGGCGCCAGGCTTACCTTCTCCTGGGAGGACGGACGGCAGGCAACTGGAGGCGTGGCGGGAGGAGGGGCTGACGGCGACTGCGAGTGGAGGCTCGAGTGGAGGCGCGACGGACGTCGACTGCTGGCGCGGACGGCGACGACGAGTGCGGACTGACGGCAACTGGAGGCGCGACTGACTGGGACTGGAGGCTTTGCTCACGGCCACTGGAGACTCGGCCGTCGTGGCGGCGTGGGTTCTGTGCGGCGGCGTCTCTGCTGCCTGCTGGAAAATGTCGGGTAGAGGAAGTGTTTGGGAAGGGGGTTTGTTTGTTTAGGGTTTGATTTTGAATTTTAAAAAGGGTAATTCAGTAATTTACGTATTAAGTTAGGACGACGGTTAGTAATTTCTAGTGCGACCTTTAATCCTTTAGTTTTTCTTTGTCCCGGTCATTTTACCGTTGAAGACCATAATTAAGTTGTTCTTACAAATACGTACTTAGTCATATAAGAAATAAATAAACCCTCATGGGTCATAAAATTATGACTTTCAACTTTTTTAATACATAATTGTAGGGAAACCAATTGGCAAACATGGTTCAAGGTATGAAGGATGGTTAATATTGACTTTACATATATTCTCCCATAAGTAATTGCGATTCAGCTCAATTGTGGTTAGTTCCATGTTAGCAGAGGCGGAGGTCGCAGGGGGAGATCTAGATTGCAGAGGTTGTGCTCACTCGCGCAGGTGATATGGCCGGAACCATTCAGCTTGTATCGGTGGGTCGGCGCCTACAACAAATCAACGTGACTGGTTGGCTAGAAGTGACGAACGAGTACAGATCTAGTAGTGTTTTCTTCTTAGAGATTGTGTAGTAGATCTGATTATTGGGGTAGGAAAATCAATGGTGCTTTCTTCTCATATTTCTTCCTTAGTAGTATTTTTTCCCCCCCAATAATTGTGTAGTAGTGGTTTTCTTTCAATGCAACGTGATTGGGCAATAATATTAGTAGTGATTGTATAGTAAGTATTTTGTAATAGTGATTTTCATTATCCAGTAGTGATTTTACTAAAATTCGACGACGGCTACTACATAATAATCGGTAAAACACTACTAATTCAATTAAATTAACTAGTATATGCCACCAAAATAACTACTTAAAAATCAGTGAACACTACTAACTAGATTAAAATAACTAGACATAAGAATTGTATTTTTTCTAGTACTATTTTTCACGTAAAATATCTCTATAAGAGAGAAGAAAAGTATTAAATTTTAATTTATTTATCAAATTTAATTTCACGAAATACCGAATATACCCCTCATTAATTCCCATCATTAGATTTACTTAAAACTAATAAATGATGATTAAAGGGGTTAGTACGATGCTAACCCCTATCTAGTTAGCATTCTAACTCCTCCTATATGTGGGTTGTCAATATGTAGGTTTGTATGATAACTCATTCACATAAAAATAGGTTAAATTGCAGGTTTGGTCACTTGAATTACTAGAAAAGTTCACGTTAGCCACTAGAATTACTTTATTCCATCTGTAGTCACTTAAACTAGTTCAACAGTTCAAGTTTGGTCACTCTCCGTTAGTCTCCGTTAACTTTGGCTGATGTGGCAATCAACTCTGATATTTGACCGTCAAAATATATGACATGGCAATTAAAAAATAATAAAATAATAAAATTTAAACTTTTTACAATTTCCACCTCATTTTCAAATCTATTAAAAAGTAAACATTACATTTCTACTCGTCCTTCAATCGATTTGGGACTTTGTAATCTAGTTTAGACCTAGGGAAGAAGAAGGGAATGAGACTTGGGGGTTGTACATCAAGTACCCTTGTGAAAACAATTGGGTGGAGCTCGACTGAGATTCAGGGGAATAATTAGGGTAAAAAGAAGAAGAATAAGAAGGGGAAGGAGATGGTGAAGCACTTTTCAATTTGTTTTGGAAAACGTTTCACAAAAAGTATGTTTCTTGCCACACAAGTCATATATAAAAATCGACACATGCATAAACAACGCCCGAGCCAATAGAATTCACTATTTCTCCTTAAGGAATTTAGTTCCCCTCTACGGTACCCAAGGTTATTGGAACTATTCCTCCCAGGATAGAACGGACGTACCTTTTCTGGCTGTACCGGTACTTGAAACACCAGAATCCGACGAACGCAACGATCGGAGAGAAGTCACACGACTCTGTTTTTCCTTTATGAGTTTGTAGAGAGGAAATACAATGAAGAAAGAAAAATTCTTTATCTTTTGGCCAGAAAAAATTTCTTGGGAAAAATCTTGTGTAGAAAACAGAGGGGGTAGGTGTTTATTTATAGACAATGAAGGGGTGCGAGTGAAGGGATGTGACCCTTCAAGTGGGTGGTTACACCCCAACCATTGCAATGGTTCAGTGAAGGGATGTGACACTTCAAGTGGGTGGTTACACCCCAACCATTGCATCGGTTCGCCATAGTAGTTGGACCGGTTGGTTCATTCCAACCGCCACATCGGTTCGGTCCGATTCGGTTCAACTTGGTTTAACCAATAACTCACCAACTATTGGCTTCTTCCCCTTTCATTCTCATTCACACCTTTCAAATCCCAACAATCCCCCACATGAAAGAGAATGCTAAGTTTTGAAAACTATGCAAAAAACTGTGTGACTCTCAACTAAGAATTAGTTGTATTAGGATAGGTGGGTTTCCCTTTGAACCTTCCCTAGTGAACATATATCGAGTATACTCACCAATCGGTAGATATGATATCTTTGAACCGTCGGTTTTTCTTGTATACTAAGACAACATATGTCACACAACCAACTCGTATCCGTTCGTTGGTTCTCATTGTTGTGTTCGTTTCAGCCATGAACACCGCCTGGTTTCATGAATGCGTAGAGAATTGGCCTTCTTTTATTCTCCTTGAAGCGGCTCCACTTCACACTCACATAGGTGATTTCTAAACATGTATTCCAAAAATACACTATTTGCTCACAACACGTGTCAAACTTAGAAACCATTAAAAACCTTTCATATTTAGGTTTACCCTTATATTCTGGACATGGTCTCATCATGAGAATGGACTTTAAATAATTTGACAATGTCGGACCATCATTCACAACTTTGTTTGCTCCTTGAACCTAGAGGTTGGGTCTGCCAATCCTACTTAGGTAGAGTTACCGCCATGATGATTTTTCCTAGGCCACAGTCCCATTCCCCTCGATGACTTCTCAACTAATGCTCTAGTTAGGCCTTTAGTTAACGGATCCGACACGTTATCTTTTGATCTTACATAATCGATCGAGATAACTCCACTAGAGATTAATTGTCTCGCTGTGTTATGTCGTTGACGTATGTGAGGAGACTTTCCATTATACATAACACTTTTCACCCTTCCAATAGCCGCTTGACTATCACAGTGTATGCTTATTGGGGTTAACGGCTTGGGCCAAAACGGAACATCTTCCAAGAAGCTCCGAAGCCATTCCGCTTCTTCACCGGCTAAGTCCAAAGCTATGAAATCCGATTCCATTGTGGATCGGGCAATACAAGTCTGCTTGGAGGATCTCCAAGATACTGCTCCCCCACCAACCGTAAATACATATCCGCTAGTGGATTTGATTTCGGTTGAGCCGGTGATCCAATTTGCATCACAATATCCTTCAAGCACTGCCGGATATCTTTTGTAGTGCAAAGCAAAATCTTTGGTATGTTGTAAATACCCCAAAACACGCCGCATTGCCATACAATGCGTGCTATTTGGATTACGTTGATATCGACTCAATTTACTTATTGCGCAAGCAATATTTGGTCGAGTACTATTCATGATGTACATTAGACATCCCAAAAATCGTGCGTAATCCTCTTGAGATTCAGTTTTACCTTCGTTCTTTGTAAGAACAAGGTTTGGATCAATCGGCGTGTGCACTTCTTTGATATGCAAATACTTGAATTTATCAAGAATTTTCTCTATGTAGTGAGACTGCGATAATGCTAGACCTTGAGGCGTTCTCGATATCTTTATTCCAAGAATAACATCCGCCTCACCCAAGTCTTTCATGTCGAAAGATCTTGATAGCATTCGCTTTGTCTCTTCTATGTCAATAACGTTCTTACTCATTATCAACATATCATCTACGTATAGACAAACAATGACTTCGTGATTAGGTGTGTTCTTGATGTATACACACTTATCACATTCGTTAATCCGAAACCCGTTTGACAACATAACTGCGTCAAATTTAGCATGCCATTGTTTGGGTGCTTGTTTAAGTCCATATAGAGACTTCACCAATCTACACACCTTATGTTCTTGTCCAGGGACAACAAACCCCTCTGGCTGTTTCATGTAGATTTCTTCCTCCAGGTCGCCATTTAGAAAGGCCGTTTTCACATCCATTTGATGGATTTGTAGACCATACACGGCAGCCAAAGCAATTAGTATCCGAATAGATGTAATTCTTGTGACTGGGGCGTATGTATCAAAATAGTCAAATAGTACCATCAGCTTTCAACTTCCTTTTGAAGATCCATTTATATCCCAATGGTATGCAACCGGGAGGAAGATCCACCAATTCCCATGTGTGGTTATTCAAAATGGACTCAATTTCACTATTGACAGCCTCCAACCAATATTGAGCTTCAGAAGACTTCATTGCTTCTTCAAATGTCTTTGGCTCATCTTCCAACAAAAATGTTAAGAAGTCGGGACCGAATGACGTAGGCACCCTTTGACGTTTACTGCGTCGTGGCTCATCAATGTTGGAATCATTTTCCAATGAATCATCCCGAGGTCGCTTGGAGCTTTCTCCAACGACTACATCCTTATTCCTATACGGAAATATGTTCTTAAAGAACTCTGAACTATCATATTCTATAACCGTATTAGGATGGCTGTCAGAGATTTCATATTTATAGACCAAAAATCGATATGCTTTGCTATTATTGGCATAACCAATAAAGATGCAATCTATCGTTTTAGGTCCCAATTTGACTTGTTTTGGTTTTGGTACTCGAACCTTTGCCAAACACCCCCACACTTTGAAGTAATTCAAGTTTGGTCTTTTACCTTTCCATTTTTCATACGGAATGGTTTGCGTCTTACTGTACGGTACTCTATTGAGTATTTGTGTAGCAGTAAGAATAGCTTCCCCCCCACAAATTCTGAGGTAAACCCGAATTTAGGAGTAAAGCATTCGTCATTTCCTTCAAAGTTCGGTTCTTCCTTTCCGCAACTCCATTTTGTTGTGGGGTATATGGAGCCGATGTTTGGTGAATAATTCCATTTTCTAGACATATTTCTTCAAATGGAAATTCATATTCACCACCTCTATCACTTCTGACCATTTTTATTTTCTTGTTGAGTTGGTTCTCAACTTCTGCTTTGAATTGTTTGAATGCATCAATCGCTTCATCTTTGCTACTTAGAAAATATACATAGCAATATCTAGTGCTATCGTCGATAAATGTTATGAAATACTTTTTCCCACCTCGAGATGGTGTCGACTTCATGTCACAAATGTCAGTGTGAATCAAGTCCAATGGTTCAGAAGTTCTTTCAATCGACTTGTAGGGATGTTTCGCAAACTTTGATTCCACACACACTTGACATTTAGATTTATTGCATTCAAACTTGGGCAAGACTTCCATGTTTATCATTTTCCGTAAGGATTTGTAATTCACATGTCCCAAACGGGCATGCCACAAATAATTCGACTCAAGTAAATACGCGGAAGAAGCGTTATTATTATTATTAATAACATCGTTCACGGTAATTACATTGAGCTTGAAAAGGTCATTATTAAGATAACCTTTTTCCTATATACACATCATTCTTGCTAATTACAACCTTATCGGAAACAAACACAACCTTGAATCCGTGCTTGACAAGAAGCGAGGTAGACACCAAATTCTTGTGAATTTCTGGTACATGGAGGACGTTGTTGAGGGTCACAATCTTTCCATATCCCTCTACCTTGGCCGTGGAGGAGTTTCCCATGAATAATTTCTCCTCCGCCTTAGCCAAAGAGTAGGAACTGAACATCTCTTTGACTGCACAAACATGGCGGGTAGCGCCAGAGTCTATCCACCATTCTCTTGGATTCCCTACCAAGTTACATTCAGAAAGAACGGCACAAAGGTCATCCATATCCATATCATCAACAATATTAGCTTGACCTTTGTTCTTCTTCTTGTGGGTCTTGCACATCGAGGCTGTATGCCCTTGTTTCCCACACTTGAAACAATTACCATTAATCTTCTTGTTACCATTGTGGTTCTTTGTACCCGAAGAACTTGGGATAGAGTTTCTCTTCCTCTTCTTTCCCTTGGAGTCACTCTCCACAATGTTTGCACCAGAGATGATTGATTGTCCCCGGCTCTTCTTCTCGGCCAATCTATTGTCCTCTTCAATTTTTAGACGGACAATTAGGTCCTCAAGCGTCATCTCCTTACGCTTGTGCTTTAGGTAACTCTTGAAGTCCTTCCATGCGGGAGGCAACTTCTCTATGAAGGAAGCAACTTGAAAAGCTTCGTTAATAATCATTCCTTCATTAAGAAGATCGTGAGTAATTACCTGAAGCTCTTGGACTTGCGTCACAACGGCCTTGGAATCAACCATCTTATACTCCAAAAACTTGGCCGCAATGGATTTTTTCAATCCGGCATCTTCGGCCTTGTATTTCTTTTCTAACGCCTCCCATAATTCCTTAGAGGTCCCTATGGTGCTATAGACATTGTACAAAATATCATCTAGACCATTTAGAATATAATTCTTGCAAAGGAAGTCAGAATGTTTCCAAGCTTCAACTGCAAGAAATCTATCTTTCTCTGGCACTTCCTCGTTAGGATTTGGGATCTCTTCTTTGATGAACTTTTGAAGTCCCAAAGTAGTGAGATAGAAATACATCTTTTGTTGCCAACGCTTGAAATCTACACCGGAAAACTTGCCGGGTTTCTCCGCCGGTGCAAGCGAGTGAGTAGCAACTTGAAGTGGAGTACTTTGAGTTGATGTTACCGGATTTGGGTTCTCTCCATTTATTCCAGAACCAGAAGACATCTTTGTTCTTCACTATTTCCTTTCTCTAGAAATAGAAACCACAACACGTATTAGCAATCACTAATACCTACGAGTACAACCCACGCAGGGTTTAGTCTCGTACAAATCACACAACTTTCAAATTGCACAGAATATATTAAGAAGAAAGAATCCACAATATATATATAGTGGCCGAAATATTTAGAATCAGTATATAAACAAGAGCATATATATATACCTGAACCAAAAAGTTCAATGAAGTATGGCGATGATTAACAAACAATTTGATTAATTAAGTACAGAACCGAGACTCGGATACAAACATATATTCACAGAGACATACATGCAATTGATTAATTAATCATGCTTGCACAATTTATTGACCCAGAACAACCGAACCTATAATAAACAGAGACTAGCAAACATACAAATCTACCATTTGAATAACTAAATCATTATTCAAATCACGCTTTTTTCCCGTTAAACTTACATGCAGACACAGAGAAAAAAAATATATAAACAGAACCAAGTCGTTTATATAATCCGTACGTACAAAACCAGAACATATATATACCCTATTTATATATACACACGGAAATCAGAACAGTTCCCTACCAACAACAGTTATATGCGAAACATGCATACATGAACCGATCGACCGGAATTTCTTTCTACTGACAGCTGAGAGAAAAATATGCATGCAATGAAACTAATTTCGCAGAATATCAACACTTAATCGGCAGATTGGATCAAACAACAGATTCGTATAAGTCAACTTTGGGAAGAAACACTACACGTGAATGAAAACAAAAGTAAATTCCTTAAGATTGTTATGGACACAAAAAGTATGTTTCTTGCCACACAAGTCATATATAGAAATCGACACATGCATAAACAACGCCCGAGCCAATAGAATTCACTATTTCTCCTTAAGGAATTTAGTTCCCCTCTACGGTACCCAAGGTTATTGGAACTATTCCTCCCAGGATAGAACTGACGTACCTTTTCTGGCTGTACCGGTACTTGAAACACCAGAATCCGACGAACGCAACGATCGGAGAGAAGTCACACGACTCTGTTTTTCCTTTATGAGTTTGTAGAGAGGAAATGCAATGAAGAAAGAAAAATTCTTTATCTTTTGGCCAGAAAAAATTTCTTGGGAAAAATCTTGTGTAGAAAACAGAGGGGGGTAGGTGTTTATTTATAGACAATGAAGGGGTGCGAGTGAAGGGATGTGACCCTTCAAGTGGGTGGTTACACCCCAACCATTGCAATGGTTCAGTGAAGGGATGTGACCCTTCAAGTGGATGGTTACACCCCAACCATTGCATCGGTTCGCCATAGTAGTTGGACCGGTTGGTTCATTCCAACCGCCACATCGGTTCGGTCCGATTCAGTTCAACTTGGTTTAACCAATAACTCACCAACTATTGGCTTCTTCCCCTTTCATTCTCATTCACACCTTTCAAATCCAAACACAATTTTCATAAAAGGTTCAAGTGCTTTCATCAGCTCTCCACTTCAACTACAAGAATCTGAAAAATCAGATGAAGAAGAAGCCATGCTGGTACTGCTATTGTACATATCTATAGCTGCCGCCATGCCTGTTTTACAAAGATTAAACAAAAAACAGAGATGAAATGGAAACAGGGGCAGCGAAGATGAAAATAAAGATTAAACCCAACTACAGAGGGAACCAAAAAAATCGACCCTTTTAGTTGAAAACAAGAGTAAAATCAAAGTTGGGGTTCTGTAGATGTATCGAGGAGGGAAGATATGTCTGCTCGTCCTTCAATCGAAGCTTCAATCGACCCGAATCGTACCAGCTCGTCGTCGTTCAACTTCCACCAGATCTGCTCATCCTTGTCATGACTGCAGAATAAGCAAGCGCTCATTGATGAGCGCAGCAGCAAGGAGGAGGAGAGGGAATAACCCCTTTTCCCATCTCATAAGGAGCTGCTCTGTTTAATTCAATCTCCAGCTCCAGAGGCCCTCAAGACTAGGGATGGCAATGGGTCGGGTTGGGTCGGGTTTTGCCAAACCCAAACCCAAACCCATGGGTTTATCTTTGAAAAAACCCGGGGTAAAACCCACTGGGTTTGAAAAACTCAAACCCAACCCAACCCGTTGGGTATCCGCGGGTTCATGGGTACCCACGGGTTTTGTCGTAAAAAATTTACAATTACAAGTTCTTATCAAAATTAAAGTCAAATATCAATCTCTCAATACAAATTATCCATATATAAAACACCATTCTAGAAAATTCAAGCAAATCACAAATTAACTATACAAATTGTTCAACACCAATCTAGAAAACTCAAGAAAATTGAAGCAAATCACAAATTATCTATAAATAACATGTTTAATTGAAAGCTTTTTCCTTTCAATTAAGTTTCTTTACTCTCCACTCCATAACATCAACTTCATTCTACACAATTAAAAAGAAAAAATTAGACATGTCTCCACAAATATAAATAAGATTAGTTATCTATAATATTAAATATACCGAAAAAATTAATTATATGGGTAGGCGGGTACCCACGGGCCGGGTTTACCTAAACCCAAACCCAACCCAACCCGGTGAATAGTGAACGGGTTTAAACCCAAACCCGGCCCAAAATCCGTCAACACGGATTTTACCCGCGTTGACCGGGTTGGGTCGGGTGGGTACCCGTGGGTTCGGGTTTTATTGCCATCCCTACTCAAGACCGAACAATAAGGAAACCAAAACAAGAGCATCAGTAGGGAACAAATCGATGGTGGATTGAGAGATTTGTATATAATTTTGATAATTATAATGATTTTTTACTATTTACTTATTTTAATTTATTTTTATAGTGAGGTGAAATTGAAAAATATTTATTTATTATTTTTTAAATTTCCACGTCACTCATTTAACAGTCAACTATCATAGTTGACTGCCACATCAGCCAAAGTTAACGGAGACTAACGGATAATGACCAAACTTGAACTATTGAACTAATTTAAGTGACTACAGATGAAATAAAGTAATTCTAGTGGCTAACGTGAATTTTACCAGTAATTCAAGTGACCAAACTTGCAATTTAGCCCATAAAAATACCGAATTGCTATTAGTAACCCTAAAATTAAAAAAAAATCACCCTAAACTACACTAAATTGACACATATACCCCTGACTTCAAACCTAACCTACAATCTATCCCCAACCCCAAACCCGACTCTCAAAATCTCGCAAAAAATTTGTCGTCCACCCATTCTTACTCTCCGCGGCCGCCAGGGTCACTCCCCGCCGCCGCTGCTATTCGTCGTTGCTGTCGACCAGGAGGAGTTCGTCTAGGGTTAGGTTGACATTGTCGAGAAGCTTGCCGTCGTGGATCAAGTGGTAGTCTGTTCGTCGGGCGCGTCCGAGATTGAAATTGTTCCTCCGCGGGATTGGATTGCGGATATGAGTACGGCGATGGTGTCTGACGACGTGGAGGGTGAAATTAGGATTTGTTGCGATTGTAGGTTTACAAATATTTGCATCTCTTCCTGTCTTTTTAGGGGGAATGGATCAGGTCAGTAACCTTATGGTGAATAACTATGAGTAATCCGCCCACATCAGCATGACATCAGCATCCTCTCTCTCCTGGAAAGCCTTTAATTTTTCCCTTCTTAATCTTTGACGGACGATTTCTCACTCGTTTTAAGTCGAAATTTAATTTTTTTTGCACAGTTAGATCAATTAATTATGCTCTTCAAAATGATATCCACTTTGATATAGTTTTAGTACAAAAAAATTGAGCCATTTTATACCAGTCTATACCATATGGTATTGACTGGTATTGAAATAAGAGCATACCTATGGTTTGAAAAGCGTACCATGGTGGTATGACACAAACCAATACTGTAGGATGGTTGAATAAATTATAGTAGAAATTAATTGTCATTTACGACTTTTAACATTGTATACCATAAGATACCATAAGATACCACCCCGTACCAGGGTGGTATTGTATGGTATTGTGTGGTATTTTTTTGTCTTGTAATTTGTTCACCCTGATATTTGTAGATCCAATAGATCATGATGAACTCGTCACTGCTGTGCAAACGTTTTCAAAAACGAATTAAAAACGAAGAAGATACCATATGGTATGCAGTTGGTACCGAGAGGCCAGAATTTTTTTAAAAAAAATTGAAAATTGATCTCATTTTGTAGAGCACGATGAACTCGTTCCATCTGTGCAAAAAAAAATTAAAATCCGAGTTAAAACGAAAAAGATATGAGTCAATTAAGAAAGCTAGTGAAAATAAAAATGACCTTTAATTCTCCATCCTTAGATCTGGATTTTCTAAATGAAGGGTCCAGATTTGGTTATTGATGGGTGCATAACCCATAGTTATGCACCCTAACTTGAGCATTTTTAGGTATTCCGAGTAGCAGAGTGATGGAACGAAAGATGTGTGGTGGCCGTGGCCTGGAAACTTTAAATCCTTGATCTCTATGGAGAATTTGATCTTTGCAGTGAGAAAATAAATGCTAGGAATATATTATATACAAAAATTAATTAAACACATTAATTATTTTAAGAGATATTAAAAATAAATTAAGGGTATTAGAGTAAATTTAACCAAATTAGAGCCACAAATAAGGATTTTTAGGACGACGAATAGCAATCCAAAAAATATAAATGAGTGCTTGCTCAGGCCCTTCTCTTCATATTCAGATGAACAAGCAATGGGAGTCGGGAAATCATGAAGGATCGTTATTATGTGTAAATAACAATTGGGCTTCTAACACTATGTACCCCGTCGCTCCAAATTAGTGACGCAGAGGCTAAAAAGTAAAAACCCATTCGTCGGAGCTTTACCTCCCGATACAGTCACGGTGATAGACTTCTTCTCGTTCAAGGCCCCAAAAAGAAAGAACCGGCAGCGTCACTTCAATCTTTAGTCTACCCATGGTCGGTACAATTTGGGATGTGTATGTCGACTTCGTTGTTCCCACGTTCGTCACCGTTCTAAGAAATGCAATTTTGAAAGCAACCCTCATACCCGAAAGGCCGAAACAACAGAGGTTATGGAAGGGTAGTTGAAGTCTTTTATAGCAGACGGGTCAGCTCGAGCGAG
The DNA here is from genome assembly GCA_946122785.1 of Linum tenue. Lineage (NCBI taxonomy): Eukaryota > Viridiplantae > Streptophyta > Magnoliopsida > Malpighiales > Linaceae > Linum > Linum tenue. The sequence continues at coordinate 43,438,522 of CAMGYJ010000009.1, read as the reverse complement.
GCAACTGCTGTTTTTGTCACCGGTGACAGTTCTGAGTCTGTCGGTATCATAGCCCAAGTTGCAGAGCAAGTTGACGTCATCCTGTGCTGAAGTTTCATAGACAAGTCCTGGATTTATGGCTTTCATAGGATTCAGCTGCCCCGATCCATAAGCGAATTCTGTAGATACAAATGTAAGGCTTGGATCCTGAACATTCCCCGGATTCATTGGTGTCGCTGTAGAGAAAAGAATGATCAGGTTTGCATTCTCCCCTGTTTGAAAATCAGGGGTGGAACAGAGTGCAGTTCAAATACTTACCAGTGGTGAGGATGGCGGATTTGAGGGCAGAAGGAGACCAATCGGGGTGCAGGGTTTTGAGGTAGGCAACTATGCCGGTGACATGTGGGCAGGACATAGAAGTTCCAGATAACACATTGAAACTGTATCGTCTTTTATCATCAGGGTCATCAGTTATTGATGCTACCGGAGAAAGAAAACCCAGCCAAGATATCCACCCCAGGAGCACTCACATCCGGCTGGGAAAACATGAATCCAATGATCATAATTCATAAACATAAAAGTGACTCTGTGATCTTGTAATTGAAACGTTGAATCATGATGTCTACATACATGAGTTATGTTCATACCTTGAGAATGCCAGAGATGATCGAATTCGGACCTCTGGAGGAGAAGGAAGCCACCAATGGCGCTCCGGGATCTCTCACGATGTCACATTTCAGTACCTCGGCCACAGGATTTCTATGGGAAACCAACCATATAGAAGTTAGTTTAATCCAATTGTGGCATCATAATGAATCATAACTAGCTCTCTGCAAGCATGTTTATGTATTGATGGATACTTAGTAGAGTTGTGATATGAGATAATGGCGTCAAGGCTTTGGAAATCCACCCCGGAGGCAGGCAAGGCGACAACAGAGGCAGCATCAGGACTATTGTAAGGGTAGATAACTCCCTTAGCGCCAGCTTCAAAAGCCACCTTCTTGCCGTCGCTGGAATCGCATATCACAATTTTGTTCTTCACTACACTGCTGTCCAGACAACCAGGATCGCAAGCTCTAGTAACAGGAACGAATAAAGTAATTTAGACAATACAGAGTAGCAAGCTAGCCAGAGAAAATGGAGATGGAGGCGTCTGAGGGTTCACCCACCCTGCGCAGCCAAGTGATGCATCTCCATGTATCAACGGCGACTCCACTCCATTCTCCGCGAATGCATTCACTGAAACCCCCTGTACACGACGTTCCCCCAAATCCAAATGGCGAATTAGGGCAAATACATGACAAAATTGAGCTTCAATTTGATTCTAAAAATTCCATACTGTGACTATATTCCCGTTGCCGAGAACAACTTTGGACTCGAATTTCCGGTCGATGGTGCTGGCGGCGACAGAGAGCAACCACGGAGCCACACTGCACGTGGTGGCAGATTGCGGGCCGCTGTTCCCGGCGGAATGCACGGTGAGGATTCCTCCGCGTGTGGCGTGAAAATCACCGATTGCGATGGTGTCGGCATCTATATCAACGGCCTCGAGTGTCCTGATCGATACGGAGATAACGTCGACGCCGTCGGCTATGGCATCGTCAAAAGCGGCAAGAATGTCCGCCGACGAACAGCCGAGGTCGTCGCACACCTGGTAGACGGCGATTCGAGCCTTCTTTGCCTTGTTTTAAGTGACCTATGGAAATATGCGGAGTTGGAGTCACCCTTTTTAAGCCAGAGCTCTCTAGACTTCATCCTAAGAAATGATTCCTCTGCCTGAGATAGAATCTGAAACTCTTTGGACACCTCTGATTCTTTTGCAAAAGTCTCACTGGTAGGATTAGATAGAGCTATACCCTGTATTTCCTCAAGCTCCACTTCTTTTTTCTTAACCCTATCTCTGAGAACTCCTCTCTGTTCAACTCCCTTAACAATTTCTTCAAGATTCTCAGTTTCTTATAAACTCTGATCATTGGAGGACCAGATACCCTAGTGTCCCACGCTTCTTTTAGTAGAGAATCAAACCTTGGATGATTTACCCAGAACCTAAAAAATTTGAAAGGTTTTGGCAATGATTTCCGAGCAGCCTCTGTATCAACCAGACTAGGACAATGGTCAGATATCCCAACTCATGTACCATTTTTATGGAATTTTAAATTTTAATTTTATGTGAAATGGGTTTTTCCTTCAATCAAAGCATAAAAAGAAAAATGCAACAGCTAATCAAATTGTTAGGCAATGTAAATTGAGAACAGGTTATAAGAGTTAAAGTCTTAACAAGTAGAATGAATATTTACTTGTTACAAGTGAAATTGGATCCGCCTTTGCATACACCCTTCCATTTGGCCGGCGGAGGACCAAAACCACGGTCGTCAAAACTTGGCAATTCCAGCCAAATTCCACTATCTATAACTCCAACCACGACATCACTACCAACATCTGATGGGTTCTTCATCGTCGTGGGTTGAGGGAAGCCCAAAAAATCCCACGATCTCGTAGTCTGAAGCTGCAACTTCTTGCTCGGGAAAACAGAGACGACGTTTTTTCTGCCTGCAAAACAAAATCAGATAAATGAATTTGTGCAAAATTCCCGTCAATGAATCTTATTATGATAAAGTCATTCGTGCATGAAAGAAGACAAATTGATTAAGGCACATACTGGAAATCATTCGTGCCTCATCATCGGTTAGCTTTGCCGCAAATCCGTTGAAACTCCTTTTGTAACTCCTGATCAATAATTCCACCGACTCTAATTGGCTGGACGAATAAAATTATGATAACCCATTATTAGAATTTTCAATTTGATGGATGAAAAATTGATTACCAATATCATTAGTAAAATAATGTACTGTTACGTACGAGATTTTATTCTGCAACTATATCATGTAATTGATATCTATACGAGTATTAAATAAAATTTTGCTAACTATGATGATGATTAGAGATATTGGAAAAATATCGACCTGTCATCGACCTGACAGTACTTCTGACAAGTACTAGGCGTCCAATGGGGAACCATGGACAATTCGTACTTCCTTGTCATTTAGAGATCTTTATCTCTATGTGCCTCCCCTACCTGCCCAACTCGACTCCCTGAGCCCGACCTACCTATATGGGCTTGCGTATGGGCTTTCCCCTTAGTGATATTTTACCTTGTTGGGTTATTGGGCTTTCTTTTGGATTTTCATTTGTAATACCCCCAACAATTGCCCCCCAATTAGGCACTCAACGATTGGTATCTTGAGTGCCTAACTACTTCTCACGGCGGTGCGCCTGATCCGCGCCAAGTCATCCTGACTCTGCCCCTTTATGGAAGGCATCCATCATCGCGAATTGCACATTCCATTTTATCTTGCTTCCCTTTTATGGAAGGCGCCCATCAATTGTCACATTTACCCGACTCGAATTATTGTCAAATATGGTCCATGATGGGAGCCCGTTCAAAGCCCCGCACTCTCATAACTTCCTCACTAACATATTGGGCGCCTGATAACTGTTCCAAGCCTAGTCTGACGCTTGGAAGTCTACTTATGATTCCCTCTTGCCCCTTTTTTTTATCCCTCCTCTCAGAATTCGGGCGCCAAAAAATGAAGATGACTGCAATTGATAGATTGATGAAGATGAGAAATTGACATATCTTTGGCGCCGCTCCCCTCTACTGGTGGCTCATTAATTTCACGGCATCGCACAACGGGATTCGATGCTTGCGCGCCTCTAAACATGGGTACATAACACTGGGAAACAATGTTGGTTTACAACAATGATATCACTTTGAGTTTGTGTGATTCCGCTTTTCTTTTATGATCAACCTCTGCACCACCACTTACTCAACGTCGCCGCCCAATTCATCTTTCCTCCTCTTGCAAAGAATTGGGCGCCCAAGGTCGCCATTGATATACCACACTCTCTTCGCTTTCTTTTGGTTCCGTCTTGCATTTTGTCTTCCTCCCCTTTCATTCTACAACAAACATCAGGCACAAAGCGCCTGATAAATGCCCCCACACACTTTTATAAATGCACGCCCAAGATACTTGTGACAGGCGCCAAGATTCTTCATGAGACGCATCCCCATTGCCCCATAACGGCCAGATTTTTGAATTTCAAACGTCTGGCCGTGATCGTGCCACATGGCGAGAGGCATGGTTCCTGATGTGTTTTCGCCCTCTCTCCTGTAAATAATCCCTTCTTCTCCCTACCTATTCTTCATTCTTCCAAAAACCCCTCTATCTACTCTATCTCTAAGCACCCACTGTCGTGCGTCCTTTGTCGCCCCCTGCTCAATTTTTCCGACGCTGTTTTAAAGCATGGCTTCTCCCCCTCCAAGCACCGCCGCCACAAAGGATTAGGGCGCCTCCTCTACGTAAAATCAAGGCCCACCCTCTAACCCTGGTAAGTGGTAAGCACCCACGTTCACGCTTAATTTAGATTTTCGAATATATACGCTTTGATGTAAGGTCGCCTCTTACTTTGCCTTGCGGTTATGGGCACCTACTTCGATTTTGTGCTCTAGAGAGAACACCGCAACCTTCGTCGATGTCGTCGTCGTCTTTGAATTGGTACGTGCCCGAAGATGGATCGTATAAGATTACTTCATGGGAGAACACCTAGCCACTGGATTATGCGCCCACTGACACCTCCGAAATACCCGCCAATGTATCCGGGCCTGAACAATAATCAACAGTGTCGACGGTGTGGATGGAGAAATTTAAAATCATTCTGCAGCTGCTTCGGACTTGGTGGTATGCGCCCACCTCCTCTATCGCGAGGATCGGGTTGTGCAGGCCAAAATGACTTGGGATCTATCAAGAATATTTTTACTTCAAATTGCGATTTCCGATAGATCCCATTCTGGAAGGTGTGTTGGCTTCTTGTGGTTTCACCATAGGGAGCCTGTCTCCTTCAGTTATTTTGGTTATCTTGTGGTTTCACGATAGGGCGCCTGTCTCCTTCAGTTATTTTGGTTATCATTTTGTTCAAGTTGAAGTGTAGCACGTACAATGTGAATCGAACGTTCAACCTATTTTGACACTTTTTTTATCATGGTCCCTCTTGATAACTACTTGTCTCTGCAAAAGCGGAAGCGGATTACGAACTTCGTGACAAAATGCCGCAAGCTAGGGAGGAGCTGGTTCTGAGGGTTTTTCTACATGAAAGCACGCCGTGAATTTTTCTTCGAAAGTGGGGGCGAGTTTGAAACTGGATGGGAGCCCGGTGATGAGGCGGGCTTCAACATCATGGTTCCCTTGTCTCCGGACGAGAAAGCAGGCGCCCAGCTTATAAGCGCCCGACTAGTTAACCTTGGCCCCACTTCTGCTCACTCCCATTCTTCATGCTTATTAATTATAATGATGGTGTGTAGGGTGTCTATGAAGTGTTTTGGTTAACATATGCATTTATGTTACCCTTTTGATAAATTATTTTGCTTATGTGCAATAACGGAATTTTCCAAAATCGTGACGCTGATGAAAAGTCACTTCTCGAAGATGTCTGCCAGGGCGCCCACCTCCAATGTTGGTGTCTCAATTCCGAAGGAGTCCTCTACTTCAACCTCAAAGGCAAAGAAACCAACTTGAAAACCAACGGTTGGAGGCAAGCAAGGGAAAACGCCCACTAACTGCACAAAGACTGCCAGTGTGCCGTCTTCAGCCACATACACTTGTTAGCCAGATCCAACCATCGAGGTCACAATTCTTGACGAAAGAGTAGACGAAATTCTGTTGGCGGATCCGGTGAAGAGAGCAGGCGCCCCACAGAGTTGGCCGTGCGAGATGAGTTGCTGGCATCGGAGAAGGAGGCGCTTGAGAAGGAGATGAGTTGTCGGCCTTGTTGCTTCGCCATGAGGATTGTAAGATGGATCTGAAGGCATCTCGGAAGTAAATCAAGACCCTTAAGGCGTCATTGGAGCATTACGAGAGTTCAGAGAATGGGCATGCTTTGTTTGCAAAGGCGTCCGTTACCAACATTAGCACTCTCAAGAAAAAGCTCGATCTAGATCACCCCGAGCTGACTTGGGACCTCTCTGACATGGTTAAATTTGTCATTGGGTACATGCTTGAGGAAAACCCGGGCAACCTGGATGAGCAGGCGTCCACCACTGGAGACAAGAAGACACCCAGTCCTAGAGAGATGGAGGCGCCTAGTGCTGGGGACGCCATCTTCGGTGCCGACTGACTGGTTATGGAACTTTCCTTGTGTTGCTTTTTCATTGTTCTTTTCAAGTTTTCCCGTCCGAACTATTGGTTGGCAATGCGAATGTGCGAACAATTTTTACTATCTTGAAATTATTTCTTTCCCTTCGAGGTGTCTTGGTCTATGGGTATTGCAAGATCTAGGTGCCTTGATCATGAAAATTAGTGTTTCAACCATCCCATTCAAAGGGCGCCTTGATAATGTAATGGAGTACCTTGTCGTTGTTGGGCGCTTAGGAGTGTAGGGCGCTTTAAACTGACATCATCTGGGCGCTAAACAAATGTGGGCGACTTTTTGGAGCAAAAACAGAGTTTTAGAGAGAGAAAGTGCGAAGAACAAACCCTAGGAGCTATTTGGTGTGGATTTCTCACCATTGAAGCCCAAATTGCATCCCCAGGAGTGAAGATCATCATCCCGGAGCAGATTATCCTCATCGTTATGAGTATGACTACTCTGATTTCTGTTTTCCTCTCTCTCTCTATGGAGTAGAACCTTCTCTCACTTGGGTATGAAGAACCCTAGTTCCATGTGTTATGTGGATCTTGATTGTAATGACTTGAGATTGTTATACTGATTGGTTATAATCGGTTGATGCATGATTCATTGAGTCAATTGAAGTCTGATCATCTTTTCTTGATTTCTGCTGCAACCTGAGATAGATAGAAATTGATTAGGTTGTTAGAGCTTCATAAATCGGTAGTGGTAGATTGGTTATACGAGAGTTAATCGATTTACTGCTTTGTGCCGGAACCCAATTCCAGTAGTGGAGTTCTATGCTTATTGCCTCACCAGTATATCCCGATGAAGGTTAGTCGCCTGCCGGTTAGCCTGCCTGAGAGGGCTTGGTCAGCTTAAGAGATTCCAAGCTACTGTCGGATCTTCCACAGTTTAATCAACAGTTAATCAACCCAGGGTAATTAAAACCTCGACCTAACTGTGGAGCTAGGGGGACTCATTCCCGAGTGACTCTCCCCTTGCTAAAGAACTTCGAACCATTTCCTGCTGCTTTTGCTTAAAAATCACAATCACTCAACTTAGTTTGCTAGATAATAGATAATCACGGAGTAGGCAGTAGATTTAGACCCCGGGTTGACAAATAGAGCTTGCCACTTTACTGCATTTCCGGACTGCGATTACACTTGATTGCAGTTTGGTGTTGTGTTTTAGCGTGTCAAGTTTTTGGCGTCGTTGTCGGGGACCTTCTAGGTTATTGTAGAAACGTGAAAGTTTGTTACTCTAGCTTTTTATTTTCTGCATTCTCTCTCTTCCACCTTTGTGCCTTCACGGGTTGTGTTTGCATTCTCTGTGCAGGTAGTGCATGACCCGTAGCCAGTCGGGAGATTTACTACCATTAGACCAAGAGCTTGAACGGACTTGTAGGAACTTCAAGCGGGCTTTAAAGGCGTGACTGGCTGCGGAGGAGGCTCTAGCACAGACCATGGGATATTACTGGACCGCCAGAGCCGTGGACATGAGGTCGCCCATTCAGCACCCTCATGTTCCAGCAAATAACTTTGAGGTGAGCACCTCTGTCATCACCATGCTGCGCGATTCGGTGGTATTCCATGGCAAGGAGGGGGAGTGCCCCCGATCACACCTGAGGCAATTCCACGAGCTCATCGATGGGATCAAGATCAATGGGGTTCAAGCCGTTGCTATCCAGCTGAGATACTTTCCATTTACTCTGGAGGGGCAAGCCAAGGAGTGGCTGGACACTCAAACTCCAGGCTTGATCACCACGTTTGCCAACCTGGTGGACAAGTTCCTCACCCGCTACCATCCTCCATCCAAGACGGCGGACCTGCAGAAGCAAATTACCCATTTTACTCAGGATGAAGATGAGACCATTTGGGATGCTTGGGAGAGATACACCAGTCTCTTCCTCAAGTGTCCCAACCATGGTTTTAAAAACGCCTTCAAGGTGGGGACCTTCTACCATGCCCTCTTCCCGGAAGACAAGCAGCTGATTGACTCGGTTTGTGGCGGGAATATGCTCACCAAGACACCGCCACAGCTGAATCAACTTTTTGAAGAGATGGCAGAGCATGGATATGACTGGGGAACGACAAGGAGGTCGAGACGAGCACCAGGACGGGATGTGCATGCTATAGCCAACCAGTCGTCTCATTTGGTGCAGGTGGTGTCGAAACTGGTTTCAGCCATCGATCGCTCTAGAATGATTTCAGGTACAGGACAGCAGCAGGCGATGCACTGCCAGTGGTGTGAAAGCTCCCATCACATTGTGGAGGACTGTCAGGCGATGAGGGAGTCGTCTACTCCCCAGGAGCAGGTGGACTTCATCGGCAATGCCAGGCGTTTCGACCCCTACATCAACACTTACAATGAGGGGTGGCGCCAGCATCCCAACTTCTCCTGGGTCGGGGAAAATTCTAGACCACCAGTCCCCCAGGGACCACCAGGCTTCCAGAGGCCTCTTTACCAGCCCAGACAAGGGCAATTTTAGCAGCCGCAACAACCTCTCTACTCGCCCAGACAGGGGCCAGTTCCACCTCAGTCACAGGTGCGGCCATTTCATCAGTCAGGGGCAGCCCCCACAACCCCAGTACAGAGTGATCCGATGGCGGAATTGCGAGATCTGGTGGGTTCTCTGGCCACCTCCAGTGCAAACAAGTTCAATAATTGGAGAAGGCTTCAGGTAAATTCTTGGAGCTAGAAGCTGGTCAGAGAAACACGCAGCTTGTGCTGCGGGATATCCAGACCCAGCTTGGGAGTGTGGCCCAGGCTGTAGCCTAGAGGACTCCTGGTACTTTACCCGGTCAGACCATCCCTCATCCGCAGGACCCAATGAGCATTGCAAGGCCATTACTACCAGGAGTGGCAAGATGACTGCTGATCCACCTGTTCGGACACAAGAGAGAGAGAGACCCCTGCTTCAGCACTTCCAGCTAATGAAGAGGAAATGGAGAAGGAGGTTGAGGTGCCTGCTCCTAAGTCGCAACCAGTGGTGAAGGAGTATCTACCGCACCTTCCCTTTCCTACTCGGTTGCACAAATACCGACTGGAGACTGAGTTTGCCAAGTTCATGGCAATGCTGAAGCAGGTAAACATAAGCATGCCCTTCGTAGAAGCATTATCGAAGATGCCCAAGTATGCCAAGTTCATGAAGGATCTCCTCGCCAACAAGAGGAAGCTTGGGGAGCTGTCAACGGTGATGCTCAACGAGGAGTGTTCTGCTATCCTGCATAACAAACTACCAAAGAAGCGAAAAGACCCAGGGAGTTTTACTATCCCTTGCATGATTGGTAGTTTGCATATAGGGAAGTCCTTGGCAGATTAAGGCACTAGCATAAATGTCATGCCATATAAAATGTTTAAAAATCTAGGCCTAGGTGAACCAGTGATACTAGGATGAGCATTCAACTTGCTGATAGATCCATTGTGCATCCTAGGGGCATTGCAGAGGACTTGATAGTCGCAGTAGGGCCATTCTCATATCCTGTTGACTTTGTGATTTTGGATATAAATGAGAATGTGGATGTGCCTTTAATATTGGGTAGACATTTTCTCGCCACCGCCAAGGCGCTCATTGATGTGAATGATGGGAAATTGATTTTGCGAGCTGGGGGTGAACAAATCACCTTCTCTGTTTCTGATAATATGAAACACCCCCAGCTCCATGATGATCTAGACTACTGTGATGTTATTGCTGATTTTGAGACCGCACTCGCCATCACGAGTGCGGGTACTGACGATTTCCTCGAGCGTTGTCTTTTGCTAGGGGAACAGGCATCACAGGAGTTGCAGCTGGAGGAGCAGCTCGCGGAGCTAGACGAAGCCGCGATCGAGGGGCGAGAGAAACCATTCAAGTCGATCCCTATCTCGCCCCGGATCGCCACATCTTTGGAGGAGCCACCAGAGCTGGAGCTTAAGCCCCTTCCCTCTCATCTGGAGTATGCTTTTCTCCGGGAGGGGAATAAGCTCCCGATCATTATTAGCTCGGATCTGACACGCGAGCAGAAGAGCAGGCTGGTGGCTCTGCTATAGAAGTATGCACGGGCCATGGCGTGGAAGATAACAAATATCAGAGGCATTAGCCCATCCTTCTGCTCCCACAGAATTCTGATGGAGGATGAGGTTAAGCTAGTCAGGCAGCCACAACGGAGATTGTCTCCCAACTTGGAGGCAGTGGTCCGGGCAGAGATTGTGAAGCTAATGGATGCAGGGATCATCTTTGCTATATCTGATAGCAAGTGGGTCAGCCCCACTCAGGTGGTCCCGAAGAAAGGCGGGATGACTGTGGTCCCGAATGAGAAGAACGAGCTGATCCCGATATGGACCGTTACCGGCTGGAAAGTCTGCATCGATTACCGGCGCCTGAACGAAACCACCAGGAAAGACCATTTTCCCCTACCTTTCATTGATTAGATGCTGGAGAGGTTGGCTGGCCATGAGTTTTATTGCTTCCTGGATGGCATGTCTGGTTATTTCCAGATTCCTATCGCACCAGAGGATCAGGCGAAGACCACATTCACTTGCCCCTTCGGTACCTTTGCTTACCGGTGGATTCCATTCGGGCTATGCAATGCACCAGCGACCTTCAAGAGATGCATGCTGGCGATCTTCGACCGACTGGTCGGAGAGATCATGGAAGTCTTCATGGAAGACTTCTCGGTTTATGGAGACTCCTTCACTCATTGTCTCCATAACCTGGAACTCGTTATGAAGAGGTGTGAGGAGACTAATCTGGCACTCAGTTGGGAGAAGTGCCATTTTATGGTCCGTGAGGGGATTGTGCTCGGGCACAAGATCTCCAAGCAGGGGATTGAGGTAGATCGCGAAGATTGAGACGATCAGTAAGCTACCTTCCCCCATTTCTGTGAAGGGGATTCGCAGCTTTCTGGGTCATGCAGGCTTCTACCGGCGCTTCATTAAAGATTTCTCGAAGATTTCCCTGCCTCTGACCAAGCTGCTGGAGAAGGATGCACATTTCCAGTTCACTCTTGAGTGCACAGCGGCATTCGAAACATTGAAGGAGAAGCTTACCCATTCACCCATCATGGTGACTCCTGACTGGTCTCTTCCCTTTGAGCTGATGTGCGATGCGAGTGACTATGCAGTCAAAGCAGTTCTGGGTCAGAGACGCGAGAAGCACTTCCAGCCCATCTACTACGCGTCGAAGACCTTGAACGATGCATAGGAGAAATACACCACCACTGAGCAGGAGCTCCTCGCTATGGTGTATGCATTTGATAAGTTCCGACCATATCTGGTGCTCTCCCATGTGGTGGTCTACACAGATCACTCGACGATTCACTATCTGATTGCTGATGCAAAGCCTAGGCTCATCTGCTGGATCCTGCTTCTGCAGGAATTTGATATAGAGATCCGAGACAAGAAACAAACCGAGAATGTTGCTGTAGATCATCTATCACGGTTGGAAGCCCCTCCGGTGGACAACTTCGTGGAAGAGATCGATGACTCCTTCCCGGGTGAGCGATTGCTGGCGATGACATTAGTGGACAACGTGGCCCCTTGGTATTCTGACTTTGCCAATTATCTGGTAGGCAAGCAGCTACCAAAGGGGATGTCCACTCATGCAAAGCGCAAGTTCTTCTCCGACCTGAAGCATTACTTATGGGAGGATCCTTACCTCTTCAGGATCGGAGCAGATGGCGTGATCCGGTGCTGAGTCATGGAGCACGAGATGGGAGACATCTTGTCTCAATGCCACGAGGGACCTACTAGAGGTCACCATGGAGGAAACTGCACGGCGCGGAAGGTGCTACAGTCGGACTTCTATTGGCCCTCACTCTTCAAGGATGCAGACACCTACGCACTACAGTGCGACCGCTTCCAAAGGTCAAGTAACATTTCTTCCCGGGATGAGATGCCCCAACATATTTCTGTCATTTGTGAAATTTTTGATGTTTGGGGCATCGATTTCATGGGCCCATTCCCTCCATTCTTTGGCAATTTGTACATACTGGTTGCAGTGGACTACGTCTCGAGGTAGGCAGAAGTTCAAGCCATGCCCACCAATGATGCAAGACGGGTCTGCTCATTTCTGAAGCAGCTGTTCTCCCAGTTCGGGACACCTCACGCCATCATTAGTGATAGAGGAACCCATTTTCAAGGGCAATTCACTAAACTCCTCTCTCGCTATGGTGTTAAGCATCAAGTGTCGGTGGCTTACCAACCCCAGTCAAATGGTAAAGCCGAGCTGACGAACCGGGAGCTTAAAAGAATAATTGAAAAAAACGGTGGATCAGTCCCGCAAGGATTGGTCCACCAAGCTCGATGATGCTCTTTGGGCGTATAGGACAGCCTACAAAAACCCGATTGGCACTTCCCCCTATAGGCTTGTCTATGGGAAGGCGTGTCATTTGTCAGTAGAGCTAGAGTACAAGGCCTTCTGGGCCCTTAAGCTGCTAAACTTGGATTTGAGTGTTGCAGGTACTGAACTTAAGCTGCAACTGATGGAGTTGGAGGAATGGCGTTACCACGCCTACGAGAACACCCTGCTCTACAAAGAGCGAACCAAGCATCTCCATGACGCTCGGTTGAGGGGCCCGAAGGAGTTTCAGGTAGGTGATCGTGTTCTGCTCTTCAATGCACGCCTGAAACTCTTCATGGGCAAGCTACGTTCGAGGTGGTCGGGACCCTTCACGGTCACCCAAGTATTCCCACACGGTGCGGTGGAGATCAGCAATGCTCAAACTGAGCCGTTCAAAGTGAATGGCCACCTCTTAAAGTTGTACTTGGGAGGTGATATCGAGCGCGCATAGCTGCTGATCAAGCTCGAGGACCCTTATTCCTCTACTGGCGTCCAGCTAAAAGACGGTAAAGAAGCGCTTGTGGGGAGGCAACCCCACCACGGTTTGCATTTCTGCACTTTTTCCTTTTCGCTTTTGTCGGTTTTTGAGTATTTGAGTCTGTGTGGAGTCTATCTGGAATGTTTTTCGTGCCCCGGGTGGTCTGTTTTTGTCAGTGGTGGTGTTTATTTTCGAGCCGGGGCACAAATGGTTTTGGCTGTCGGAAAGTGCGGTTTAAAATTGTTGAAAGGGGGCCCTCGGCAGTGCATTTACGGGCAAGGGGGACACAATTACGATCGTAGTTGCTTCCCCCTGCCCGTAATTCAGTCAGAAGAGGGGAGAAGTCTCAAAAATGCATTTACAGGCAAGGGGGGCTCGATTACGGTTGTAGTTGCTTGACCCCTTGCCCGTAATTGCATCAGAAAAGAAAAGGGGCCTCGGTGGTCGAATTACGGGCTGGACCAGGGCAATTACGGTCGTAATTCAGCTCGTACTTCGAACATGACACTTAAAAATCGGGCGACGCTCGTAGTTTCACTCTCTCTCAATTTTCTGGTCGACCTCTCTCCTGTCACCGGAAAATCGGCCCTCTCTCCTTCTCAGGCGATTTTCCAGCCATATCTCCCTCACCGTAGCTCCAAATAAAAATCCGAAAACACCACCGTGCTCCTCTCGTCGGCGCACACAAGTCTATACCTGCGGGGTCAAGTTTGGTGGTGGTTTGGGTCACCGGAAAACCGCGACTCTTCGGTGTTCTTTCGGCCCGATCTCCCTCCTCCGACCTCCAATCGCAAAATTGCGACCAACACTGCGTTCCTGGCATCCGGGTCCTCATTTTTGGTCAGTTTTGCGGTGGTGAATTCGCCGGTGATGAAACTTCGGCGAGCTTGCCGGCGAGTTTCCCGCCGATTGTCGTTGAGTTTCTCCCTTTCCTCACCTTCCCCGTGATATCTCCTTGTGCCTCCAGGTGTGTTTCTCTACTTTTGCTGTCGAATTGTGGAGGATTGATAATACGGGTTTAAGTGAGGGAATTCGGGGATTGGGTTTGTGCTTGAATGAATTCGGTAGGCTTACGGTATTGCATGCTATATTTGATCCTACCGTGGATTCTTTTAACTTAGTTGGCCTACCGAGGATTTTTTTTGGAATGATGGGTTGTCGTGCTTAGTGGGTAAAATGATTGTGCGGCGGTTGCTTGGCAGCATGCGGTTGTGATTGTCCCACTTGGATCCTAATTTGCTGTCCGGGTTTGTTATCCGAGGGCTCCAAGTGCGTTTAATCTTGTGTGGATGGTGAATGGTTTTGAATGTTTTTCTCACTTGGGGCCTAGTCCACTGTCCGAATTTTGTGATTCGAGGGCCCCGAGTGTGGGTGATTGTGTACTCACCATTAACAAAATTCCATGTATGTTGTTGTGTTTTTGTTACCTTTTGGTAGCAAGACCATGAACACTTACCTGAACATGCTCGACCCTGACCAGAAGAAGACTCTGCGGAAAATCAGACGCCGCAAAGTCTATTAGCACCATTACCTCGATTTTGAGGTCTTCTAGGAGCTGGGTGCTCGCGAGGAAATGGAGGCTACTGTTCGCGCTTACTCCTGGCGCCGCCTCCTCTGCCTCGCTGAGCCGATTTATCAGGAGCTCCTCTGGGGGTTCTATGCCACCTTCGTGCACTTCCCGACCCACGCGGGCGCTCACCCCAATGCCATCCACTTCAGGCTTGGTGGGGAGTCTTATTCCCTCAGCTATGATGACTTCGGCCGGGCCCTGCGGCTTCCACCATTCGCCTGCCACCTGGCCATCGAACAAAAGGACTATCCTATCTTTCGGGACCATCGTTTCTTCGAGAGGATCTGCCTCCCGGAGTTCGCGGGCGCTGTGTTCACACCGGGTTCGACCACTGTTACTCAGCCGCGCCTAGAGTGGCGCATCCTCAACCAGCTCTTAAGGAAATCATGCACCCCAAGCGGTGGCTCAGCCAGTCATCTCCAGCTCCGCACCTAGCATTGCCTGCACTCCATAAGCCAGGAGGAAGACAATCTCCACTTGGCCTCTCTCCTCGCCAGGACCATCATCAAGGCTTCTTGCTGCGGTCGTGCTCTTGCTTGTGGCCCGGTGGTGACTGCCCTGTCCCGGTACTACAACATCGACCTCTCTGATTTCGATGTCATCCTGCCACCGACACCCTTCTCCCAGGAAACCCTACGATGCCAGCTAATACTGGAGCGCGATGGGGACGTGACCTGGATTCGGGGACTTCCTCGCCATGTTCCTCGTGCACTAGAGGGAGATGATCCCCCGAGGCGAGCGATGCTGCCACTCGACGTGGACCCTATCGGACCACACCTTCTGCAGCTGGCGCATCCACTTCTGCTGCTAGCCCGTCTGCTGCTGCACCCACATCCTACATTGTTGAGCATCTGGAAGCCATTTCTCTCAAGAACGAGCAGATCCTTGCTTGCCAGGAGCACATCAACGCCCGACTCGACCGTGAGCGCCAAGGTTGCCGCCGCATCATTTTGGCTCAGCATTACATGATGAGCTAGTGGGACATGGACCCTGCTGCTGTTAGCTACCCTCGGGATAGTGGCAACGAAAACTAAGATGGCTCTGCCTGCTGAACCATCGAGTTGGGCTCTGCATTTTTCTTTCCTTCCATACTAAGACTCCATTTTGTGTTTCCTTTTCTCTTGTCCTGTTTATTTGGATTGTAGACTTGGGGGTCGTTTGGCGGTTAGGATTTGAGATGGTGTATTGTGGTAATTCATGTATTAGTGAGAAGTTGTCGTTTTTTTGGCTTATATTAAGCTAGAATCCTTGTATTTACTTTTTGGGGACCCACCATACAATACATCAAAATGAATGATTGGAAATCTCTACCTTTTGGAGAGATTGTAAACAAAGGATTTGTTACCCAATTTCCATTCCAACTTTATCCCTTACACTTTTGCTTTAACCCAAAAGTGCCCTCAAGAAAAGGTCATCTCTCCCTCTTTCCTCCTCGTTCGACCATCACGGCGGCACCATTGGGAAAAAAACACCACCACTCCTTGTCGCTTCGTCAAGGTAATTGTCACCATCGGAACTCGTCATTGGAAACTCGACATCCCGCCATCGGAAACTCGCCGGTAATCGACGGATAAGGACTGCCGCATCTGCTTCTGCCAGGAATCGAAGGAGGTTGTCATCGTTGTGATGTTCTAACGACTACAAAAGATCCACACTTACAGGTGGCAAAAATCTCTTCCTCATTCTCATCGGGATGTAGTCGGCTTCGTCGGGAGGAGCTCATTTGGACGCAGTAATGTTGGATGCTTGACGGTGGCCACAACTTTCTCGACTGTTCTTGGTCTTGCAATGGCGGAATCTTCTTTTTGGAGCTTCTCTTTTCTTTTTGGGTGAAAAAAGAACTTCTCATTCTGCCCAGCTGCAACACATACACAAGTTTGAGGAGAAGAATTAAAAATTGATGGGTATTTGTGTCTTTTACTGCTCAAAAGTGTTTTGGTTTTTGTTTTACAAAAAGTACAATATCATCTTCCAAACAAGGTATTTCTGAATTTCATACATTGATTCAATACATTACTTTCAAATACATCAATTGGAGAAATACGTCAATTTGAAGAATCACATCCTCCAAACATGCCCTTGGAACTACGGTTTCTTTCAACCAATGTGTGTGTGTTTTGATGACTCTAGCTCTGTACCCGTTGGACAGGTCCTTGTCCAGTCCCCTGCTATTGACTGGTCCGCCCTCCAGACACCGTTCCTGACCACTCTTTCACGGTAACATCGTTCCCCTTCCCTCTGCTCCATTGAGGGAAATGTCGAACATATGTGTGTGTGTGGGGGGGTACTTTGTATTCATTGGAACATATATATTTGTGCTTGGAGCCTAGTTCGCTGTCCAAATCTTGAGATTTGAGGGCTCCAAGCACTGCTGTTTGCTTGATCATATTGGCACTGTGGGTTTAATTGGTGAATTGAATGGCTTTCGAATTAATGCATGACAACTGGAGTGTGACTAGGACAACCTATAATGATGACTGAGACGTGCAGTAGAATTGTGTTGGGGTCCAGTTTTTCAACTGTTTGCTTACCAACTGAGACTTGGTTGATCACTTGATCTTGACAGTCGTTTATGCATCTAGTTCAGGGAATCAGAATGAGAGATAGAGCATATAGGTAGCCATGTGAGATTTGAGCCTACTCGTTTCTTTCTGGTGCGATAGATCCCTCTTCCATGATGTGTAGCATTCTCGTTGTCACTAATTAGGATGATGGAGGCATAGGAATAGCCCACGATCAAATTGATTGTTCCGGTGTGTCATGCCCCCTAGTCAGCCCCTTTGAGCCGTGTCGCTTTCTTTCTTTCTGTCTACAATGTAAAATCACTTGGTTGCATCTCTTAGAAGGTTCCACACAGTGGTTTGTGCATGTTCTCTGCTGTTCTGCTAAAAAAATGATGTGAGGGTTGGAGGTAGTTCTTAAAAGTTGGGAATTTTTTGGAAAATGTGCAGAGGTGGTGGTTCTATCAAGAAATGAAATTAAAAGAAAAAGAAAAATGAATGAAAGCAAAAGAGAGCCACCACCAAAAATCTGAATAGTGCCCATTAAGTAGTGTTTCTTAGCAGTCTGGCTTGGAAATACTAACATTATTGTGACCTCCTTCGGTCTTGTGCTCTAGAGAATTTGAGTAATGCAGAATGGCAGAAAGAAAGTAAGTGGTTTGAATGGCTGTGAATGTGTTGGGTTTGGAACTGTGGAACCTTGTGCTATGAATACTTCCACAACCTAAAAGGCCTTTTCCCCATGTCCAAGACCCTAGCCAGTCATTTGAACCTGTGTCTAAGACCTCCGGATTAGTTAGTGGTGACATCCCTTATGTGAACTCTAACATTTAGAGGCTGCCATCATGGTGAAGAGACATTAGGATTTGAGAGAATAACATGCGCATTTTTCACATCAAATTGTCCTAACCCCACTGGTCGAGAGTGAGCGACTCATTTCCTTATTTTCTCGACCTAACTAAGGAGCTAGGGGGACTCATTCCCGAGTGACTCTCCCCTTGCTAAAGAACTTCGAACCATTTCCTGCTTTCTTACTGCTCTTGCTTAAAAATCACAATCACTCGACTTAGTTTGCTAGATAATAGATAATCACGGAGTAGGAAGTAGATTTAGACCCCGGGTTGACAAATAGAGCTTGCCACTTTATTGCATTTTCGGACTACGATTACACTTGGTCGCAGTTTGGTGTTGTGTTTTAGCGTGTCAGAAAGGACTCTGAATCACTCTTAACATAAATCCTAACAACTGCTCCTATTCTAGGCCATCAAGTCATGTGGCAACATCTGTCAGCGTTTTTTGGTATAAGCTTAAAGTTTGTGAATTCCACGTCCTTTTTACGGCCTTACCGCTAAGATACTCCAACTTGAATGTACCGGCTCCGATGATTTCACGAACACGATATGGACCTTTCCACTTAGGCGGCAACTTTCCTTCTTGGAGCTCTTTTCTAAAATCATGTTTGAGTACGAGGGTGCCTGATGTGATGCCATGTGGGCGCATTTTCCTTTTGTAATATCTCGCTACTTCCCTCTTCATTGCCTCCAGGGGTACGATTGCTATCTCTCGACGCTCATCCAAAAGATCCAACTCATTGATTCTGTCCCTTTCATTTTAGGCTTGATCATGGTGAGTCACTCGGTAGCTTCGGATGCTGACTTCGACCGGGATAATGACCTCATAGCCATAAGTTAGGACTAAAGGCGTTTCTCCTATAGCCACCTTGTACGTTGTCTTGTGCGCCCACAATACACTAGGTAATTCCTCCACCCATCGGTCCTTGGAACCCATTAGACTTGTATGCAGCCCGTGAAGAATACTTTTGTTGGCCGCCTCTGCTTGCCCATTGGCTTGTGGGTATGCTACCGATGAGAATCGCAACACCACCCCATTTTTGTCGCAAAACTCGATAAACTTCTTGCATTTGAATTGCTTTCCATGACCACTGACAATGGACTCGGGCATCCCAAACCTGGTGAAGATGTTCTTTTTGGTGAACGTACGCAAATGTGCTTCGATGATGGACGCCAACAGCTCAGCTTCAACCCACTAGGAGAAATAGTCCATAGAGACAATTAAGTATTTCAGTTGCCCAGAAGCCTTGGGGAAAGGTCACAATAGATCCATGCCCCATTGCGCAAAAGGTTAGGCGCTCACATTGCCCTACATTGGCGCCGCCGAGATATTGATGTCATTCGTGTGCACTTGACACTGGTGACAGGTGCTCTTGTGTGCCCTCGTTTCCTTCCTCATCGTCGGCCAATAGTACCCTTATCTCAATAGTGTCTTCTCCAAACTTCGCACTCCTTCATGCATGTCACAAGCTCCACTATGTACCTCCTCTATGGTAGCCTTAGCCTCCTCACTGCTTAAGCATCACAAGCACGCGCCCGAGTGAGATCTCTTGTACAATTGACCATCGACGATTGGCACCGGGCCGCTTTCCAGCGGAGGTGCCACGCTTCTTTGGCATCATCTAGAATAATGCCTTGGGTTACGAACAATTCTATAGGCACCATCCAAACATCATTTTCGCCCACACGGCCTAGTGTTGTTATTAGGTGCTCTTATGGAATCTCTTTCGTGACAATGACCCTCCTTTCTTCGGTAAAGTCGAAGGCGGTTACCAACTTTGACAATGCATCAGCTTGGGCGTTCTCCTCTCTTCGGACATGTGTGAACACCACCTCTCTAAACCAAGCACCCTTTCTCTTGACGGTTTTCACGTAGGTCTCGAGCGCCTCCTCCTTGACCTCAAACACCCCATTAAGCTAATTGATTACAAGGGCGGATTCGGATTTGACCTGCACTTTCTGGGCACCCAGCTCCCTCGCCATGTGCATCCCGACAATGACCGCATCATACTTCGCGGTGTTGTTAATTTTTGAGTGCTGCAAATCACAATGCTATCTCGTGCATTGTCCCCAAAGGACTAATGATTACGATCCCCACCCTAACGCATGTACGGCTAGCGGTGCCATCTCATTGACCTTGCCAACCTTCCTCATGACCATCTCCGCCTCCACTACTCCTTCCACAACAAAGTCGGCCAACACCTCTACCTTAATTGCCGGAAGAGGCGCATATCTAATGTCGAACTTGCTTAATTGAATCGCCCACTTAACAAGGCGCCTGGCCACGTCCATGGAGCCCAACGTGGACTTTAGTGGGATATTTATGAGAAAGACCACGGTGTGCGCTTGAAAGTATGATCGTAACTTTGTCGTTGCAGCTACGATCGCCAAGGTGGGCTTCTCGATAGGCGCATACCTCCTTTCACGGGCCGCCATCATTCTGCTGACGTAGTATACCAACCTTTTTCTCCCATGGGCGCCTCCCTCGAGACTAACACTGCACTCACAGATATCTCTAAGATCGTAATGTGCAAATACAACACTTCTCCTACCCTAAGCATTGCCATTACGGTAGGTGTAGCGAGAATGCGTTTTAACTCTTCGAATGCCTCATTGTAATTGGCATTTAACTGGAAGCGCATCGCTTTTTTGAGTACTTGGAATAAGAGAGTTGTCCTGTCGGTCGATCTCGGAATGAAGCACCCCAAGGCAGCTAGACGTCCAGCCAAGCTTTGCACCTCCTTGGGTGTCTTCGGCGGTGCTAGCTTGACGATCGCATCCACCTACTTGGGATTGGCCTCGATGCCTCGTTTCTTGATCATGAAACCCAAAAACTTGCTTTCTTTGAGCCGAATACACATTTGAGAGAATTTAGGTGCAACTTATGCAATCGCATGATCTCGAATGTGTCTCTTAAGTCGCACAAATGATCCTCTCGTCTTTGACTTTTCACGATAAAGTCATCCACATAAGCCTCCACATTTCTCCCAATTTGGTGACGAAAAACATTGTTGACCATGTGTTGGTATATGGCGCCTGCATTCTTCAACCCGAATGCCATGACCCAATAGCAATAATTTTCTAAGGGCGTCATGAAAGCCGTCTTCGCTCGATCTTACTCCGCCATGGGGATTTGATGATACCCCGAGAACATGTCAACAAAGTTGAGCATCTCATGATAAGCAGTAGCGTCCACCAAAAGATCGATTAGGAGCATAGGGTACGCGTTGGTCGGGCATGCTTTGTTGAGACTCCTAAAATCTACACACATCCTCCAGTCTCCTAATTGTTTTGGAACAAAGATGACGTTTGAAAGCCACGTGACATATGTGGCTTCCTCAATCAATGCAGCTTCAAGGAGCTTACCGACCTCCATTATGAGCCCCGCCTCCTTTTCTTGAGACAGGTTCCTTCGCGTTTATTGAATAGGCTTCTTTCCCTCATCCACTGTCATCCGGTGCAGTGCGGTTTCCGGCGCAACACCAGACATCTCTTTAGGCTCTAAGTGAAAAGCTCTCTGAACTCTCTTATTAAGAGAGCAACCAACTTTTCTACTGCCTCAAGGGGCTCCTGAGATGATATCCTCACTTTCCCCTCGGGACGCCCAATCTCTAACATGACAACAAATCGTCATTAGCTGCCTCCTCTCGTGGCGCCTCGTCCGACATGACGTCCACTGCATCAATTCTCTTATTCTTGCTTGGGCGTGCATTTTTGGACTCTCGAGCATAGCAAGGGGCGCCTATTCCTCGGGCCACTCCCACTGAAGAGGGCCAAGAGGGGTCTATCCATGATTCCAAAGTCTATGGCATGAGTGACCCATTGCACCTCGTCTCCCAAGGTTACCGACAGACTCACACGCCCAATCCCTCTGGCAGGCACCCCATGAAAACCCGATCACTCGATGGCTATATCATGTCTGGTGACATTTGCATCCATGATATCGTATCCTTAACAACACATCCATAGACCTCCCCGTGTCGATGAGTATCCTCCACAGACGGGAGTCTGCACGCCTCGTTAGGCGTCTGGTTGAAGGTGATGTGGATCGCCTCCTTTGCGTCAACCGAAGAGGCCCTCAACCGGCGATTACCCTCCAACTTTTCCCTTAGATCGATCGTTCCTAATGGACTCCACAATGAGCCGAAATCGCTCAGGCACCCTCTCTTGGTCTAGGTCAAACGGTGGAGGGGGAAACTCCTCCGCCCCCAACTAAGTCCTAGCAACGTAGGTCCGATGCGCCTTCTCCTTAGGCTTATTGACAAATTCATTGAGCATTCACTATTCACCGGACCTTGCAAATCTGTTTTTAACTGATACAATCGGTGGTGTTGTGTCCTCTCTCTCTATGAAAGTCGCAATACCGGTCTAGGTTCCGCTCATTTGGTTGTTCCTCATTGGTCCCGACCACCGCACGTGATACCCCTTGTCCCTCACATGTTGGAGCACGTTCTTTAGTGTATCGTTGAACTCCACAAACAACCCTGTCCCCTTGGGCGAGGGGCGCCCAGGGTCCATCCTACGTGTTGGCGCGTAGGAGGTGGGAAAGTAAGTGGGGACCGACACAGGCGCTAGTCTGCGTAGGGGCTACCCCTCATCTCCTCTTGTTCGACGCCTGTCCACCCTTCTTCCTCCAATAAAATCACCTTCTGCACCCTGCGATCTAAATCCTTCATGGACATCACATACCTTTTCGACAGCGCCCAGCAGAGCTCCTCACTGGTTGTGCATTCCTCGAGACAACATCCTAACAATGGTGGCTGCACATACTTCACTTCCATAGCCACCAGAACCCACCTCTCGTAGAAATCCCACGGGGTTTCCCCTTCTTTTTGCTTTATTTTAAACAGGGTGCCTATGGTCAATGTGCGCCGCTTCCTACTAGCAAACTTTTCCAAAAACAACGCCGCAAATTTTTCGAAGCAATCTATGCGCCCTTCCTCGATCTGGTGGTACCAATCCAGCATTACTCCCGCATAGGTCAACGGGAACACCTTGCATAAAATTGCGTTGGAACTATTGTACAATTGCATCTTCATGAAGTAACTGTTGAGGTGGTCATCTAGATCTATTGTCCCATCATAAGTCGAGAGCGGTGGTATGTTAGTCTTTATTGACTCCATCAACACTTTTCTCACAAGCGGCTGCTTTATAGTCAAGTGTCGGGGCAAGCGCCAGTGTGCCCACCCGTTACGTTCTCCAAAATCTGAGCCAGCGTGATCGGCTGGGTGCCAGGCGGTCACAGGGCGCCTGAAATGACTGGACTCTCCCTCCACTTCCAAGGTCCTTTCCCTTTTCCTCGAGGTCGGGCTATGGGCCGCCCCGTCTCCTTTCTTCAAAACCTCCACTTCCTGCTTGAGAATTTCAATTGCCTCGTTTTGATTTTCAATGATCTTAAACATGTCCTTCTTAGTGATCGAGGTGCCTTTTGAGTACAGGCGCCTCGAATCGCTCCCTTCCTCAGTTCCGCTAGGCATCTGTTCCCTTTACCCTTTGTAGGGATCCCTTGTAACTTTCTCATCCTCCCCACTTATGAGTGCCTCCATCTTTAAAGTTATCAGCTTGTTCGACCCCTTCCTGGCGCGTCAATTGTTTGAGCACAAATGTCGGCTCCCACACTCTTTAGGCTCCCACGATCTTCTTGTTCTTCTTAGGCGCCTCACCTATACACAAACGTACGGAGGGGGCGCACAGGCCCGTTAATACTCCGATGATCAAGTCAGTTTGATTCCTAAAAAGAGAAGTGTCAAACTCTAGTTTAGTGAGAGAATCCAACCTGCATAAATGCTACCTACTGGTGCTATTTCCCACTGGGCTCCTTCCTTTCAACCTTATGTCAGCAATGCATTTAATGCTCCGTACCGCACCTCGACAAACATGACAGTTCTTCTGACAAGTACTAGGCCCCCAATGGGGGGACCATGAACAATCTGTACCTCCTTGTCAATTCGCGATCCTTGTCTCTATGCACCTCCCCTTCCTGGCCGACTCGGCTATCTGGGCCCGACCTACCTATCTGGGCTTGCGTATGGGCTTTCCCCTTAGTGATATTTTACCTTACTGGTTATTGGGCTTTCCTTTGTAATACCCCCAACACTAATAAAGAACATGTCTATGGTAGCACTGAAAAAATAGACCACACCATTTAAAAAATCATGACTAGACCATTTAAAAAATTATGAACCAAATTAGATTGTGTTGTTTGGTTCGGACGATAGACCGTTAAAAATGATATAGTCTGGTCTATGGTCTACATTAAATGATATATTGATATCTTGGCCTGGTCAAGACCACGATTTCCAGACCAAATCGTGGACCCAATCCCCTTTTCAATTTGTGTTAGCAACTCACTCAACCACTGTCGCAACTCCTAAGCGAGACCCAACTCTCAACCCTAATTTTTGAATCTCGTCTCCTCCTTCACTCATAAACCATACTCTGTCTCATAATAAAGACAATTGTGTCTTCATGTTACATTATGATAATGTTTATGACGTTATGGTACAAGTTGGGTTGCCCTGACTTTGTGTTTTTGTTATTTACTTGGACTAATGATATCAAAATTATGCATGTGCATTGCAATTTATGTTTTAAGTAAGAAAAAATTTTTTTTTTTCTCAGTTATTAGTTAGATTTTTCGTGTGGTTGACTAAAAAAGCTTTTCAGTTTATGCTCAATGTGGTTTGCATGGTCCAGACTAAATCAATCCAAATCTTACATATATTGTTTGGTATGGATAGTGTAGTATATGGTCTAATCTCTAATCTATACTCCAGTTTATCGTCAGAACTATAAATCATATGTATGGTCCAGTATGGACTAGACCACACTATTTGTGACAGACCGCACTATTTGCGAACCCTAGCCGCCTATGGGCATTGGATTAAAGTTGTATAACATCTCCTGGGTCGCCAACGAACAAACGAGACTTATGGTTCTATGCAATTTCAGCCATAAGTCTTAGTGCATCCTTTACATCCCTAAATTGCAGAATGCGACTTGGTTTTAAGCTCCTTCCTCCAACCCATTGTGTCGTATAGGGGTGGCTATACGGTCCGGTCAGGTTAAATTGGCCCAAATTGATCCGGTCCAGTCCGGGTTTTTTGAA
The DNA here is from genome assembly GCA_946122785.1 of Linum tenue. Lineage (NCBI taxonomy): Eukaryota > Viridiplantae > Streptophyta > Magnoliopsida > Malpighiales > Linaceae > Linum > Linum tenue. The sequence goes on along the minus strand of CAMGYJ010000009.1, from coordinate 43,413,551 downwards.
AATATAAGGACCAAAGATTGGATTGGATACAGTCCGGTCTTGATCCGGTCCGGTCTTGACCCGGTTCGGTCTTGATTTTGTATTGAGATTGTGGGAATTTGAGTGGCCTAAGGCCTAAAAGGGTGAGGAGTTGGTTAAGTTTTGTACTAAGTGCAAAGGTTTGTGACCGTTTATGCAAATTACCCTTAAGTTTTGGGTGTTAAGCTCTCTTATCCGGTCTTTATCCGGTTTTTTTACCTCAAATCTAAGCCCAAAGATTGGATTGGATTGTTTACTATCCGGTCCCGGTCCGGTCTCGGTCCGGATTATACGGTCCGGTTTCCGGTTTTTCATCCGGTCCCGGTCCAAATAGCCAGGCCTAGTGTCGTAGCTCTTCTAGTGGCGCTTCTCTCGTTGGTCGAAGCCTCTCACTTCCCTCTTTTTCAGCAAACCAGTTAGTTGATTTTGGTTGGAGTATATGGTTTATTGGGTTTATAGGGGATCGAGCTATTGAGTTTGTTTCGTTCTACAATGATATCTTTAATCTCTTTCTTATTGAACTCGTGGCTCTTTGTGATGACTTTCGTTATATCTTATTTCATTTCTTTTCTAATGTTATGTTTTTTGTTGTTGTTGTTGTGATGCACAGATTTTGGAAGATCAATGTCAATGATTCGTCAAATTTTTTGATAGAGATCATTTTGAGAGATGTACCAAGTTTTAAGCAATTCTCTCCAATATGCTTCATTCTGTTTCACTTATCGTAGCTATAATATGATTGCCCATATTGGTACATAACAAGCTTTTTATCGGTGGTTTACAACTCATCGACTATCTTCTCTCTTTCTTTTGTAAGTTCTGTGACTTTATCCTATAAAGACTGGGACTAGATACTATAACAACACTCTTTTTGTTGTTATTGTAACAACACTAGTCTCCAACCAATAGGAAGTTAGAGTTGTGATGACTTTTTATTAGTTTAGTTGACTTAGTGTAAAATCAAAGCAAGGGTATAATTGTCATTATGAAAAATATGTTTAAATAATAATAAAAAAATAAAAAAAATAAAAAATAAAAAATAATTTTTTTTATTTTCGGACCAAAATTTTGGTCGCCGGAATTCAGCCACCGGTCGCCGGAATCTGTCGCCGGTCACCGGAATATACTTTTTTATCGCCGGAATATGCTATTTTGTCATCGGAATATGCAACTGTCGCCGGAATATGCTCACCGTGGTCGGAATATGCTTACCGGCGTCGGAATCTAGTCATCGGGACCGGAATATGCCTATCGGCGCCGGAATCTACTCACTGACGGTCATCGGAGTTTGGTCAACGGGTTTCGTTGACCGGTCAACGGTCTTCGTTGACCGGCCAACGACCACCGGATGTTATGGTCTGCATTGTGAGATTTATGGTTTGGTTTCTCACATTTTTGTATGCCTTTTGTGGTTTGCTTTATCGCGTTTGTGGTTTGCATTGAGAAGTTTCGGGTTTGCTTTATCGTGTTTGTGGTTTGCATTAAGAAGTTTCTGGTTTGCTTTCAAATATTTTGTGGTTTGCATTGAGGGGTTTGTGGTTTGTTTTAGGAGATTTGTGGTCTGCATTAGGACGTTTCTGGTTTGTTTTTGTGGTTTGCTTTATCGTGTTTGTGGTTTGCATTAAGAGGTTTCTGGTGTGTTTTTGAAAATTCTGTGGTTTGCTTTGTGAGGTTTCTGGTTTGTTTTAATATATTTTTGGTCTGCATTAGGACGTTTTTGGTTTGTTTTTGTGGTTTGCTTTATCGTGTTTGTGGTTTGCTTACAGTGTTTGTGGTTTGCATTAGGAGGTTTCTGGTGTGCTTTCGCAAATGTTGTGGTTTGCTTTGTGAGGTTTGTGGTTTGTTTTAGGAGATTTGTGGTATGCATTAGGAGGTTTCTAGTTTGTTTTTGTGATTTGCTTTAACGTGTTTGTGGTTTGCATTATGAGGTTATTGATGTGTTTTTGAAAATTCTGTGGTTTGCTTTGTGAAGTCGGTGGTCTCAAACGAAAATGCGAAGTCATCCAAATTATCTTTATAAAGCAAAATTTATCTTTTTGGGTTGTATTGATGGGATATAAGGTTTTTATTATACTGATCTGTCTGTGAAGCAATCTCACCTTGTTTGTATTCATCTCCAATTCTAAATGTAAGATCAATTCAACTCATGCTTAGCTCCTTGCCATCTACAAAGTTGTGGCAATGATGATGTTTTTCTTCTCTTAATTCCTGCCGATAAAAACAAATTCATAAGGATTATATACATATAAAGCTGGAACACAGACTTGTTATATATAACCAATTCTAATTGAGAACAAGTTGCTATAATTTTCCTCCCACTACAATTATAATTGGGGAAAAGTGCAATTGTTTGAGGACTGAGTATAAAACCAAGTTTCAATAAATAAAACTCAACGACAATCACAAATGCTCAATCAAACTACAAAAACCCAGTCATAAGAGCTTATGTGAGTAGTAGCAGTAATGGTAGCAGTAGACTAATCTTTCAAAATGTGGAAGAATGACAAGGAATTGAACTTTAACAACACGAAAATCCCATCTGTTGAGGTACATAGTATCCCTTAAGAAAATGACACCAATTGCAACACGAATTACAATCACGATGGGTCTGAACATTGAAACAAATTTCGGCCAGCCATTCGTTTGAGAAGCCATCTATGGAGCTGCTGAGCGGGAAGAGGTCGGTGGACTCGGAGTTTGGGGAAGGGAACAACATAGTGGACTTGGTGAGGTCAAAGATAAAGGGGAAAGAAGGGTTGAACGACGTGCTGGGCAAGGACGTCGGCGGGTCGATCCCGTTGGTGAGAGAGGAGATGATGCAGATGCTCAGGATCGCGTTGCTGTGCACCAGCAGGAACCCGGCGGACCGGCCGTGGATGAGGGACGTGGTGTTGATGCTGCAGGAGGCCAAGTCGAAGAGGAAGTTGCCCGACGGTGGTGGAGTGGCAGGGAGTGTGGTAGGTAGTAGCGACGTCGGCGGCGGCGGTGATTGTGGAGGTGGGAAAGAGACGATGCTTGAGAACGCCGGCCAGATCTAAAATCTGGAGAAACAGGGAGAAGAAAACGCCGGCTGAAAGCGGTAGAGGGAGGTGGAATATTTTATATTTATATTTATTTTTGTGTAACTTTACTCTTTTACCCTTAATGAATTATGATGTTACTATAACAACACTAATAGTGTTGTTATACTATCTGCACCCATAAAGACTTTATTTGTTCCAGCTTATTTATGAAAAAAAAGACCAAAAAAATAACATTATGGTAAGACATCCAAATATAAATGGCCCGACCTTTATTTATCAATGAACAAGCAATTAGAGTGAAATCAAAAGGCTATTCCTTTGTATAGATAACAATTGGGCTTCTAACACTGTGAGCTCCATCGCTCCAATTCAGTGCAGCAGAGGCCAAGAAACCACCTTTGGCCGGAAAATTACCGCCAGATACAGTGACGGTGAAAGATTTCTTCTCGTTTAGAGACCCAAAAGAAAGAACCGGTGGCGTCACTTCAATCTTCAGTCTTCCCATGGTCGGCACAACTTGGGATGTGTACGTCGACTTCGCTGTTCCGACGTTTGTCACCGTTCTAAGAAATGAAATTTTGAAAGAAGCCCTCGTACCCGAAACATCAGTGGTTATGGAAGGGTAGTTGAAGTCCTTTATAGCAGTCGGGTCAGCTCGAGCTATGCAACTGCTGTTTTTGTCGCCAGTGACGGTTCTGAGCCTGTCGCTAGTGTAGCCCAAGTTGCAGAGCAAGTTGACGTCGTCCTGTGCTGATGTTTCATAGACAAGTCCTGGATTTGTGGCCTTCACGGGATTTAGCTGCCCCGATCCATAAGCGAATTCCGTAGATGCGTATGTAATGCTTGGATCTTGAACATTCCCCGGATGCATTGGTGTCGCTGTAAGAGACAAGAATGACCAGGTTTGTATTTTCCCCTGTTTGAAAATCAGGGGTGGAAACAGAGTGCAATTCAAATAATTACCGGTGGTGAGGATGGCGGATTTGAGGGCGGAAGGAGACCAATCGGGGTGCAGGGTCTTGAGGTAAGCAACTACGCCGGTGACATGTGGGCAGGACATAGAAGTTCCAGATAACACATTGAAACTGTATTGTCTTTTATCATCGGCGTCATCAGTTAATGATGCTACCGGAGAAAACCCAGCCAAGATATCCACCCCAGGAGCACTCACATCCGGCTGTGAAAACATCAATAGTTGTACAACGATCACACATAAAAAAGAGACTCTGCGATCTTGTAATTGAAATGTTGAATCACGATGTCGACATACATTGGTTATGTTCATACCTTGAGAATGCCAGAGATGATCGAGTTTGGACCTCTGGAGGAGAAGGAAGCCACCAATGGTGCTCCGGGATCTCTCACAGTGTCACTTTTTTGTAGCTTCGCCACTGGATTTCTACGGAAAAACAAGCATATATAAGTTTGCTTAATCCAAAAGTGGCATCATAATGAAGCAGAACTAGCTAGTATGGACATACTTGGTAGAGTTCTGATATGAGATTACGGCGTCAAGGGTTTGGAAATCCACACCGGCGGCAGGAAAGGGGACAACAGAGGCAGCTTCGGAAGTGTTGTAAGGGTAGATAACTCCCTTGGCGCCAGCTTCAAAAGCCATCAGCTTGCCGTCGATGGAATCACATATCACAATTTTGTTCTTCACTACAATGCTGTCCAGGCAGCAAACTCTAGTAAAAGAAATTGATACAGTAATTGAGAAAACGGTTCACAATATCTTCCTCCATTGTCAAATAGAGCAACAAGCTAGCTAGCTAGAGAAAATGGAGACGGAGGGCGTTTGAGGGTTCACCCACCCTACGCAGCCAAGTGATTGATCTCTATGTACCAACGGCGACTCCGGCCCATTATCCGCGAACGCATTCACTGAAGTTCCCTACAAACGACGTTCCCCCAAATCCAAAAGGGTGAATTAGGGTAACAGATAACGAAAAATTGCCTCAATTTGACTCTAGAAATTCCATACCGTGACTATCTTCCCGTTGCCCAGAACAACTTTGGACTCGAATTTCCGGTCGATGGTGCTGGCGGCGACAGAGAGCAACCACGGAGCTACACTACAAGTGGTGGCAGATCGGGGGCCACTATTCCCGGCGGAATGTACAGTGAGGATTCCTCGACGCGCCGCGTGAAAACCGCCGATTGCGACGGTGTCGGCGTCTATATCAACGGCCTCGAGTGTCGCAATCGATACAGATATAACGTCGACTCCGTCGGCTATTGCATCGTCGAAGGCGGCCAGAATGTCCGCCGACGAACAGCCGAAGCCGCCACACGCCTGGTAGACGGCGATTCGAGCAGAGGGAAGTCCACCTCTGGCGACGCCACTTGCCAGCCCGTAGAAGCTGGCGTCCTTTACCACGTTTCCTACTGCCGTCGAAGCCGTGTGGGTGCCGTGACCTTGGTCGTCTCTTGCCGATTGGGAATAGTAGTACCGAGCTCCGATTATCTTACTACAATGAATTTCAATTTAGGGTCCAATATTACGAGTACAATTAGCTGTCAGGAAGGTAAAAATGAATATCGGTAGACTTCTTGTCTTGTACATTAAATCATACCACATTCTAAGTAATTTAATAAAAATTCCATAAAAATGAAGATAATAGATCAATAAATTTTTGTTGGACATATAATTTCATTTCAAGTCACACAACTCATGTACGATTTTATGGAATTTTAAATTCTCAAGTTTTAGGTAAAATAAAAAATTCTCACTCTAAACATAAAAAAGGAAATGCCAATTAAATTTTTAGGCTATGTAAAGGCGTGGTAAGAAGAATGACTAAATGAATATTTACTTGTTACAAGTGAAATTGGTTCCGCCTTTGCAAACACCCTTCCACTTCGCCGGCGGAGGACCAAAACCATCGTCATCAAAACTAGGCAGTTCCGGCCATATTCCACTATCTATAATTCCAACCACAACATCACTAGCAACGCCCGCAGGATTCTTAATCATCGTGGGTTGAGGTAGGCCTAAGAAATCCCACGATCTCGTGGTCTGGAGTTGCAACTTCTTGCTCGGGAAAACAGAGACCACGTCTTTTCTGCCTACAAAACCACAACCAAAATAGATGTTTCTATGTAAATTTATTGCAAATAAATTGTAATAAATGTGTTTGTGCATGAAAGAAGATAAATTAAGTCACATACTGGAAATCTTTCGTGCCTCTTCACCGGTTAGCTTTGCCGCAAATCCGTTGAAACTTCTTTTGTAACTCCTGATCAATAATCCTGATGACCCTAATTGGCTGTACAAATGGAAATGGTTTAGCCATGATCAGAATTTCCAATTTGACTGATGAAAAGATGATAAGGTAGTTGAAAAATTACGATACGAGAGAGTTAAGGTGTTAAATAAGTATGACATTTTTTCATTATTTTACCCTACAAACAATATGTTTGATAATCTTCCACCCGTTATAAAGTATTACAAATAATTATGATTTAAATTACAAATAATTATTAAATTATCAATCCAATAACTTAAAAGAGTGTATTAAATATGTTATACATATCCCATACACAAATTATGGAGAGATGGTTTATTCCGTACGAGATGCAACATAAGTAAATTAATAGGGAAAAAATTGATAATTTTTTGTTGCGTATATGAGTATTGAACGAGTTTTTGGTAATTATTATGACAATTAGAGATGTTAAGAAAATATCGACCTGTCATCGACAACCTCTTGGAGTAGGGAGAGATGGTGAGATGAGGGAGAATAGTGATGATCATGCTTAGGCAATGCGCCCATGTACACGATATAAACCTGTTAATTAATTAGAATAACATCATATATAGATCGGCAAGAAAATAGTATTGATCAGAAAACAAAAAATGAATCCTCAATGGCTGAAATGATTTGGGCACTGACTTCTCTGTCGCCATTGGTGGTGGCATTGCATATTAGATTCACATTAGATAGAAGAAAGATTCCGAATGAAATGTGCAGTAAAGATTTGAATGACCACATATTGTTCCTCTTTCCTCGCAACTAATTTTATGATTTTCCTTTGAGATTATTGACAAAAAAGGACTGCAATTTATACACAAACCCGCCAAATTTATTTTGGTAAAGAATTCATTAGTTTTCTTTCCTTGGTCTAAACAATCACTTACTTCCTTTTTCTTCACTAGAAAATAATCTAAACAAAAAACAATATCATAATGACAAACCATTCATTTAAAAAAATTCTGAATTACTTCTAAAGCGTTGTGAGAAAGGAGAAGATAAGCTTCAAAACTGGGAAATTAATTGGATACTTTAAATTTGGAAAATGGATAAGCAGATAGAAATTATTTAATGCTTACCTTAAAATTATGAAGTATTAACCAATTTTTCTGTTGATTCATGTAAGTGGTTGACAAAGTTTTTTTTTTTTTGGTAGGAATGGTTGGCAAAGTTAAATGTGTGGTTGGTAAAGATGTCTACGTGGGCTGGATTAAAGCGGGAACACTATCAAAGGTTTGTCGAAGGAATAGAGGAAGAATAATACTATCGTTGGAATACTTAGTATAAGGAATATATATATATATATATATAGAGGTCCATTTGTTGATGTTCTTAAGGCAGAAGGGTTGAGCATAACCATTAGTTTAAATTGTGGTTATTAGTGTGAATCTTTGAGCAGATATGACCTAATGCACTTCCCTTAGTTAAGAAGACAATGTCAGACATTTGGTTTGCTCATGACGAGAGAAGTGCAATAGAGGTTTCGGCTACAGTCGATTAGTCGAGGCTATTGCTAAAGAGATAATACGAACTAAACGGGTCGTTTGTTTCATGGATTTGAAAAATGAAGGTTTTGGTAAAACCTGGGTTTTGGAAATCCATGGACTTATGAAGGTTTTAGATCCATTATGGACTTTTAAAAATCCATTGTTTGTTTTATGGATTTCATGATGGATTTTGTTTAATGAAATTTGTAGATATTAAGTGAAATTGACCTTATTGCTCCTATCTATAATCTTACAACGAAAGAAGACTCCAAATGTGCAACATATCATCATTAATTAAGCAAATGGTTCATTCTTTGTGTCGGAGGCTGCATTGGAAGGACAAGTGCCGGGGGAGATAAATACTGAACATTAATTGCAAGTTTGAATTGATCTCCATTTTAGTAAGCAAAGCATAACATAAATCAATTGTGGCGATTACTCGAAGGACATTCTTTTAGCAAGCAAAGCATAACATAAATCAATGATTGTGATTACTCAAAGGACATCAAGAATGTTGAATGCTGGAAGTAGAAGGAGATAAAAAAAAAATGGGAGGATGGCAATGGTGGTGATGCTGGGGTTCTTCGTGCAAGCATTTGTGACTCATAAGGGTCCAATTGGTGATTTTTGGAGCACCTCGCCACCCCATTTCACAATATAATCATTCATGCCTCTGTAGCCGTCACAAAACACCTTGTATGACATATATGTAGAAATTGAAGTAGGAGGGTAGATTGGCCATTTATAAAAAAAAGTGAGGACAAACAAGTGAAGTACCATCATGGATTTTAATCCATCACCCAATTTCCACCTCCATAGCTAGTTTTTCCAAATCCGTGGGGTCCAAATCCCCACGGATTTGGACCTCAAAAGTGCATGGGCCCCACGGATTTACACTCCCTAACTCCTTCAAGCAAACAATGGACTTTTGTCAAAATCCATGAAGCATGCAAATCCATCACCAAATCCATCAACGAAACCCTCGAGCAAACGAAAGTAACATAGTTGTTGAGTTCTACATATTGAATGATTAACGGTAGGAGAATGCAATCAATACAACCAGACAAGGAGGGGCGAGCTCTATCAATAATGACCAAAATTAATATGAGCCAAAATTTCTTTTCTCTTTCGTGAATAAGAGGCTCAATTGCTCAAACTGGAACAACAAATATTTCAAAATTAAAATTTCAAAGTGAAGATTTCAAAGTCAAAAAGAAAAAACTAGGAAAAGAATAGGGCCTCTGTATCATCCTGACCTTTCTTGATCAAGCTATTGTCTGCTTTGGGCATACCCAGTACGGTTTTATTTTTGGCACATCATGATGACTTCCTAAGAGTCTACCATCTTTAACACTGCTCCACCCCGAGCACGTTGAATTTCAGAGGCCTTACAATAACTTATTCAGTTCACCCCAGAAGGCATCTTGTTTGTTAAGACAGGGTGTTCCTTATGAATCATAAATCTCTCTCGTGATTTAGTGATGTGAGATTTTTCTAAAATGTTACACCCACTTGTCACGACTGTTTTCTATGGATCAAGAAATTGGAGGATTCGACAATGCAAGAAAGAATTAAAAACACACACACATGACACATGATTTACATGGTTTGCCAATACAATGTGTGTTAGTTAGTCCACGGGTAGGAGAGAGTTAGTTTCACTATACTTCGACGAGATCCATATTACAGAGGAGTATGATAAGTACTTTTAGTACTTCTCCACGGTCAGCGAGACCCCCACGACTTCCAATAATAGCGATTGATATTCCGATTCAAGTCACATCAACACCACTCTCCCACGTATCTATTCTCACAACAACCACTCACTAGCCAACCTCGACCGAGTCCTTTCCTCCTGGTTCCTCTTGCCGTCAATGCTTATGTCATCACCCTAGCCTCCATTTTCTACTGCCCTACCTCAATTAAGCTCTATCTACACCAACAACGACCAAAGTAGCAGCAACAACCTAGGCAATCTCCTTTTTCATTGCTCTCGAGCATCACCATTGTGAGAGAAGTTTCAAATTCTGAGTGCTTTCTACCAACATGATTCGTTTCGAGACTCGTAGATATAATAGGACCACCCATATCAATACAAAACAAGTTTTTTTATCGGCGGTTCAACAACTCATCGACAGGAGACCCTTGTATTGTCAAGTTACGCACACACCGCTTGAGCGAGACCAAATATGAGGGTTCACCTGCTTTAACCCTTTGGGCCCTCCCAATAAGATCCCTTTTTGGTGCCTCTGGGAACACCACAACAGGCCTCGAGGTGGGTTGAACACGTGATCTCACACTTCCCGGTCGACGATCTCTCAAGAATTTTACCAGTTGAGCTATGTTACCTTTGGCACTTGCGAAAAACTTTATTTTCTTCTTATCTAACTATTACTATTTCAAGATATCTATGAAAAAAGAAGATAAAACAATTAAAATAACCAATTCATGTACGACATTCAAATACTGGCGGCTGAGCCCATTTTAATTTACTTATTATTATAATTTATAAAAGCCTAACATTGGAGTTACTATTCATTAGTGTCTCTCACACTCCTCCAAGTGCAAGTGAGAAAGTTTCAAATTCTTCTTTTACCCCACTCTCCATTCTACAAACTTTGTATCGGGACCGAGTTTCGTTTGCTTTAGTGTTTTTTTCTTTCACTTTTTCATTTTTATTGAGCATGATCAAAAATTGAACCCAAATCTATGGGTATCCGACCTAATTCGATTCGGTCAATTTAATATATATTAATTAATATATAAGAGCCTAACATTGGAGTTACTATTCATTAGTGGCTCTCACACTCCTCCAAGTGCAAGTGAAGAAGTTTCAATTCCTTCTTTTACCCCACTCTCCATTCTACAACCTTTGTATGGGGACCGAATTTCGTCTGCTTTAGTGTTTTTTCTTTCACTTTTTTCCTTTTTGTTGAGCATGATCACAAATTGAACCCAAATCTATGGGTATCCAACCTAATTCGATAATATATAAAAGCCTAACATTGGAGTTACTATTCATTAGTGGCTCTCACGCTCCTCCAAGTGCAAGTGGGGAAGTTCCAAGTCCTTCTTTTACCCCACTCTCTATTCTACAACCTTTGTATCGTGACCGAATTTCATCCACTTTAGTGATTTTTTCTTTCACTTTTATTTTCCTTTTTGTTGAGCATGATCACAATCGATCTAAATCCATTGGTATCCAACCTAATTCGATCTGGTCAAATTAATGAATTAATATATAAAAGCCTAACATTGGAGTTATTATTCATTAGTGGCTCTCACACTCCTTCACGTGCAACTGGGGAAGTTACATGTCCTTCTTTTACCTCACTCTCCATTCTAAAACCTTTGTATCGGGACCGAGTTTTGTCCGCTTTAGTGTTTTTTCTTTCACTTTTTTCCTTTTGGTTGAGCATGATCACAATTCAACCCAAATCCATGGGTATCCTACATAATTCGCTATGGTCAAAGCGGCTTGAAACCGACTTTAGTATTTATAATTAATATATAAAAGTCTAACTTTGGATTTACTATTCATTAGTAGTTCTCACACTCCTCCAAGTTCAAGTAGGGAAGTTCCAACTCCTTCTTTTACTCCACTCTCCATTCTACAACCTTTGTTTCGGGACCGAGTTTCGTCCACTTTAGTGTTTTTTTCTTTCACTTTTTTCCTTTTTGTTGAGCATGATCGCAATTGAACCCAAATTCATGGGTATCCAACCTAATTCGATCCGGTGAAAGCAACTTGAAACCGGCTTTAGCATTTATAATAATATTATATAAAAGTCTAACATTGAAGTTACTATTCATTAGTGGCTCTGACACTCCTTCAAGTGCAAGTGAGGAAGTTCCAAGTCCTTCTTTTGCCTCACTCTCCATTCTACAACCTTTGTATCGGGATCGAGTTTCGTCCGCTTTAGTGTTTTTTTTCTTTCACCTTTTTTCCTTATTGTTGAGCATGATCACAATTGAACCCAAATCAATGGGTATCCAACCTAATTCGATCCGGTCAAAGCGACTTGAAATCGACTTTAGTATTTATAAATTTCTCTTTTTTCTTTTGGTTTGGAATTCAATTGAACCCGGATCTAAGGTATTTACGAGTGTTGTATAGTGAGAGAGCTTGGTCCGCTTTTATAATTGGCAGGTTGAAGCATGTATTAATTTGTTAAAAAATTGGTCAACGCAAGCTGAACATGTTTTTGACCAGTTTTAGATAGAAAGCAAGTTTTGTACACTTTAATATTTTTTTTATTTCTCGTTTTCTTTTTCATTGAGAATGACAATTGAACTCTAACCCATTGTTGACGTGCTTCGTATTTAGAACGAGTTTTATCCGCTTTTGTAATTTTCAGGTTTGGTAATTTATGAATTTGTTAAAACTAGGTCGACCCGATCAAAGCGAATTGAACGCAATGTTAAGAGTATCGTGAGCGAGTTTTTTGAAATTTTGTATTTTTTTATCTTTTTCCTTTTGGTTTAGAATGACAATTGAGTCCAAACGCATGGGTATCCAACCAAAGCGACTTTAACTCGTGATAACGTCGTATTTGCACCCTCGTTTCTTGATCATTTTGGCTCGAGTTTGTGCTTTCTTAGCCTATTTTATGATAGATTTTGTTCTTTTTTCACATTTCAATTCCTAGCGCAAAAATTGAAGCATAGGCGCAAGTTTCAAGTCAATCGAAGGTCAATTGGCGATTCGGGAGAAGAAACTCGGGCATGACCTGAAGAATAATGGATTTATACCTCATTTTATGGAAAAATAATCATATAAGCTTGTGATGAAAATAAAGAGGACTAGAATACGAGCGTCTGGGATTAAACGGCGACTGATTCAGAGTCCGGACGAGGGAGAAATGAAGCATCGAATATAGTGGAACAAGTTTGGAGGAAGAAACACGGGTAGACTTCCCTTAAAACACGGTCGTGTTTCACTTAACACCCCACCAGTGTTTTTTGTGGCGAGCCTCTATTTTGAAGACTGCTGAAGGGATGCAAAACATGGGCGGGACCAAACACGGACAGGACTAAACACGGCTGTGTTCCCGACCGTGTTTCTGCCCCTGCTCGGGTATAAGTCTGATTTCTACGATTTTAGAGAGGGAGAGCTGGTTTTTTGGATCCCAAACACCCAAGGGAAGAACCCTAGAGAGAGAGAGAGACGTGGGAACATACTTGGAGCTATTTGGGAGGATTTTTTCGCCATTGGAGCTCGGGAATCAAGCTTGGAAATGGAGATTGAAGATCTATATCAAATTTCTGCAGTCTCTCTCTTCTCTGTGGAGTAACTTCCCTTCACTTAGGTCTTGAGTAACCCTAGTTCCATGTGTTCGGATCTTTCTTGTGTGAAGTTTTGGATGTTATATTGTTTGATTACAATCGATTGAGGCATGATTTATTGAGTCAATTGAATCCCGATCAAATTCTCTTGATTTCTGCTTTAACCTATGATAGATAGAATATGATTAGGTTGATAGAGCTTCTTCAATTGATAAGAGTGAATTGATTGTGCGAGAGTCAGTCAATTCACTGCTTTGTACTGGAATTCATTCCACGTAGTGGAGATCTGTGTGAATCGCCTAAGCATTCTATCCCGGTGAAGGCTAGTCGTTTGCCGGATAATATGTCCAAGAGGACTTGGTCAGCTTAAGAGATTCAAAGCTAATTTAGGATCTTCCGCAATTTAATCAACAGTAAAACGATCGAAGCGAATTACAACTTGGACCTAATTGAGGAGCTAGGGGAATCATACCTGAGTGAGTTCCCAACCTGTAATTAGTAGTTTAGCCTTAGTTTAGTTAGTAGAGTAGTTTAGTAAATCAATCATTAATCTGGTTTGCTAGATAATGAACTGAAGCTGAGTAATAGAAACTCTAGAACCCTGTGGATTCGATATTTATTACTTGTGCCACTATGCTGCATTCTCTTTCATTGGTTACCCTTCGCCATTGGTAGGAGTTGTGTTTTAGCAAACCAACCCGGTTTTAAATGTTTTCGGCGAGAGCGAGTTTTATCTCTTTTTGTAATTGGCGAGTAATGTCAGGTGTGAATTTGCCCAAAACTCTCAACCAGGTCGAAGCAAGGTGAACCTGGTGTTATGGAGAATTGAGTTGATAGCGAGTTTTAGCTTTAGTATTTCTCATTGTGCTTTTTCCTTTTGTTTGAAAAAAGATAATTGAACTCAATTCCATGGGTATCCAACCTAATTTTATCCGATCAATGTGAGTTGAACCTTCTCAAACCTGCAATTAGTTCAAAAATTTCATAAAAGAGAACCACGATTACCTCAAACCCAAAAAAGAAAGCCAAAAGAGAAGGACTATGTTCGAATTTTAGAAGTTTTATGTTTCAAAAGTTGAAGCCAAGCCAAACACCTCTAAAGTTCCGCTTTTTAAAAAGCCGAAGTTTTTTGTAACTTAAATGCAAAAGCTCCGATTTGAAAATGCAAAACTATCTTGACAATATATTATTTTTTTCTAGAAAACATACTTTCTTTCATTTATATCATCATACAAAAATAAATTGAAAATAGTATAATTTATTATGAAATAAATCTAACGTGGTGCATTTTTAATACTTTTTTATTTTTAGAATTTGGATTCATATTTTATGTTAGAAATATTTTCAGTCATTTTACATTACCTCTTATATTAGAAAGTAATTCTAATAGTTTTTCAGCTAAACAGTCAATTAGTTTTTTAAAATACTTTTTGAAAATATCCAGAAAATTGGTTCATTCTGCAAAAGTTATAGCAAGATCAACTACTAGCCATACAAATTGAAACAATAGCGTCATGAAAGTAATTCTGATGGTTTTTTAGCTAAAACTCAATTATTTTTTTAAAATACTTTTTGAAAAGATCCGGAAAAGTTGGTTCATTGTGCAAAAGTTATAGCAATGGGTCTACTTGAATTGGATATAGTATTTATGTTAGAAATATTTTCAGTCATTTTACATTACCTCTTATATTAGAAAGTAATTCTAATAGTTTTTCAGCTAAACAGTCAATTAGTTTTTTAAAATACTTTTTGAAAATATCCAGAAAATTGGTTCATTCTGCAAAAGTTATAGCAAGATCAACTACTAGCCATACAAATTGAAACAATAGCGTCATGAAAGTAATTCTGATGGTTTTTTAGCTAAAACTCAATTATTTTTTTAAAATACTTTTTGAAAAGATCCGGAAAAGTTGGTTCATTGTGCAAAAGTTATAGCAGGATCAACTAATAGTCATACAAATTGAAACAATAGCGTCATGAAAGAAGTTTAAACATAAATAATCATCTATTTGACTACTCTTCTACTTTATGCAAGTTTATCAACCATATGCTATTGTAAATAACAAACCTATGAAAAGAATAATTAAAAATGAAATAAGATTACTTTCACTTTTGGTTAACATTAAAATTATTACTCTTTAAATAATAATTTTCTGATACACGAGACGATAGAGCCGACTTGTGCTAGTCTTTATCAATGAACAGCCAGTTAAAGTGAAATCAAAAGGCTATTCCTTTGCGTAGATAACAATTGGGCTTCTAACACTATGAGCTCCGTCGCTCCAATTTAGTGCAGCAGAGGCCAAGAAGTCGCCTTTCGCTGGAAAATTACCTCCCGATACAGTCACGGTGAAAGATTTCTGCTCGTTCAGAGACCCAAAAGCAAGAACAGGCGGCTTCACTTCAATCTTTAGTCTTCCCATGGTTGGCACAATTTGGGATGTGTATGTCGACTTCGCTGTTCCCACGTTCGTCACCGTTCTACGAAATGAAATTTGGAAAGCAGCCCTCGTACCCGAAACATCAGCGCTTATGGAGGGATAGTTAAAGTCCTTGATAGCGGCTGGATCAGCTCGAGCTACGCAACTGCTGTTGTTGTCACCGGTTACGGTTCTCAGCCTGTCGGCAGTGTAACCCAAGTTGCAGAGCAAGTTGATGTCGTCCTGTGTTGATGTTTCATACACAAGTCCTGGGTTTGCAGCTCCCACTGGATTCAGTTGCCCCGACCCGAAAGCGAATTCTGTCGATTGATAGGTATCACTTGGATTGCTAACATTCTGCGAATGCATTGGTGACGCTGCAGACATGCCAGAACAATACATGAATTCGATGATTTAAAGGTCAAATATATTATGGTTATGTATGGAAATTAGTACCTGTGGTGATGATTGCGGATTTGATGGCAGAGGGAGACCAATCTGGGTGTAGAGTTTTGAGGTAAGCAGCTACGCCAGCAACATGTGGGCAGGCCATAGAAGTTCCAGATAACACATTGAAACTGTATCGTCTTTTGTCAGAGGGGTCACCAGTTAATGATGCTTCAGGAGAAAACCCAGCCAAGATATCCACCCCAGGAGCACTCACATCCGGCTGGAAAAAACATTAATCCAACGATCACAAACATAGCCAAAACGATTCGATCTCTGACGTTGAAATTGAAATATTGGATAATGATGTCGTCGACATACATGAATCGAGTACCATACCTTGAGAATAGCAGAGAGGATAGAATTCGGACCCCTGGAGGAGAAGGAAGCCACCAATGGTGCTCCAGAATCTTTTAGAGTGTCACTTTTCAGTATCTTGGCCACTGGATTTCTATGGGAAAACAACTGCATAAGTTAGCTTAATCCAATTGTGGCCATATAACTAAACAGGACTAGAATCATATTTATGTATGTCTGTTTACTTGGTGGATGTATGATATGAGACAATGGCGTCAAAGGTTTGGCGATCCACTCCCGCGCCAGGGGATGAGACACCATCGGCGACATCAGGGGCGTCCCAAGGGAAGATAACTCCAGCAGCACCAGCTTCTATAGCCACAATTTGGGTGTTGCTGGAATCGCATATCGCGATTTTGCCCTTGGCTACACTGCTGTTAAGGCAGGCAGCATCACAAGATCTAACAAAAGACATCAGTAAAGTTACGCATAATTACAGATCAATATAAGTAGCAAGCTAAGATAAGATAAAATGGAGATGGAGGGTGTGTGAGGACTCACCCTGCGCAGCCCTGTGATGGATCTCCATGTATCAACGGCAGCTCCTCGCTGTTCTCCGGGAACGGATTCACTGAGATCCCCTGCAAGTACGTTACCCAAATCCAAAGTGCATGTGACGCACATGATGATTGATTATGAATCTTATACTATTTAACAACTTATACTTACTGTAAGTATCCTGCCATCGCCAAGAACAACTTTGGTTTCGAACTTCCGATCGATGGTGCTGGCTGCAACTGATAGTAACCACGGAGCCACACTGGCCATGCTGGCGGGTGATTCCCCGTCATTACCGACGGATTGTACGGTCAGGATTCCACGGTTTGTCGCGTGAAAACCCCCAATTGCAATGACATCTTGGTCTATCTGGCCGGCGATACCGGTCGAGATAGATACGGATATAACGTCGACGCCGTCAGCTATTGCATCGTCGAAGGCGGCCAGAACATCCTCTGAAGAACAAGTTATGTCATCGCACGCCGAATACATAGCGATTCGAGCGGAGGGAAGTCCACCTCTGGCGACGCCACTTGCCAGCCCATAGAAAGTGGCGTCCTTTACCACGTTCCCCGCTGCCGTGGACGCCGTGTGGCTGCCGTGACCTTCGTAATCCCTTGCCGACCGGCGCCCGGAGTAGTACCGAGCTCCGATTATCTTACTGCCATCAATTCACGAGTACAGTTATTGTAGTTCAGTTACAATATAGTCCTAGAAAGAAAATCAAAGTGATAAAAATGAAATTCTCCAATGAAAGTTTAGCCTATGCATAGTAGAATCAGTACTTGTTACAAGTGAAATTGAATCCGCCTTTGCAGACACCCTTCCATTTGGCCGACGGAGGACCAAAACCACGGTCATCGAAACTGGGTAGTTCCGGCCAAATTCCACTATCTATAAGTCCAACTACGACATCACTAGCAACACCCTCAGCGTTCTTAATCATCGTGGGTTGAGGAAATCCTAAGAAATCCCATGACCTCGTGGTCTGAAGCTGCAACTTCTTGCTTGGGAAAATAGAGATGACGTCTTTTCTGCCTACAAGGAGAAAAAGACAGGCTTATTAAGGCTCATCAATGGCATGTATGATTGATTGATTATGGTTACGATGATCTGTCTAAATATGTTAATTAAAACTAATACTAGTCATTGATCAATATTCTCGTGTATATACAAATGATGCTTGTATATTTATCATTAAAGTCATATGTATGTTCTAAAAGTCTTATTTATGTTCTAAAATGACTAAAAAAAATCCTTAATGGATTAACCATGAATGAAAATGAATTCTCACAAACACAAAAATTGAAGAGTTAATAAATAATTTTATTTGGAAATATTTTTTAAATAATAATTTTATGACTATTTTCATTTTATCATACTTATAAAATTGTACTACACCTCCATTTTAGAATAGGGACTCTACAATTCATTGTATGATCTTGCCTATTAGAAATTAGAATGAAGACATTTGTGCATGGAAGGAGACATATTTCACGTACCAGAAATCGTTTGGGCTTCGTCATTGGTTAGTTGCGCCGCAAATCCGTTGAAACTCCTTTTGTAACTCCTGACCAATAATCCTGTCGACTCTAATGGGCTGGACGAATGAAATTATTATAACCAATTATTAGAATTTTCAATTTGACTTATGAAAAAATGATTACCAATATGTATCAAATATGCTATACGGTATGCTATGCCAAGCATTAAATAGAGCAGGAAAAATAACATGAATAATTTTTTTACAAGGACGGCAATTTTAAATACATTTGATATGAATATCGAATTATATGAGTGTTAAACGAGTTTTTGCTAATTATTATGATGACTAGAGATATCGGGAAAATCTCGACCTGTCATCGACAACTTCTTGAAGTATGGAGAGATGGTGAGATGGAGGAGAATACTGTTGATCATGCTTAGGCAATGCGCCCATGTACACTATATAAACCTGTTAATGAATCATAAATTTTTTTAGCATTAAATGTAGATTGTTGAAAAAATATTATTGATCAGAAAACAAAATGGATTCCCTAATGGCTTAAAGAGCTTGGGCACCGACTTTTCTGTCGCTATTATAGGCGCAGATTAGATTCACATTAGATAGAAGGAAGATTCCAAATATAAAAATGTGCAGAAAAGATCTGAATGACCACATGATGTTCCCACAACTATTTTTATGATTTTTTTTGGATTATCGAAGAAGAAAGGACCACAATTTATAGAGAATGATGTTCTCAAATGTTCCTTTTTAAATTTTAATATATGGGGGAAAAATAAAAGATTAATGCATTCATAAAACAATAAACATTTTTCTATACATGTATGAATTTTTTAGGGAATAATATCTATGTTTGAAATATTTTTAAAACTATGATATTGTGAGAACAGAGAACAAAAGGTTTGAAATCTGGGAGATTAATTGGATGCTTTAATTGTTGATATTGGATAAGTACAATGATAATTAATTTAAATGTTTACCAAAAATTTATAAGTAAATAATTGATTTCTATATATTCATATAAGTGGTTGGTGAGGGTAGAGTGAGGATTAGGTGCCGCTAGGGATGGCAATGGGTCGAGTTGGGTCTCGGTTTTGCCAAATCCAAACCCAAATCCGTGGGTTTATCCGTGGGTTTATTCGTGAAAAATACTCGGGGTAAAACCCACTAGGTTTGGAAAACTCAAACCCAACCCAATCCGCTGGGTATCCGCGGGTTCATGGGTACCCCATGGGTTTTTGTCGTAAAAAATTTACAATAACAAGTTCCTATCAAAGTAAAAGTCAAATATCAATCTCTCAATACAAATTATCCATATATAAAACACAATTCTAGAAAATTCAAGCAAATAAAAAATTAACCATACAAATTGTTCAACGCCAATCTAGATTACTCAAGAAAATTGAAGCAAATCACAAATTATCCGTAAACAACATGATTAATTGGAAGCTTCTTCCTCCTTGTCAATTTACCTTCTTCACTCTCCACTCGATAATATCAACTTCATTCTACACAATTAGAAAGAAAAAATTAGACATGTCTCCACAAACATAAAGAAGATAAGTTGTTTAGAATATTAAATATACAGGAAAAAGTAATTATATGGGTGTGGGCGGGTACCCATGGGGTGAGTATACCTAAACCCAAACCCAACCCGATGAATAGTGAACGGGTTTAAACCCGAACCCGACCCAAAACCCGCAACACGGGTTTTACCAGCGCTGATCGGGTTGGGTCGGATAGCGTACCTGTGGGTTCGTGTTTTGTTGCCATCCCTAGGTGCCGCAGGGTAGGGGTGTGTTAGAGAGTGATATAAGATCCAGCATAACCTTCTCCCAACAACTCAAGTTATTTGGACTAACTGGTTTATGACAGGGTATCAGAGTTGTTGGGAGTAACTGGTTTATGACATAGTATCAGAGCTGGTTTTGCCAAGTGGTCGTGTGTTCGAATCTCCACGATCTCCAATATTAACAGTTGATTAAAGCACAAGGTACGGTGGGCCTGTGCAAACTTCAAGCCCATGGGTTGGCTTCGTTTGAGGGGGCGTGTTAGAGAGTGATATAAGATCCAGCATAACCTTCTCCCAACAACTCGAGTTATTGGGACTAATTGGTTTATGACAAGGTGGACATTTAGTGAGTTGGGGTGGTTACCACATCAAATTAATCAGCTCACTTATTGATAATTGTTACAATTGTGAACCAATATTCGTTGACATTTTTTCCGGGTTGGATTGGGTAGATATTAGTGTATGTAGTTGGATTGTGGGTTTACCGGCCAAAGAAATTCTACACTTTTTTTTGTTGCCAAAAGATAACTTGCATTACCAAGAAACAATGAGATCACAATAAATCCGTCGGGAGCCAAGCGCAAAAAATATAACTACCAATCAAAGCAAGAAACAAAGTAAGGGCCTTTTGTACCACCCTATGGGCTATTTTATTGTTATGTATGCCGAAAAATAGGATTCCCCCCTATCATCTGTCTTCCGAAAGAAGGTCATGAACCTCCTGCAAAATTGCCCCACCCCGACTGTCACTAACATCTGCAGATGTAGCTTTGTGAATAAAAACCTTCACGTCCCCTCGAAAACAAACACCTTCAAAACCCAGCTCACGGCACCAGAGAATAGCATCCCTTAGGGCCACCAATTCCACCAACATCGGATAAGTGAAACCCGCATATCCAGTTCCTTAGCCCTTCTTACCACCCCATTAATCCTGTGCAAAACTAAACCAACCGCCGAGTGTGTTTCACTCTGTACTGCTCCATCAAAGATGCAGATCTAGTTCACTCTGTGTGGCACATCCTTTTGCACTTCCCTTGGGCTTTCCCCCAGCCTTACGCCCCCTGTCTTACAACCCGGGCCATCAACCCAAATTGAGATATGTGCGTCAAACTGTCACCGCATGACTTCTGTTTTATACCGGGGCACCATCAAACGCCACACAATTTCAAGACTTGCAAATACTCCATAACATCGAGTTGATCCTCATTACCTCTCCATATCATCCTCTATCTCATACAACCTCCTTAGGAAGACGCCAAGATTAGCCTCCGAAAGGCCGACTCGAATCGGCATTAATCGAAACACATCCCACATGGAAAGTGCCACCGGACAAGAGAGAAAGAGACGTTCTATAATCTCAATCTCGCTTCATCATATCAAGCATCGTTCTAAAAACTAGACCTCATAGCACATAAGGCTTCAGTCATACGGAGAATTCAGTTCAGAATCGGCCACATCAAAAATTCAATTTAGGCGGCACCGGAGCATGCCACACCTTCTTTCGAAAACTCTTATCCATCCAACTTGTTTCAGACTTTCAATTCCCCGACCGACGACTAAGCTTCATTGCTAGGTGATACCTAGACTTTACTGTATACTCGCACGACCTGTCCTCATGCCAAATCATTCTATCCTTCTTGAATGACATCCAGTGGAAAACAATTCTCCATACATTCCTGACACCAACCCTCCCCCCCACCCCACCCTCACACACCTTTTCACTAAATAGGGATGACATCATTACACCCTTCCATGCTCAACAAAAAGGAAAAGTGAAAGTGAAAGGAAAAAAAAAACACTAAAGGGGACGAAACTTCCCGATACAAAACGCGCCAACATTGAGCAGATCTGGTGTGGATTTTCGGTAGCGGCATTGGGAAACGGTGGAGGGGGACAACTTAGGATTTCGCTAACATTGTTTTGAGAAAGTTATGAATTGGTGAGCGATGTTGAGGATTGGACAGAGCATATCTAATATGGATCATTGGTCGCAGGCATGGGAAACAATGGAAGATTACAACTCAGGATTCCACCGACAATGTTTTAAGATGGGGAAATTGTGCGACAATGGGATGATTTGGATTCAAGTTAGGATACCCATGTGTTTGGGTTCAATTGTGATCATGCTCAACAAACAAGAAAAAGAAAAAGAAAAAAACACTAAAGAGGATGAAACTCGATCTCGATACAAAACTCGTGCTAGAGACCTTGGGATACAGAGGTGGAAACAACTTAGGATTCCACCAACAGTATTTCGAAAATGGTTGAATTGGTGAGCGAAGGCGAGGATTGGATAGGGCATATAGGGCAGAAAATTTGTTATGGTCATGCAATTTAACTGAAGTCGAATTCGAATTTTACTTTTTTTTATGAATAATTTTACGATTGATAGTTAATCGAGAACAATAAAATGAAGGAATATAATAGTTGCATATTTGGTTTTAGTTAATCGAGAACAATAAAATGAAGCAAAAAAAAAAGTCCCAAATAATCGCAAAATTAAACCCCATTAGGTAACCTAAACCAAATAGAATGACATAATAGGTTAATGTGTTGAACGCGGTTAACCGCAACATATCCAAAAATGATAATATTCGGTTCTCAAGTAACCACAACAACAGCAATTACAATTGCTAAGATGACAATAATTCGATTTTGGATAACCAACTAATTTGGCTTGATTAACATAAACTGAACCGAGGTCAACTATATTTAGTTAATGTATAGACATGTTTAGTATCAATCCAATTCGACCGGCGCATCACCCGAAACACATGGATTTATGTGTCTTATAATTTGATTTGGGTTGTGCATCACTTGACCTAAAACTAACTCACCATCATTCATGTAGACCACTAATCATAGTTCATTTTATTGGTTTCCTTTCCTTAAAACTAACGAAAGGAAAGAAAAACAATGAAGTACACAAGCAAATTAAAAATTGATAAAAAAAACGTGTTCTACATTTACATGACCTAAGTGTAAGAAACAATGGTCATGCTTTATTAGAACCTTGTAGGTCTAAACAAACTAGGAACAAAAAACTCTTATTTTCTTGTTATCTAGCTGGCTTTTCTCGCTAAATGGGGAGTGAAATAACTGTAGATACCTCATATCTCTTTCGCCATCAATTATATTATTAAACATTTTTATAGTTGATGAATTTTTCTTATTATTAAATTCATTCGGGTTTCATTTTCTTGGAATCAAATTGAACTGTTTAAAGCTATTAATAGTTCAATTTTAAGGAAATTACTTGTTTTGAATTTTTCAAATTTTATTTTCGGTTTGATTTCCAACCTTAGTCATACATATAATAGTTTTGATCAAATAATAAAGACTTTTTCTTTTAGTATATTTGAGTGTATGTGAGGAGTGAGGACTGAGGAATGAGGAAAGATGACAAACCCTTTCATCCTCATTAAAGTTCCGTTAATTCTTTTGATGTAACTTTAAACTACATTTTCATCAAACATAAAGAACTTGAATCTCTCCTCGGTCTGTGATATCATATTAGTGATTTTCAATGGTTAAACCCAGCCACACAAAGAGCTTTCTTGAAAGTAGTTAACACCTCACCTAATGTGTAATAAATAGAAAATGAATTCATCATCAATGTCTAATTCCCTCATAGTAACAATGAAAATTCAATTAATTGAGATTTTGGATAATCTGAAAATCAAAATGAAAGATGGCAAAGGTTCCCATACGTAGCACTATCAGTTTGGATTCAAACTTTTTTTTTATTTCAACTAAATGAACATATAAGGTGCTCTTTTCGTTTTTTGGTTTCGGTCCTAAACTCAATTTGGATTAAAAAATTATTTCAACTAAAAGAACAGGTAACAATGAAAAAATCAATTAATTGTGATTTTGGATAATGTGGAGATCAAAATGAAAGATGACAAAGTGTGTCATACATAGGACTATCAGTTTGGATTCAAAATATTTTTATTTCAACTAAACGAACAGATAAGGTGCTCTTTTCGTTTTTTGATTTTGGTCCCAAACTCATTTTGGATTCAAAACAAAATTATTTCAACTAAACGAACAGATAATGTACTCTTATCGTTTTTGGGTTTCGGTCCCAAACTTTTTTGTGCTTATCATTTTTTGTTTGGTCAAACTTAGAAACTGATAAAAATTTAAAAAAAATCACAACCAATACACAAACACTCAATATTCAATTAAGCCTCGGGTTTCATTTTCTTGAAATTAAATTGAACCATTTAAACCTCTTAACAGTTCATTTTTAAGGAAATTATTTTATTGGGTTTATTTCCGATTTGATTCAGTTAAACAAAGCAATCTCCCTAATTATACATACAATATCTTTGACCAAATAATAAAGACTTTCTTTTAATATATTTGAGTGTGTGTGAGGGATGGGCTAAGATGACAAGTTCACTAAAAGACAAAAAAATGAAATAGTACCTTGGTAAAAGAAATGTACCTAGCTTTTATGGGTAAAATTGCATGCTTAGTCACTGAGTTTACTAAAAACGTTCACGTTGGTCACTACAAATATTTAATTTCATTTATGGTCATTAAAATTAGTTCATTAGTTCAAATTTGGTCACTCTTTGTTAGTTGCTGTTAACTTTTGCTGATGTGACAATCAACCTTTATAATTGACCGTTAAATTAGTGACGTGACTGTTAAAAAAATTTAATCTGCCTAAATGTCCACATCATTACACATTCATTAAAAAATAGCAAGCAAGTGATTCAACAGCTAAAAACACATAAGTGATTCAGCGGCGATTTCTTCGCCTTCGACCAGTAATCATTCTCATTGGCACGCGACAAACCTAGGGGGTAGGGGCTCCCATCCCTGCTCGAATCCCTATCCCTAGGACCAGAAATGGGTTAGGGTGATCACTTGTTTTCTAGTATTCACCGTGGCAACCTCTTTATATACCATCTGATTTTCTATTTTTCCTTCTTTTTTAATCTTACGGTCAAGATTCATTTAGGGTAATTTTGGAAATGAAAAAGTGACCACACCCGATTATTCTATATAATCTACCCCTAGTTCTATCCTCCCTCCAGCCAAACTTGACGCAACCGCAAGCTCCCATCGACGTCGAGAGGAAGGATTATCTTGTCCAGCTCCATTGGCCGCCTCCACCAATCCTGTCCCACTAATCGCGCCGGCCGCCTACACCATCTCCGACGATGATGACTCCGCGCAGGCAACGACGACTCTGTACAGCCCACGACGTCGCTGTCCAGCCCACGATGCCGTTGTGCAGCCCACGACGCCGCTGTCTTTCTCTCCGGGTCGGGCGGTCGGCGATTGTTTGTTTCCCGGTTGGTATATCGGCGAGGGATTCGATGGCTCCCTATCATTTCCCGGTTCATCCCAATCCAACTGAACACGACACACCGACGAGGTTGATTTCACCTCCTCCGGATTTTGTCGGCGAGCAACTGGTTAAGGCTCGACAGTGCAATTGGTGAAGCCTCCAATCGTATACCACTTTGGTGAGATTTGTATGCATTGGTAGTGATTTATCGTTTTGGTAGTTGTCTTCTCACATGTGTAGTTTGGCGTGGAATGGTACTTTTCATTGATATGCTTGCAATGGTAGTGTTGGTAGTTCTTGTGTTGTGGCGTGGAATGGTAGTTTTCACATGTGTAGTTTGGCATGGAATGATAGTTTTATTGCGTCTTATCTTGCATTGGTATTGGTTTATCCCTTCTATAACAGTAGTATTTTCCATTGCTTCCAATCTTGCTTCAATGAGTAATGTGTTTTCTGTTACCATATCTCAATTCTACGTATGTCAAGAATCAAGAACTCCAATCGTGGAGGGTCAAGAAGCAAGAATCTTGTAAACTATATCAATCGTTAGGTGCAGGTCGGAGATGGTCACTGACGCACATGACCGAAATTAATACCAAATCAGACACAACAATACGCTGCACAATAAGGCACAATCAATACCATTTCAATAATGATCATCGTAATACCAATACAAATCCAATGAATACCACCACAATCAATCCAACTTTAAATTTATACCAATACAATCCATACATATTTAAGATCACTACCATTGCCGATCACTACCAGTACAACCATACAAAATGAGTAAGACTACGAATCCAAACCTCACACAACCCTACACGGTGGTTTAATTGCTATAATAATTACTTTCTGTAATTATCTCTCCCTAATTATCACGTAATTAATATAATAGTTATGATTATTATATTAGTAAAATACCATTCTTATCCTTAGTAACCACGATGATTACTAATACCAAGTAATCACCGTCCCCCAGAAGACCTAGAATTATTATCCCTGCTCCAGCGCGAATTAGACGAATCGTCACCTCTCTGGTAGCTGCTCATACCGTAGGATCTGAAGCCGTCGCCGTGAATCTGGTAGAGCTCCTCCGTCGAGCGCTCGCGGGGGCGCTTGGGGAGGGTCGCGATCTTCAATATAGGAATCGGCGTATTTCCCTGCTTGGTACAAGGCCAGGGGAATGGCCGTCGTCTTGTTCTTCTTCTTCTTGGACTGCTTGAGATCGGCGGCGGCTGCGAGGGAAGGGAAATCTACAGTGGCCTCTTTAATCGTCGTCTATTGTTGTTGCTGCTCCAGCTCGGCCTCTTGTTACTCGACTTCCAGAGCCCACGTGCCGGACTTTGCCCAGGGAGATCGAGAAGAAACGTCGCTTGGTTGCGTCTCTCTTGTAGAAGTTACCACGGGGCTTTTGCTCTACTTATCTTCTAGCAACATGTGTTCTACTTTAGTATTTCTTTCTAATACTTGTCCCGATAAAATGAAGTTGCTTTCTCGTGGAACGTTTCAGTCATGCCATAGAAAGCACAGCCACAAGAAACCAAAAAAAAAAAAAAAAAAAAAAGCAATCAACCCTAGACGAGATTTTCACTTTAACAGAAACCATTACATTATTCTCTCTGTGTGTTTGTATTGTTTCTTCTCCTTTCTCCCAAATTGGATGCGTTCTTTTCGAATTGGATGCCTTCCGGCATTCAGATTGTTCCGAGTGCAGTCTGCGATATGGGCATATGGCGGAGCTTGTCTGCACGCACGGGAGAAGGGAGCGAACTGACGAATGAACAGTAGAAGCGGAGGAGAAGCCGAGGGTTCGCCGACGGCAGGGGAACAACAAGCTTTTAGCTTTCCCTTTTTCAATAGTTGTTAAAAATACGTGTAAAATTAAAAAGATTAATTTTTTTATTTTTTATTTTTTTAATAGCCACGTCACTTATTTAACGGTCAACTATAAGAGTTGACTGCTACATAAGTAAAGATTAATGGAGAGTGATCAAACTTGAGCTATTGAACTAATCTTAGTCACCACGAATGAAATTAAATATTTGTAGTGACCAAACATGAACGTTTTTAGTAAACCTAGTGACCAATCTTGTAATTTACCATATCTTTTATATATGAAAGATAACTAGCTTTTATATATAAGATAATATATATTATAAATTTTAAGCTTAGACCATACACATCAATAAAACATGATTTCTTTTTCATATGTGGCCCCTACTACCACATCACCAACTTTCACCATTTCACAACACATCAATTTCATTTGCTCTACATCAATGAAATTTACATTCTATTTCGTATGGTGGGCCCATCTCACTTTTCAATATAACTAAACATTTAAGCCACATTATTTTAACAAATAAAAGAACACCAAAAAAAAAAAGGAAGAGAAAACATGCTAACGAGACCCACTTGCAATTTCATTTGGTCTTCCATAGGGATTGACAATGGGGCGGGTTTGGGGCGAGTTTGCTTAAACCATCTCCATCCCCATCTTCAAATAGCCAAACTCATACCCGTCACATACCCATGTGGAAGAATGTTTTGCAAACTCATCCCATACTTGTGGGTTTTGGGTACCCATGGGTAATACCCATACCCGTACATCCAACATTATTATACCTAAAACTTATAAGAAATTTTTTATTTATAACCCTCAACGAACATATTATATCATGAAGTCAACAAAACACAGTCATTTTTTTAATATGATTCAAAAAATATGATCTTAAAATATCCATTAATACATAATAGAGTATAATATTTTTCAAATTATTATGTTCTAACTCTGATACATCTACTAAGTAATAATTAACTAACATAATCTTGTTGACAAGGGGGAAAGTGAAAGAGTGAAAGGAGAATTGAGAGAAATGAATTAGGTTTTGATTAAGGTGGTCACTCAATTGCATTTCTATTATTTATTTTCTCAAGTTATCCTCGTCATCATTGATAGATTACAATTTGATGCACATATATTTTTATATATGAAGAAATTCTCTTGGTGGGGCGGGTATGGGTATGGGTATGGGGCGGGGAGGCTAAAATCATACCCGCCCCATACTCGTCAAACTTTTTGCGGGTTTTACCCATACCCGGTCAAAGCGGGGATTCCTCGCGTTGACTGGGTCGGAGGTGGTCGGATACCCACGACCATGAGTTTGATTGCCATCCCTACTCTTCCACTTTATAAAATATTGGCAAAATACATTTGTATAGCCAAAACTTTCGCGTTTGTGACAATAATAGCCAATTTTGAAGAAATACCACTTATAGCCACTTCCGTTCAATTCTTTAACGGTGTTAGTGTTAAGTCTGACTGGACAAACGAAGATGCTGACGTGGAGCACTTCCAGCCAACTTTGCCCGTAAATATCCACCTGGATTTGCCATGTTGGACATGTTCTCATTTTTTCTTCAATCGCCAGAGAATGCATAACCCACAAAAAAAAAAAAACTAAAATCTTGTCTTGGCAAATCGTTTCCCAGTTCATCACTACAACCCTTGCCCCAAATATTCATAGAAAACTCCACAAAAAACCCTGGGCTCGTTTGCTTGTTGGATTTGAAAATGAAGGTTTTGAGTTTTAAAAACCTTTGGATTTATGATGGATTTGTTGCATCATGGATTTGGAAGAGTACATTGTTTGTTTAGTTGATTTTTTATCATGGATTTGTGATGGATTTGTCTCACATTTTTTCCTTCTATTGTCAAATCCCAAATGAAATGTGGGATTTACAAATCCGTGGGGTCCACGGATTTGGATCTAAAAAAGGGGGTCCAAATCCGTGGGCCCCACGGATTTGTGTCCCTCAACAAACAAAGGATTTGTGTCAACTCCATGATGCTTGGAATTTGGGTTCCAAATCCATCACCCAAATCCCACAAACAAACGACCCCTAAATCCTTTCCCAATCGGTACCTAGTTAGCAATTACATCGCTTCCGCCTCCTCCATTATTCATTCATGGTTATGGGTTCAATGTTCGTTTCTCTCCAACAATGGCGGTGTATCAGCAAAATCGACAAAGAAAAGAGAAGATGAAGCCGTAATGATTCTAGATGTGCGATTTGGCGAGCAAATCGTAGATCTGGAAAGCTCCATCAAAGATTGCATCCTTGACAATAGTGGCAAACGAGTGAAGGAATTAGATCTGAAATTTTTTGAATGAGGAGCATCCTTCGGATTTGGCATGGCGGTTCCTTTGTGTGCTCTGCTTCTATCTATTTCTCCCCCAATTTCGATCCCTTTATCGTCGATGTCGTCGAGGAGATGAAAATAGATATGGGCTAAAGCATTGCTTTCGTCTAGCTCAGCTACTTTTGGATTTATCTCGCTCATAAAACCCAGAAGTTCATCTGTGCCATTGGTATCAATGGCGACAGCTCTGGTACTGCTCTTTGTTCTTCAGCTTTTTCTAGCGCTTCCTCTTCAGCTTTTTCTTTGAATGATGAAAGCCAAAAAGAGGGCTTTTGGCCCATGAGAAAAGAATAATATGTCTGGTTAGTGGTTAGGAAGTGTGCTTTCATATGGAGACTTGTATGCTTGATTCTTTTGGCATAGCAGAAGAGGGAGAAGAAGAAGAGGAAGACGAAGAGGTGGAAGAA
The DNA here is from genome assembly GCA_946122785.1 of Linum tenue. Lineage (NCBI taxonomy): Eukaryota > Viridiplantae > Streptophyta > Magnoliopsida > Malpighiales > Linaceae > Linum > Linum tenue. The sequence goes on along the minus strand of CAMGYJ010000009.1, from coordinate 43,383,543 downwards.
GAAGCGCAAGAATAAGGGATAAAATTAATAAGCGGCGAATCCGAATCAGTTGACGGTAAACGACCATGAGAAATACGTAGTGGAAACAATGGCTGAGGCTGCAATGAAGAGATCGGCAGGAATCTCGTGGCCGGAGTTGGAAATCAGAACGGAGAAAGTGCAGACGAAGAAGGGTCAGTGGAAAAACGAAGTAAACAGACCCCATTCCGATCCCTTATTTTGTGGTACCGACTCGGCGGCGGAAGACGCCATTGTCGATGCGGTCCGGTCCGGCAAGTTCAACTCGTATGGTCCGTCCGCCGGCATTCTTCCGGCTAGAAGGAGCATTCAGCCATTAAGCAACTCTCTCAAGGAATCGGATCCAAAATCACACAAGGGAAAGGAAAGAGACAGGAAAACCTAGCGGCGGAAGAATTCATAGCTCTGCGGGAGCCGATGCTTTGACGGAGCTCGCTAATCTCCCCAGATTCGCCACCGCTGACTACGGATAATTCGCTGTTAATTTAATTGCGCTCAATCACCTACACTGATTGATATCAGTCCAGTATCCGGATAGCTAGGGAGATGATCAAAATAATTTTACATGATCTGGATTATTATCTCTCGGGTTAAATACATATTATAGTTCCCTCTGTGGAACTCGGATTCTTGCCATAAGGCTATATTGTTCCTAGTGGACGATCTATTTTCGTGATTCCTAGAGTAATCATGGAATCGGAGCGACTCCAAACCACTTCCGGCAACAATCACCTTGACATGAAAGCTTCGCATGTATGACCTCCGTCCCCGACCGGATTTGTTTGCCGGTGATCGGATTTCATTCCGCTGGCGAATTTTTTAATATTCCTTTAATTGAGGTAACTACCCGGAAATCATAGTCTTTTCCCATTTGAATTCAATATTAAATGCACAATTATGTTTCTGTCCGCAGACATTAAATCCAGTCTTATTCCATTCCATTATTTGTGGTTACTTATCTTCAAATTAGCTCAACGTTGACCTTCCGTCAAACAATTTTATTTGCTTTCATCAATCTTTTACCTTCTATGATTAATTTGTTAATTAATGCTTAATTCCATTAAATGTGGGCATCCGACGGCAACTCCCAATAAGGTACATGCAGGTATTTCACTTTTGGGAATTTATAAATTTCTTTGCTAATTATTTGTAATTTCTTTATTCATGTTATACTCACTTTGCTTCCTGTATGATCACCGTATGGTCTATTATTTAGTTAACTTCTTTCCCAATTTTATTGACATTGAATTCGTTTAAAATTGCAATTTTCCTCCCAAATTTAAGAGATCAAGGTAATCTTTGGATTTAAACGGTTTTCAAATCGGTTACAAAGTTTTATGATCATTTAATACAATAATTATTGGATTTGGTAACCACTTTTTTCTCAAGTCGGTTACAAGGCTTTATGGCCAGAAACGGCTAGCGCCGGAGAAGCCTTAATTGTGCTTTAAATCGTCTCCTTAATGACGAGCTAGAGTGTTTTAAAACTCTAATAAAGAGAGCCTTTCAAGGTTGTTGCTTTCGCCAGCATAATGGGACGTATTCAAAGAGCTTCCGCAAATAAATATGCTCTCAAGGCCCTAATTAATGCAATCATCCAACAATTTGATACTAGAACAGATTGGCCAGCAATGGATTGCTCGAAATTCCCATTTGGAAAAAGACTTGGAATATCCAAGTCCCGCCTAAGCGCAAAATTTTCATTTGACAATGCCTCAAACTCATGGAGTCAACTGTCTCAATCGATGGCCTGTCTGCTGGAGACATCGAGAAAGCATTGAACATTTATTCTTCAGATGCCCCCTAGCCACCAGATTGTGGACTTTAGTGGGATTGAGCAACTTTATTGAGACCGCCCAGACTGTTAACTTTAGTCTATAGTGGCGACATGTCATTGTCTCCGAGACCTCCTCATTCCACATTCTCCAATGCGCCTGTTTACTTTGGAGAATCTGGAAGTCTAGAAATAAAGTGACCTTCGAATTTATCCATCCTCATGTCCGTTCCCTAGCCAGACAGTTCTACAACCAGGTCCTCGAATTTTTCAATCTTCTCCTTCCTCCTCCGCCCCGCAGCTCTCTTGTCCCAAATCATCCTGCCACCACTTGGGTCCCTCCACCAGAAGTTTTTTGAAGATCAACGTCGTCGCAGCTGTTTGTGCCACCGGTTGTTCGTCTGGGCTTGTTATTCGTGGGTCAGACGGGCATGTGGTGTTGGCGCTCGGACTACAGCATCAAGGAATAGTCAATCCTTATCTGGCAGAGCTTCTAGCTTTTAGAGTCGCTATCTCCATCGTAGCCTCAAGATCCTTGACCCACGTGTTAGTCGAAGGTGATTCCGAGGTGGTGGTCATCCAATTGCGTCAAGGCGTCATTGAAGACTCGATTGGAGGTCCAGTGCTACGAGAGTGTCTTCAGATCCTTAGCTCTTTGTCTGTTTGTATAGAGTTTAGGGCGGTACCTAGATCCGCCAACAGTGCTGCCCATAGAGTGGCGCGTAAAGCACTGCTTTTGTCTCGTGTAGAGTTAGAATCTTTTGATTTTTTGGGGTGGCTTCTTTAGATTCTGTTAGGGGTCCTGGGTAGAATTGTAAGTTTAACTATTTTCTTCCATTGATATCACTCAGAAATAAAAACGGGATAAAATTAATAAATATTTTTTAATTTAAAATGTGACGTGGCAATCCTCTGGCATGGTGAGTCTACGTGGAAATGATGTGTGGTCTAAGTGGCGACCACATCAGCCTAACGTCCATTTAACTGACGGAAATGTTGACGGTGTTAAAGTATTTGACGGAAATGGCTAAATTAGTCAAACAAGTTAAAAAAATGTGGTTATAAGTGGTATTTTTCCAAAATTGGCTATTATTGTCACAAACGCGAAAGTTTTGGCTATACAAGTGTATTTTGCCTAAAATATTTCATGAATAAAAGAAGGGGGTTGCTAATTATCGCCCTGTGTTTTACTTTAATCGCCCTAACTTACAAATGACAATTACATTTTTATCCTTTTCTTTGTTTATTATTAAAAAATAGTTTAATTTTAACAAACAACGCATAAAAATTAGTTGGTCGTTGGAATTACCCTGCCGTTTCCCGTTCCGGGAAGGAGGGCGATTTCAACTCCCACGGCATTTTTTTCCCCAGTAGATTGAAGGGCTAATTGTTACACATGCAAATTATATGATTTTTTTATATATATTTAGTTTCTTTACGATATTATATATTCAGTTTTTATATATGTATTCTGTTGCTCAACGTAATATCTTTATTCGTTCTTGTATATATTAATTCAGCTCAACGTCATTGTTAACGTTTGAATTTTTTATTATAAATTCAGTTGCTTATTTACCCGTTGCAAGTAAACATCATTCAGCTAAACTCTATTATTTATGAAGCTATAGTTTCTTACTTTCTTCCAAATCAACAGCTCCTCTCCCAAAGAGAACCTCTAGTCTATCAACAATTCTTGTAGCTGCCTGGTTGATCAAACAATTAATCCTTGTCCGCCAATCCACTCCGGCCAATAACAAAATGAGCAATGGAAATGAGGTATGTCGGTAAATTTTGGTAAATTTTAGCTAAAAAATCAACGAAATCCATGTTGATAAATTGTAGGACGGCGTTGAGCAAAAAAAAACGTGTTTTCTCAATTTTCCTCGATGTATAACGTATCGTATTAGGTCCAACCTCCCGATTGAGAGTATATAAGTTCTTGTACCCCTCAATCCGTCAATAAATCATCAAAGGTGTGTCTCTCAACAACTATAAATTAGTTTAGGTAAAGGTAGCTACACAACAATTTTTTTGAAAATTACACATACATTTTGAATATTACGTAGAAATTAAAGGATATCAGGAGGATAAGGATATCAGGAGGATAAGTATATTGCTACATCATTTCCATGGGCTGTGGATTCCATTTTCGAATATGGATTTGTTTACTCCTTTTAATTTAGTAGTTTCATTTAGTAGTGCAATTTAAATTTTTGCTCTGTTCAATGTAATCGTCCAACTTAGAATTGAAGATCTTTTAAATAATTGAATCAATTAAGCTTTTAAACTTTCTGTTTCAAATTTTTAGGGAGGAATTTGGATATGTTATGCGTGAAGATTTTATGTTGAAATTATATTATTAGTCACATTTATTTTATAATTACGAAATGTTGAATATGTGATGAGATTTATTAATGCTTTTGTTGGTTTATAACTCATTTATAGTTAAGTAGTTGTTGTATTTTTTCTTAAATACTATTATGAGTGTGCCTAATTATTTTAAAGTATGTTATGAGTGATTAAAACTCATAATAATTAACAAAAAAAATTGATTTTTTCATAATGTTTGTATGTTAATTTCGTGTTCATTCTTTTTCCGCTACTACATCAAAAGATATGACTACTTCGGTTATCAAATCCCGGCTCGACCCCGGGTAAATATGATTTTAGACATGTATGTTAGTTCACATTAATGGAAAAACAAAATTGAATTATGTAGGAGGTCGAGGAAAGTTCAAATCCAGATGCTAGAAGTTCAAATCCGATTGGTGGTGATTACACTCAGTCCTTTGTAAATAGTGTGGAGTATACAACATATCTAGAGGCTTGTAATGCGGCAAAAGTAATTGCTCAAGGTCTCGGGTTTTTTTTTGTTAGGACTTCTAACAAAAGAAACAAAAAGACAGAAGAATGGAGACACTATTTGAGTTGCAAATATGGTCGGATAATGAAGCCCAAGCAAAAGGATCCTTCGAAGGAAATTCGGGTGTTCACTAAATCTGAAAAAGATGGATGCCCGTTTATGGTGAAGATAGAGAAGAAAGGTGCCAGCCCCTGGACGATCCAAGGGGTGCTTGATACAAATCAACCCGGTCAATTTAAGAGTTACCACAACCATGAGTTCGAGCTATTTTTGGAAGGTTCCAGCCAGCGGAATGCTCTTAGTGCGGCAGATAAAAAATTAGTCCATGGTTTGTTGGAGTCACACGTGTCGTCAAAAAAGGTTCTACAAGTTTTTAATGAAGGGAAAGGAGATAAAGGTCACCACACTAGGAAACAAATTTACAACGAGGGATCTAAGATGAGAGTGGCAAGGTTGGGCGGCATGTCACCTTTGGAGTGGACCTTCCAAGATGCTCGCAAGAAGGGATACTATGTTACACATTTGGAGGACCGCAACGAGCTCACCCATCTTTTTCTAGCACATCCTGAGTCTATTTTGATGCTTAGAGCTTGGCACCATGTCGTTGTCATTGACTCTACTTACAAGACCAACGAGTATGGGATGGCATGGGTAGAGATTGTGGGTGTCACACCTGTGAACCTTAATTTCAACATTGCAGGCATCTTAGTGGTTGATGAAACAAAGGATACCTACCTCTGGATTCTTCAGCACTTAAAACACCTTCTTGGAGATGTTTTTCCGGATGCAATTGTCTCAGACAAAGAGGGTGGATTGCTAGTGACTGTGGGTGAAGTATTTCCATTGTCAAGGCATTTATTATGTGTATGGCACATTGAGCGAAATGTTCAAGCGAAGTGTATGACCGAAGTGTACAAACCGGGAGTTAATAAAGCAACCGCAGAAAAACTTGTGGTAATAATCATGAAGGGTTGGAAAAGAGTGGTATATGCACCTACAGTGGAAGAGATGGAGGTAGCCTTAAACGGATTTAGACGTAGTTGGTGTTTATCCTATCCGGGTTTGTGGGCTTATTTAGCGGGTGAGTGGATACCACATCTCCACAGATTTGCTAAAGCTTACACAAATGATGTGCTCCACTTAGATAACACAAGTTCAAATCGAGTTGAATCTGCACACTCCTCCTTCAAGTCATGGCTTGGCTCATCTAACGGAGCATTAGACACGGTTAGCATCTAAATAGTTTACTATAATTGTTCTTCAATAATTTTCCAATAAATTCTTTACTTGTTAACAAATTGTTTCTAATAGTTTACTCTAATTTTCCCCCTCATTTTTTAGGTTTACAAGACATATCATGATCACTTGGAGCATCAACACCGTGAAATAAGAAAGTTTCTCGAGCATTCTCGGACAAAAAAGCTTGCTCTAGCCACTAGGGTGCCATTCAGGGAGCTTACCAAGAAAGTAAGTCTACGCTCTTTCGAGTTGATGTTTAAAGAGGTTTCTGAGGAGGGAAAACCTTGCCAATGTATTTTCCCAAGAATACTCGGTTTACCATGTAGATGCATGATTCGGCGAGCTCGAATGGAACAACGTGATTTTGCACTTCAAGACTTGGACATTTTTTGGTCAACTTTGAATTATCGAAATCCTCCCAACCAACAAGAGTGGGAGGATCGAGAGCGTTCAGTTCGTTCGACTTTACATATGCTAGTGACAGAGTTGCTTACTAAAGATGAAGCTACAATCCGGGCAGCAATTGGCCTTTTGCGGAGTCATCTTCACCCTGAAGATGATGGCCTAGATGAGCCACGTGGGACACAACCTAAGAAGGGTCGCCCGAGGAAGACATCAACCACAAGGGAACCTTCTTACTTTGAACATGTTCAACACAAGTTCAAGGTCAATTCGACGACCACAAGCTCACAGAGAACTGAAGAAGAAGTCAACACAGGTTCACATTTATATTGTTTTTCATATGTTCAATGTGTTTTTTTTCTTCGCTTTGATGAATTTTCATTTTGTTTCTAAGACCCATTAAATAAAACTCACAAATTGTTTTTGCAATTGGATAGGTAATGCCACTAGGAGGACCACCTCACAGTCCACCAGGACATCGAGTACTACACCGGGCAACCAAGGTACTAGAGGTTATTCATTTGTGGAATTTGTTCATTATTTATTCTGTAACTAAAATGTAGAACAAACTTGTTAATAATTTTCATTGTTATTTTCTACAGGTGATACCCCTAGGAGATTGGTCGAGCATCCTAATGCAGAGTGGTGGGAGTATCCATACTTGAGCGGCCTCCAACCACCATTTCAACCTCTTATTCGAGATTGGTATAATCCAGACGGTGATGGTCATTGTGGATTTCGTGCCATTTCACATGCAGTCACTGGTAGTGAGCATAACTGGAGGCAGATGAGAGATGACATTGTCCAAGAGCTCAGAACCAATGGCCATAGGTATGCCTCACATTATCATCTCAACAATATAACAGTGGAACAAGAAATTGCACGGTGCACATGGAATAGTGATAGAAACCGAGAGTAGAGGGGTGAGGTTGGGTCGGTCGGCCGACTGGACCGGGTGGGGAGTGACCATTTTGTTATTTTCCATTATTTTCCTTTGAACTCATAAAAGGGATTCTGTACACTCATTTTGGGATTATGGAATAGAATATCAGAAATCCCTAATCTTGTCTTTCTCTTGTTCTTCCCCAATTCTCCCAAATCCTTAATCTTCTTCTCTTCAATCCCTAATTCCCATTCTCAATCTCTTTTACAGCATCACGCTTCTATCATTTGGTATCAGAGCCAACATGAGTCCCTCGAAACTCACTGATCCAACATGGGCTCGTACACGCCGACTGATCGAGTTCACGCTCTCTGAACTCAGGCGAGAGGCGCAGGACCCGGGGTGGACGGCAGCGGCGGCGACCACGGTGGCCGAGCCAGTCGCGGCGGTCGACGACCCGACGGGGCCGACGCGGCGCTCGGGCGCGGCGGAGCACGAGCTCGCGGCGTCTGGTGGCGGGCGCGCGGAGGAGGCGGGCGGCGCGCGACGCGTGGAGGCGGCTGGTGGGCGCCGCGGCGAGTCTGTCGCCAGGGACGGCGCGAGCGCCGAGGCAGCACCGGGAGGGGGTGCGACGTCAGGCGAGGACGGCGGCAGTGAGCAGGAGCAGAGAATCGGCGGCGTCGCTGCTCTCTCTCTCCACTCGGCGACCGGGCGGCCTACGCCGGGCACGCTGCGATTCCAGGCTCGAGTGGGAGGGGTGACCGCGCTGACGTTGGTGGATAGCGGCGCCTCGCTCAACTTCATTAGTGCCGAGCTTGCCAGGACTCTATCCATGGCGCCGAGTACAGTGGAGAAGATGGTGATTCGGGTTGCGAATGGGGCGCCTATGCAGTGTACCACGGTTTATCGGGGGCTTGCTTTGGAGATTCAAGGCTTGCCGGTAACAGCCGATTTCTTTGTGCTGCCCATCAGGGGATTTGATATTATCCTGGGCATTCCTTGGCTGCAGAGTTTAGGACCGACTACCACCGATTGGAAAGGCTTGACCATGCGGTTTAAATGGAGGGATAAGGAGTGGAGCTTACAGGGGCTTACCACTGCTTTGGGGCCCATTTCCATCCATGATAGCACCGAGATGGGAGAGGCGGACTTCGCCGTGCTGTGCTGGCCGATGGAGACTGGGGAGGTCCAGGAATTGTCCCCTGATCTGCAGCTAGTCCTTGACAGGTTCGCCGTGATCTTCCAGGAGCCGACTACTCTCCCGCCACATCGCCAGGTGGATCACGGCATTCAGCTGAAGGATGGGGGGAAGCTGTTAATGTCCGACCCTACAGGTACGGTCACTCGCAGAAGGAGGAGATTGAGCGTCAGGTTGCTGAGATGCTGACTACCGGGTTGATCAGGCCCAGTACTAGCCCTTTTTCTTCACCGGTGCTTCTGGTCAAGAAAAAGGACGGGACCTGGCGGTTTTGCACTGACTACCGGGCCCTCAACGCAGCGACAGTGAAGGATCGTTTCCCGATTCCGACGGTGGATGACATGCTTGATGAGCTGCACGGGTCCTCTTATTTCACTAAGCTCGACCTGAGGGCCGGCTATCACCAGATCCGGATGAGGGAGGAGGATGCACACAAGACAGCCTTCCGGACCCATAACGGCCATTATGAGTACCTGGTAATGCCGTTTGATTTGTGCAATGCCCCTTCGACCTTCCAGGCAGCTATGAACGACATCTTCCGGCCCCTGCTTCGTCGGTACGTTCTGGTCTTTTTTGATGACATTCTTATTTACAGCCCGACATGGGAGGCCCATTTGCAGCATTTGCAGGCCGTGTTTGAGATTTTGCAGCAACACCAGTATTACCTCAAGGCTTCAAAATGTGCCTTTGGGGTTCAGAAGGTGGAGTATCTGGGGCACATTGTCACGCCTCAGGGAGTACAGGTGGACCAGAAGAAGATCCAAGCCATGGTGGAGTGGCCAACCCCGACCACTGTCACTGAACTGCGGGGATTCCTGGGCTTGACAGGATATTACCGGAAGTTTGTACAAGGCTACAGCATGATTGCTCGGCCCTTGACTAATCTGTTGAAGAAAGGCGGGTTCGTTTGGAATGCAGAGGCCGATGCAGCATTCTGCCAGCTGAAGAAGGCCATGACCACCACCCCTACTCTGGTTATGCCTGACTTCTCTCGCCCCTTTGTTATTGAGGCCGACGCATCAGGCCGGGGCATTGGCGCAGTGTTATCACAGGATAAGCACCCGGTAGCCTTCATGAGTAAGACTCTGGCGCCGTCCAAGGAGGCTTGGTCCACCTACCAGAAGGAGATGCAGGCTATCATTACGGCAGTTCAGATGTGGAGACCCTACCTTCTGGGACAAAAGTTCCACATTTACACAGATCATCAGAGTCTGAGGAATCTATTGGAGCAGCGAGTTTCCACTCCCGATCAGCACAAGTGGGTATCCAAGCTCCTGGGGTATGATTATGAGATCCACTACCGCCCCGGACCATCTAATGTCGTGGCGGATGGTCTATCGAGGCGTCCCGGGGGTGAGATTTTGGAGGCAGTTACAGGACCAGTACCTCAATTCTGGGACATTCTGCGAGCTCTTATGGAGACGGACGAGTATCTGCAGGGATGCCGTGAGATAGCGGTTAGCGCCGATCCCGGCCATTACTCTTGTCGGCAGGGGTTGGTGTTCTTCCGAGGGCGGGTGGTGCTTCCCCGGGGGTCGTCCCTAGTGATGACAATGTTGCAGGAGTTCCATGACTCTCCGTTTGGAGGGCATTCAGGGGTGGAGCGGACGCTGAGGAGGATCCGGGCCCAGTTCTATTGGCCTCAGATGGGCCGGGATGTGAAGGACTATGTTGCATCTTGTGACACCTGTCAGAGAGTCAAGGCATCCCATTTGCGACCGGCGGGTCTACTGCAGCCGTTACCGGTACCAGAAAGGGTATGGGAGGATATCAGTATGGATTTTATCGTCGGGTTACCACCATCTGGAGGGAAGACCGTCCTGTTCGTCGTCGTGGATCGACTAACGAAGTACGCCCATTTCATGGCCCTGGCACACCCATATACTGTGCGCTCAGTGGCTGAGCAGTTTGTCTTAGGGGTGGTCCGGCACCACGGATTCCCGAGGTCCATCGTCAGCGACCGGGACTCCGTTTTCTTGAGTCGTTTTTGGCAGGAGGTCTTTACGTTGGCTCGGACCCAGTTGCGGATGAGTTCGGCATATCACCCCCAGACGGATGGCCAGACGGAGGTGGTTAATCGCTATTTGGAGCAGTATTTGCGCTGTTTTACCCATCAGCAGCCCCGACGGTGGCTAGCCTATTTACCATGGGCCGAGCTCTGGTATAACTCCACGTACCATAGGGCCATCCAGATGACACCGTTCGAGGCTTTGTATGGGCGTTCCCCACCTTCTCTGGTACGATATCAGGTGGGTTCCAGCCCAGTGGATGCAGTGGATCGGTGGTTAGGGGAGCGAGATGAGGCTTTGGATCAGCTCAAGGCTAATCTGGCGGCTGCCAATAACAAGATGAAGCAACTGGCGGATGCAGGGCGACGAGAGGAGGAGTTCGAGGTGGGTGACTGGGTTCTGCTCCGTCTGCATCCCTACAGGCAGGCTTCTATATTCCGGCGGGCATATCAGAAGTTGGCGGCACGGTATTTTGGACCGTATGAGGTGTTGCAGAAGGTCAATCCGGTGGCCTATCGTCTTCAGCTACCACCCGATTCGCGCATTCACCCCACCTTTCATGTGTCCCTCTTGAAGAGGTACCGCGGCGCGGCTGATCGAGTGGAGACAACGGCACCTCCGGTGTCGGCCGACGGTGATCTCGAGCTGGTTCCATTGCAGGTGATAGACACCAGGTGGGTCAAGAAGGGCGGACGCGTGATCGAGGAAAGCCTGGTCCTGTGGCAGCACATGGAGCGGGAGGACGCCACTTGGGAGGAGACTGCAACCCTTCGGCAGCGGTTTCCGACATTCGACCTTGAGGACAAGGTCGCTTCTGATGGGGAAGGGGATGATAGAAACCGAGAGTAGAGGGGTGAGGTTGGGTCGGTCGGCCGACTGGACCGGGTGGGGAGTGACCATTTTGTTATTTTCCATTATTTTCCTTTGAACTCATAAAAGGGATTCTGTACACTCATTTTGGGATTATGGAATAGAATATCAGAAATCCCTAATCTTGTCTTTCTCTTGTTCTTCCCCAATTCTCCCAAATCCCTAATCTTCTTCTCTTCAATCCCTAATTCCCATTCTCAATCTCTTTTACAGCATCACGCGCTTCTATCAAATAGTGATAGTGGTTGTTTGGGTGATCACTGGTTCGATGACTTAGATCTCGTCGTTTTCGCAATATTACACTCGTGGGCCATCATTGTTTATTCCCGCAATGATCGCCTTGATGGGAGGGGGGAGACTCCTGGTTCTTAGGCTACACTGTATTACCAGTGTGTGCCCCTCCAGGCGTAAGGCATCCACGCGGTATCTTGGGATTAAATCACACCGGCAATCATTGGGTGCGAATTGACTTCAACGAAGGTGAGGTACCAATGCCTCCCTTTCTCGCTGATTGGAGCAACAACCACGACCCGAGTGTTCATGGGTGGGATGTCTATTTCAAGGAGGAACGAGACTTTCGTGATAGTCTAGAGTTGTCTGTAGATGAGTGACATTTATGTGTGTTTATACTTCAACTCTTGGTATGACAATTTATAACTCGCAGTTTATATATCTCTTGATTTTTTGTTGCTATTTGAATTTCATCACTATATCGCTTGATTGGTATACATATTTAAACACTGAAAAAGAGACGAGAACAACAGTCAATAAAATTATATGAAGTCGGAACAACTTAATTTAAAAAAATAATTCATTATAAATTTATTAAAAGTTCTAAAAAGAAAGATAAAACAACTTAATTCTTTTTTTTTTTGACAAAAGATAATCATATATTGATTCCACTAATAGACAGTTACACCCTGGAATTCAGCCAGGTCTGAAAGTCAAAAGCACGACTCATAGCCGGGTACAAAGAAAGGGCCTTTCTAGCCACAGCATGGGCTACCCTATTGTTCTCCCGACCTACAAATCGAATACTAAACCCCGCATGGGTACGAAAATACTGAATTATTTCTTCAAGCACAGCACCCATCCTATTATCCCGAGTATCTGCCAGGTTGATTTTATCAATAACGATCTTGGCATCCCCTTCAAAAATAACGTGCGAGAACCCCAACTCCAGACACCAAACAATAGCTTCCCTTAGCACGAGTAGTTCTACTACCATCGGGTCATCAATCACTTGGAACTGAACCCCTTTGGCCAGCAGGATGTCCCTAGCCGGACTTGCAAGAACCAGGCCTCCAGCCGAATACCGCCCCCTTCTAATGGCCCCATCCCACATACATACAACCCAGCCAGCCCCAACCGGGCCCAACTGTCGCGGTGTAGATGGAACGACCTGGGAACCCCGACTACTAGACAAGCTAACCCATTCCTCATATTGCTGATTAAATTGTCTCATCAAAGCTGGTATCCCGAATTGCTTGCCCTCAAAGACAACCCAATTCCGAGAACGCCAGATCCGCCAAAGGACCGCCACAACCGCCATGAACACCGACGGGTGGCTTATCAGCGCCAGGACTCGCTTGAGAAATAAAGGGAAAGTATGCCTAGGCAAACCTTCTCCCAAATACTCCAGTCCCGAATAGTCCCAGATGGCCCTCGCCACCGGACAATACAGAAACAGATGCTCCATAGTCTCAGAGGTCTCCCAACAGACCGGGCATCGAGGATGCACCGGAACCTTTCTCTCAAGAAGGGCTTCGGTCGTAGGGAGAGCTCGATTGAGGATTTGCCAAACAAACACTTTCAACTTCGGGGGAATATCAGCATTCCACAACCGCATCCAACTAGCCTTGTCCATCCAACTCGCCACCGCTTTCCACACACCCCTTCTCCTATCCAACGAAACAGCTAGGTGATATGCCGATTTGACAGAAAACACCCCATCCACAGTGTCATGCCAGATCAGCCTATCCTCCATAGCCAACCGCGGCAAGGGGATTGCAAGGATGGCCCTACATGTCATTGGGTCAAACCACTGACTCAACTTCTCCTCACACCACCTCCCCTCCCCTGGAACCATAACCTCTGCCACCAGGGGATCCCCTCCCTCCGGAAGGACTCTCGGATTATACCTGGGAGGATCCAATTGCAATTGAGGTATCCAATTAGAGCGGAGAAGAGACGCCGACCGCCCATTACCAATTTGCCAACGTAAGCCCCGTTCCAACAGCTGGCGCCCATGTAAAATGCTCTGCCAACCCCACGACGGGCGGGATCGAGCCGTAGCCTGTAGAAAGGTCCCTCTCGGGAAATACTTCCCCTTGTAGACCTTAGCCAGCAGGGATTCCGGGTCAGTCAGGATCCGCCATCCAATCTTAGCAAGAAGTGCCTGATTAAAGTGCTCAAAGCGACGGAATCCCATCCCACCCTCATGTTTGCTCCTACACATATTACGCCAGGAAACCCAACGCACCTTCGAGTGCCCCTCATTAGACCCCCACCAGAACCGTGCTACATGTTTGTCCAAGAGACGACAGAGGGATAGAGGCAACTTAAAACAGGACATCACATGTAGCGGCAATGCCAACGCTATCGACTTAATCAAAGTCTCTTTTGCCGCCCACGATAATGTTCGTTGCTTCCATCCCTGCAGCCGCTCTAGCAGTTTATCCTCCAAATACCGAAAGGTAGCCATTTTGGATCTAGCAATTAGTGTTGGTAAAACAACTTAATTCCAATTACACCTAAAACATAAAAAGTATAATCCAATCATAACTTTATATATATTAAAAAATTCTGGTACTAATGCGTTTATGTGTTGATAAGTTATAATTTAATTGCTATTACCTGTTAATTTTTTTTTTTTGCATTTATCTTATTAAAATGAAACAAAAAGAGTCGACTAAAAACAAAAACAAAGTTTGGAGAGCTCTCTGCTAGTCTTCTTCAAACACTGGTTTATCCCGGCGGAGGCAAAGCAGAGAGAATCAAAGGAAGAAAAAAAAAAAAAAAGAGATGTGTGCCCTCTTTTGCGTTCTCTTCCTCCATTTCATTTTCAATTCAATTGGGTACCAGGCTATGCTCGGGGGTAGATAACGGCGTTAATCTGGTGAATTGGCTCCCGCAGAGAACGAGATCTGCTCTGTTGTCGTTGTCGCCGTCGGCGCGGGAGAGTACTACCGCCGGAGACCGAGAGTAAGCAAGCGAGTCATCAGAGGCTGGACGAGGCGGCGACGGCAAGAAGGTGGAGAGGTTGGGTTCTCCGATCCGAGCGAGTGACGGCAACCGGCCAAGCTAGCGTATGCTTACCTGAGGAAAAGGAAGCTTGATGCGGCGCCGGAGGACAAGAAGGCAGGCTTGGAACAGGGGAAGTTGCGTTTAGTGGGTCTGCGAGGCGGCTGAGCGGTAGTGGAGGTGTTCATCAGAAAGAAGATTCGGGTGTTAAGGTAACCAATGGAGGTCAGATGGAGAAGAAAGAGGGGAAATCAGAAAGCAGTACTAGAGCGAAGAAGGAACCCTGTATGCCATTTACAAGGGATGCGAGCATAAAATCTAGGGATTTCCTACAATAACTTGAAGTAAGGTAACTTGAATTTTTTTTACCTGCGATAGCAGGTTTCACAGGTCGCATTACGTAAGATACAATAGGCATTACGTAATGGTTACGTAACATATGGTAATCTTACGTAACAGTTGTAAAAGATCATTACGGAAGGCTTACGTAATAGAATGTGTCTTTACGTAATGAGTATTAACCTCGCGTTACGTAAAATGTTAAGTCATTACGGAAGCCTTACGTAACGCTACTGATTTAACTGTTACGTAAGAAATAGCTGTCGTTACGTAACATTTACGTAATGGAAGATCTTTTTACGTAATGAGTATTAACCTCACGTTACGTAAAGTGTTAAGTCATTACGAAAGCCTTACGTAACGCTTCCGATTTAATTGTTACGTAAGAAATAACTATCATTTCGTAACCTTTACGTAATGAATTTGTATTTTACGTAACAGCTGTAAAATGTCATTACGGAACCCTTACGTAATGGAAGGTCTCTTTACGTAATGAGTATTAATGTCGTGTTACGTAAAGAGCTAAGTCATTACGGAAGCTTTACGTAACGCTTCCGATTTCACTGTTACGTAAGAAATAACTATCATTCCGTAACCTTTACGTAAAGGAAGGTCTCTTTACGTAATGAGTATTAACCTCACGTTACGTAAAGTGCTAAGTTATTACGGAAGTCTTACGTAACGCTTCTAATTAAAATAAGGAAAGGATAAAATAAGGAAAGCAAATAAATGTGAAAAAGGAAAGAAAAAAACAAAGAAAGGTAAGTTAACTGGGTGGTGACCGGCAACCCCCTATTGCCAATTATTTTTTTCTTATTTTTTATTTTTTTATTTCTTTAATCAATGGTTTAAAATAAGTTTGATCGATTTTAACGGTTTAGATCTATACAAGTTACCTAACTTGAAATTATACCCAAGTTACTGTAGGAGGTCCCTAAAATCTATGATTACTTTGCCAGAAACGACGGCGGCGATGAGAAATCGCTGTCCGGGAAGCTGGCTGGGAGTTGTATTGATGCGAGGAAGGAGATAGGGCCCATAGGGGCTGTTTGTTTTAGTTAATTTTGTATTCAGTTCTTTAAAGTTAATTAAGTAATTTTGCAGGTTTAAGTTAGGACGATTAAATTAATTAGGGCGAGGTTTAGCCATTCAGTACAAGAATGGGCTACAACAATGAAATGACAATAATGATATTAATACCTCACTATGAAATGAGGAAGAACACCCGATGGAGCTGCTCTTACACCCCTTAATTATTCATCAACAAGCAATGAAAATAGTCACATAGGTGGCAGAGTGTAAACAACAATCGGACTACGAACACTACGAGTCCCATCGCTCCAAATCAATGCAGCCGACGCAAAAAATGGATCCGCCGAAAAATTACCACCACAAACAGTAACATTAAACGATTTCTTCTCACCTAGATACTCAAAACACAAGACATCCGGCTTCACTTGGATCTTCAGCTCCCTCGCGCTCTCCGTCGTCACCACAACTTCGGCTCTGTACGTTGCATTAGCCGCCGATCCCACATTCGTCACCGTTCTGAGCAGCCCAGTTTCAAAGGAATCGCTTTTAGGCGGGACGGGAATGACGATAGAAGGATAATTGAAATCCTTTATCGCAGTTGGGCTGGTTCTAGCGGGGCAGCTAATGTTGTTATCTCCAGTGACTACTCTGACTCTGCTGGTACCGTACCCCAAATGGCAGAGCAACTTGAGGTCGTCCTCCGTCGTCGTTTCGTACACAAGTCCTGGGTCTGTGGCGTTCACTGGATTCATTATAAATTTATTAAAAGTTCTAAAAAGAAAGATAAAACAACTTAATTCCAATTACATGTAAAACATAAAAAGTATAATCCAATCATAACTTTATATATATTAAAAAATTCTGGTACTAATGCGTTTATGTGTTGATAAGTTATAATTTAATTGCTATTACCTGTTAATTTTTTTTTTTTTGCATTTATCTTATTAAAATGAAACAAAAAGAGTCGACTAAAAACAAAAACAAAGTTTGGAGAGCTCTCTGCTAGTCTTCTTCAAACACTGGTTTATCCCGGCGGAGGCAAAGCAGAGAGAATCAAAGGAAGAAAAAAAAAAAAAGAGATGTGTGCCCTCTTTTGCGTTCTCTTCCTCCATTTCATTTTCAATTCAATTGGGTACCAGGCTATGCTCGGGGGTAGATAACGGCGTTAATCTGGTGAATTGGCTCCCGCAGAGAACGAGATCTGCTCTGTTGTCGTTGTCGCCGTCGGCGCGGGAGAGTACTACCGCCGGAGACCGAGAGTAAGCAAGCGAGTCATCAGAGGCTGGACGAGGCGGCGACGGCAAGAAGGTGGAGAGGTTGGGTTCTCCGATCCGAGCGAGTGACGGCAACCGGCCAAGCTGGCGTATGCTTACCTGAGGAAAAGGAAGCTTGATGCGGCGCCGGAGGACAAGAAGGCAGGCTTGGAACAGGGGAAGTTGCGTTTAGTGGGTCTGCGAGGCGGCTGAGCGGTAGTGGAGGTGTTCATCAGAAAGAAGATTCGGGTGTTAAGGTAACCAATGGAGGTCAGATGGAGAAGAAAGAGGGGAAATCAGAAAGCAGTACTAGAGCGAAGAAGGAACCCTGTATGCCATTTACAAGGGATGCGAGCATAAAATCTATGATTACTTTGCCAGAAACGACGGCGGCGATGAGAAATCGCTGTCCGGGAAGCTGGCTGGGAGTTGTATTGATGCGAGGAAGGAGATAGGGCCCATAGGGGCTGTTTGTTTTTGTTAATTTTGTATTCAGTTCTTTAAAGTTAATTAAGTAATTTTGCCGTTTTAAGTTAGGACGATTAAATTAATTAGGGCGAGGTTTAGCCATTCAGTACAAGAATGGGCTACAACAATGAAATGACAATAATGATATTAATACCTCACTATGAAATGAGGAAGAACACCCGATGGAGCTGCTCTTACACCCCTTAATTATTCATCAACAAGCAATGAAAAAAGTCACATAGGTGGCAGAGTGTAAACAACAATCGGACTACGAACACTACGAGTCCCATCGCTCCAAATCAATGCAGCCGACGCAAAAAATGGATCCGCCGGAAAATTACCACCACAAACAGTAACATTAAACGATTTCTTCTCACCTAGATACTCAAAACACAAGACATCCGGCTTCACTTGGATCTTCAGCTCCCTCGCGCTCTCCGTCGTCACCACAACTTCGGCTCTGTACGTTGCATTAGCCGCCGATCCCACATTCGTCACCGTTCTGAGCAGCCCAGTTTCAAAGGAATCGCTTTTAGGCGGGACGGGAATGACGATAGAAGGATAATTGAAATCCTTTATCGCAGTTGGGCTGGTTCTAGCGGGGCAGCTAATGTTGTTATCTCCAGTGACTACTCTGACTCTGCTGGTACCGTACCCCAAATGGCAGAGCAACTTGAGGTCGTCCTCCGTCGTCGTTTCGTACACAAGTCCTGGGTCTGTGGCGTTCACTGGATTCAGTTGCCCTGATCCGTATGCGAAGTCCGCCGACGCGAGTGCCAGAATTGGGTCCGACACATTCTGAGGACGCATGGGAGTCGCTGCAGAGAGAAGGAAGTCAACACTATATATATTATTAGGAAAAGACATAAGCAGCAAGCAGTGAAAGAAGGTTCATTAATTACCGGTGGTGATGATGGCGGATTTGATTGCGGAAGGGGACCAATTGGGGTGCAGAGATTTGAGATAAGCAGCTATGGCAGCAACATGCGGGCAAGCCATAGAAGTGCCCGATAATACATTGAAATGGTACTGTCTTTTGTCGTTCGGATCATCGGAGAGAGATGCTACTGGAGACCACCCTGCCAATATATCTACTCCAGGAGCACTCACATCCGGCTAGAGAAAGGAAAGGAAAGAAAAACAGAGTATGTATATTTATTACCTTAATTGTTAGAAATCATCAGACATGCGCAAAATCCCAATTCTAGTGTACGTACCTTGAGAATGGCGTACACAATGACATTCGGGCCTCTGGAAGAGAAGAAAGCAACCGCCGGAGCTCTGGGATCCGTCACGGTGTCACTTTTCAGTATCTTTGCCACTGGATTCCTGCACAATCATAAACGTCGTGGTCATGACACGAAAAAGGGAAATCAGATTCAGAATGTGGGTGTTGATGATCTAGTAACGACGAATCGATCTACTTGGTAGAGTTCTGATAGGAGGCGATGGCATCGAATCTCTTGGGATCCATCCCAGCTGCCGGCAACGAGACAACGGAGGCGGTGTCGAGCTCTACGTAAGGGAAGACGACTCCCTTAGCGCCAGCTTGAAGAGCCAAAAACTGCCCGTTGATGGAGTCGCAAATCAAGATCTTGCCTTTCACCAATCTACTGTCACAACATCCCGGTTGGCAGATTGTAGTGCATCCAATTTTCCCATTGATTGAGTACAACAACGGAAGTTCCTCCCCATTCTCCGTGAATCCATTTACCGAACTCCCCTGTTTTCGAAATCAAAAACTAAGATCAACAATCACCCTTTTTGTAGAAAGCAAAAAAAAAAAAAAAAAAAAAAAGAATTAAACAGCAAAAAAGTGTTTGTTTACCGTAAAAATCTTTCCGTTGCCGAGAACAACCTTGGACTCGAACTTCCGGTCGATGGTGCTGGCAGCAACCGAGAGCAACCACGGAGCCACGCTCGCCGTGGTGGCAGGATCCGGCCCGCCGTTTCCGGCAGAATGGACCGTCAAGATCCCTCTCTTGGTCGCATGGAAGCCGCCAATGGCGATGGTGTCTCTGTCGAGGTCAACAGCGGACCTCCTCCCAATTGAGATGGTTATGACGTCCACCCCGTCAGCGATGGCATCGTCGAAGGCGGCCAGAACATCCGCCGACGAACAAGTGAGGCCGCACACCGAATAAGTTGCGATTCGAGCCCAAGGAACTCCGCCTCTGGCGATCCCTCTTGCCACGCCGTAAAAGCTGGCGTCCTTCACCACGCTCCCTGCCGCCGTTGACGCCGTGTGGCTGCCGTGGCCTTGCAGATCCCTCGCTGAACCGGTCCCCGAGTAATGCCGTGCTCCGATTATCTTACTGGAAGGAAACCCATTGGAAGATATAAAATCAAGTAGTGAAAAAGAAGAAGAGAGAATTATAAAATCAATGAGCACTGCACATATATTATATATAGCCATTTTACTTGTTGCAAGTGAAGTTTGTTCCACCGTTGCAAACACCCTTCCATTTCGCCGGAGGAGGACCGTAACCCCTGTCGTCGAAACTTGGCAATTCCGGCCAAATCCCACTGTCTATAACCCCAATTATGACGTCACCACCAGCAGCAGGAAGGTTGGTTACTGATGTGGGCTGATAGAAACCCATGAAATCCCATGATCTCGTTGTATGAAGCTCCAGCTCCCTGCTCGGGAAAACAGAGACGACGTCCTCCCTGCCTGCAGGAAATCATCAGACAGACTCACTCAGAGATTTACAAACCATGAATTATTACGCTGTCAAAGTAAAGTAATAAAGGCGCGTGTTTGAGAGAGATTAGATACTGGAAAGCCTTTTCGCCTCTTCGTCGGTGAGATAGGCTGCAAATCCATTGAAGCTTCTTTTGTAACTCCTGATTAATGCTTCTGATTCTCCGCTGGACACGATATCAAGTTCCCATTATTAGTTCTAATAAATTAAAGACAAAAAAAAGGAGATGTATTATTTGAAGAATTACAATTTCGAATCAGAATTTCGATGATCTCAACCTGTCGTCGACAACCTCCTGAAGCAGAGAAAGATGGTGAGATGATGGGGAGTAGTCATGCTCAGGCAATGCTCCCATGTAAACGATATAAACCTGTATATTTATCTGGAAAAATTCAGCGCGGGGTTACAAACCCAAATTTAGAACTTTAGATTCAACAATCACTAGCCTTTCTGTCACCGTTCATGGTGGCGTCGCAGAGTACTAGGTTCACGCTGGATACGAGGACGACGAGATTAAGAATATGTAGAGAAGAAGAGTCGAATTTCGACATGCTTTCGGTCTCTCTATTCTCTTTTCTGAATAGTAATCAAACTACACATTGGCCTGCACATTTATAATGGCATCAGATAGAATTATACGTGTAAAATATATGCATGGAAACCTCATAATTGTAGAGATAACGTATTAATTATTTCCATGGTCAAAACATTAATTAAACCTGTTGCCTTTTTGGAAAATGGTTTAATTGGAAGAAGAAATCATTCCCATTATTTTTTTTTCTTATAAAAAAAATTGTTGGCAAGGAATGCCGTATGCCAGATAATTAATAAAAAACCATCCATTATGCATTGACTCAGTTTGACCGTAACTTTTGCAGAAGAAGCTTCTGGGTTGAGATTTTAGATAAGTACTTTTCAAAAAAAGCAATTGAGTGTTTGGTTGAAAATTTATTAAAAATGCTTTTTAATATGTGAGGTTGTATAAAATGACAATAAAGGATTTATAATATAAACTATGAATAATAATTCTAAACAATAAAATATAGTCAAAATGGATCTTGTTAGACTTCTTTTATATTAAATAATATGATTTTATACTTTAGTTTATTTTTAAAATGATATAAATGAAATAAAATTATATTTTCTGAAATAAAATTAAAATATGATACAGATAATCTTGTATTTTCAAAACAGCTCTTTGCAGAGCTTCTGATTTTATGTTATACAAAAACGATTTTTGGTTTTTCAAAAACCGAACTTTTAGAGGTATTTGGTTCTAATTCAGCTTTTGAAACTGAAAAAAACTTATAAAACCCTGGCCAAACATATTGCTACAATCAATGACTTGGTGTTAAGTGCAAATTTATACACGCGTTAACAGATTTGCTATTAATTTCATGGAGAGAATGTTGACTAATCCGCCAAAAAGTAAAAGACAAATACTCTGGGGCTAAAATCGTTTCAGAATAAAACGCTCACTCATGGAAATTTGGCCCATATTTACTGGTTTGTTTTACATACCAATTCGTATTCAGTTATAATGGTTTGTTTTAGGGTTAATACCTTAGTTTGGCCCGAATTATACACATACTTTCTACTTTGGCCCGTGGTATTGAAAATTGCTACTATGGCCTGAACTATGTAGCAAACTTATATGGCCTGGAGGCGGGTTTGACCGTCAAAACAGACGGTCAAACCTGTTGACTGTTAGTCAATGTACACATCACCTGCCATGTCGACATAATAAATTATTTTTTTCTTCTTACAAAAAAATTAATAACTCAAAAAATAAAAAGAACGAAAAATAAAAGAAAAAAAAGCCACAATTATCCCATCCCTATCTTCCCGCATTGATTTTTATCGGGAAATTACCTCCCCCTTTCAGACCCATCGTCTTCCCCCAACTCCCTTCCCCGACGAATTCTCTTCGATTCTCCGGCAAATGCAGCGGCGGCCGGTCGGTTAAAGACGCCGCCGTCGTTGATTATTGGAATCCTCCTTCCCCGACTCCTCCTTCTCCCTTCCCCTTAGATTCGCCTTTTTTTCTTCTAACCCAGACCCTCTTCTTCTTCGATTTGCGTTGTCGAGGCGCAGCACTCCAGAAGGAACAGTCCTTCCCCGCCTATCTCTCTCTTCTCCAAAAGTCATTTTCTTCTCCAAAAGTCACTTTCCAGAACAACCCTTCCCCACCCTTCGATCTTTTCTCCAAAGCCGATTAAAGCGAAGCTGTCGACAGAATCGGGACCACAGTGGGAAAGCAAATTTCGGTTGAAAGGGTTTGGTACTTGACCCTGGGGGAAGACATGGCTACTGGGTTGCACGAAGTTCACTCTGATGTGGAAGTCATGACCTTACTTACATATGCCGAGAAAGGAGATTTGAGGGTCTACTTCGAGGCAACTAAAGACATTGGTGAGTTTGGCTATATGGGTGACAACTACGGTCATGATCCTCAAGGATCGCAAGAGGATGGTGAGCACTCGGCTGTGCCTGAGTTTCTGCGAGTAGAGGAGAGTGATGATGCTCAAACATCTGACGAGGAGTACCACAAAATTATGAAGAATGTTCGACAACGAAGGCAGCATTTTAGAGCACAGTATGTGGAATCGGGGGACGAGGTTGATCAGGTGTTGCGTGAGGATGATGGTCAGAGTTTGGCTGGTGACAATGATGAAGTACCAGCAATGCATGAAGTAGATGGTGAAGTTGCAGCAAATGCTGAAGTTGCAGATGATGAAGGAGTAGCAGATGGTGAAGGAGTAGCAGATGATGAAGGAGTAGCAAATGGTGAAGGAGTATACCAAATGGTGAAGGTGATGCAAATGATGAATGCTCGATGGAAACTGAGTACAGGGGATCTGAGGAATCTGCTCATGTTAGAGGTGATATTGGTGAAGAGGTTAACTCAAATATTTTTGACAAGAGCTTGTTCTATGATCCGAAGTGTGATCATAGAACATTGAATTTCTAGCCTCGTATGCGTTTCACTAGTCCTGAGCAGTTTAAAGAAGCTGTAATCAGCAATGCGATTTATAATGGAGCAGACATCAGATGGGCAAGGAGTAGTGGAGTGAGAAAGGAAGCTGTATGTGCACATAAGAAAGAATATCAGTGTGGTTGGAGGGTGTATGCGAGTTGGTTTCACAAAAACAAATGCTTTATGGTGAAAGGAGTTGGTGAAGCTCATAGTTGCCCCCGGTCTCTTCGGATTCGTGCAGCTGGTTACAAGTGGATGGCAAAATAATATCTGGAAACATTTAGGGTCAATCAAGCGTGGGATGTTAATAGCAAACGAGGTGAAGCGCAAGTTCAACCTGATTGTATCAACTGCAACTTGCTGCCGAGCCAGGTTGGAAGCTCGTCGGCTGCTGTATGGGTCTCTTGAAGAAGACTTTCACCAAATTAGAGACTACATAGGCCATCTTATACGAGTGGACCCTCAAGGCAAATTCCTTCTGGAAGTGGATGTTGAGCCTGGTGAAGACAAGGTCTTTTTCATAAGACTTTACGTTGGCTTTTCGAGTTTGTGTAAAGGGTTCATAGCGGGATGTCGACCTATCTTTTGCCTCGACGGCTGTTTCCTAAAAGGAGAGGTGCAAGGCATGCTACTATCGGCTGTTGGGAAGGACGGGAACAACCACATGTTCCCAATCGCTTGGGCGGTTGTGGAATCTGAAAACAAAAGTTCGTGGATATGGCTTGTAAGCGCATTGCAAGAGCAGCTTGGGACACTCGATGGAAAGGGCTTTACAATTGTGTCAGACCAGCAGAAGGTATTTTTCTTTTGTTGTCTAAGGGTTGATTTAACATGTTTTATTTTTGCCTGTTTGTAACTTTGAGATATTCTCCAATTAAAATGCAGGGGCTTGTGGAGGCGCTCCAAACATGCTTGCCAATGGCAGAGCACAGGAAATGTGCTCGCCATATTCACTCCCATTTCCGAGAGAAGCATAAGACGGCATTAGAAACTGACCTCTACTGGGAAGCTGTATATTCATTGAATGAGCCTGATTGGAGGTCTGTGGTGCTGCGAATACGTGAGCTAGGAGGTTCTGAATACAGAGATTTCATGAATTTTGAACCAGAGCACTTCTGTCGGGTCTTTATGAAGACTTTCTCCAAAAGCAATTCAGTTGAGAGCAACATATGTGAATCATTCAACAACTGGATATTGCGGTTCAGGTCACTAAGAGTTATTGCAATGCTGGAGGGGATTCGTGTATCAGTTATGACTCGGCTGGTGAAAAACAAAAAGAAGATGAGTCGGTGGAAGGATAGCTTCCCTCTAGTTGTGCGAGGAAAGTTAGAGAAGGCCAAAGACGATGCCAGAATGTGCACCTCCCGTCCTTCTTCAGAAACAATGTTCGAGGTAGCTCACGATGGGAAGGGATTCGTGGTGGACTTGAAGGAGCATACATGCAGCTGCGGGTGGTGGGCTCCCAATGGTATTCCGTGTTGTCATGCTTATTCCGCCATCACATATATGAGAGGTAAACCTGCTAGTTTCGTCCATAACTTCTTCAAGATCGAATTTGTTCGGGAGGCATACAAGTTTCTGATTCCTCCATCTGAAGGGAGGCAAGCATGGCTTCACGTGCTTGGAAACAAAGTTTATCCACCTAGGATTAGACGAATGCTTGGTCGTCCTAAGACAAAAAGGAGAAGGGAGCATTGGGAGGTTAAGAGCAGACCTGGCAAAAATGGAGTCGGAGAGGTTACTTCGATAGAGAACTTAACTGTCCACTGTGGCAATTGTGGTGGCGAAGGGCACAATGCCAGGACATGCAAGAACCCGCCACTTCCGCCGAGAACTGCAGCACCCCGCAAAAGGAAGCAACCACCACAAGTTCCAACCACACAAATTCCACCCACCACACAAGTTCCAGCCAGCACACGAGTTAATGACCAAGCTGGAAATGAGGTAACGAGCTAAAAATGTCACTTTTATTGTGTTTGCAACGTGAAAATTGACAATGTTGATAACAGGCACCAAGAAGAAGGAAGAAAGGGCGTTGCTCTAAGTGTGGATCCGAGCACCATAATGCAAGGACTTGTCCGATGAATTTTGGAATTCAGGTACATGTTTCTCACCTCAGTGAACAATTACACGAAAATGTTGAATGGTTGTGGAGAGTAATGAATTATGCTGTCAATTATTGATGGATGGATGTGTAGGCTCCTCATGTAGGCTCAATCAGTAGACGTGTGACTGACCGAGAAATGTGAAGGGCTATGCAAGGGATCGGAACATATGTTTATGAGAATACAGGGAACATGTACGCTAGGGTATGTCATGCTCATTCGTGTTTGACATGTTTTTAAGTTGAGTTTTTATGGTTTCTGAATCATAGTACTGAGGTCCGAGTTGGAGTCATAGGAATTAAATTAGCTCCCCCTTTTGTACATGCTCTCGATAGCAGGAGCTAATGTGACTGTAAAACACTATTTTTCAACATTCGTATTAATGTCACTATGAAGGAGCTAATGTTAATGTTTAACTTCTTTATGAATTATGGGTACACACTTGTTATGCACAAAGTTTTACTAACAGGAGGTTGCTTATTCTTCAACAAACACACACAAAGTAAGCTTACAATCACAAACAGGAATTTGCTTGCAAATGAACCCACAATCCTCACTCATAATTGAACTAACACCATTACAATAAGGCCTATGGCTACAAAGACAGCACACACAATCATTCGACTTTGTAGTGCACATATTACCTTTCTCATACTTTGCAATTCCATAAAACTAGCTGCACTAATCTCAGTAACCTTCTTCAAATCCTCTAGCATCGCCAATTTCTCTTGTTTCCTTCTATTTGCCTTCTCTTCTGCCTTACGAAACCGCCCTTCAAGTGCCTCCATTTTCAATTTCAGATGCTCATTCTCCTCCATTATTCCATATTCAGAAGTACCATCGACCCAACAAAAAAAAACGGCAATCTTCCTTTACATCTTTCCAAAACGGGCAGGAATAGAACTTCCTTCCAGGATTATCCTCTGTGCGAGAGGTATTCACAATGAAGGGAGCATTGTGGCCTTGGCATCTTACCTTCGCTGTATTCGACGAACCGGAAGCGAAAGAGACTGAAGCTTGGTTGCTGATTTTACCAGCTCGCCTCGACATTGTTGCTGGAGGCTGCGATAGAAAGAAAGAAAGAAAGAAGAGCGTTGGTGAGATGGAAGAAAGGAGGCGAGGGAACTGGGTGGAAGAAAGGAGGGCGCGATTTTGATTCTCGGCGGCGGCGGCTCGTCGGAGAAGGGGTAGGGTTTCGGGGGAAGAAATTGGTTAGGAGAAGGGAAAGGGATAGCTTTTTTCCCGATTTTGGGTGAGAGGGGGAGAGGTGGAGGCTTTTTTTTATTTTTTTCGTTCTTTTAATTTATTTTTAGAGTTATTAATATATCTATTTTTTGTAATAAGAATTATTAATTTTGTAAAAAAGAAAAAAAAATATGACGACGTGGCAGGTTATGTGTACATTGACTAACGGTCAACAGGTTTGACCGTCTGTTTTGACGGTCAAACCCGCCTCCAGGCCAAATGAGGAAGTTTGCTACATAGTTCAGGCCATAGTAGCAATTTTCAATACCACGGGCCAAAGTAGAAAGTATGTGTATAGTTCAGGCCAAACTAAGTTATTAACCCTCTGTTTTATACCAATTCGCATTCAGTTATATTTTGGATTTATATGACATAAGCCAGACCTTTTTGCAATTTAATATATGGGTTAATTGCAAAAAAGTTCAAATTTGGTCATCAAGATTACAAAAAAGTTCAAATTTGGTCACTCGAGATATTTAAATCCATTGGTGGTACTTCAGTTTACTGAAACCGTTCACGTTTGGTCACTCTCCGTCCAACTCCGTTAACTTTTGCTGATGTGGCAGTCAACTCTCAAAATTGACTGTTAACTTAATGACGTGGCAACTAAAAATTTATTAAAAATAAAAAATAAAGTTTTATATTTTCCACCTCATTATTACATTCATTAAAAGATAAAAAACCTAATTTCTATTAAAGATGGGTCAATGAGTGACAGCAAACTCGGTTATGGGAAATCCGACGTGGCCTAATAACGTAAGGATGGAGAACTCCACGTAGGCAATCCGAACCGAACCCTATTGGGCCAGAAGACTGGCGAGCCCAGGACAGGCCATGCGGCCCATGCAGGCGTCCTTGAGACGCACGTAGTGCAGCCACCAAATTGTCCTTCTCCTGCACGAAGTTGCAAACCTTGTTCTTCTCCTGCACGTAGTTGCAAACCGACTTGTACCCTAGAAGAGATTGATGCATTAGGGTATAAATATACATGTAAGGCCTATGGCCACCATATGAAATAAAAGTATCATCTTTCCACCGTGGATGTAAGCCTCACACAACGTGAGGAAGAACCACGTTAAATCGAGTGTTCATATCTTTCGCTAAATTTCACATGGTATCAGAGCTCTAAGCTCCAGTTTTTGTCTTACAGTATCTTGCCGCCATGACTATCGGCGACGAGGACAACAAGCAAAAGGGAGTCTCTTCCAGCTCCACCGACGACGTCCTTCCGTCGGTTCTTCAGCTGCACAGCTCCGATAGCCCCGGCAACATGCTTGTTGGGGAGGTTCTTACTGCATCCAATTATGGGGAATGGTCCCTTGATATGAAGGATGCTCTTATTGCAAAAGATAAGTACGGGTTCGTTGACGGCACTATTCCCAAACCAACGGATCCTAAGGCGCAGGCAGCTTGGGTACGCTGCGACGCAATGGTGAAGGGATGGTTGAAGACATCCATGGATAAGGAAATTCGAAGCAGTATCCGCTTCGCTGAGCACGCCACGGAGATTTGGACGGATCTTCGCGCTCGCTTCGGTCAAGGCAGCTCCTCCCGTGCCTACGAATTGCGGCGCTTGATCAGTTTACTTCAGCAAGAAAAGCACACCGTTTCAGCCTTCTACACCAGTTTACGATCGTTCTGGGAAGAGGCAGCGGCCATAACTCCACCGCCGGTGTGCACCTGTGGCCTGTGTACCTGTGGTGTATCTCGCAAGGCTCGCGAACAACAGGAGAGTGCTCGCCTGTTTGATTTCCTCATGGGCCTCGACGATGCATTCGGTGCGGTTCGCACCCAGATTTTGGCCATGAAGCCGACCCCGACGCTGGCTGAAGCTTTTCATATTGCACTGAATGAAGAGCAACAGAAAACTATTACTCAAAACCGCAAATCATCGCCCGAAGCTGCCGTTTTTGCTGCCAAAGGCGACGCCGATCGTTCCTCGCGTGGGTCAGGAGAGTCGCGCGGTACGGGGGAGCAACGAGAGCGCGAGAGGCCAAGGTGTACTCACTGTCATCGTCAGGGCCATGCGCGCGAAGCTTGCTATGAGCTTGTTGGTTATCCCCCCGGATATCGCACACGGGAAAGACAAGGCGATCGTCCTCAACAGCGACGAAATCGACAGGACCGGGAAGGCTCTCAACGTGAGCCCAAGGCTTCACAAGTGGACTCGGAGCAAAGCCCAGTTACTGGTTTCACCAACGCACAGCTTGAACAACTCAAGCAATTTTTCGGCTATTCGGGAAAGCCATCAGAAGACCCGGCAGCTCATATGGCAGGTATGATTTCTTATGATTCTGAGTGGTTATTGGATTCTGGCTGCAATGAGCATATCACTATGGATGAATCAATGTTGTCTAGCAAGGAATTACATACTAATGGGCAGCCTGTTCGAATCCCAAATGGGGATAGCATACCGGTTAAGCATGTGGGTTCAGTAAAGCTCCAGGATGGTCTTACCCTGGACCGTGTACTACATGTGCCTGAGTTTCGATGTAATCTCATCTCTGTGAGTCGACTAACCAAGGATAATCGTGTGGCTTTGATTTTTCTTGAAAATTTCTGCATCATTCAGGACTTACATTCCAGGAAGTTGATTGGGAAGGGTGAGTTGCGCAATGGCTTGTACTACTTGCGTTTATTCGGAGATGGACGGACGCAGGCTTGTGCAGCACAGCGACGACTTGCAGTATCCGAGACTACGTGGCATGCTCGACTGGGGCATCCCTCTTTTGATAAGCTTACATATCTCAGTTCATTGTTGGGTGTATCTTTCAGTAATAAAGGACCCTGTCATTCTTGTTTGAGGGCCAAACAGACACGAGAACCTTTTGTTTCTAGCTCGATTAAGACAAGGTCCAAGTTTGAACTTATTCATGTTGATATTTGGGGAGGATATAAGGTTGCATCTCTTAGTGGAGCCCATTATTTTTTGACTATCGTTGATGATTTCACACGTGGAGTTTGGGTTTATCTATTGAGATATAAGTCTGACGTTGGTAAATCTTTGATGCAATTTTGTCACATGATTCGTACGCAGTTTGGATGTTCTGTTAAACGCATTCAGGCTGACAATGGACATGAGTTCAACACAGATGATTTGAAGGCCTTTTATGCTCATGAGGGCATTTTACTACAAACGTCCTGCACAGACACTCCTCAGCAGAACGGTGTAGTCGAAAGGAAACACCGTCACATCCTGGAGACGGCTCGAGCACTGAGATTTCAAGCCAGCTTACCTATCAAATTCTGGGGAGAATGTGTTCTCACAGCTGTGTACCTCATCAACAGGCTTCCAACTAAAGCCACCGGCAAAAGTCCACATGAGTTACTTTTCGGCAAGGTTGCCCCTTATCATCATCTGCGAGTTTTCGGATGTTTGGTGTACTACAAAGACACTCATGCTCATCTCGATAAATTTGCGGATCGTGGTCGTGCTGGCGTTTTCTTGGGTTATGCAGCTTCGCAGAAGGGTTATCGCATTTTCGATTTATTATCTCGACGATTAATTACTTCTCGTGATGTTCAATTCCACGAGAATTTATTTCCCATGCAGGATGATACTCGTCATGAGCTTCACTGGATACCCAGACCAGCGATCTCACCTCATGATGACACTGCTTCTGATTCTCCTCTCCATGGTGACGCTGAAGTCCCTCCTGGATCGCCCGAGCCTAACTCGCCTAACAGGCCTCCTGCGACTGTGGATTCTGGGCCGCCTGAGTCTGCTTCGCCTAATGGGCCGGCTGCTGCTGCGGATTCTGGGTCCACTTCCGAGCCCAGGACACCAGGACCCACTCTCGCGTCCCCTGGGCCGTCCTCCTCTACCAGCGACGGAACCGATACTTCTGGGCCTCTTCACTCCACGACAGGCCCACATCCAAGTCCAGCTGCCGCAAGTCCAGCTCCAGTTTTGCGACGCGGCGATCGTGAACGGTTTCGCCCAAAGCATCTGGCGACTTATGACACTCAGTTCACATCAAATAATGCACAGGGAAGTGTCTCTCACCCTGTCAATTATCCTCTTGCTGCTTTTGTTGATTATTCACGTTTTAAAGGTCCCTATCGCTCGTTTCTTGCAGCTCAAACCCGCTTTGACGAGCCCCGCTATTTCTATCAAGCAGTCCGAGAAGCCTGCTGGCGGGAAGCTATGGCTCGTGAGGTTGCTGCCCTCGAGCAAAATGGGACTTGGAGCCTCGTTTTCCTTCCCCCTGGGAAGCGTGCTATTGCCTCGAAATGGGTCTACAAAATTAAGTTCTTTCCTGACGGGACCATAGAACGATACAAGGCGCGACTTGTCGCCAAAGGTTACACCCAGATTGAAGGCCTTGACTTCCATGATACTTTTGCTCCTGTAGCGAAGCTGGTCACAGTTCGATGCCTTATCGCCGTGGCAGTTAGTAAGGGCTGGCATCTTCATCAGCTGGATGTCAATAACGCCTTCCTTCACGGTGATCTTCAGGAGGAAGTTTACATGGAAATTCCTGAGGGTTTTCGCAAGCCTGGTGATACACGGGTTTGTCGGTTACACAAATCTATCTATGGACTTCGTCAGGCCTCCCGCAACTGGTACCAGAAATTCACCTCTGCACTTTGTGAATTTGGTTTCCGGTCTTCAGCTGCTGATGCCTCGCTATTCATCTATCGGCATGGACAC
The DNA here is from genome assembly GCA_946122785.1 of Linum tenue. Lineage (NCBI taxonomy): Eukaryota > Viridiplantae > Streptophyta > Magnoliopsida > Malpighiales > Linaceae > Linum > Linum tenue. The sequence continues at coordinate 43,352,266 of CAMGYJ010000009.1, read as the reverse complement.
ACCTTTGTCACTGCCCTAATCTATGTCGATGATGTTATTCTAGCGGGTAATGACTTAGTCTTTATCGATCAAGTCAAGACATTCCTCCACGACAGGTTCAGCATTAAGGATCTTGGCCAACTTCGTTATTTCTTGGGTATTGAGCTAGCGCGTATTGCTAGCGGGGTGGTGCTCAGTCAACGTAAATATGTACTGGACATCCTTGAAGATGCAGGTGTTCAGGGTACACGTCCTAGTGCATTTCCTATCGAGCAGAATCATCACTTAACTCGTGTGAGTACTGCTCCCCTTCCTGATCCGTCCGTCTACCGTCGCCTCGTGGGTCGTCTGCTTTATTTGACGATTACTCGCCCGGATATCACTTATGCTGTCAACCTGTTGAGTCAGTTTGTTCATGCTCCTACCCAGCAGCACCTTGATGCAGTCTTCCGCATTCTGCGCTATCTCAAATCCTCTCCAGGACAGGGCTTGTTTTTTCCGAGGGATAATCCCCTCCGTCTTACTGCTTATTGTGATGCTGACTGGGGTGGTTGTGAACAGACTCGTCGTTCTACTACAGGCTATTTTGTTAGTTTGGGAGGTGCCCCCATTTCCTGGCGAACGAAGAAACAAAGGGTTGTAGCCCGTTCTTCCGCCGAGGCTGAATATCGGGCAATGGCTAGTACTGTTAGTGAACTCATTTGGTTACGCTGGCTACTTCAAGAGCTCGGCGTCCCGCAGTCCACGCCTACTCCTCTTCATTGTGATAATCAGGCTGCTCTACACATCGCCAATAATCCCGTTTTCCACGAGCGCACCAAACATGTGGAAATGGATTGCCATTTTGTTCGTGAACGAGTACAGTCCGGTGATATTCTTCCTGTCAAGGTTCGAACAGAGTACCAGCTTGCCGACATTCTCACCAAGGGTCTTGGTGCGGATCGCTTTCACTTCCTTCTTTCCAAGCTGAGCGTTCGAGATCTCCACGCCTCACCTTGCGGGGGAGTATTGGGCCAGAAGACTGGCGAGCCCAGGACAGGCCATGCGGTCCATGCAGGCGTCCTTGAGACGCACGTAGTGCAGCCACCAAATTGTCCTTCTCCTGCACGAAGTTGCAAACCTTGTTCTTCTCCTGCACGTAGTTGCAAACCGACTTGTACCCTAGAAGAGATTGATGCATTAGGGTATAAATATACATGTAAGGCCTATGGCCACCATATGAAATAAAAGTATCATCTTTCCACCGTGGATGTAAGCCTCACACAACGTGAGGAAGAACCACGTTAAATCGAGTGTTCATATCTTTCGCTAAATTTCACAAACCCGGATATGGGAAATCCGACGTGGCCCAATAACGTATCTCCTGTAAGCTTCCTCTAGCCAATTCAAATCCATTTTCAGATTCTATCCGTACCATCTTCTTCGCGTTATCATTCATAAGCTCTCACAACTCCCCTGTTTCAGCCACACACAATTTATTCTTTCCCTCTCTCGCCCCATTCTCCATTCTTTCATTCTTCAATTTCTACCGGGGGGAAGATGGCGGCAAATTCGTCGATGAGCAGCGCGGCGACCTCGCCATCGCCATCGCCTTCCCCTCTCTCCTCTCTTCCTCCAGGTCCAAATTTTCCTCCTCTGTTCCTCTCCCCGCCGTTGCCTCCCCCGGCCTAGTCGTCATGTCCGCCGAATGGATGTCCGACCAGCCCCGACCCGCCTACCTCGACGGCTCTGCCCCCGGGTATGAAACAATTTACCAATTTACTATGCTCGATTTGAGTATTAGTTGCCTCCATAAGAAAGAATTAATCATACCAAAGCTCTAAAACTGTGATTGAATTGATCCCTCGTATATACGATACAATGCAGTGACTTCGGGTTCCACCCGCTCGGATTGGGCACCGTTCCGGAGAACCTGGAGTGGTTCAAGGAGTCGTAGATGATCCACTACAGATGGGCGATGCTCGCCGTCCCCCGGATCCTGGTCCCCGAGGATTTGGGGCTCGGGAACTGGGTGCAGGCGCAGTCGTGGGCGGTGATGCCGGGCGGTCAGGCGAGCTACTTGGGGCAGCCGGTGCCATGGGGGACGTTGCCGACGATACTGGTGATCGAGTTCTTGTCCATTGCGTTCGTGGAGCACCAGCGGAGCATGGAGAAGGACCTGGAGAAGAGGAAGTACCCCGACGGGGCGTTCGACCGGCTCGGTTTCTCGAAAGACTAGAAAAATCTCGAGGAGTACAAGCTCAAGGAGATCAAGAACGGTCGGCTGGCATTGTTGGCGCTCATCGGGTTCTGCGTGCAGCAGTCGGCGTACTCGGGGACCAGCCCGCTGGAGAATTTGGCAACACATTTGGCGGATCTATGGCACAAGAACATCGGGGATGTTCTTATCCCGTTCAATTGAAGTGAACTCCTCCATCGATCGGAGTTGGCTTAGTTTTGTTTCAGTCAAACCTTTGATCTCACCCTGTAAAATTCACACTGTTAACCCCTTGTCCAGAAATTGAAATAGAAAATGACGAGCTATGTACCGGCTTGACGAGCTCGTGGCCGCAGCCGGGGCAGTGAGTGGATCCGGCGCAAAGCTGGTGCTCCTCGAGCTTGGCGTCGATGAGATCGGAGCTGCTGATGGCCGCTGAGGCCGAACCCATGTTGCTCTTGCTGCTGCCGCTGCTCATCGAGCTCTTCTCCATAGGATATATGGAGATGGAAGGATGGATGGATGGTGGGAGTGCTATGACGATGGCGATGATGATGTTCGTTCCATCAAGCTCTTGAAGTCTTGTATGAAACTATCGATCACTTTATGAAGCAACAGGTTCACCCTCCCTCTCATATCCTTCTTTATTTTTTTATTTTTTAATGAATGTAATAATGAGGTGAAAATACAAAAGTTTATTTTTTATTTTTAATAAATTTTTAGTTGTCACATCCCTAAGTTAACGGTCAACTTTGAGAGTTGACTGCCACATTAGTAAAAGTTAACGGAGTTGGACGGAGAGTGACCAAACGTGAACGGTTTCAGTAAACTGAAGTACCACCAATGGATTTAAATATTTCTAGTGACCAAACTTGAACGTTTTTTGTAATCTCAGTGACCAACCACGCAATTAATCCTTTATTTATTGAAAAAAAAGGTTTTGTTGGGGACTAGATAGTGTGACAACACTCCTTGTATTGTTATTGTAACAACACTAGTCTCCAACCAATAGGAAGTTAGGGGTGTGATAATTTTTTATTAGCAAAGTTGACCTAGTGTAAAATTAAAGTAGGGGTATAATTGTCATTTATGAAAAATATGTTTAAATAATAATTAAAAAATAAAAAATATTTTTTATTTTCTGCCCAAAAGTTTGGCCACCGGTCGCCAGAATCTGGTCGTCGATCACCGGAATATGCTTTTTGTCGCGGAATATGCTATTTTATCATCGGAATACGCCCACCATTGTCGAAATATGCTCAACGTGGTCGGAATATGATTACCGGCGTCGGAATCTAGTCATTGGGGCCGGAATATGCCTATCAGCATCGGAATCTGCTCACTGACGGCCGTCGGAGTTTGGTCAACGGTCAACGATCACCGGATGTTATGGATAGCATTGTGAGAACTATGGTTTGGTTTCTCATATTTTTGTATGTCTTTTGTGGTTTGTTTTATCATGTTTCTAGTTTGCATTGAGAAGTTTCTAGTGCGCTTTCAAAAAATTTGTGGTTTGCTTTGAGGGGTTTCTAGTTTGTTTTAATATTTTTGTGGTCATTAGGACGTTTCCAGTTTACTTTTTTGTGGTTTGATTTACTGTGTTTGTGGTTTGCATTAGGAGGTTTCTGGGGTGCTTTCGCAAATGTTGTGGTTTGCTTTGTGAGATTTGTGGTTTGTTTTAGGAGATTTGTGGTATGCATTAGGAGGTTTCTGGTGTGTTTTCGAAACTTTTGTGGTTTGCTTTGCGAGGTTTCTGGTTTGTTTTAATATATTTATGGTCTGCATTAGGACGTTTTTTGTTTGCTTTGTGTGTTTTGCTTTACCGTGTTTGTGGTTTGCATTAGGGTGTTTCTGGTGTGCTTTTCAAAATATTTATGGTTTGCTTTGTGGGGTTTCTGATATGTTTTAGCGAATTTGTGGTTTGCATTAGGAGGTTTCCGGTATGTTTTTTGTGGGTTGTTTATTGCGTTTGTGGTTTGCAGTAGGGGGTTTTTGGTGTTAGAAATATTTGTGATTTGGTTTATTCTGTTTCTGGTTGGTTTTAGTGACTTGTGCTCTGCATTAGGAAAATTATAAAATTGACTTGTACTCACTAATTGCAATTACAAGTTAACTAAATTGGTGTATCTCATATCTGCAATGAAAATTAAAATGAGTTAAATGCAGTAGTTGGATTTTCAATTTCATTGACCCGAGGCTCTTCAATTGCAGTAGTTGGTGTATCTCATATCTTATGTCTTTCTCCTAGGAAGAGAAGAAGAAGAAGGCAGGGGGAGGGGGGATCGTTCAAGAATCAAGAAGAATGAATCGAACAGATCCCGTGACTCATAGACAAAGAATGGTCTCCAGAATAGCAGGGTGATGTCGATTGTTGATGAAATTGACATGCAGTAGTTGTATGATGTAGCACCACAACACCGACGCAGCAGTCCCATATCCTGCTCGGCAAGAACATCGGCCACCTGCCCAAGCTTCAACACTTACCACGCCGACAGTCCCGAGATCCACTCCTCGTGCCGCGACACCCCCAGCTGTAATTACATGTATAGGGATTCTCGTCGTGCTTGAACTATGGGACGACGGCGGCCCGGTCGAAGAGCTTTATTCTAGCGCAACGATCCAGTCGAGAGACAGGATTAGGAACCCGGCGGAAGACCCCGTCATGTTGTGGCTCAAGTAGCCTTCCAAATTCTTCTCCCTGTGTTGCTTCTCGAAATGGATCTGAAAGTAATTCATCCCGTCACAGTTGTTGTCTTCTTCTCCTTCCTCCTCGTCGGGGGCCGATTTTCAAATGATCTCGATGTCGTCGAATTCGTCCAGGACAGTGGCGGATTGAGGAGCATTGCTTGCCTGAGATTGGAGGACAAGTATCGACGCCTCAATTGTCGGAGGCGACGTTCTCGGCGGCGGTAGAAGAGAGGACTAAGGAGAAGCGGTCGGGAAAGGTAGGGGAGGAGATCGAGAGTGATCTTATTTTATTAGATTATGGGTAAGTTTACCCTTATGCCCTTAATTAATGAATCATGTTGTTACTATAACAACAAATGAACTGTTGTTATAGTATCCGCTCCATAATTGTTGATCCCAATGTTTGGCAGATGTTAACCTTCCAACATTAATTAATTAATTAAACCGTAAGTAAACCATAGGTATATTCACTGTTCCTTACGATTTTATCTCCCTTATCACTATTCATTGGGGGGAACTTATATGATACAGCCGGTTTCAATGTTATAATCTCATATATTGCCCACCTTTGGTACGGCATGGAGGCTGGCCGAGCTCCTCTATTTGTTTCCTTTCTATAAATTGATGGTTCCCTTTTCCTTTTAGGTTGATTTTGTTTTTAATTATGTGAATCCATGACAATGATTCGTTACGTTTAGTATGTAAAGATTCTTAAATGACAATTATTGTTTACGTAATTGTTAAATTAGTCGTGTTATTTGAGATTTTCATAATTGTCCGACACGCTACGTAAAAAACCCACATAATATCATTTTACACTATGTAAGATGAAAATACAATAAATAAATATTACAAAACAACAATTATTTCTCATGTAACAATTAAATAAGACATGTCAGATAACTTAGGAATTTACGTAACAATGCTTATGTAACATTGTCTCACAGCTACTATATAAGATAAAACAAATTAAAATAGAGATAGTATTTAAAAAATTTCCAAAGAAAATAGCGGATCAATGAAAAACACTCACACACATGAAGCATTACAACAAATTCGTGTTTTTTTATGCTCATGACCAATACAGTCAAAATCGTGATTTAAAACTTAAAAATTTTTATTTTTATTTTTAGGCCACCAAAATGCTTTTATGTAGAATCACACTTTTCTCTTACAAGTGTAGTCTCAAAATCTACGCTAACAAACTTAAAAGCTTACTATTCTATGTTTCAAGATCACCAAAATGCTTTTACGTAGAATCGCTCTTTTAACTACATTGCTCATGGTATTACAGTCATGAAAGTTTTTATAGATGATAAGTATGGAATGGATGATGTGTGATACCCAACCTTCTACCACAGGTCATTGGTATTGATTAACTTAGATATTCCATTGATGTCCTAGAGTTGCAAGGAGCAAGTGCAAATCATTGACAAAGACAGAATAATAGTCAGTGTCTGATATGATATTAGAATTACTAAACTACAAAAACATAATAATGTCCACTTAAATGTTGCCCATCACAAACTCTTTTTTCCTTTAATCAACTATTTCTATATTTTTCTTTCCACGCAATGAAAGAGTTACGTAGTACAAATACATCAAGTAAGACTTATTATTAATCATAATGTTTCCATCTTATAAGTTCACATCATCCAAAAGTTTTGTAAGGTAAGTTAACTTTTACACAATAGTTTAATCGAATTCGAATGTGATACTTCCATTCCATAACTTGATTTTTTTGTTAGACCACATGTTACGGAAGATTTACTTAACACTATTTTATGAAAATTACGTACAACTTACATATGAATAGTTATTACTCCTGTATCAATTAAACAAAACGCATTAAATAAGTGTTCCGTAATGACTAAGACACTACGTAAAGTATATGAAAGGATAGTAATTTTTTATGTATCAATTTAATAGCATAATATGTAAGTCTTCTGCATATAAGTTTTAAAGAAATACATGGTAACCAAACATTTTAATCTGTGATACTTTTCATAACTTAATTCATTTATTATGAATAAAATTCCTTTATTATTACATACAATATACATTATTTCATCAAATTTCATTACTGGAAGGTTCCGTAAGAAAAATTAATTTTACATAAAATTTACCCTAATGTGAGATCTTTTTGTAACTTAATTTTATTATTAGACCACACATTATAGTAGAACAATGTAACATCGTTTTATAATGATTATGTAAATGAAGAATATATTATGTAAAATTAATAAAAAGGATTGTTATTTTGTAAATTTCATAATTATTTAGACACTACATAAAACTTATGAAAGCATCTTACCTGAACTATTTTGTGAATTATCTTATTTTCATCTAAATACTTAAATGAGTAGAAGAGATTTTTAATATAATTAGTTTCTTACCGCCGCGAAGCGCGGGCCAAAAAACTAGTTATCATTAATGGGAAAAGTTAATCTGCTAACTTGAAGATTCGTTAGCAGATACTAACTGATATCCAAAATACATGAACTAGTATCCAAGTACTAAAGTATCTAGAGAGCACAGACTAGTATTCAAAGTTTGCTAACTGATATCCACCATGAATCAACTATTATCCCAAATTCACAAACTAGTATCCATACATCACATAATTAGTATCCATACATCACATAATTAGTATCCAGATAACACATAAAAGTATCCAGATAACACATAAGAGTATCCATATTGAATACTAGTTGGTTGATTGTGGATATTAGTTGGTATATGCTATCTGGATACTAGTTTGTGATGTTTTGAATACTAGTTTGTGCTATCTAGATACTCAGCAGACTTGGATATTAGTTCATACATTTTGGATATTAGTTAGTATATACTAACGAATTTCAAGTTAGCAGAATAACTAGACTGATCATTAAGGCCCACTACCAAAAAAAAGAACTTATGCCAAGGGTTTCGTAGGAAGGGTTCTGCAACCCTAGCTAATTTTTTCTGAATATTTTGTAGCAACACTTCTTTCCAAAGGTTTTAGAACCCTTACTACTCTTAAACCAAATTTAAACGCAAAAACCCCATGTTTCCCCTTTCACATTTATCTAAAGGTAAAAAACCGATTCCGATCTCCCTCCTCACTCATCCCGACTGAAAGTGATTCCTCTCTCCGGCTATCTCCGGCTAAAAGGACGATTCGCGATCTCCCTAAGGCCATCTTTTTTCCGATCTCCCTCGCTCACTCTGGCTGTCGGTTTTCCGATCTCCCTCGCTCACTCTGGCTGTCGGTTTTCCGATCTCCTCGCTCGCTCCGGTTGAAAGGTGATTCTTCCTTGTCTCCCTCCCTTACTCTCTATCTCTCTCTGGCTCGCTCTCTGCTTTCCCTCCCTCACTCTCTCTCTCTCTCTATCTCTATCTCTGTCTCTCTCTCTCTCTCTCTCTCTCTTGCACGAGCGAGCTAATGCTAGTTAGGTTACATGAGATCAAAGTTTAACTTAGGGTTTGTAGCTCTTACCTCCGTTTAGATCCAATTTCTTTAGTCTATGTTCATGTTTGCATGAGATCAAAGTCTAATGGAGTGTAGCTCTTAGCTCCGCTCAGATAAAATCGATAATCAAGAGAAAACTATAGTAATTAGGCACCATGCATGATTAGTTGAGTATAATGAATTCATCTGGGAAAAGTACAACGTAGGTCACAAGGCTGCCATCGATAGTGCAAGAATGATGGCAAGAATCATAAGCTAGATTTCAAGGTTGTCTTGTTCATTTTGGGATTGACTTAGTGAATTGCGTGTTTTGAGTTTTGACTCTTATAATTTACCATTTGTTATATGCTTATTAAATCTATCCTGCATATACTTGTTGTTTTGGTAAGTATTGGATTGCTATCTTTTAGCTCGTCAATGTTTTGTCTCTGAAATCCTTCTGAATCTTATAATGGATGAATTCCCTTGATGTTTAAGACTTGTTTTACTGATGAGCTTCTCTTTTTTGCAGTGACCCTGAAATCCTAACATTATTTTGGTTGCTTTGGTAGAAGGAAGAGATTGGTTTGAGAATTAGGACAGGTTAGGTGCAAAGTCCGTGGTAAGACAGGGTTGATAAACAGGGGAGCTAAATACAGGTATTTGTGTTGAACTCTGCAGTAAAAGTACAACTATTTGGTAAAGTTATGAAGAAGATTGGTTTGTCGTTGTTATGTAATGATGTATGGTGTTGGGGTATCATTTGGGCAGAGTAGGGCACAATGTGTTGAACTCTGCAGTAAACATACAGGTATTTGGTAAACTTATGAAGAAGATAAAACTAAAAGTGGACCATTGTGTTTATGTCTCTTCTATGCTATTGAACAGTGTTGGTCCAATGAAAACCAGAACCTTCCTTTTGTTTAATGGCTGAATGCATTTAATGGTTACAGGTACACAAATTGGGCACGAGCATCTCCATGGTTGGCTGGTGTAAATCCTAGATATGCATCATGCATAAAGGCGGTGATGATGGTTTCTTTACTACCACATGAAGTGAGCTGGTACGATTTATGTTGCCATTGTTATGTAATCAGATTGAGTACTTTCTTATAGGTTCTGAACTCCTTTTGATTGTGATTGCAATTATACCTACTGCTTGTACTTTCATGCGATTACCTAATGCTTAGTGGTGTTATATTATTCTGAATTTGACTATGGATGAATGCATATGTAACCTCATGTACTTCTTCTTGTCCAGGCTTCTGCAAAGGCTAGCTCTCAATCTTCAAAACCAGCTGGCGATGAAGAGGATATGGACCCCACGGTATTGCCTTTGCGAGTACATGTTCTCTCACATATATTGTATATATTATCTCCTTTTCTGAACATTATCAAGTATCCCTTGAAGCTTTCGTTTTCTCACGTTATCCTGTTTTCTTTAACATTTTCTTTTGGGGTTAATAGGCGCATCAATGGAGAATGCTTTTAATCATCTAGTTCTATGTTGTCTTTTATTGAGAGGGTAACTATGTATTGTGCATGATCCTTTCGGCTGATATGTTTGAGCCTCTTTGTTTATGTCATTTGTGATTGAATTTTTTTTTGTATCTGTATATGTATCTGTATCATGTTCAATAATTGAGTTTTTGTTTCATATGATTCGGCAAGTTTGGCATGGAGGAAGCTGACTTATCAAGGTTATACTGAACATCACCAAGGTAAAACTTCAAATCTACTTGAGATATCTCATATGAATTTACAGATTTTACATATAAGGATTAGATTGAAGCGGTAGGTAGGACTCTGTATCAGCAACTTTGGTATAAACAGGTGCTATTTAATAGCCTACTTGGTGATATGTTAGGGTTGAACAGGAGTTGTCAATTACTTACTAATTAATCAGTTGCCAATCTTAGTAGTAAAACTAAACTCTCACTGTTAACCTTGCTGGGAATTTGGGTTCCATTATTTATAGTTTGAAGCACTATAGTCTGGAAGGAAATTCCCTCCTTCAGTGGTCTTTTGCTAGCTTTTAGAATTTAATAGCTTTGCTGTAAGTGCAGTAAATACTCTGGTGTTAGAAGTGGAATGGTCTAATTAGAAGCAGGGTCACCGCTCTCATTAGTTGTTGAATCAGTTTATATATTTTATAATCAACACATGAAAGTGATGTGCATGATTGATAGCTTGATTTCTTGCTTGTTTACTCTAATGAGTACTTGAATTAGTGTTGACAATTCTTTTCTATTATGAATAGGGTGCCACAAGTGCTCAAGCTCTGTCTTTGGGTTCTCGAGTTTCGTGATAAGATGTCGTTTCTTTCTTATATGAAGGATTTTGGGATTTTGAGATATCACGAACGTGCTATTTTTCCTTCGATTATGTTTGAATGTTTGTGGTGATTAGTATTTAGCCATGTCAAACACCATTTTGGATGATGAATCGTATCATGTTATGATTCAGGTATATGTTATGTTTGAATTCTTGTAACGAATATGGTTATGCATTTGTATATAATGACCAGGGTATTTGCAATCAACCTATAGCAATCAATCCTATTTTTTTTGTTTAGTAACAACCTTTAACGACAGGTTTTGTTTCGTCACAAAATATTGTCATGCTTTAGTCACAAATTATGCAAGGGTTTTGACCCTTGCAAGCAACATCTCATAGCTTATACAATACCCTATAGCAAGGGTTTTAACCCTTGCTAATTTAAATTCTAAACAACAAATTCGTAATGTGATTTTACATAGATTTTTAGCAAGTTTTAAATCCCTTGCTATTAGAAAAAATTTTACAAAGACGTGTAGCAAAGGTTTCAACCCTTGCTATAACCCTTGCATGGGACATCCACCAAGGGTTGACAATAACCCTTGCTATACGTAGCAGGGGCAGTTTTGCCAAGGGTCATTCCAAGGGTTGCAGGAACCCTTGCTACGTTATATAACAAGGGTTAAAACCCTTGCTACAAATGAAAATAACCCTTGTCATAGGTCCTTTTTTTGTAGTGGCCAATTAGTAAATTTTTTCTTAACGTTATCTTGTGCAACATTCCAACTCTTTTCATCGTCAAGATATTGTCCATTTTGAGTTTACCCTATATAGTTGTGTTTGTGGGTGCATACAATGATAGAGCAAATATAGAAGGAGGTGGGTCACAGGAGCCACTTTGGCTCAGGAAAGAAATGTGTAAATGTAAAATAATTGTTAAGTGTTGGTGAAATTGGAACCATAAACCTTATCAATACTAGTTGATATTTTTAGCGTCAAACCACATCGAAATAATATCTTAATCTGAAAAAGGTTTAGAATGTTAGCGTTATCTTGTAGACTATCCCAACCATTTTTTCATGAATAAGCAAGCTTTCATTCCATCAATATTATCTCTTTATAACCTGAACAAGTATAAACCTACAAACCACAAGTATACAACTTTCAATCAGACCTCTAGCCTTAAACTACCACATACCAGTAAGGCCTATTAACCACTTCTGTTGCTAATATGCTATTGCTCATAATCATATATTCGAGGATCTCCTGCATCTTCTGAGTCAGATCCACTACTGACAGCTGATTGTTGCCATATACCCGACGACACCTCTATCTCCAAACTTCACTTACAAGAAAATCGCAGAACTACCTAACTTGTTGCCCCTAAACTTAATAAATGCTTCTTGTAAACTATCCATCCAACAATCTTGTGGCATATAGAACCAGTAGGAGTGAAATACAACTAACTTTACTTCCTGCACATAGAGACATTTAAAAAAGATATGATCACGTGTCTCCTCCTGGCCAGAGCAAAGGGGGCGCTAGTTCACTAAATCTGATAGCCACTTCTTAATCTTGTCAAGTATGGTATTTCTATTGAGTACTACCAACCAAGCCATGAGGGAATTCCTAGGAATAGAGTATTGCTTCCAAAACAACCTATCCTTTTTTTTTCTTTCTCAGATTGTCTTGACTATGAATCTTGACATTACTGCTCCTTTCTAAGTCACTCCAGCCTCTGTTTTTGCCAAGTGACGTCCATCCATGCCACCTCTCAATTTAAGAACCTTATTTCACATCCATGATCCTGGAGTTCTTATTTCCGGATACAACATTCCTCAACCAATATTCCTTTAACCATGTTATCCATTTAGTTTCCTAGTCAGAGAGCACATTTCAGAGGTGCCTCACAAGACAAGTTATGTTCCACCTACATACATCTTTGAATCCCATCTCACCTTCTTCCTTAGGTAAATCTACAATTCTCCATGTTACTTTGACCTTCTTCTCTGAACCCCATAAAAAGTCAAAACATAACTTCCTTTGGCAACAATTCTCAACAGCTGTAATAACTTTTTCGACAGCTTAGAAACCATCATCCAGTACTGAGCCACACTAGAAAGCTAGGGATAGGGATTTTGCTTGCCACCTGATATTCTTCATGTGATCTTCTTCACAAGGGCCTAACATTCTCCTGAATTTAATTTTCCAACTATTAGGGGAACCCCAAAATATCTAACCGCCTTTTTTAGAACCAAATTGCAGAATCAACTCAGCCTTCAAATCCTCTCCTAAACCCTCACAAAAGATTTCACTTTCACTGGATTACATCTAAGACCAAAAATTTGAAAGAATTACTTCAGTATTCTGCCACCCCTTGAACCCCTCCACACAACTAGGGCTGGTAGTCAGTCGGTATCCGGTATACCGGATAGATTACCCAGTATTTGGTATATCGGAAACAGACATTATGCCAGCTAGACATAACGATTGGCGAGCCGGCTAGGGATGGCAATTTCGACCTGATTCGATTTACCCGACTTGTTTGGCCTGTTTTTGGGCGGGGCGAGGCGGGTATGGGTACCTCTCATCGACCTGACATGTCCCGACCCGCCCATACTTGACTCGTTCCTGCCTAAATTATATGTAATCTTAGTCAAATTACTTAGGATTTTCCTCTTATTACATTATATTTTAGCTATAATAAAGTTGTAAATAAGTAAATACCTCAATTTCTCCAATAACTTAACTACATTTGATCATATAATGGTTTCTTTCTTGGTCTTTTAATGAAAATAATGAATATTTCTAATGTTTTTCGCATAAATTACATACCCATTGGGTCGACCTGCCCCGACCCGCGCCACATGATAAATTACCCAACCTGGACCCGACCTGCCATGGGGCGGGTATGTGTATTGAGATACCCGCCCCAGACCTGCCCCATTGTCATTCCTAGAGCCGGCAAACCGGTTAAAAACCAATACTGGGTGGGGTGATTTGGACATTTTTTTCTTTTTATTTTTCTGAATGTTGTTTAATTATATGATCTAAATGATTTTGTTCGTTTATTAATTATTACTATATTACTATCGTCTAGCAAGTTTTATTAATCACCAATTCACCATTAGTAATTAGTTAATTAGTCAATTTGTAAACCTTAAAAATATCAGTCATGTCTGCAGTTACTTCCTTTATCAAAGCCTCCCCTTTCGACTTCCCATACATAACATTCAACATCCAAGATAAATATTCAAGTTTACGCCTAGGATCTAGCACACATGCCATGTAAACTAGTCTATTTATCTTTAGGTTCTCTTCCTCCTCCTCATCATGCTCAAACCAATACTTTCATACCTTAGCCTCAATTATGTTTGCCATTTGTTGTATCTGCTCATCGATATCATTCTTCAATGTTGTTATCACTTACAAAATGTCAACAATGCCCTTGAAGAAAGTATGTGCAGTCACATATGATGTTCCTGATACAAAGTAGATATAACAGTATAAGTTGTAACTCATAATTATTCACTTTAAGAGAAGGAAAATTAACAAAGGAATGGATTTGAAAATTTGATCTTCACATACCCGAAACATGAAGAGTTAGATCATAAAAGAACTTCATGTACTTCATTAGCCGTCTGATACTGCACCAATCTTCTTTGCTTGGTAGACCCTTCTTTGAATCCACATAATCTCAAAAAGAAGCACCATTTGGACTTGAATGCATGAAGTTAAACACAACCTCGAACCTTTCTGCAGATTCCAACATCAAATAGGTGGAGTTCCACCAAGTTGGAACATCCAAAGATACAAATCTTCTCCCATCCATTTCAATAAATGAAATATTATATTTGAACTTTTCAATCCAAGCTCGTGATGACTTCACCCATTTTACACAATCACGAACCCTCTCTACAGCAAGTCCAACTTCCTTCATCCCATCAAAAACAACCAAATTTATTATGTGTGCCACACATCGAAATTGTAAGAACTTCTCATTCATCAAATATGATCTCCACTCTTTCAGCTTTGTTCTCATGCACTCAACAAGGGCATCATTAGATGTGGCATTGTCCATAGTAATGTTGAACAAATTTTGTACCTTCCATTCTTCTAGACATGCTGCCAACTTTTCTGCAATATCATTTCCTCTGTGACTGGTGATAGGAACAAAACTAATTATCCTCTTCTGCAACTTCCAATCACTCCCAATAAAATGAGCAGTCACACACATAAAATTCTGGTTGTTGTCAGAAGTCCAAGTTTCTGTGGTGATTGAAATCCTTCCTTTGCACTTCGCTTTGAAAAACTCAGTTAACAACTCTTTCTTCTCAAGAAATATGATATAAAAATCTTCCTTTATTGTTTGCCTTACAGGTATCACAAACAAAGACTGTGTTACAACCATAAATCTCTTAAACCCTTCATGCTCAACAAATCTAAATGGAAACTCATCCAATATTATCATGATAGCTAATGCAGTCCTAGCTTTCTTTTGATCAACCTTCCATGGAGTAAGAGAGCCTACCTCACCACCCTCAGGTTGGTAGTTCGATAATGACTGAGCACCAGCTTCCTTCCTCTTCCTCTCTCATGCCAAGTGATGAGTTTTCAAACCACTAGTCCCATTGTTGGTCAAATGTGCTTTGATCAATGTACCACATTGTTTGCATTTTCCATATGGGTAGCCCTCCACCAACACATGATTATAAGGAGCCAACCACTTCGATGTCTTCTTCCTTCCTCCTCTCTTCTTCATAGTTTCCTTTGGCTCACCACTTGCAGTAGGGGTTGGATTTGCAGCACTTGTTGTAGCCGTAGGGATTGGATTTGCCACACGTGTGGTAGGGGCTGGATTTGCACCACTTGTTTCATTTGTGGATGGAGAAGGATTAGTAACACCAGTAGAAGTTTTTTTTTGGAAGTGTCGCCTTTTTTGGAAGTGGTACGAGGAGGAAGCGATCCACCCTTCGAATTAAATCCTCCACGAGAGGGTTTTGTCCTACAAAAGTACAACCATTTGACTTTGTTATGTTAATAAAAATTAAAAACCAAATGCTCCAAACTAGCCAGAGACATTCACATACTGTTACCTACTCCAAACTAGCAAAAGAGTGAAAGACATATGGTCAAACGTAAACAATTGTCAATTACTCCATTCATTAGGTGGGCAGTAAAATCTAATTCATCTAAATTATAATTCACCAAAAGGAAAAAGTCAAATAGAAACACAAACACCACGTCTTATACAATCATACAAGTATGCTACTATTTTGCTTCACAATTCAGTATTCACTAAAATCTAGTTCATCTAATTCACTAAATTGACCAAATCTTGTTGAATTTACATGTTGTCAAGAGTCAAGACTAACATTGTTGAATGTTGATGCTGCTTCTTGTTGAGGGCTGCCTACTGTTAGCCTCGAAAAAGAGCTACAAAAGTCAAAAACTCCCCGCTGGCCGATGCTTCTTGAGTTATTGTTGAAGGCTGGTTGTTGTTAGCCTCGTCGAAGAGCTACAAAAGAAAGGTAGAGATTAGCTGCTATACTGATCGATGCATTTTTTGTCAAACAATAATACAATAGCTAATGAATGAATGAAATAATTAAGATTAAGGTGGGGGAAATAAATGGTAGGAAAAAGGAGGCATACATACCTTGGGTTCGGGGATGGCGAGAAGGTCCAGCAAGGCAATAGTGTCGTGAAGGAAGTTGACCAACGAGGTTTTCAGCTCATCGACCAGTTCATGGCCGTCGTCGTTCTTAATCTTTCCTTTCTACCTCTTCAATTCGTTCTTCAATCATCAATCATGGTCGAAGTTGAACCCTATTGTCGGTTTCGAGAAGCGGCGGTCGGCGGCGTAGCTCTCTCCTTCGGGGACTGCTGGTGGGCTGGGGGAGGCGAGATCGATTTTTGGGAGAAAATTAGAGGAGATGGTCGACCGCGGCGTGCTTCAGGGGAGGCAAGGTTGATTTTGCATTAGGGTTTAGTTTACCCCCAAATCCAATCCGCTGCGTTGCGTTTGCCTTTTTTCCTGCGTTTTAGTGTTGTGTTATACCGATATAGCGTCGGTAATTACCGCCAAGTATCTGATATTATCGATTGGAGAATTATACATCCAAATACCGATACCGCCAGTATTCGGTATATCGGATACTGCCGGTAACCAGCTTGGTAGTCGGTTATACCGGATACCGGTTTACCGAATATCAGCCTTACATAGAACCCTTTGTAAATATAAGGAGATCATTAGCAAAGCATAACGAAGAGGTAAGCGTAGTAAGCATACGACATAGAATCTCCATGGCAATTGCGAAGTGGTAGGGTGAGAGGGGATCCCCTACCCCAGCCCCTTTTTTTGCTTGGAAGTGACATGCTGACCCTTCATTAATACACATTGTAAGAGTAGAAAATTCCAGACTGCTCCTTATCCATCCAATAAACTTGTTAGGGAACCCCATGGTTTCCACCACATCAGACAAATATTCTCAATCTATACTATTAAAAGTTTTTATCATATCCAACTTCCCAACACGTCTATGTGATATATTTTTCCTTCTATACCACTTCTCCATCTCATGAGCTAGTGTACATGGGCGATGGGCCGTGTTTGGGCCGACACGGCACGGGCACGCTTCGGGCCCGTTTATTTTGTGTCGTGCTTGGCACGACCCGTCAGTTTTTGTGACGTGTCGTGTCAGCCCATTTGTTAATTTTTCTCGGCCCGGCCCAGGTCCGGGCACGGTTTAAATCGTGTCGTGTTTATTCGTGCTCGTGCCATGCTTATATACTTATTTAATGAAAAGGGACAAAATAAAAGAGATAATGAAAAATAAGGAACAAATTGGACGGAGAATAAAAGCATTTACCGAGAATGTAATAAATGTAACAAATAAGAAGGAAAAGAAAATTGAAAGTATAACAGGTGTGATTTGACTTTGTTAATACTTCGTCTATTTTTACTTATGGTAGTAATATGTATATATATATATTTATGATCACTTCTAATAACAGTAAATAATTTTTATTGTACTTGTATTTTTTAAGATTTGGACTATATTTATTTTCTATCAAATAAATATTCTTTTCATTTCATGTTCGTTCTTATCCTCAATAGGTTCTCGAAAATATTAGACCCGACATGGTCCATTTACATACCGTGCAGTGTCCGTGCTCGTGCCCGTGCCCGTGCCCATGAAGGTTAGGCCATACACGGGCCATAAATTTTTCGTTCTAGTGTCGGGCCAACCCAAATATTTCATGCCCATGCGCTAACCGTGTCGTGTTGTGCTAGCCTATAGGCGGCCCGGTCCATTGCCCATTTACATGAGCTAGTATAATTAGGAATGACAACAAAACCCGAACCCACGGGTACCCATCTGACCCAACCCGGTCAACGTGGGTACAACCCGTGTTGACGGGTTTTGGGCCAGGTTTGGGTTTAAACCCGCTACACTATTCACCGGGTCGGGTTGGGTTTGGGTTTAGGTAAACCCGACCCATGGGTACCCGCCCACACACATATAATTACTTTCTCGGTATATTTAATATTCTAAATAATATATCTTCCTTAAACAATTAATATTTTTTATGTTTGTGGAGACATGTATAATTTGTTCTTTCTAATTGTTTAGAATGAAGTTGATATTATGAAGTGGAGAGTGAAGAAACTTAGTTGACGAGTAAGAAGCTTTCAATTAATCTTTTGTTTATAGATGTTTATCTTTAATTTTGAACAATTTGTATTGATCATTTGCGGTTTGCTTGTATGCTCTAGATTGGTGTTTTTTTGTATGATTAATTTGTAAGAGAAAATTGATGTTAAACTTTTATTTTGAAAGAAACTTGTTATTGTAAATTTTTTACCACAAAAACCCACGGGTACCCATGAACCCGCGGATACCCAGCGGGTTGGGTTGGGTTTGAGTTTTTCAAACCCAACGGGTTTTACCCCGGGTTTTTTTGACGGATAAACCCATGGGTTTGGGTTTGGGTTTGACAAAACCCGCCCCAACCCGACCCATTGTCATCCCTAAGTATAATGTTGTCACTTATCATCCTACTTTAATGAAAGTAGTTTGGTTTTTACTAATGACCAAAGGAAGAACTTCTCTAAGCTTACCGAGAATGACTTTAGAAATGCATTTGTAGAGGAAATTACAGAATGAGATTGGCCTACACCGCTTCATTGTTTCAACATTAAGGACTTTGGGGATGAGATTTCGAATTATATTGTTTACCTCTATGAACAACCGACCGAACAAAAAAGAACTCTTTCACAGCGTGAGTAACCAAGATGTCTACCACAGACCAATTGTCCAGGAAAATAACTCAGAGGAAAAGCCATTTGGGCCAGTGGATTTCTCCTTAGACATCCCAAAACCTACTGCCTTAATATCTTCAGGGGAGACTGAAGTGCAAAGGGAGTCAACATCCTCTAGTAGGTGGTTCATCAGTAGTCTCTTCATCATACTCACAGGGTACTTTCTCACCTTAGTGTCCTTTACCCCTAAGAGACTAGTATAGAATTTAACAACCTTCATACCTATCTCCTCAACATTAGTACCATTCTCACTGACCAGCTGCCTGGTTGTATTTTTATTCTTCCTTGTCTTCACATGGCTATGTACAAATTTTGTGTTCAAATCACCCCTACCCACAACTGCCTAGATTTTTTTATGAAGAAAAACTCCTCAGCACGCTGCAATTCAGGAAGCTGGATAATACACCAACATTCAGCTTCAAAAGCCTCAAGGGCAAGGTGCTCCAAACTTTCTAAATGAGCTGCTGCAAGTGCTGCTTTGGCTATCAAGACTCTTTTATGAATGTCAGAGTAATGAGTTCTGTGTAGCTTTTTTTAGTTTGATTTTCAACTTTAGATACAGTCGATACATTACAGAACCTTTAGCATCATGTCCCTAGCCTTCCTGAACTCTCCTTTCATAATCCGGATGCGGCTTCCAGTAACTAAAATACTTAAAAGATCGAAGAAGCGTTTTGACTTGAGTATCTATGTGAATGAGTATGTCACACTTTTTATTATCAAGATATCGTCTGCTTTAGATCTACCTCACACAATTTTGCTTTTAGATGCATATCATAACAAAGACATCACAAGCCAAATGACGCTTAAGAACTCATTCTTATTAAGAAGAAACAAGTATAATCCATTATCAATTTCAAAAAATGCATAATTGAATGAAACCTAACTTTAAACAAGCAGTAAGACAGATAGAGCTAAATTACTTTATAAGTACTAGTACTTTTACTACGAGCAATAAACTATTTTAATCTTCATCATCATCGGAAGAAGAAGATGATGATGAGTCGCCAGATTGAGATTCAGATTGGCTACTAATATCTTTCTCTGTGGCTGTAGCCTCACTTTTCTTGCTGACCTCCTCCGCTTGCAGCTCCGCAGGGCCGGCCTAGAGGGTGTGCTGGCCCGCCCTCCGGCACAGGGCCTCCGAATATTAGGGGCCTCCACTTAGATTTGTTAGTTACCGATCGTACATTGTAGATTGTATTTTTAGTATATGATTGATTGATTATGAGTATGATGACGATTTTAATAGATAATTTTAGCTATAATAACAATTAAAAATGATATCATGAAGAATACGAAAATAAGAAAGATAATAGATAATTTTATGGGTAACGTCTATTTTTTATCCAGACCTTTTCAGATTCTTTTATAATATCCAAACCTATCGAAATACTAAAAATTAGCCGAATGTTAACTTTCGGTTAGCATTTTTGTTAGTAATATTGACTTGACAACATGATACTGACTTGGAAGAGACACATGAAGGTCAAGATTCCAAAATTTTAGTATTTTAACTAAGAAAAGAGTTACAGAATTATTAACAATAACATAAAAATGACTAATATTTTGGTGCATTATGAAATATTTGGCTAATTAATAAATTTTTAATAGGTTTGGATAATATAAAAGAATCTGAAAAAGGTTTGGATAAAAAATAGACATTACCCTAATTTTATTTTAAACTATGTAGAAAGATATTGCAGTCATTTTAGTTTTATTATAATTAAAATTCAATTTAGACCATGTCTCAATTTTGGAACAAGGCCCCCACGAAGCATTAGACAGCCCTGAGAATTTGGTTTTGTTTTCTTCGTCAAACTAGAAACGTGATCATTTATTTCTTTTGTAATCATTTTCTGAGACTATGCATTTTTTTATAATTATTTAATAATTTATATTTTTAATAAATTTGTGGAGAAAAATTTTAGGGCCACATTTTAAATTTTCGAACAGGGCCTCCGAATATTATGGGACGGCCCTGCAGCTCCGCCGTCACTACCGGCGCTTTTGCCGCTGCAGCTGCAGCTGCCGCCTCTGCCATCTCCTTCTCCTTATTCTTGCAAAATTCTATGAGTCCATTCAGCGCAACTTGAGCGTCGTTTGTCTTCATCAGCTGTTGAGCAACTTCAGCTGGCGTGACAGCAACCTTCTGCATCCAAGCTTCAATAACCTTGAACAACGAATGCTCTTT
This sequence comes from Linum tenue, assembly GCA_946122785.1. Lineage (NCBI taxonomy): Eukaryota > Viridiplantae > Streptophyta > Magnoliopsida > Malpighiales > Linaceae > Linum > Linum tenue. The sequence goes on along the minus strand of CAMGYJ010000009.1, from coordinate 43,331,175 downwards.
AACACCGAGATACTTGTCGGCCAGCAATACGAAGCCTGCAAACGAACAGTAACCCATGTGGATATGAACATCCATCCTCCCCGGCCGCAACAGGGCAGGATCCAGCTTCTCCTTGTGGTTCGTCGTCAAGATTATAATCCTCTCGTCTCCGCACGTCGACCACAACCCGTCGATAAAATTCAGCAACCCAGATAGCGTCACCTGCAATTACATCATAATTATTAAAATCAAGCAAGTCAGAAAAGAAAAAGGTTTGGAAATTGAAAACAGAGTCGTCAGGACAAACAGAGCAAGAAAGAAACAGGGGAAGGGATGCTCTGTTTTTGTTTCTTTTTTTCCTACCCCGGGATTAATTGAGCTCTTTTTCTCGTCACGCTGCTTATGCTTATCCTTGTGCTTATCCTCTTCCTCCTTGGAAAATACTAGTTTCTGTGCTCTTGCTGCTGCAGTCGACATCTTCAAGCAGCAAAATCGATCGATTCGTGGTAGCGGTAAGCACGGTTCGAAGATCCGAGTCGGATTTCACGCTCTGAAGCTGAAGATCATACACATTAAACTTGAGATGATTTGCAATGGCGGCGACAAGGCTCGATTTCCCAGTCCCAGGGGGTCCGTAGAGAAGATACCCACGCTTCCAGGCCCTCCCAACGCTCCTGAAAAAGTCCTTGCGCTGAACGAAAAGATCGAGGTCGCTAATAATCTCCTGCTTCTGTGCAGGGTCCATAGCCAGAGTCTCGAAAGTGGAGGGGTGCTTGAAGACGGTGGCGTCCCAATACGCGTCGTCCCTGTTGTAAGTGAAGATGCTGAGGCCGTCGCGCTCCTTGATGATCTCGTCGGCGGCGCGGCACACGTGCGGGATGTACGTTTCAGTGACGAACTCTCTGTTCTTCTTCCTGCACTTGAGCTTGTACCACCTCTTCTTCCTGTTGTTAAAGCTGCCGGGGTTTTCGTTCTTCTCGCAGAGAACCCACTCGAAGCGATGGCCTTGGAAGTGGTCGACGATTGTGGAGCCCACCGCGATGGCCGGCTGGACGGGGGCCATGATGTCGTTGTGGTCGTTGTGGCCGATGACGAGGCTGGCCGTCGACGGCCCGATTCTGGTCGGGAGGTAGACGCCGACGGCGCGGTATGTCTCGTTGTGGAAGTGCTGCCACGTGTCCTCGATGTTGAAGGTGAACTCGGAGTCGAAGAAGATGCGCGAGAAGAGACCGTGGAGCCAGTCGCCAATGGCTTCGCGAATCGCGCTGGGGATGATGTTGCCGAAGACCATGAAGAAGGTGGAGAAGCGGAGCATGGCGTTGACAGAGGGGATGTAGTCGCTGATGCTACTGCTGCTGCTACAGGTTCCCATGCTGTCATTCCAAGTTGACGACGCCATTGTTTCTCGGGTTAGTGTATCAATCTAACTGGCCTGTGCTCTGTTCCGCACATTATATAGATGGTTGAATCCGTTTCACAGGCGGAGACGGGTTCCTTACTAGACCAGGTCAAGGAAAACGCAATGGGTTATCACTTTGATTCCGCAATCCACACAACACAATCAATATCATGGAGGGAGGCAAGGGAACCAATCCATGTTGGTTAATAAGGACAAAGAAAGTGTAATGGAGAAAAGGATTTTTTACTCGAAATACAAGACTTCTACAAAAAATCGCTATCCTGTCTAGGTGGATCGCTCCATTTTGTCGTAATGTGCTACTAATTTGTCGTAAAAATATTGAGATGATCTAACTTTGCATTTGATTATCCGATTATGAAAAAAAATTATATTTTGCATAACTTTTCAAGAACTACAACTTTCATAAAGTGTATTTTCAAAAGGGTAAATTGCAAGGTTGGTCACTAGAATTACAAAAAAAAATCATATTTGGTCACTGAAAATACTTTAATTCCATTCATGGTCACTAGAATTAGTTTATCACTCCAAATATGGTCACTCTCCATTACCTTCCGTTAGACTCTGTTAACACCGTCAATTTTTTGATGACGTGGCTAACAGAAGTGCCTAATCAACCAATTTTAACCAGAAAAAAGTGAAACCCGAACCGCCACGTCATTGAACCCGCCACCTGATTAAACCCAACCCAACTTAACCAAACCAATGACCTGACCTGACCTGACCCGACCCTTCATCTTCTTCCTCTACTGACCCGACAGGAGAAAAGGACTACCTCCCAACCCACTTCTTCCTCTTCTTGCAGAGCCACCATAGGTGCCGGCGGGAGGAAAATCTCCAAATCCACATTTATGGTGGACTTCCACGGCGCCACTTCTTCTACTAGTCCTTCAAGCGGCAGCGGCGTTGAGCAAACTCTCATCTCGCGACCCCCCCATAATTGAACAAGATTAAACCACCAACCAAACACCAAATCCCATCTCGCGACCCTCCGGTAGAAAACCTACCTACTTCCTTTTCAAAGGTCTCTCCTTCCCATTTTCCATGCTTAATCTTCAAAAACCCAACATTATCTGTTAGAAACCTAATTCTAGGGTTCTAACGGTCGGATTGATGAGATTTGGGAATTTATAGATATTTAGGGATTGAAATAGAATTGGGGAAGAACAGAATTGGGGATTAGGGATTTAGAAGAGGAAATTGGGGATCGAGGAGAAGAATGGCCGACGACCTAGGGATAGGTGACGAAATTGAGAGAGATTGGGGTTTGAGATACTTTTCAGAATAATTGTTCTTGCTTGATTCTGACTAAAACGCAAAGTACATATTTATAACGAAAGATAGGAAAACCTAATATTAAACCTAATTCTACTAAAAGACTACTAACCATATTTAATAAAACCTAATAATAGTGATAATATAGAAATCCGTTTTCCTTAGAAAACGTGTTTCTAACATCCCATCCCCCTTGAGACCAACCTTGCCCTCAAGGTTGATCAGCTTGACCCATTTCTTCAAGTCTACCGTGCAATCCACGTCTTGCCTCCTCCATTCTTGCGCTTTCTTTTCTTCCAGTCACGTTCAAACTCACGAACGAACCCAACCTTAGCGGTTTCAACTTTCATCGATCCTCTTCTCACGAAGCGTCCCATACCATCATTAGGATCAAGACCCCATGAGTCCATACTCTTCTCTACAAACTCTGTAGAAAAAGAACCCACGATCTCCAATTCCTTGTGATCTTCATCACCAAACTCCCCCAAATGCAACCACCCACCATTCATGCGTGCCCCCTGCATGGTATGATAATCATCTTCCAAGCCCCTTTTCATAGCCATGCACCATCCTCTAACTACTACTTGTAGCAGCCTCCACAGTTCAGGGCTTAGGACTGCTTGATGAGAAAGATCCTTGAGCTTATAACCCAAGTCAGGTTGCTTCCATTCCCCCTCCTTCCGCGATCGTGAGCGCACTAATGAAAGCAAGGGGTCGAAAAGCAATAACACCTTACCATCCCGCAGTCCATTCTCACCACTGGCCTTCATCCCCTTTCCTTCAAAGTTCCTTTCATGCCTACGCCAAGCTTCCTCAACACACCAATCCAAGTTGAACCCGATGTTCACATTCTTGTGTGCTTGCAGACAGTTCACCGTCAAACACGGTGGAAACCTGCCGCGTATTTGCTTCTCTCTCGATGTAACCCACTTGGCAGCAGCTCGAATATCGTTGCAGGCTGCCTTCTCATCCGATGCCTGCTTCCCGGAGTTCTGCAGCCCCAAAAATATACTCCTCGCGAACCCACCTGTATCAGCACCATCGGCTGCATATTCCTCCCCATCATGCGCACACCAACTGCCTCCTTTGGTGTTTGAGGCGACAACGACAGTCTTTGTGGAAGAGGCGGTGGTCAGCAGGGTAGGAGTTGCGACAACCGGTGCCTCGATAATTATTTCAACCGCCTGCTGCAGCTCCAGTCTCGCCCCTTTGCCGGTGACTTCCTCCCAACACAACCTGCTCACTTCCACTTGCTCCTTTGCAGCAGCTCGGATTCCCATACACCTCTCCCACAATTTAAAGTTCGGCTGAACTTCAAGCCCCTCTACTCCATTGCCGCCATTAATTGCTACCCTCAACACACCTGGCGGCCCTTGTTCTTTCTTCCGAAACTTCCAATAAAACAATTGGGGAAGGACCCTATTCATTATAATCCCTTCATGAGTAATTCCACCAAACTTACCTCCCTTTTGCAGCCTAACTCGATCAACATGGGTAGTCCAAACTCCATGATCATTCCCGCTTGTGGTGATTCCAAGTACTGTGTCGACGACGGTAGCGGCGGCGGCATTGAGCGCCCATTGATTCGTCTCGACCTCTTCCGCTGCGAGCGGGGACTCTATGGTTGGTCGGCTTCGGTTGGTGGAAACAATCGTGGGGCCGTGCGAAACAGCAGCGAAGAAGCTTGTGGCGGGGGCTAACTGTCCCTCGGTCAACGCCTGTCGCTCTTCGACCTGCGCACGGAACCTCAGAGTGGCTGGAGGAGAAAGACCAACCATTGGGTGCAGGAGTTTGACAACAGCAGTCCAAAGTCTTTGTTGCGCGCGTCCGGTGTCCCACCTCTTTCGTTAGTCGTCACAGGTCGGACCGGGAGCTGCTGCTCCTCTGTCACGCCTACATCCATAGCCTCCTCATCCATCACCGGTTCCGTGTCGCTCCCACCGACGGTGACTTCCACCACTTCGTCGGCCTCGGCGGAAGTTGGTGGTCGCTCGCCATCGGCAACTCGGGTCACCGTCTCTGCTTGCACGGTCGGCGACTCTTCAGAGCTCCAACGGCGTCCGATGCGGCGAGCCCGGTCACGCAGCTCTGCCCACGACAGGTTCGAGATCTTTGAAGAGCTCATCGTCGAACCAGTTGTAGAACTCGTCCCCGGTTGAGAGTTGTGGTGAACTCAATTCTCGAACCGGGCTCTGATACCAAATGTTAGAAACCTAATTCTAGGGTTCTAACGGTCGGATTGATGAGATTTGGGAATTTATAGATATTTAGGGATTGAAATAGAATTGGGGAAGAACAGAAATTGGGGATTAGGGATTTAGAAGAGGAAATTGGGGATCGAGGAGAAGAATGGCCGACGGCCTAGGGATAGGTGACGAAATTGAGAGAGATTGGGGTTTGAGATACTTTTCAGAATAATTGTTCTTGCTTGATTCTGACTAAAACGCAAAGTACATATTTATACCGAAAGATAGGAAAACCTAATATTAAACCTAATTCTACTAAAAGACTACTAACCATATTTAATAAACCTAATAATAGTGATAATATAGAAATACGTTTTCCTTAGAAAACGTGTTTATAACATTATCAATCAAAGCACCAAATTAGCAACAACAAATACAGACCCAGAAAAATTTTCAGCCCCCTTTCCTCCCCCCCCCCCCCCCCCCCCCTTTCTTTCTCTCTAGTCTCTCCCTCTCCATGATTCCTTACTCTGCTTTGCAGTTTGCTCATTTACTCAGCCAACCCCAAAAAGGGAACATGCAGATAAAAAGTAGAGGGGATAAAATCAGTAAAAGGGAACTCAGGAAAAAATTTCACTTCCATAATTTCTCTTTTATAGGATTCAAGAAGGAGAAGAAGGTGTAGAGATGGAAATCAAGGTAGATGTGGTAGTGAAGGTTGAACGACGATGGTCAGGGGTTTTAGTCGGGAAAGAATCAAGTAGATTAGCGGCAACCAGTGGCGGAAATTGTGCCGCCATCGGTGGTGATGTTTTCTGTCTGAGGAAGTAGAATAGGAGAGGGAGGAGAAGAGGGAAACTGGTGGATTGGATGAGAGTGGCCACCTTTTGTTGTTTTCGCCTTTGTCATAGCAGATTCAGCCGAGGAGCATATCCTAAGGTCTTCTTCTCCGATGCGGTCGTAAACAGAGAAGGCGGCGAAAGCCGACAAGAGCTTCTTCAGGTCCTCTTGGGTTTTAATTTGGGGTGGGTCGGATCATGGTTTAATAGGCTATGATGGTTAGGTTTTTATGATGTGGCAGATTTATTATGAGGTGGCAAAGTCATATTTTATCTATTTGGTTTAAAATTGGCTGATTAGACATTTTTGTTAGCCAGGTCATCAAAAAATTGACGGTGTTAGTGGAATCTAACGGAAGTTAACGGAGAGTGATCATATTTGAATTGTTCTACTAATTCTGGTGACCATAAATGGAATTAAAAATTTTCAGTGACCAAACATGAACCTTTTTATTAATTCCAGTGACCAACCTTGCAATTTACCCTGAAAATGTAAGCTGAAAATTAGAAGGAAAAAAACTCTAAAAGTAAACTAAAAACAGCTCAAATCCAAAAATATGTCATCTATCCCAAAAGTAAGCTATAATTCCAACATCAAATTCTCAGGATGCACATGCAATCTAAGTAGTTCTCTATGGAAAACAAAAAAACAAAAAATAGTTGGCGAATTCTGCATTAATAGTACCAAACAAACGAACAGAAGAAGCCACTGCTTGGAAGTTGGGAGACCATTCCACGACAATTTAATAGTTTACAACAAAAAAATGGACATATTAAGTAGCCATATGCATTTTGCTAGCTTCAGTACCAACTTGTTCTTTGGTCAAATCAATGCTTTTTACAAGTCTGCTTAGTAAAACATAATGCACCTGACAGGCAATTCCACATACCAAGCGCAGCCCTAACTTTTCTTGGCAAGCATAGCCCTATCCAGGGTCCTGCAAGGTGTTGTCAGCATCACAAGATCAGTTTCTTGGCAATGCAGTAGGAAAGCACGAGTATATTGTATGCAGTTATCAAGAACTAAACAACAGAGTTGAATCTTGGAAGTGACATAAGCTGAAACTTTACCATTATATTTTTGCCAACAATAAGATAACCAATCTCATTAAAGTGTGCAGGTAATTATCAGCCAGCATAAGCTCCAGAGTCTGTTCAAGTTCAATTGGGAACTCGGTTTCCTTGCCACTGGTAAAATACAACAAAAAAATTGTAAGCATATTCTAAAACAGGACATACTGGGAGAAAAGACTTGAATACAGGATGGAATCTGTAGGTCTTTGTTGATAGAAGTTTTAGTATAGTCCTCATTTAGCGACTTTTAGAACTTCACATCGCCATGCACAGACTCAATTAATGACCATAAATGTCCACTTAAAATAATAACTGCAATCAGCTTGGGCAAGCGATAAGCAAATGGAAATGAAAAATGCTGGAAAGAGTTTCAGCCCAAAGATATCAAAATAGGAAGCAGAATTACAATCTCTACTGTTGTCATCTTAATGTTCACTTTGCTGTCAATGATCAACTGGCGTAGGAGGGGGGAAGCATACGAAAATTAGAGAAACATGCAAAATCCACAACTCAGTCAACAACTTATTACACATCCCTGAAATTACATGCAGACAAGTTAGCAGCACTGGTAAGTCTTATGTCAACTCAGTTAACATAGAACTCCAGAACCCAGCTATTCTTACTAAAAAACACCCAAAAGATGAAACCACTGCTAACTGCATTAGACACAAGATTATCCAGCACTCCGCCAACGAAACAGAAGGAAATGCGACTTCTGAAGTGTGCCATTGGCTTCAGAAACATAAGAACATGCTTAGTCAGCCAGATGGTTTGCTGAATGATGGTAAACTCCAATATAATGCACTTCATCATAAGCAAACCGAACCAAACTAAAATGTTCATGTACGAATGAACTTCAGTGAATAAAGGGAAGACATGAAAGAAACAACACAATACATAACGAGTAGATAAGGGAAAGGGGGGAAAGAAACCGAACCTAGAATACTGAAGAGAACCGTGGAAATATGGCAGAGTTTCCTCAGAGTTGTGGTGATTATCTCAGGGAAAGTCACCACCCATGCTGCGCCTCAGCAAAACTCCCTGCCAATTGAAATGATAAGTGATCAACTTTTAACCACAGAACAGAAGCAGGCTTACGAAGAATTTAGCCAACTAACCGCCCCCATCGGTAACGAATTAAATCGGTACCACCAATCAACTCAATTGAAAATAAGGCATCAACTTTTGTATCGAAACCAACGAGCCCAGATCAACAAACACATTTGAAATTCTGACAAATCCATTCCGTTTTGGAAACCCTCGAGAGCTAAGAGAGACGGACCTGGACAGGTGAACATGTTGTGCATTGTCTGTGAAACCATGCCGGCTCTAATAAGCTGGGCCGTGTCTTCTGTCTTCATTTCTGTCTTCCGTTTCTCTTTTCCTCTTCTCTTTTTGCTGGTGACTTCCCTTTTCCTTGTTCCTGGAACAGAAAAGAAAAGTGATTCCTCTTTTGATGAATGTGATCAGAGACGATTAAACCGCTGAGTGGAGAGCTTGTCGTTCTCAATACAAAAGCCACTGCCAAGTTTATTGCGTCAAATAAGTAGACTCCAGTAGGAGCTCTAATAATTTATGCGTTGCCTGCTCTCCAACAAAGTAAAGCCCTTAATCTCTTACAGTAAAATGAAAAGGAAATGGAACAGCAAAAAAAAAATGAACTGATGCACTGTTCTTCACAGATGAGGAGATACCACGGGTTATATATTACTCAGCAATAAGTGACCAATTAATGAGTTGAAAAGTTGGAGTGTATTCATGACAAATATGCACGCCAAACTAAATCATTGTTTCTAAATACAGATAACATCCCAGAAAAAGATTAGGAAAAAAACTTTCAACTCCATAAACGGCTAAGGTTGAGTTTTCCCAAGGCATGAAAAGCTAAGCATAACCATACCTTTCTGGTTTTACCGCAGGACCATAATTGATAACAAGAACAGCAACATCACAACTACACCATTAAAGCGGTCAAGTATGCAGAGCCTTGAGGTCAGTACATGAAACACAGCAGAGACCAGAGGGAAAATACAGCAAATAGTCAGTGAGCGTGACGACGATCATGGTGAGAACTCTAATTACAACCATGGAGAAAACTCAACTGTACATGCAGAAATCTCAAAGAATGTCACTCCATGCCTCTGCAATCATCGCTAACTTGACCACCCTCATTATAATGACTTTCAAGAGGTTTCTGGGTACCACATAATTCCCCTTGAATTGTATTTGTTAATAAACCCTTAGGCTCTTTCTCCTCACCACCCAAATCAGAGGAACCAAGAAGTTCTACAGGAAATGGATTATCTAAACCTACGATCAAGGACATTGTGGTAGCATCAGCGGAGAAACCCTTAGAAACCATCTCTTGAATGAGTTCCGCTGCATCAAGTGGATCTTTGTGCTGAAGAAATCCAGTGATGATCGCATTATAAGAACGGGAATTCGGTGCACAACCACTTGCCTCCATTGTTCTAAACAAATCATAAGCTTTATCGACCAAACCTTGTCCACAAAGCCCACCAATGACCACGTTATATGTATATACATTAGGTTGTAAGAACTTATCTTCGCGGAGGCTAGTAAACAAAGCCCATGCTTCCTCCCCACGCTTCACGGTTTTGAACAGGCTATCGATCAAGATATTGTACATCCGAACATCAGGCTTTAACTTGCTATTTTTTATTGCTTGGAACATAGTCAATGCCTCATCTTGCTTACCTCGTTTGCACATGTCATTAAGCAAAATGCTATATGTCACAACATCTGGAACTTGACCCAGATCAACCATTTTCGTGAGAAGTTCATGTGCTTCTTGATGCCTTTGTACGAGGCAGAATCCTTCAATAAGAGTATTAAATGTAATATTGTTTGGATTCAAACCCTTCTCAAGCATATCAAAAAATAACTTGTTGGCTTCAGAGATCCTTTTATCTTTACAATATCCATTGATCATGATGCTGTAAGTACGAACATTAGGCTTGCATCCCAGGCTGGGCATGAAGTCAAATAACCTTCTAGCGTTGCCCACTTCGCTTCGCAAACAATATCCATCTAGCAATGAGTTGTATGTAGCAATGTTTGGGTGCACTCCTCTCTGGATCATCATGTTGACCACAGCTTTAGCTTGCAAAATCATCCCATTTTTGCAGAAATCATCAACCAATATGCTAAAGGTGAATACATCAGGCATAATGTCACTTTCTATCATTTCAATCAACATCTTCAAAGCTTTAGTCCTCTTGCTTGAGATGCATAGACCGTGAATTAAGGAATTGTAGCTGAAAACATCAGGTGAAACTCCCTTATTCTTTAGCTCTGAAAAAACATCTAAAGCTTTCGACATCAAACCATTCTTACATAGGGCATCCATGACAGTGTTATAGGTAGCAACACTAGGGCTACAGCCCAAAACTTCCATTTCTTTAAGCAAACTAAGACCTGCATCCGTTTTGCCCATCTTGCACAGCACATTTACGATCGCGTTGTAAGTGACCACATCCCGCTTATATCCTAAAGCCACCATCTTATGAAACAACTCCACTGCCTCAGGAATTCTCCCACTTTTGGAGAGCCCGTCAATCAGAGTATTGAAAGCAATCACATCTGGTTGAAGCCCGAGTTTAAAAGCTTTGCCTAAGATCGAAAACCCGAAATCCACCCGACCCAATTTGCAGTAGCAATGAATCAACATGTTAAGTATGTAATCGTTGCAGGGGATGCCAGCCAAAGCCATTCGTTCGGCCACTGAAAGTGCAGCCTCGGGGACTTTCAGTTTCACAAGGGCAGTCAATAATTGACCGAATTTCACAATGGAAGGATGGGGATTCGTGTTGAGCATCCTGTTAAACGAATCTAGGGCATCATCCACGCTAGTGAAATGAGCAGAAGAGGAGAATAGAGCCTTACCGGCATTTTCCGAAAGCTGAAATCGAAATGCAGTATGACGGAAGATGCAGTAACTGATGATGTTCGTCATCTTTCGCCAGGTTGAAATTGAGGAACGCTCAATTGCAATTAGTCGTGAAAACTGAATCAGACACAAACAGGAGTGAGCTCTGATTGTGTTCTCGTCGGAAAAATGTAGGAGGGCGTTGCAATTAGCGATGACATCGGAATTAGTCGCAAACTGAAGTGAGCTCTGCTCGAAATTTCAGAGTCTGTTCTCGTCGGACAGATGTAGGATTTGGTTAAAGGAACTGGAAATTTGGCGAAACTGAGAGTTTCTTACTTTTTAGGTTTTGTTTCCCGCGGAGGAGTGGAATAAAAGAAACTGGCAAGTTACAAATCACAAAAATTTGGGTAAATAACACATTTGGTCACCGAGATTACTAAATCAACTAGAAAAGTTTAATATTAATTTTGGTCACTCAAATTACTGAAATAAGTCACATTTAGTCATTCTGCCGTTAGTTTTCTTCCGACTTCATTAATGGAGTTGGACGGAAACTAACGGGAGAGTGACTAAATGTGACCTGTTTTAGTAATTCAAGTGACTAAATGTTACACGTTTCAGTAATTCGAGTGACCGGAGTTGGATGGAGGCTAACGGGAGAGTGACTAAATGTGACCTGTTTCAGTAATTCGAGTGACAAAAATTGATATTAATTTTTTTAGTGACTAAACATGACACGATTTAGAAATTTAAGTGATCAAATATGGCATTTACCCCACAAAATTTTAGGGTAAATTGCAAGGTGACTAGAATCTTATCTTACTATATATTATGGTTGTTCAAAAACAACTTCTTGCCACATAAGCACTTGAAGAATTCACAAGTTGCCAAGGTGAACAATTTTTGCTCAAGCAAAAAAGTTAGCTAATGGCCTATTTATGGAATTATCTCTCTCTTCTTTTAATGATGTTTTCTTTTATTCAAGAATTATTTTTTATTTTTATATTATATCTATGTTTATAGAAAAAGACTAATGTTAATTACCGAAGAATAAAAAAGACTAATGTTTGTAGAGTGATATATCACATTTGTTTAAACAAAAAATATCTTACTAAACTTGATCAAGTGAATTTTCTATTGTTTTTTACAGAAACTAAATAATAAGTTATATGTTATTGAAAATTTTAAACAAACACACACATAAACAATAATATTTTTATCGATTAAACAAAATATAACGATGGAAATAGAGAAAATAACAGTTAGAAAATCATTCTACTTTAAAAAATGAACTATGTTATTTTATATTTTTTGCTATTAAACACTCTCTTATTTAGAGATGGCAACCAAACCCATGGTCGCAGGTACCCAACCGTCTCCGACCCAGTCAATACGGGGAATCTCCGCATTGATTGGGTATGGGGAAAACCCGCAAATTTTTTGATGGAGATGGGCGAATATGCTTTTGAAATCTCCATCCCCATACCCAAACCCGCCCCACCGAGGATATTATGTTATATACAAAAAATATAACATCTACTTATGTAATTGATGGCAACCAAACCGTAATTTCATCCACTTATGTATCAGTTCCATAATTTTGGGCAGGTTGTACCCATACTTTTTTACATATTTTTTATGGTGAGTAGCTGATGGGACGAGTATTACCCATGACCATGGGTATCCGAAAACCGCGAGTATGGAGATGAGTTTGTAAAACCTTCCGTCGTATGGGTATGGGGCGGGTATGAGTTTAGGTATTTGAAAATTGGGATGGTGATGGTTTAGGCAAACCCGCCCCATTACAATCCCTACTCTTATTTCAAATTAATATATCTATAAAATAAAATAAGTATTATATAGTAAAAGGTCTGAATAGAAACTTGATGATGTACAAGTATTAAATGGCATGTGAGTGTTAGAGAAATCTTTGTTGACGATGTATGATAAACATTATCTTTCATCAACCACTGACCTGCATTAATCAAACATGGGTTGACAATTTTTGTTAAATAGTTGAATGTCTTCTACATTAAAAGCCTTCATAGTTAGAAGATTCTAATAAGTCATTTGGTTGCATGGTTGTGAGTATGTGACTCCATACCTAATTTTGGCGATAAAAAAAATTTATCATATCAAAGTGTCGAAACAAAAATGTTAGTTTGTACCAGTAAGCAATATGTATTTAGATTGAATTATCCTATTCACAAAAATTTGTTGCGTATATTGAACGAAGTGTGTTCAAAGGTCTTAATTAGGGTTAAAAAACAAAGTAAACTCTTTATATATGTTTAGATATTAACAATAGATGTGTCTACAATACATCCAAGAATTCATCCGTGTGAAATGTCACAATGTTTGTATGAGTTTTTTTTTTTAAAATCAACTTAGTAAAAAAAAAATTAATTCTTTAAATGATACGACGTTTCTAATGCACCTATATCTATGTGTATTGTAGTTGCTGACATGATTTATCAATTATTAAGATATATAATGCAAATTTTTGTTCCAGATGTAACACCAAAAATAAGGAAAATTTTGTAAATTCACATTTAAAAAGTTGGAAAGTTATACACTAAAGAATCATGTTAAGACCAGAAACCTTAAAAGTGTGTAAGAGTGTCTTGGTTTGAGATTCTTACAAGCCAACATGTAGACAACAACCATGGGTCGAAGGTTACTACAAATTTCAAGAATTAGCAATTGGTACATGTTGAGTAAATAAAATTTAATAGCTATACCTTTCAGAATTTTTCAATATTTTAACCAAATCTTTTGTATCGCATCAAAATATTAACCATTTTACTATTATTTTTAATAATTTTTAAAAAATCTTTTCTTAATTTAAATACAAATTTTTTTGAAAGGTATAACTATTAAATTTTCCTAACAAAAATGCTAACGGGGGTTAACGTTTGGCTAATAATTTTAAAGTTTGGTTAATAAATTGTATTTACTCTATTGTATAAGATACTAAATTTGAGTGTCTTGATAGACAAATTTATACATAAGATCCTCAGCAGAGACTTAATGAACATTCACATAAAAATGAGTTAAGATTAGATAAGTTAATCATCGTAAGGAGTATGGCGTTTGTCAAGTTTCACTTGGGATAAACACATTTTATCCAATAATCAAGTATTTCTATCCAATAATCTGAACTCTTAATAATTGTTTGAGAGTTTGTCCTAACTCGAGAATCACAAATTGTTATATGTTTTCTAATATTAGAAATTTGAGTGGCTTGGTTGACAAACTTTTGTATATATTCTAAATGTGACGTGATAAACCTTTAAAATATGATTTATGATTGGAGAATCGAAACCTATGAACATCACAGGTGGGTGTGCTAAATATTAAGAATTTTTAATATGAACATATAGCATACTCACTTATGAAGTGTGAGCATAAAAAAGTTAAAAGATTAAAAAAGTTTTAAACATATACATAAATTAATTTCTATAAATGATAAAATGAAATTTTCCGGCCAACGGGCCGGGTAAAAAACTAGTTATTATAAAAGTTGAGCTTTGCCATTAAAATAATTTATTCCATTTGTAGTCACTTAAATTAGTTGTACAGTCCAAGTTTGGTCACTGGCCGTTAGTTTCCGTTACCTTTTGCTGACGTGGTAGTCAACTCTCATAGTTGAACGTTAAATAGGTGACATAGTCAACTCTAATAAAAATTTAATAAATTAAAAATTCTATCTCATTATCATAATAATTAAAAGCTAAATAAAAATTATTTATTTATTAATATATTTGATCCACCATTCCTCCATCTCTCTCCATCTTCTCAATTTAAATACAAGCAACCATTAGCAGCTCGAAGTTTTTTACACAATCACCCCTAAACCCTTCTCCAGTGACCAGAGCAGTGAACAGAAATTGATTTTCAATTTTTCGCCGGCGGCAAAAAGATCGGCCCTTTGCTCAGTTAAACAAGTCAAGTTTCCAAGAGTTTTATAGGATTTCAGCGCTTTCCCTTTCTTCATTCTAATTGCTCGTTGAAATTCTGGGTTAAGCTGTCAAAATCAATCGTTATTTACTAATTTTTCCTCTTCCCCTTCAATTTTCCATTCTTTGTAAATTTTCCCATCAAACAAACAGACAAACTCCGACCTGAAAACCCCTTCTCAAACAACAGGCAATCTGCGACAAAAAGTGTGTTCTCTGCTTCTTTCTTTTTTCTTCTTTAAACAAAGATTTTGGGTGCGGGGTCTGTTACATTCCTCTACCTATTGTCACCTCTACTTCGGTTCTGCCTATTGCGCACCTACATTTCATATATTGCCGACTTTGTATTCCCTTTATCATAGCTTAATTGGGAAAGCCCTCCTCTGAATCGAAGTTTCTAGGTTGTTCCCCTATTTTCCTCTTCTGGGTCTTCTTTAGTTGCTTAGTGTCTTGATGGGTGCTAACTTCTCTTAGATTTTCATGGATTCGGAGACGACTTGCTACCTATTCGGCGCCTTTTCCCCTCCAATCCAACAGCCGCCGTGGAGACCGACTCTGGGTGACTTTTCGGAGAGCTGTGGGGCTCCAATTCTCACTAATTTGGATACCGTCGAGATTTGCAAACTGGCAACGCTCAACAGGGCATGTCACGACATCAAACAGATAAGAGAAGAGAGAGGGAGGGAGTGGTGGATAAAATATATTAATAAATAGTTAATTGAAAATTTTATTTTTATTTATTTTTAATTAATATGATAATGAGGTGGAATTTTTAATAGATTATATTTTTTAATTTTTTAATTGCCACGTAACCTATTTAACGGTCAATTATGAGAGTTGACTGCCAACTCAGCAAAAGTTAACGGAGACTAACGGCCAGTGACCAAACTTGGACTGTGCAACTAATTTGAGTGACTACAGATGGAATAAATTAATCTTAGTGGCAAACGTGAACTTTTATAGTAATTCTAGTTACCAAACTTGCAATTTACCCCAAAATTTTAATTTGTAATGATACGATGATTAAAGTTTGAAATTGGCTTATGTATGATGTTACGGGAGCTTCCCAACAACGTTCAGTAATTAATACGAGTTAGGTCGTCTTGAGCGACCGTCTTTCTACCCAAAAAAAAGTTTGAAATTATATGTAATGATTACTTTTGTTTAATTTGTGACCGTTTGTGTTAAGTGTAAAAGTTTGTTACCGAGTCGTTACAAATTAAAAGGTTTGTAATCTTTTTGAGGCCGAATCGTGTGTTCGTCAAATATATGAGACTAACCACTTGAACGACATATGAAATGTTGAGTCTTGTGTTCATCGATATACTTGCTTTGCCGAATAAGAATGTCATTTGTCTACCTTTCAACTTCGATACCAAGAAAGTATATAGAGTATTTTCAACTAAAAAGCATCTTGTAACCCATTTGCGAGGCGTTGAATTCTCTCACTATCATCTTTTATTTATTTTAATGAGTACTTTCATCTTTTGTTACGATAATATCATTCTCATAAATTAACAAAGTCATCATACTTCAATTGGATCCAATTGTAACCATGATTGATTGTTCAAACCTTTGAACGTTGTACAAAACAGTTACAAAAAGTTTAATTTGTAAGGACACGGTAACAAAAGTTTTAAAAGTAGTTCCCAATAGGGGTGGGCAATAGGCAGGTTTAGTGGGTTTTGATTTTAAATTGACCCACTCGTTTACTTGCGAGTTGATATAATTCTGATCCGCTATCCACCCACATTCTTCTGCGGGTTGGGTTGGGTTGGGTTGGGTGGGTGGCGGATGAGTGCGGTTGGGTTGTGGGTTAACCTACAAAAGCAATTCTTCAACTAGCATTAAGAAAGTTTACTAACATTTATTATAAGTTCCTAGCAAATTTGTAAGATTGTATCAATTTATACACTTCCCACTTTGTCTCATGTGAATCCATGTAGTATTTGCATTAAAATTTTGGTACTATGTTAACCAATTATGTAGAGAAAACTTACACATTTTGCGACTTTGGTTAATTGATATTTTATAATTTATATCCCAATATCTAATGGATATTACACAACACAATAACCAATAATAGTGGTCTAAAACTCTTATTTATTCTCCACTTTTAGAAGTAAATGCTCAGTATCTAGTGTGGTTAGAAAATATGATGAATATTCGATTGTATAAGAAACAACAATTTTTCATGTGAAAATATGATGCAAGTCATTTGGGCGACCCGCAATCCACCCACCCATATAAGTGTGGGCAGGAGATTTATCAATCCGCAATCCATCCACATCAATCACCCACTACTTGCTGTTCGGGTTATTTGCAAGTGGAAAAATGTCAACCCGCAGATTAACCACCCACGTGCCCACCCCTAATTCCCAATACACCCTTCCATAATACTTACAATCTCCCCCACCCCCATTTTCAAAGGTTTCCCTAATGGCTTCCCCTGGATCCTCCTCCTTATGGTGCTACAAATGTTGTTGCGTGTTCCATCTCGGCCTCCTATCCTCCGGCGACTTCGTTCTCTGCCCCGATCGCACTGACATATTCATTGAGGAGTTCATCACCCTCCCTCATTCCCCTCCTGCCCACTCTAATCATTTCCCTCCAATAGGCGTCGGCACCACTGCTATGTATCTAGATATTTCTGTAGACCTCGTCGCTACCTCCACCCCTAGATATCATCGCGGGTCCAGATGGAACGGTGGGGATCGCTCCCCTTTCAATCTGGTAATCGTTCTTCGCGGGCCAACTGATGGTGGTGGGAGGGGAGGAAATCACGGAGGACCATCCACGTATTTCGAGCTCTATTACGCAAATGGTGTTCAGGTTCTGCCCTCTGCCCGCTAGTATGTCTGATTTCTTGATGGGGTCGGTTTTGACCGCCTCCTAGAGCAGTTAACTCAAGTGGAAATAAAGGAAATCGGCCGGTGCGATCGCTTGTCGGCTTCCAAAGCCGCAATTGAATCGATGTCCATGAAGCCAACAACCATAGATCGCTTTACTCATAGGCGACCAACTCATGATCGCTTTTGTTCGAAGCGATTTACTTTTGATCGTGTTGGTCATGGTGATTAAAGTATATATTGTCACGGTCAATTTGCTCAAAACATATGTACTTTTAGGCGTGATAATCGGTGCGTTTTCGGTTTAGCCGAACCGACTTGTCGGTTAACCTCCACCGATAAGTGGTTGAAATAGACAATCGAAATCGCCACCGATTAAGCAATTTTTAACCAAAAACGCCTACCATAACCATCGGTTCGGTTGGTCGGTTAACCTTTGACCGAAATAAATGGGAAAAAACTGGGGGAAAAAAAGAATCAGCCACATTCTCGATCCTTCTCATCCCTACTACCCTTCCCTCTCTCCAAAAAACCAAATCTCTCTCTGTCTCTCCTCTCCATTCCCATATCCCTATCTTCACCTCTCTGACTCTGCTACCCTCTCCAAATCAAAAAAAAATCAACATAAACTTTAGGGGAGTAATTAACCATATATCTACGACTAGTGGTGTTCAAACGGAGTGGTTTCTGTGGTAACCGTTTAACCGGTAGTATTTGGATAATTAGTTTGGTTTGGTTAATTTTGATAATTGGTTTGGTTTAGGTGGTTTTATTTGGTTTCAGACACTTCTAACCGATCAAACCAAATTAACCAGTTAAGTAATTAACCATATATCTAATAAATTATACACACCTACGTAATACTTTGCATAGCACTTAATAGTCAACGACAAGATAATTTTATTAGTTACATGTATTTATGTTAATGGTTAGCTATAATTATGTGTTAATTGTTATGTGTAATTCATTATATAAATTGCAAATTGATACACTAACCAGAAATTTTTCTCACTTAATGATAATGTGATAGTATATTGGTTATTTTGGTTAACCAATTAACCAAACCGACTAAATTTTAGTTTGATTAATTTGGTTGTAGTATTAGCTTGGACGGTTTGGTTATGATATTGTATCCCATGGTTAATACAATTTAGGTTTATTTGATTTGGTAATTACCATGATAATCATTTGAACACCCCTATCTGCAGCGACGATTGGCGAGGGCGGTGAGGAGGCAGGTGGCGGCAAGATAGCATGGGAACCCTATCTATGGTGGCGTTTGATTCAATATAAGTATGTGAACAATTATGGATGTTGAAATCCCTCTGAAAACCAAGTCATAAATTCCCTCTCAAAATCATTATGTGTCAGTGCCAGTGACATCACTATAAAGAGTCTGTTTTGTGAAATCCCTCTGAAAATTTGAGTTGAGAAGCTTGTATGTGGTGATGTCATGTTGCTCCAGTTCATTGACCAAATCATTAGAATATCATGCATTCAAGTGGAATTATGTAACCAAGTAAAAGGACTTCGTAACATGGTTTGTCTTGGTGAATGGTTGGTGGCAGCACCAGTTTCTAATTATTTGGCAGATAACAGGAAGCCCTACTGAAATGCAATGTCACTTGAGCAATCACTAATGCATTACCAACCATGAAGAGAAGCTTGATCATACAAAATTAATGCATTTGAGGTTGAAAAAGTAAGATAAAGATATGGTGGATCTTGATAACAGGAAGCAATAAGAAATTTAAATGTATAATGGAAGTGGAGTAAAGGGTGTGGACTGTTCAACCAATTATCTAAAGGGTTAATACCCTAGTTTGGCCCGAAGTTTAGCGCAAGTGAAAGTTCTGGCCCCATTTTTCAAATACGACATTTACGACCTACTTTTAAAATTATTGGACTGATTTGGCCCAAAATTTTTGTTGACTGTTAATATTAACGGTCAAACATTTATTCCGTCAATTACTCAGCATCCAGTGCTAAAGTGGCAGTGATGTGGCATACCACATTATTAAATAGTATTAATTTATTATTTAATTAAATTAAATTAAAAATTAAAAAAAATCCATCTTATAATCTGAATCCCCCAAATCCAAGCCCTAATGCAAGGGAACTTCTTCTCCGGTGATATTCCGGCTTTCCTGTTCGGTCTCCAGAACTTGCAGCCCGCAGAACGAGGACTCCTGTGGGGAAGCCCTGTACACCTGCAACCAAATCTTCCAGTCCATTCTCCAAATCGCCAGCAACATAAACGTAACCCTAAAAGAAATTCCCGTCAACATCAAAATTAATTTGTTCCCCTGAAACCATCATCTCAAGTCTCTGGTGTGGAACGGCGGCGGGAGAGAATGGTTGTGGGCCATTACCGGATCCATTCTTTTCTTTTGTGCGGTGGAAATTAATGATTTGAGTTTTCCCTAGGTAGCTAAAAGAGAGCTGCTTTTGGGGTGGAAATGGGAAAGTTGAGGAGGGGCATCTGATTGGTTTTACAGCAGCAAAATTCGATTCAGGGATTTGGAGCTGAAGCTGGAGGAGGTAGCTAGCTAAGCTTGGAGGAGGAGGAGATGGGTTTGGTGTAGCTAGAAGTGGGGACTGTAAGCTCGATGGGGGACTGGATGCTAGAGGGGAAAGACGATATCGACTTCTCTCTTGCAGCATCCATGTCTACGATGCTATGATGGGGGACTGGATGCTCAATTTCGAGTTCGGGATCCCCGCGTTGCTGGAGAGCTGGGTCGGCGGGATGAAAGGGGAAGTTCCGGGTGGCTCCCATCGTGCCGTTCGTCGACACTTTTTCCTATTGAAGTTGATGTTGATTTAGATTAGGGTTTGGATTTGGGGCTTTGGAGATTGGATAGTAAGAGAGGGTTTTTTTAATTGAATTAATAAAATAAATTAATATTATTTAATGATGTGGCATGCCACATCACTGCCACTTCAGCACTGAATGATGAGTCATTGACGGAATAAATGTTTGACCGTTATTATTAAAAGTCAACACAAGTTTCGGGCCAAATCTGTCCAATAATTTCAAAAGTAGGCCGTAAATGTCTTATTTGAAAAATGATGCCAGAACTGTCACTTACACTAAACCTTCGGGCCAAAATAGGGTATTAACCCTTATCTAAATTAAAGAGGAGAGGGAAATGACGAAGAGAGAAAGTGAGCGAGAGTGGGTGAGAGAGAGGGGGAAGGGGAGTGCTGGGTTTGGGAAGCAGAATTTGGATCGACTAGGTTTCATTCTTAACTGTAGGGGTTCTGTGGTGGAATTGAAGGAAGATTGGTCCTTCAAAGATGCTGGCTTTCGGATTTCTGTGCGTTCTTCGGTGATTGCTCATTTTATTTTCCTCGATGAGTTTTTAGTTGAGTGCAACCGGGTTTTGCAGGTGGCGTTGGTCCGTGGATGGAAATTTTCGAGGAGGGATTCAAAGGGGAGCGGCTCAAGGGTTCTTCATGTGGGCGTGGTTGTCAAGGCTGGTATGCGATTTCTTCGTTTGGCGGAGACTTGTAGAAATGGTCGAGTGTTCTTCGTGCTTATTCCGATGGATGATGGTACTTTGGGTTGGTCCTCGTTTCTTAAATCTATACAAAATGTGTTGAGGGAAGCTTTGAGAAGGAGAAGATTGGAGTCTTGTACAGAGTTTGTGCATAATCCACATCTGAAAAAATGGATGAGTGTGCCAATTCTTTCAGGCTCTTTAGTTGGATCGGTCTCTTTTGCAGAACTATTTAAGATGGATGAATGGTCATCAGAAGGAATCTGTTCTATTAGCACCATTGAAGGTTCAAAGGCTCTGTTGGTTTCAGAACAGGGGGTGAAGAAGAGAGAGGATTATCTTCGAAGTTGTCTGGTTTTTCGTTTGGTTGGGGAGGGGGTCCCAAATTGGAATGACTTTCGTATTTGGGTTAAGAAAAATTGGGGAGTGGTATATTATGATCTTTTTCCATTGAGTGATGGCCTTCGGCTGTTACGGTGTTCGTCGTCGGCTGAGTTTAGCCGAATTATGTCTCTTAACCGATGGAGTTTCAAGAATTTTCGAGTTTTTGCAGATACTTGGATCGCAAATGCAGGGAGATCGACTGTAAATCTTTCTCTTGGGGAGGTTTGGGTACGATTTCAAGGTATCCCCCTTCATCTACGCTACGACAATCTATTGGCTCAGCTAGGTAATTTTTGTGGTGAGGTGAAGGAAATCCAGAATAAGGGTCTTTCTTGGAATAAAGCTAGAATCCGCCTGGTTCCACACGATCTTGTCCCAAATGAAATTCCAGTTTGTTATGGTTCGTTGGTCTTCCCGGTCACAGTTTCATTAGAATCGGCGGTGATCCAGGATGCCATTGACTCTAGGTCTAAATTTCTTCATGGGTGGAGGGGAAAAGGGCGTGGAGTTTACGTCCGCAAAGAGAGAGTGGCGAGTGAGGTGGTGTCACAGGGACGATCACGTTGCTTTTTGAAGAAGCCGTCTATACAAAAAGCTGTTGGTTTAGAAGTGGTGGAGTCATCGGGTAAAGAGAGTGGTAGAAAGAAGATTGTAATGGATATCGAGGATGAGAGGCATGAAAAATGGAAGGAAGCTGATGTTGATATTTCACTGGGTTTTAGATCAGAAGACGTCTCTGTTCTTGATACATGTACATGCAAAAGAGATTTGGTATCTTTTATTTCAGAAGGAGACGTTTCTTCTTCTCTTGGTGCGGCTAGGGATGTGGGAGAAGTTTCTTCTCAATTTTCGTTGGTGGAAAAGGGTAGTGAGGCCCAAATGATATTTGTTGGGAATGAGCCAGATTTATCTTATTTCATTGGATTGGATAGAGAGATATTGGGTTGGGTTGATCTTTTAAGCCCATTATTTAATTTTAAATCTGTTCATTCCAAAGCTCAGTTGTTATTGCAACTTTGGTGGGATTTTCTTGCTTGGCCCATTTCAACTGTTGTAAATCCTGATACAGTCCAGAAGTCAGTTGGTCCCTTCAGTTTATTGCCAAGCCGCACAGCAGCTCTTCCATGTTAGAAAATTTGGTAGATTCAATGGATGATTGTTCTCAAGGATCTGAGGAAGAGATAATGCTGCAAAAGAGTTCTCTTTTGACTCGATTAGTCTCATTAAGGATGGAGGACAGTTTGGATTCTTCAGATGCACCAAGGGAGGAGACAATGAAAGAAGTCTTATCGAGAAGAAAGAGAGCACCTCCTATGTCTCCACAAGAAAGGGCTCTTCGACAGCTTGGGGTAGAGCATGGTGATGTTTCCATGATTGTGACTACTCGTCAGCCTCACCGAAATGGGTCTGTTACACTCCGTATCTCTTATGATATTTAAAATGGTTTCTTGGAATGTGAGAGGTTTGAGAGGATCATCTAAACAGTTTCAAATTAGAGATTTTCTTGCTCCTACTCGTCCTTCTTTGTTGTGTTTTCAAGAGACAAAGTTAGAAAGTTGTAGTGATTCTATTGTTGGCGTGATTAGTGGTAGAAAGGGAATGGGTTGGATTGAGAAGCCTTCACTTGGTTTGTCATGAGGCCTTTTGATTTCTTGGGACAAACATGTTTTTGAATAAGAATGTCATTGGGTTGGAAGGTATTCTTTGGTGGCAGTTTTCACTCAGAAAGAGGATGGTTTTAAATGGCTTCTGGTTAATGTTTATGGTCCAAATGATAGGAATGAAAGAAGAGACTTTTTTGATGAATTAACAGCGTGTCTGTCTTGGTGGGTGTTTCCTGCATGCATAGCCGGTGATTTTAACGTTGTCAGGTCTCGGGATGATGTTATTGGTGGACCAAGAAATATTACAAATATGAGAATGTTTAATGATTTCATCGAGGCTAACACCCTTTTGGATCTTCCCTTACTTGGGTATAGGTTCACTTGGTCAAGTCAACAACAAAATCCTTCTTTGTCCCGTAGAGATCGGGTCTTAATTTCTTCTGAGTGGAAAGCAGATTTCCAATTTGTTGCCTCAAGTCATTTGTGTGGGTAGGATCGGATCATTGTGCTCTTCTTTTGACATCTGGGGAGGAGAGGATTATTCATCGACCTTGGAGATTTGAATTCATGTGGGCCGATCATGAAGATTTTGAAGGGCAGTTGAGTAATTGGTGGCTCAGTCAGGTTCAAGGGTCTGGAATATTCTTTAGATGTGCTAAGAAACTGAGATAGGTTAAGGATCTTATAAAGAAATGGAACAAGAAAGTTTTTAAAGATGTTGAGCAGGAAATTAGTCTCACACTTCAACAAGTGGCGGCCCTGAATATTTTAGAAGAATCAGGGGTTTTGTCAGAAGAGGATAGAGTGCAACGGGGTTTGTTGAAATGTCATTTGGATCGACTTTGGAAGAGAGAGGAAATCTATTGGCGACAAAAGTCCAGAGAACTTGGTTGAAGTTTGGGGGATAAAAACACTCCTTTCTTCCACAAAGTGGCTAACTTCAATCGTAAGAGGAATTTCTTGGATAATATTTGGGTTAATGAGATTTTGTGTTCAAGTCAGGATCAACTTGGAGATGCTATTGTTTCTTATTTCTACTCCATGGCTCGAGAAACCCGCCCCAAAAGACCTTTTCCTTTTGGTCTTGAATTTCCTTCACTTCCACATCATGTGGCAGATTTCTTAACTAAGCCTTTCGAGGAGGATGAAGTTTGGATGGTGATTAAGAAAAGCAAAGCAAATCATGCTCCAGGTCCAGATGGCTTTCCGATGGGATTTTTCAAGAAGTTTTGGCGTATTGTTAAAGTGGATGTATTGGATGCTTTGAATGAGTTTGCCACTACCAGAATCCTCCCGAAAAGTGTCCAACACACTTTTTGTGTCTCATTCCTAAAAAGGAGGTAATTGGTGATGTTAAGGATCTACGACCCATTAGTTTAGTGTCTAGCCTCTACAAAATTCTCTCAAAGATGCTAATGGAAAGATTGAGGGTGTTTATGGGTGGTTTGGTTGCTTTGGAACAATGTGCTTTTGTCGGTGGTCGCCAAATCCTTGATGTTGCTTTAATTGCCAATGAGTTGATTGATTATAGAATAAGAGGAGGTCGACCAGGATTGGTATTTAAACTGGACATCGAGAAGGCCTATGATCATGTGAACTGGGAATGTCTCTTGTCTATTTTAAAGAGTATGGGTTTCCCTCCCAGTTGGATTTCATGGATACGGGGGTGCATTATGGCGCCCAATTTCTCAGTGTTAGTCAATAGGGAGGCGGCGGGTTTCTTCCCAAGCGAGAGAGGCTTAAGGCAAGGTGACTCTCTCTCCCCATATCTTTTCATAGTTGTGATGGAGGTGCTTTCCGGTATCCTCAAAACTCTGCAATCCAATGGACTCGTTGAAGGTTTCTTTATGAATGAGGATTTAAGGGACGGGGAGGTCACACATATCCTCTATGCAGATGACACCTTGCTTTTCTGTGATGCTTCAGAGGAGCAAGTTCGATTCCTCCTTACTACTTTGGCATTGTTTGAAACTATATCGGGTCTAAGGGTGAATTTGCACAAGAGTTCCATAATGGTTGTAGGAGATGTGGAGGACCCACAACGATTTGCAGACATTTTTGGTTATGTATTAGTTTCCATGCCTACTACATATCTTGGATTACCATTGGGAGCTAGGACAACTTCCTTGGCTATTTGGGAACCGATGATCGAAAAGGTGCAAAAGCGGTTAACATCTTGGAAGGCCAAGTTACTCTCATTTGGTGGAAGGTTAGTTCTATTAAAGAGTGTTCTCTCCAATCTACCTATCTACTTCCTTTCTATCTTCAAAGCACCAGCCTCAGTGATTGCGAGATTGGAGAAAATTCAAAATGATTTATTGTGGTTGGTGTTTTGTAAGTGAAAAGGCTTCACCTGGTGAGATGGGATATTGTGAAAACTCCTATAACTAGGGGAGGCTTGGGTGTTTTGGACCTTAAGATTGTTAACCGCTCCTTGCTTGGGAAATGGGCATGTAGATTTGGGATTGAGAGAGGGGCATGGTGGAGGAAGTTGATTGTAGTGAAGTGTGGATGAGGAGTTTCGGAGTGGAAAATAGTGTGGAACTTGGGATCTTATGGATTTTTTCTATGGCGGACGATTGTTAACGAGAGCTCTTACTTTTGGGATGTAGCCTAGGTCGATCCAGGGGGTGGGTATGAGATTTCTTTTTGGCATGATGTGTGGATTCCTGGGAAACACCTAATGAGAGATTTTCCAAGGGTTGGCTTCGTTGCCCAATCCTTGGATGCTTTTGTTTCTGACTTATTTTCTGTGGTTGACAGGCCTTATTGGGAGATCCCCCTCACGATCTCTCTTAGGCGAGGAGCTGAAGGCGAGCGTGTTCAGTTGATGGAGTTGTTATCTTTGTTGCCATCGAATTGGATATCCATGGGACCGGCACAACTAGTTTGGCCTTTGGAGGCCTCCTCTGCCTTTTCGGTTCATTCTTTCACATCTAATCTCATTCATGGTACATTTGGAGGGGATGTCTTCTATCCTTCCAAATTAGTTTGGATCCCTTCTATTCCCTCCAAAATCTGTTGCTTCGTCTGGATGGCTTCTCTCTAAAAAATCTCTACCATCGACAACTTGAGGAAGAGAGGCATGATTCTTACCAACTGGTGTTCTCTATGCAAATCCCAAGAGGAGTCCGTCTGACATCTCTTATTCTCATGCTCCTTTTTGGCGACTATTTGGGCCAAATTTACAAAGATATTTCAGTTTCACGGTCCGTTTCCAGCTAATATCAATTGTTTTCTCCCGGCTTGGAAAGGATTGTGGTGTGATCCAAAACTCAAGGATTGTGTCAAGTTCTTACCACATGCTGTGTTTTGGTCCATTTGGAACGAGCGAAACAACAGAATTTTCCGCGATTTGGAAGCTACACAGTCTGAGGTTTGCAATAAGATTGTTCATGTGGTCGGCAGGTGGCTGCCGGCTTTTGGACTTATCTCTGATGACTATTTTCAGTAGTAGTTGAGGATTGGGGCAGGGTGAGTAAATATCTGTCGTCATTGTATCAAATTTTTTCTTTCTTTTTCTTCTTCTTTTTCCTCTTTCATTTTTTGGTGTTTTTTTCTTGACTTTTGATGTAAGTTAGTTTTGACTTTTTTGTTTGTATTTGTTTTTTATTTTTGTAGCCTTTGGTCATCTTCTTACTTTCTTTTTTCATTTTTTCTTGTTTGTCCCACATTTGTGTGAGTTTTTTCTTCTATTTAGTGGCCCTGGATCCTCTTTTCTTTTACTTCGTTTTGGTAATAATACTTGGTCTCATCATCCCTCACAAAAAAAAAAATTATCTAAATTAAAACAAAAATATCAATAAATCCGCATCATACTCTAGTCGTCCATCCCCAAACCAATATGAACTGGTAAAATGCTGGTGATAATAGGAAATCAAGAATGATAAATAAAACCAATTGCACTATAAATTGGAGCTCCAAAGAAGCTACACAGAAATCCAAATTTGGAGACATGCAAAAAGGAGATCGATCTGATCAGCATGTAAGTACGGGAGATTGATTACAAAGATCAACATTGAACAAACATATTTCATCAAACGACCTTATCATCCACTACTGAAAATCAGATTCAACATAAGAAGAGTGCTTTTGTTAAAGTTCAAAGTAACAAAGACGATTGATGAATATGTTTATGACTCTTCCCACCCAAAAAAAACACATGAGAACATAAAACGCAACTGACCAGATAAAATAGTACAAAGTTTTAGGGAGAGAAGACGAAGGTGTTGGAGTGGTTCCAGTCTGTTGAGATCAGCGGTGAAGAGAATTGATGCAAATTAATGGAACCACCCCCCTAAACCTCTCAAACGACGGTTACAGTTGTGTTTCCACAGCCTTCACCATCCATTCTCTTCATAATCCTGCAAGCATCATCGATTTTACCAGCTCTTCTTAGCACTCTGATGCATATGGTGTATGTGTAAATACTTGTTCTCAATCTTAAACTCTCCATTTATCCCAACAGAGCCCACTGCTTCTATATTCCTTCTCTTCCCCAAGCTTGCTGCTTTAATTAACTTGTTTGAATAATAACGACAGAGGAGAACTAAATTAGTGCCAGCAGTCAAGCGTAATAACAACGATATGCTCCCTCAATTAACATGAATACCTACCATTTGGTATCCTTCTCCCCATCCTTCTTCTGTAATTCACTTGGCAGCAGTAACTTGTGACACATTCCTGGCGCACACTTGACAAAACTGGTTCTCGAGAATTAGAAAGCGATGCAGAAGGAATGGCGGGAGAACGTAAACCCAAAAAGTGAAAGACTGGAAGTTGCGGAATAAAAAAACGCGGCAGAGAGAAATCAATACACACCAGAGGTAATTGGAAGGCTCCGAGAACGGGAGATGTAACTGTCCAATGGTGGAGGCCTGGAGGGAAAACGTTTGTAGAAATGGGGAGGCAGATCTCGTTGGAGGATTGAGAGAAAGTTGGAAGCGGTTAGCGCGAGAGAAGGCGGGACAGGGTTAGAGAATCAAGCGGTTTTCTGTCGAAGAAGGATTCTGATGAGGGTGAGATATAGTGATGACGTGGAAGCATGGACGGCAATAGAATTTGAATCCCTAAACGGCAGTTTGAGAAAACGCTTAAAAGTATTTTTAGATTTATATTGAGTTTTGATCGAGGGAAAAAGGAAGAAAGGCATGGCAGTGGTTCTTGATCAGGCGGCAGATGAAGAAGAGGAGGAAAAGGAGGAAGAGAGAAGAGGTTTGATTGTACGTGGGCTTTTTGGGTTTTTGGTTGTTGAGAAGAAAAGGGTTGTTTGTGTGGTGTGAGAATTGGAAATTGTATTTTGTTTCTTGAGAGTTGAGAGGCAGAAGAATAGTCGCATGTGGATGGAGAAGGAAAGAGTGGAGGCCGGGATTGGGAGAGAATATAAGCTAGTCGGTTAGTCTCGGTTCATCGATTTGTTATCAGTTAGCAACCGAAAATCGTTGGTTAATAAATCAATCAAAATATGTCAACCGAAATCGAGACCTTAGTCATTTTTCGGTTTTTGGTTAGCTGGCTAATCGACTGTTTTGGTTCAGCTTTTCGATTAGCCAACTAACCGGCCACCAACTATCACCCCTATGTACTTTAGAAATTTTTATAAAAACTATTGTTTTAGATTTTTTTTTTTAAGAACTAGTGTAGTTAAGGAAAAAAAATCCGCTTTTAACATATCCCACTGGTTCATTCATCAAGGCCACTTGTTCATTCATTAATCCCAACAATGCCATTCAATGTCCTTAGTCGCGACCCATCAACAATATGCTTCAGAGATTTTCTGTATAATAGTACATTTTTATTTTTGAGAATCAAACCTGCTTTTATTAATTAATCATCAAAGTTTAAACATGACCACTCTTCATTAAGAAGAGAAAACAAAATAATTGGTGGTCTATCCACCCAGCAATCATCCTCTTCCCAATTGCAAGCAATAAGGGTCATAGTATGAGCAACTCTATTTTGGTCTCTAGGGATATGGATCCAGTCTATCTGTTGGAAAGCCTGACCCATCTCCTTAATTTCTTGTGTTATTTGGCCCACTTCAACATGGGAGATCGCCTGGCCTGTGATGAGGCGCTTCACCTGCTGGCAATCCGTTTGTATTGCAACGGAATGCAATTGAAGCCGGTAAGCCATTTCCAGACCAAACTTCGCCGCCATCACCTCTGCTTCCAACGCCTCCCACTGCCTCAGCATTCTCCTCACCGCCGCCGCCACAAAACCCTCATCCTTCTTTCTAATTACGACTCCCAGCCCCGTTCCCTGTCAGTCAAACATCTCGCGTCCACCGAGAATGTAAATTCTGTCAACTGAGATGGTCTCCATTTCCCTCCACCTTGGCGATTGGCTTCAGATCCCACCTCCTGCATGTCCAGGTATTCTTGCAACCACCCTAAAGCTCTGGGTATTATTTTCCCTTCTTCCAATTTACTCATATTCCATAGCTGACTATTGCGTTGTTCCTAGATAAACCACAATGCGACGAGGAATTTCCCCAACTGTTCATCGTCCTCCGTCTCTTGCAGGTTGCAATATCATTCTTCACAGCTAAGAGTCTCCCCCCTTTCGAATAATAGATTCATAGGAGTAGGCCTAGTTACCCTCCTCACCCACGCACAGTCCTTGAAAATGTGGTATTGAGTTTCAGGGAGATCGCAGAATGGGCATCCTACATGACCCCTTTGCGTTCTTTCCACAATTCTAGCTTTCATAGGCAAGATATCCCTGATCCATCTCCACGCAAACAATCTCATCTTAGGTGGTATCTTAAGCTTCCATAACCTTTCTCAGTTTACAGGTGTTTATAATTCACCATACTCCTTCTCGTATCTGTTCTTCCACAACCTGTATGCTGATCACACAGAGTAAGTCCCTGTAGTCTCCATTGTCCAAACCTTCTCATCCTTGCAAGGTTGGAGAGGGATTAAAATTTTTTCTATATGTTTTCGGTCTGCAATGTTGAAATAGGCATGCAATAAGTCAGGTTTCCAGGATCTTGTCTCCAGGTCTATCAGCTCAGCCACCGACGTTGTATCCCCAATTCTCGATACTGGAGATGTTACTCTAAATCCTTCATTGTTGGGAATCCACCGATCCAGCCAAATGTCAACACTTTCCCCATTCCCCACCCTCCATCGATAGCCCTTCTTGACTAGATCCTTAGCTTCCATCAATCCCTTCCAAACAAAACTGAAGTTCCATCCTTTTTCAGCTTCCAACACATCCCTGGTGGGATAATACTTCGCTTTCAACACTCTTGCTGCTAGGGACTTAGGTTCCTTTATTAGTCTCCATAGTTGTTTGCCTAGGAGAGCTATATTAAAACACTTAAGATCTCGAAATCCTAAGCCGCCCTGCTTCTTAGGTTTGCTCAGCTCCTCCCACCTTAACCAGTGGGTTTTCTTCTTTTCCTGCTGTTGTCCCCACCAGATATTGGTGATCAGTTTATGGATCTCCTTTATAGTGGCCACAGGGATTGAAAAGATCGACATAGCATAAGTCATCTACGATTGAGCCACGGCCTTAATCAACACTTCCTTCCCCGCAATAGATAAGAGCTTACTTTTCCAGTGTTTCACCTTTTTCCTCACTCGATCAAACAGATAACCAAAAACTGCTTTTTTCCCTCTTCCCACTTTAGTTGGGAGCCCCAAAATTTCTCATGAAACTCCACCCTCTTTATGCCAAGTATCCCTGCTAAGTCCTCCTTTCTGCTTGCCTCAATGTTTGGGCTAAGTGATAGCTCTGACTTTACCAGATTAACTTGTTGACCCGACTCTATCTCATAGAGGTTTAATATCCTTTTCAGTTGATCACTCTCCTGTCTAGTTTCTCTGGTAAACAGAATACTATCATGGATGACAATAGAATTTGAATCCCTAAACGACAGTTTGAGAAAAAGCTTAAAGGTATTTTTAGATTGAGTTCTGATGGAGGGAAAAAGGAAGAAAGGCATGGCAGTGGTTCTTGATCAGGCTGCAGATGAAGAAGAGGAGGAAAAGGAGGAAGAGAGAAGAGGTTTGTTTGTACGTGGGCTTTTTGGGTTTTTGGGTGTTGAGAAGAAAAGGGTTGTTTGTGTGGTGTGAGAATTGGAAATTGGATTTTGTTTCTTGAGAGTTGGGAGGCAGAAGAATAGTCGCATGTGGGTGGGGAAGGAAAGAGTGGAGGCCTGGGTTAGTCTCGGTTTATCGATTTGTTATCGGTTAGCAACCGAAAATCGTTGGTTAATAAATCAGTCAAAATATGTCAACCAAAATCGAGACCGTAGTCATTTTGTCTGTTTTTTGTTAGCTGGCTAATCGACTGTTTCGGTTCAGTTTTTCGATTAGCCAACGAACCGGCCACCAACTATCACCCCTATGTACTTTAGAAGTTTTTATAAAAACTACTATTTTAGATTTTTTTTTTAAGAACTAGTGTAGTTAAGGAAAAAAAATTCCGCTTTTAACATATCCCACTGGTTCATTCATCAAGGCCACTTGTTCATTCATCAACCCCAACAATGCCATTCAATGTCCTTAGTCGCGACCGATCAACAATATGCTTCAGAGATTTTCTGTATAATAGTACTTTTTTTTTTAATCAAACATGCTTTTATTAATTAATCATCATAGTTTAAACATGACCAGTCTTCATTAAGAAGAGAAAACAAAATAATTGGTGGTCTCTCCACCCAGCACTCATCCTCTTCCCAATTGCAAGCAATGTGTGCCATAGTATGTGCCACTCTATTTTGGTCTCTAGGGATATGGATCCATTCTATCTGTTGGAAAGCCCGGCCCATCTCCATAATTTCTTGTGTTATTTGGCCCACTTCAACATGGGAGATCGCCTGGCCTGTGATGAGGCGCTCCACCTGCTGGCAATCCGTCTGTATTGCAATGGAATTCAATTAAAGCCGGTGAGCCATTACCAGACCAAATTTCACCGCCATCACCTCCGCTTCCAACGCCTCCCACTGCCTCCACGTTCTCCTCACCGCCGCCACCACAAAACCCCCATCCTTCTTTCTAATTACGACTCCCAGCCCCATTCCTTGTTCAGTCAAGCATCCCGCGTCCACCGAGAATGTAAATTCTGTCGAGTGAGATGGTCTCCATTTCCCTCCACCTTGGCAATTGGCTTCAGATCCCACCCTAAAGCTCTGGGTAATATTTCCCATTCTTCCAATTTCCTCTTATTCAACAGCTTACTATTGCGTTGTTCCTAGATAAACCACAATGCGACGAGGAATTTCCCCAACTGTTCATCGTCCTCCGTCTCTTGCAGGTTGCAATACCATTCTTCACAGGTAAGAGTATCCCCCCTTTCGAACAATAGATTCATAGGAGTAGGCCTAGTTACCCTCCTCACCCACGCACAGTCCTTGAAAATGTGGTATTGAGTTTCAGGAAGATCGCAGAATGGGCATCCTGCATGACCCCTTTGCGTTCTTTCCACAATTCTAACTTTCGTAGGCAAGATATCCCTGATCCATCTCCAAGCAAACAATCTCACCTTAGGTGGTATCTTAAGCTTCCATAACCTTTCCCAGTTTACAGGTGTGTATAATTCACCATACTCCTCCTCGTTTCTGTTCTTCCACAACCTGTATGTTGATCTCACAGAGTAAGTCCCTGTAATCTCCATTGTCCAAACATTCTCATCCTTGCAAGGTTGGCTAGGGATTAAATTTTTTTCTATCTGTTTTCGGTCTGCAATGTTGAAATAGGCATGCAATAAGTCAGGTTTCCAGGATCTTGTCTCCAGGTCTATCAGCTCAGCCACCGACGTTGTATCCCCAATTCTCGATACTGGAGATGTTACTCTAAATCCTTCATTGTTGGGAATCCACCGATCCAGCCAAATGTCAACACTTTCCCCATTCCCCACCCTCCATCGATAG
The DNA here is from genome assembly GCA_946122785.1 of Linum tenue. Classification (NCBI taxonomy): domain Eukaryota; kingdom Viridiplantae; phylum Streptophyta; class Magnoliopsida; order Malpighiales; family Linaceae; genus Linum; species Linum tenue. The sequence goes on along the minus strand of CAMGYJ010000009.1, from coordinate 43,298,331 downwards.
CCCTTCTTGACTAGATCCTTAGCTTCCATCAATCCCTTCCAAACAAAACTGGAGTTCCATCCTTTTTCAGCTTCCAACACATCCCTGGTGGGATAATACTTTGCTTTCAACACTCTTGCTGCTAGTGACTTAGGTTCCTTTATTAGTCTCCATAGTTGTTTGCCTAGGAGAGCTATATTAAAACACTTAAGATCTCGAAATCCTAAGTCGCCCTGCTTCTTAAGTCTGCTCAGCTCCTCCCACCTTAAACAGTGGGTTTTCTTCTCTTCCTGCTGTTGTCCCCACCAGAAATTGGTGATTAGTTTCTGGATCTCCTTTATAGTGGCCATAAGGATTGAAAAGATCGACATTGCATAAGTCATCTGCGATTGAGCCACGGCCTTAATCAATACTTCCTTCTCCGCAATAGATAAAAGCTTACTTTTCCAGTGTTTCACCTTGTTCCTCACTCGATCAACCAGATAACCAAAAATTGCTCTTTTTCCTCTTCCCACTTTAGTTGGGAGCCCCAAAATTTCTCATGAAACTCCACCCTCTTCATGCCAAGTATCCCTGCTAAGTCCTCCCTTCTGCTTGCCTCAATGTTTGGGCTAAAATATTTACCAGATTAACTTGTTGACCCGACTCTATCTCATAGAGGTTTAGTATCCTTTTCAGTTGATCACTCTCCTGTCTAGTTGCTCTGGTAAACAGAATACTATAATCCACAAAAAGTAAGTGGGAGATACTAGGTGCTCCACGCTTAACTTTAATCCCTATTATCTTCTTCTCCCTTTCTGCCAAATAAATCAACCCTGACAACCCTTCTGCCACTAGGAGAAAGAGATATGGGGATATAGGATCCCCTTGTCTCAATCCCCTTGTTGGTTTAAACCATTCTGTCTTGTGACCATTTACTAGCAGATTAAAAGATACTGTGGACACACACTCCATAATCAAGTGAACCCAACGATCATTGAACCCCAGCTTTATCATGATAGCCTCCAAGAAACTCCAATCCACTCGATCATAAGCCTTAGTAATGTCCAGTTTTGCTGCCATCCACCCACTCTTTCCTTTTTTTCTTCTGTTGCATTGTGTGAAAACACTCAAATGCCACAATAATGTTATCTGTGATTAATCTCCCTGGTACAAAGGCACTTTGACTAGCCACAATAATCTCGGGAAGAATTCCCTTTAACCTGTTGGCCAAAACTTTAGACAGAATCTTGTAAAGAAATCTGCACAGACTTATAGGACGGAAATCAGTGAGGCTTCCAGGGGCTTTCTTCTTAGGGATTAGTGTAATTAAGGTCTGGTTGAGCTCCTCTGGATAATCCCCCCCCCCCCTCCAAATATCCTTGTAGCTCCCTAGTGACATCATCCCCAATTATATCCCAGTTTTTTTTTTTTTTTTGAAAGAATAGAGTAGGCATTCCATCCACACCTGGTTCCTTTAAGAGCCCCATTTGTTTCAAAGCTTCCCAAATCTCCTCTCTCGTAAAAGGTTTCATCAATTCCTCATTCATTTCCTCTGTTACCTTCCTAGGAACCTAGTCAATAATCTGGCTCCCCTGCCTTGGGGGCCTGCCAAGTATAGTTGTTTGTAATATGCAACCAAACATGCTGCCACTCTATCCTGTCCTTCAAATAATTCCCCAGTCATGTCTCTAAGTTTCCTTATAGTGTTCCTCTCTCTTCTTTCTGAAGCACGACGGTGGAAGTATTTAGTGTTATTGTCCCCCTCCTTAAGCCACTCAGCTCTAGACCTCTGTTTCCACTTCATCTTCTCAATTTAAAATATCATGTCAAGTTCCTCTGATTCATTTGGAGCTTACTAATTTTCCCCAGTACCCTCTCGATCTCTTTCCTTCTATATTTAAGGCTTCCAAATGTTACCTTACTCTAATGCTTGAGCTTTTCCTCGCACTCTCGTAGTTTGTCCATAACTGATCCATTCCCATTCCTCTTCCATCCCTCCTCCATTACACTTTTAATGTCGTGATGCTTTTGCCAATAAGCTTCATACGGAAAGGAGGTTCCCCACCAGACTTCTGGTTCTCCCAATTAGGTCTGTAATAGCAAAGGATTGTGGTCTGATCCACACCTATTCAGGTGGTACACTCGAGCCTGAGGGTACAAAGCCACCCAAGGGTTTGTAGCCACCATTCTGTCCAATCTCTCTTCCAGGAAAGTATCATCCTTGTGATTGTTATCCCAAGTAAACCGTCGCCCATAGAATCCTAGGTCTTCCAGGTTACAGTCTTCCAATGCCTTATTGAAGCCCTCCATCTCCTGTTCATTAGCTTCATATTTCCCATTCTTCTAAGCATAACACTGAACCAAATTGAAATCCCCTATAACTAGCCAGGGCAAATATGTTAAGTCACTTAACTGTGTTATTAAATTCCACGTGCGAGGTTTATTACCTTGTTCTGGCCATCCATAAACCCCAGCTAGCCTCCATTCCTTGTCCCCATCACATATTTTCATGTCAATGTGGTTATTTGAGTATCCCTTAATCTCCACCTTGATTTATGGTTGCCACATGACCATTAGGCCCCCTGCTCTTCCTACCGAACCAACACCAAAACCATCCTTCCAACCCAAACTCCTCATTGTTTCCCTCCACTCGTGAGACATTGTTTTTGTTTCCATCAAGAATGCTATTTGGGGATTTTGTCTTTGTAACAAAGACCTAACTTTCTTAATTGTCGAGGGATTCTCCAACCCTCGACAATTATAGCTGAGTATATTCATTGGGCTGGGCGGCTCTGTTCTACGACAGAGTCTGCCAAATCGCCATCCAAATTATTTTATCTCCCATGCTGATCCTTGTCCTGACCCACCTGAAAATCCAAAACTTTTGCTTTCTTCGGATGTTTTGGAACTTCCAAGTCTATGTCCATATCAACTCCCTGTGTGTCCACATTCCTCTTCTGTGGAGTAAGTTGAGTTCCTTGTTGATATCTCTCTTTTTTCTGTTCTTGTCTACACCATACATTCCCTGTGTGCCGCCTTGTTATAAGACCCACCCCATTACCCATCTTGAATTTTTGTAGGGCTCCCACCACTGCCGCTTCTTTCTCTTGATTTAACTCCTTTCCTTGTCCCTTTGTAGGAGGAACATTAGCCTCGAGAGGCTTCTGTGGTTTGTTCCCACTATTATCCTTCATCGAGGTAGTAGCAGGTTGCTCCATCTCCCTTGCATTCCTCTCTCCTCCCATAGCTTCCTCCTTACTGGTTCCTGCAACCTCCTCTCTTGCTAGAGGGGTTCCATTCTCAAAATTAGAACCGGTGCATTCCATCTCAAACTTCTTCTTCAGGATAGCCCAAATTTCGGCATCCTCCTTCTTAGTTGTATGAGATAGCCAATTCCTTGGTCCCGGCGCCCCTGTTCGCATCTCTAAACCAAATGGATCCGCCTGGAGATTAGACGGTCGTGGGCATCTGAGTTTGGGATGGCCAATTCTGCCACAAGAATGACAAAATAATGGCAACTTCTCATATTTAACCATATATTCCACCAGTTCCCCACCAATGTTGAGTTTCAGTTTCTTTTTGAGAGGGTTGTTGATGGAAATGTTGACTCTTATCCGCATATAATCATCCCACATTGTACTTGTACTATCATCAAACCAAACAAGATTTCCAAACCGTGTTGCAAGCTTTTCTGCCATTTTTTGAGTTCGCAACTCTGCAGGAAAGCCTCTAATCTGTATCCATAAATCTATCATATGCAGATCCTCCGGCACTGGCTTCTTAATCAAATAACTTGATGCAAAAACGAGAATATTGTTCTCATAATGCCACAGTCCTCCGTAGCCGGCTTTATTTCTCATACTTGGCAGGATGCACATACACTCTTGTACCTTTGTAGTTCTCTACGGACGACTCAATATAATAGGCAAAGTCTACATTAGTAATACAGAATAAATGGACAGAAGAAAGTAATGGTTGGATGGTTGGAGAACATTTAACAACAACTGGTTAGTTTACAACAGAAAATGTACATATTTTAACGGCCACGTTCATTTTGCTAGCTTCAGTCCCAACTTGTTCTTTGGTTAAATCGAAGATTTTACAAGTTTGCTTAGTAAAACACAGGCAGCACCTAACTGGCAATTCCACATACCAAGCGCAGCCCTAAAACTTCCTGTCAAGCATCGCATATCCAGGATCCTGCAAAGTGTTTCCAGCATCGCAAGATCAGCAGCAAAGCAAGAGTATAATGTATGCAGTTATCAAGAACTAATCAATAGAGCTGAATCTTCGGAAGTGACAGAAGCTGAAAGCTTACCGTTATAAAAGACTGGCCACCAAAAAGGTAAGGTAACCAATCTAATTATGTGTGCAGGTAATTAGCAGCCATCATAAGCTCCAGAGTCAGTTCAGGTTCAATTGGGAACTCGGTTTCCTTGCCACTGGTACAATACCACAAAAGAATGTCAGCATATTCTAAAACAGGACAAACTGGGTGAAGAGACTTGAATATCGGGATGGAATCTGTAGGTCCTTGTTGATGACATTTTTAGTACAGTCCTCATTTAGCGAATTTTAGAACTTCACATTGCGTACCCAGCATCAACTAATGACCACACCATGTCCACTTCAAATAATAACAGTATATAAACACAATCAGATTGTGTAAGTGATAAGCAAAAGAAAAAGAAAACTGCTCGAAAAGTTAGTAAAAAAGATATCAGAATAAGAAGCAGAACTACAATCTACAATGGTGTCTGCCATCTTAAAACTTCACATCACCGTCAATGACCAACTGAAGTAGGGTGAAAGCACAGGGAAACTAGAGAAACATGCAAAATCAGCAAATCAGTTACCAACTTATTATACATCCCTGAAACCACATGCACACAAATTAACATCAAACTGATTGAAAGCTCATGAAATGAAGAGAATAGGTTAATTGACTCTAGACAAGTAAGCAGCACTAGTAACTGATAAGAGTAACGATCCTGTGAAGTACTGACTTACGACCCTAGAGCCATGCTGTTCTTAATCAAAGAAAAAAAACACCCAGAAGACGAAACCACTGCTGACGGTAGTTTAATAACGAGTATGCAGTACCCCATCATCAAGTAAGCAGAAGTAAGGAAAAGCCAGTTCTGAAGTAAGCCATTGGCTTCAGAAAAACAAGAACATGCTTAGTCAGCCAGATGGTTTGCTGAATGATTGTAAACTCTAATATGGACGATTTCAACGCTGGCAAACCAAACTAAATGTTCATGTTGGAACGAACTTGAGAGAAGAAAGGGACGATTTTGAAAGAAACAACAAAATGCAAGATGGGGTTATAAAAAAAGGGAGAAGTAAGCCGCACCTAGCATACTGAAGAGACCAGTGGAAATACTGGCAGATTTTCTCCAGAATCGTGGTGCTTATCTCGGGGAAAGTCACCTCCCCATGTTGCGCCTCAGCAAAACTCCCTACAAATTGAAATGAAAAGCGATCAACTTTACCACAGAACAGACGCAGGCTATCAAAGAATTTAGCCAACCCACCATCTGTAACGCACTAGATCGGTACCACCGATCAACTCAATTGAATACAAGCCGCCAACTTCTGTTTCGAAATCGACGAGCCCAGATCAACAAATCCCACATTGGAATTCTCACCAATCCATTCCACTTTGGAAACCCTCGAGAGCTAAGAGAACGGGGGCAGACATAGAGAGAGAGAGACGGACCTGGAGAGGTGAGCATGTTGCGAATTGTCTGCGAAACCATGGCGGCTTCCTTGTTGATCACGAACTCGAACCCCTCGGCGCTGATAAGCTTGACCGTGTCTTCTTTCCGCATCTCTGTCATCCGTTTTTCTTTTCCTCTTCTCTCTCTTTCTCTGGTGGTCTTCCTCCCTTTTCCTTCTTCCGGGAACAGAAAATAAAACTTATTCCACGAGTGCGATCAGAGACTGTAGAAAACGATAAAGCAAACTCACAACACGAGCGATTTACGTGGTTTCCTCGTTCGGTGTGAACGAGACTACTCCACGGGGTAGGGAAAGCTCAAGCTTTCCCGGGTTTAGGTTTTTATTCCTTTCTCTCTTAATCTCTGCGGTACAGCATTAGTTTAGGTTATATACCCAAGCCAAACCCTTTACACAAGCAACTAGGGTTGGCTAAGTTACAAGACACTCCTCACAATAACAAACCGACACCAAACAGGTCTAGTGAGCTAGTGTCTCGCAACACTCCCCCTCAAGCGGAGGCGTAGACATCGTGTAGGCCAAGCTTGGATGAGAGTAGATGAAACTGCTCAAACCCAAGCCCTTTTGTGAAAATGTCGGCCACCTGATTCCGAGTTGCAATCTTCACTGGTGATACCTCGTTCGACTTGACCCGCTCTCTGACGAAGTGACAGTCCATCTCTACATGTTTTGTGCGCTCATGAAAGACTGGATTAGCAGCAATGTGTAACGCAGCCTGGTTGTCGCAGTACAAAGGAGTGGGACCTTGTATCACGACATTAAGGTCTCGCAACAGCCACCTGAGCCATAGAAGCTCACTCACAGTGTGCGCCATGGCGCGATATTCAGCTTCTGCAGACGATCGTGCGACAACGGACTGTTTCTTTGTCCGCCACGATACAGGACTGTGGCCTAAGGTGATGAAGTATCCTGAAGTGGAGCGTCGAGTCTGGCGGCATCCTCCCCAGTATGCATCACAATAGGCAGTGAGAGTTAAGGAACCATTGGCAGGGAGTAACAAACCTTTTCCAGGGGCTCCTTTGAGGTATCGAAGAATGCGATGAGCTGCATCAACGTGGTCTTGCCGTGGAGAATGGACGGCTCTGCTTAGAACGTTGACTGCATAAGTTATGTCCGGCCGTGTTACGGTAAGGTACAAAAGACGACCGATGAGACGCCGATAAGCAGAAGGATCGGCAGCAGCAGGTCCCTCCAAGGAGGTGAGATTATGGTTTTGTTCAATGGGAAATGAGCACGGCTTCACTCCCATCATACCTGCGTCCTTCAGAATGTCGAGGACGTACTTTCGCTGCGAAAGAACTAAGCCAGTGGGTGACCGAGCCACTTCGATTCCCAAGAAGTATTTTAAATCCCCCAGATCCTTGATGCTGAACTTCTCATTCAGGAATTCTTTTACCCGCTGAATAGTTGGTAAGTCATCTCCGCCTAAAATTACGTCGTCCACGTATATTAGAGCAAAGACGAAAACCTTCCCTCTCCGAAATGTAAACAAGGAGTGGTCAGCCTTGGACTGGGTGAACCCGAACTTCAACAGTGCTTCTGTGAACTTCAGGTACCAATTTCGTGAAGCCTGTTTCAGCCCGTACAAGGATTTCTTGAGAAGACAAACACGTTGGTCACCAGGTGCAGCGAACCCTTGTGGAACTTGCATGTAGACTTCCTCGTTCAAATCCCCATGCAAAAAAGCATTGTTTACGTCTAACTGGTGCAGAAACCAGCCGCGATGAGCCGCAACAGTCAGAACAGAGCGGACCGTGACTAGCTTGGCAACGGGAGCGAATGTATCGTGATAATCGACTCCCTCGACTTGTGTGAATCCTTTTGCCACGAGTCGCACTTTGTACCGCTCGATGGAACCATCTGGTCTGTATTTTATCTTGAAGACCCATTTGCATGCCACGACCTTCTTTCCAGGTGGTGCATGCTCTAATACCCAGGTGCCATTACGTTGGAGGGCTTCTATCTCCCGTTGCATGGCGTCCCGCCAACACTTGTAGCGCACTGCCTCGCGGTAAGACTTGGGCTCCGTAGTGGCATCCACTGAGGCAATGAAGGCACGGTGATTAGAGGATAAATGGGAATAATTAACAACTGCAGAAATGGGGTACTTAACGGAGTCAATAGTGCAAGAGTGGGAATGAGGTAACTTGACCTCGTAATCATCTCTGTACCGGACAGGTAGCTCACGACGCCGGGGAGGGTTGCGACGAGGAACCTCGTCGACCTGGTGGGGCTGCTCAGGTTGAGTTGCAGCCGTGTCACCTTCTTGGTTTAACTCCCCGTCATTTTGGTCCGAACCATCTGGTTGTTCCTCCTCCCCTTCATCCGCGGTGCTGGGAGGGGTCGAATGATCAGCTTCCTCGTCGTCGGAGCTTGGAGGTGGATCACTTGCTGGGGAAACTGTATCTGAACTGCCATGATCATTACTGGGTAGAACTTGTGATGTCACCGCAGGAGTCAGTACAGGTGCCACATCAGGTTGATTTCCTGGTTGTTCTGCAAAGGGAAAAATGTTTTCAACAAAAAACACATCACGTGAGACATAAACTCGTCGAGTAGCTCGATCATATACTTGATATCCCTTTTGATTTGGGGGATATCCAATGAACACACCAGGTCTCCCCCTTTCTTCGAACTTGTCGAGGTGAGAAGAAGTGTTCTTGGCGTAGACTAGACAGCCTAAGACACGGAGATGACAGTACGCGGCTTTCCTCCCAAAAAGACGTTCAAACGGCGTTTGATTGGAAAGCAGGGGAGAGGGTTGCCGATTGATCAGATAAGCTGCAGTCTGAATACAGTGACCCCAAAACTTCAGCGGCAAGTGAGCATGAAAGCGCAACGCACGAGCCACTTCCAAGAGATGGCGATGCTTACGTTCAACGACGCCATTCTGCTGGGGCGTGTTGACACAAGAAGTCTGGAGGACAATCCCTTCACGTCTATAGTAGTCGAGAAGGTCAGTGGTCTGAAATTCACGACCGTTATCCGCTTGAATGCGGCGAACAGGGCGAGTATACTGACGTATCGCCTGTTGACAAAAAACCATGAGGGATCGCGAAGCTTCAGACTTACAACGCAGGAGATAAAGCCAAACACATCTTGTATAATCATCAACGATAGTGAGGAAGTAATGAGAACCATCCAAAGAAGGAACCTTATAACCACCCCAGATGTCAACGTGAATCAAATCAAATGGCTGGGTACTGCGAACAGTACTTAAAGGAAAAGGAGAACGAGATTGTTTTGCTCTCAAACAAGAAGAGCAATGTTCATGAGTCTGCCTGCGAGTACTAGGAAATAAATGCAACATATTTAACTTTTCTGCCGAGAGATGCCCTAATCTGAAGTGCCACAAGTCCTGGGAACGATCCGTGCGAGCTGCATGGGCCATGGCGAACGTCACGTCATCGAACAACTTCAGATAATAAAGGCCATCTTGCTGCTTACCCATCCCAATCGGCATCCTGGAGCGTAAGTCCTGGATAACACAGAAGTCCCGCAGAAATATAAGTGCCAAGGGAAAATCCCTAGTGAGTTGGCTTACTGATAACAAGTTGCATTTAAAATCCGGAACCAAGAGAACTCGAGGGAGGATCAGTCCATTAGGGAGCCGAACGGAACCAACACTGTGAACCGGGATACCAGTGCCGTTCGGGATCTTAACGCGTAGCCCGGAGCGTTGAACAAAATCACCCTGTGACAGTATAGAGATATCTCGTGCAATATGCTCATTGCAACCTGTATCAATTATCCAGTCAGTAGAGCTAATAGAGAAGGTACCTGCCGGTTGCCCATGATCATCGGGGGTAGAACGATCAGAGGTAAAGAAGGACTTAAGCTGCTCAAATTGGGCAGCAGACATGCCAGGAATGGGGCTGGTCGTGGTGGCAACCTGTGCAGCCTTGGGGTTGTCCCTGGACTCGCGAGGTCGGCCAGAACCTTTGCGGCGATCGCCTTTGCCGGATTTCCCAGACTTGCCGTCGGTCGAGCGCTCAGGCCACCCAATGATCTCAAAGCACCGCTCCTTCGTGTGGCCTTGCTTGCCGCAATGGGAGCACTTCGGTTTGTCTCCATCGCGCGGGCGATCGTCCTGGACGGCAAAGGCTGCTGCCTCGGTGGACGAACGATGCGTGGCGGCGATGCGTCGCTGATGCGCATCCTGGGAGACGAGTTGGTAGGCCTCAGAAAGTGTGGGCATCATCTTATTTGAGAGTACTTGAGTTTTGACGGTCGTGAAAGAGTCATCAAGCCCCATCAGGAAGTCATAGAGGCGAAAATTTTCTTCACGAGCTTGATTTTTCTTGTCCGCACCGCAGCTGCAATTCCCACAAGTGCAGAGATGGAGGGGCGCCATGGCCTGAAGCTCGTCCCACAAGGAACGCAGTTGAGTGTAGAAGGAAGACACAGACAGCTTTTCTTGGGGAAGCTGAGCAATGGATCGGCGAACCTCATAGACGCGCGGGGAGCTACTCTGCGCGAACCGTTCCTTCAGATCAACCCACATGTCACGGGAAGTCTTGGCGTGGTGTAACCCCCGGCGAATATCCTTGTCGACAGCAGACGTAATCCAGCCTTTAACCATCGCATCGACACGAAGCCATGCATGCTTGATCTCGGGATTGATGGGTTCCTTGATGGAACCATCGACGAACCCTAGCTTGTTCTTCGCTAGGAGGGAATTGGTCATATCATGGACCCAATCGGCATAGTTGGCGTCAGTGAGGAGATCGCCAACGTAAACCTGATTGGGATTGTCAGATTGGCTGAGGAAGAATGGCGACGAGAAGTCCAAGTCAGAGAGAGCTCCGGAGCTGCCGCTCGACTTCTCCTTGGTGTCGGTGTCGTCGTCCGACATAACGAGCAGAGTGCGAGGAAGAGAAGGGTTTGTTGGATCTTGTCACAGCTCTGATACCATGTAGAAAACGATAAAGCAAACTCACAACACGAGCGATTTACGTGGTTTCCTCGTTCGGTGTGAACGAGACTACTCCACGGGGTAGGGAAAGCTCAAGCTTTCCCGGGTTTAGGTTTTTATTCCTTTCTCTCTTAATCTCTGCGGTACAGCATTAGTTTAGGTTATATACCCAAGCCAAACCCTTTACACAAGCAACTAGGGTTGGCTAAGTTACAAGACACTCCTCACAATAACAAACCGACACCAAACAGGTCTAGTGAGCTAGTGTCTCGCAACAGAGACGATTAAACCGCCGAGAGAAGAGCTTGTCGTTCCCAATACAGGGCTAAGTTAATTACATTTGGTTGATATTTGGGCCTGGGCCTGGGCCTGGGCCTAATGGTTCTTACTTCTGACTAAGGAGTCCAACTATATCTGGGAAATGTATGGATCACCAACCAAACCTTAATGAGCTGGGATTGGGCTCCAAACCCGCCCAACCTAGCTATTGCCATGCCAGCCCCTACCTTTCAAGTAAGAAAAATCATCACTGGTCGAAGAGGTTGCCGGTCAATAGTGCACAACGTTCAAAATTAATGTCCAGACCTAATGTTGATTGAAAGCATCAATGCTTATAAACATGTTAGTTCAACTCTTGATTGTTTCCCGCTTCAGTTGATGTGATCATTAATTAAAATTGATTCGTGGTTGCTTGTGTATTTGATTTTTTGTTAACCTATCTTGATTCTGAGCCAGGGAGAAAAACGTGCCACACACTTTCGGGTCCACTACCTCTTACAAGGTTATTAGGTTGGAGGTCCATTTGCATCGTTTTTCTCTTTAATTTGCAAATCTTCGCCTGATCCTACCTTTAAAATTATAAGTTGAACATTTGAATATTGATGTTATGTAAGTATGTGTGAATTTTCACTATATGTTGAATACAAGTACGCCCTGTTATTTTGGTGTGATGTTATTACTCATATGTTAAATGATATTTGATATAAGGCAAATTCATCTGTATAACCAAAACTTTGACGTTTGTGACAATAATAGCCACTTTTAGAGAAATACCAACAATAGCCAAAATTTTGAAAGTTCGATGACAAATATAGCCATTTTCGTTACATAATTTAATGTCGTGAGTGACACCATTCGTTATATTAACGGAAATTTTACATGGCTGCCAACACACCCTCTCTTTCTTTTACATCTCAGCATTCAGTGACAGGTGGATGACACATCATTAAAAAAAACTCATATCCTCGTCTTCCCAATTTTCTTTTTCCTTATTTTTTCAGAAAAGCCCCTTCCTCCTACCTGGCACGTCTCCCAAATCCCCAAAAAAACCTCACGACCTTCTTCGTCTCTCTCTCAAATCGCTCTTTCCCTTCTGCCGATCCAAATCTCGATTCTAGATTCACTCAGCCTTCGCAATTGCTCGCTTGCCGGGAAACCCTCGCTCACTTTGCTTCAAAGGCTTCCGCACCTGCTGCGAATCCGAATCAACCCGGCGCCTGCGGAGTAGGTGGCGGAGGATTAGGTAGCGGAGGCAGTGGTGGGTTTAACATCATAGCCCCACCACCACCGTCTCGGCTGTTACAGAGTGGACTAAGCGGCGAGCTGGGGCAGCTGTTTCTGTCGCCGCCGGAGGAGCCCTATGCCAAATCTCTAGTCGCAGAACCGAATCGCATAGCCCACTTCTCCTCGACGACGATTGGTGTTGTGAGGTTCCCATTTTCGATTATTCTGGGTTGTTCCAGAGTGTGGCTACCCTCCTCCACGGAGGGAAGTGCATCCCTTTCTTCTTCAAGCTCTGCCTCGCCGCCTCTGCCACGATCGACACGATCGGGCCCAGCCGGTCCGCTTTCCACACGAAAATGTGCAACAGTGATTGGAGACAAATTTGTAAGCACTGGTCGATCTTTCTCAAATCGCCCCAACGCCCAGCTTCAGGCCCGGCGAATCCGCTTCCACCAGACGCTCAACTTCCTCCCTCTCTGACTTTCACCATTTCTCCACTTATCATAACCATAGCTCCATCCCTTCAATGGCGGTTCCCCAACACTAGCCTCTGTGAATTTTCTACAATAGACAGATCAGGAAGACACCCAAAACCACAAAGAGAAATTTTCCAGAACCCTTCTTTTCTATTTCAGTCGACCAAGAAGACCCCCAAACCCAAATCTCAGTGGAGATTGCACAGAGAGCAACTCCATATTCATAGGTGAGGAGGAGAGAAAAAGAAGACGAGTAATCGGGGAGCAAATAGAAGCGATTTTTTCCAGCAATGACTTCTTCCCAACTCGTCTGCGACTGCTCCATCTTCTGATGCTTTTGGATCCGTCGTTCTTGTTCTTCTGAAACTGGTCCCATCATCTGCGGTGAACCTCAAAATTGGGGATTAGAGAGAAGTGGGTGGGATGGCTGAAGATGGTGTGGCAGACTGGTAGTGAAGTCGGAGTTGGTGTTGGTGGAGGCAGAGATGATTGATGATGGCTAGGGGTGTAAGTTTGATCCTAAAAACCCACTGACCCGTCGGGTTGGGACGGGTCAGTTTGTCTATAGGGTCAGTTTAGGGACGGGTCAGCTTTTGACCCTATAAGGGTCGGGACGGGTAACTTTTTGACCCAGTGACCCTTAACAACAACAAATATCCCATACCACATTGGACCTCTTTGTAAAAGTTTTCAAAGTTTAGGTACTAAATTGCAAAAAATAAAAAATTTGGGTACCAAAATATAATTTCACCACCAAAATTTATGGACTTATTTGTAAAAAAAATAAATTTTAGGTACTAAATTGTAAGAAAAAATAGTTTTGGGTACCAAAACGTAATTTATAAAAATAGTAGTGTGCAAATTAGGGTCGACCCACTGACCCGGCCCGTCCCGACCCGTCCCATCCCTTGAGGGTCAGACATGGTCAAGAAGGAGACAGGGACGAGATAGTTATACTTATACATCTTGACTCTGCAGGGACGGGTAAGACAGGGTCAAAGACGGGTTAGGGCAATTTTCAGCCCTAAATTGGTGGCGGAGGCAGAGATGATTTTGGACCGAAGGCGATGATGTTTGTGGTATTGGTGGTGGGAGGATTTGTCGGCAGAGAACAACTCTTCGCCTCCTCTTAAAACTCATTGATTTTTTTTTAAATCCACGTGGGTAATACGCACGTGACGAAAATTGCTAGATCGGACAATCCGTTAGTACAGTTAGCACGTTAACTCACACAGTCAAAGAATTGGACGAAAGCGGGTATTTTTTATATTTCGTCAAAAGTGGCTATATCTGGCCAAACCGTCAAAGTTTTGGCTATACATGTGTATTTTGCCTTGATATATAATGAATAAATATATGAACATTATAATAACTTTTTTCATATATCCAAACTAAAATGATCTAACTATTAACTCTCAAACCACTTTCTCGATCGTACCAACGAGCTAAACTGGTTCGACAATCTTATTCACGACAAACACAACGAAATATTGAGTATTGGTTAATGAGGAGCCGAATCCCAAACCAAACGGGCTAAGATCTGGTGACTAAGGGGGGGTCCCCTTAGTCACATGGCTAAGTGAATCTCCACCCTTGCACCTCATTAAAATCCAAGGGCTCATATTAATCCAATTTAATGAAGGACAATATAGTAATTGTAGACTTTTTAATTTTTAATTATTACTTAATTAAAAAATCCTCAATATCTGGCGATCTCTTCTCGGCTGGGATTTTCGTCACCGTTCCGTGTGCCATCTCTTCCCGCCGGCCAGCAATCCGGCGTCCCATTTTCGTCCACAGGTGGGCATTTTAATGGAGAATTTTCCCCTCCCAAATCATGGTCCACACCGCCATTTTTAATTCCCCCTCCCAAATTTCCATGTTCAGGGCAGACAGAGAGATTTTCTGATCGGAATTATTTTTCCGGCGAACATCGTCGCCAGAGAAGAATTTCTCGGCGACAGTGCTAATTTTGTGATGTTTGTTGACATATTTTGTAATGTTTGTATTCTTTGTTATTTTGTAATGTTTGTCGGTTTTTTTTGTAATGTTTGTAAACTTTGTTATTTTTGTGCACCATGTTTGTAAACTTTGTTATTTTTGTCAACCATGTTTGTAATGTTTTTTATGTCTAAAAAACAACCTAGTTGACTTTTGGATGAAACTCCTCTATATAGGGATGAAGCCTCCAAAGTCAACCCGGGTGTTTTTTCTAGTTCGTATGGATTGTCGGTCTAGTTTGTCATTTTTGTCCACCATGTTCGTAATGTTTGTATGTCTAAAAAACACCCGGGTTGACTTTGAGAAGGAGCCCCTCTATATAGGGATGGAGCCTCCAAAGTCAACCCGGGTATTTTTTCTCGTTCGTATGGATTGTCGGTCTAGTTTGTCATTTTTGTCCACCATGTTCGTACTGTTTGTATGTTTTAAAAACACCCGGGTTGACTTTGGGAAGGAGCCCCTCTATATAGGGATGGAGCCTCCAAAATCAACCCGGTTGTTTTTCCTTTTTGTATGGTTTGTATTGTTTGTCGGTCTAGTTTGTAT
The DNA here is from genome assembly GCA_946122785.1 of Linum tenue. Lineage (NCBI taxonomy): Eukaryota > Viridiplantae > Streptophyta > Magnoliopsida > Malpighiales > Linaceae > Linum > Linum tenue. Next base: position 43,283,187 of record CAMGYJ010000009.1, on the reverse strand, counting down.
TGTTTGTACAGTTCATACGTTTGTAATGTTTGTAAATCTGTTTGTATGTTTTGTCGCTCTAGTTTGTACTGTTCGTATGTTTGTATGGTTTGTACTGATTTTAAATCCGGTTTGTATACTTCGTAATTTTCCATAATACCCAAACTACCCCTGTCATTAACTAAATAGCCCTTCCCACTTTTTAACCATTGGATTGAAGTGTCCAGATCTGATGGCTAGGAGGGGCTTAGCCAAGTGACTAAGGACCCCCCTTAGTCACCAGATCCGCTCTCCAAACCAAACCCCAATCCGAATGTGCAACTCCAGTTCCGCGTTAGGAGAAAAGATAGACGAGAGTCGTGTGAAGTGCGTGGAAAACCGCAATTCTGACCTCCACAGCCAAACCAACATCCAACCGGCCACTGGCAGTGCCAGGCTGCCACCACCGTCGGTTTGCCATCTCATCGTCTGCTGTCGTTTTCAGCCTTTTCTTGTCGTCCTCCTCTGACCAACCTATCCCCACCCACCACCACGACGTCGTCTTCATATCCCTCCCTCCCCAACCACGCGCAGGAGAAGAAGGCAGAATCTCCCCCTCTGGCCTCTACCCAACTCCCCGTATTTATTGGCCGTTTCAAAATCATTTCCCACACCCTTCTTTCCGTTTTCTACTTTTCTCCTCCGCTCGACTCCACTCCACAGAAAGGAAAGGAAAGGAAAGGAAAGGAAAAAGGGGAAGAAATCGGAGAAAGCGAATATTGAACAGAGCATCGAGTCCACCGAGATTTCGATTCGCGCTCGCCGGAGAATTCCATTTTCCCCGTCTTCCAATCCCAAGTAGACAAGTCCATTCTCTTCTCGATCTGTTCGCCCCTCGGGTAAGTCGTTGTCATCTTCCCTTTTCTCTCTCGGGAACTTTCTTTTTCAGATCTGTATGCTTAGCGAGCTTGTTGGAACTCGCGATTAATCTGTTGATGGATCTCGCAGGTTCGAGAGATCTGAGAGGAGGGAATTGGAGATACACAGAGTAAGAGTAGCAATAGTATTATTTGTTGACGGAAAAGGAAACCATGGCGCATAAGGTAGATCACGAGTACGATTACCTCTTCAAGATTGTGCTGATCGGAGACTCCGGCGTCGGTAAATCCAACATTCTTTCCCGCTTCACCAGAAACGAATTCTGCTTGGAGTCCAAATCCACCATCGGCGTCGAGTTCGCCACCAGAACTTTGCAGGTCAGAAATCTTCTTTTTCTCTCTCACACAGTCACTCTCCCGCTCTCCCTGTTTTGTTGTCTCGATCGATCTAGTTGGGTTGGTTTTCGCTTGAAATTGTGTGGGATCTTGAACTCTTGTGTTCTTACTCCTTGTACTGAATGCGCGCAAGTGTTAAACTGTTTTACTTCGTACTTGTGGCTCTGCGCCTTGCCGTGATGGTGAAATGTTGATTGCTGAGTATGATATCCTTTTGTCTGCTGTATTATCCTGGAAAATCCTACTGCTGCATCCCTACTTGGCAGTTCATCATCGGTTTTGTCAAGTTAATTGATGCACGAAGTAAGCTTCGTTTACCGAGTTTGTGTCGACTTCTTGGTGCATACTTGATAATCTCTTTCGTGAATGCAATATGCTGATGCCCATAAAAAGAGTATTTAGTTGTGCTGATCAGACCGTGCGTGCTAATTAAGCATAAGGGTTACCAGTGATGCTTAGGAGAAAAGGAGTGTAATGCTTGAACTGGCTTCTGTAGATGGCTTAATCAGTGCAAGTATCAATGTACACCAGCAGTTTAGTTTCTGGTTGAAGAGCTAGCCTGCTGAACTGGGATGCAATGTGATATAAGTTTAAGCATAAGCACCATCGGTCCTAAATGTTATCTGCTGTGTTGGTGTAGGTGGAAGGAAAGACTGTAAAGGCTCAGATTTGGGATACAGCAGGCCAGGAGAGGTACCGAGCGATCACAAGTGCTTACTACAGAGGGGCAGTTGGTGCACTCCTTGTCTATGACATTACCAAGAGGCAAACATTTGACAATGTCCAACGGTGGCTACGCGAGTTGAGAGACCATGCAGATTCCAACATTGTCATAATGATGGCTGGAAACAAGTCCGACTTGAATCACCTGAGGGCTGTTTCAGATGGAGACGGACATACCTTGGCCGAGAGAGAAGGTCTCTCATTCCTCGAGACGTCAGCACTTGAAGCAACGAATATCGAGAAGGCATTCCAGACGATACTGACAGAGATATACCATATCATAAGCAAAAAGGCGTTGGCTGCCCAGGAAGCCGCTGCTAATTCTTCCATTCCTGGCCAAGGAACCACCATCAATGTTGCAGATGGCTCAGGCAATGTCAAGAAAGGAGGTTGCTGCTCTGCCTAAGGAGCCCGTGTCTACTGACTGACCAATGGGTAGAAAGCACTATCGGCAAGCAACCATTCTTCCTTCCTTTGTTTTTCATTTCTTTTGGGTTTTCATTTAGCAATTTTTGGCCAAGAGGAGACCTGTAGATTACTCTCTGTTCCCCGTAAATTGAGAATGTGAAATTTGCAAAGATGCTATGGTTAGATTTCAGGGTGGCCTTTTCCTTTTCTGCTTATTTCTTTGTATTTTACACTTTCAAACAAAGCTTGGATATGATGATAGCACGGATGTAGAGTGACCACATATTATCTCAGTTGAGACTTCTTGAGACACACAGTGCCTAAAAGCAGAGAAATTCGTTTTTCCTTTCGCTGATCTTGTAAACCAGTCATTTTACAGTGCAAGCTTAGGCCACTAACTACCACAATGAGTGACAGTGTTGTCCATTATCGGTTGCCATTCCACAATTGGTTATTTGGTGCATCTGCTCGGCTGCCATCAAAGGTGGAAGTCCACTAGCCAAAAGGCATGCGAGCCATTACAGTACACCCTGGGCCCCTGGCAGTGACAAATGAAACAGGCAGTTGAAGTCTGGTGAGAATCGAATAAGCAGAGCACCAACCACACAATTTGCTGTTGTGCTCACTAGAGGTGTACATAGGCGAAAAAGTTAGTCTCCTAACTGATGTCTTTGTTAGGAGATGCTAACACGGTTTGGATTTTGTCCACGCAGGCCCAGTTGAGATCCAACGGAGGGAATAGATGGGCTCATTTAAGTGGGGTTTTGTGGCTTTTTTTTTCCAGCCGAGAAAGGAGAGGGAGCTGATGGGTGGCGGCTCGGTGGGGACCAGTTGTCAAGGGCGGGAGAAAGGGAAAGAAAGGGAGAGGGTGGGTGATTTATTTGGGGAAAGAAAAGTAAAAAAAAAAATTAAAACCCAAAAAGTGGTTGGAATTTAATGCCCACAACCACCCAAACCCGAAAATTGCCTCCCATGTGATATATATGTATGTTTGTTTGTGCGGATATTTATTTGTTTTCAGTCGATATTATTATGTGTTGTGTTGATATTACTTTGCATCATTGTTGAAATGAACTAGTATTTTTTCTTCGCAAACCAATATCCATCATTAAATTAATATTTACCCAACCCCAAAATAACCCAACCACCCAAAACTGATTACACCAATTTAGAGTTAAGTTTTAGGGTTTATGGTTCGGTTTTCAATTTGTGAAGGATTGGAATATTGTTTCTTACATCAAATTAAACACACTAGGAAATTAAACACACTAGGAAGTCCTAACACGTAAGGCTTGCAACCTTAGTTAGGGCTGCCCGCCGAGGGCCCATGGGCCGAAGGCCCATTAAATAATAATAGTTTTATGATTTAGGGTTTGTGTTACGGTTTAATGTTAAGGGTTTAGTCTGTGTGTGTTGGGTATTAGTCTGTCTGTGGTGGGTATTAGTCTATCATGGTGACGATATTAATTATGGTATCATCAGATATTAGTCTTTAACGGTGAGATATTAGTCTGGGTGGTGTGGACATTTTTTTTATTGTGAACGGATATTAGTCTGCAAAGTCGGATATTAGTGTGGGTTGGTTTGGATATTTGTTTTATATGGTGTTTATCTATGTTTGTTTGTGTTGATATTTAGTTTAAACAAATCCGTAACAAAACAAAGTCGTTTTACGACAAACCGCGATACAACTAGTATTCAGTGTCATTCCAACTTTGCAATCTCATAATCTAAAATCCGTAAAAGTACAACCACAAAAATGAAAAAGGAATAGTTCAAATGTTGTCTTGCTTGGCCAAACTTTATATAATATTTTTGATCATATCCCTCAAAGCCCTCCGTGTGTTCGATCATGCCATTTTGGGGTGTGGATAATTGTTATGCTGAACGGATATTAGTTTGTGACGTTCGGATATTTAGGCTGGCTGGTTTGAATATTTGTTTTGTGTGAATGGATATTAGTATGTGATGGTTAGACATTAGTCTGTGTTGTTTGGATATTTGTTTTGTGTGGATATTTATCTACTTAATTTATATTAGGCAAAATACACTTGAATAGCCAAAACTTTCACATTTGTGCCACTTATAGCCACTTTTGGCGAAATACCACTAATAGTCACTTTTGAAAGATGTTGTGTGCCAAATATAGCCATTTCCGTTAGAAACTGTGACGGTGTTAATAACTCCGTCAACTTATTTAACGGCCGGCTGACGAGGCGCCAAATCATCAGCCACGTCAACGACAACTAAGCAAATAGTGACACGTAAGATATTTTAATTATTTAATATTTAATTACTACATTAAATTATAAAAAACAAAAAAAAAAGGAAAGAAAAAGAGATGAAAATCTCTTAATTCCCCGATCCCTTTGAATTTTTTGAAGATCCCTCTGCTACTCTCCAAGACCCCTCTTCTTCTCCACCAGCAATCCCCCACCACTCCTCCGGATCTTGAACCTCTTGCCTGCTTCTCCGATTCCGATGCCATCACCTCTCCGGGTAAACCTATCGTTGGCCGCCATCGAATTCGGCGCCGCGCCTGTTCATCTCCTTATGTCCAACATCTTCACCACTTCTCCGATGGAAATGGATTGTTCCCCTTCTCTTCTTATTCTTCCCAACTTCATCTCCTCTTCTTCAAAAATCCCCAAATCACGAACTCAATCGAACAAAAAATCCCTAATTAAAAAATCCTCCCTATCATTGTGGAGAAATCCAGATCTGAGGCAGGTGGAGGACGTTGATGACGGGGAGCTCCTGGCGGCGGAGTTGAGGGAGATGTAGGGCCGCAGGAGAAGCCGTATGGGAAACGGAAGGGGAAATAGGAGAGAGAGAGGAAGCCGTAATACGGGAGGTAGACGGCGGCGGCCTGTTTGGAATCTTTGGTCAAACAGGTGTATTTGAGCATCCGTCGATGGAAGATAAGCTCGACAAGGAAAGGGCAGAAATCGTAGTAGACTCGTACTCGGATCAATTTGCGAGGAGAACGAGGTTGAACCTCTCCAGGAGACGCCTGATGTGGATCTAACAGCCCAAGCAACGAGTTGTGGGACCGCCGCCGCAAATGATGATCCTCCTCCTCCCCTCTTCCGTCTTCTCCTTATCCTGCTTGCTTTTTTCTGGACTTGGATGCTTGCTGCAGGGAAAATGCAAGGCTAAGTGAGAGGAGGAGGAAGTAGAGTAGGGAATGGGAAATATGTACGGACACCATGAATTTACAGGGGAAAGCTTTGGAGAAGAGCTGCAATGGAGGAAAGAGATTTTAGGGATTTTTGTTGCTGTATGGTGTTGGGGGTTTTCTATTAAATTAATTAATTCTTTAGTTAATTCCACCTCACCTTGGGGGTTTTCTATTAAATTAATTAATTCTTTAGTTAATTCCACCTCACCTGACAATTTGTAGCCAGGTCAACATCTCTGTTAGTTCAGTCAGTCGTTTGGTTAACACCGTCAAAGAATTGGACGGAAGTGGCTATTAGTGGTATTTCGCCAAAAGTGGCTATAAGTGGCACAAATGTGAAAGTTTTGGCTATACAAGTGTATTTTGCCTTTATATTATTGTTGAAATGAACTAGTATTTAGCATCCCCAAATCACAAAATGTATTCCATAACAAAACACTGGTTTTCAAGTATCAGGACACTAATATCTTGACCTCACAAAACAAATATCAGGACACTAATATCCATACATGGCAGAGTAATATCCTGATTGTGAGAAAAAAATACCAATAGATTACATAACTAATATCTGGACAACCAATTGCATACCAGAAAATGTCGATCATCTTTTGGACTTTTTCCCGCCTCGATAATATCTTGACCTCACAGAGATTAAATGAGTTTAATTGATTACTAAATGCGGGTAATTGATTAAATGTGTTTAATTGATGACTAAAGGGAAAAACAAACCGAAGAATCGTGAAGAGGCAAAGAGATCGGGGATATTAGTCTGGGCTTTCAGGATATACTTTGGCACACAAAAAGTATTAGTCTGAGCATTAAGGATATTATTCTACATAAAGACAGATATTTTTCTCGGAGGTTACGTTATATTTTTGAGAATTTATGTTGGTAATTATATCCAACATTTAACAAAATATTATCCATTTTGCTACAAACCAACATCTTTCCCTAAATATTATCTAACCCTAAGTTCAGTTTTACAAACCAATATCACACTACACAAATCTAAAATAAACTTTTCTTCCTTTTCCCTCATCGTCTTGGTCATCACTTTCTTCATCCTCAATTTCTTGGTCCTCATTTTGTTGTTGTTGTTTGGCACATTTAGGCCTAAAGGTTTCGCCTTCTGATGTGGTCCTCATTGCAGTTGATTTAGTTCTTGTCATTATGATTTCCCTGCCCAGTAGAATATCCTGACATTAGCTAATCAATAGCTGGACTCCACATAACGAATACCCTAACGATCAGAAGTAGTATCAAACAAGTCATATCCAAATATATCAAACAACTATCCAGGCAATTCACAAAAGATATCATGGTCGACCAAAACCAATATCAATGTAGGAATATCTAGATATATCAAACAACTATCCATACAATTAAAAACTGATATCCTGCCCGAAAAGAACTAATATCGGAACGCACACAAAACATATCCATAAAACCCAAAAAACAAAGCAACCCAGATCTAATCAAATCCACAAACAAAGCAACCCAGACCAGATCCAGTCACATCCACAAACCCAGAAAACATATCCGCATAATCCAAATATATCAAACAACTATCTAGGCAATTCACAAATGATATCATGGTCAACCAAAAACAATATCAATGTAAGAATATCCAGATATAACAAACTACTATCCAGGCAATTAAAAACTGATATCCTGCCCGAAAAGAACTAATATCGGAACGCACACAAAACATATCCACAAAACCCAAAAAACAAAGCAACCCGGATCTAATCAAATCCACAAACAAAGCAACCCAGACCCAGATCCAGTCACATCCACAAACCCAGAAAACATATCCGCATAATCCAAATATATCAAACAACTATCTAGGCAATTCACAAATGATATCATGGTCAACCAAAAACAATATCAATGTAAGAATATCCAGATATATCAAACTACTATCCAGGCAATTAAAGACTGATATCCTGCCCGAACAAAACTAATATCGGAACGCACACAAAACATATCCACAAAACCCAGAAAACAAATCAACCCAGATCCAATCAAATCCACAAAATGCATAAACAAACCAACCCAGACCCAGATCCAGTCACATCCACAAACCCAGAAAACATATCCACATAATCCACAAAAGAAAGCAACCCAAATCCAGTCAAATCTAAGTTACCAGAAAACAAATCCATCAAACTCATACAAAAAACGCAGAAAAAGAAAAACCCAGATCTAGTAAAATCCATGAAACCTTAACTTCAAAAAACGCAGAAAAAGAAAAACCCAGATCTAGTAAAAAGACAAATACCCAGATCCAATAAAACAACTATCCAGGAAAGTGAAAACTGATATCATGCTCGAACAAAACCAATATCAATACAAACAGAACTAATATCGGCACAAACAGAACTAATATCGACACGAACAAAACTAATATCGGCACAAACAGAACTAAATATCGACACAAACAGAAAGCCATTCCACAAAACCCAGAAATAAAACCCACAGAAGAACGAATCATGCAACCCTAACTCAAATCTGTCCAATCGAAAACTAATATCCACGATCTATGCTTGAAACCTTACTTGATCAAGAACCCGAGTTCCCTGCAAAGCGCCGACGCCGAGATCGCTGCTTCGTCGCCGCCGACAAGATCGCTGCCGCCGAGATCGCCGCCGCCGAGACCTCCGATTTCGCTGTAAGGTCGCCGCCGCCGAGATCTACAACTTCGCTGCTTCACTGACGCCGAGAACTCCGTCGCGGTAAGGTCGCTGCCGCCGAGTTTGCTGCTTCGTCGCGGCCGCCGAGATCTCTGCCGCCGACTTCGCTACCGCCGAGATCTCTGCCGCCGACTTCATGGCCGCCGACTTCGCTACACCGCGCGGTCGTTCGTCTGCGTTTGGGAGAGGAGGAAAGGGAGAGGAAAGGGAGAGAGAGGCAGGGGAAAACCAAATGGGCGGAGAACTGAAAAGGGGTAGGTTTAGGGTATTTTTTTTGGGTTTTTGAATTAGTGGGCCCCGCAAGCCGCTGTGGGCTTTGCCCAGCCGATGAAATCGGCTCTATTCCCACACTTTCTGGCGCGTTCTCTCCTCCACCGATGGATGAAGCCTTGGCGACGTGGAGGCCGATCCGCCCCTGTTAGCATCTCCTAACAAGTGCCCTTGTTAGGAGCATAACTAGATTGGTACATAGGTCAGGTGTTTGGATATAGTCGTTTTAATATGTTCATTCATACACCTCAGTCTTAAAAATACTAGAATCGACACCCGCGGCTACGCCGCAGGGACTAAACTTGCATCAACATCATTTTATAGTTTATAGAGTATTAAGGAGGTGGTCCAGACAGTTAATGTCACTATGAACGTGTATGCCTACCAGTAATGTGTTGGTAACTTGACATGGTATGCTAATTTCCGTCATTAAAAATTGTATTCAACATCCTTTTCTATTTAGTCTTTCATATTTTGTTTATGTTCTCACTAATTAATGTCATCAGTTAAGCAACATGCCAGTTGATGCCAGTTGATGAGACCACAAAGAAAGTTTGGCAATTTGTACATTGCCACTGTCCAAATACCAGTTAAACCTCATAATCCTAAGCTTGATCCCTGCAACGGCAAGATAGATGAAAGGGAACCCCCAACTTTAAGCATGAAAAGGTTAAAAATAATTAAAATTCGAAGTACTGGCAGTACATCACAATTCACAAAAAACGAAAGGCATTGGTTATCTCTTACCTTTCAATGACAAACTTATCACACAATCTTCCTTTCGTTCATCCTGCAGCCCTCTGCCATTACTGCTCTATTTTGTCCAAGTCCATCTGGTGCTTTGAAACTGGCATCAAAATCTCAAATATCATTAGATTTTCAGCCAACAAAAGTGCCAAGTGGGGTGACCAACTAATTGGAAGGGTTATTTCTAGCGAACTAAGCACAAATTTCTTCAGAATGTATTAGTCGGAATTAGAGCTGGCATTAGAGAGCAGCTAGCTGACAAAGAGCAAAGGAAATGTAAACCAATGAAACAACAAATAGCATTCACGAATAACCGCTACCCTGGTCTCAAACAAAATTTTACGAAACTCTGAAAGAAAGGAAGCAATTAGAAACCTAAACAGTAAAAAAAGGATTACCATTGCTTGTATCCTCCACTAACTTAAAGGCAAAGGAAATCACTTACCATTGCTTGTATCTTCGATTTCTACAGAAGTAGTGACACAGTTGTCTATCCTCCTACTTGCAGCAGCATAAAACTCACATCAAACAACATATTCATCCAGCCACCCCTAATCAACAACAAATATAATATATCCTTTACACCTCCAGTCTCTCTCTACAATACTTACTGCCATTCAAAAATAAGAAAAGGAAGAGAGCCTATGAGTCTTAACCAAAGGTTGACGCAACTGAACCAGTTTTCAAGGAATGATCACCTGCGGATCATCTTCGTCGCCATGGGGGTTCCTTAGGTGAGCACTGGGCAGGTTTCACTGCCGTGGAACTTAATCCATCTTCTACGCCATCTCTCTCCTTCACTATGATAAGCTCTGCTAGTTGTTCATGTGAAGCGGGACCGGAGTGGAAAATCACAGCAACCATTAACTTGTCACGCTGACAACGGTAAGAATAAATCAGAATTGGACTTCGAAATGATTAATGGCGCGGGGCTGGTGCAAGAGATATTTGACACAAAAAGGGAGAATGGGAGGAGGTTTGGTCGAAGAATTGGGTGCTAAACCAAGAACAGATAAAAAGAGAATCGAATTGAAAGGTGCATATGAAAAAGGGTCGACGGAGAAAAAAGTCTTCCCTTGAGGGCTAAGAACCTATTTAGAAAAATTATGGGCGCTGAAGTGTTTGAGTAGGTTTTCAGAGTTCGACATCGAGAAGCAAACCAGAGTGGTGGGGGTCGGAGATGATTGATGCGGTAGCTTGCAAAAGCAGATTTTGGGGAGGACGGGGGATACAGAAGCATGGTCGCTGCAATTGATAAGACGGCAACAGAGGCGATGGATGAAAAGGGGTACGGCCGAGATGCTCTTATCGAGGAGGCGGCCAACAAATTCGGTGTTTGGGTGAACAGAGGACATCAATCTTCCCTGAATTGAGGGGAGCAAAGCGGGAGGTACAATTGATGGCCGATGGCGTGTGTGGCCAATGGTGAAGGGAGCAGGAAATCTGGAAGAGCAGGTTGGGACAGTGAAAAGATGTACAGACTGAAACACTACCGTGTGATTGCTGATTTTGGGGGAAAGGCATGGTCAATGTTTCTGATTTCTGATTGCTGATTTTGGGGCAAGATCGGGAAGGGGAGGTACGGACAGCTCGGCCGGGGAAGGAAGTGCGTGGGGCTAAGGTATTTTGTCCGTCGTCCACTAAACTCCAAGAAATGAAACAGTGGATAGAGAGTTTGGGCCAAAAAGCGTACCTACATTTCATATGTAAAAGAATTAATCTACTCATCCAATAAAAATTTAACAAGAGGTGTAATAGGAGTTGGTTTGTGTATCTACAAGTTGCATCACCCAAAATTCGACTGAGTTCTACAAAAGTAAACTCCCACCCAATTTTAAAGTTTAATTTTTTGACTGAATTGAATTGGACGGGTGAATCTAGTAACGGTTCATTATGGTCACCCCTAGTGCTCCCACAGGTGCTCATAGAAGGTGTTATGAACACATACTCACAGACTCTCTATGAACATCATATCCGGGTTGTCAAACCACATCTGCAGCTATATACATACACTGATCCAAATTCAAATGATTGAGGAAATCAAACAGCTCCTTCCCTTGGCCGCAATCAAAAACTTGTGTCAATGGGCTATGTAAAGCCAAACGATAAAAAAAATGTTTTACAGGTTGTTTCCTTAGACCTCAATTTGGATTGTACAATGACAAATGCCATACATTTTCTCACAGTGATCCTTAATCCTATTGACCATCTCCCTGGCGCTAGCTTCTGGCTCGGCTATCACATGGCAAGTCAGGATCCGCTTACCGACTGTCATAGACCAGACGTGGATGTCGTGGATTTCTCGAACTCCTCTGATGCACTTCAGATCATTCTCCAGTCTGACTAGGTTTATGTCGCGTGGGGTCCTCTCCATAAGTATGTTGAAGATATCCATGAGCATAGGCAATGTTGTGAACAGTACAAACGTGGAGAACACCAGGGTGCAGATAAGATCAACAATCAACCACTCTGGCTTCGCCCATATGACTGCTCCGGCGATCATTACTCCAACAGACTGGATTAGATCAGCCATTACATGAAGATAAGCACCCTGGATGTTGATGTTCAGCAACTTGGCCTTTTTTGGAGACCCTAACACCAGGTCCAACTCTGACTCTTCTACCTGGTCTTCTTTTCTAGCAGGCAAATGGTTCTTGTTATGATCATGAATGTGATGGTGATGACTATGACCATGATCGTGGGCGTGACCGTGACCGTGATCGTGGGCGTGACCGTGATGATCATGACCAAGCCATATGACCATGATCAAGTTGATTATGAACCCAAATGCAGCAATCCCAAACATGAGTCCACCCTTGACTTCTGCTTGCTTGTGAAGGATTCTGTTCACTGCCTCGTAGATTAGGACTCCAGAGATGAGCCAGATGAGTTGTACGGAGAGCAGGGCCCCAAGGACCTCAAGGCGACTGAACCCGAAAGACTGGTCTGAAGTGGTTTTCCAACCCGAAGCCCACACTGTGAAGAGCGATACAGCAAAGCCAGCTACGTCGGTGAGCAAATGTGCTGCATCTGTGATAACTGCAAGGCTGTTGGCCCTTACACCACCTATAATCTCAACTGTCATAACCATCAAGTAGAAAATCATCAGCCCAGATAGTTTTACAGCTGACTTGGATCTATCCTCTAATTCATGAACATCATCTACATGTTTGGAGAAGGCACAAACGCATCCGCTGGATGGTCTGGAATCCACATCAGAGATGGTCTTTTCGTTGGGAGGGATGACCATCTCTATATCCTTCTGGCTGTCCGAACTCAAGATGGGGATTTCATCATATCCCTCCATCACCCTGGGATGATCGACCGATTGCCAGCAAAAAGGATCAGAGATAACGCAAGATAACAAATCCAGAGAAACAAAACAACTAAAGTATATAGTTATCCTTCTGAAGAACCCTGCAAAATCTGTCAGGAGGCAAAAATCTGGAGGAATGGCTTTTCTAACTCAATAACTAAACAGAACGAATACTCGAAAGAAACTAAAACGTTGCATGATAATAGAGTACAATTAACAAGCTATTTGCGTTCCAATCGTCTCATAATATTAAACGAACGAGAATATTCAAATTTATAGGCCTGAAATCCTTCTCTTTTCATCCTTGGTTCAGCCCTCTCTGTCCTTTTTCCTACACAAAATATAAATACTCCTCCTGGAAACTATAATCTAATACCTCTCTCTCCTAAGTAACTCGGTTGGGTTCTACAAATCCCCATTCTGGGTCTCATTCATCTAAACGACCCACATAATCAAAATTGCCTAAACCTCTTTCATGTTAATGCATATTATATAGAAACTGAAGGATCATGAGTAAATCACGACCCAGAACAACCGTTTCCTTATGATTGACAATCGTCTACTATTCACACAAGTTGTGGCACAGGGAATCAATGAAGCAGGTCGCTGGGACGTGCAAGAACAAGTAGAAATGCGAAAGGGAAAAAATAACCTACGAAACTAAACGGTACCGAGCTGTTAATCGAGTGGAGCGGAAGGAATTGAAGGGTTGACCTCGAATTGACCGGCGGAAGAATGAAACGTGGTTCCTCACTCAGCTGGAGAAAGGGGTGTGGATTGTAAAGACGGGAAAGGATTCACACTTCATAAATCGGAGGATGGTATGGACTATGGAGTAGTGCAGGATGAAACGGCAGGGCCGGCAATCCGTGGAGGCGGAGGAATTGCCGAATTGAAGGGGGACGAATTTGTGTGGCCGTTTAACTTTGCCAGTCCGCCTACTACTACCAGCGACTTCATTCGTACTTTTGATTCTTTCTAAGTTGACGGCCAAGTTTGGCTTGGCATTTGGCAACGCTACATCACGAAAGCCAACTAACGGTGTTTATTATTACTAGCTTTTTAGCCCGCGCTCTGCGACGGAAAGACATTTTGAACTTAGCGAAGGTAGACGTTATTTTTTCGTTGGTTTTTATAATTTGTTCCAGCTTGTTTAGTTTTTTTGGTGTCTGTCTATTGTTTATCTTTCTAATGATGATCTATAAGTTATCATTTTTCAATTATGCAGCTCCTTTACTATACTGTGCCATAAAGAAATGAATAATCAAATGTGAAATGTGAAAAATCTCCCGTCAACCAAGTGTTGTGTATTAATGAGAGATGCCTATGAAAACTAAGCATTTTTACATTAGAACCCTGATGAATGAAATTAATAAAAAAAGAAACAATAATTGAAACTAATAAAGGAACTACAAATGTTATATTTCAATCGAAATAATAATTACATCATCTAAATGTTCAAATGCTCATTGTTGGTGGTTTAAGAAAAGAGATACCAATGATCATATATAAATAGAGTTCATAAAAATAGAGGTAACATTTGTATGCCTTCTAATTATAAGACTATAACTTCAATCTGTAGTATCAAGTTCAGGGTTAATGACATAAATATTGTTTTTTTTTTAATTTACCACCAATATGGCGGATTAAAAACAAATGACACAGATATTGTGTTTTTGGAAAAGGCTTTAGCGGCCACACCGGAGACTCAGGCGCCGCCGCCGAACCTAAAGTTCCGGGCGCTGGCGCCCAAGTCCCTAGCGCCGCCGCCTCAAACTATGTTTTTTTAAAATTTCCCTCGGGCTCGGGCCCCCCCCCTCCCCTCCACCCTTATCTCTTTTCCCAGCCACACAACTCTCCTCCCCTCCTTCTTCCCGAGACCACACAACCCCCCCCCCCCCCCCCAAAACCCTCCTCTTCTTCTTCTTTCTTTCTGCCCGAACAGAGATCCCCGCCGCAACTGAGGTGCCGGCGCCTGCGAGTGGAGCGCCGCCGCCTGCAAGTGAAGCGCCGCCGCCGTCGAAGGGAGCGCCGCCGCTGGGGAGTCGAGCGCCCTCGCCGCAGTTGGGAGCGCCGCCGCTGGGGATTGAGCGCCGCCGCCGCAGAGAGGGGAGCCGCCGCTGCAGTCTGAAGCGCCGCCGCTGATGTCTTCCGACGAAGAAGCCGCCGGCAGAGGCAGGGGGAGAGGCCGGCGAGGTCGTGGCAGCCGTTTGCGCGGTGAGACTCTCGTCGGCGGCTTGAATTTTTTTTTTAATGGTTTGTGTTTTTTTATTGATGTTTTGTTGTTTGTTTTTGCAGTTCCTAGGCTTATGGATCCTTATTCGATGAGATTACCGCCGGCGACAATTGATCCAAGTTATCATCATCTACTACCTCTCCACCCTGATCCATGATCGGATGGCACGTTCCATGTATCATCTTCTACCTCTCCACCCTGATCCTCACTGAGCTCAACATGTATCTCAGCACCCAAACAATAAGGATTTTGTGCCATAAAATTCCAAAGCACATTCAAGCTATCATCATCCACAATAGGCATTGCATAATGAAATAAAACACCATTCTGCCATTCTGGAAGACGGTAAATGAAACTTGTGATCACATCACTATCTTGTACTGCTTCGTCTCTACGCCGTATTCTCGGAATTAGATTCTCACAAAGATAATGATATGTGACCCTGGATGGAATCGTCATCTGAAAACTACTACCACCAACGAATTTGACGCCCAAATTATCTTCTACTTTCTCCGATTTCCATCGAACGACTAGTTCAAATCTTCTAAAATCACTACAAAAAAACAGACTCACTAATTAAAACTAAACACAATCATAATAACATTTGAATAATATAATTACAAAAATAAATGCGTCTCTTACCTATTAGCCATTTTTGCAGCAGCAACCAGAGCTCCAAAGCTCCTTTGTTTTGAACGATTTTTTTGTGGTGTGAAACTGAAATGAAATTGGCTGGGTTTATATAGGGGGGAGGCTACCTAACTCGCTGATGACTCAGGCGCCGCCACTCTAGTCTCGGGCGCCGCCACCTGGGACAGTTTCTTACCTAACTCGCTGGACTTACCGGCGCTGCCGCCTGACTCTTCGGCGCCGCCGCTGTCTCTTAATCCAAAATATCATCCAGAGCGGCGGCGCCTAAGTCCCAGGTGTTGTCGCCATTTTGTGTGTCCAAAACACAATATCTCTGTAAATACTTCTTAATCCGCCATATTGGTGGTAAATTAAAAAAAAAAACAATATTTGTGTCATTTATCCTCAAGTTCACAGGAAAAAAATCTACAATATCAAGTAAAAAGGAATTGCTAGCTAATTGTACGAACCTGCAGAGGGGGAAGTATGTCCTACCTCAAGTTATTCATGGACTAATTACTACAAAAATGTAAATACAGCATTATGGGTTTCATAATTAAAACATTCAAGCACTTTTGGATGAGGAGGCAGATGCAGACTACAAAGTCTTAGGATTAAATAATCAAATTCAAAATGAAATCAAAACTGCATATCAATCGTGTCTCTTATAGTCCAAATTTAAGCAAATAGGTAGAATTAGAAGTAGTTCGACCTCAAGCTCAAACTCAATGGAAGCTAAGTGGGCAGGGTCAACTACTTTAACAACTGTTATTGTTGCAGCAAAGAACAAAACTTTTTAGTTAATGGGTGGAAAGAATATACTACTGCCAGCCAAAGCACATGAGGCAAGCAAGTTGTTGTGAGTTCTTCGAATCAAAGATCAGGTGAGTTAGCAAAGAAAACAGAAACAAAGTTACATGAGAATGCCTAGTAAAGCTGCAAATAAACATAGAATATCTTCCCCAAGAAAAGAGGAGCCGAACAACAGCGATGTCACCAAAGGAAGACCAAACTAACATGACATTTAGTGGTTAAACATAGTACTGCAACATATTGGAGCGTTAATACTCATCTTAAACAATGAGCTATGATTACTACTAATTGAAACAAACATGACGATCACATTCTGGTGACATTGATCTGCAGTGATCTATGAACTAAATAATCTACACAATGACAGGAATGGAGGGTAAGGTAGGCTAGGAACAGTGCATAATAGCATCATCAATAAAAAAAATATGTACTGAACTTATGATCTTTCAGCAAAACCTTGACAGGGAGGAACTTCAATCATTTGGTTCTGCTAATTATCCTTTTCCCAACAGCCTGGTTAATGAAGTAGAGTTGCCGATCCTAAATGGATGTTGTGTCCTTGATCCTTCAAAAGCTTAGATTAACACTACACTTCCTATATAATTGAGTGAAAGTACATTTAGTCAAAGATAGTTGGAGAATCATTGTAAAGAAAGACAATTTTGATAGAGCAAGTCAAAGGATAGTCACAATATATAGCATACAACAACAACAACAAAACACTTTTAGATTAGAGGGAAACCAATTGAAATCACTTATGCATAGTAATTTAAGAACTTTGGCAGAGAAGTTATGGAAAAACCAATTCTGGTCTTGCTCTGTCAGAAAGAAACTGTTGTCTAGTTTTTGACAGATCGGTAGTCAAGAACAAATGCAATGTCATAAAATCAATTTGGGAATGTTACGACTATTCCAAAATGACCAATCATGCACTCACTTAATCGAACTGTGTACACAATCACACTATCAAAATATTCACCAACCCATAAGTTCGTCCGTGTATGCACAAACGAAGATGCCAAATTGTGTTTCCTGTCAATCTCTTCAATTGTTAACCTGCAGACTGCAGTACTATTGGTATGTTTGATATGTGTTGTCGTTTACAGCACTCCCAAAGATTAGAGTTGCCTATGCCCTATTCAAGTTTTGATATTTCAATTAAAGTCGCAAATACCCAAGTCAATGCACATCAAACACCAAAACTCAATACATGAAACAGCACTGACCTCCGATTACTTCTGCTTTTGAAGTAATATCTCAGTATTGCAGAAGATGGAGCGAGAAGAACACCCTTCCCCTTCCAAAAGCAAATCCAAACTCACCTTTCCTCCTCCTTTACAGGCCATCCGAAACTACGCTATCGCCTTTATTTTCCAAATCCTCCATCGACGCAACCTTTTCCTTGTAGATCCCTGAGATCGAACGCCACTAAGATCTATCCTTTGTTCGGGTCCGATAACCGGAGCCATGATATCCTGGTTCCTCTGTCTCTAAGTCTTCTAATTTGTCATATGCTATATCATTTGAGAAGTATCACACACGGCCGGACTCAACAACAGCGACTTCAATTGGCTTCAGCCTGGTACTTCAATTGGAAAACTACACCTAGTACCCACGGCCTCATCGACGACAGCACCTTCAGAGAGGAAGCCTGCGCAATGATCTCTTCCCTCTAAAGCGCGTGGTCTGTCTTCTTATTGATCTTACTTGCTCTTCTTCTTCTCCATCGGACTGGGCAGGCTCTTCTTCTTCTCCATCGTATTGGGCATGCTACCTTGGGACTTGGGAGGAAACAAATTTTTTTTTCTGGTTTTTTTTTTTTGTTCACAATAGGGAAAGAGAATGAATGGGGAAAAGAAACGGAGAGAGAAGGGGACGCACGGAAAAAGAGAGTGGTATTGGTTGGGTGGGGTTGTTTGTATGTAAGCCCAATGACCACACTTGCCCTACCCAACATGATGAAATCGGGCTCACTTAAGAACGCCTGCACCAGATTCCAAAATCCCTCGGTGAACAGTGACCTCCGAAAATTTCTTGATGAACAGTGTCCGAATTTTGTGCAAACTTGGGGTTTAATAATTCTAATAATTATTATTATTATTATTATTATTATTATTATTATTATACCGTGAAGAAGGAGAACAAATGCAACATATGTGTAACACACTAACCCGGTCGGGAACTACTTTTATCGAAATACTTGTGATATTAAATGAATATAAAGTGCTTTGAACAACAGCGAAAACGTTACATATTAAGCAACATTGAAAACATAAATAACCTCGAAACATTTGGCTTAATACACGTTCATCGTAAAATCGCATCAAGTCTCATGTCCCATCAAGTACTGAACTTAACTTCTTTCTTCTGGAGTCCATCAAAGCCAAGCGTCTTCATGATGAACCGGTGAGAGTGAGTCCATATGCGAGCTTATGTGTTTCTATGATTCCTGAATGCGGGCATTGGGATCAGTCCTAATCCTAACTCCATTCTTGACATAATATATAAAATGAACCAACACTCATAATGAGTGCAAATGCTCATGTAATGCTCGTGCACGAAAATTTTCACTTGACTTGTAAATGATTTTCTTGAAACATATATTCTTTACGAAAGGGGCCCCCGGGCTCGACTTAACTAGCACACCACCACGATCACCAACATACTTAAACATGATCTTATTACCTAGGAGTAGGGTTCGTAACCTCCTTATTACCCAGGAGTGGGATTAATAACTCCTTTTTTACCCAGGAGTAGGGTTCGTAACCTCTTTAATCATAACATGTGGTGACCGCGTGCGGCTAACTAAGTGAGGGTTAAAACATGATCTTGCTTACTTACTGAATCTGCTTGCTTGACATGATGATCATCCACTCAATGGGAGATCCAAGCTTATGACTTGATTAACTTATAAAATCATGTTTCCTTCAAAAGTAACTTGTCTTGCTTGAAACATATGCTATCCATGAACACATGCTCGTGCTATGTATGTTTAAAGCGTAACTTGTATTGTCTTGTTGAAAACATAACCTTGTGATGCAATGCCATGCAATGCTTGCTGAAATGAACATAATTCATAAACTTAAACATGAATCTCATAAACACATGACTCTAACATAAATAGCATATAAGAACATATCAATTAGCTCAAGTATCATTGTAATAAATAACTCAGAATGGAATAATAACTAATGCTCCCTCAAACCACACACCTTATTTGGTCGCGAGTAGTTCAAAAATTCTATCGTCTCCACTCAACGAGTTGATTTGCCCTGGTGAACCTATAGCAAAAACCGAGGTTAGATCAGTTGGATTTTGGGTTCTTAGCGACAGGTTTATCGATTTGGACTACTTTGCAATATGTGCAAAGTATAGGGGCTTGCTAAACTCTTTAGCTACAATAATTAAATCCCTTAATTCAACTTAAATTCATCCTACTTAGTCTATCAATAAACTTAGGTTGTTAATCAATAAATTAACTACTTACATTATTTTACATTATTCTAGCGGGTCAAAACTGATAAACTCACTCATTAACTACTTAGACTAATATATCTCCTTTACCGGCTTAGTTATCATACTATCCTCTCATTTAACTTGTCATAGTATTATACCATCAAAACCAATATTTGCTAGCTAATAACTAAAATTATCTTGACCTATTAACTTGCTTAAAGAACCTCTTAATAACAATATTAATCATATTATTAGATAAACTACTAATTAAGTAATTAACTCAAACTAAATCATTTTGTACTAAGTCATTAACATCCTAACTCATAAACTACTAAGGTTTCCTATTTATTCCACTAGCTTGTGCCCGGCCAGTTGGCCGGAAGATTTCGATGTTTAATTATAATTTTATTTACATTTGGTTTTATCGAATCAATATTTAAGATTGTGTGACTTTGTTTATGTTGTTAATAATAGTTGTTGTAGTAGTCACTTGGTAGTTGGTACAAAATGAGCATAAATACTCATACACAATGTGGCATGAGAAAACCACATATGTTGATATGCCTTAGAAAAAAGTGATTATGAAAAGAATTATAGCAGTGAAATATAACTTAAGTGAAGATAAATTTAGCATTGTTCGTGAATGCTTAAAAGGTGAAAATAAAGGTATTTTATGAGCAATGATAATGATATTAAACAAATATAATTTGAATCTGTTCCACTTCTGGCTAATTATATAACACAATTGAAAGCTCTTCGAGTTAAACACAAAGACTTGGTTACTTTCACGTATGTACATAACTTAAGTACCACATCAATGTCATTATTAATAGCAAACTTCCTTTTGGAGGGTGTGGTAATTGTTACGACATCTTCACATCATCTTGCTCAGTAGACAATAGTAGTTGTCGCAACCGTTAAGTTTTGTGACATTGAGAGTGAAGTAGTTGTGATTAGAGATTAGAGAGAGGACTGGACACTCCTTAATTTGTTTGTCTCATCCTAAAGTGGTTAAACATATGGAAATTTAAACAAAAACTATATTAGAATGTTGTGATCCCTACGTACCATGTATTATTTGTAGGGGTCATTTTGTATTTTACCAACTCCAGTTACGTGTTGAGGAGTTGGGTTTAAGCCTTTTGTTTTTTGGATGTATATAGGAAAAAGCCATGCAGCCGCCGAACCCTAACACCAAGAACTCATCATAATAATTTGATCTCTCTGAGAGCTCCAAACTCTCCGTGGACTAGTCTCGTTCATGTTAAACGGGAAAACCACGTAAATCCTGGTCTCGTTTTACTTCCGCGTTACTCGAATTTTACATGGTATCAGAGCTGTGAGTAGATTCCACAGTTTCAATCATGAGTTCGGACGATGAAACCTCCGGCAAGAATTCAGCCTCTGGTAAGGCTCCTCAATCGTCGACGGTCGTGGGTTCTGGTCCCCACGTTGTGTTGCCGTCGCATCTTCTTCTTCACCCATCAGACAGCCCGAGCAATCTGTTCGCCGGCGAGCTGCTCTCGGATGGAAATTACGGTGAGTGGGTGGTCGACATCACCGACTCGCTGATTGCCAAAAATAAAATGTGTTTTGTTGATGGCAGCTTGCCTCCGGCCACTTCTCCAGCCGAAAGGGAGGCGCTGCTTCGGTGCAATGCCATGGTGAAGGGATGGTTAAAGACCTCCATGACATGGGAAGTTCGGAGCAGTGTCCGATTCGCATCTACCGCGCGAGAGATATGGGTAGATCTTTGATAGACCGATAATTACACATATTTTCACCCCTATTCTTGAGCCGTTTGAGATCTTGATTCTCGTATTTTAAGCCGATTTCACGCGAGGTTGTGCGTTTATGTCATATTTCAGGACCCGACGTTGGAATCAAGGCGAAGGAACGAGATTCGGGTCGAAAGGAGCAAGTGAGGCTTGAAGTGTGTTGGAGGAAGAAAATACCCGGCCATGACCAGAAATACCCGGCCGGGTATTATTTTGAGGAGACCGGGTATTTGCTGTTTT
Source organism: Linum tenue (assembly GCA_946122785.1). Classification (NCBI taxonomy): domain Eukaryota; kingdom Viridiplantae; phylum Streptophyta; class Magnoliopsida; order Malpighiales; family Linaceae; genus Linum; species Linum tenue. The sequence goes on along the minus strand of CAMGYJ010000009.1, from coordinate 43,261,464 downwards.
GGGCGTCTGAGAAACAGAGAGGGTCCCGGTCGTGAAGCTTAAATCCCCGGTCGGGGATTATTGGACATGACCGGGGATTTTTCCCTGAAGCAAAACGCGCGTTTTAATAATACCCGGTCGAGACCCAAAATACCCGACCGGGTATCGCGACAGGCAGCAGTTTTAAGGGAAAAGAAGGCTGAAAATCAAGGGTGACGAGTTTTAGAGAGACAAGAGCGATTCCTAGAGAGAGAAAGCGACAAATCAGAGTTCCCAAGTGCCATAGATAAATGAAAAGGAATAATTGGATAAAAGTAATGAAACTATTAAAGAAGAGAGAGGTAGCTACATAAATACAATGATAATTAATTTTTTTGTTTGTAAAAAAGTTGTTCATCTTGACAAATTGTGAATCCTTCAAGTGCTTATGTGGCAAAAAATTGCTTTTGAATTACCATAATATATAGTATATAGATAGATAGATATAGATATAGATTAATTTCTCTTATGCTAAAAATGGAGTTAAAAGTACATGTGACTTGCTTCCCGTATAACATGCATACTGAAGTCTAAGCATGAAACTGACTCATTTGCTTGTTGGATTTGAAAATGAAGGTTTTGGATTTTAAAAACCTTTGAATTTATTATGGATTTGTTGCATTATGGATTTTGAAGAGTACATTGTTTTTTTAGTTAATTTTTATCATGAATTTATGATGGATGTGTCTCACAACTTTGTCTTCCGTTATCAAATCCCAAATGAAATGTGGGATTTACTCCACGGATTTGGATCTAAAAACATGGTCCAAATCCATGGACCACACGAATTTGTGTTCCTTAACAAACAATGGATTTGGGGCTGAGATCAAGTGACTAAGGGGGGTCCCCTTAGTCACATGGCTAAGTGAATCTCAGCCACTCAACCTCATTAAAATCCAAGGGCTCTTATTAATCCAATTTAATGAAGGGCAATGTAGTAATTGCATGTTTATTTTTTATTTTTAATTATAAAATGAATAAAAAAATTAAGCTAGCGTTTCCGTCCCCGTCCCCTTGTGCCGCCTCCCGTCTCCGTTCCGGTTGTTAATTTTCGGTGGTGGTCATTTTCCGGCCAGGGGAATTCCTAGGCAATTGCTAGGCAGGAGAATTCTCCCCCCATGCGCCATTATTCCAGGGGAATTACCAGAGAGAGAGAGATTTTTGCCGAAGGAGGAAATTTTTTCGGTGACCAGAGGAGATTTTCCGGCAACCAGCGACGACGAAGAAGGATTTTCCGGCGACACTGCTAGAAATTTGTGATGTTTGTTGATCTATTTTGTAATGTTTGTATCGATTCGGTTTGTATTGTTTATCATTCTTGTTTGTCATTTTTTAGTGACATTTTGTACGGTTAGTATGCTTTGTATTATTTGTCGGTTTCTATTGTAATGTTATTTTGTAAGCTTTGTTATTTTTGTGCACTATGTTTATCATTTTTGTCAACCATGTTTGTAATATTTTTTCTGTCTAAAAAACAACCTGATTGACTTTTGGATGAAACTCCTCTATATAGGTTTGAAGCCTCCAAAATCAACCCGGGTGTTTTTCCAGTTTGTATGAATTTTTGGTCTAGTTTGTCATTTTTGTCCACCATGTTTGTAATGTTTGTATGTCTAAAAAACACCCGGTTGACTTTGGGAAGGAGCACCTCTATATAGGGATGGAGCTTTCAAAGTCAACCTGGTTGTTTTTTTTTTCTATGGTTTGTATTGTTTGTCGGTCTAGTTTGTATTTTTTGTACCGTTCATATGTTTGTAATGTAAGCAATTCACATTGATATGCTTATTTGTTGCCGCGGATGAGAGCCACAATTAAAAACTAACCTAATATTAGCTAACAAATACTATAAATGTACTTGTACTTTATTTGTGTCACCTTTACGAATGAGAAGCACAAACTTTTGTTCATTGACAAAGTATAATTTGAACAAAGAGTTTTTTTGGTTGCATAATATATGCACATGGTTTAAAAGAGTACAACACCTTTAGGGAAACTTGTAAATTGTGAAGTGATAAAAGGAAATGTCGAATGAGATAGACTAAGATACGTTAAATGAATCAGAGTCATATGACACTGTGGAATAAGTGTAATTCTTCAATGGTATAAGCTTGTGCAACATGGTTTGCATTTTCATATGTCCACATATTTCCTCTCTAGCTGTCAAGAAAAGGAGTTAACAATTCTTAAAAGGGAAGTAGCTTGTTATATGAAGTAATAGTTATGCTCGGGATGATCTTACAGATTTAATAAAGGGTACAGGTCTATACAATGAAAATTGGAATAAACTTAGAAGCCTCTGAGGTAGCAAAGTAAAAGTGCCATGCAACCAATGGAAGGAACTCATTTAAAACTGGAGTACAATTAGCATGTGTAATTTTGCCATCGAAGGAGGATGGTTAGGCATTACCTTTATCCTTTACCACACACTACAAAAAAATGGGTCTATGGCAAGGGTTTTTTATACCTATAGCAAGGGTTTTAACCCCTGCTACAAGTTGTAGCAAGGGTTTCGCCAACCCCTGCATGAACCCTCGCCTATGCTGCCCCTGCTATGTGTAGCAAGGGTTTTTAACAACCCACGGTGAAAGTCCCGTCCAAGGGTTATAGCAGGGGTTTAAAACCCCTGCTACATGTATCAAGGGTTTAAACCCCTGCTACAATTCAATATAAAATTCAATAGTAAGATGTTTGTATCAGGGGTTAAGCCCCCTGCTAAGTTCGTTGCTCTAACTAGCAAGGGTTAAAACCCTTGCTTAATTTGTCTCTAAATCAATTGCAACCAACTCAGAATGGTCACTAAAGAGAGGCTGATAAAATTTTTGAACAAGCTCAAAACTGTCGCTAAAAACCCATGAAAATTGGTGACTATAACTTGGTTGCAATACTCTGGTCACTATAGATAAATCAATAACCAAGCATTTTCTTGCAAATTTTTTTACAAAAATCATTCTTGCGTAGCCAAATCATACAGTACATTATATCCATGGTTCAATCCATCATATGATAGAATGATGTCTATGTTATGGGGCTCTCTTTCAGTAACTCTCTTGCCTTCAATCCATCATGAGCTGCAGCAACTGCTCGAATAGAAATCTAAATAGGCCTGCACGTTAAGATCGGAATAGGTAAACTAAGCTGGAAGTCTTACAAGCTTTGAATTAATAGGCATGAAATATTAATGAGAATGAGAGCACAGAATCAGGTAAATAACAAACCATCATTTTCAGAACATAGTCATATGAGTATCTTTGCTTACCCTGCTGCATATCAAAAGAAGAGAACCATGGAGTCAAACCTTAAAATGATTGTACTTAGAAGATTGTGCTCGATCATTGCAGTTAGAAGGTAAATAACAAACCTTATACTAGTGTATAGTTTGCTTGCACTTAGAAGATTGTGCTCGATCATTGCACGATCAAGGACTGCAAAGTTGTCCAACAATAGTGCTTTCTATTGAAGTACAACCAATAATAAATAAGCACATGGCTAATGGATGCAAGACCTGCCAAGTTGAAAAGTTCATCATCATTAACCTGATGTGGCTTCAGTTATTCAAAAAATGCATTGATTTTTCGGGTTTCCTCCGGATCCTTTCTAAGTACACCTGAAAGTACAACAAGGGATTGTTCATAGCAGGTTTAAGGCATTGTTCAGAGATGGTTCAGTGAAAAGATTTCAAGAAGAGGATGAGGCACTGAATCAGTAAACAGAGGCAGTCACTAGTGCCAAGTAAACACTAAGTTACTGCAGAAAGAGAAAGAGAGAGACAAAGGACCTTTTGTAGTATAGGACCTTTTGCACGTTACAGCAGCAGTCAAAGCTTGCTCCAATGCATCCTCATCAATATTTCTTCAATGAAGAAAGTGCAATCATTTTGAGGTTTGACTCCATGGTTTCTCGTCTTCTGGTATACAGGAGAAGGGAAGTAAAGACACTCATATGACTATGTTCTGAAAATTTTGCCTCAATACCAAATTAGAAATGGCCAAAGGTACTTGAACTAAACAATGTTAAGCAATGCTGTCTTTGAAATAACCTTCTCAATCTTTCCCAAATCAAGATGTTCCTGCAAATATTCTTGAACCACAACCCAACTCTAGTTGTCAGGAAGTCAGCCCTGCATTAAGATTTAAGTAATGCCCCTTCTTCACATTTGCTTGGTCACAGCATGGTGCCCATCCCATTTCTCTGCACAAACCATAACAAGAAGCTAAGCTAGCTAGCAGAAAAGACATCTTCCAGCTCATGGGTCAGTACTATTAATTACCTAAATTCTCTGTATGCTACTGCTTCTTACACAAGAAATAAAATAAAAAAGAAATGTCATGGCAGTACACCAGAAAGGATTTGTGTATAGTACCTGTATATCAATGACCAGAACAAAATGAAGCTTCTTCCCAGCTGCTGTATGTAATGGTAAAGGTATCGTCAGTGGTGGCATGCCTCTGTTTTAGTTGGTTTATTCTACTGCTTGACTGATGAAGGTTAAAAAATGTTCAAACATACGGAAGAGTAAACTCTGAACATATGAATTATCGACCATGAATGGTTCCTACCATGTGGAACTCAACATATGTTGGAATGCTAATAACTAAAACAAAATTAAGTTACCTAGCACATATTGGAAGGACATAGGCAGCAATCATGAGGAGGTAAGCTGAGTTCGTGATAAGGCAAGATCCTAAGCCTCCCGTACTCATCCAATGCACCCGGATTAGTGTCGATGAGAGAAGCATCCTAACAATCCATGACGGTTCAAGATCTTCTCAATGAAAAAGAGGTTTGCATCACTGATGATTCTCAATTCACATATGGGGAACAAACCACATTTCACAAAAAATAAATCAATCAAATTCTTCACCCACATCGCTAAAGGGGACTGGTTTTGGCAAGGAGGTGAAGAGTACCACCCAAGGGCATGAGCTGCTTTTATAGATTCAACGAAACAAGAACATAATGTAAAACCCTAGAATGTATAAGGGGTCAAGTAGATATCAAGGATAAGCATTAACGCAGACGAGTAGTGAGTGAAATTAAGGGTGGATGAAGCGGAATGAATTTATATTTGATTCGGGCTTGGAAGGGGAGGAGACGAAGAAGCAGAGCATCGTCCCTTTGTTGGTTGTCATCGACGTCGAGCACCAGAGTCAAAAAGACATCGGAGAGCCGATCCATGTTACTTCGTCTTCTGCTGCTTCGAATTTCTAGCTTCTGCTCTCACATGGAATGAATGTTCTATCTACCACAACAAGAAGTACTGATTCCGATCAAAATATGAAAGAGAGAGTGATAGTGAATAACCTAATTGAGAGAATCAAAATTGATTTCAATCGGAGATTGCAATCTCTATCAAATTTCACGAACAGCTACCAGAGAGTTCATTAACCGCCTTTCGAATCAGCTTCGTCGGAGAAGCTATCGGCAAAGCTCGCATGCTGGAGTTCGTTAACTGCCCGTCGAATCAGCTTCGTTGGAGACGCTATCGGCAAAGCTCGCGTGCTGGAGTTCGTTAACCGCCGTCGAATTAGCTTCGTCGGAGACGCTATCGGCAAAGCTCGCGTGCTGGAGTTCGTTAACCGCCGTCGAATTAGCTTCGTCGGAGACGCTATCGACAAAGCTCGAATGCTGACTAGAGATTTTGTGCTATGGAAGAAGAAGCATTAGAAGATGGAAGCGGGAACTGGCACTGGACTAGGGATTTGTTTCTTTACATTTGGGATTGGGATTGTTTTTGCCCCGTGAAAAGCTAGAAACAGTAAAACTAGATGAAATGATGGTTAATTACTTACTTAATCCTCTAGCAAGGGTTTCTCAACCCCTGAAATATACCGCATCTACGGGAGTTTCAGGAAACACTAACAAGGGTTACATGAACCCCTGCTACCAAACCCTTGCCATAGGCTCATTTTCTTGTAGTGACATCTCCATTCTTTATTTTCAATTTGTTTAGCCCTATTCACTTCCTATGATTTTCTATAATTTTGACAACAAAAAACGAAATTATGATAAAAGGAAGCTTCCATTTTCGAAGAATTCCTTAAAACTTTATACCAAAAACCTGTTTAGGTGGGATTTTTTGTGAATATGGAAACGGTAATTTCTTTAAAACCTGATATTGAAATGAATTTTTTTGTTTGAAATAAAACGAAACTCATTTTCAATGGTAACTTTTGAATAAGATAAGTAATAAGTAATGGTGAGTTGCTACTTTTCGAACTCCATGTAGTTGGTGCATGCTTTCATGTTTAAATTGAATTAAATGAAAACCTTCCATTTAGAATAAGATAAGTAATTAGTAAACAGATATTGAAAACTCGTGGAAGCAACATTTTGTCATTTTCGAAAATAGTTGGAAGCTACGACTTTCCGTTTCCAACCGAAAACAAAATGAAAAGTATACCGGTTTTCTTGTTTTTGTTGCCATATTTATGAAATGAAAACAGGAAACGAAAATGAAAGTGAGCCCGTGTGCATCTCATCAATTTTATCACAAAAACTAATCATAAAATCATAATTTACTATAGTACACAACAAAATAAATTTATTCGAATGGCATGAAGCTCGAGTTGAAGACAACATGCTCTACGATAATATTGCATCTCGTATGAAGCATCGTAAAGTTCTTCCTCATTTTCTGTAGTTTTAAGATGAAAGACATGAAAAAAGAAAAACAATGTTTTCTCGAACATGATAGTCTATGCCTTCCATCCACATGTAATTGGAGAGACGCTTTCTTAGCGGAGTAGTAATGGATGGAAGTAGGAATTGGGTTTGGCACATGTAATTATAGGAGTCGGTCTGAGCTGTACGTGGGCACCGGGCCGTGCCGCCCACGGGCTAGCACGACACAACACGGTTAGAGCACGACACGAGCACAGGCACGAAATAAATGGGTCAGCCCGGCACGAGCATGAATAATTTATGGGCCGTGCCAGGCCTAAACATCATGGGCACGGGCACGGGCACGACACGATATATATGTGGGCCGTGTCAGGCCTAATATTTTTCGAGACTTTATTGAGTATAAGAACGAACATGGCACGAAAATAATATTTATTTGATAGAAAATAAATATAAAAAGAATTATAGGTTTTCAAATATTACAAAACACAAGTAGAAAAATAATTATTGTTTGTTGTTAGAAGTGTCATCAAGATATATACGTAATTACTAACATAAGCAAAAGTGGACAAAGAATTAAACAAAGCTAAATCACACTCGCTATACTTCCAATTTTCTTTTCCACCTTATTTGTTACTTTTCTCGAACATTATCGATTAATATTATATTCCTCCGTCCAATTTTCACCTTTTTTTCATTCTCTCTTTGTTTTCGTCCTTTTCATTAAACATGAATACGAGCATGACATGAGCACGGATAGGCACGACATGATTCGAACCGTGCCCGGGCCTGGGCCGGGCCTAGCAAAGTTAACAAATGGGCTTGCATGGCACGACACGAAAACTGACGGGCCGTGCCAAACACGGCACGAAATAAATGGGCCCGAAGCGTGCCCGTGCCGTGCCGGCCCAAGCACGGCCCAACGCCCATATATAGTCTCAGCCACTCTAGAGTAGTTTATACAACTAAATTAATACCGAAATTAAAGGAGTAATAGTATTACGCTTATTAACCAAACCGATGTCTTTAGATTTTTATTTGCTAATTGTCATTAAAGTGGCTCTTAGCTTGCTTATTAAACTGTGATTAAGTCCCTTCATCCCAAAATCAACTCAAAATAACCTTAGTACCCCACACATTATTGTAAAAGACAGAGGGACATAATAATTAATCAGTTGCACTATCAAATTAGAGAGGTAAATTAAGGCTAAAGATATCTAATCTTACTACTATTCATTCAAATGAACCATGACTCGATTTCTATAGTTTTTTTAGTAGATGATGTACTAATCGTTATCGGTATATAAACGAACATAACACATGACAGGGATACTCATGTTATTTGGTGGATGGATGCTTCTTGGTCGGATGGTCATGACTAGGGATGTTCAAATGGTTACCATGGTTATAACCAAACCAAATAAGGCTAAATTTCATTAACCATAGAATACAATATCATAACCAAACCGTCCAAACTAATACAATAACCAAATTAAAGTTTAATTGATTTGGTTAATTGGTTAACCAGATTAACCAATATAAAATCACATTATCATTGACGATGACAATTTTCTGGTTAATGCAACAATTCGCAATTTATATAATGAATAAAACATAACAATCAACATGTAGTTATAGTTGACCATTAACAAAAATACATGCAACTAAGACAATTATCTTACGATTAGTATAGAAGTATTCACCTGACAAAAATTTATGACAATGGTATGGGTTAATGAATTGTTGTGTTTGTGTAAATTGACTTAGTCTCTTAGCAATTATCATAGGCTGGAAATGACCTTCTTTTCAAGTTTTCATCCATCATAATGTATGAAATTTATCTAAATTAGACGTCCATATGTTGTGGTCTACATTTTACATATACAAATATACACTATATGAGCAATATTGAGCTTTATATTTTATGAGTCTAAAAGGGATGAATGTTAACTCTTGAGTGGTTATGCAAAGTATTAAGTATGTGTATATAATATATGTTAGATACATGACTAATTACTTAACTGGTTAATTTGGTTTGACTGGTTAGGAGTGTCTGAAACCAAACCAAACCAAACCACCTAAACCAAACAAGCTAAAAACTTTAACCAAACCAAACCAATTATCCAAATTAACCAAACCAAATTATCCAAATAGTACTTGTTAAAACGGTTACCATGGTAACCAAACCGTTTGAACACCCCTAGTCATGACTCAATAATGGTGGGAGGAAGATGCTGGAAAGTAGAATGAGATAGAACAACCTTGCCTTAGTCATGCATAAAAAAAAAAAAAACGTGGAGTAAAACAAACACAACCAAGAAGTATTGAACGGAGTGCAAGGCTTGCAGGAGGAAGGCGCGTGCCGGAGGGAGGCGCGTTGAAAATTGAACGAAGAGGAAAATGGCGTTGGGGAAAAATAATTTCAAGACTTCCTATAGTGCCCTTCCGGGAAAGGCTCCGAGGGCTGCAAATTTTAAATGGAAGAATTCAGAACCTTTAAAACGTACTAGCTTATCACCCGCCCCGTTGGCCGGATTACTGTATGTTACCCATTTGTGGAATGAGAGAGAAAGCAAGTGAGAGCGAAGGGATTGAGATTTCACTTGATTAGGACCGACCCACTAATCCGATTCTTCCCGACCCGCCCCAACCTAAAGGGTTAGAAAGAGTCAATAAGAAAATACGAACGGGGAGGATTAGTCATATATCTTGACTCTTCAGAAGTGGGTCAAACAGGATCAAGGTTGAGTGAGCGCAATTTTTAGCGCTAAGCAGAGTTCTGGGTTGAACAACTTTACTTAGGCCTAGAAATTGGTGCTGATGTAGACTGCAGTTTTTATTATACCATCATCAATCATCATTGAATTAGTCCTGGGCATCCCTCCCCGTTGTCGGTCTGAATTCTAATGATGGCTTCATTCCTTGCACCAGCCATATCAGCGAGTTGTCATCTCGAGCATGATTTGCCTATGTACAAATGATACAATTAGAGTATGAAATTGAATTCAAAGAAAAGGAAAAGAGAATTCTATCACATGCCAATAAATACACACATAATAGTTGAAGCTAAGTGAAAGTCATTACTCGCACATCAATTCTCAAAAATTACAAACTAAACAATGACTAGAATGACACTGAAACTACCAAGAATCATGGATTAAACAACTTGTCAAATTAAATAATCCTTATACTGAAACTACCTTCTAACTTGAAATAAGACATGATCATAGTTCATAGCTCTCTTCTCACTATGAATTGGTTGCAGCTCGTCCTTATCACTGCCTCCCAAGCTCAATTCAAACAGAATAGAGACCGTTATGTAAGATAACCATATCCTTACTGATCATAATTCCTTTCTTCACTCCATTTTTTTTCGGAGAAAAGAGTTATCCCCCTCTCCTGCATTTCCCTTTCCCCCTCTCTTCTCCCTCTTCTTCACAACCGATCCCTAAACCAGCAACAACAACACAAAAATAGCCTTCGCCTCTGCCATCTCCATCTACTGAACGCGTTGGTGGCAAGACAGGACTGCAGAAGCAAAATTTTCTAAAATCAAACTAAATTTTTTGAAGGAGACTCAACCACGAAAAAAGAGTAAAGCAACAATGCTAATAGTTCAGATGGTTGGTTTTGATGTTATACGTTGCTTTTGTTCTGGTCTCCAGTATATCAACTGCAACAGAGATGTTTCCTCCAATCATCTTTAGTGCACGATTTAGAAGCAAGTCCTCCTGATTGTGTCAAACGGAAACATTCATGGGTTCTTAACTCCCCTGTTAGTGTAAATGCAGCAGCAGCAAAGAAGTTTGACAACACAGCAAGCACCCAGGCAAAATGATACAATGCAGTAGGTGATATCTGTCTCGAAGGTTTTGAGTTACTAAAATTCATGTTAAAAAAAACATGAATTAAAATGGATTATTCTATTAAGCAAACATCCCCTCTAATCATACAAAGATCAGATATCCAATTCACAAACAATTAAGCCATAAAAAATCATCACACATCCATCACCTTTGATTGCCTAAATTTGGGTTTTCGCAAATTTATGGACTCTTAAGGGTAACGTTCATGGGTAGTCTGTTTCATAAATCTAGAGAGCACAGTAAGCAGCCACCAACCAGACACAGTGCGGTAGGCGAATATGATTCTCAATTCACAATTTCTCACCACCGGAAGTAAGAACAGACCATAATAAGCGTAGCGTTCATGGGTGGTCTGTTTCATAGCACTACTACACAATTTGTTAAAAAAGAAAGAAAGGTATTTAGCATCACGGCGGAACAACTTTTACAGGCCAACAACGACAACGTGCTGCAACCACCAGAATTGGTATCACAACTCATAGGGAAAATCAAAAGATTTACTCTCAAATTAAGTAGTTACAACATCGAGCAATCGTCAAGCACATACACCATCACAAAAGTCACGGAACCTGATTCACAAAGCATTCAAACATTTGAGGACATTTCTGCAAAGGTACAACTTATATGTCTTTTTTCCAAGCCATTTCCATCAACATGCTAATAAATTTGCAATGCATAAAACAAACGGGCCAAAACTTGAAATTCAGTCTGTTTGATCGACCCATGCCAAATTCTAATTATTTTTTACTTTTAAACTTTCTATTTGAAAATAAAAAACAGTGAAAGAAAAGAGACGACTACAATTCGCCATTTTCACACCACTTATCCGGGAATAAAACCATAGAAATTCAAAAGGAACTGAAAATGTTTAGGATCGTTTTAATGTTTAAAATAACCAAATTGATCTTTATGTTTAATTTTTTTACTAACAAATACCAAACGATTCCCTATAAAATACACTATAATTTGATCATTATGATATCAGATAATTATAAAATACATATTTGAAATGATAAAAATTGGACTAATTGGGTTGGTCGAGGTTGAACCACTGAATAACTTTAAAATACATTATATTTTAGCCACTAAGATATAAAATAATAGCATAATATATATTATGCCAGAGAAAATAGCTTGTTTTAGAATGACAAACCAATGATGTTCATTTGTTTTACTTGATGGCCAAATCCCATGTAAGTCACACCCATTCAACTCTTTTATTTTATGGTTAGCGGTTAGCCCATTAGATACCATGCATTAGTTTATTGTTAAATTTTTTATTTTTAACAATAAAAAGGAGTATTATTTTTGCCTTTTCATATATATTTTATCACCACGGGGAAATAAAAGGGCTTAAAGAAAAAATATTGACACTCCTAGACCCGTTTAAATTCGCATGTTTACGGTAAGTTGGCCCGTTCCACAGAGGAAAGAGAAAAAAAATTGACACTCCTTATTCTACCCTTCCTACAAACGCTCCTGGAGCAAGGAATTTGAAATGGGGGAAGGGTTTTTCCTCCCTGCTATTATATGTTTTTAATATAAAAAGATACAACAAATGTACCTAGTGCGATTGGTTATTATCCTTGCTTTTCTTTAAAATGGTCATGGTTTGAATCCCAGTACGTGTCTTTTTAATGAATAAAAAAAAAGTAATGTGAAGACCAAAATGTCCTTCCTACAAACGCTCTGAGCGTCCGAAATTTGAAATGGTGTTTGGGTTTTTGGCTACCAGCTTTTATAAAAGGTATAGATGTAGATTATTAGTTGTCTAGACTAGATTCTTTAGATTACAAATTAATCCATTAGACCATACCTGATTTAGTGACCAACAAAGATTTAACTAGAGGAATTTTACAGTGATATGTTGCATTGGTACTATAGGTTTTTACTTTTATGGTACAACTTGAAATTGTACATTTAACGTTATGGTAGAACTTCACATTGTACCTATACTTTTTGTACAAATTCTCTTATGGTACAATTTGAACTTGTACTCTTTTGTGATGGTACAATTTCAAGTTGTAAACTTGTACCATAACATAATGATACAAATTCCTTTATGGTACAACCTGAACTTATACATTTACATATCGTTTGGTATAAATGAATTCCATAAGTTTTGAAGAATTCATTCTGAAATGAAACATTTTTGTGTTTGGTATTTGAAAGAATTCATTTCCAATTCTAAATTTTAAATTCTATGAAATTGGAACTAGTTATAACAATTCCGAGGAATTGAGATGGAATTTCCAAATGAATTCCACAAGTATTTACTAATTATAATAGAATGACATAATTATCCTCTTTTATTAACTAAATCACTTATACATATACATACCAAACACAATAATTCATTTGACAATGAATTCTACATGGCAATTCTTTTTAATTGAATATGACTTACCAAACACAAGATTTCATTTGACAATGAATTCTACACGGTAATTCATTTTACAATGAAATGAATTCTCGATTCAATGATACCAAACGACCTGTTAATGTTATGGTACAACTTCAAGTTGTATACTAAAACACCAATGCTATATAACATAGTAGAGGACTCTCGTCACTAAAGTTCAACATTAGCCGTCCAAAAAGGACTGCGTCTGCTCAAAATTGGTTGTCCTTTCGTGACAATAAAAACCCGTTGCCAAAAGCCTGACATGCCGTTGCTAATTTCTCAGAATTATACAAACTCGTATAACTAACGTAAATATCAATTTTAAGGTGAGGGGTTGGGTGTACTTACCTTTTATGTGTACCTAGATCTCGATTCAAGTCAGTAGAGTCTCCGTTCCTCACTTAGACTGTCTGTTCGATCATACTACAGGAAATAGCATCTTTAACCAGGGTATAAAACGGTAGTTAATACAAAAAAGGGTGTTAGTACTTTTAACAACGGCTACTTAACGGTGGACACCTTTGGAGTGGCTAAATGTCCAAACGGTGGTTAATAATGATAATTAACCACGGATTTTTCATACGGTGGTCGATAGAGAGAGAGCCAATGGAGACGTTTGCTAGGGTGGTGTATCCTTCTCCGGCGATGATGACGACAAGGACGAGAGGAAGCTTTGGGGATGAAGTGGATGGACGGGATGAACAATGATGGAAGGATGGAGGTGAAGAGAAGAAACAATGTCCGGTGGTGTTTTGAGGGGGAGGGATGGAATCATCTCCATGGAAATGGGGGGTTTATTTAAGCTAGAGCAGATAAAGACGCACCCATCATTTCAGCGAGGCCTTTCATGATCCAAATGGCCAGTCATTTCTTTGTAAGGGTGCCCATTTGCATTTGTGGACTGGTTGGTGATATTTCAAGCAGAGTCACACTTCTTTCCCTATTGTCATCATGAGCCTCAACAGAAATTTGTGTTGCATTTAATAATCTGTTGGAAATGAATGAATAACTTTGAAAGCTATACAGTCTCAAGTGGAAAAACTACCACATTGGTAGTTTTACTTGGTGAAATGTGTATAAAGATAAGAGTCTCTCTCCTAAGGGCATGCCCCTTGAGGTGACCCACTTTTGTGGGGGAGAGAGGACCTAACGGACCACCACACTCACACGCGCGCCGTCCGTTCGGCCGACCGGTTGGTTGGTCGGTTAAAATGAATATATTCGAAGGAGCTCTTTTATCGATTAAAAGAAATATTCTAAGGATAATCGATTAAACACACCACAACGAGCATAAACACAATAGAGAGAGTGTTCAGAGAGCTCCGGTTTTCGCACAAAACCGCCGAGCATTCGAGGAGCTGTTTTATCCTGGAGACGACCGGCTGATAGTCTGCCGTGCGCATCGAGGGCAGTGCCGCGAACGTCTTAAAGAAAGAGACCTAGTTCGCGACTCGGCTCCAGATTCGGTAACCTCGTCCCTGTTTGTTGTTCCGTTCCTAACAATTTTAAGACGTTTGGCTGCTGCTATGTCGACTGAATAGAACAACATGGCCGGATTTGGTGCTGTCGATATCAATCGACCCTTCCGCTTCGTGGGAGTCAACTTCCGTTGCTGGAGACAAAAGATGGAGTTCTACCTGACGACTAAGAAGTTGGCACACTGCCTCACCAGCATGCCCGTCGAGCTGCAGGAAGAAGCGACTGATCAGGAGAAGGATGCTTCTGCTAAGGAAAGGGAGCATAACTTCCTATGCAAGAACTACATCCTCAACAGCCTGGCAGACAATCTCTACGACTACTATGCGGACAGCAAAAACACCGCAATAATGATCTGGGATGCGCTCCAAAAGAAGTACGACACAGAGGAGGCTGAAGCTAAGAAGTATGTTGTCAGCCGCTACCTGCGCTACCAGATGGTGGATGACAAGTCCGTCGAAGTTCAGTCCCACGAACTTCAGAAAATAGCTCATGAGATCGTCTCAGAAGGTATGCCTCTGGACGATCTGTTTCAAGTTGCTTGCATTATTGATAAGCTGCCCCTTTCGTGGAAAGATTTTAAGAATATGCTTAGACATAAAACTAAAGAATTTTCTCTGAAAAGTTTGATTACTCGCCTAAGGATTGAGGAAGAGTCCCGCAAGCAGGATATGAAAGAAGAGGTGATGGTCGTCACTGTTAAACGACCCACTCCTAGAGCTCTTAAACCTAACCATAAAGGTTTCAAGAGTAAGAACCAGAAGGTCCTCCCCCACTAGAATTGTGCCTCTCGAGGTAACCAAAGGGTCATGGCCCAAACCTTTAAGAATGACCCACCGTTTATCTGCTATAACTGCGGTAAACCTGGTCATATGGCAAAAAAGTGCAGGAACAAGCCTAACCCTGCTGCTGCGGTCAGGGTTAACTTGACAGAAGAGGATTTTATAGCCATGATCACGGATATGATCGCTGAGGTCAACCTCACAGGTGACTCAGAAGGATGGTGGCTGGGATACAGGTGCATCGAAGCATGTATGCAACAATTGTGCTGAAACATCCCTTGCATAAGGTCAGCGAACCTCTCTGCGCGCCAGTGCCCAATCTTGCTCTCCGATTATCCTCTGTACCTCTCAGTTGTAGGTTCGTACTTCCCGACGGCGACCCTTGAGCTTCAACGCCATTGCAAACTTCTTTCTTTCTAATTCCTTTCCCTCTCTTTCTATTCCCTCATTTTCTCCCTTTTCTTTGACGTTCGAGGTGTGACGGCGCTGAAGGGCCGGCAACGCTTGATTGCTTCCGTCGCTGCTGTTGTTGTAACTCACAAAGGAGAAGGGCGGGGTATTGGGGACGAGCCGTGGTTGGCTGCTGTTGTCTACTGGCTTCGCTGAAAATAGTAACCAGGAGATGGGGAAAATAAAAGGGTAACGAGAGAGAGTAAACGAGGGAGAGGGTGGGGGTTGTTTATTTATTTGATTGTCTTCCGTTGCCGAAGGTGAATAGGAAACAGGATGATGATTATCATGTTAATAATAACAATAATAATAATATTAATGCTATTATTATTTCTAATTAATGGTTGCAATCTTTCGTACGTAATCGTCAATCCAACCGATCGGTTGAACCTAGACTCAAATATCGGGGCGTTACATTTCCTCCACCCTTATAAAAAATTTCGTACCCGTAATTTGCTCGGAATCATCCTTCCATATCCTCATTCTCGTGCTTCCTTGGCTCAATAATTCACTCTTGCTATATGAATTTCAATGATGCTCATTGCTTGTCCTGTATAGTCTATCTCACTTCTTATATTTTCTCTTGACCATAAAAGGTATTATCACCAATCTCGTTAGCATCGAGTATCTTTGAGTGGCTACTTGTCCTTTTTAATTCCCCAGTCTAGGTCGAGGGCGTGATGGGACAAAATTTCGAGTTAATTTATTGGTCCAGCTCATTCAGTACTTGTTGTTGGACCTTAAATCGAAGTTGAGGTATCCCCTTCCCTCCCCCTTAAGACAAATTTCGACCTCGAAATTTATTCATCGTGATGACTCAAAATCTTCCCTGTGGTAATCCTTTTTCTTTCACAACCCCTTTACCGATGCTTGGTTCTAGCTCTGATACTCGAACTTAGTTTAGTAGCTCCTCGTCATTTGTCTTCTCAAAAGTTCTACTTGCCTTCTCTAACATTTATTAGAACTTCACTTGAACGTTCTACCTTCTCCCTATCCTCGGATGGCTTGATGACTTCTCTTTGGCAAATTTTGGGATTCCAACCCTTAACTTACCTTGGTCTGGCAATGTCCCTCGTGTCCCTTGGATTTTTAACCTCCCGTGACTACCGTAACTTATGGGGTCTCTCGAATTCCTCCTCGTACATCGGCTTAGTTGGAGACACCTCAAGCTTGCACTCATTGGTTACTTAGTGTGCTTGCTCCTTCCTCACTCTTTACATCGTTTATCTCGATGGTCGTCTCCTTCTTTTCAAAGACTATCTGTCGGTCTAGTTCCCTAGGTCCACGATCCCTCTACTTAGGGGTATACTGTATCCATAAGGGATTCCTCAGTCAATGTATGTACACAAATGTGCCTCCTCTTAGCCTTGACTCATTGATCCCTTGAAATCTTTTCATGTTCCCAATGACCTACTAAATTCCCCCTTGCTTTGCTTATGTGCACCTAGTGTTGCTTAAAGTCTAACCTCTACTACTCCTTGGGTCGTAGCCCTATGCTCGATTCTCGTGAACTCAATGAACATTCCTTGCATCCTTTCCTCTAAACTATGGCCGCCATTTGTTGTAACTCCTTGTCTACTATTTATCGATGTACCAGATACTTGGCTACTTCTTGAACCTTATTCTGATCAGCTCGCATCCCCGTAGGATATGAGCTACATTGAACCTCCTCTTCTCACTCATGAAAGGGTTTCTCACTAATCGATCATCTTAGGAACACACTCTTTCTCGAGACGTATCATAGTCATGCGAGCCTACTAGAGTTATTTTCCAAATCATGATTAGAGTATACTGGAGATTCTAAAAATCCTCAAAAGAACCTTGACTCGTTTGGCCAAACCTTAAACCTGACACCCCTATTTCCTTTCCTTTAAAAATAGAAGCCTTGAAAACTCAGATCGTCACTCCAGTATTCCTTGGAGACCAAGAAACAGAGGAGTGCCGGCTCTGATACCAAAATGAAACGTCCCTTGCATCAGGTCAGCGAACCTCTCTGTGCGGCACTGCCCAATCTTGCTCTCCGATATATCCTCTGTACCTCTCAGTTGTAGGTTCGTACTTCCCGACGACGACCCTTGAGCTTCAACGCCATTGCAAACTTCTTTCTTTCTAATTCCTTTCCGTCTCTTTCTATTCCCTCATTTTCTCCCTTTTCTTTGACGTCGAGGTGTGACGGCGCTAAAGGGCCGGCAACGCTTGGTTGCTTCCGTCGCTGCTGTTGTTGTAACGCACAAAGGAGAAGGGCGGGGTATTGGGGACGAGCCGTGGTTGACTGCTGTTGTCTACTCGCTTCGCTGGGAAATAGTAACCGGGGAGATGGGGAAAATAAAAGGGTAACGAGAGAGAGTAAACGAGGGAGAGGGTGGGGGTTGTTTATTTATTTGATTGTCTTCCGTTGCCGAAGGTGAAGAGGAAACGTGGTGATGATTATCATGTTAATAATAATAATAATAACAATAATAATAATAATAATAATGCTATTATTATTTCTAATTAATGGTTGCAATCCTTCGTACGTAATCGTCAATCCAACCGATTGGTTGAACCTAGACTCAAATATCGGGGCGTTACATGTGCTATGTTTAAAACATACACGGAAGCACCTGCTGACAAGAAAGTGCTACTGGGGACTACCCACACCACTATGGTTACTGGTTCTGGTGAACTGAAACTTAACTTCACCTCTGGGAAGAATATCGTGCTCAACGATGTGTTGCACACTCAAGAGATAAGGAAGAATCTTGTTTCGGGATATCTTCTTAATAAGGCTGGGTTTAATCAATCTATTGGGGCCGACTTGTATACCCTTACTAAGAATGAGAGTTTTGTGGGAAAGGGACATGCATGTAATGGGATGTTCAAGTTGAATGTCGAAATTAATAAGATAAATTCTTCAGTTTACATGTTGTGTGATTTGAATGTTTGGCATGCTCGTCTTTGTCATGTGAACACACGAATTGTGAAGAATTTAAGCAAGCTAGGACATATCCCTAAACTCTCAATGAATGAATTTAATAAATGTGATTTATGTAGCCAAGCTAAAATAACGAAAACGCCCCATAAATCTGTAAGTAGAGAATCAGAACCCTTAGATATGATTCATTCTGATATTTATGAACTAGATGAGACGTTAACTAGGTCTGGCAAGAGATACTTTATCACTTTCATAGATGATTGCTCTGATTATTTCTTTGTTTATTTGATGAAAAACAAAAGTGAGGCCCTTGACATGTTCAAGGTATTTGTGGTTGAATTTGAAAATCAGTGCAATCGAAAGATAAAAAGACTTAGGAGTGATAAAGGATCATAGTATGACTCTAATCCCTTCAAGGAATTCTATAGCTCACATGGTATCATTCATGAAACCACGACACCATACTCACCATAAATGAATGGTAAAGCTGAGCGGAAAATAGGACGTTTACAGAATTAGTTGTGGCTATTATGTTCAATTCTGGAGCTGCTTCTTCTTGGTGGGGTGATATTTTGTTGACGGTTTGCTATGTGCTAAATCATCTTCCAAAAACAAATAGAAAAGAATCACCCTATGAGATCTTGAAGAATAAGCCACCTAATCTGTCCTATTTAAGAACGTGGGCCTGCTTGGCCTACGTAAGAATTCCGGATCCTAAGAGGATTAAGTTGGCTAGTCGAGCATTTGAATGTGTCTTTGTTGGCTATGCGGCCAATAGTAAGGAAAAAATCCAAAACTACCACTGTTTTAAAAATTTTTTACAAAAATACCACTCACTCCAAAGAATTTCCAAAAATACCACCCTTAATTTAAAACCGCTCCGCTGATGAGCGGTTTTCAATGAAACCGCGCCTCTAAGAGGCGTTTTCCTATCTAACCGCTCCTTGGAGGAGCGGTTTTATTTTCTGGAGTAAACCGCTTCTGCGAGGCGCGGTTATAGGGTAAACCCTACCAGAAAACGCTGGTAGAGGGAGCGTTTTATTGTCGGCAAGCAAACCGCTTGGGGAAGGGGCGGTTTACATTGTCAGGACACAAACTGCTCCTCTGGGGCCCGGTTTGTGCCTGGTCACCCGACATCCGACATGTCGGCATGCAGGGGTAGGGCTGCATGGCAGACCCAAAACCGCTCCCCCCCCCAAGCGGTTTTGGTGCAAAATTTGCCTATAAAAGGCTGTTTCGGAGAACACAATTCTTCACACTTCCTTCCTCAATTCACACTTCCTTCCTCAAATTTCAGCTTTGCACCTTTAAATTATTTAGTTTTTGCGATTAACGTTAATTCGTAAGTTTGTTTCGTAATTACTTTTCATTGTCTTTGTGATTTTATGTTAGTAACTTAATTACTTTTGATTGTCCTTTGTGATGTTATGTTAGTAACTTAATTACTTTTCATTGTCATTTGTGATTTTATGTTAGTAATTTGAATTACTTTTCATTGTCATTTGTTTATTAGATAATGTATATTTGTTGTAAAATAATAACATTGTTAATCGTATTGATTATTTTCAATAGTTTAAATCAATACAATACAACACTTATTGAGACTCTTTATAAAGAAATGCATGTCTAAGGAAATGGGGACTTAAGCGATCATCATGATCCCCCCATGACCTGGGAAAATCGGGTTCTAAGCGATCCTCGGATCCCCCCTTTTTCTGTCAAAAAGACTGTGTTTCTAAGGAGATGTATACCTCTCCTAAGAGTCTTACGAGTGTACTTGTATTGTTTTAAATTATTGAAAATAATCAATACGATTAACAAAATAATTTTTATGTTAGTAACTTGTGTTACTTTTCATTGTCATTTGTGATTTTATGTTAGTAATTTGAATTACTTTTCATTTTTCTTTGTGTTGTTCTGTTAGTAACTTGTGTTACTTTTCATTGCAGATGGCATTCCAAAAGTTCACGCTTGGGTTGCGGTGGAATGGTTACACAGAAGAGACCGAAAAGGGTGTAAGCTACGTCGGTGGCAATTTTCATAAAATGAAGGTCCGTACGAGACCGATGCTTGAAGAGCTCCACCGAAAGTGCACTGAGATTACCTGCATGGATGGCAGTAGAAGAGTTGATCGAATGGTGTATCGATATCCAAACAGACATGACGGGTCCCTGTGGCATGAGGAATTCCTCCTTAACACTCAGGAGGACGTTGATGCCATGGTCCAATTTTTGACCACCAATACAATTAAGCAAGCGGAGATGTTCGTTTACACCGAGGCCGTCGAAGGCAGTGTAGGTCATTCTGGAGATGGCCAAACATCTGGTATCCACGGTGGGAGTGTATTATACGAAGATACTCCCCACCAGGATTTCCATGCCTCGAGTTGGAGTCAGGAGTATCATCATGGTACTGGAGGAAGTCATCAATCCTTCCATTCATATGAACAAGAAGCTCAACAGGCGGATTACAACCAACAAGCAGTCTACCAGTACCCACCCGAGTACAACTTCTATCAAAGCGGTGTTAGTTACCACAACTACCATTACGGAGCTAGTGGAGGTCAAGGTGCCTTTCATGCTGAAAATCAGATGGAAGAAGAGGTCAATCCAAGTCCAGTTAGTGACCATGAGGTTGAAGAAGAGGAAGGCGAAGTTAGTGCAGACAGCTCCGATCCGCTGGAAGGTGCTGATGATTCCGGTCCAGATTCAGACGCAGATGGTGATGAGGTACCTCACGACCGTGTACCTATTCCATACTACAATCACATTCAAAGTGAAGATTGGTATATTGATGCCGACATGGACCCGCCAGATGTGCCATTATGGGGTCCACTAACTGGCTTTATGAAGGGCCAACAATTTGCAACGAAGAATGAGGTTCGACACGCTATTTCCACTGAAGCAATGACTCGGAGTTTTGAATGGCAGACAACACATTCTGACACAAAGAGGCTGATGGTTCGATGTAGAAACCACAATGAGGGATGCACAGCTAGGGTCCGGGCCATCAGGAGCAAGAGAGTCGGTCATTGGGTCATATCCCGTGCGGTGAACACACACACATGTGTGTCATCAATAACATCACAAGGCCATCGACAGTTGAAATCTAGGGTGGTTGCCGCGGCTATCAAACATCTAATTGAGGAGCAGCCCGACCTGAAGGTGAAAACCATCATCGCCCACATTTCTAGTCGTTATGGTTATATCATTAACTACAAGAAAGCGTGGCATGGGAAACAGAAAGCAATGGCTGCCGTGTTTGGTGACTGGGAAGAATCATATGCATTCCTTCCCAAACTGATTTTGGCGTTGGAGGTGTCTAACCCTGGAACCATTTTCTCGCCTCGCTACCAAGATGAAGAAATTCAATCGCCGGTTGCTGGTAACAATCGTCAATTCAAGCGTCTTTTCTGGGCCTTCAAGCCATGTATTGATGGTTTCCCATACTGTGTTCCTGTGATTCAAGTTGATGGAACATTCCTTACCGGCAAGTACAAGGGTACTCTACTGATTGCCAGCGGAGCAGATGCAAATCGATTAGTATATCCATTAGCCTTTGCCATTGTGGAGGGAGAGAATACCGATAGCTATGGATGGTTCTTCAGACAAATTCAGCTCCATGTCACCAGACGGACGAACTTGACTATCATCTCAGATCGCCACGCCGGTATACGGGCTGCTATTTTAGGCTTGGATCCAGCCTGGAACTGGTCACAGAGATGGTGCATCCGGCATTTCAAGAGCAACTGGAACCATCATTTCAAGCGAAGGAAGCTTGCTGACAGTCTATGGTGGATTGGTAAGCGTTCAAATTAATTGACTAGCTGTAAATTTTTAAAACTGTATACAAGTTAGGTCGATCGTGCTTTTCTCACGTTTTTATTATATTCATCAGCTGTCGCGTACCAAGAGAAGAAATTTAAGGAGAAGATGCAGAATATCCGTCAAATATGCCCTGAAGGTGCGCAGTGGCTTGATCAACATGACCTTGAAATGTGGACTTTTCATAAGGACGGAGGTCACAGATGGGGTATTGCCACAACAAACTCAAGCGAGAGTATCAACAACGTCTACAGGGAATGTCGTGCACTCCCCATCTCTGCAATTGTTGAGATGACATTCTGGAAAACAAACAAATGGTTCGTCAACCGTCTCCACTGGTGTGAGAAGAGGGAGGCGCTCGGTAAGGTACACTCCGATTATGTATTGAAAATCATGGAAAAGATAATCGGAAGAGCTCTCGTCACACAGTCACTGTGATGAACGGTCATGCTGGCGAGTATTCGGTCGAGACTGGGCACTGGGAGGATGGGAGATGTGGTGGTCATCGCCATGAAGTCACCATAAACTTTAGGACTAAAAAGGGGGAGTGCTCCTGTCAGAAGTATCAGGGTAGAGGGATACCATGTTCTCATGCAATGGCTGCAATAAAGCACAGGAGCAAAGACCCTCGTCATTTCGTTAGTCCGTTCTTCAACATTGACTCACAAAAGAGCAGTTATCGTACTAGTTTCCGGGCATTGCCGGATGAAGCTTACTGGCCAGTTTATGAGGGTATGGTCATCATTCCACCAATCGGTCTTAGGCGGGAAACAGGGCGCCCGCGGCGAAAAAGGATTCCAAATGAAATGGATCAAAGTGGAAGACCACCGCGAGGGCCAAGGCGGTGTTCCATATGTAAAGTACCCGGTCATGATAAACGAAAATGTCCCGGACCAATTGGTCCTCAAAATGCTGGGCCCGATGTGGATGTCCCGGATAATGGCGCTTAGATTGATTTTATGCGTGTGTTCCATCTTTGTGTATTAATTTCAATGGTTACTCTACTTGCATGTTGTGTGCTTAAATGACATTGTAGATTTGCACAATTAATAAACTTTGGTGCAATTGTTCCATCTTTTTTAATAAAACACATCACGACTTCAAGTACCACTACTTTGTTCAACTTAAGTTAACTTGTACCTTAACTACACCTAAAAACACCATTGTTCAACCTAATTTAAACAAACATCACAACTTGAAAAAAAAACACCATTGTTCCACTTAATTTAAACAAAACCAATCCTTGAAATAAAAACACTCATGCATTGTTTCGACGGTTTGCCCTCTGCTTCCTTGTGCGATGGGCGACTGGTCCACCGGGTGTCGAAGATGGTGGAACGGGTGGCAGAGACCTATTCGCCGTAGAACCGCGATCCTCCGTGCTATGCCGCCTCGGTTCCGTGATAGGTGGCTCCTCCGTCTGCGGCCGAGGGCTATCCATGCTCATACGGTGGGGAGAGGATTGCCATTGTTGTTGCCATTGTTGTTGTGGTCGAATCCAAGGTGTGAAGTCTTGTTGTGGAGTGGATTGCCATTGTTGTTGTTGCCATTGTTGTTGTTGCCATTGTTGTTGTGGTCGATGCAAAGGTGAGAAGTCTTGGTGTGGAGTGGAGTATGAACCCTCGGCCCAAGTAGCTGAAGATGTGCCGTCATGAAATGTAGTTGGACGTTGTTCATACTGGAAACTGGGCCTGAAAGTGTACTGGAAACTTGACCGCGGATCATACTGGCTTCCGGGCGTAGGGCCGTGCTGAGTACTCCCCCCTTCACCGGTGCACACCTCCAAAGGAGTAGGCGCCTTCCAAGCCTCAATCGGTTTGATCTCCGGCACGTGAGGTCGATCCCTCACAGCTTTGTTTTGCCTTCTTTGGACCGGCGGAGGCACCGGGTCAACATCAAGCGTCACCGACGGCGGTCTCACTGGGGGGACTGGAGGGTATCGCCTATGGTCACGTCCGCGCGCTCGCATACAGCCAAGGAGATTGTTCGCTATCCTTCGAATCATCCCCACCTCTCGACCCGCGGCCGAATGTTCTGCGGTCCGTGCGAGGTCGTGGATTCGCTCGATGCCATCAACCTAAATCGAACAAAATAACAAAGTTAGACAAGGTAAAAAGTAATTCACCGCATGACTAAACAAATAAAAACTTAATTTCTTACCAAAGCTCCGTCCGCCGCTCCTTCGGGGGTCATGTAACGAACAGATTGTCTTCGGTAGGTTTCCATGTATGGGTCATGGTAGCCCATCCGCCCCACATGAGATGCCGTCACAATATCCTGATCTTGCCTAGCATTCCACAGCCGGATCAAGTTCTTATACTCCTCTGGCCAATTAGTAGGTCCTTGTCGACCATCTTTCCCGTGGTACCCCTTCTGACTCTCCGGGACATCCAATGGTATGCATTGCTCACGTCCAAATTGTCGTAGACATCGATCCGGCAAGTGCCACTCCACTATGTGGTGGCAGATTAGTGGAACTCGGGTGCACCATTGACCGGGATGTAACGGGAACTTATGGACGTGATGCGCAACAATCCGTTCTGGATACGGATCGAACTTAAGCTACGAAGGTTTAAATAATAAAACCATTAAGCAACATAATAATATAAGTTAAAAAAAGTAGGGTTTTAATAGCGTATTATGATGCTCACCTCTGCTTCCCATAAGTGATCAAGCCTCCTACGATACTCCTCCAGCTTATGCGATCCAAGATTGTCGCATGTTGTTTCATCAAGCCACCTATTAATATGGACAAGTACACAATGTTAGTACCTTAAAAAAATAGCTCGTTACAACAAACTAAATTAGTAAAAAAATGTGAGAACTATGAGTGGGATAGAAGATATTTACCTACAACCATAAGCTTCGTGTCGTAGGGGATGATCGGGTCCCCAATCCTTGTCGGGGTCTACCTTCGGCGCAATCCATTGCAAATGCTCCCAAGCCCAAAATTGGACGATGAACATTGCCCCATCAATCTCCTTCACCGCTCTCGCACTAGCATTACATAGGGATCGGTAGAGCTGGGCTAAGCAAGCAGATGCCCAGCTCAAGTTTCCCATATCATCCCAACTACCAAGTATGATCTTCAACCATGAATTGCTGATTAGGTTGTTGGATTTCTTGGGGAAGAAAACTCCTCCGATCATGCCGAGGATGTAGATCCGTGCATAAATTTCTTTATCGCGCTCCGAACTTTCCTCCGTGAGGGGAATGCCTCCGAACTCAGGGTTGTGCTTACGCCTGATCTCCGCCGTCAACCACGTGATGGATACTTGCCCCTTGGACAATGGTGGATGACCATCCGCATCGTGATCTCCCTTTTCTGGCGGACACAACCCGGTGACCGTCCATATAAAATGTTGCCAACCACTCATATTGGCAACAACTTTAGGTGGTGGCGTAGAGTCCACACAAACAACATCACCATCGATGGGGAGATCGGTTAGGATGGCGATGTCCTTAAGTGTGATCGTGCACTCGCCTTCACGAAAATTGAAGCAGTGTGTCTCCTTTCGCCATCTCTCTACCATCGCCGTGATGAGTTGGCGGTCGATCTTAATTCCGTTGAAATGCCTAATCGAATCCAATCTTGCCCTTTTTAGAAAGGGCAAGATGACGTCGTTCCATTCAAGCACATTCGTTGTGCCCCTATAGCGGACTATATGGTATGCATCCTATATAAATCAAGGTTGTTTTAGAGAAATATACATTATCTAATAAACATTAATTTTAACATAACTAAAATAATTTAATAAGATGCAATATTAATTAAATCAAGCGATTTTATAGAAATATACATTATCTAATTAACATTAATATTAACATAACTAAACCAATTTTTAAGATGCAATAGTAAATTAAGCGATTTTATAGAAATATACATTATCTAATAAACATTAATATTAACATAACTAAAATAATATCCAAATATATTATTTTGTTAATCGTATTGATTATTTTCAATAATTTAAAACAATACAAGTACACTCGTAAGACTCTTAGGAGAGGTATACATCTCCTTAGAAACACAGTCTTTTTGACAGAAAAAGGGGGGATCCGAGGATCGCTTAGAACCCGATTTTCCCAGGTCATGGGGGGATCATGATGATCGCTTAAGTCCCCATTTCCTTAGACATGCATTTCTTTATAAAGAGTCTCAATAAGTGTTGTATTGTATTGATTTAAACTATTGAAAATAATCAATACGATTAACAATTATGTAAATTATTGTACAAAAAATAAATTACTTTAACAAAATACAAATTACAAGTGATGATAAATAATATGTACCTTATGGTCGTTCCAAACGTCTCTTGAACGATGATTTGCTTGATCGTATAAAACTGTCGGATCAATCGGTCCTTGATCAACGTAATATCGTTGATTGAAAATATCAACATCCGGCCCAACCTAGGATAGCATAACAATAACATAAATCATTAGTATATAAATTAAATAAATCATTATAACAACAACAACAATTGGGAAAAATGAATACGTACCGTTTGATAATCATCATAAAAAAGACCCTCTTCTTGAGCGAAATCGGCCATTCTCTCGGAATCCGGACAGAGGTTCGACGGTTTTTTAGTGAAAACCAAAGAAAAGTTTTTTGGAGGCAGATCGGACTTAGGCCGCAACCAACAAAAAAACCAATTCTAAGGTTGGGTGGGGAGGGGTTGGGTGGAGAGAAGTTAGAGGGAGAGAGGGGATGTGGTGGATGGTGTGCAGAAATGAGAAGGGGGGGGGGGTTTATAGCCAGCAAACCGCGTGGGGGAGGGTCGGTTTTGTAATTTCTCGCCACTAAAAACCGCGCCTCCACCACGCGGTTTGCTTTTCCCGATGGTCAAACCGCGCCTCGGGGACACGGTTTGCGTTTTCCAAACGGTCAAACCGCGCCTCGGGGGAGCGGTTTCTGTGGGGGACGCGGATCGCTTAGTTGGCAGCCGTTTTAGCCGTTAGATCGCTCCCCGGGCAAGCGGTTTGATGCACCGCCACGTGGCAACGCGGTTTGACAGCCATGCACGGTCAAACCGCGCCTTGGGAGCGCGTTTTACATTGTAACCGCCGCCTGGGAGCGCGGTTTATCAATAAACCGCCATTTAGAGGCGCGGTTTTAAATTAAGGGTGGTATGTTTGGAAATTCTTTGGTGAGGGTGGTATTTTTGTAAATTTTTTTTAAAACAGTGGTAGTTTTGGATTTTTTCCCAATAGTAAGGCATATAGATTCTATGATTTGAATGCTCGTACTATAATAGAATCCATTGATGCTGATTTCTTTGAGACACGATTTCCATTTAAAATGAGAAATAGTGGGGGTAATGTACTAGCCGCTATTAAAGATAACGGAACTAGTGGGGGTGTTGGGTCTGAGAATGAACTCAGAAGAAGTAAAAGAGCTAGAATCTCCAAAGATTTTGGTGATGACTTTACTACAGTATACAACCTCGAAGATCCAAAAAGTTTGCAGGAAGTAGGGATGGCAATCAAACCCATGGCCGCGGGTACCCGACCGCTCCCGACCCAGTCAACGCGGGGAATCCCCGCTTTGACCAGGTATGGGTAAAACCCGCAAAAAGTTTGATGGGTATGGGGCGGGTATGGTTTTAGCCTCCCCCGCCCCATACCCGCCCCACCAAGAGAATTTCTTCACATATAAAAAAATATGTGGATTAAATTGTAATCTATCAATGATGATGATAACTCGAGAAAATAAATAGTAGAAATGCAATTGAGTAACTACCTTAATCAAAACCTAATTCATTTCCCTCAATTCTCCTTCCACTCTTTCACTTTCCACCTTGTCAACAAGATTATGTTAGTTAATTATTACTTAGTAAATGTATCAAGAGTTAGAGCATAATAATTTAAAAAATATTGTAGTCTATATTATGTACTAATGGATATTTTAGGATCATATTCTTTGAATTGTATTTAGAAAATGACCGTGTTTTGTTGAATTCATGATATAATAGGGTTAAAGACACATTTGGTCACTGAGATTACAAAATCGGGACATGTTTAGTCACTAGAAAAAGTTAATATCAAATTTGGTCACTACAATTACTAAAACTGGACGCATTTAGTCACTCGCCGTTAGTCTCCGTCCAACTCCGTTAAGTGCTTATGTGGCAAACAGAATT
The DNA here is from genome assembly GCA_946122785.1 of Linum tenue. NCBI lineage: Eukaryota > Viridiplantae > Streptophyta > Magnoliopsida > Malpighiales > Linaceae > Linum > Linum tenue. The sequence goes on along the minus strand of CAMGYJ010000009.1, from coordinate 43,232,963 downwards.
GCCTAATCAGCCATATATAACCCAACAAAAATAAAACCCGACCCGCCACGTCATTAAAACCAACCCAACCCAACCCAACCCTACCCAACCCTTCTTCCTCCTTCCTCCCACCTCGGCACCTCTCAGGCTCGATTGAGCAACGCCACCGACGAGCCCGCTGTTGACTTTTTCCTTAATTGGTTATGAGTTAGAGAGAGAGAGAGGGAGAGACAAGTCTTGGAATTGCGGGAGGAGGTGGGAGGAAGGAGGAGCAAAGGAATTCCCAACATCCCATCCCAGTTCGAAAGAGCAAGATCCATCCCAACATCGTAGTTCCATTGACGGATTCCCACGCTTCCATCCAGTCTCAGCCGAGGAGCAAAGGAATGATGTCGTGGCTGTTTCCGAGGCTGAGGAAGAAGCCCACGAAGAACGCAGCTACTACTTCGCCGGTGAGAGCAGAGTCCGAGGAGGCCTCGCAGGCATTCGGGGAACTGGGTTTGCTGTCGATCGAGAATCTGCGGAGGGAGTTGAGGGAATCGAATGAAACTAGGGACGCAGCATTGACAGAAGTCGCGGAAATGAGAGCTTCGTTAGGCCCACTGAGGCAAAAGATCGAACACCTGGAGGGCTACTGCGAGGAGCTGAAGAAGGCTCTGAAATCCGCCACGAGATCCAAAGGGCGAGCCAAATCAATCGATGGGTACTCACAAAACAACAACTCGAATCATCATCCATCCATTCTCCCAGTGACCGACGAAGCAATGGTGGAAGGGTTCCTTTAAATGGTGGCCGAATCCAGACTCTCAGTGAAACAATTCTGCAAATCCCTAATCTCCCAAATCGAAGATGACACTGCCAATTCCCCACTGATCGAAACCCTGCTCTCCCTCAATTCCAAACATCCCAAGAAGATCCTCCACCACCTGGAATCCATAATCAACGACACGATGCACCAGGAGGCCTCGCAGGAGAGCGGCGGCGGTGGTTTTGGGGAAAGAAGGAGGTGGGAGGTGCCGAGGTGGGAGGAAGGAGGAAGAAGGGTTGGGTGGGGTTGGGTCATGGGTTGAGTTGGGTTGGTTTTAATGACGTGGCGGGTCGGGTTTTATTTTTGTTGGGTTATATCCAGCTGATTAGGCAATTCTGTTTGCCACATCAGCACTTAACGGACTTCATTAACGGAGTTGGACGGAGACTAACGGCGAGTGACTAAATGCGTCCAGCTTTAGTAATTGTAGTGACCAAATTTGATATTAACTTTTTCTAGTGACTAAACATGTCCCGATTTTGTAATCTCAGTGACCAAATGTGTCTTTAACCCTGATATAATAGGTTTGTTCATGGTTATAATTAAAACTTTTCTTGTAAGTTTTAGGTATAATAATGTTGGATGTACGGGGATGGGTATTACCCATGGGTACCCGAAACCCACGGGTATGGGGATGGGTTTGCAAAACATTCCCCCGCATGGGTATGGGGCGGGTATGGGTTTGGGTATTTGAAGATGGGGATGGGGATGGTTTATGAAAATCCGCCCCATTGCCATCCCTAGCAGGAAGCATTAACTTCCATAGATGCAGATTTTTGGAATGAGGCCGTTATAGATGAAATGGAATCGTTAGAAGCTAATAAGACTTGGCATCTAACAGACTTACCTCCTGGCTGCAAAGTCCTAGGTAATAAATGGGTTCTAAAAACGAAACAGAATCCTGATGATGCAATCGAAAGGTTTCGAGCTCGCCTAGTAGTTAAGGGCTATAGGCAGAGAGAGAATATAGATTTCTTCGATACCTATTCCACAGTATCTAGAATAACATTCATTCGTGTCATGATTGCTCTTGCTACCTTGAACAATCTCGTGGTACACCAAATGGATGTTAAGAATGCTTTTTTGAATGGTGATCTGGATGAAGAAGTCTATATGGAACAACCAGAAGGGTTTGTTATCCCCGAACATGCCTCGAAAGTCTGTAAGTTAGAAAAATCATTATATGGTTTGAAACATGCTCCAAAGCAGTGGCATGAGAAGTTTGACATTCTCGTCCTCTCACATGGCTTTAAGGTGAATGAAAGTGACAAGTGTATTTATTGCAAGTCAGAGAATAACACTTGCACTATCATATGTTTGTATGTACATGACATGTTGATATTTTGTACAAATGTTCACGTGGTCAATGAAGCAAAAGCCATGTTGAAAGAGAGCTTTGAGGTGAAAAATCTGGGAGAAGCAAAGTTTATGCTTGGAATCCAAATAAATAGAACAACAAATGGTTATTCTCTAGATCAATCTTGCGTGTACTCCATTTGATGCTAGTGTAAAGCTATTTAAGAACACTGGAGACAATGTAAGACAATTAGAATATGCTAGCATGATTGGCAGTCTTCGTTATGCTGCGGATTACACTCGACCAGACATTGCATATGTCGTAGGATTGCTTGGCAGGTTTAACAGATGTCCTAGTAGAGAGCATTGGAATGCTATAGAGAGGGTCATGAGATACCTCAAGAGAACATCAAACCTTGGTATACACTATCAAAGGTTTCCTGGTGTACTAGAAGGGTATAGTGATGCGGATTGGAATACCCTATCAGATGACTCCAAGGTAACCAACGGGTATGTTTTTAACATCGCTGGTGGAGCTGTGTCTTGGAAGTCAAAGAAACAAACAATCATAGCCCAATCAACTATGGAATCAGAGATGATAGCACTAGCAACGGCTAGTGAAGAAGCAAGTTGGTTGAGAGGATTGTTGTCAGAGATTCCCCTATGGGAAAGGCCGATCCCTCCGGTATTGATCCATTGTGATAGTACCGCAGCTATCGCTAAAGCTGAGAACCGGTTCTATAACGGAAGATTCATCGTAGGCACAGTACTGTAAGAGAACTCTTAACGATAGGAGCAGTGAGGGTGGATCATATAAGATCCGAATAGAAACTAGCTGATTCTTTGACGAAAGGATTACCTAGAGAGAAAGTCCAGAATACCGCCAAGGGTATGAGACTTATGCCTACCGAACCACGGACTACAAGTGATGGTAACCCGACCCAATAGACTGGAGAACCCAAGAAATGGGTTCAATGGGTGATAAAAAGTCATGAGTAGTATGCAAAAATTTCATGCATAGTGAAGCATGAATCCCAAAGCAATGGAGGTTGAGTTAATAACGCTTAATGAGATCTATACCCTATGTGGGGTGGAGTACTTTACTTTGGGGGTACTCCTGATAGACTCACCTATGTGAATGTGGGAGTGGGGCTGCTCCCTATGGAACTTTGGAGGCACAAAGTTGCTAGAGCGTTCACTAAACCAGGATAACGTGCATGGCCATAAATGCACGGGCTAAGAAGAGAACACAACTCAATGAAAAGATGCGGTGTGCTACACAGTCTGAGATAGGGTTCAAGACTATGAGTCACCCTTATGAAACCGGAAATGTAACCACTACGCTAAGGTTCAAATCTTCGCGATACCTTAGCTTATACCCGAACTTATGGAACTGTTGATGCTCAGAGATAGTTTCAAAACTATTCAAGTGGGGGATTGTTGGAAATGAACGAATAGCTTTGAAAGCGAGTCTCAAGTGGAAAAACTACCAAATTGGTAGTTTTACTTGATGAAATGTGTATAAAGATATGAGCCTCTCTCCTAAGGGCATTCCCCTTCAGGTGACCCACTTTTGTGGGAGAGGGAGGACCTAACGGACCACCACACACACACGCGCGTCGTCCGACCGACCGACCTCGGTTGGTTGGTTCACTTGAGACTACATATTTTTTGGAGAAATTCCGAAGGAAATTAATTATCTAATAATTAATTATTAATCGGTTATTCTGAGGAATATTCTAAGGATAATCGATTAAAATGAATATTCGAAGGATAATCCCGCAGGAATTATGGTAACAGACTATTTTTGATTAAGGAAGTAATTATCTTCCTTAATTAATCCGACTTATTCCCCAAGCTAGAGGGTATATTCCTAGGGGTTTGGCTCCTATAAATAGCCGCCTCCCCAGCCCCTCTAAACACAGCACAACGAGCATAAACACAATAAAGAGAGTGTTCAGAGAGCTCTGGTTTTCGCACAAAACCGTCGAGCATTCGAGGAGCTGTTTTATCCTAGAGACGACCGGCTGATAGTCTGTCGTGCGCATCGAGGGCAGTGCCGCGAACGTCTTAAAGAGAGCGACCTAGTCCGCGACTCAGCTCCAGATTCGGTAACCTCGTCCCTGTTTGTTGTTCCGTTCCTAACATAATCTGTATGAATTAAAAACACATATTAATTACTTTCCTTTTTTCAGTGTGTAGTTGTATCAGTGCAATGTTATTAGTGTACAGGTGCAATGTTAGATGTATTAGTGCAATGGTAGTTCCAAAAAAAGAACGTAATTAATATGAGTTCAGTATACAGGTGTAATGGTAGTTAAAAAAAGGAATGTAATTAAGATGAGTTTTTAATTTCCAAAGATTATTAAATGCAACACAAATTTAATACAAAAAATAACTATAATTAATAGGGGTGTCATTTTTCCAACCCTTTAGAAGGGTTAGCATGCTAACCGATCCCCTTCTTTAGCATGGAACCCCTCTATTTCCTTCCATAAGTTTAACACTACTCCATCATGCTCTCATCTCCTCCACTTCCCTTCACTACTTATTTTCTGCGCCACAGATTCTCAACCCATCATCATCATCAACCTAGCTCGCGACACCCATCAAACATTTTGAGGTCGTCAATGTCGCCATTATCATCAATGTCTGAGAACGACAATACGGCCAGCCGTCATTCCTTAGTCTCGTCCACTGTCTCTCAATCAGTAGGTTAGAACAACGAATCCCCAGCTTCGTTCAAGTTCCAAGTTACATAGTTAACTAACCAAGGTTGCTCGTTGATACGAGTTGAAATCGTATTACTGAATGAATCCCTTTTCTTGGCGGGATTGAGCCAGTTCTCTCTTTTCTTGGCGAGAAATTACCAGAGGTTTTCCTTACTCAAATTCTGCTTACATTCTTCATTTCCTTCTCAACCTAAATACACCAACGTTTCTAAACTGTAAAGCCTAACTTTGTGGAACTAACTCCACGATCTCCTCTACTGCTGCTACACTTTCTCCACTAAACATGGAGATGCTTATTCATAACTTACCACTAACTATAACAACTTGCACCACTAACTCTAACAAACTTGCTACGTGGCTCAAGGCCTTGCTCTTGATGGGCTGGGCTAATTATTCCTCATAATCACGGTAGAGAGTGTTGGGCTACGAATGTCGAGCTGACTGACGAATTGTACACTCATCACTCGTCAACGTAGCTTTGACTGCGTAGGTAGGTATGTGGTGATCGAACGACGATTAATCAAGGAACAAAGGTCCTTCAAACTCAGATCTAGGTCTAGGCATGTATACGAGGTAAGGAAACTTGACCCATCGCGTTAAATAGACGTTTGGACTACTACATAGGAGTTTGTAGAATTTTGGATAATTATCGACGGCATTTGCAGTCTTTCTGCGTCGGCTCTGTTACCGTCGCGAAAAGGCTGACCTATTAGAGGCAGAGGCAACCCTTTTAGAGCCGAGCAGTAATGTGTTTTAAATATAGGTTCTACGCCAAGGGTTCTATAGCAAGGTTTTAAAACACTTGGTATTTTCCCCATAATTCATTTTAACGACGGTTTATTTCAAGAGTATGAAAACCCTTGCTACACTTACCTATATTTCACCCGTAAGAAATCGAAAATCCCTATTTCCATTGTACGATTTTCTTCATTTCTTTCCTGCCCATGATCGATGATCCCGCCGCACGCGAGAGATCTAGGAAGAGAGCTCGCTGATTCTGCTTGAGCGCAAAAGAGAGGTCAGAGAGAGAGCTTGTGATATCCTCTTTCTTTTAAGTATGTAACGTATATGTTATTGCATGAGGTTTAAGTTTAAATTGTGTACATCAGCAATACACGAACGATATGATGAAGGAATACCAGAAACCTCTAAGATAGATTAAGTTTTCATGACTTCCGGTTGAATCATAGCAATTTATTAGAGCGATTTCACAAAAAAATGTAGGTAGGAGTCACCAAAACAAACACTAGCTAGCTACACGTTTACACGTCATTTGTAGAGACCCAAGAATGTATAACTTAATTACCCATTAAGGAGTTGATACTTGATAGCCACTTGTAGAATTTCACCTACCACCTCCACCCTAGACTCTGAGGCCACCTCTCCTCAAACATTTGTCTCTAGATAGGATTATATTATACATATTAGGGAGGGTAAATTGCCTTGTCCTTATCTCCCCATTACTCCTCCTGACTTTTGCATGGAACCAAGTCCCTAGTTTGAGCAAGCTTAACACACGTGGTCAATTTGACCTTTGTAGTTGGAACAACTTAATACACGTGGTCATTGTAATCTTTGCATGGCTCAAATGGATTGTCAGTTATATGGGGGAGAGGTGGAATAGGTAATGCACCTTCATTTGCATCAACCCATCTCTTTCTCTCACATTCCTTATACCGCAAAGTACATAGAGAGGGAGATAGGCATTTCTTACCTTCTGCTTCAGTGAGCCGCCTTCATGGGATAGAGAGGGATTGGACAAGGTGAAGGGTTTACAAGAAAATTAGTCAAGGTATTGCCTTTATCTCTTGATTGTATTGCTTGATTAGAGACAGAAAAAGAAAAGTAAACGAAGGACTAAACTTAGTGGGTGAAGGGGTATGCGGAATTGTTGCATGCGGTGCATGCTTTACTTTCTTGATTATAATTCTTCATTAGTGGCACGATGTTCTCCCAGGCAAGGACGAATTAGTTTTAGTTTTGCGGGATAATATTTATTAGGACTTTGCTATCGTGATGACATGCATGTCACGGTGACATGCACTTTTCGGTCGACCTCATATAGGATCAGGTCGACCTAATCTGTTGTTTCAGTGTAAAAAAAGTTTCATGGTGCCTACTTTGGAGATTCATATCTTACAATTGGCTAGATGGAAATTGGAGATTAAAGACTTGTTTTGAAGCTGAAGTGTCCCTCTACACATTAAAGTACTTGGGAGCTCAATAGAAAGTCCAGAAGACCATTTTTGAACCTGACCAAAAGGCTATGCCAAAACTGGGAAACTGCCTAAAAATGGCTAAGTCTGGCAACGTATTTGTCAAGCCTACTTTGTAGCTCAATTTGAGAAGCATGGATGCGAGTCAAGTCCAGAGGCCTCTACCACATTAAATTACGTATTTTTTATACAAAGGCAAGGCATTGGATGAAAGATTGAATATCTTTAAGGCTTCAAACAAAAGACTCGAAGTTGCTACGAAGGCTTGTTTATAGAGTTACTGGTATAATGAGAACAAGAAGGGGTATAACGGTAACCGTGATTGCTCAATACATTGTTTATGTTAATTACGATACTGGGTTAGTTTTTACTCATTGAGTGACGTCTCATTCCCGTCAATATTTTTTCCAGATCAATAAATAAATGGGTGAAGGCCATGGGACGAAGCAAGTTCGAGCTTGATGGTTGTGAGGTGGGCGGCAGACTGAACTCTCCACATTGTTTTACATGAGCCATTTGAAGATGAGTTTTTTTCAAAATTTTATTATGGATCAGGAGATTTAAAGATTTTGGTAATTGATGATAATGATGTATAGTTTTATAAAGGAGAAAAGTAAAGTATATGGGTGTTACAGAGCTCCTGATTCCGTCGGAGCAAGAGATTGGAGAATCACGATGGAGCGAGAGAGAGATCACAGAATTACTGGATCATTGAACTAGATCTTCTTCTCGTCTTTCTCATCCCGATATCATCACCGGCATCCGACGACCGCTGTCCATGTCAGTCCTTCATGGTATCATCTCTAGACTCCTTGACTACACTGTAAGGAAAAAATTTGCATGTTTTGTGGATCAAATATTAACAAATGAGAAAAAGAAGCTTAAGTCCATAGAAGAGCACGGGTCTCTTGTGAGCTTGAGAGCATTAGTTGTAAACAATGAGGTTCTACTTTCTTATAAAATCATAAAATTGCTAGTGCTTTTACTGTATTGCAGAATTGGTTTCTTAAAGCAGATTAGTGTTCCAGCAGCGGTGACAAATTTCTAGTCCAACCAAGGAGCAAGTGTTCATCAGGCATTCAGGCTCTCGCATGCATCCGACTTTCTAATAGGAGTTAGGCCTGTCAATTCGGTTTTGGGTTTTCGGTTTAACCCGAACCGATATGCACAGTGCCGGTTTTGGTTTTTTCGGGTTCAACCCGAAACACACTACATCGGTTTCGGTTTACCAAAACCCGCAAAACCGAAGAAACCCGCAAAACCCGATACAGTCACGCTGTCGTTTTGAACTTTTGAGAGCAACCCTACCCTTAGCCTTCACCTAGTGTTGTCGCCGCCGTTTCTTCGCTTTTGGCAAACCTAAACTAAACAGAGCGAGACGAAACAGAGACAGAGCCTCCTCGCCGCCATCATCGTCCTCGCCGCCAGCGGCCTCGTGAGGACCTCCGACTGCCATCAAATCCATCGCCGGCCGCCACCATCAACGACGACGAAGAGCCAGAAGAGCCAGATCCACCCATCGACGACGAAGAGCCAGAAGCAGACGACAGGGTGCAGAAGTGGAGATTGGCGATTTCACGAGCAACTCCTCTAGGTTCGAAGCTTCTGCCTTTGGTCAAATCCTAAATCACCGTACAAAACAGACATGGAATCCCAGTAAGCTCCTTTTACCTTTCCTGAATTTTGATTTTGATTGGCATCCACTTGCTGTAGGGGTTCTGATTTCTTCTCTGCTTGCAGTCAGTCAGTCGTCGTTTCTGTTCTATGATTAATTTAGTTTCGAATTTAGCATCTGGGTTTTCGCCGTGTTTGTGCTTAGTTGTGATATTGAATGTGGATTGCTGTTGCTGTTGAGAGATGGAATGGCGTAACAGGGCAACAATGGCGAATTTAAGCTCCCACTTCCACATCTTTTCCACTGAACAAAATCCCAACCCTTTTGTCTCTTCCCCTGCCTCCTCCGCCATTGCTAGAGACTGGTCTAAAACAGAGGGTTAATATTTGAAATGGGCTTGCTCTCGAAATTTGACCACTATTTTCACTTTCTTATTTGCTGGATTAGGGAGTTAGGCTTCCTGTTTGGCGAAGTGGGTTTTGATTTTGTGCAAGAAAGATCACAACTTTCGTTGTTTCTCTTTGGGGCCAATACTTTACTAGTTACTTTAATCCGCCATCATCAGCAGCTGGTATAGCTAATAGCTATTGCAAATTTGGGTGTTTCAGATTAGTCTTTCTATGTTGCTCTGTGTTCGTGTGATTGAACCTGATAGGCTGGGGAGGTGGATTGTTTGGCAAATTGGGTTGGGATCCTGTGCTTGGATGGCGGTTTGGTTGGGGCACTCTACAGTTTAATGGGGCTCAGTAGATTTAGATGTTGATCAACCATCTGCTTTTCCTCTGTAATTGAACAGTCCAATGGTTAATTCTTGTTGTTAGTAGATGATGGTGATCGAATCAGATTGTAGATCCCCTCCTGTAACTTTTTCTTTGAAGGTATATCCATCTTGTAACTAGAACACGGGTGCTTCTCATGATGATGATTTGCTCCCCTGAATTCGTCTGTCCTCTATCTTTCAAGTGGATACATGCTGATGATGATCAAACTGTTCTTCTGGTGAGAGACTCTTTTCTGTTTCATCAATAGAGAGCTTCTTCCTAACCAGATTGGGAAACAGAGATTTGCAAATTTGGGTGTTTCAGATTAGTCTTTCTATGTTGCTCTGGCTCGTCTTGTGGGGTTTGTGGTATAGCTAATAGCTATTGCTTTATCTTGGTTTCAAGGAAATAGCTAATAACTAACTTGCACTAGTCGGAAGTGCAACTAGTTTGTTTGTGTGAATCTAACAAGTTGTTATTGTTTATGTTATCCAGTATATGCAGCTTTTCAAGCTCGGAGTGCAAGTGCACCTGCAGGACCTAGTGGAAGCTCTCGTGCAGAACCTAGTGGAAGCTCTCCTGCTACCCATGTTTTGGTCCCGAGTCCTACTATGTCACAAGTGGAAGAAGACTATGTCGACGACAATTCTGATGAGAATGATGAGACTTATGTAGATGTAGAGCCTGATGAGGAGTGATATGGTAGTAGTGTTTATCTTGTATGGTGGATGGATTTTTATTTTACTTGGATGTTATCATTTGAGAATTGTAAAACTAATGTGTTTAATTACGAGTTGAAGATAATCTCATCTATGATTGTCGGTATTTTATGTTGAACAAAATTATTTATAATTTTGCGCCAAACACCACATATTTTTTTGCATATGATAGTTGATATACCTTCAATTTTGGACCTATGGTATGACTAAAATATTTAATTATACGAAAATTCACAATTAAATAAGATATGATTAAGTTACGTATAAAATATATTTAAGTATTTTACTTTGTCTCTAAACTACTAATACTCTTTAATAGTTAATAGTATGTCTATAGTTATAGAATACATAAAATTAAATATTTTAATAATTAACTAATATTTTAATAATAAACTAATATGTAAATATTAATTTTATATTGTCCACGTCCCATAAAATTAAACATAATGGTTAAATAAAAATGTACAAATAATAAGAATAAAATTGTTTGTACAAGCAAAATAATGTAAAATTCAAATCACAAAAGCAAAAAAAAAAAAAAACTCAAAAACGGTTCGGTTTCGGGTTCACCCGACCCGATCCGAACCCGCCAGCATCCATTTCGGGTTCCAGAACCCGAGAACCAACAGAGAGCACTTCGGTTTCGGTTTCGGGTTGTGGGAGTCGGGTTTGGGTTTTTGGGTTTGAGCGGGTTTCGGGTTCGGTTACCCGACCCGAACCGAACCGACAGGCCTAATAGGAGTTATAGATCATAAAGGTGTACTCTAGATGTTTTCTAGTGTTCATAATACGTTTAGATATTTTGAATGTCATATGAATTATGTTGTTTTAAGATTGTTAATCACGGTACGATTATGGTATGATTGAATATCAAAATAAGAATATTAAAATTTATTGAAGGATTTTTTTGTTTATGGTAACTTTTTATTTATTGACGGAAATGTCTACTTTAGTAATGAGATAGTGGTTCCGAAAGATACGATTAGGTTGAATATTAGCGACAGCAAGTTTGGTGACGAAAAAGTGACACTAATTTATTTTAATCTTAGCAAAGCATAGCATGGGTTTTAACCCTTTGTACATGTAAGTTATGTGTCAATGATCCCTTTTAATTTAAGTGACGTATAGCAAGGGTTTAAACCCTTACTAACGTAGTAGGGGTTCAAAACCCTTGGTAGAACCCCTGCATGAGATTTCCACCAAGGGCCGCTTAAAACCCTTGATATACGTAGCAAGGGCAGCTTTGCCAAGGGTCCGTCCAAGGGTTGATAAACCCTTGCTATATCCTGTAGCATGGGTTAAAACCCTTCCTATAAGCGAAAATAACCCTTATCATAGACACCTTTTCTTGTAGTGGGTTCTGAGTATCGATTATGTAGTGTCAATTGGATTACTTATAAATTGATTTAATGTATCACCTGTTAGCATATGGATCAGGATGTTAATCAATAACCTTGTAGTTGATTAGATGGTTTGGTTCGAGTTAGTTAAGTATTTAAACTAATAGTATGATTAATAATGATGTTAACAGGTTATTCTAGCAAGTTTATAGATATTGTTGATTTAAGTTATTAGTTAGCAAATATTAGTTTTGACTGGTAGAATATCCTCACGAGTTAAATTAGAATTTATTATGATAATGTACCGGACAAGGGAGTTATGTTAATATGAGTAGTTAATGAGTAAGTTTATCAGTTTTGACCCATCAAGAATATTATTAGTTTTTTTTTTGGTGAAAAGAATATTATTAGTTAATCTTATTGATTGATAAACTAAGTTTATTGGTAGACCGAGAAAGATGAATTTAAGTTGAATTAATAGATTTAATTTAATAAGAATTTAGTAAGCCCCTATACTTTGCACATATTGCAAAGTAGTCCCAAATCGAGAACCGTCGCTAAGAACCCAAGAACCCAACCGATATAACCTCCGCTTTCGTCATAGGTTCACCAAGGAAATTTACCCATGCCAGAGCACCGATTCTTGGAGTTGGTGACAAGATCAAGTCAACTGACGTAAATTAATATGGTGCGTGGTTTGAGGGGGCTAGTTAGCATTTCACTTTAATCATGTCATTTAATTAAGCTACATTAATATGTTCTATGTATATGTTCACGGTAAGTTTATTTATGTGAAGTAAGCATGGCATTGCATTCCATATTTCCATCACGAAGTCATGTTTTCATGCAAGCAGATACAAGTTTACTTTCCAAGCAAATTTATGGACTTACGTTTCAAGTTACCAAGTTATCAAGTAAGAATACGTTTTACGTATTCGCTTGACTAGCAACACGCGGCTACCTTACTTCCCACTTAGTGGAATGTATTGATTATGATAAGTTATGTTGGTGTCGGCCAATTGCTTAGATAGCACCCGGTTACCTTACTTCCCACTAGGTGGAAGTCTATGATTAATATGTGTCTTCCCATTAGGTGGAAGCTCACATATACATATGCTACGATTGGTGCCGGTCGGTGTGCTAGTTGAGTTTAGTTCGGGACCCCCTTTCATAAGAATCAAGATTCAATTGATTTTAAGCACATTATCATGTACCAAGCATGGCACGAGCATACTTATTTATTCTATCATGTAATCAAGAGTTTGTCACCATTAAAGCGAAACTAGGTTTAGGACTGACCCCAACGCCTGTATTCAGGAATCATGGAAGCACATAAGCACTCATATGGATTCAATGATTCATTAATGGCTCCAAAGGACTCCAGAAGAAAGAAGTTAAGTTCAGTACTTTAGTGGAACGAGAGACTTAATGTGATTTTACGATGATATTTATTACGTCAAGATGTTTCAAACCATGTTGACTTTTATGTCTACTGTTTTTGTTAGTATGATGCTTCCACTATCTTTCAATGTAATTAATGATCAGGACAAACAGGTCGCGTCCGAGGAAACCTAAAGGAGGCTAAAGAGTGCTACCAGGCCACCATCAAACACCTCGAAGTTGACCTGGTCGACGCTAGAGGTGATGTGCCACGCCCAGAGGCGGTTGAAGGAGATGTAGCGGTCCCTTTAGATGAAGAGCGGCCTGACAGAACAGTGCGCATCTCGTCGCATCTAGCCATAGAGGAAGCCCAAAATTTGCTCACACTCCTCAAAGAGTTCCAAGAACTCTTCGCCTGGGGCCCAGAGGACATGCCAGGCGTTCCCCGTAAGGTCTCCGAACATCGACTCTCCGTCAAGCCTAAGGCGCGTCCCATCCAACAGCGAAGGAGGCACTTGTCCCTAGAAAAACAAATGGCACTCGAAGAGGCGGTACGACGTTTACTTAAAGCCGGCTTCATAAGGGAAGTGCAATACCCCACATGGCTCTAAAACCCGGTCTTTGTGCGCAAAGCCGGAGGCGCCTGGAGGATGTGTATCGACTTTACCAGCCTCAACGCAGCGTGTCCCAAAGATGCATACCCTCTCCCCCGCATTGACCAACTCATTGACGGGACAGCCAATCACGAAGCCTTGAGCTTCCTAGATATGTTCTCTGGATATCATCAGATCAAGCTGGCCGAAGGCGATCAAGAGCTGACCGCCTTCATGACCCCCATCGGCAACTTTTGCTACGTAGTCATGCCCTTCGGGTTGAAGAACGCTGGAGCGACCTATCAAAGGATGGTGGATACGTTCTTCAAAGATCAAATGGGAAGGAATGTTGAGGCCTATGTAGACGACTTCCTAGTCAAGAGCAAGAAGGCCGGCGACCACTTATCCGATCTGCGAGAGACCTTCGAAACCTTGAGGAGGAAAAACCTAAGGCTAAACCCACTAAAGTGCATCTTCGGAGCCGAAGCGGGAAAGTTCTTGGGCTTCATGATCACAAAAAGAGGGATCGAAGCAAACCCAAAACAAATCGAGGCGTTCCTCAACCTGAAACCACCCAAAACGATCAAAGAGATCCAAGTGTTCAACGGCAAAATGGCCGCACTAGGAAGGTTCATTCCGCGGTCCGCCGACAAGTGCTCTCCCTTCTTCCAAATGTTGAAAAAGTCCGCATCAAGACTTCAATGGGGTGCCGAATGCAACAAGGCCTTCGTGCTACTCACCAGCCAACTCTGTTCCCCACCAGTCTTGAGCGCCCCCATCCAAGGAGAGCGTCTCTACCTCTACCTGGCCGTGTCCGAACAGGCCGTGAGCTCATTCTGGGCAAGAAGGGCACAAGATGGAACCGACAGACCAGTCTATTATGTGAGCAAGGCCCTCCTTCCCGCTGAAACAAGATACATGCCAGTCGAAAAGGCGGTTCTGGCGATAACTTCCGCGGCTAGGAAGTTGAGACCGTACTTCCAAGGGCACCCAATCACGGTGCTGTCAAACCTCCCGCTCAAGAGCATCATGCGAGGAATGGACGCCTCAGGAAGGCTAACCAAATGGGAAATCGAACTCAGCGAGTACGACATCGAGTACGCCCCGAGACCCGCCATCAAAGGGCAAGTCCTGGCAGATTTCATCGCTGAAGGATTCTCCCTCGCGACCCCACCCTCCGAGGAGTGCAATCAAGTCTGGCGGCTATTTATCGACGGAGCAGCAGGAAAAACCGCCTCAGGGGCAGGAATAGTGGTAGAATCCCCTGATGGAGTCGTCCATGAAATCTCACTAAGATTCAAGGACATCAAGACCAACAACGTCGCGGAATATGAAGCCCTCATCAATGGGCTCAGAATACTGTCAAGCCTTGGCGCATCAGACGCCCACATCTTCTCTGACTAACTCTTGGTAGTGAAGCAAGTGCATGAGGTGTTCGAGATCAAAGACCAAACGCTAGCTATGCTAGCCGGCAAAGTAATAAGCGGCCTCGCCCAACTGAGCTCCTGGAAGCTGGAGCATGTACTGCGGGACGATAACCAGCACGCTGATGCTTTGTCCAAACTTGCAACCGCCATGGACTTTGAAGGAAACCGGCATGTCACTGTCACATAGGAAGGCGACTCTACTGAGGAGGTCATGAACATTGGCCAAACCGCAGATTGGAGAACTCCTCTTTTCCAATATTTGGAGCACGACATCGCGCCACAACACCTAGTAGAACGGAAAGCGCTCAAACGAAAGGCGACTAGGTACGCCATTGTGGACGACCTTTTGTGCAAAAGGTCGTTCTCGGGAGCATATCTGAAATGCCTCGGCTCAGAGGAGGCAAAGTGGACATTGAAAGCGATACATGAAGGTACGTGTGCCACTCATGCCGGCCCCAGATCGCTTGAGAGGACAATCCTTCTACAGGGATACTACTGGCCAACAATCAACAAAGTCGCATCAGACGTCGTCCAGAAGTGTCACGCCTGCCAAGTGCACGCGTCTCGGCACCACCTGCCAAGCGCTGAGCTCCAAAGCGTGGTCGGACCGTGGCCCTTTGCCAGGTGGGGACTCGACCTCCTAGGACCATTCCCTACTGCCCCACTGAGGAAGAAATACCTGGTGGTCGCTGTCGACTACTTCACCAAATGGATCGAGGCAGAACCGCTCGAAACAATCACAAGCGTGAGAGTGCAAAAGTTCGTATTCAACAATATCATGATTCGCTTCGGCATCCCGCAGTCGATTGTCACCGACCACGGCACTCAGTTTGACTGTAGAACGTTTGAGAACTTTTGCGCGAGAAAACGCATCACATGCACCATGGCCTCAGTGGCCTACCCCCAGACTAACGGTCAGGCCGAAGCGTCTAACAAACTGATCCTACAAGGACTGAAGAAGCGCCTCCGGGATGCCAAAGGAGCGTGGACATCAGAGCTCCCGCATATCTTATGGGCGCATCACACGACCCACAAGACTGCCACGGGCGAAACCCCCTTTGCTCTGACATACGGCTCAAAGGCGGTCGCACCAGAAAAGCTAATTCTACCATCCCTTCGTGTCCAAGCATATGACCCAGAAGTCAACCACAAAAAGCTGCTGGAACAATTGGATATGGTGGAAGCCAGACGCGACGCGGCTCTAGAGCGCATCATCGCGGAGAAAGCAAAGGTAGCCTCGTCCTACAACAAAAGAGTGAAATCTCGACCCCTTGAAGAAGGAGACATGGTCCTCAAGCGCGACTTTCAGAGGAAAGACGAACACGGCAAGATCGCGGCAAATTGGGAAGGCCCATTCCTAATCGGAGAAAAAACGGGTCCCAATACCTTTCGCCTTGCAACCATGGAAGGAGCCCTAGTCTCCAAAACGTGTAACGGAATGCACCTGAGGAAGTACTACTCGGACGCGTTCTAGAGTACTCCAGGTTCGAGTGTAGTCATTTTGGTGGCCAGGGTAGTACACCCGCCACATGTAAGAGTGTATTGGTCGCTGCTAAGCTACCACTTTTGCTTAAGTAATACACTCACATATTCGGCGATATTTCAAGCTTTCACATGTTTCATATTTTTGCTAACACCTAGCAAAAACCACGAAGGATCGGTGCACAACACGACACCCCCTGAACGCGCCTTCTAACGAAACGAAACTAAAATCGCCCACAAACGAGGCAATTACATCCAACGCGGTCAACGAGTCGTCCCAACGTCGCGGGACCCTCAGAGGCGTCAATGCTTGCTCAATAAAAACAAAACTCAGAAGGAGCAAGAATCCCAGCGGTACTACCCGCTCCCTATGAGAATTTTCATCGTTAACACTGGGCAAGAACCCTGGCGGTGTTACCCGCTCTATAGGAAAGTTGTCACCGCTAACACTGGCAAAATCACACTCGCAACAAGATAAGCTACTAAGCACCGCCATCACTGAATCTGTGGGAAAAACATGCAAAGGTCAGAGACACCTAGCGGTCTCATGAAGTAGCGAATCAAAGCTTCGAAGTTACAAAGAAAACATTACGAGTTCTTAAAGCTCAGCAAGGCCGAACTTGGAGTAGCATAAAACCCCCACCGCCACGTAGGGGGCAAAACATGCACAAATAAAGGACATCAAGCGGTCCATAAGTGACGGTTCAAAAATTCCAAGTTACAAAGCAAACAGAGAGATAGGTGCAAGGCATCTTAAACTTGGGGAGACGCGCCATCCTCAGGAGCGGTCTCCTCCTCTCCTTCCTCTTCTTCTTGCTCCTCATCTTTCTCCGAATTGACATCAGAGTCAGTCCATGCACCAACCGCGTCCCAGATATGATCAGTGTTCCAAGCGACATCAGGCTGCTCGCGATGGAACCAATGCCTGATGGCGGCCACCGCATTGCCAACAATGGACTTGTACTTCCATTGTCATGCGCCTGGAATTCCGCTGACTTCAAGTAGGCAGGTCCCGCCTCAGCGCGGGCAGCGGCCAGTTCCGCCTCGCGGTTTCCCTCCCAATTTGCCTTCTCAATCTTCAGGGAATCTAGCTCTTTGCGAAGCGCCTCCTATTCTTCCAACAAGGCCTTCTCCAACTCTGCAGACTTTTGGACCTTCACCCGAAGACGGTCCCGCTCCTCGCAAACAGTCTTGACCGCCTCCTTCTCGGCCAACAAATCTTTCTCCTTATCACCCAGTTGCTCTTCAAACTCACGCTCCACCTGCGGTCTCAGCTCGCCCATCAGAGCCTCCCGCCCTTTGTTGGCGCTTTTCTTCAGCTTAGCTATCTCAACAGCATTGTCCTCCACAGTCCGGGACATGCGGTTATTCAACAGAATGACCTGCGAAAACCCAATATGAGCCTGTAAACAAAACAAACGCGGTTAGCCAACGAGCGATGCCCCGCATGAAAACATATCTAGGCAACAACGACTAACCGAAAAGAAGAACCGAGAAGCGGTCTCAGCGAGACGCCTATTGCTATCCAGGGACGAGGTGGTATACTCGGAGGGCATCACGAGATGGTCACTGATAGTGTGAAAGGCAAACTCGGCCGCCTCACCATCTGTGGCCGCCTGCGGCGATACCTCTACAGAACTCAGATTCTCGCCGCGCTTCACACCCTTCCCCCGGTCAGCCACCTTCTTAGGTGGGGAGTTAACCTTCGCCCTTTTACCCGCCTGACCACGGGCGGTCTGCTCTGCCAACCTCTTGGAGCCACCCCTTCCGGCCGCTTCAGACGAAGCCGCCGCAGCTGCTCCGATTGGGGATGAACCACGGGGAGATGAACATCCTTGACCGCCGCCGATGAGCTACCTCCTCGGTCGCCTCAGGTTTTCACGATCACCCTCCGCTTCTTCGGCCTGACCGCATCCGCCAAGGCCCTCAAACCTGGCAAAGGAAAGCATAAGTAAACGTACATGAGAATGGAGAAATCCACAAACAAAGAAACGCAACACTAACCATAGAACTTCCGAACATGCTGGTATGCAATCCCTGAACCGCTAGGGTAGACTCGCAACTGTGTTGGAGCACACGAGGCGTGAAATCCTTCCACGATGCGGTCAACGTGATCTCTCACTGACTGTGGAAACTGGGTTGGAGCACACCAGGCGTCCTTCGACCCCATCGCGTATCCTGTCAAAGGAGCAGTATCCCCAGAATACCACTTCCATGAAGGACGCGCGAAAAAATACTCCTTGTACCATGGGAAATCAAGCTTCGGCGACCCCGTCACAAACCCCACTGCGTTCTCACGCCGTCCTATGGACCAACAGTTGGACGAATCCCTAATATTATAAATCAGTCGAAATGCATCAAAGGAAGGGGTCTCCCCAAGGCGTGCACACGCATAATGATACATAACCGACTAAAAAATAATAGAAGGTGACAAGCGCCCAAGAGTGCACTAGAGGAGGTGCAAGGTCCGAGTAAGAATCGGGTCTAGGGGAAACCGCAATCCCAACTTCACGTGCTCAACGTGGATAGGATTCCAACCTTCGGGGCATGACCCAGACCTACTCGCCTCCGAGGGGGCCGCGTACTGCCACTCGGGAGGTAAACCCAGCGCATTTAAACGATGAAGCACCTGACCCGGTCTCAAGGTCGCCTCGTGCAAAGGTCCATGATCAAATACTTCGGAGGGAACCGCTTCTCCATCCCACATACCCTCGTGGCGGAGCACGGTGTAAATAGGATCCTCGATTGCCACCAGAGGCGGTTCCCCGTCGTTTGAACTAACTGCCTCCACAGAAGACGAAGAACTCGGATGCGCCTCCGAACGCTCCCCACCACTATCAACCGCCTCATCTACTTCCATTGTATCACTATCTAAGTCTATAGCCCCAAACTCACCCAAGTTGTCCCCAACCGCGGACGAAGTAGCCATAACCCCAACTGGTACAGGGGGCGCACCAGACGCGACCTCCGTAGCGGCGGTAGGTGATGTTCCCATCTCGGCGGATGAAGCTGGAACTCCGCTCGACATCTGCCGTCGGGGGAGAAAAGGGGAGGGGCGAACGCCGCGAGCCAAAATAAATCCACGAAAAGGCACACGAGTCAAAGGCAAACAAAAGCGCGCGACAAAAGGGGAAAGAAGAGTCGGAAAAACTCACCTCGAAAACGAAAGCAGTCAAGCTTTTATAGGAGAGCGGCGACGGCGGAGCTCAGAGCTTCGCAGGGAGTTGCAGGCGAAGCAAGGAGGAAGACGAAGGGATATTTTCCGCAAATAGAGAAGCACAATGGCGGAAACAGTACACCTCTCCCCATTTAAAGCAAACTTTCGAAACACAAAAGCACCTAGATGACGTTTCGCCTGCCCTCGTCAGGGCGCGAAAATCAAAGCCACCACGTGGCGAATATAGCGAGCGGTCGGAAACTGCCAATCACTCACTACAGTTAGCAAAACTACCCCTTAGGCGTTCGAACACCACGCCTCCGCGGCCAGGGGCAAGCAGATAATCATAGGCTGAGCGACCCAAAACCGCTCCATGATGGTAAAAATCAGTTAGCCGCGAAAACCTAGCGATCATCACGACTAAGGGGCAAATGTTGGGCCAATCATGGAGTTCACTGGGCCGACAGGCCCATGATCTGCGAAAGGCCACAAAAGCGAGCCAAAGCCCAGCAGAATAGATCCGCTGACTGAGGGCGGTCCCCAAAGAGGACAAAGACCGCCCGACAAGCACGAATGGCAGGGAAGTCAGACCGCCCGACAAGTCTGAACGACAGAGATCCGCAGAGATATCTCCTGACCATGCATGTAATAAGGCCGAAGGCGCCCTCACACGCCTGACAAGCCATTTAATGCACACACCTCAGCCAAAGCTAGTATAAATATCCCTCTAAGGGCCACATTTATGGTAATTTCGACCCACTCCACTCTCTCTCTTATTTACACTTCACCCACTTCTCTCTCTAACTTTGGCATCGGAGGAGGTCCCAGGAACCCCCGAGGACCTTTCGTGCAGGGTTTCGAAGACCGCCTCATCCATCGAAGGCCGCACGAGGCTAGTGACGTCCACTACAGGAAAAGAGACTTTTCGCAACATGTAAACTGTGTTGCATAAACTGTGAAAAGTGTTGCATATATAATATGCAACACTTTTGGTAGTGTCCTCTATAGGTGGTGTTGTATAAAGTCATAGGTAACATTTTTTTCATTTTTCACAACACAAAAAATATATGTTGCATATGCATATTACTTATGCAACACCAGTTTAGGTAACACTTCAAAAACTTTATACAACACTTTTAACGAGTACAAGTTACATGTGTACACTTTATTCGTGACGGGTTTTTTTCGTTTATAAGACAAATCAAATAGTGACAACTTTTCCCGGTAACAAACATTATACATTTGTGACAAAATTGACCTGAGTAAAACTAGCTTTTGTGACAAGTTGACACCGACATCAAATATATATTACATGTCACAACTTCAATTTTGTCACGAGCGTATCACTTTTGTGACAAAATTATAATCACATATGCAATAGCATTAGTGACAAATATTTTTGGTTACGAGCATTATATACTTTTAGCAATTTTTTTTCATCATGAAAGTATTTGTAATGGTGATATTTATCACATTCGAACAAAATCAATGAGGATTTCATATTATACGAAATATTACATAAAATCCCCAGATTAATTTACTGCCAAAACTACTTACACATATGTGCTAAAGCCTAAAGCTATGAATACATACAAATATGTTATTCCTAAGCTATACAAAATCATATATAACTATTCTTGAATGCCTTGCTTCCTCTGGTGACTTCACCTTCTTGATCCTTTTTCATCTTCGAGTGATCTCTCCTTTGCTTTATTATATGCCTTACCATTTAAGACAAACATCACTGGCCAAAGAAGAAGCTGCAGATTGTTGTGAGATATAGAATCAATCAAACTATAACAATAAGACTCTGGAACTGAAAAGAAGAACATCTCGTCATATGGTAGTTATCAAGTAAGAGAGGAAACCCTATAAATGTACCCCAAATTATCCAATAAGCTTGAAAAATTCAAAACCTAGTGGTTGTTATGGCTTGCCAGGAGTTGGTTTACCCACTCCCATTTTCTTTCGATAATATCCACTATTATCAACCAATAATCCATAACATGACTTAGCAATTTAGAACAATGGTGAGTTAACAGGATATGAAACTTCCCTTGCCCCACTTCGTTGATTGGAGAAAAAGGAGCTCAAATGTCTCTACTGTGTCCAAGTAAGTGAACAATCAATCCGCAGTTGCAAACTGTAGAATCGATAGAGTAAATGAAAGCAAGTAATCTTACCTAGCCCGACAACAAGAAGCAAAAAATCAATATGCTTCCATGGGTAAATTGAGACAAAAACCTAGCTACAAAGAAACACAAACAACAATGTTGCGTCGAAAGCCGTGTAACAAGGGTTTGACACGGAATCCTTCGAAAATCCCTAAAACCAGAAGCATCAAAGAATAAAGTTGTGTTAGGGTGGTTAATACATTTGCCCAAAATAGGAAATTGAAATGACAATGGAAAAAAATCCTACCTCGGTTAAAGATGACTAGAGGAGTATGCAGAGGAGATGACAATCGGAAGGGTTGGTTGGTCGAACGCGATCTGAAGGGTTGCAACAAAATTAACGCTAAGCTTCTGTGATGCGAATGAGCTACCACCATGCATGGTTGCGGTCACAGCTTCATAGAGAGATGACGAGGAAGTATGGAGGTCGGAGTTCGGTAATCGAGATAGGAGAGTACGAAAGCGCTGTAAGGGAGATGAATAGCCTCCCTTAGGGTTTTGTGGAATTTGGGGGAACTTTTATGGTGAGATTTTTATTATAAATTGATGTGCAAGAATCAGGGAAATTTATTCACTTAAGTAACAAATCAGTGCGAGCTTAAAAAATAATTAAGGGGAAAATTTAATTATTTCAACCTAAAAAGAGGGGAATTTTGCGTTATCTTTCACGGGAAAGAGGGGAATTTTTTCTAGTGTCGCCTTATGTAAAGGAATATGCAACAAATTGTAATTGTGATCCATAAGTGTTGCCTAATAAGATTAAATGCAACAAAATATTAATGATGTTGCCTAAAGTGCTCAATTAATCAACACAAAATAGATGTGTTGGAGTAGCCTACATTACACGACACTTTCAAATAGTGTTGCAGAGTAGGTGTTGCAAAAGGTTATTTTTCCAGTAGTGTCACCAAACCGCCTGGAACTTCCCAGGCACAAACAGTAACAATGATAGAATGTTTTTGTAAGGACTAGCAATATAAAATCTTACAATGTACCGTTATAATATTTTAGTTATTATTATTATTTTTGACGTTTGATCTTGGTGTTGAATAATTTTGATTATCATAAAGTAAAAAGACAAGTGATAATGTCAAAAATTAAAAGGCCAATAATAAGCTACTTTCCCATTCCTAGATCCTTGTACCATAAACATTATTGTATTTATTAAAACAAATTATTGTGATTAAAATGCATTTACGGAGAGGAAGAGATTATTTGAAATCAGAAGGTGGTAGCAACAAGTTCATTTTACTTATTTCTTTCCCATTCACATTACAAGTATAATTATTCGCAGCAACAACACATTGTCTACAATGACAGTTTGCATGTTTAACTCTTGTTATCTTTATGCCTTGCACTGCACTACTATTACAGCGGAGGGGAAGGATGTCCATAACCTTGAGAAGGTGTTGGCGGTGGTTGATGAGCGGAGTATGTTGGAGGTTGGATGGAGAGAGGACTCGGCGGTGGATTATAGATGACAGGAGGAGGTTGTCCACTCTGAGATGGTGGTGTTTGGATGGGAGGGCTTAACGAAGGTGATGGTGGATAGCCATGTGTTGGTGACGGTGGGTGCTGAGCTGGAGGCGATGGAGAAGGATAGTCATGAGTTGGTGGCGTCTGAGTTGGCGGTGGATATGCATGAATAGGTGGGCTAGGTGAAGGTGGATGATAAATTATAGGTGGTGTCGGGTAAGCATGAGTTGGTGGTGTGAGTTGAGCAGGAGGCGGCGAAGAGGGATAGCCATGGCTTGGTGGTGTCTGACTTGGCGGTGGATGTGCATGAACAGGTGGTGATTGTCCGCTAGGAGTTGGTGGGGTGTAACCATGAGATGGTGGTGGTGAGATTTGAGTAGGTGGTGGTGTTTGAGTTGGCGGAGGGTGTCCATAAGCAGGTGGGCTTGGTAAAGATGGCGGAGTGTAGCCATGAGATGGAGGTGTTTGGATTGGAGGGCTTGGGGTAGATGGTTGAGGGTAACCATGAGTTGGTGGAAATGGGTGCTGAATAGGAGGTGATGGGGAAGGATAACCATGAGATGGTGGTGTTTGAGTTGGAGGAGGATGACTAGGTGGGCTTGGTGAAGGCGGGTGATATATAACAGGTGGTGGTTGTCCACTGGGAGTTGGTGGGTTATAGCCATGAGATGGTGGTGTTTGGATTGGAGGGCTTGTAGAAGGGGGTTGTGTGTAACCATGAGATGGTGGTGGTGATATTTGAGTAGGAGGGGATGGGGATGGGGATGGATAACCTTGAGGTGGTGGTGTCTGAATTGGCGGTGGGTGTCCATAAGCAGGTGGGCTTGGTAAAGATGGTGGGGTGTAACCATGAGATGGTGGTGTTTGGATTGGAGGGATTGAAGTAGGTGGTGGAGGGTAAGCATGAGTTGGTGGTGATGGGTGTTGAGTAGGAGGTGATGGAGAGGGATAACCATGAGTTGGTGGCGGATGTGTTTGACTAGGTGGACTTGGTGAAGGCGGGTGATAAATAACAGGTGGAGGTTGTCCACCATAAGACGGAGGTGTTTGGATTGGAGGACTTATAGAAGGAGGTGGTGAATAACCATGTGATGGAGGTGATGGGTGTTGAGTAGGAGTTGATGGAGAAGGATAACCATGAGTTGGAGGCGGATATGCATGTGTAGGTGGGCTTGGTGAAGGCGGGTGATAAATTATAGGAGGTGGTTGCCCACCTTGAGATGGCGGTGTTTGTATGGGAGGGCTTAAGAAAGGTGGTGATGGGTATTCATGAGTTGGAGGTGGAGGATATAGAGTAGGAGGGGATGGAGATGGATAACCATGAGTTGGTGGTGTTTGAGTTGGAGGTGGAAGTGCATGACTAGGTGGGTTTGGTGAAGGAGGATGAGAGATTACAGGAGGAGGACTGTAGCCATGAGATGGCGGTGTTTGGATTGGAGGGCTCTGAGTAGGAGGGGACGATGGTGGTGAATGTTGAGGAGGAAATGGTGGAGAGGGATAACCGTGAGTTGGCGGTGGACTTGGTGAAGGTGGATGGTAGGTGATAGGTGGTGATTGTCCACCATGAGATGGCGGTGAGTACTGAATAGGAGGGGAAGGAGATGGGTAACCCTGAGATGGTGGTGTTTGAATCGAAGGAGGTGTTGGAGATGGATACCCTTGAGTTGGAGGTGCACTTACTGGTGGCTGGTATCCTCCATCTTCACTAGGTTTTCCAACTACAACTTGTGATCGTTCAAGTTCAAGTTTCCTGAGGAGAGAATAAGATGAGGCAGTAACAACTTTGCTTTCCAACGCAATCAACCATAGCAACAAAATAAGGATGCAGTTTGCACGAAGCTGCATTTTCATGATCGATCTTAACCCATACAAATCTTTTCTCTCTTTTCACTACAAAGCCAAGTTTATTTTGTGTGTAGAAGAGCACACTTCACTGTCATGTTTTTATAGAAAGCATGAGATGGAAGGTTTTCCAGATCTCCGCATTTTTTTAGCTGTGCTGGCCAAAACACACTAAAACAAGGAAACAAATCACCTTACCTTCTTCCACGTTTGCTTGGCCCAACTGCCAAATGTACGTATGTCTTGCAGCATACCTAGCTAGTCCCCTGAGCTCAACGGCCAATTTGCTTGAGTAATAACACGACAAAATATGTAATTAAACCCATTGTCTAAAGTCAAACTAGTTAGGTTTCCTTTTCAGAAGATTTACTTCTTTTGTAACGCTTTCATGGATTAATGGTGAAAAGAATTGCTCTTTTTCCTAGTTTTCTATTTTTCCCCAAAAGTATTTCTAAAATAACAGTATTTAAAATGAACTTGCTATTATATTTCAGCAATACAATATGGATTTTTTAATATATAATTGGCGAGTGCAAACCAAGGATAGCAAGAGTAAATTTTTAAATTAATTTATTCTCAAAACGTAATCAAATAGCGGGCGAAATTTCCACCTTTCAACTCAAAACAAGAAAGTTTAGGAAATGGTCCTAAATTTTATAGCTATGAAGATAATAATGTTCCTAAAATTCCCTAAACAAGTTGATGTCTAAACATTCTTGCAAATGAAATCACAATAATTTATAGCTTGAAAAAAATTGCAAAAGAAAATGTATTTGCACAAGCATTACAACTTCTTGTGAGAAAATTAGTCAAACAAAAGGAAAAGAATGACAAAGTACATTTTATTTCACTCAATATTTTTGTTTGTTTTTAAAGATGATAAATTCTTTTAAAACATGAAAGCTGGGTACGCTTTTTGGCCCAAGACTCTATTCACTGTATCACTTTTTGACGTTTTGTGGGCGATGGCCTAAAGAGCTTCCCACACACTTCGTCCCCCGCCCCGACCCAAGTCGTAACTTCTCTGCTCCCCAGCAGCCTGCCATGCCTTCTCTTCGCCACCTTACTCCAAAATCAGCAATCTCACGCTAGACGCTACCTTTACCCAAAATCAGCAATCACAGACACTGTTTTAGTCATGTCCATCTTTTCACCATTCCAATATGCTTTTCCAAAGTTCCCACTCTCTCTGCAACTGCTCAAACACGCCATCGCCATAACGAAAATACCAATCGTAGTTTCTTCTTCTCTCTCTGTCCTCATCACATCATCTCCCCAGAAGCATCTACTATCCATGACAAAGAAACCAATCTCCTTCTCTCATTCCTTCCCTCCCCACCTCTCTCCTTCTCCAAACTATACCCCAAAGGCGGAAACTAGCTGGCCAGTCTGCCTTCTCCCTGTACCAGCGTCGGAGCGTCGCTCTCTGCCCAAGCCTCCGCCATTTCCAGTTCACCAACGACAGCGACCACCAGAGGAAAGACAAAAAGGCAAGAAAGGGACAAATCCCTTTCCTTCGTTGCACTGGATCTCTCTTTATTGGTGATTTGGCGGCAAAGAGATGTTCTGGATGAGTATTATGTGCAGGGGCTTATAGAGATTTCTACGATGAAGGTATGTTCAACTGATTTTGATTCTTCTTGCTTGCGTTGATACATGTGGGAGTATTGGAAAAAGTTCAAGTTTTTGATTTTGATTTTGTTCTTTAGCAAGGTAGGAGGAGAGACACTGTGCACTAAAAGCTTTATCATGAGCTTTGGCTTGGTCAATCCACCAGCTCATATGCATTTACTGCTTGATGGGGCCATTGTTGAAAACCCGCAATAGGCTGGACGAACAGGTTTCTCATGCACATATATTTTTTTCCCCTCTCTCCATTGATGTATCTAAGTCAGTGCTTTGATATTGGTGCCTCTTAAGAAACGGTGGCTTGACGACACAAAAACCGGTCCTTCACAATTTCAGAGAATAAATCGATCATGTTAGGTGAGTTTACTCAATTATCAATCTCTTAGTTCTATTCCTTATACAAACATAACTGAACTACCTAATTTCGTTCTACCAAAATCATTCACTGGTTGGTACATGTGGTGTATAATGATATAAATTGATCTAGCATATGAAGAAGTATAAAATTAGCTAAATTCATCACTCTATCAATGAATGTGAAGCTAGCAGTATTCCATTTGAATTTTCTTTTGTTTAGTTGTTGCTCATACTAGATAAGTCTTCTTTGTTTCAAATGTCTTAGTGGTAACATTTGCCTTTCATTTTTTGTTGTTTTTTAGATTGGATTACAATGGGATACTGTCACTTTTGGGAATGTTGCATCTGTATGAAGAAGGGTGATTGGAGTTGTGGGTCTGCTCCTGCTGCTGATAATGCTGAATCAGGGAGTGGAGACTTGCCAAGGCTCGATTGCTCACCTGCAAAGGTTTCGTAGCCACCCTTTGTTCATCAGTAATTATGCTCATCGCTCGCAAGTTTAAAAAACAACTACTCTTTTTATTTGCTTGCTTGGTTCCCGTTCTTTTGAAGTGCCCAAAAACTGACTCTAAAATCATTTATCTTGGATTGTTTCCGTCCAAGGGAGACCTCCATGCCGCTAAGGAATGTTATCACAAGGAAACACGAGTGGAGCTTAGAGATGATGAGATACTAATGCAGTATGCAGAACTGGGGTGGGAGCTCCACCGCGGTTGAGATAAATCAATTGGTTGCTTCGAATGTGCAGCTATGGCTTCCCTCAAAACAGGTACATAATTTCTTTTTTCGTCACCCTTTTCTCTCGCATTGTTTATGCTATTTATGAGCATGGCTGATATTCCTCTATAACTTATTCATATTGCAGCAATATAATTATGTGAATTGCTATTTGCTCAACGACCTGATCCCAACGCCCTAAGAGTATGCCCCTGTCAGCTTACATATTCTTATAATTTTCAATTTCTGTTTTGTTCCTCAATTTGTTCTTCATTGCAGTTCTTAAGATTTCAATGCTTTTTCTTTTAAAGTTCTCAACATGCTCCTGTTGGCTTTGGTTGTGACCAGCCAGCTCATTTTCTTCAGTATGGTAATATCTATTGTGTCCTGATGAATTAGTAGAAGAGTGATCAAATTCCTATAGTCCTTTATAATCTCCCTTTGTT
The DNA here is from genome assembly GCA_946122785.1 of Linum tenue. Lineage (NCBI taxonomy): Eukaryota > Viridiplantae > Streptophyta > Magnoliopsida > Malpighiales > Linaceae > Linum > Linum tenue. The sequence goes on along the minus strand of CAMGYJ010000009.1, from coordinate 43,204,817 downwards.
TGTGTTAGTTACTTTTATGTTTGTTGTTATACCCTGATTTATCGCATTTATTGATTGTCTTCAGTTGGGTTTCGTACGACAGGGAGCAACAGATCAGGTACAAACTTCTTGAGCGTTCCCATTCTTTCATTCCTTTCTTCGTTCTGTCTTATTAGACAGTCCCGGTGGGTTTCTGTCATTCTGTGAATGATAATAGACTCATTTGGTGGTGGAAAAAATCTATTGATGTCCTGTCCAAATTAGTTGGAATTCGTTGAACTGAGACTAACCGAGGATTTTGCTTGCCGATACTAATTATACAATGTACAATGCAGCTCTGTAATTGTATCTTTTGTACGAAAAAGCTATATATAAGTTAGTTGTATCTTTACTTCCATTGAGTACTTTCATTTGCTTTTAGGTATACGGAGTTCCCAAGCCTAAGCCAGTAGTGTGATGTAGCCCCTCTAGATTCTCTCACTTCACTCATCTCGACCATGTTGTTCTGCTTGTGAGGGTCTGCTTTCCTGTCTGCCTTTCGTTGCTGGCAGCACGACACAGTAAGAAGTTAGGAGTCAAGCCACTCAAAGGCTGAAGAATTAAGTTCAGAGCTTTTTTGTATTCCAGTTCTAACCATCGCCTGTAAGATTATGACTAAACATTGCACAAGAGATGTATTCCCTCAGAAATGAACTTGCTATTATATTTCAGCAATACAATATGGATTTTTTTCTATATAATTGGTGAGTGCAAACCAAGGATAGCAAGAATACATTTTTAAATTAATTGATTCTCAAAACGTAATCAAATAGCGGGCGAAATTTCCACCTTTCAACTCAAAGCAAGAAAGTTTAGGAAATGGTCCCAAAATTTATAGCTATGAAGATAATAATGTTCCTAAAATTCCCTAAACAAGTTGATGTCTAAACATTCTTGCAAATGAAATCACAATAATTTATAGCTTGAAAAAAACTGCAAAAGAAAATGTATTTGCACAAGCATTACAACTTCTTGTGAGAAAATTAGTCAAACAAAAGGAAAAGAATGACAAAGTACATTTTATTTCACCCAATATTTTTGTTTGTTTTTTAAGATGATAAATACGATATAAAACTAGCCTACTCTTTAGAAGGCATTCCCATATATCATATCAAAGTAATTTATGCGGAAAAGAGGGTCATAAATGAATACATTTACACATTATTGCAACTGACCAATGCAAAAAATTAGTAAATCAAAATGAAAAGAGGACGCATTTCAAGCCTCTGTCAAGTTAAAGCAAACAATTGTTTTAACAATTAGTAATAAGTTCTTGTTACTATTTTAATTCTCTCAATCATTTGATTGTAAAGATAATAAAATTCGGTAAACTCTTAACATATTTGGAAGAACATTTCTTACATATGAGATCACAATAATTTACTACTCAAAAGAGGTTTAAAATGATATTTATTTACATAGCCCTTGTAACTTCTAGTGAGAAAACTAAACAAAAAAGGAGAGCAAACTTCGTCGTAAACAAGTAGCTCCATAATGAGAAGGAAGTTTGAAAGCTTCACCTTCATAAGATAATGACTACAAAAAAGTAATTCTAAGGGAGCTGGAGGTTTATGTGAAAGGCTATAGAAGTTGGAGCATTGGGCCTGCTAGCAATAACCATGATTAAGGAGCTTCAGTTTGGGACCATACGAGATCAAGTTAGACTGTAAAGCCCTTGTGACCAAGCTCCAAAAACAAACGAAGGATCTGACAGAGACATGAACAATTTGCAAATCCATCCTAGAAGCTGTAGAACAAGGCGACTTTAGAACCTGGAAGTATGTACGACGAGAAGCAAATGCAATGGCTCACAAACTTGCTCACTTTCCTCTTGATGTAAATGAATGTATGAGGTGTATAGATAGTAACCTAATGAGATATTGGATGGAGCATATAGATTTGACATAAGCAATATGAGTGATTAATAAATTTGGATGCAATGCATATTTCAAATAAATTCTTTTGCTTCTTTTTAAGATGATAAATAAGTAGAGGTGGCAATTAGGATCCAAATCCATGAATCCAATCCAATCCATCCACCAAATTATCCACCTAATCCAATCCATTTAAATCCAATTCATTTGATCCAAATCCAATTGGATTGGTGGATTCATGGATCAATCCATGGATCCAAATGGCAAATTACGATTTGGTACCTATATTTTTTTTATATTTTACATTTTGGTACCTAAAATTTATATTTTTATACGAAAAATATCATTGGAAAATTACATTTTGGTACCTAAAATTTTTCATTATGACATTTTAGTACCTAAACTTTTCAAAATTTACATTTTGGTCCAAGCATTGGATGCTATTTGGATTCATGGATCAATCCACCAATCCATGAATCCACCAATCCATTGGATCCAATCCATTTGATCCATGGATCTACGAATCCAATCCACGAATCCACGAATCCGATCCAATTGCCACCTCTATAAATAAGCGGTTAAACTAGGCTACTGTTTAGAAGACATTCTCATATATCAAATCATAGTAATTTATTGCTTAAAAGAGGTATATAAAATAATATATTTACACGGTTATTGCAAGTTACCAGTGATAAATCTAGTAAAATAGAACGAGAAAAGGACAAATTTCAAATCTCTTTCAACTTAAAGCAAACAAATGTTTTACAGCTTGTAATAAGTTCTTGTTACTTTTTTTAATCCTCTCAATCATTTCATTTTTAGATGATAAGACTTGGTAGATTCTTAACATATTCTGATATTTAGAAGAAATTTTTACATATGAGATCACCATAATTACTGCTTGAATGAAATTTAAAATGAGATTTATTTACATAGCCCTTGTAACATCTAGTGAGAAAACTAGACAAAAAACGAGAAAAAATTATGTTAGAAACTATTAGCTCCTTATAGGAAGAAAGTTTGAAAGCTTCACCTTCATAAGAAAATTATTACAACAAAGTAATTCTAACTCCCTTAGTGCGATCGATAAACATAGCCACCACCCCCAACAACAACAACTAATAATCGAGATGATTAATTTATTTTTGCAGATGTATTGTTAGATAAATCACATGTTACGCCATCATGCATGCATGTATATTTATAACTCCATCATGCACGAATAGTTAGTTCTAGTTTAGTAGATGACGAATATTTTAGATATATGAGCTACTACAAGAAACTGATGAATTGGACCAGTTTATGCTAAAATATACATATACCATAAAGTCAAAAAGATAAATATGATCATGTCAAGAAACTTACATTAGTGATCATAAGCAGAAATCAAGTGAGTAACTATATCCCTTCACAGTTTTTTGTCAGCTGGCTTAAGTATTTGAAAAGAACACATCAAAGTTTCGTCAACGCTCATCATAGCGCCAGAGTTATCAAACTCGCCGCAATAATTTGGAGCAGAAAAGATGGTCACCAGTTGTCTATCTGCAAAGAACTCATATCCGTCCTCCACAACCTGAAATCAGTGTTTTACAATCAGAGAAATATCTAATCCATATAAAGCAATTTTGTGACAGAAGAAATTAAAGCAAAATTTACTAACCTGATGAGCACGACAAATTAGGTCCATATCATTTTTCATTAAAAATTCTGAAACCTTATCTGCACCAAAGGTGTACGAGACACCGCGATCATTCATCCCCCATCCTTTAACATCCTTTCCGGGATCAGACCAAAGAAGATCACATAGCAAACCCGAATCAGGAACATCAGCGGGACGAGTTATGTTCCTTATTTGGTCTAAGTTTGTCAAGTCAGGAGAGAGACCTCCGTGCATACACAAGATCTTGTCATCTACGAGAGCAGCAACAGGAAGACAGTTAAAAGAATCTGTAAAAGTTTTCCAGAGTCTCACATTGAACCGACGCTTGCATTCATCATAAAACCCATATATACGGTTAATAGATGCAGATTCATGGTTTCCTCGTAGAAGAAAGAAGTTCTCAGGGTACTTGATTTTGTAGGCAAGCAAAAGACATATTGTCTCCAGACTTTGCTTCCCGCGATCAACATAATCCCCCATGAATAGATAATTGGAATGAGGAGGGTAGCCACCATACTCAAATAGCCTCAAAAGATCAGAATATTGCCCGTGAATATCACCTGGATATATAACAAAGATAGAGGGGGTTCACATAGAAGCAATAACACACGAATCTAGAATGAATAAATTTCACTAACATACAACATCAACAACTTCAACATATACATTTAGTAATGAGAGTCATGTCTACTTATAATTCTTAGAAGCCTCTCCACATTGTAATTATGGGACTAACAATTTTGACCTAAACACACAATACTTTGACCTATCCCAACCTCTCTAACATTAACTCCCATGCACGTGAACACTACCACATTTTTTTGTCTTCACAACAAGCAAACTTCTTAACCAAATTGCAAAGAAAACATGTGTTCTCATTTTCCAGCTTCAATTTAAGAGATGTATCACATATGAATTCTACAACCACAAAAGGGTAATTCTCAAATTTATACATGAAAAGATATAAAAACATCAGACTTTGCAATCTACAAAAAGGAGGGAATAGGAAAACTGACCGCAAATCTTTATGGGTGCTTCAAGCTCCAGAAGAGTAGGTTGTTGAAGAAATATTTGCTTAGAGACAGTGCAGAGTTGGCGGATCTCGCTCTCACTTAGTTGGACCTGCTGCTGTTTGGCAATCCTAGTTTGCTTAAATTCCAACAAACGCTTGATTATATCATCCAAAATAGCAGGGTCGATAAACACCTGCCCTTGCTGAGCCATCTAATCTGTTCTATCTATCACAAAACAATGTATGTGGAGGAATAATGCCTCTTCTATTACGACTTTTTTACGCCGACCAAACAATTTTAGATCCCATATGTTAAGAAGGAACAAACAAAATGGGAAGATGAATGAAAATCAATCAATTTTTCTCCCCAATACGTATGCACATCCGTTGAACATGGTTGTCGACTCCCAACTCTTTTTCCTGCAAACACAAATTCTACTTTTTATTTGTTGAATCAAATTCTTGTTTTCCCCTTGTTTGTGATCAATTTTTTTGAGAGAAATGGATTTTTGCTTAGGTTGATTTTGGATTCAGATGAAGAGAGAGAAAGAGAGAGAACAAAGAAAGTGGATGAGGGTAATGAAGGTGTTTGTTTGGTTTTTTCTTCGATTTTGTTCGTGGTATATCGTTTATACAAAAGAAGAAAATAATTATTTTCTTTTATGTATATATTGATATTAAGAATCAATAATATTTTCTCTTATTCACATCTCCATGGATGTGTTTGTTTTTTTTTTTAATAAGATAATTATTTTGAACTCATAACTTCATTTACTTTTCTATTTAAACTCTACGATGAAACTCGTAACATGCGTTATTTATAGAAAAAGATAGTTGTCTCACAGTGAACATTCCACCTTTCATGTACAAAATCTACATTTCCAAACAGCAATATCGATTATTCATGTTGATTCACTCATTTTCATACATAACAATTTTTTTGCACTCATTAATCTCATTTACATAAATTGCATGAAAAATTGGTCATGTGCATGAATATAAGCGAATCTGCTTGAATAATAGGTAGCATTGCATGAAAATGTAGCTTTTGTTTATGAATGATAGGATGTTCTAATATGAGACGAGAAATGTTACGAGTGTGCATGATAACATTTTTAGTTGTACAATACGATAAAACTTATAACTCCCAAGTCTCAAATGATTTTTTATAATATTGATGGGTAGGATTTTAGTAGAATGTTAATTCTATTACATCTAGCAGTAGTCAAATGGTAATTTAACGGTTATTTTAAAATATATTATATTTTCTTTATTAATAAAACTAAAAAGGTGGAAAAGTTAGAAAAAAGCCTTGTAGGAAAAAAAAATTGAGTAAGGAAGGCTTAATATTCTCATTAGGTGAATAAGAGTATTTGTACAAGGGTATATCGATTAGAAAAGATAAGTTCGATATCATTAAATTAAATAGGGCTAATACCATTACAACACACGAACTACCAACAAAATGTCACTTGTGTCCTATTTTATTTAATGTTCCATCCATGTTCTCAGTTATTTTTCGTTAGTGTTAACCGCTGTTGACATATAGTTTTTAACAGAAAATCTAGTCAGCAATGATGTGGCAAGTAACCTAAAAATTTTAACTTCAACTTTTATTTATTTTTCAACTAACTTGGATTAAAAATGATATTTTTATTATCTAAATAAATAAAAAGCTAATTTATCTCTTTCTCTCTCTCTCATCTAGTCCTCGCACCCCCTCCCGTGATTTCATCGTCTCTGCGCCTGGAACCCTCGTCGCCCACTCTTTACGATCTTGCCCTGAAACCAACCTCTCTGATCGACATTTTTGTCTCTCCCGCCACAAATCCCAACCATCCATCGTTGATTTGAGCCCTTCTTCACCGATTTGAAGAGCGACAGCGACGCAACTCTCAATAACTCGATAGGGTGGTAAGTCTTGGCGAGGAACCGGGTTGGGAGAGACTTCTGGAACATTCCGATTGAGATAAGGCGAGACTGTTGAGCTGCGAGGAAGACAAAATATAGGGTTCCGGTGCTTTGTTTCTCGATTTTCAGGGACCAGGTTTCGAATGGTAAGACGGTAGCAGAGGATTGGGAACATGAAGCGGTGGAACTAGAGTCGAATCGCAAATCCGACCAGAAACCAAAAGCCCCATTCTCTGAATTTGCCAATGGCGGCACAATAAAGGGCGACAGAAGCCGGGGTCGGGGTCAACGGAGAGGAGACTGACAGACTATTGTTTTATGTAGTACTTTTTATAATTATATTATTTTACTTTAATGTTGAATCAAAGATAATATGATGTATCAATGACATGGCTTCTACGTTGCAGTTTAATTTTTGCCACATAAAAAAAATTCAACATCAGTTTGACCACCATTTTTCAACCGTTATATCTAATGATCAACGAAAGAGCCGGGATAAAAATGACACAAAGTATCATACGAAGGAATAAGAATGAAATATTGAATAAAATAGGACATACGTGACAGTTTTTTGATAGTTTGAGTGTTGTAGTGGTATTAGGCCAATTAAATAATGAATAGCGTAAGTATAATTTAAAGGGTCTAGTGGAGAGTAAGAGGGTCTATCATAAGTTTCTTATAGACAACACAAATCATCGACTATAGATCTAAGTCTCAATCTCTGTCGTTAATTCAAGGCATTTCATATCCTCACCTTCTCCTCATGTCACTTCACCTTCTCTTCATTTCCACGAATTTCACTAACCCCCACCCCCAAATGGGGGTATTGGAGTCGCCGGTGGGGGGCTTCCGAACTCAAATTCATGATTGGCTCCTCGCCCGACTCAATACCACCTTCCATTTTGGTGTTTGAGTGCACCATTCTGTAGCCACATCGATGGGAGACACCATATAAATGGAATGGTCCTTCCTCATCATCATCCTCCAGAACTTCCTGATGAGCAGCCCTAACCTGGGGGTGATTGCAACGACGTAACTCCATGCTACATCGGCCACCCGTAGAAGGGGCTGCCACGTAGTCTACATCCATGTCCGCTACAGGCTCACTCCTCCGAGATAAGGAGGAAGAGACAAAGGAAGACAAACTCTTCTTTACCTTGTTAATCCATTCCTTGACCCTGCAATCAACATCATATACGACACAAACAAAACAAGTTCAAATATGAGTGAACTCCCTGCATAAAATCACTAACTTACCCAATATTTGTATGCCACTTACTGAACATACCACATGCCACACATTATAAGATCAATCTCCGTAAGTCAAAAAGGCACGCAGAATGGCGGTCTCTGGCTAAAGATGGAAATTTGGCCGCCTTTTTGTGTGTTCAGAAAAAAATCCATAAGCTTGGCAGAGGTGTCCAAAATGTGCAAGTAAAAACTGAAAGCGAAGCAATGGACAAAATTAGATCACATACGTGTCACAAAACTCATTAAATTACCACGCAATGGTAATCTGAGCTTACCAAAGTCAAAGTGACATTACGATCACGCAATGGCAAATCATGCATATAGATGGTGCTAGAGCAGAGCTTTTCATTCATATGTCAACGTCATTCATACAAACTACGAAAACCAATTGGATCATGGCATAATGAGAGACGTTACATCCCAATTTAATTGAGCATTATGAACCGAATTTCACATGTAGGGGATGACATTGTTATGCAAATTCACAAGCCCATCACTCTCACATGTAATTGCAACCTAGAACCATCATCCATTTCAATAACAATCCTTCAAATTGAAATTTCAAATTTCTAGGGTTTGTTATACATAACATACCCGATACCTGGAAGCCAGGAAGTGGAAGGAATAGAAGAGAATCGAAGAGGGGAGGGCTTGGTGGTGGCGGCATCAAGCTTGGAGTAAAGACCTCCAAATTCTTATTTTATGCAATTTGGGGGTTGTACGTGAGGAAGAGTCTTTGGGTGTGATGCAGTAGTTGATTTGTGATATTTCTTGGAAATGGTAAAGAGGAAGATGGAAAAAGGAGGCGATGAGTGCTTTTGGTGAAATATGGAAGACGGGGAGGCAAGCCCGACCCCTTAAATTCGGCAACCTTTGTGGCAAAAATGTACTCCAGGCCACCGTTTTGGCCGCCGACTTTAATTTGTGGCTGGTTGTCTGCTCGATTTGGTTGTTGGGTGTGACCAATATTCTTCATTAAAGTATAGGTAGACAAAACCTATCGCAAGGAAACAAAAAAAATTATTGAGGGGAACACACCCTGCTTTAGCATACACACTACTGTCGATCCTCTGAATTTAATTAAACCACCAACACTTTTATTCAAATATAATCCAAACCATCCTACAAAAAGGAAAAGTAACACAATCTGGGTTGTCTCCCGTTAATACTTTTTATAACGTTTTTAAGTTATATGTCAGACAATGGTTGCCTCCCACGGAGTCCTCTCTTTTATGCCTTTGAGTTAGGCAGTGCGGTTGGTCTATGTGAGCCAACCGTCACCACGTTTTTTTTTTCCTTGCCGGGTTGGGAATCGATGCAGTCGTATGTCCTTTTGCATGCAAGGTTGGCCACAAGTGCTCTTGTTACAATGGCAACCTTCATGTCGCCCAAAAATCCAGCCATTACCACTCCCATCGTCTCTGGTGGAATGGTGTTTGTGAGGACTAGTGGAGAAGACATTGTGAATGTGGGGAGCAAACGTCCTCGGATTCCATTCTTTCTTATCATTGTGAGAAGCTTGTTATCAGGGGATTCTTGTTCTAAATCAATGGGAGTTGATTTCTAATTTATGTGTGTAGACGACTTCTGCCAGGGGGTGTGAGATGGAGTGTATGTCCGTATTGTCCAACTCTGCACACCGGTCGATATGTCTACAATTGCTCTAGCACCAGCTAAGAAATCCCTTTCTAAGATAAGGGGATATTCCCAATTGTTTCCTCAATCCATAACAAGGAAGTCAGTTAGGAACTCAATGGGTCCCACTTGGAGAGACATATTTTTCACTACCCCATATCGACCAGTTAGACATTGGATTTTCCCCCTTCTTCAAAGTAAACTCGTAGTCTTTCGTATAAGGGGTACATCATAAGATTAAGTCTTGCCCCGGTGTCAATGAGAACATTGGCAATATGTGGTGATAAATAAGCCAACATTGCATTAGGAACAACCCTCATCTCTTGTCTGTGAAGCTATTATTGCTCGCACTCTGGTTCTTTTGACTTCACTATTGAGCTCATGCGACTCTGAATCTAGAGTTCGTGTCTTACATGGGTGAACTCTTTTCCTCTTACGAATCAGCATCCTACAAGCCACAAGTACATCAGTATTATTTAAAACAATAATTTGGCATCCTACACTAATTACACCAATCACAAAAACATGGTAGCCATAATTTTCAGAATTCTCCATTTAACATAATCACAAGACATTGGCATCCTACCTACACTAAATTACAAGTTCATCTAATAGCAAAAAATACTCAATTTACATAATCAAAAAATAGCACTCGCCAGCCCTAAACCAAGTGGCACTCGGCAGATAGCAGCATTCACTAACATTTTCCAGCTGCTTGTATTGGAGCTTTGATCATTTTTTTATTGTTTTCTTTCTTTTTTTGGCTGACTTTGGCTTGTACCCTGACCGTCATTCCTGGTGTCAACAAACAGAGGAATGGAGATACAGAGATGGGGTTGAATGTGCGGCTGTGATTGGTAGAGGGCTTGTCAAACAAATGCCAAGCAGGAGCAAAAAATAGAGGACACACCGGAGGGGAATGGTGATGGAGATAAGGAGAGAAGTCACCGAGCAACCAAGGTTTTGAGTATTGCCGCCATGAAGAGAGGGATGAAGAGTTGGTTGTCGGCTGGTGGGTGGAGGCTTGGAGCGGATGGCAGCGCTGACGATGAAGGAGGAAGATGATGATGAAGGGAGGATGGTTGGATCATATGACATACCCAGGGGAAAATTCGACCGTCTCTGACTCTCGCTCTCCCTTGGTGGCTCTCTCTTCACTCATGTGTTGCTTACTTAGGCCTTATAGTTAGAGATTTATGAGTGGTCTTGAGCTTAGGTTAGATTAGAATTAGATGAGCCGCGAGGACCGTGGAATTAAGGGGTGGGCTGGGATGAGGGACAGGTTTTTTTACTGGGTCGGAAGTAGTTCGGAATTCAGACCTTCAGTTCTGTTCATTCCGAACCAAACTCTGACCACCAACATCAGCCCTCCAGAATTTCAACATGCATATGTCTGTCATGGACGGAGCAAGCGTAATAGCAGGGGGGCCATGCCCCCCCCCCCCCCCCCCGTAAAATTTAAAAAGTTCAATATGTAGCACTATGAATCAAAGGTAGCTGTAGCATAGTGGTCAACTAGTGTTGTGGAAAAAGGAAGGTTACGGGTTCGAAGATAGGAATTGTCAATTTTACATACATTTTCATTTTACAATTTTATCATATTTCATCCAAAAATACCAGTATTACAATTTGATATTTTAAGTTTTAAAATCAGTCTTCCTATTGTCTTTGATACTTTTAGTTTTTAATCAGCCTTTTTTGTTTCCTTTTGCTTGCAATTTATACAATGTTTGAATTACATATCATTTCTAATTTTCTTCTACTAGTAAAATCAGGTTATATATAATTCATGTTGAACAATAATTATTTTAATAAATGTTTAATATAAATCCTCGTTGGCATATCTTATCCCAAAATTTACAAGTCATTACAATTTGGTTAATTTTTTTTATTTAAGTGCATATTTTCCTCTAATTTTATCTTTCCATCCCTAATATTCTAAACTTTTGAGATTTAGATTATGACCGGTAATTAAAGTTTTTTTCATCAATGCCTCATTTCTTTATTGACAATTAAATCCCTCTTCTAATTTTTTTTAACCATGTAGATGTAATACTGTTTGAGTTACATATCAAGTCTAACTCTACTAATTAAAATAATACTATATATGTAATTCTTGAATGAGAATTATTGTAAAGACCATTTAATGTATTTCCTAATTTAGTTAATTTTAAAGATTTAAAGAATGAAAATTAAATTAAAATCAAACAAATTATAGGTTTTTAATATTAAATTACTTCTAAACAAATTTTACTGGCCTCCCCTTACCAAAATTTCTTGCTCCATCCCTGATGTTTGTATTAAGGTTCAGACGGTTTGTCTCCCGGTTCGGTAAAACCAAACCTAATGCCCACCCCTACTTCAACTCTTTTGTTGTGTTTAGGCCTTTCGAAACTCCAACAATGGATGTCGTGACTTTTGGAGTGCGTGTTGCAGACGTTTGTATTCGTTGATGACTTTTTTAGTATTTTTTGTCACTATATCTTAGGACTAAAATAAAGCTGTCTATTTAGTGTAAAAAAATTCTTTTGGTCTTGCATCGATGTATCGTTTAGTTATCAACTGTTGCATATTATTTATTATTTTGTTTTAAGCATATATTGCATTTGTTTTTTTTTTTTTGTGAGAAGCATATTGTAACACCCTAACCCGATAGGGTGCTACTTTTACCAAAATACCCTTATAAATCAATCCGCTGGGGAATTTCAACATCTGGTGGCATGTGGATGCGACCGCTTCAAATGACGCAAGGAAGCCGCGTCCCAGGATGGCATTATAAGCCGAGGTGCAGTCGGCCACGTGGAACTCCACTGGTCTGGTTTTTGTGACCCCGCCTTCCCCGATGGTGACCTTGAGCGTGATAGATCCGAGGACGCGGACTTTGGTTCCTGAAAACCCTACCAAGCTGGTGTTGGAGGGGTTGAGGTCTTGGACGCTTTTCTTCATCCCTTTCAGGGCTGAGTAGAAAAGGATGTCCGCGGAGCTCCCATTGTCTACAAGAGCCTGGGTGACTTTGAACCTCGCGGTTCGGAAAGAGATGACCAGCGGGTCTTCTGAATTCTCTTCCCTAGCCAACTCGGTTGGAAGGAATGTAACGTCGGTCGGCACTCGGCGTTGAACGTTGAGGCATTGGGCAATGCGGTCCCCCTCCATTCTTGGGCGCTTTCTGCCCCCGGCAATGGTTATGACTTTTATTCCGTCGTCGTCGCCGCGCTGAGTTCTGTAGACAGGGGACTCTCTCTGGGGAGAGGCGACCTTGTTCCTCGAGGGGGATCTTGTCCTCTCTTTTCTTGATCTCCTTGCTTTGTCTATTTCGGGACTGCGGGACCCGTCTCGCATTTCTTGAGAGTGGTACCGATGTGGACGCCTGGTTTCTAGGCGACTCCGTAGGTCGCCCGGAGCTAAATATCTCAGACTGGCCTTGAACTCCCTGCACTCGGTGGTGTCGTGGGTAGTGATTTGGTGCCAGTCACACCATTTCTTTCCGTCTTGCGGTTCCTGGGCGGTGGATGTCTCTTGTTTCCTTCCGCCTCGTCGTCTTTCTCATCCTCTTTCTCGGTCCGCGAAAAACACCTCTCTTTTTCCATCCCGCTCTGTGTATCGATTGCGATATGACTTTCGCTCAGGGGATGGCCTCCCGCGTCTCGCGTCTGAGCGCTCCGGGTGGTCGCTCCTGGGGCGGTCGTCGGTGGCAAGTGCCTCCTCGAGCAAAATCGCTCGTCGAACCAGCTGATCCAAGTCCGACCATGACGTTAACATGGCTTACTTTTTTATCAGGGTTCTCTTGAGTTCGACACTGGTCGTGGATATTCTGAAGTTGCCGGCGGCTACGACCGATGATATGCCTTCCACTTCACAGGCGATCGCGTTCCATCGGTCATAGAACTCCGCGAGCGACTCTTCCTTCCTCTGTCTACAATTTATGAGTGCCGAGACTATGAGCTTGCGACGCCGTTGGGATGCGAACTTCGTGGAGAAGAGCATTGCGAACTGTTCAAAATTCTCGATTATCCCTTCTGGGAGGGAGGTGTACCACGTTCGGCACTGTCCGCTGAAGGTGACGGGGAACGCCCGGCACAAGTCTGAGTCCGGCGCGTTGATGAGTTGCATCTTTAGCATGAAAGCACAAAGATGGTCCGCGGGATCTGAGGTCCCACTGTAGGCTGGTAGTCCGAGGGAGGAGAAGTTAGGCGGGACGGGGTTTTGAAGAGCTCCTTTGATAGGGGGTTTTGAAGGAGGTTCAGGCTTTTGTGTTTCCCGTAAGTCGACCGTAGATGCTCTTCGAGGAAACCGAGGTCTACATCTTCTGCGTCCTGTCCTTCGCCTTCCGTCGGAGCGGGGCTGCCGGGAATGTGAATGGCCTTCTGCTTCTCCTCGCGCGGTCTGCCTCTTGAACCCTCAGGGGGATCCTCCTTGGTCTTCAGAAGATGGAGGATTTGGGAGAGGCTATCTTGCATGCTTGCTATTTGTAGGCCTTGACTTTTGACCACTTCTTCGAGCTCGACTTCGTCCTCGACTCTCGGCGATAGGCCCCGGAGGGTGTTGTTCTCGGTCATCCCTTTGAGAGGGGTCTCGAAATCGTCTCCCATCTTTTCCGCAATGAAGTAGTGAGGCCCCACGGTGGGCGCCAAAATGTTTGTGCCTGGGAAGTTCCAGGCGGTTTGGTGAGACGTCACTAGCCTCGTGCGGCCTTCGATGGATGAGGCGGTCTTCGAAACCCTGCAGTCAAGGTCCTCAGGGGGTTCCTGGGACCTCCTCCGATGCCAAAGTTAGAGAGAGAAGTGGGTGAAGTGTAAATAAGAGAGAGAGTGGAGTGGGTCGAAGTTACCATAAATGTGGCCCTTAGAGGGATATTTATACTAGCTTTGGCTGAGGTGTGTGCATTAAATCGCTTGTCAGGCGTGTGAGGGCGCCTTCGGCCTTATTAATAGCATGTTCAGGAGATATCTCTGCGGATCTCTGTCGTTCAGACTTGTCGGGCGGTCTGACTTCCCTGCCATTCGTGCTTGTCGGGCAATCTTTGTCTTCTTTGGGGACCGCCCTCGGTCGGTCGTACTTCCCTGCCGTTCGTGCTTGTCGGGCGGTCTTTGTCCTCTTTGGGGACCGCCCTCGATCAGCGGATCTATTCTGCTGGGCTTTGGCTCGCTTTTGTGGGCTTTCGCAGATCATGGGCCTGTCGGCCCAGTGAACTCCATGATTGGCCCAACAGTTACAAAAGAGAACTACGGAACCATGTAAAATATTAAATTGATAATGTACGTATTAAGCAGGTCGAGCGATTTGCATCATCATTCGGGTAAAAAAAAAGGTCATAAGGTCCAATCCATATGAAAAAGGCACCTCAACCCATAAGACTAACAACTCAAATAGACACTACACTAAGGTAGGTGATTAGAGGCTCACAATGAGTAAAATTGACTTATGAATGTACAGGCTCATGAAAATCCTGCATTGTTTAGGAAGGTAATGTCTTATTTTGGTAAATTCTTCTATTGGACATGCCTTGTCTTAAATTGAGACTTTCATTACGAGTTCATACTGTATGGTTCTGCTAGATATGTACTTAAGATTATACCATATGGTATGCAGGATCGACCAAAGAGGGTTTTCGAGGAAACCCTCCAGCACAGGGTTACCAAATATTAGGGGGCCTCCATCTAGATTTTGTAGTGACCGTTAAAACTGACAGTCAACCATTATTTCGTCTATGACTTAGCATCAAATGCTGAGGTGGCTTAGATTTGGCTAACACGTCACTAAATAAATTAATATTTAATTTTCTTTTTAAGTTAATCTTTTTTTAACCAAAGATCACTTGCATTACCAAGAACAACAAAGATACAACATTCAGAACTGCTCAAAATGGAGCGAAGCGCAAAAATCAAAACTGCTCAACGCAAGCAGAGACAAAAAGAGGACCTTTCTAGCCATTAAATGGACTACCTTATTGTTCTTTCTGCCTACAAAGTGCATAGAGAATCCCGAGTGACCTCGAAGCAGACACTGAACCTCTTGCAAGATTGCCCCGCCTAGTGCATCATTTACCATCCCTGCTCTGACTTTATCGATGATCCCCTTCACATCACTCGCCATACGCAACGATGAAAACCCCGCTCCGAGACACCACCTAATGGATGCCCTCAACGCCACCAATTCCAAAATTGCCAGATCCTGGATACCCTGAAGCCATTCTCCTTTCACTTGAAAAACGGCCCCTGACGCATCACAAATCTCCATTCCAATTGCAGTTCACTCTTTCGCACGAATCGCACTGTCGAAATAACATATAAAGCCCGGAGGCACTACTGGTACATCCAATACCTGCAGGGATCCACGGACCCCATCCCTTGCATGCCCATGTCCATTCGCTGATCCTGAAACTGCCATCCACTCTACGACATGTGTTTGATATTGGGCTACCAGTACAGAAATTAATACGTGTTTCTCCTCGAACACGACCCAATTACGGGCCTTCTAGATTCGCCAAAGAAGGGCCACAATCCGCACGACTCTCCCAGGGAAGTCATCCGCTGCCAAGAAACGTCAGAGGAAGATGCCAACATGTTGTGCAGGGTAGAGGGCCATGGACTGCCGCAGACCCGCGACTTCCCAGAGGGAAACCGCTACTAGACAGAAGAACAAAAAATGTTCTAACGTTTCCTCCTCCGCCCAACACACCGGAAACCTTGGCAGGATCAATTCATCACAAAAAGAAAAGAAAAGAAAATAACTGAAAAAAGGGACCTTCGTCCCTGCCGCTCTGTCGTCTCCATCTGCTTTGTCGAATTCGCGTCAGACATGCCACCGAATCCCTATAAAACACAATTCGTTCATACAACAAAGTAACCTTCTCGACGGAGAGGAAATCCGGCAACGCTCATGTTCTTCCCCTTCGTCTGTTTGGAAACAAATCAAAGCTTTTGGCTTTCATAGCACATACAACCAACAAAGCTCAATTGAATATATCATCCATTTTCACTCACCCTCTTAGTCGATTTCCACCTTTTTCGTCATCAGCTAGGCTAGAATAGAGAAGGCTGAGGAGAGGGGACGTGTGGCTGTCGATTTCAACCTACTTCGTCGTCGGCTAGGTTGGAACAAATGAGTAGCTTCAGTTCGTGGCAAAGGCAGGAGAAGCGTTGCCATCGATTTCACCGTGCTTTTCGTCGGTGGGGTGTTTAGTGGGAGGTGGCTAGGTCGAAGGCAGATGCGAGGTGAGAGGGGAAGGTGAAGGGTCAATTCGCGACAGAGGTAGGGGAAGATGCAGATGGTAAGCATGGAGAAGAAGAACCGAGGGGTTTTTCGGGAGGATCTGGAGATGGCGATCATCCTCGTGCGTGGTCTCTAGGTGGAGCAAGAGGATGGAGATTATCGTCGGGCTGGAGGATTTTGGAGGAAACGACGGTCGGAGCGGATGGGGACTTTGCGAGGGTTTAGAGAAGGCAAAGAAACAGAGCAACAGCGAGTGGGGGATTTGGGGTATAATTTTTTTAATTGAATTATAAAATTTTAATAATATTATTTAATGATTTGGCATGCCACATCAGCGGTTTTTCATGAGTCACTAACAGAATAACGTTTAACCGACAATATTAACGGACAAAGAAAATTTTGGGACAAATTTGTCCAATAGTTTCAAAAGTAGGTAATAAATGTCTTATTTAAAATATGGGGAAAAAACTGTCGCTTACGCCAAACTTTGGGCCAAACTAGGGTATTAAACTTTATGAAAATCCTACTTGTATTAAAAAATAATACAAGAAAATCTTAATGGAATAGCTTTTAGGGTATGCCTACTAGGGGTGTACATGGGTCGGGTGGTCCGGGTTTAGCCATTTTATCACCCAATCCATGCACTACGGTTTGGAAAATATCAAACCCAAACCCACCCAAAAAAATTTAAACCCTACGGTTTGTTTCTAATTGGGTTGGGTCGGGTTGGCGATATTTTTAAGTAAAAACCCAACCCAACATAAAATATATAATTATTCTACATCATAAAAATATTTTATAACTAATTAAAATTTTAAAAGAATAAACCGTGGCGAAAGGTACCAAAATTCACAAATGTTGTTTGAATTTTAATAAAATGTGATTTACTTCAAAATATGTCTAGTTTTTTTACGATATTTGTTGAAATAGGCTAAAAAGGTTATAAACAAACGCACCCACAATATGTTATTCTATTAAAATTATACACAAGAAAAACGATTACGTGAATCATAACTATATTCAATTTATGTCTATACTTTAAGTCGAATAATGCATTAGATTAGGGAGACCATGAGAGAAAAACAAGGCGAAATATCTTAATTTTCTCATAAGTATGGCTATATACGACATAAATATTTTTTTAGATACGAACTCATACTAATAGTTGGAACACGGGTTGGGTCGGGTTCTACGGGTTGTGTAATCCAAAATCCAAACCCAACCCAAAAGAGGCGGGTTGTACAAAACAAAACCCTCACCCAACCCAAAATCTTTGTTTTAGCGATAAATACGAGTGGGTTGGGTCGGTTTGGACGGGTGAGTCGGTTTGCGGGTATGTTTGTTCACCCCTAATGCCTACTATGACATGCATGTCACGGTGACATGCACTTTTCGGTCGACCTATTCCTGAAGGCGGTCGACCAAATTGACTAATTTGGGCAGCACGAGAAAGTAGGGGTGGCTATACGGTCCAGTCCGGTTAAATTGGCCCAAATTGATCCAGTCCAGTCCGGTTTTTTTGAAAATATAAGGACCGAAGATTGGATTGGATACAGTCCGGTCTTGATCCGGTCCAGTCTTGACCCGGTCCGGTCCCAATTCGGTCTTGATTTTATATTGAGATTGTGGGAATTTGAGTGGCCTAAGGCCTAAAAGGATGAGGAGTTGGTTAAGTTTTGTACTGAGTGCAAAGGTTTGTGACCGTTTATGCAAATTACCCTTAAGTTTTGGGTGTTGAGCTCTCTTATCCGGTCTTTATCCGGTTTTTTACCTCAAATCTAAGCCCAAAGATTGGATTGGATTGTTTACTATCTGGTCCCGGTCCGGTCTCGGTCCGGGTTATACGGTCCGGTTTCCGGTTTTTCATCCGGTCCCGGTCCAAATAGCCAGCCCTACGAGAAAGCATTGCGGTCGACCTCAACGACCACCTGGTCGACCGCACTTAGTTTAAGTTGTTATTTTTGGTCGACCAGAATAAAACCTCGGTCGGCCATTTCGTTGGCGTCAGAAACAACATGGTCGACCACCTAAGGTATATAGGTCGACCACTTAATGGCAGTCATTAACAAAATGGTCGACCGGATAAGGAAAGAGGTCGACCAGATAGAAGATAAGTGTTCTATCAAAGTGTCCAATCATTTGACGTAAAATGAAGATCAAGTGTTGGTTTCGCGGTCGACCTAATCCGGTACGAGGTCGACCGAATACAAAAAAAACCTATGCCTTGTGTCTTTTTTGCTTATGTATGTCGATTTGTGTGGTTCTTTTGATCATATAAATTATGTTTAAAACCATCATAATTAGTCATAAATAATGATAACAAGGACTCATCAATTCATAGCATAACAACTAAAAATAAAACAGAAATCATAATTGTTCACACATAAAAATAAAACTAAAAAAACAACAGAATAACAATCAACAATCGTTTTGACCACTAAAACACACAATCTAAAATCTCCTCTCTCCTACTCATCTCCCCCCTCTCCCTCATCCACATTTTCTTCATTTTCTTCATTGGTGGTGCTATCATGATGGTGGTCGGATGTGGTGGGATGCATGTATCTTCCGCTGAAAGATCGCCACTCATCTCGCATCTCATTCACGGTCACCTGCATTGTGCTCATCTGGGCGGTCATTTTCCCCATGTAGTCGTACATGCCAGTCATCTGGGTGGACATCTGGCCCATGTACTCGTACATGTCATCCATGCGCTCCCACACACGCTGTAAGGTGATCGGTGGAGTTGAAGTTTGTGCCTCCGCCATTGGCTCGTCTCGAGGTCCTTCATTACCATCATCATCCTCATCATCATCATCATCACCACCATGAGCATTGTTTACTCTGACATACTCACCATTACGCAGCTCAAAGCCCATCTTTTTCAGAGATGAAACAGTATAGAACTCCTGCCTTGAGATTCTTAACCCCACCTCTTCACTTAAATTCACATTAAAATGCTCAAATATCACAGTGAGGATCATCCCATAGGGAAGATTCCTGTTTGAACTCTCTGCAACAGTAAGCATGTGGTTAAAGATCAAGTATGGCAAGTTCACCTTCTCGTTTAACAGTAGGTTGGTGAGGAGCTCCATGTCGAAGTAGGTGACTGTCTCCCGATGTCCACCCTTTGGTAGAATGTTGTAGGAGAGCATGTGGTGAAGAACTCTGGCTTGAACTGTCAGGTGGTTACTCTTTGGCCGAATTAAATACGCGGTCGACCTCACTAACTTGTTCGGTCGACCTTGTATGTTCAGGTCGACCGTTATTTGTATGAGGTCGACCGTTTTATTGTTATTGTTTATTTCAACCAACAATCAATTAAGTCATAAATTATTAAGATAATTCGAAGAAAATACAATGCAATCATAGTTATTAAAATATAAATAAAAATTCCTAAAAAACAATAGAAGAAATTTATGATCCTTTTTTGGGACTTTGTTTCGGGCACTTAGGGCGAAAATGACCATATTTCCCACATTTCGAACACTCTCTTAAACTTTTGCCCGATGCAGTTCGTGCTGACTTGAATGTCCCCTTGGTCTTCCCAATTTTTGGATCTTTCACACTTCGAAGGGGTGCTGGAGGGTTTGCCGGTGTGGTGTTGTCCGTTCTCTCCCTCGCGAACTCAATTGCCCGTTGAGTAAGGTCATCCAACGTCTTAGAGACATGATTAAAAGCAGATTCACTACCACACGCGATGTCACATAAACGCTTACACTTTAGAGCCAATTCTCCATGTCTTATCAGTCGACCAACTTTCTCTGCCACATCACCTCCAACTCCATGATGACGATTTAGTGTCTTCGCATTTTGGGTCCATCGAAGCTTGAACCACGACGAGGGTAGTGCGGTGTATCCCATATTTTTTATTACTATAAGCATGTGTCTGCATGGAAACCCCTTAGATTCAAATAATGCACACTCGCATTTTAGATATTGAGTGGACGTAGTAAATGTTAACCGCCTTATCTGATCTGGGTTCATGTAGTTCTTCAGTATGAATGTCTCTGTCCCATCTGATTCATTTCATCTCTCCGCTAATACATAAGAAGCTTCATTCTCTAATTCAGTCTTGAAGATAGCAAATGTACGATGAGTGTAGATACTTTCAGCTTGCATTCCCCAAGTGCGAACGGCATGCTTGCAGACCAACCTCGTGTGCCTAGAAGTATAATCATCATGCACCTCCGTGAAACGCATCCCATCCAGTGCTTCATCAATGCCCTGAACAAAACGTTGCAAGCTGTATTAAGTTCCCACATACCCATTTATCCAATGGTTACATGACTCACATCGCGAGGTTGATTGGAGTCCACCGAAATAAATATCCTTCAAGTATGCCTCTGCCCACAGTAATTTGTTAGCGTACAAATCCTGCAACCACTTATTTGCAGACAAACCATGCTGACTAATCAAATGCTCCCAACGCCTCTCAAACTCCTCAATCGATATTCGTGCTTTCGCCAAGTGAATGCGCTAACGAACTCCTTATTATGAACGGCCGTTGTCGCATTTATCTCAATAAGCCAAATACAAAGACGGTGAGGCACTCCAACCAAAATAGTAGCAATGGCACCATGCATAGACTTGTCTCCGTCTGTGATCACTGAAGTGGGCATCTTAGAGTTCATACACTCCAGACTAGTATTCAACAACCAAACATAGTTGGGGATTGTCTCGTTATCCAACTGGGCAAAACCATATATGATGTTACGGTGGTGGTGATTTACACCAACCATCATAACAAATGGTCGATTGTACTTGTTGCACTTGTAGCATGCATCGAACGCCAAGACATCCCCAAAAAAATGGTAATCTGCTCTAGATGTGGAGTCCGACCAGAAGAGATTGCCTAATTCACCTTCATCGTTGGTTGTGTACTTGAAGAAGCTACCCGCATCAGAGGTATGTTTACTTTGCAAGTAACCCAATGTTCTGTTAACATCTCCTATTAGATCGTCGTCAACTGTTCGGGATTGCTGAACAGCATTGTCCAAATCCTTTGGAGTGTACCCCAGATTCTCATATCCTCCAACTTTATTCTTCATGAACTGAACAATGTTGCGTTGTTTTATTCCTGACTGTCGCATCCCTATCGCCAGAGCCTTGTCTCCTTCACTCACATTTTGATGAGACCGAAGGAATTGAGTTTCTTCTTCATTGCAGCAACGATGTGAGTGCTTCCTCTCAAGCTTAGAAACAACCCACATTTTCTTATTCTGATCAAAGCGTACAGTATACGATGCCTTGGAAGAATGTCTTGTCATCTTACGATGTTGTCGAGTCTGACCTTCTTTATCTGTATGCATCTTATCTCTAGTACCCTCTCTCGAACATACCATTGTCCTCCCAATTGCTACTCCTCGACGACTCCTCCGAAGATCTCTACGTCGAACGCTAAATCCTTTCGCTTTATCATAGGAATCGTAAAATTTCTCTGCATCTTCTAATGTTTGGAACTCCATGGAAGGAATTTGTTGTTCATATTCAGTAGCTTCTTCATCATCCATAAATTCTTCTTCAGCACCCTCGGTTTCATTATCATCCCCAACCACTTCATCATCGGTATTATCTGTATCATCTGAATTATCCATAGCTCCTTCTCGAGCATCATTAGGTTCCTCATCGAAGTTAACCTCATCATCATCTCTATCATCTGTATCATCTCTATTATCCATCCTGCAACGATCGGAATACGAACTTAATGTCAAAACATACACAATTAGCTCTCTTCAGGTCGACCTGAATGAACTGTACGGTCGACCTTATTACTAAATAACAAACATGCGGTCGACCTGAATTTACTGAAAGGTCGACCTAATCCTATAATTACGAAAGTACGGTCGACCGAATGGTGGGGGTGGTCGACCGTATGGTGGGAAAAATTTAACCACATACAACCATTAACAAGCACATACGAGACATACCTTAGCAAAGAGGTCGACCACTTATTGTTACGGTCTACCGCTACCAACACCCGATCACAATAAGAGCGATGAGATTACAACTTCACTCCAACAAATTGCATAAATCGAAGTACGATTAAAGTCTTAAGACTCCCATCTATTTATAGATAATGTAGACGAATTCCTTATCCAATTGGTGAAAGATATATAAAATCATAATTCGACAAGGACAAGTACACAAAATCCTAATTGTACAAGGACATGAATCATTACGGTCGACCTCTTTGCACAAATGGTCGACCGTCTTGGGTAAATGTGAAACAGGTCGACCTCTTTACACAAATGGTCGACCGTTGTTTTTAAATGTGAAACAGGTCGACCTCTTTACTGAAATGGTCGACCAT
Organism: Linum tenue; assembly: GCA_946122785.1. Classification (NCBI taxonomy): domain Eukaryota; kingdom Viridiplantae; phylum Streptophyta; class Magnoliopsida; order Malpighiales; family Linaceae; genus Linum; species Linum tenue. Next base: position 43,181,931 of record CAMGYJ010000009.1, on the reverse strand, counting down.
TGATTATAAATGTGAGCACAGGTCGACCTCTTGACACGAATGGTCGACCGTATTTTATTAAGGCCAAACAGACGAGATTTCATCCTTATTCTACATGGTTTTTGACTTTGCTACGGTATCATAGGTCGACCTTAAGCGTCACGAGGTCGACCTGTGCTCTGCCTTTGGGTATGCCCGCTTTGAGTATGTGGTCGACCACTTGTTCTAGACGATTGAAATCGTAAATTCAGTCACATCCATAATTGTATAACAAATCTAATAAACGATAAACATTCAAAATCCAAAATGACACGATCTCGCAAATACAAATTCAATGTATGGTCCAAATAATGCAACATTGTAACTTAACGACTTCATTTCTTTGATTTTTTGTTTGAACTCTGTCTCTCTTTGCCTCGTTCCATGCATTCATCTACTACATGCTTGAAAAGATTTTCTCGTGCACGGTTTTCAAAATGTGTAGCCAGATACCATAGAATCTCCTTTCGAGCCGGTAATTTGTGTTCTTCTCCTATCTGCATTATGCCATGTAAGATTTTGTTACAACTAAAAAAAGTGTAAATTAAACTAGTTATTTGTTTGACGATATACTACTCACCACTCTATCAAGATCCTTGGATCCATAGCGCATCCACTGCATGACGTGCACACCACACTCAGTACTATTCCTTTGCCGTTGAACTGGTAGCTCATCAAAATTGAAATCTCCAAAATTCGGTACTACTTCATTGCTCATGCGCTCTGGTTTCAAAATATCATCCAAAGTGGACAACTACACACAAATAACGAATATTTTAAGCTTCTAGCATAATACGTAACGCTTAGTAGTCAGAAAATTATAGGAAACACTTGCCAATTTCTTGCATAGTGCTGATTTACGCCTACGATTCGCCTCACTAGTTGAAGGTAGACTGTCAAGCAAATATGCAGTTTTTTGCTGGACATTGACGAGATACAGAAACCAATGACGTGCTTCATCATCAAGAACTGGCATAAATATCTAGCAACGAAACACTCACTATATGTTATAAACAGCGAATACAAACAAATGCAATTTCGAAATTTAATGATATAGGGACATTGACTAGACTAACCTTCTGGCAAGCACTGACATTCGGCATAAAGACCACGCCATCATTCATCAACTTGTTACGAATTTGTTTGGTCTTCATGTTAGCGCGTACCATTTTCTGCACCATGTTTTAGTTGAGATGAATTGACATGGTACAATATAAATAACTAGGTTATGACAAATAATTTGACATTACGGCTCTTACCGAAAACATATTTGGAAAATACCAGACATTTGGCTCTTTCACATAATGTCATACATTGTTAATGCCCTTGCACACAAATCCACTACCTACCATCCAACAATCAAACACAAAATCATCGTAAATCGTAACATAAATAGTGCACAATTCATACGAAAGTCGTAGTAGTATAGTACTTACTGATGAGCAAACCCAGCTATTCTCGCTAATGACCGAACTCAAATAATGTCGTTGCTCGTTTTCAGAAAAAAAGTCCACAACGGTCAAACTGCAAAAATCAAAATAACAGAAATGTCAATTGTGATTTGCAACGTACAGGTCGACCTGTTCACAGTCACAGTCGACCTTATTGGACAAACGGTCGACCTCATGACATAAACGGTCGACCACACGTACTAAAAAACTTCTTACTTGTCCCAATTCGTGTCCCCAGCCTTCTCTTTAGTAACAACATAATTGACACGCCAAAACACAACACCAAACTGCGACCAAGTGTAATCGCAGTCCGGGAATGCAGTAACAGACAAGTTTAATTATCAACCCGGGGTCTAGATCTACTGCTTACTCCGTGATTCTCTATTATCTAGCAAACTAGTTCGAGTGATTGTTGTGAAAAGTAAAAGCAACAAGAAAGCAATAAATTGTTCGGTTTTCTAAAGCAGGCAAGAGTCACTCGGGATTGAGTCCCCCTAGCCCCTTGGTTAGGTTCAATTGCAATTCCCTGGGTTGATTTACTGATGATTAGACTGCGGAAGATCCGACAGTAGCTTGGAATCTCTTAAGCTGACCAAGCCCTCTTAGTCTAACTACCCGGCAGACGACTAGTCTTCACCGGGATAGAAAGCTGAGGCTATGAACACAGAACTCCACTACTGGCGCCAAGAACACCAGTACAAAGCAGTAAACTGGCTAACTCTCGTATAGCCAATCTCCTACTATCGAATGAAGAGGCTCTAACAACCTAATCAGATTCTATCTATCTCAGGTTGCAGCAGAAATTGAGAAAAGCTGATCAGACTCCAATCAATTCAATAAACATGCATCATTCGATTAAAATCAAACAGTGATATCATCCCAAGTCATTACAATCAAATCCCTAACACAATGAACTAGGGTTCTTCATACCCAAGTGAGAGAAAGGTTCTACTCCATAGAGAGAGAAGAGAAAACAGAAATCAGAGTAGTCATACTCATAAAGATGAGGAAAATCTGCTCTGGGATGTCAATCTTCACTCCTAGGGACGCAATCTGGGCTTCAATGATGAGAAATCCACTCCAAAATAGCTCCTAGGGTTTGTTCTTCGCACTTTCTCTCTCTAAAACTCTGTTTTTGCCCAGAAAATCGAATTCTTTCTCCTTGGCTCGAATCTGCCTCCAAAAACCCGACTCTGGGCGAATTACGGGCAGGATTACGGCCGTAATCACTTCCTGCCCGTAATTCACACCAAAACGCACGTTTCACTTAAGCTGCAGGAGGAGGAGATACGCCCGTAATTTCCCAATTACCGCCAGTAATTTGGTAATTACGGCCGTAATTCTTGGGGTCTTGCCCGTAATTTCATCACCGAGAAGAATTGCTGGGGAGAAGGCTCGTCCAATAAATTACGGGCATGCCCTGGCCAATTACGGCCGTAATTTGGCAGGGGCTGCCCGTAATTCTGTCTCCGCTCCTGTTCAAAGCTTCGTTTCTCCCTCGTCCGGACTCCAAATCAGTCGCCGTTTGAACCCAGACGCTCGTAGTCTCGTCCTCTTTCTTTTCATGACAAGCTTGCATGATTCTTTGTCCATAAAGTGAGGTATAAATCCATTCTTCTTCAGGTCATACCCGAGTTTCTTCTCCCGAATCGTCAATTGATCTCTGATTGACTTGAAACTTGCGCCTATGCTTCACTTTATGTGCTAGGACCTGAAATGTGACAAAGGAACACAACCTAGCGTAAAATAGGCCAAGGAACAATCAATTCGAGCCAAAATGGGCAGGAAACCAGAGTGAAAACACGTGCAAATACGATGCTATCAAATTCCCCCACACTTAACTGTTTGCTTGTCCCCAAGCAAACCAAGTACTACACAAGGTAAGCTCACATATTTCAGTCAACCAACATTGGGGACAAGTCATAAAGGCACAGAACACGTGAATCAAACTGGTTTTCAAACATCAACACATGAACAACTTTATTAGCAACCTGGACAACCACCACAAAGGACATTCAAGTGCAGCAAATCGAGTAAAGGAAAAGTCTCCCTTCTGTTCACTGGCCAACCTAGACTTGATTCAACCACTTACTCAAAACAGTCAACTCATGCATCCAACTCAAGACATCAGAATAGAGACCGAGCAATCTAGGTCCTCACCGGGGTACAAGAGCATATAGAAAATGGAAATGAATCACTCACTCTCGACCAGTGGGGTCAGGAATTTGATGCGAAAGATGCGCATGCTATTTCTCTCAATCCCTATCATCTCTTCACCATGATGGCAGCCTCTAAATGCTAGAGTTCACATATGGGATGTCACCACTAACTAATCAGGAGGTCTTAGACACAGGTTCAAATGACTGGCTAGGGTCTTGGACATGGGGAAAAGGCCTTTTAGGTGGTGGAAGTATTCATAGCAAAAGGTTCCACATTTTCCAAACACACAATCACAGTCAAACAACCCGGTATTTTCTTTCTGCTATTCTGCATTCTCAATATCTTAAGATCACAAGAGCGAAGGAGGCATAAACATCAGCATTTCCGAGCCAGACTGCTAAGAAACACTGCTTACTGGGCATTATTCAGATTTTTGGTAGTGGCTCTCTTTTGCTTTCAATTTTTCTTTGTTTTTCTTTTATTTTTCTTTTCATTTCTTAAGAGAGCCACCACTTCTGCATAAATTTCAAATACCTGCCCAACTTTTAAGCACTACCTCCAACACTCACATAGACTTTAGCAGAAACAACAGAGAACATGTAAAAACCACTCTGTGGAACCTTCTAAAAGATGCAACAAGGGTGATTTTTCATTACAGACCAAAAGAAAGGATAACACACGGCTCAAAGGGGCTGACTAGGGGATATGACACATCAGGACAGTCAATTTTGGGCGTGGGCTAATCCTATGCCCCCATCATCTTAGCTAGTGACAACGTGAATGCTACACATCATGGAAGAGGGATCTATCGCACAAGAAAGAAACGAGCAGGCTCAAATCTCACATGGCTACCTATATGCTCTATCTCACATTCTGATACCCTGAACTAGATGCATAAACGACTGTTAAGAACAAGTAATCAGATCAAGTCACAGTTGGCAAGCAAACAGCTGAAAAATTGAACCCCTACATCGTTCTACTGCACATCTCAGTCCTCATTATAGGTTGTCCTAGTCGCAAACAAGTTGTCATGCATTAATCCGAAAACCAATCAATTCAACCATCAAAACACAGTGCCAATATGATCAAACAGCAGTACTTGGAGCCCTCAAATCGTACGATTCGGACAGCGGACTAGGCTCCAAGCACTCATATATACGTTCCAATAAATACAAAGAACCCCCCCACACTTAAATGCGACAGTGTCCTCAATGGAGCGAAGGGAAGGGGAACGATGTTACCGTGAAACAGTGGTCAGGAACGTTAACTGGATGGCGGACCAGTCAAAAGCAGAGGACTGGACAAGGGCACAGAGCTAGGACCAACAGAACACACACATTGGGTGAAATAAACCATAGTTCCAAGTCAACAATCCACACAACGGGAACAAGAAATAAAAACAAACACAATCCGGAGTCTAAATCTGGAAAGAAAGACAAAGGCCGAGCGGGTTTTTTAAAAATTTTCGGGGGTAATTACGGGCACGATTACGGCCGTAATTCCCCCTTGGCATGCCCGTAATTTCTATGCCGAGAGCATATTGCCCATGTGAATTAATTACGGGCAGGGGGTCGAAGAATTACGACCGTAATTTAGCCCCCCGTGCCCGTAATTTTTATGCCGAGGGCCCTTTTTCACCTGTTTTTGAGCTGCAAATTCGAACATCCAAACCCAAACGTGCCCTGGTTCAAAAAAATAGACCACCATAGACCAAAATAGACCATCCGGGGCACGAGAAACATTCCAGAAAGACTCCAGACAGACTCAATGACTCGAAAACGACACAAATTAAAAAGGAAAAAGGATAAAAATGCAAACCGTGGTGGGGTTGCCTCCCCACAAGCGCTTCTTTACCGTCTTTTAGCTGGACGCCGGTATGGATGCTCAGGGAAGTGTAGGATCAGGTGCCTTCAAGAGCGGATCCACATCGCTCTTGAGGTACAGCTTCAAATGGTGGCCATGCACGCGACGAATGTGGCCACCTGCATTTGCCAGCTCGACTTGGCCATCCGGTAGGATGCAAGCGAGTGAATACTCGGATGGCCAAGGTGGGGGCGGGACCAGCTCATAGTGTTCTCCGGCTTTCTTTCGAGCAGGCTTAGCTGCCTGCAGTTTCGGCCGCCACTCTTCCTTGATCTGTTCTTTGGATGACGGAGTGGTCCGGAGTGGCGGCGAAGGTGTGGAAGGCGGGTCCTGCAAAATAGGCAGCACAGAAGGATACACGACAGACTCGTGCTCCTGGTGAGATACAGCATGCAGAGGTAGCGAAGCAGGTATAGTGTCAGCAACAGAAAACGTTATTCGCTCCTCGCCATCTCTCAAAACTAAGGTCCCATCATGCACATCTATGAGAGCCTTGGCGGTGGCCAGGAAAGGCCTTCCCAGTATAAGAGGCACTTCTGTGTCCTCACTGATGTCCAGGATAACAAAATCCACAGGATATGTGAATTTGCCAACCTTAACCAGAAGGTCTTCCACTATACCCCTAGGATGCACTACAGATCTATCAACTAATTGAAGGGTCATCCTAGTAGCACGGGGTTCACCTAGGCCTAGTTTCATGAACAATTTATATGGAATAACATTGATACTGCACCTAAATCCGCCAAGGACTTCTCTACATGCAATTTATCAATAGAGCATGGGATAGTAAAACTACCTGGGTCCTTTTTCTTCTGCGGAAGCTTGTTCTGCAGAATAGCCGAGCACTCCTCGCTGAGCTCCACAGTGGCCAGCTCACTCAGCTTCTGCTTCTTTGAGAGAAGCTCTTTCAGAAACCTCGCATACTTTGGCATTTGCGATAGTGCCTCCAGGAAGGGCACTTGGACATTCAGCTTCTTGAGCATGGCCATGAAGTTCCCGAACTCGGTCTCCAGCCTGTCTTTGTGCAACCGAGTAGGGAAAGGGAGTTTAGGGACATACTCCTTCACTACTGGTTGCGGTTTAGGTGCAGGCACCTCAACCTCCTTCTCAACTTCTCGTTCAACCGCTGGGGATGCTGCAACAGGGCTTTCTCTCTCCGGTTCCCGAGCAGGGGGGTCAACAGTCATCTTGCCACTCCTGGTCATGATGGCATTGCAGCGCTCATTCGGGGTCGGCGGGTGAGGAATGGTCTGCGCTGGTAGAGTACCAAGAGCCCTTTGAGCCACTGCCTGGGCCACGCTCCCCAGCTGGGTCTGGATATCCTGCAAAACAGCCTGTGTATTCCTCTGACCAGCTTCCAGAGCCAGGAGTTGACCCGAGGCCTTCTCCATGAACTGCTCAAAGGTGTTGAATTTCTGAGCACTAACACTGGCGAGAGAACCCACCAAGTCCCGCAGTTCAGCCATCTTATCGTTCTGCACTGGGGCAGCAGGGGCTGCACCTGGCTGCTGGAATTGCCCCTGTCTGGGCTGATATGGTGGCCTCTGGAAGCCCGGTGGTCCCTGTGGAGCTGGTGGTCTGGGATTTGGCCCAGCCCAGGAGAAGTTAGGATGCTGGCGCCACCGCTCATTGTACGTGTTGCTGTAGGGGTCATTGCGCCTGACATTGTTGATGAAGTTCACCTGCTCCTGGGGTGTGGTCGATTCATTCATCGCCTGGCAGTCTTCCACCATATGATGGGTGCTCTCGCACCACTGGCAGAGCATCGCCTGCTGCTGTCCGGTCCCTGGAATCATCCCGGAACGATCGATAGCTGAGACCAGCTTCGATACTACCTGCACCAAATCAGATGACTGGGTGCCCACAGCATGCACACCCCGGCCTGGTGCTCTCCTCGATCTCCTGGCAGTGCCCCAATCATAACCATTCTCCGCCATCTCTTCAAAGAGTTGATTCAGCTGTGGCGGGGTTTTGGTCAGCATGTTCCCGCCACAAACCGAATCGATCAGCTGCTTGTCCTCTGGGAAGAGGGCGTGATAGAAGGTGCCCACCTTGAACGCATCGTTGAAACCATGATTGGGGCACCTGAGGAAAAGGCTGTTGTACCTCTCCCATGCATCCCTGATGGTTTCATCCTCATCCTAAGCAAAATGTGTAATCTGCTTCTGGAGATCAGCTGTCTTGGATGGAGGATGGTAGCGGGTGAGGAACTTGTCCGCCAGGTTGGCGAACGTGGTGATGGAGCCCGGAGGTCGAGTGTCTAGCCACTCCTTGGCCTGCCCCTCCAGAGTGAAAGGGAAGTACCGCAGCTGGATGGCATCTGCTGGGACCCCCTTGATCTTGATTCCATCGATGAGCTCGTGGAATCGCCTGAGGTGTGATCGAGGGCACTCTCCCTCCTTACCACGGAACACTACTGAACCGCGCAGCATGGTGATCACAGAGGTGCTCACCTCAAAGTTGTTGGCTGGGACCTGAGGGTGTTGAATAGGTGACCTCATGTCCGCAGCCCTAGCGGTCTAGTAGGAGCCCATGGTCTGCTCCCCGGGGATCAATTGTTGTTCTGTGGATCACCCATCTCTCCTTCTTCTTCTTCTCCTAACTGCAGCTGTGTTAGCGCCTCCTCCGCAGCCAGTCGCGCCTTTAGAGCCCGCTTGAAGTTCCTGCAAGTTCGTTCAAGCTCCTGGTCTAATGGTAGTAGATCTCCCGACTGGCTACGGGTCATGCACTACCTGCACACAATCAGCAGAAGCAACCCGTGAAGGCACACAGGTGGAAGAGATAAAATGCAGTAAATAAAAGCTAGAGTAACAAATTCTCACGTTTCCCCAATAATCTAGAGAGGTCCCCGGCAACGGCGCCAAAAACTTGACACGCCAAAACACAACACCAAACTGCGACCAAGTGTAATCGCAGTCCGGGAATGCAGTAACAGGCAAGTTTAATTATCAACCCGGGGTCTAGATCTACTGCTTACTCCGTGATTCTCTATTATCTAGCAAACTAGTTCGAGTGATTGTTGTGAAAAGTAAAAGCAACAAGAAAGCAATAAATTGTTCGGTTTTCTAAAGCAGGCAAGAGTCACTCGGGATTGAGTCCCCCTAGCCCCTTGGTTAGGTTCAATTGCAATTCCCTGGGTTGATTTACTGATGATTAGACTGCGGAAGATCCGACAGTAGCTTGGAATCTCTTAAGCTGACCAAGCCCTCTTAGTCTAACTACCCGGCAGACGACTAGTCTTCACCGGGATAGAAAGCTGAGGCTATGAACACAGAACTCCACTACTGGCGCCAAGAACACCAGTACAAAGCAGTAAACTGGCTAACTCTCGTATAGCCAATCTCCTACTATCGAATGAAGAGGCTCTAACAACCTAATCAGATTCTATCTATCTCAGGTTGCAGCAGAAATTGAGAAAAGCTGATCAGACTCCAATCAATTCAATAAACATGCATCATTCGATTAAAATCAAACAGTGATATCATCCCAAGTCATTACAATCAAATCCCTAACACAATGAACTAGGGTTCTTCATACCCAAGTGAGAGAAAGGTTCTACTCCATAGAGAGAGAAGAGAAAACAGAAATCAGAGTAGTCATACTCATAAAGATGAGGAAAATCTGCTCTGGGATGTCAATCTTCACTCCTAGGGACGCAATCTGGGCTTCAATGATGAGAAATCCACTCCAAAATAGCTCCTAGGGTTTGTTCTTCGCACTTTCTCTCTCTAAAACTCTGTTTTTGCCCAGAAAATCGAATTCTTTCTCCTTGGCTCGAATCTGCCTCCAAAAACCCGACTCTGGGCGAATTACGGGCAGGATTACGGCCGTAATCACTTCCTGCCCGTAATTCACACCAAAACGCACGTTTCACTTAAGCTGCAGGAGGAGGAGATACGCCCGTAATTTCCCAATTACCGCCAGTAATTTGGTAATTACGGCCGTAATTCTTGGGGTCTTGCCCGTAATTTCATCACCGAGAAGAATTGCTGGGGAGAAGGCTCGTCCAATAAATTACGGGCATGCCCTGGCCAATTACGGCCGTAATTTGGCAGGGGCTGCCCGTAATTCTGTCTCCGCTCCTGTTCAAAGCTTCGTTTCTCCCTCGTCCGGACTCCAAATTAGTCGCCGTTTGAACCCAGACGCTCGTAGTCTCATCCTCTTTCTTTTCATGACAAGCTTGCATGATTCTTTGTCCATAAAGTGAGGTATAAATCCATTCTTCTTCAGGTCATACCCGAGTTTCTTCTCCCGAATCGTCAATTGATCTCTGATTGACTTGAAACTTGCGCCTATGCTTCACTTTATGTGCTAGGACCTGAAATGTGACAAAGGAACACAACCTAGCGTAAAATAGGCCAAGGAACAATCAATTCGAGCCAAAATGGGCAGGAAACCAGAGTGAAAACACGTGCAAATACGATGCTATCAATAATACAAGTCTTCAACTGGATTTTGAAGATTTTTTGTGAATCCTTCTAGACCCTCCACTTTCATGACCTACAAATCATAGTTAAAATTAAACATATGAACACAAACACACATTATAGATGAATATGTAACGTAAACTTACCCCATGCTTTTCGAAAGGACTCTTAGATTCATCTTCATCGCTATCATCACTAAATAATCCCTTTCTTACAAATTGATCCTTCTGTGGAGTGGTGTAGGAGTCACTTTCATATCGCGGTCTCTTGTAATTAGGCGAGGAACCCTTGCGGCCATTCGTTGTTTCACTCTGTCAAACATATAAACAAAAAAAATTAGCACTAATGATAGTAATACTAATATCTTCAATCACATATGAATATACTTGGATACCTTTAAAATGTGCTCTTTCAATAAATCGTCTATGCTCTGGAAGCAATTTTCAGAGTCATCATGGTCTTCCTCCTCTTTACCAAAGTCAAATTTCTTTCCTTTACCATTTCTTCCGCCATTCTCCATTCGTTCTGCACTTATATCTTTATAGCACCTTCTAGCCTCTCAAACCCGTCATGCATCATCCCAGTCATATCTGTCAGTCGAACTGACAATTGCTCCACTCTATCACGCATGGACTTCTGAAAGTCATTGACTTGTGTTTGACACACCACCAGCTTCTCTTGTGTGGCTTTCAACAATTTCATGATTTCCCCCAAATCTTGATGCAGTTTCTCATCATGCGTCATCGTCTAAACAATTTAAAGAAAAATTCAAATCATAATTCAACTACAAATTTCTACAATTGACCAAAAAACAAAGACGTGGTCGACCTGACAAAGTATTAGGTCGACTTGGAAGACAAATAGTGACTACCACAACTCGTCAGGTCGACCTCTGTTATTCCTAGGTCGACCTATCCAGCAGGAAAATAACAATTAACAACGAAAAGTAAGTTCAAAATTAAACCGAAAAAAGGATAGGTCGACCAGATATCTGGCGCGATCGACCTTTTCAAGCACAACATAGTCATACAAACAAAGCCAAAGTCGACATTCAGGTTGAATAACCAAAAAAACATAAACGGTCGACCTTGAAACCCATTAGGTCGACCAATTGGGTTACCTAGCAAGTACAGAAGTCCAAGTGTTGTGGCCTAAATTCAAATACGAAGAATTGTCTCGTCAGGTCGACCTGGTTGACGTCACGGTCGACCGAATTGAATTCTGCACCCAACAATATATCAAGTTAGCCGGTGGAAATCACGCATTTAAAAAGAAGACGGCGAATGCTACATTAGGTCGACCGCACCTTAGACCTGGTCGACCACATCCAACACGTACAACAGCAACCGCGAACGATCTTCTTCACAAAGGCTCTAAGTCGGAAAAAAACCTAATTCAGACTTGGTGGCGTTGAAGGGGACTTATATTCGTATTTATAGAGATTTAGGACGTGAATGGGTCGACCCAATTTGTTTCCTTGTCCAATTGTGGAACCTTTCTGGTGTTGGAATCCATATCCAATACGAATACGGTGTGAAGGCGGTCGACCTCTTCATAATGCGGTCGACCTGTTAGGTGCACAAGGGTCGGCCTATGAGATATTTGGGTCGACCTTTCATTCTGTTAGACCACCAAAGCGGTCGACCGTATTATGTAAGAGGTCGACCGCGTCTCGGAACCCCACATACATGAATTAGTCCATTCGGTCGACCGCATGTTGGATTAGGTCGACCGAAAAGTTCATGTCATGTCACCGTAACAAAATCCTAGCTTTTATAACAATTGAAAATGATATCATCATTACAAAAAAGCCTGCCATTAATGACCAAAGGTTTTCGTCGGTAAAGGCCGAATGTCGTCGCAAATGGGGTTTTGCGACGCCATCAGACCGTCGTGCGCCGTTCCAAATACGAGCGTCACAAAAACTTTCATCGTGACGAACCGTCCTAAAAGCTCTTTTGCAACGGGTTGGGCTCATCTCTAATGTCTCTTCAAATTGACGAACTACCCAGTTTTGTTTTTGTGACGACAAAGAAGCATCAGGAAAATTAACAATCTCCTTAGTAATAAATTCTCATCGAAGAATATTGAAGACATTGTTTTTTTTTTTTACGAGACATAGCTGTCGCTATGATAAAAAAAATGTCATCGATAATACTTTTTTTTTGCGATGTTGTCTATTTATGACTCTACATATCCATCTCTATAATTAATAAAGTCACCGGAATACATTTTTTTGGACGACGTTTAAGGGTATTTGGGACAATTAAACATCGTCACAAATATTATATTTACGACGAACGAGAGATATCACAAATAAGGATTCCAATATTTGTGACGTTGCTAAATCTTGACGAAAAAAAATACTATTAGTGATGATATGTAGTTGTCACTAAATCATTTGGTTTGACAAAAAAATATAGTTCGCGATGATATGTAGCCGTCACAAAAATAAGCAGTTTGTCAAAAAAATATTGTTCGCGATGATATGTAGTCGTTACTAATTTAATTAGTTTGATGAAAAGATACTATACTATTAGCAACGATATGTTTCTTTCACTAGATTAATTATTTTGAAAAAATGTGGTTGTTAGAAATATGTAGATTTACAACAAAGAGATTATATTGACAAAACCATGTAATCTAAAAAATTAAATATTCCAAATGTTATAAGTAATAATATTCAAAATGACCAATATTTGATAAACATAAAATAGAGAAATATGAAATCCATGAATATGAAAACTAGTCCAAAAAAATAATAATATCAATCTTGATTATCTAAGTCGTATTCTAAATTTTCATCTTCTCCTTCTTTTTCTTCTCCTTCTTCTTCATCACTGCTGTCTCCGTCACTTATGTCTCCATTTTGGTTGGTCTTGTTAACCTATTAAACATTAACAACAATAAGATTAAGACAAAATTCTATAGGTAAAAATAGTACGAATTGTAACATGTTTCATACCATTATACCAAATTGAGTCAAGGCAGCTTGAACAAGCTGAGGAACTGAATTCCAGCGATACTATTTGTTCTTGCAATTCTTTGATGACTGCATCACTCTTTTCTTTCTCCTTTAAGCTATCTTCTTGACAGCGTTTACTACAACCATCTGTTGAGGAATCGTGTAACACCTAAATTGGTGTTATTTATCCTTCATATTAAGGTTTGTTTCGTGCCAATTCATGTGCATAAATGCTTAAACATCGTCAATTGCATCCCTATTCCGTTTCTATTTGAATTCAATGTGATTTTAGGGTGTATTAGATGATACATGCGAATTAGGTACAAAACAAGGTCACAAGTGTAGCTAATGGGCAGGAAGCTAAAGATCGTGGCCAGGAAGATGAAGATCACGGCCGAGAACACAGCCCACGAAGTCAAGCTAAAGATCGCATCCTGGAATCCCCAAGATCGCGATCGTGAATTGGAGGGCTGAGGGCGCGAACTTCGCGAGGAAGGAGCCATGGAGAAACGGAAAGTTTCCCAAGTCAAGTCACAGCCAAAGCACAGTTTGCCCGCGAGGAAGATCGCGGCCGTGACAAGTGGATCGCGACCGTGAAGTCAGCCCGCGATCTTCCCCTTTCAGAAGGCCATGACGACAGCGTTTTGAGATCACAGCCTCTCTTAGAAGATCCCGCTTGAGATCTCATCGCCTCTGGCCGGGAACTTCTCCGTCCCCAGAAGGCCTATAAATAGAAGACCCCTTTCCCCCTTTTAGATGAGCTGATTTTGAGAGAAATTTCTGATTTTAGAGAGAGAGAAGAGAGAGAAGCTGAAGGAAGGAGAAGGAATGAGAAGGAGCTAGAAGAGAGGGAGCATCTTCCTCAACACAAGTCTTCTTCAATTTCTTCTATGTATCTTCTTCCCTACGTCATGGACTAGTCCTCTAAGGTACTAGGGGTTCTAAACCCCAAACCCTAGTTTTAAGGATTTATTATGTATGTATGGATATTTTAGGGTTTGAATGAAAGAATGTGTTTATTTAGTTGATTTAATTGCTATTCTATCATGGATTGTGTTTGTGGTAGGGCGCCCCAATCTTATATATTAGCCTACTTTGTGCTTCCGCGTTGGGTATGGAGTTTAGGGGAGGCGTACTCAGAGGCGTGTGGATAACCACGAAAGACCACAGAAAAGAGTTCACTCACCACATTCGATAACCCTGAGTATCTTACATGCATAGTAACCCTAAGCTAGGGGGGTTAGTTCCCCGAAGTACCTGCTTTTAGCTTTGATCAATCTCTAGTCTAGTTATCTTGTCAAATCCTCCACTCAAAGCTCAAAAACCGATTAACTAATTAGTAACTAGGTGGGAAGTCGGCTAGGGTACCAGGACCCGAGTAAAATACGACCTTGATTCCACTATACAACAATGTCGTCTTAGGTTAAACTTGGCTTAAGATGGGGTAGTTGTTGACATGTGCTAACCATTGATTATAATCTACACGGATCGAAGTGATCAAATAGCCATAAACATCTGTTGTTGTGACTCCCAAAACCATCTCAAGTAGGGTTGGGAAAATAAACCAGACCATTTAAAAAAACTGTGGACCAAGCCGAATCGCATAGTTTGGTCCGGCCCACTCGACCGTGAAGAATGGTCTGGTCCATGGTCTGTATTATATGAAGTTTTGATCTCTTGGTCTGGTTTGGTCTGGACCGCTGTTTACCTGACCAAACTGTGGATCTAGCCGGCTTTCCAATACATGTTAGCAGCCCACTCGACCACTTAATTTTGAGAATCTCGTCTCCTCCTTCATTCACAACCATATTTCACTAGAGAGTAGAGATGATCGTGTCTCCATATGACATTATGTTAATGTTTGTGACATTATGCTATGAGTTGAGATTCTTTGACTTTATATCTTTGTTATTTACTAAGATATATGGTGCCAAAATTGTTCAGGCATGTTGGATTTTATTTTTCAAGGCAAAAAATAATTTTTTTTCTTAGTTATTGCTTCAATTTTAGTGTGGTTGACTTAACAAAGTGTTCATTTTTCATTCAATGTGGTCTATCTGGACCAGACCGTACCAGACCAGACCGCACAGGCATGGTCTGGTATGGACTGTATAGTATGTGGTCTGATCTATGGTCTATACTTTAGTCTTTCGGTCTGGACCGTAGACCGTCTATATGGTTTGGTCTGGACCAGACCACACCATTTCCCAGCCCTAATCTCAAGTACTCGACCTTTGCGTGGCTCCCCAACAACCTAACGATATATGTCCCAATGATTGGGTTCTTCACCTTTAGCCCGAGCCTCAACAACTCTTTTTTCCATCTCATCTTGAAAGCACCATTCATCATTAACAAGACTATAGAAAGCACCATACGTAACGAGGCAATAGATAATTCTATTTAAAATAATGTTAGAAATATATTACATTTCACATAACGATAATATAAACATTTTAATTTCTTTATACTTCAAAGTCAATTTAAACCGCATCTCAATTTTGGAACAAGGCCACCACTATCCATTAGACGGCCCTGATGGTATGAAAGTGTACCAAGGTGGTATGAATATACCACAGTGTAGAATGGTTTTATACATGGTAGTAGAAATATATTAGTTGTTATTTACCACATTTCATCATTATCTACCACCAGTTACCACCCTATACCAGGGTGGTATATTTTCTCTTGCAAATTTCACCCACAAAAATTAATAGATCCAATTGATTATGATGAATTCATTCCTTCTAGGCAAAATTTTCAAAATTCGAGTTAAAAATGAAGCTGGTATCAAGTGGTAACGAGTGTATAATTTTTTTCTCAAAATATATTGAAAAATGATCTTATTTTGTAGATTAAAACGAACTCGTTCCATCTGTGCAAAAACTTTTGAAATCCAAGTTATAACGAAGAAGATAAAAGCCGATTAAGAAATTTAAAAAAATATCTATTATCAACTGTCCCCACTTAAAATCGAGAGTCTAGATCTTGTTGTGCAAGGTTATACAACCTAGATTATTCATCTATTCTAAGCCCAAGTTTAGAGGTCAAATGCACTTTAGAGGAAAAAATAGTTCACAATCAACCACCTCGTCTTTCTAAAGCATAGCCAACCACGATTTAGAGGTCGTTTTGAGAACATGAGTCTAAATTTATAGATTATAAATAATTCAAAGATGTTTAACTATTCAGGTCTTTTAAAAAATAGTTAAAATGTTTATTGTTGGTTAATTGTGATTGTTAACATTAAATGAAAATACAAATTCTAATTTTTATCCATAATAAAATAATTAAATGGTTCGAGATATATTGAGAATTTATATATACGCATATTTAGTGGGATAAATAAATAAAAAAAAGAAAAAGGATTAAGTAGAAGGAAAGATCTCACGAATCAAGATATATAATATCAAATCTCTAAAGCCAAAATCCACAAAAAAAGCAACAAAAAAAAAATTAACTTCCTACAAAATCCGCGAATTCAGTAAATCTATCGTCGAAATCCTTTTCTCCAAACGACTCCTTAGATGCCTCCAAATCCCTTCCAAAATTGAATCCAACCTCGTCCCTCCCTCTCTTCACCTCCAAACAATATTTTTGGTCCTTTTACTATTTCTTGGCGAGCATTTCAAGTTGCTTCCTTCTCCGACAAAATGGACTGCCTCCAACCAACTCTCTCTCTCTCTCTCTCTCTCTCTCTCTCTCTCTCTCTCTCTCTCTCTCTCTCTCTCTCTCTTTTCTTTTATGTTTTCAGACGAGATGGAGGACGAGTTTCAAAGTGGTAGCGACGACCAAATACTTTTCATCTATCCTTCTTCTCTTGAATCAATATCGTCGTCTGTTGACACTTTGTCCTTCACAGCCACACCGTCGTCTTTCCTGAACTGACCCCTATTGTTCTTGACTTCTTTCCCCAAATCATCACCGCCAATTTTCAAGTGGGGTTTCATTGATTTTCCCCCTTCCAATTTGTTCGATTGAGAGCTTGGCCCGGCTAGTCGGTGCACTCAATCTAAGTGTTTAACCATTCAAACTAAACTTGTGATTGATCATAAGTTTTATCCATCAGACCGATCAGTTCGACCCGATTTTAATCACACTGGTTTAAACTAATTCCAAGTCATTTTCAAATGCAAACTGGTAAGTGAAATTTATAGGCCATATTATAATTCAAATGCATCTTAAATCTTTCAATATAGATGTTCATTTTCAAGTCCAACTAACAAACAACCCACGTCTAAAAAAACCTACGTTAATTCCACTTAAAGAAATGGGCCGGGTGTCCAGAACTTAAAGGGCCAGGTGCACGGCCCAATTATCGGTTTAGACGCGGCTTCCCCAATTCTTCCCTGCTCTTTGCTTTCCGCTTTCCACCCTCTTCTCCTTTTCCCTTTCCCTTTCGATTCCGGAAGCAGCAACCATAAAAATTAGAAAGACACAAACTTGGCCGTTTCTGTTTCTTCTTCTTACAATCTGAACAAAGGGCCGCTGAATTCTACGTGGGTTATTCGGAGACAGGTTCGAGCGCAACAATGTTCTTCCACATCGTATTGGAGAGGAACATGCAGTTGCATCCTCGCTATTTCGGTCGCAACCTACGAGATAACCTCGTTTCAAAGCTCATGAAAGATGTTGAGGGGACTTGCAGGTTTCCTTTCCATTCATTCCCTTATCGTGATTTCCGATTTTGAGTTCCTAGCATTTCTGATCGCGCTTCTCCTTTTTTCCGCTCGATTTTGCTGGGATTCCGTTTGGTTGTGAAGAAAATATTGTACCACGAGCAGTGACTTAGGTTTTGAGAATACTTTTTCTGGCCTCTCGTCGAGATAGGCTTAAAAGATAATACATTTCGGACGATTCGTATAGTTGCGATGGTAGTTCGATGATTTTTAGGGTCGGAATTACTGTAACTTCACTATGAAGTAGGCAGGGCAGAAATTGAGGACTCCCTGGAAGTTTAGGGCAAAAGTTTTGACGAACCTTAAGGGGCAGGGTTTCTGGGTTTTATCTGTATATATCTGTAGCAGGGAAGAGCAGACTTAAATGAAGAGTCTTTTTTTTTTTATCTTAGATCGCGTTACTTCTGATACCAGTCTAATAGAGCTCCTTGCCTTGAACATACTAGTGGTTCTGATCACTCTGGTTATGGATCTTCAGTGACTACGCTGCTATGTTAGATCTCCTTTTTTTCGTCATAGAATTTCGAACAATTAGGTTGCCTTCACCTTCAGATGAATTTTGCTTCCATTTAACATGTGATTAAATGAGGGGAAGGAATTGATATTAGGAGCGAGTAGCTCATGTCTCATATTCTTGATATTAGCACTGCAGTCACATAGATGCTTTTATTTCTTGTTAAGTGTCAGATTCTATGCTATGTTCTCGTGGCTGTGAATGCAAAACGTCCATTTCAACTTGGTTTCAGTTACTTGGAACACCTGGCTTGTTTAAACGGTTCTAATATATTTCTCTGTTATAAACTGTTTTGTACTACTGCAGTGGTAAACATGGGTTCGTTGTAGCAATAACAGGCATAGAAAACGTTGGGAAAGGTTTGATCAGAGACGGTACAGGTTTCGTGACTTTTCCAGTAAAGTACCAGTGTGTTGTGTTCAGACCATTTAAGGGCGAGATCTTAGAAGCTGTTGTCACCATGGTAAACAAGGTAGAATGGTTGTCTCTCGTATGGAAGTGGTTCAGTTAATCTTTCATGGATCTTACTTTTGGAGTGTGGTGATCTTACATTCTTTAATATAATACCTTGTAGATGGGATTTTTCGCTGAAGCTGGTCCAGTGCAGATCTTTGTTTCGAACCATGTAAGTTGTATAAGTTGATTGACTGTGATATGTTGTTATTGAAGACATTTGATATTTTCCTGTTGTTGGCCTTCCTTTTACGTGGGAACTGGAGGTTAGAGCATGATTGTTAAAATTGAAGAAATTTGATACTTCCCATTGTAGCCTTCTTTAACCTTGGCATATATACTTGAGCTGTTTCCTGAACTTGGAACTTGAACTTTGTTGTTTTAAACTTTTTAAGCTTCATGTATCTGTGTTTGTAGGATATCTTGTTAAATTTTGTCTAAGAAACTTGATGAGCGAAGAATGAGTAACCCTTGTAGTATGTATCTACTATATGCAACTTGGTGCTAATATTTTCTTTTGGTTCTGTAGTTGATACCTGATGACATGGAGTTTCAGTCTGGAGATATGCCGAACTATACAACTTCTGATGGATCGGTTGGCTTTCTGTGATCTACTTGCTAACAATAATGAATGCATATAATATTCTCTACTTCTCTAATTTCTTGTCATTTACTGTTGCTCATTTTCCAGGTTAAGATCCAGAAGGATAGTGAAGTGCGTTTGAAGATTATCGGGACTCGTGTTGATGCTACAGAAATCGTATGATCTTGAATCCTCCTTTCTGTTAGACCCCCTGAATTTGTGCCTAATGCGCATGTCACTGGTTTATCCATATATCGGGAATGAGGGAGTCCTTCAGCTGACAGTGTTCTTTGAAGTAAATGTGAATGTCATTGAATTGAATTGATTTGCACATAAATTAAGAAATTAACCACTCGCCAAGAGCTTGAATCTCTAAACAACAATGCCTATCAAATATGCTATAGCTATCTCAATCAGAGAAACGTGTTTCTCCTTGATATGTATCTTGGGTCTACCCTAATGTTCATGAACTCGGGAGGTTTACTAATGAAATCTCTGTTGCATCAACAGTTCTGCATTGGTACGATAAAGGATGACTTCTTGGGCGTGATCAACGATCCCACAACCACGTAGGCGAAGCTGGGAGGTGGAAGTATTAGATGTACACCGTGTTTCTTATAGGTGTATGATGGCCAAGCTTCTGATGCGGACCATCGAGCATGGCGGCACCTACCTGTACTTCTTTTTGTCAAGCAAGCTCTGTAATTTATTCCGCAGCAAGAAGTTCTGCTATGTGCTTGTAGGGAATGGACTGTATCTATGTATTGAAGTGTTTCTCTTTTACCAAAAAAAAAAAAAAGTGTGTTTTACTCACCTAAGACAACCATCAGAAAGGCTTTGTCCATGTTGGATGGTTCTTGAGAGTTATTTTTAAGATTCTAGATTATCTACTGGGGTCAAGTTGTTGGCTATGGCTACTATGGATTAGTTTGAGCTGCACAATTGGACGCTTAATCTCTCTTTGTATCTTTGTTACCATAATATGAAGATGATGTTGAATCTTTGAGCTGCGACAACAATTATTCAAAGTGTTACGTACCTGAGTGATTGATTTATTTTATATCGGTACCTTTGAAATTGTATCTTAAGTAATTTTTGTTGTGGTTTTTGTAGTCATCTAATATTTTCTGTCAAACAAGGCTTCGTACTCGAACTTGATACTGAAGGTCATCTAGAGGAAATTAGTTTATTCCGGTCTTTTGTGTAGTCCAGTAAATATCTGTGTCTATTTACTCTTCAAAAGTTTACAAAACTGTCATTGCATGACATTTTTTTTAGCAATTTAATTAATCACGAACAACTTGAGCGAGTATTTGGGGAGTGGATAGGGTGCTAACACTCTTAAGTGTTGGCAGTTAGCACCATACTTAGGGGTGGAAATCGGTATGTTATCGGTATCCCAATATCAATACCAATACTGAAATCTTGAATATCAAATTATCCCTGAATATCAATCACAATCACAATCCCAATCCCTAAATATTTCGGTATTCCAATCGATATTTCGGTATCCCAATCGGTTATCGAGTAAAAGATTAATTACCTTTGCAATTAATAGTTAAATATATAAATTAGGGGTAAATTGCAAGTTTGGTCACTAAGATTATAAAAATCGTTCATGTTTGGTCACTAAAAATATATAATCCCATTCATGGTCACTAAAATTAGTTAAACATTTCAAGTTTGGTCACTCTCCGTCCATTTCCGTTAACTTTTGCTTACCTGGCAGTCAACCCTCATAGTTGACCGTTAACTGAGTGACATGGCAATTAAAAAATTAATAAAAAAATAAAATCTAATATTTTCGAATTTCCACCTCATTATTGCAACCATAAAAAAATTAAAAATAATGAAAAATAATTGTTTAAAAAAAAAAAACCTCTCCCCTCTCTCTGCGCGCGGTCGGTTGAGGAGAGTGGGAGCGTGGTTAGCGCCGTCGTGCGCATCGCTGAGTGCGAGTCCCCGGCGTAGTGCGCCGACGGGGAAGACAGGGGCTCCATGGGCCTATTTAATCCCCTCCCCATGGCATTGATTTGCAGTACTCTTCCTTCTGCTGCGTGGTTCTCCTTTCCAAGCTCCCATTTCAATCGAGATCTATTCGCGATGGCAGAGGCTAGGGTTGTAGTTTTCGGTGATGCTGATGTTGCTCCAGGGGTTGAGCGAAACGAAAGGTCTCTGCTAGGGATGGTGATTGGTCCGTCGCGAAGGAAACGGCGGAGATCTATCTGCGAGCTCGGGTGTGGCTGGATTCCCGTCTCCCTCTCCCGGTCTCAGTCCCGGCGTCCCATGAAAAGTCAGGTAGGGGAATTTACTGCTGCTGGGAAATTCGAAAAACTCTCACAATTTTGCTATTTGTGTGGAGTGCTTGGCCACATTGGACAGCAGTGCTCTCGCCGGGATGAACTTGCAGGCAAACCATCCCCGTACGGCAGGCATCTGATCTCCAAGAAATCTGGTCCCAAAGTGAACGAACGGAGTCTGCTAGGCCGTCGGAGCTTCATCTGGGTGCGACCTGAACTGGCCCCATCACCCTCGCAGGGTCGACAGAGTGCTCAGCTGATGCTCCCAGCACCAGCCCGGTTCCCTGAGCCTTGCTCTCCGGCAGCAGCCCCATCTGAAGGAGGCCATACAACCCCAATCCCTGCTCAAGGTCGACTGGGGGACCGAGACTTGATGATCGATGGACCGGAGTGGAAGAAACAGAGACTTGAAGAGGCTCCCTCCTTGATTGCTGCAGAAAACAACGAAGTGGTGGAGGCAACCAGCCCTAACTGGTCCCATGAGGCCAGATGAGTATCATCGCATGGAATTGTCGAGGGTTAGGTTCCGCCCTGACGATTCCATCTCTGTTTGGAGCTGTGTGCCGCTTTTCTCCTTCAATCCTTTGCTTGAGTGAAACGAAGAGAGAGGATGATTATGTAAATAAAAAACTGAATCGATTAGGATATAATGTAGTATGTTGCGTGTCTCCAGTAGGGTTATCGGGGGGGTTAGCTCTAGCTTGTGCCCCTGCTGTTCAATGTTCAGTGGTAGATAAGGATGCGTTCTATATCCTTGCGGAGCTACAGCATATAGTATGGGGGAATTTAGCTTTGTTCTTTGTGCATCTTAGTTCCATTGTGCATATTCGTGCTTCCCAATTCAATGAACTGCTCCGTTTGATCTCGTTGAGTGTCTCCCATGTCTTAGTGTTAGGCGACTTTAATTGTGTCCTATTTGCCTCGGAGAAGCAGGGAGGCCGCCCTCCTTCCTTCTCCATGGTTGAACAATTTCAGTGTTTCATTATCTCTGCAGGTCTCCAAGACTTAGGATTTGTAGGCCCCCCGTTCACTTGGTCTAATCGACAAGGGCTCGCCACCCATATCCTTGAACGATTAGATCGAGGTCTAGGGTCTGATCTGCTTATCCAGGATTGGCCTAATATTCAAGTTTCCCATTTAACAGATCTTGGTTCTGATCACAGGATGCTTTTGCTTCAACTGACCCCTGGTGCAGGAAAAGGAAAAGGCAGATTCCACTTTGACAGGAGATGGTGTTCGAATGAGGAGGCAAGGAACTTAGTCACCCTCTCGTGGCAAAATCCAGTTCCGGGGACGCCGCAATTTCAACTATTCTCCTTCCAGAAAGCTGCCCGCCATAAGTTCGTAGAGTGGGCAAGGCAGGGGACAACGAACTCTGCCAGAATGATCCGAGAGCTTCGATTAGCCATAGAGGTGGAACGGGACCGTATGCAGATTGATTGGTCCACCATTCAAGGGCTCGAAGCTCAACTAGCAGTGGCATACAGACAAGAAGAGATATTTTGGAAGCAGAAATCCAGGAATGGGTGGCTCCAGGAGGGCGATGCCAACTCAAAGTTTTTCCACATCACTACAAACCAGAGGAGAAGGCAGAACCAAATCGAGTTGCTTCGGGACGACGATGGATTTGTACACATTGAAGAGCCGGCAAAAGGTGAAGTGTCTGTTTCTTTCTTTAAACTCCTATTTAGCACTAATGGAAATCCTTTCCACTTCCTTGTGAATGCATTGGGGATTAGGGGTGGCTATACGGTCCGGTCCGGTTAAATTGGCCCAAATTGATCCGGTCCAGTCCGGTTTTTTTGAAAATATAAGGACCGAAGATTGGATTGGATACAGTCCGGTCTTGATCCGGTCCGGTCTTGACCCGGTCCGGTCCCAATTCGGTCTTGATTTTATATTGAGATTGTGGGAATTTGAGTGGCCTAAGGTCTAAAAGGGTGAGGAGTTGGTTAAGTTTTGTACTAAGTGCTAAGGTTTGTGACCGTTTATGCAAATTACCCTTAAGTTTTGGGTGTTGAGCTCTCTTATCCGGTCTTTATCCGGTTTTTTACCTCAAATCTAAGCCCAAAGATTGGATTGGATTGTTTACTATCCGATCCCGGTCCGGTCTCGGTCCGGGTTATACGGTCCGGTTTCCGGTTTTTCTTCCGGTCCCGGTCCAAATAGCCAGCCCTATTGGGGATTGCTTGCAAAGTAACTGCTAGGCAGAATACATTCCTTACTAGTCAAGTAACCCATGAGGAGATTAAGCAAGCTACATTCGCTATCGGCCCCACCCAAGCTCCAGGATCGGACGGACTCACAGCTGCATTCTACCAGGCCTATTGGGACATTGTCGGTAAATCTGTTTGTGTAGCTGCTAGTTCCTTTTTTAGATCGGGTAGACTGCTGCATAACTTTAACCATACACTGCTTACTCTGATACCAAAGGTCCCTAATGCCGACTCGATGAAACAGATGAGACCCATAGGACTTTGCCAGGTCTTTTATAAGGTTATTTCTAAGGTTTTGTCTAATCGTCTGAGCCAGGTACTTCCGTCAGTAGTGAGTGCTGCCCAAAATGGCTTTGTTAAAGGCAGAGACATTTCGGATAACATTCTTATTGCTCAGGAGGTCATGCACTTTCTTAAGACAAAGAATCAAGGTAGAGATAAGTGGATGGCCCTAAAACTAGACATGGAGAAGGCGTATGACCGCGTCGAATGGGGATTCTTATTTGGTGTCATGGAGGCGTTAGGATTTGATGCTAGATGGATAAAGCTAATAAAGGCTTGTGTAACCACTGTGTCTTTCTCTGTATAGCTGAATGGACACACACATGGCTATTTCCGCCCGGAACGGGGCATCCGACAAGGTGATCCCCTATCTCCCCTTCTTTTTGCTCTCTATACTGAAGCTTTTTGTACCTTGATCTCGAATGCCATTGCTGATCACCATTTACATGGGCTGAAAATCCATAGACTGGCTCCGCTAACCTCTCATTTGTTATTTGCTGACGACACCTACCTCTTCCTGCGAGCCTCCTCTACGGAATGCTCGCAACTTTTGCAGCTCTTGAACCTCTATGAGACGGCCAGCGGACAGAAGATTAACCTTCAGAAATCAAAGGTGTGCTTTAGTGCAAATGTGACAGCACAAGAAGCTTCGGAGCTAGCTGCTGTCTTGGGGGTTGATTCGATTGGAGAACTGGACCGCTACCTGGGACTGCCGGCATAGATTCATCGCTCCAAGGTATAGACCTTTAGATTCCTCGAGGATGGATTGGCTCAACGCATTCAGAATTGGAAATCCAAGGCATTGTCCTTAGCAGGGAAAGAGGTGGTCATCAAGGCAGTTGGCTCTGCCATCCCAGTGTACGCGATGCTCTCGTTTCGACTCCCCGCCACCACTTGTCGTCGGATGAATAGTCAGCTCTCGAGGTTTTGGTGGGCTAGTCAGGACAAAGACAGAGGGATGCACTGGATTTCATGGGCGGCTGTCTGTGTTAGTAAATTTCGAGGGGGCCTGGGCTTCAGGGACTTCGACCTCTTCAATGTAGCGATGCTCGCGAAACAAGCTTGGAAGTTGTTGCAATCTCCATCATCAACACTGGCCCAATTGTACAAAGCACGCTACCACTCCACTTGTGAGTTCCTTCGAGCCCCAACAGGAAACCGCCCATCCAATGCATGGCAAGGGGTCCTCAAAGGGAGACGATTGCTACTCAAAGGACTACGGTGGCAGGTAGGTTGCGGAACAGCCATCAGGATTCTGGATGACTTATGGCTGCCCACTACTCCCCCATCTTCCCCTTCCCTGCTTCCAGGTATTTCGCTTCCTAACCCCTTTGTTGCGTGCCTCATTAATCCGTTGACGAGAGCATGGAACCAGGACCTCCTTCAAGCCCTTTTCACCCCTGACAGCATTAAATGGATTTTGGCAATTCCGATTCCCTTATCTCCCAAGCCGGACCGCCTTATTTGGCACTACTCGGAATCCGGCCAGTATACTGTCAAATCAGGGTACCATTTGTTATCGGATGAACGTGCTGATTTATTTAACACTCTTCCTCCTTCGTTGGATAACAGGTTCTGGAAAATTCTTTGGAGTTTACCTGTCCCTCCAAAATTGCGTGTATTCTTGTGGCGAGTAGTCAGGGGCTTCCTGCCGTGCCAATCCGTGCTGCACACAAAGAAGCTCTGCGAATCTGCTTTGTGTCCGGTGTGCTCGGATGGGATGGAATCGATTTCCCATTGTCTTTTTGATTGCAGGATCGCGCGTGGAGTCTGGGAGTTGGCGGGGAAAGCGCAGCTTAGGGAGGAGCTAGCAGAGGTACCTAACCACGAGGCCTGGGTACAAGTGTTAACCTCTAGACACCTCAGTAAATTAGAAATGGCGGAAATCGTGTTCCTAACATGGCGGATATGGAAAGCACGCTGTTGGTCCTGCTATGACCACACCCAGTATCTTCCCGGGCCTCTGTTTCGGCAATTTCAGCACCAAAGAGAGGAATGGACAGCAGCAAACACGTCCCCAGCAAGTGCGTTGCCCAGTCAGCCGAGGCAAAATCATCAGCAGCTCGAACCATATTGCCCACCAGGCGGTTTCCTGGTTAGATTTGATGGAGCTACACGGCAGGAGGTCGGTGGCAGCGTAGGATTCGTGGGGTTCGCATCAGCCGGGGTGATTTCGTTTGCGCACGGTAAGTACTACTCTGGTTTATTTGATCCATTTATTATGGAACTGTTAGCATTACGGGATGCAATGGACTGGTGCTTAACTCGGGGAATTTCCTCTGTTTGTTTCTGTGGGGACTCCCAAACGGTGATTCGGCGAGCTGCGGAGGCGCGACAAGACCACAATCGTGGGGGAGCGATACTGGAAGAAGTCCGGCAGATGAAAGAATCCTTCGCGTTTATTCGTTTTGTATTTTCTCCTCGTAGAACTAACAGGGCTGCCCATTGCGTGGCGAAAACAGCTCTTGCATCGGCTAATCAGCGTTTGGCTGATTTCCGCTATTTATTTTTTAACAATCTGTAATTCCCTATCTAATACATACTACCTTTGCCAAAAAAAAAACTATGTAAGGAGCCGGGATTCCGCCATTCCGGTGGGAGCGATTGTGGAGGAGAGGGGAATTTCGAAATTTCGGCCGCCGAGACGGCGAGCGAGGATTCCGATTGAGGTAGCGATTGACTCCGCCAGATTATTCCAATCAGCCTTAACGCTCCACTCCCCGCCGCTCTCTCTATTTTCATCGGCGCCGCCACCTCTGCCCTTGTACCAAATCCTTCTTCTTCCTCCTCTATCACTCTCTCCAACCATGAGCTCCGACGAGCCTCTTGTTGCTCTTCCCCCTCCCGATTCTGAAACCCTAAAAACACCACAGGGATCGGCCTAGGACCCGACACCGGCAAATCTCTCGTTCACCCAAACATCGATAAGCAAGCCGCCCCGCTCTCTCGCTGCTCTACATCTGCCGCCTTCGGTGACTCCACAGAACCCAATACTCTCCCCATCGATGAAAGGTCAAGAGCCGGAAGAAGCAGGGGCGGAGCCAGGATTTCGAAACCGGGGGGCCGAAAATAATTAATTAATAAAAAATTTATAATTATTTTAGAAGTATAAGACGTTCTTTGATCATTGAAATCACTCAAATATAAACTAAAACTTTTGGCTGTCATTTTTCCGTTTGAAATTGGAAATGATAATGAAAATTGAGACTTAAAATTAATTAAACTAATTAAAAAGAGGTGGCCTTTTATTGATACTCTCTCACAATAAATGGGGAGTTTCGGTTTTGTTTGGGGAATTATAGAGGGGGAGTAAATTAATGAAGATTAAAAAGTTGGTAAAGAAAAATAAAAATGACGGTTTTGTTTGGGGAATTGTAGAAGGGGAGTAAATAATGAAGGTTAAAAGTTGGTAAAAAAATGAAAAAGACAAATGTGATCTTGTGGATCGAACTCATGTCCTTGAAAACAAAAGTCAAGGTTGACTTCCATTAGACTATACATCTATCACATAATAGATTTTACAGAACAAGTAATACATATAAAATTTGTACAAAATATCCTTAATATCCTAGGGCCGAGACCAATCCGGGGGGGGGGCCGAGGCCCACCCTACCTTGAACATAACTCCGCCCCTGGGAAGAAGGAAGTTGTTTGATTGGCATTCCTCCGGCGGCGGGGTGCTTCCAATGGTGGTGAGGGTCAACAGCTGCCAGATAAGCTCCTCCGCGAACATCTCGGACGACGAGGAAGAGGCAGCCGGCTGCCGGAGTAAGGCTCCATGTCGGCGGGCAGTAGAGGAAAGAAGGTGGTGAAGAAGGAGCGGTGGCCGTCGGGGAATGCAGAGATAACTTCCTCTCAATTTATTGAATTTATTTTTGATTTGGGTTTAAAAATGCAGAAAAGAAAGACAAGAAGAGAGGAAATGTAAGTTTGTTGACTAAGATAACAACTGCGGAGGGGTGGGGTGCTTCCAGTGGTGAATTGAACGGGAAATGTTAATTTTGTTTGATTGACGTTCCCCCGGCGGCGGGTTGGTGGCGAGGATTTTTTTTTTTTTTTTGGCAAAAGGTGGTGGCGAGGATTAAAAGAGTTATTTTTCAATTTTTTATTTTTTTAGTGGTTTCAATTATGAGGTGGAAATTCGAAAATATTAGATTTTATTTTTTATTAAATTTTTAATTGTCACGTCACTCAATTAACGGTCAATTATGAGGGTTGACTGTCACGTAAGCAAAAGTTAACGGAAATGGACGGAGAGTGACCAAACTTGAAATGTTTAACTAATTTTAGTGACCATGAATGGAATTATATATTTTTAGTGACCAAACATGAACGGTTTTTATAATCTTAGTGACCAAACTTGCAATTTACCATATAAATTAGATTTGATTATTTATTTTAGGGCAAAGAGACTAAGCTAAAACTCTTGAGTTTGGCTAGAGCTAGGACATGGATAGGGATTAGGGAGTAGGGAGGAGAGGTGACAACTCAAATTCTAGTCATTGAAAATCTTTAATTCAACAAATTGAAGGGTGAGAGATGACGAATACTTGCGTTTTCTTTTTGATGTTATGAAAATAATAAGAAATTAGATGAGGGATGAGAGTGACATAAATTGAAAAGCCAAAATTGAGTTGGATGGGGACTTGTGATTTACGAAAGAGTGGAAAATGACCAAAAGTTGTGTGCTATATTTCATTAATTTTTAATTTTTGTTGTGTCTCGGTGTTTCGGTATATATAGATCCCAATCACGTAATCCCGAACACCGAATAGCACTCCAAAATAAATCTCAATCCCTGTCCCTAAAAAATAAATCGGTATTCGGTAATTCCAAATAGTGATAAGTTCGGTACGTTATTCGGTATATCCCAAATACCCGTACCAAACTTCCAACTAGGGGTGGAAATCGGTACGGTATCAGTATCCCAATACCAAATACCGAAATCCCGAATACCGAATTACATCCTGAAATCAATCACAACCTCATTCCCTAAATAATTTCGGTATCCCAATCTCAATCCCTAAATATTCTGGTATTCCAATCGGTACCTCGGTATCCCAATCAGTATTATCAAATACTAAATTAATTACATTTGCAATTAATAATTAAATATATAAATTAGATTTTATTGTTTAATTTAGGGCAAAGAGACTAAGCAAAGAGTCTTGAGTTGCCTAGAGCTAACATCTCAAGTTTTTGTAATTGGTAATCTTTAATTTGATGAATTTGAGTTTGAGAGACAACTAATACTAGTGTGAAATAGTGATGTAATGATCTATGTATAATTAAATGACACTCTTGGTGGTTGAAGGTCATGCAGTAGTGAATGAGAGAGTCTAGTTGAGAGGATAAAATACACACTAGCTTATATTTCGGTATTGATTGGTATTTCGGTATATACAGATCCCAATCCCGTAATCCCTAATACCGAATAACAATTGAAACTCAATCCCAATCCCACAAAATAATACGTGTATTCGGTAATATCAAATATAGACAAATTCGGTATATCCCAAATACCGGTACCAAACTTTCAGCTCTACTTCCAACCCTAACCATGCTAACACTTACTATAAGGGTATTATAGTAACTATCCTTCCCCTTCTCCTTCCTCTTCTCTTTCTCCTCTCTCTTCTATTCACGTTGCTTTTTATGTTTCATTTACAAATGTTTATTTTTTTATTCAAACTTTTTTCAAATTCTTTTATATATTATCTAAACCTATTAAAATATTATTAATTAGCCAAATCTTTCGTAATGCATCAAAATATTAGTCATTTTTACGTTATTTTTAATAATTTTGTAACTCTTTTCTTAGTTAAAATACTAAAATTTTGGAATGTTGACTTTCATGTGTCTATTCCAAGTTAGTATCATATTGTCAATTCAATATTACTAACAAAATTACTAATTAACATTTGATTAATTCGTAATATTTTGATAAATTTAAATAATATAAAAAAATCTGAAAAAAATTGGATAAAAAATAAACATTTAATTCAATAGTCCCCACTTCCAGCAGATTTTTATTTTTCAGGCTGCCGCTTCTTGTGCCGCCTGTGACTTCCGACTTCATCTGCATCGGCTCCATTGATTCCATCTCTCATCTACTCCAACAGTTGGTCCGATTAGAAAGGACTGACAAGTCTCAACCACCGCAGGGGAGAGTTGTTTCAACCCTTTGTTGGCGGCTTGGCTTGGTTCTCAAAATCAGACGCCATATCCAAATGTGGGCTCTTAGTTCTCCTCAACCCAATGCTCAGCCGTCTCCTTCATCAGCCTTCATCCCACGTTCCTCCCGGAAGCCGCCCGTTTGTTTCGTATCCTTGAATCCTTCGACCTCGACCACAGCTGACAATAACCAGCTTATACAGTCTCTATGCAAACAAGGCAACCTGAAGCGGGCCGTGAAGCTGATGAGCGAAGAGTCCAACCCGACTCAACGGACCTACGAGC
Organism: Linum tenue; assembly: GCA_946122785.1. NCBI lineage: Eukaryota > Viridiplantae > Streptophyta > Magnoliopsida > Malpighiales > Linaceae > Linum > Linum tenue. The sequence continues at coordinate 43,151,564 of CAMGYJ010000009.1, read as the reverse complement.
ACCTAATTCTCTCTTGCATCCACCAAAGTTCGCTCGTCGATGCACAGTGGGTTCACCGCCACCTCCATGAGAATGGGTTTGATCAAGATCCCTTCTTGGCAACGAAACTTATCAATATGTATTCGTCTCTGGACCTGATTGATGATGCACGCAAGGTGTTTGACAAAACTCGGAAGCGAACTATTTATGTTTACAACGCGTTGTTTCGAGCGCTTTCGTTGGCGGGCCATGGGGAAGAGGTCTTGAACTTGTACCGCACGATGAGTTCTCTTGGGATGCCTTCTGATAGGTTCACGTATACATACGCCCTCAAGGCTTGTGTTGCTTCCGAGTGTTTAGTATCGTTGCTGTGGAAGGGAAAGGAGATTCATGCTCATATTCTGCGACATGGGTATGGGGGATTTGTACATATTATGACTACATTGGTTGATATGTATGCCAAGTTTGGATGCGTGGCTTATGCTAGTGCTGTTTTCAACCAGATGGCGGTCAAAAATGTGGTTTCTTGGAGTGCCATGATTGCTTGTTATGCGAAGAATGGGAAGGCTTTCGAGGCATTGAAGCTCTTCAGGGAAATGATGCTCAAAACAGAAGAGGATGTAGGTCCCAATTCTGTGACAATGGTCAGCGTCCTTCAAGCTTGTGCTGCTCTTGCAGCCCTGGAGCAAGGAAAGTTAATACATGGATACATTCTGAGGAATGGTCTTGATACCATCTTGCCAGTAATCAGCGCACTGGTCACAATGTACGCAAGGTGCGGCAAACTCGAAGTGGCACAACAAGTTTTTGACGGCATGGATAAACGAGATGTCGTCTCTTGGAATTCTCTGATTTCAGGGTTTGGAGCTCATGGGCATGGGAAGAAAGCAATAGATATTTTCAAAGACATGATCAGTTGCGGTATATCACCAAGTCCTGTGTCGTTTGTCAGTCTTCTGGGAGCTTGTAGCCATGCAGGTCTTGTGGATGAAGGAAGAGCATTGTTTCAGGCGATGAGAAAAGAGTATGGGATAATTCCTAGTGTGGAACATTATGCTTCCATGGTGGATCTTCTAGGGCGGGCCAATAAGTTAGAGGAAGCAGCTAAATTCATCGATGATATGCGGATAGAACCAGGGCCTAAGGTCTGGGGATCTCTCCTTGGATCGTCTAGGATTCATTGTAACGTTGAGTTTGCAGAGAGGGCGAGCACAAAGCTTTTTCAACTCGAGCCTGCAAATGCTGGGAACTACGTGCTGCTGGCTGACACTTATGCAGAAGCTGGTAAGTGGGACGAAGTAAAAAGAGTTAAAAAGCTCCTTGAATCCAGAGGACTACAGAAAGTCCCCGGTCGCAGCTGGATAGAAGTAAAGAGGCAAATACATTCCTTTGTCTCGACTGATGAGTTTAATCCTCAAATCGAGCAGCTACATGCTCTGCTGTGTGAATTATCGTCGGAGATGAAGGAGAAAGGATATGTGCCGCAGATCAAAGTGGTGCTATATGACCTTGGGGAAGAGGAGAAAGAGAGGATCGTGCTTGGCCACAGCGAAAAATTAGCGCTAGCATTTGGACTCATCAACACCAGCAACGCAGAGCCAATTCGGATCACCAAGAACCTGCGGCTGTGTGAAGATTGTCACTCCTTTACCAAGTTCATATCGAAGTTTGCACGTAAAGAGATTCTGGTGAGAGACGTGAATCGCTTTCACCATTTCCGTGATGGGGTGTGTTCTTGTGGGGATTATTGGTGAGAATCAAGATCATTCTTTACTCTGTTTCTCTTGAGTTGCTTCTGCTTACATTCTTGACAAAACAGATGCCGAAAGTTTTCTGTCTTTTCGGGGCAACGTGTATATCAGCGCGTACACCTTACAGTTTTGAGAAAATAATACACCCTTATAAGATATGGTAATAGCCATTCCATCTGATTACTTTATTTCTTCTTTCCAGTCGCAAGGTTGGCGAGTTCTCTACCTAATAAGTATCTCAATTGCCTTTCAATTGCTCCAAATGCAAAATGTTCGAAAAAACGTAAATTTCTATTAATTGTGAGAAGAAAATAGAACCATTGTACACCAGGTAACTGAAAATGATATCTGGTATCCCCACATCACTTCCCTCAACCCAAACGCAGAAAGTAAACATGAGGGCAATGGCCTTTCTACTCTTCCAGCTGGGCCGTTCGCCCTAAAGTCCGAGCATTTCATCAGCGCTAGTAGGTATAAAAGCCTGCAGTGTTGGTCAGCTATTCTTGAAATATACAACGAATGAATCGTAGCGTTCTCTGCTTTCTCATTGAGCTGTCACGGAGCCATCCTGCTTCATCTTGATGAGGCTGCTTTCAATGTTCCGAAGCACTGGTCTATAGCTGCGAATCCCATGCACAAAAATACATTCTTTTCTTTTAGGAAATCTGCCGTGGGAAGACTCTAAAGTGGACCCAAAGATCATAAGGTGTGTGGGGGAAAGAACTTGGAGAGTGGAAACAGAAGAAACTCACGCGTGGGCAAGACCAATGTATGCCTGTGTTGCCTGCTGGAGCTTTGCTGATAGCTGCATGACCTCTGCCGATAAAGCTTCTGCTCTGCTTTGTTCTTTTACGAGCTCCCCCTGAATCACGGAGAAGATGGAAATCATGAGATGAGGGTGAAGTAAAACAAAAACGTGAAACTGAACAGACTACTCACTAACCTTGAGAGAGAGAACTTCAGTTGCAGATCCCTGTGAGTTTAAGCCATCTCTTTCTGCATCTCTTGAGCCTCTCTGCCCGTCCTTGTAACTTGAAGACAGTACAGCTGCCTGTTCTGTTCTCAAATTATCAAGCACTACACGAAGTTCTTTATTCTGCTTGAGACAATCCTTTAACTGGACAAGCATGAGGAAAGCTGTTAGCATTGAGAAACAAACATCTAAATAAGTAGACTAACATCATAGAAATCTGCTTTGAATCCCAGAAACATATAGCAACCAAGTGACTAGATGGTAACAGAAAAATAGCAAACAATCTCGACGACAATCGAGATCTCCTTGACAAACAATGCTGTTTGTGCACCAAGCGATAAAGATAAGGAAAAGCATAAGAACAATGGAGGAATTTACCTGGCTCTCCCATTGGTTGGCAGTGTTCATTGCCTCTTGAAGAGAATGTGAAAGGTGAGAATTGTCTTCGAAGAGCTGCTCTATCTCTGAAGATTGCGAATCAATCTGGCAAAAATATGAAAAACATTAAGGGCGGTAAGTGTCCTTGCAACTGACACCTATAAATAAAAGGAAATCAGGTAAACAGAGACTACACCTCCTTCAGAAGCTTCTGTCTACTACTTTCCAATCTCTCAACTGCAACAGCCATATCATGCAACTGCTTCTCAAGTCTCTCTTTATCCTCCTTCGGGTTCAATAACAAAGCCAAATTCGAAATGCAATTAGTTGCTAAAAATACTGGAACTGTTTGTTTGCTTTTTTTTTTTTTTGGAAAATGACAGGTTGGATATAATTCACCTACAATAAATAGCACAACAAAATGGATAGCCAAATAGCAATCATACCATTGAAAATACATTATAAGCAGCTCCTTCTGACACTTGTTCTGCATTGCACAAACAAGAGGCGGCATTCAGCAAATTAATGCAAAATAATAGCCACACCAGGTAACAAGAAATATTAGAAAAGTCTTGATTGAGAAAGATAAAAGCCTTCACGGCTAGCATCTTGGTTCACCTGGTGCCCTTTGTGACAGAGAAAGAAGTTTGTCTTCCAGCTGCTGCTTTTCAGACTCAAGGGCAGAGACCTTGACTTTCTCCTCCAGCAACCGCTGTTGCTCTACTTGCCTCATGGAAGACTCTCGCTGAAAAATTTGGACCACATTAGAGATAAGCGATGATCAATTCAGCAGGGATCTGAAGATGATTCAAACCTGCAGATCAGACTTCAAAGTAGCCAACTCATGTTCCAAGCTTTGTAATTGATCTGTTGGAATACCCATTGAAGTTATACCGTTGAGCTGATTACTCATTGCCTGCTGCTGAATTGAGTTCAACTCTGCTCTTAACGCTGCAGCATCTTCCTCAGCCTATTCCGAACAAGCTAACAAAATAAGTGAAATTACTCTGTATCATTGTCAAGATTCAGAAGCATTCACATACTCTGTATTGTTCCTCTTCTGCATCCTTTAACCGTTTCTTCAGAGTACGAAGCTGGGCTGAAAGGTCCTCCTGCAGTAGCACTTTTGATCATGCATGAAAGGAGATGAATGAATAGAAGAGAAATTTTGAGTCAAGTATTCTTACCTTTGCAACAACCGCTGCATCTTTTTCCATTGCTACATCCTTAAGAGCTTTCCTTAAAGATGGAACAGTACTCTGTTCCTGCAGTAGATAAGAAAAGACCAAGCGTCAGAAACGATGTAAAGATTTGACATCAAACATTTCATGCACCAATTGCTCTCTATTGAATAGCAGCGTAACACAACAGGAACTTGGGCTGATTTCCCCTCTTTTGCAATAAGTTTCACATTTAACATTGGATTTCTCACCTACCCCTATCCCAGAATAATGATCACTTACATAATTCAAATTATTTTGCATGAAATTCTCCTAAAGAAAACCACTGGAATAATAATTGCTGTGTCATTCCCAGGCTTTGTCTAGCAATAAAACGCTGGAGCAAAGAACAAGGAATCAAATAGAATTTCACTCTCTAATCCAGAACCAACAAGGACTTCTCTTTGATTTTCTAAACAATAAAGTGAGATGGGGCAAATGCGGAGAAGACGTTTGGATTTTTACCAGATCATTTAGGCGACTTTGTAATGTCTCCTTCTCAGTATTCTCCGATTGAAGCTGGAAATTCATCATTGCAACAATATTCAGGATTATAACATAATGGGAGCTATGCAAGAACTAACGTTGGTAACAAACACTGAATTAAAACTACACGGCTGGACTAATACCTTAAAAAACAATACCCTGTTGTTCTCCTCTAACTCCGAATTCCTTTTCTGAAGTTCTTGCAGCTGCGCTACTAAACCACTAACGTCAGCCTGCACACACTAACAAAAAAATTCAGTACCTGAGGAGTCCGATTTGCGATTAGGAGCCAACCATGATCTTCCAATTCCCTTCTAATCTTACACAACAAATGGGAGGCTAATTCAGCAGCACATAGAATTTCAATCCTTTTGATGTGAAAACTCTTGTACCAAGTTTAGAGACAATTCTTATGTACCATGCATTCGTGGGTAAACTACCTCAGCAACCAAACAGCCATTAAGGCAGACAAAAAGGCGCCCATTAAAAGAGATAAAAGAGCAAAGGAACTATGATGCGCAATTCCCACCTCTGAGAGTCGATTGGCACTCTCGGATTTCTTTATTCCAACATTATCTGCGGAAAATCAAAGAACGATAATCAAATGCACGTTGTAATAAGAAGAAAGCCGCCGCGGGATGAATTGTGCAGCCGTCTTCGCAAAAACCATAATTTGGAGATCTACGGAGACCTGCAAGGATGGGAGACTTGCTGAGATCTGTTCCAGACGATGCTTGGCTCAATCTCTCTGCCGCTCGCTTTTGTCGAATCTCTTCCAGCTGCAGAAATTGCAAAGGGACGAACTCAATTTCAGGCACATGAGAAAGTAAAAATGAAGTGAAAAATGGGTGGGAAGATGAGTAGATGTGTACAGTTCGTCGACCAAGAGATGCGTGACGTGCGTCCATGGCAGAGAGAATTGTTAACAGGCGGAGGATGATCTCCCTCGCCTTTCAGAGCTCCGATATGAGTTTCGTTGCAGAGAAGAGGTTTTCAAATTGGGGAAGTTGATTCCCTAAACTCATACTAGATTGCGGCCCCGGCCGGTCGGCCGGATAATTATATTTTCTGATAATTAATTATAATATATATATTCAAATATTTATTTACTCAATTATAATTATATATAAATTAATGCAACTCCATAATTTAGTGAAAATATAAAGCAACAAAATTATTAATGGAATTATAATTTCAAGACAAAAGATTAATAACGAAACAATGTAGGCTAAAGTTTAAGTCCAGGCATGTAAGTTAGCTTCACTAATAAAAAAAGAGAAAATTAAAATGATGCTAATCCTCCTCATGGTTTCCAAACTAACCCTCGGCTTCCAAACCTGTTAATAAATAAATTCTTCTATCTCCTGATGTATGCTCCCTTAATCAATAAACTAATTTTATGTTTCCCTCAATAAGAGATAGTATTTTTTTTTTATTACAGAGATAGTATATTATTATCTATAGAGAAGAGAATACAGTATTTTTATTCTATTGAAAATGCAATTTTTATTGAAACCCATATCTTACTAATCTACCCAGGACCCAATTTCTTTAGAAAAAAGGATTGGATTCCATACATTATATTGATTTACCTGAAATATTTTTTTGTTTATGCAAAGATTGTAAAATTGTGCCGAAAGTTTGTACCGAAAAAGTAAGGATATTTTATTTGAAATTATAATTTAATCGTGATTCAATTGATTCACAACTTTTTATAAATAAAAAAATTCGATTGTACCGCCGATAAGATAAAATTTTACAGAACCGGGTTTGGATCAATTTTTTTGTGTGGTAAAAGTAAATGAAAAAAGAAGAACTGAAAATATAGAAAGGAAACAATCCAATACTTCCACCAGAAAATAATAACAAAAATTTGAATAAAAAGAATGTGGCGGACGTGAGTAATGGGGTTGTAAAAATCCAAAGAATTCAAATAAATAAAAAATTGCGGCAGCACTTTTAGGCGAACAGAGCAGATATGGAATTGACTAATTAATCCCTCCACAATATGCGGTTCAAGCAGAAGAGGCTGATGTGTTTGAAATTTGATAATGTAATGGGGTGCATAGTTTATTGTTGTATATCTTTTTTTGGAAAAATCGTGAACAAAATAGTGAATTTTAGCAGGAAAGAGACATGAATGATGTAACGAATCAAAAATAGGTCTTATGAATCAAAATCAAGTACATGTTATCTTGTGAAACAATATTGTTTCTGGTAATATGATGAGGTGGAGTAAGTTTTATAGAAACCGAATTCCAGAAAATCGAATAAAAAATCGCCTATCCTGTCGGTTTTCGAGAAATGAGCATCTCACAATCGTTGCTAGCTTTTACTCGGCCCGTTGGCCGATTAATTTGTTTTATAAAACTTTCATCTTGTCGTCATTGTGCTTTCTGGTTTTTGTCAGGCCATGATAAAATCTAAGGAAATCAAGAACGAACAACACGATTTGGGATAGGAACCGCCGTTGTCGTATTCCTAGAAAATGGTGGTAAAGACGGACTCACCTGCCAAACTGGTTTGGATTGAGATTTTTATCAGGTATCAGGGAACCATGTGATTATAAATTAGACTTGATCAAAACGGGTCAAAACTTAAAATTCAGCCTGTTTGACCGACCCATGCCAAATTCTAATTATTCGTTACTTTTCAACTTTCTATTTGAAAATAAAAAATAGTGAAAGAAAAGATATGACTGCAATTCGCCATTTGCACATCACTTATTCGGGAATAAAACCATAGAAATTCAAAAGGAACTGAAAATGTTTAGGATCGTTTTAATGTTTAAAATAACCAAATAGATCTTTCTGTTTAGTTTTTTTTACTAACAAATACCAAACGATTCCCTGTAAAATACACTATAATTTGATCATTATGATATCAAATAATTATATAATATATATTTGAAATGATAAAAATTGGACTAATTGGGTTGGTCGAGGTTGAACCATTGAATAACTTAAAAATACATTATATTTTAGCCCCTAAGATATAAAATAATAGCTTAATATATATTATGCTAGAGAAAATAGCTTGTTTTAGAATGTCAAACCAATGATGTTTATTTGTTTTACTTGATGGCCAAATCCCGTGTAGGTCAGGCTCATTCAACTCTTTTATTTTATGGTTAGCGGTTAGCCCATTAGATACCATGCATTAGTTTATTGTTAAATTTTTTATTTTTAGCAATAAAAATATTGTTTTTGTCTTTTCATATATATTTTATCACCACGGAGAAATAAAAGGGTATAAAGAAAAAAATGGACACTCCTGGACCCGTTTAAATCCGCATGTGTACGGTAAGTTGGCCCGTTCCACAGAGGAAAGAGAAAAAAATTGACACTCACTATTCTACCCTTCCTACAACCGCTCCTGGAGCAGGGGATTTGAAATGGGGGAAGAGTTTTTTCCACCCTGCTATTATATGTTTTTAATTTAAAAAGATACAATAAATGTACTTAGTGTGATTGGTTATGATCCTTCCCTTTCTTTAAAATTGTCATGGTTCGAATCCCAATATGTATTTTTTTAATGAATAAAAAAAAGTAATTGTGAAGACCAAAATGTCCTTCCTACTTTCACTCTCGTTGCAGGAAATTTGAAATGTGGCTCCCGTTTTTTCCTTCGGCGTATTATAAGTATAGTAGAGTAGATTTAAACAAATAGAGGAGAATTAATCGTATTCTTAACAAAAGCAATAACGTCTAGGTGGTGTAGTTGGTTATCACGTTAGTCTCACACACTAAAGGTCCCCAGTTCGAACCTGGGCTTAGACAAAAGTGATTTTTTATGAGCTTTCACTTTCTATATGGGCCAGTCCACTTTCTGTATAGGCTTCTGACTAATGTTTTATTGGTGGGCCAGTCGGTCACTCTATCTAAACTGCAAAGAGAGGTCCCCAGTTCGAACCTGGGCTCAGACAAAAGTAATTTTTTATGGGCTTTCACTTTCTATATGGGCCTGTCCACTTTCTGTATATGCTTCTGACTAATGTTTATTTTGGGTCAGTTGGCCACTCTATCTAAATTGCAAAGAGAAACTAATGCGAAGCCCATCGGTCCTTTTTTCTAATAGCTAAATTATTGTTTTGGTATGTTGAGAATTTTGCAATTTAAAAAAGAGAATATTCTAAAAAATAAGAAACAAGAAAGAGAATATGTTAATTGGCACTAAATTATAGTAGGTAACTAGTTATAGTGTTGATCTAGTAGTATAAATTGGACGAGTATGAATGTGACATGATCTCTCTGAATACATTCCTAACATATCAATCCAATATATCTTATTAAATAATCATTCATAATTTTTCCGCTCATTCAATACTAAAACATATTTTTCAAGAAGAACATTGCTTACAATGAAGGTTTAGATAGCAACGATGTAACTTCTTTCAATGACTATCGTCCTAATAAATACACGAACTAGATTATGTCCTGGCTCCGCGCCTTTGCCGAAACCCCTCACATGAAATCTCCATCCAAACCACCACTTTGTTTCTTTCAATCACATCCAAAAACTACTAGTATGGAGTTTTCCAAACGCTTGGCGCCGTGTTGCCGGCGGATCGTTGGTAAAGAAGCTGGCCATACCATGCGACACTGAAGAAATTGCCAAAAAGTGTTTGCCACAATCCCAATCTCTCTGTTGTAGAAGAGACGTTGAAGAGATCTACACCAACTTGTGTATGGTATGGCATGGATCTTTACCAAAGACGCATTTTAGTCGGACAACAACAACATTAATACATCTACGTCGCGCAGCAGGTTTCAGAGAGTGGACATTTGTAATTGTCTGCATGCATGAAAGACAAGCAGAACTGTCTCGTATAAAATAGTAATAATTGTGTATATATTATATACAGATCTATTCCTTTGGTTTTCTACAATTTGTAAATTATAACCCTTTTTCAGTCTTTTTCTTCGATATTTCCACTGTTTTTTTTTTTTTTTGTACAGCAGGAATATTGGACTCTGGACGTCGTTCACCTAATTTTGTCCTTCCATTATCGACGAGGCTAAAATGGAGGTCCGATATTTTATTCATCCCAAAACACAAACTATTACATGTCAAATAATTAAAAAAAAGGGAATTCCATGTCCCATGCCATGAATAACTCTTGTGGCCATTGGATTTGCCGATTTGAAGTCCTAAGTCCTAACCCCATCCAATTGAAATCCATTTGTTTATTGTCTTTCTTTTCTTGTATTTTTTTTCTTCGATTTATCGATCTACTTCGTACGACAGTTCGAGACATCATCCGCCAATTTCGTGTCTCGTAATAGTAAGAAGTGAAAGCAACTACATCCAAGATAACCAGGAAAATAAATAGTCACTAAAGCAACTACATCCAAGCATAACACATTTAATATCCATATATTTAATTAATGAAATTGTTAATTTTAGCTTTTTTATACATTTATTTATTTTTAAAATACTTAATTCAATAGGTTTTTATTATCATTTGCGTACTATTAGACATACCATTTATATAAAAATAAAATAAAATACTCATACATATTTTATACTAACTTATCCGTGTCGTATTTTACTATTATGGGAGCGATATAAACTTACCAAATTTAGTTGATATTATATAAGATAGTAAAATCAAATATTGTAAAACCATGCCGCACTTTGTACTGAAACAATCAACAGTAAAATATTTTATTTTAAAATTTAATTTAATCGTATTTCAACCAATTTCATATCGCTAAATACTACCTATCGGTTTACCTTCCAATATAAGATTTGTAAAGTGAGGGAAAGTGAGGTGGGCCCAAAGCCCAGATTCCAAGTCCGTCTTTGATTCCTTCTATTGTCGAGTCGAGTGGGCGTGGCTCTCCCGGTGTCTCTTATATAGCTCTCTCTCTCCCTCCCTCTCTCTCTCCAATCCATCCATCTCACTCTGCGCTCTCTGCCTGACAGAGAAGCAAAAGGCAAGGCGACAAAGCTCGATCACGCTACTTTCCCCCCTTCTCCTTCCCACCCACCATTCTGCTCCGTCTCCCATGGCTTCCCTCCTCGAATCCGGCTGGCAGGTAACTCATCTTCCTCCTCCTCCTTGAATCATTGCTCTCCCCTGGATCTGCCACCAATGCTTGTCCTCCTTCTAATTTCTGCTGTTCAATTCCTTGGTGGAGTTAATTCTAGACACCTCTTCTTTTCCTCTGTCTCCGGTATTTTGCCGCGTAAAGCTTTGCCGAATGTGAACCACGCGTTTCCGTTCAGATCTTTTGCCATTGTTTCAGATGACTAATGGGACTTTCCGCCTTGTGGTGAAATTTCGATTAATGCGAAGATGGATATTTTATTTGCCGAATTCTGCCAACCTTAATGAGTGATGGGGACGTTTCGACCAATTTTTTTTTTATAAATTGTAATTGTTTTCTTATGGAGATCTCCGTCAGAGGGGAAGCTGAAATAGATTACTGCCCCACGAATGCAGTCTCTCTGTTCTCCTTCTGCTCTAGCTGCTCTCACGCTAATCAGTCCAATTTTAGGGGTTTTTTTTTTGGTTGTAATGCATTGAGTTACTCTTTCTCTTCAATGAATTTTTGGTTGTCCCATACCAGCATAATAATCACCCATATGTAATGTAATCTTGGTGGAAAAAGATGAATTCTGGAGTCTTTTCTTGAAAAGAAAGAAGGAAGGAAATTTGTGGCCTTTTTCATTTGTTCTGCAATGGAAGATGGTCAAAACAGTTCTGAAGCGCCTCCTTCGCTGTTTGACTGCTTCAGTGCCTTGTGGGTTCTTTTAATAACTTTTATTTTGCTTCCATGCAGTATTTGATCACACATTTCAGCGAGTTCCAATTGGCTTGTCTAGGGAGTTTCTTCATTCATGAGAGCGTCTTCTTCTTATCTGGACTTCCTTACATATTCCTTGAAAGGGCAGGGTGGTTTAGCAAACACAAGATTCAGGTACTACATTGACTTTCCTGTTGTGCGGTCACTGCTGTTAAACAATGATATTTCCTTGCTTACATCTTGTAAAAGTTACCCCAGTATCACATCTTTTAGTGGCTGTTCTGTATGTTTCCAATAGTAGTTTGGTAAAATTTCCTTCTTGGGGGAGGTTTTTTTTATATTGCACTTCCACTTATATCTGGTTCCGTGCAGCTTAAAAACAACAGTCCAGCAGCTCAGGAGAAATGTATTACTCGTCTGATTTTGTATCACTTCGGTGTCAATCTACCAGTTATGCTTGTGTCCTATCCCGTCTTTAAGCATATGGGCATGAAAATCAGCCTTCCATTGCCTTCATGGTACTATCAGCTTCTTTATATACTGAACGAATATAAACTGTAACTTTCTTCATTTCACATACTGGATTCCGTTTCCATGATTCCGGTCAAGCTTCTCTGATTCTGTGTGGTATAATTGTCATCTTTTTGCACACCCTGCTTACGAACTCCTGATTTGATTCTGCAGGAGGGTAGTTCTAACTCAGATACTTTTCTACTTCATCTTGGAAGATTTTATATTTTACTGGGGACATCGAATTTTACATACCAAATGGTTGTACAAGCATGTGCACAGTGTCCATCATGAGTAAGTTGAACTAGACGGTTTTGTTCTGTTCCCACGTATGGAATCCCGAGGTGTTGTGTAAATTAGTGGTGATGACTAATTGACCATATATGCAGGTATGCTACTCCATTTGGTCTGACATCTGAATATGCTCACCCTGCTGAGATATTGTTCCTTGGATTCGCTACTATTATTGGTCCTGCAATTACTGGGCCGCATCTATCTACGCTGTGGTTATGGATGGTGCTTCGGGTTCTTGAAACAGTTGAAGTGCATTCAGGTTACCATTTTCCATGGAGCCTGTCCAATTTTCTTCCTCTATATGGAGGGTGAGTTTTCCCTTCTCAATTGATATCTGGAATATTTAAACTGTTATTACTCTTTTCTGGTAGTATATTTGATCAAGTCCGTATTCGATGATTTCTAACTTCTCCTTCACATATTTCCAGTTCTGATTTTCATGATTATCATCACCGCTTGCTTTATACTAAATCTGGAAACTACTCGTCAACTTTCACATACATGGACTGGTGAGTTTTTCGACCCCTTGGAACTTTCAACTATCTATCTTTGTTGTTTGGCTGTTAACCACTCTGGATTTGATGTGGTAACCTGTATAGAAAACCACCGGATTTGGTTACAATTTGATTCCTGTGACAAGCCATTCGAATCTGTTTGATTTTTCATTGGTGTTTATCGAACTAATGAAGAAATCCCTTTATGGATCCTCTTCAATTCTTCGAGTGAGCTTGGTTACTAGTTCAATAGAAATTGCAATTGCTCTTCACTGCTGGGAACTTCCTAGCGAGTTCAAAAGTCCCAAGAATAGACAAACGAAGACATTAGTCCCACCTGGTCTCTGAACTATGTACAGCTAACTGAGTGCATATATTCTGACTAGGATGTGCGTAATAAATGGGTGAGTCTGTCTGTGGCTTTCCATGTCCGCTAGACCACCTAAAGAAGTAACCAATCACCAGATATTACTTGCAGCCACATGCTCATGGGTTGTCCCTAGGAGTTTCGAACACGAGCAATTCTGAGAACATGAGTGCCACATTTCCTTGTTATACTGTTATAGCAGGCCATTAGTTAGCAGTGTAGCTGCATGATTATGCTTTATGATACCACAGGTTAAGCTATGTGGTTCTGAATATCTTGAATATGCTCATCTTCAGAGTTACGTTTTTTCCTTTTTCTAATAAGCCGCTATCAGTCAAGTAACGCTACATTTTGCTTGTCTTTGGCTATCAGGATATTTGGCACCGACAAAGGTTACAGAAAGTTGAAGGCATTGAAGAGCGACGAAGATGAACACAGCAGCAAGAAGATGTGATTTTGGTGACGCGAAACGTGATTCTTTAAGCAAATGCTGGGCATTTAGAAGGCTCGATGTGGATGTAAGCCCCTAACTCTGGAAACCCCAGGACTTTAAAGTCGGAAAGAAGAGACGAAAAGGAAGTCTGATGTTCCCTGATACTTTGCGGTCATCGTGTGCGTGATAGTACCACCGTTTTGCATTTAGTTTGGCGTTGACATGATGGAGGGTGTTGTTGTGTCAAGTTAGTAGAAAAGCTTTGGAATTTTCTCTGTTAAGTTCGTCTTGTTGCTGCTGCTGTTCCTCGTCGTCGTCCTTTTTCCTTTTATCAAAAGGTTTTCGTCAATGGGGGTAGAAGGGAAAGTTGTATTCTCCCCCTATTCGTTTTCTTCTTCATGTAGTAGAAGGATCCGCGTATCATTCTGGACTTGCAACTCCTTTCCCTTTCTTCTTTGCCTCATTACTAATGTTACCTTAGATTGCTGATGCTGTGCCTTGTTTTGGAGGGCATCAAACTGGAAAATTCTGTTGACGGCCAAATTGAACAACTTTTAACAGTCCCCCTCACACCTTAACTGTTCCAGTTCTTCCATTTCTTCTCGAATTGAAAAGTTGGCAAAAGACAGGATTGGCAAAAAATATAACTGCCTTGTGAGCGAAAAATTGGCTGTCAAGGTCACCGAAGTGGGGACGACAGCGGAAGCCATTGACAAATAGACTATAGAAGCCATTGGGCAAGAGAGGACCAGCATCTCCCAAGCTCGAGAGAAAATGAGAGTGACAGATATAGGCTGGCGGGGGAAGCACAGCTACCTCTGTCCCTTTGCTCTGCCAACAGTCACACACTGATTAGTGGGAACCTCTGTCCCTTTGCATTAAACCAACTCTTGATGTGACTTGAATCGGACAATCAGTCGCTACGACTGGAAGTCACCGTGTATGGTTGATACACGTTTGGGTTGTCAGTTTTGGGCCTGGTCTGTAACCGTTTCCTTTACCAGATTAGATTAGGTTTAGACCCACATGGAGAAGTATAAATATTTCCATCTCCTCTGTAATCTATAATCTCCTCGATATAGTGAAATTGGCTCTCTCCTGCCGTGGACTAGCTAACACATTATGTTAGCGAACCACGTAAATTGTGTGTCTGTTTTCGATTCTCGCTTTCCTATTCTTGCTTTCTCGATTTCGACGATTTTTTGATCTGTAGCAACGCAATTATAACACCAACTATGTAGCATCTACGAAGAAAATTGAAGTATTGTAAACGTTATCGTCTGGTCTTTAATACACCAACAAAAATGCTTCTATTTTGGAGAAGCATTGTATGTAGAATAGTTGACCTTTCTCTTTCTAGCCTCATGCTTCGATGCCCCCCCTACGTTTAGGACGTTGTCTGGGCCAAGAGCCATAATTAGTTGTTGTTTAATTTATGATTGGTTCGCGATCTCTAAATATCAAATGTGTCTTTCAGGTGATCTCGTAGTTCATTTCGGGTGATCTCTTAGTTCATACAGAATGACACAAACAAGGTAATTAAGTATTGTGAGCAAGATATTCCTTGTTGGGATTAAGCCAAGTGAAATAAAAAACCATAATTGAAATCCAAACCCTACATCCACAACCATAAATAAAATTCTCACCCTAAATCCTAACGACTAAATTTTAGATCCTAGCTCTAAACTCTAACCCTAAAGTAAGCCCTGAAACACTAAATGCCAGCCAAACTCCTCAACCATACGGCGAATTCTGTGGTGCAGGCACGGCACTAGTGCCGCCTGCTTTTTAACCGTTGGATTTTAGTGTCTTTAATGAGCACCATTGATTATTAACCACCACTTAACCACAGCAGGTTGAACCTACTAATGTTTGGTTGAACCTATTTTGTATTGAAATCCTTCACAAAGTGACTGATTCAATCAATCTTCGGCAATAAGATTTCTCTTCCCTGAAACCAAAAGTGAAAAGCTTAATCCCCTGATCCCCTCAATAGCGTTATTCTGCTAACTGTGTTAGTAGTTAGCATATACTAACACGGTGAGATGAGAAGCCACGTAGGCGAGCCGCGATCGGACGGTGGAGGGGAAGAAGAGCAGCTTGTGGCTCGGCTGAACCAAGCCTCTTCCTTTTTTTTTTTTTACAATTCAAAAAAAACAACCTTTTCATTTATGTTTCATTTTCTTTTCTCTCTCCATCATTTCATTTTCCTTTCTCTCCCACTCTCCAAAACTGCTCTCTTCTGTTCTTCTTCTTCTTCCTCTCTCTCTCCCAAATAATTCAAAATACCTCTCGACAACGACAGGTGTGAGAAACACGACGCCGGCGACGAGGGATACGGGCAGGAAGAAGACGGCGGTGCTTGGCAACGCCGGTAGCGGTGCTTGGCAACGCCGGTAGCGGTGCTTGAAGAAAGACGAAGTCGGCCGAGCAAGAAGGAAGACATCGACGCTAGTAGCGCGAGTAAGACGACTACACCAGCTGCGAAGAGAAGAAATTTTTTGAGGTAAGCATCTTCCTTTGATGTAGGTGTTTTGGATCTGAGATTCATTGTTAGGGATCTGGGATTCTTGTCGGGGGATTTGAGATTCGATTTGGGGGATCTGGGATTCTTTTGATTTGGGGGATTTGGATTTCTTTCGATTTGGGGGATCTGGGATTTTCTGTGGCTGGATTACATATATTTGATTTAGGGTTTCATAGATTCGACTGGATCTGAGTTTTTTTTTTTTTTTTTGCTTCGTTTAGATTCGACTGGATCTGAGATTCATTGTTAGGAATATGGGATTCTTGTCGGGGGATTTGAGATTCGATTTGGGGGATCTGGGATTTTTTGTGGCTGGATTACATATATTTGATTTAGGGTTTCATAGATTCAACTGGATCTGAGTTTTTTTTTTTTTGCTTCGCTTTTTGGATCTGAGATTCATTATTAGGGATCTGGGATTCTTGTTGGGGGATTTGAGATTCGATTTGGGGGATCTGGGATTCTTTTGATTTGGGGATTTGGATTTCTTTCGATTTGGGGGATCTGGGATTTTCTGTGGCTGGATTACATATATTTGATTTAGGGTTTCATAGATTCGACTGGATCTGAGTTTTTTTTTTTTTGCTTCGTTTTTTGGATCTGAGATTCATTGTTAGGGATCTGGGATTCTTGTTGGGGGATTTGAGATTCGATTTGGGGGATCTTGGATTCTTTTGATTTGGGGATTTGGATTTCTTTCGATTTGGGGGATCTGTGATTTCTTGTTGGGGGATTTGAGATTCGATTTGGGGGATCTGGGATTCTTTTGATTTGGAGATTTGGATTTCTTTCGATTTGGATTTCTTTTAATTTGGGGGATTCGTTTTTTTATGTCGATATTGTTTGGGGTTTCTGGATTTTGCTCGTTAATTTGATATTTTTTTAGCTGGAAAATTGTTTAGCTGGCATGGGATACCATTTAGTTTAATGTGGATATTGTTTGGTGGTTGATTGTTCGGATATTGGTTATGTGATGCATAGATATTTGTATGCTAGGTCTGGATATTTTTATGCCATGATGGATATTAGTTCAATGATATTAGCTATTTTCTCACTTCGTTTCTCGATTAGTTATATTGGCTAAAAAAAATAAACTGATGTGTTTGATGTGTGGATATCACTTCTGTTAATGTGGATACCTATCTGTTCGTTTTAGTTATTTTTCTGGGTATTATGGATATTTTTTCATGGATATCAGTTATCTCCGTTTGGATACACTTTTGCTTTACTACGATAATAATTGTATGTATTTGCAAAAAAAAAATAAACTGATGTGTCTGATGTGTGGATATCAGTTCGGTTAATGTGGATACTTAAATGTTCGTTTTAGTTATTTTTCTGGGTATTATGTATATTTTTTCATGGATATCAGTTATTTCCGTTTGGATACACTTTTGCTTTACTACGATAATAATTGTATGTATTTGCAAAAAAAATAAACTGATGTGTCTGATGTGTGGATATCAGTTCGGTTAATATGGATACTTAAATGTTCGTTTTAGTTATTTTTCTGGGTATTATGGATATTTTTTCATGGATATCAGTTATCTTCGTTTGGATACACTTTTGCTTTACTACGATAATAATTGTATGTATTTGCAAAAAAAATAAACTGATGTGTCTGATGTGTGGATATCAGTTCGGTTAATGTGGATACTTAAATGTTCGTTTTAGTTATTTTTCTGGGTATTATGGATATTTTTTTCATGGATATCAGTTATCTCCGTTTGGATACACTTTTGCTTTACTACGATAATTGTATTGTATATAAGTGTGCGTTTTAGTTATTTGTCCAAGGATTATGGATATTTTGCTTAATATATAACTGTGTTTCAGGAACAACCCGGGATGAAGAGAACGAAAATGGTTGCATCGAGATCTCGTCAAGGAGAAAAAACAAGGCAGCCTGCTATTCCAGAAGTTGTGAATTTCATTTGGATTTGCATGTGTGATGTAGTACGAACTCATCCTAGTAATTAGTAATTAAGCAATGGTTTCAACTTTCACGGGGAACTTGGATTTGTATGTATGACCAAGAACGATAAAACAGTACCAAAAAGTTAGTGGTAGAGTATTTTGTGTTGAATCCGTGGTGTACCTGTCATTTCAGTTGTTTCACTACGGGGAAAACAATCTGAAACCATTATGCTCAGATTCAATTAAATATCCAGACAACCCAGACAAATACCAAGACAACCCGGACAAATATCCAGACAACCCAGACAAATATCCAGACAACCCAGACATATTATTTAAAATAACTATCAGTTCCTTAGTAAAAAGTATTAAAATCTTTTCAAAAAATATCCACAACACACAAACAAATATCCACTATTTGTACCCTAACCCTAAACTTTAAACTCTATCACCCTAATCACTAAACTATAAAAAAATAAAAATATTTTTGTTTTCCCAAGCTGATAATATTCAAAGGTTCCAGAAAAATATCCAAACACATGAACTAAGGGAATATTTCATCGGGCTCAAATAAATATCCACACAACCCGGAAACAAATCAAAATATTTTGAATAAATATCAGTATGTCAGAAACAAGTATTACAACTAGAAAACACAAGTATCCACAACACACAAACTAATATCTAATATTTGTACCCTAACCCTAAAACCTAAACCCTAAACTTTAAACTCTATCACCCTAATCAATAAAACACTAAAAAAATAAAACTATTATTGTTTTTCCAAGCTGAGAATATTCAAAGGTTCCACACAAATATCCAAACACATGAACTAAGAGAATATTTCATCAGTTTCAAATAAATATCCACACAACCCGGAAAAAAATCACAATATTTTGAATAAATATCAATATGTCAGAAACAATTATTACCACTAGGAAAGACAAGTATCCACAACACACAAACTAATATCTACTATCTGTGTATCAGAAACAAGTATTACAACTAGCCAAAACAAGTATCCACAACGCACAAACTAATATCTATTATTTGTACCCTAACCCTAAACCCTAAACCCTAAACTTTAAACTCTATCACCCTAATCACTAAACACTAAAAAAATAAAACACATGAACTAAGGGAATGTTTCCTCATGTTCAAATAAATATCCGCACAACCCGGCTAAATATCCGCAGATTCAAATAAACTCTATCACCCTAAACTCTAAACCCTAAACCCTTAACCCTAAACCCTAAACAATGAACACTACTAAATAAACTCTAAAAACAATATAATTAGGAAAGAATAGATATTTATACTGACCAGACTAAATCTTAAACCCTAAAGAGAACCCAAACCCTTATGTTGAAACATTAACCCTAACCTCTATACCGTAAACCGTAAACCATAAACCAAACCTAAACAATCAACCCTAAAAAATAAACTATAAACAATAAAAACTAATATTATTTAATGGGCCTTCGGCCCATGGGCCCTCGGCGGGCAGCCCTAACTAAGGTTGCAAGCCTTACGTGTTAGGACTTGATAGTGTGTAGGACTTGCTAGTGTGTTTAATTTGATGTAAGACACAATATTCCAATCTTTCACAAATTGAAAACCAGAACTCTAAACCCTAACACTAATTCTCCAAATTGGTGTAATCAGAACCCGAAAAAAAATCACAATATTTTGAATAAATATCAGTATGTCAGAAACAATTATTACCACTAGGAAAGACAAGTATCCACAACACACAAACTAATATCTACTATCTGTATATCAGAAACAAGTATTACAACTAGCCAAAACAAGTATCCACAACACACAAACTAATATCTGTTATTTGTACCCTAACCCTAAACCCTAAACTTTAAACTCTATCACCCTAATCACTAAACACTAAAAAAATAAAACACATGAACTAAGGGAATGTTTCCTCAGGTTCAAATAAATATCCGCACAACCCGGCTAAATATCCGCAGGTTCAAATAAACTCTATCACCCCAAACTCTAAACCCTAAACCATAAACCAAACCTAAACAATCAACCCTAAAAAATAAACCGCTAATCAATAAAAACTATTATTATTTAATGGGCCTTCGGCCCATGGGCCCTCGGCGGGCAGCCCTAACTAAGGTTGCAAGCCTTACGTGTTAGGACTTGATAGTGTGTAGGACTTGCTAGTGTGTTTAATTTGATGTAAGACACAATATTCCAATCTTTCACAAATTGAAAACCAGAACTCTAAACCCTAAAACTAATTCTCTAAATTGGTTTAATCAGTTTATAGTGGTTGGGTGATTTTGGGCCGCCGTTATACATTAATACGACCCAAAATTTCAACAATGATGCAAAGCACTATCAACATAACAGAAATTAATATCCACTAAGAACAAATAAATATCCACACAGAATAACATACATAAATATAACATGGGCCCATCAAATTTGGTTCTCTTTCTACTCCTATCATTCTCCCGCCCAAAACTCAAGCCGGGCCCACCAGCTTGTCAGCCACTTTCAGCCATTCTCAACCGAAGCCATTTTTGGGCTGGCTTCTACCTATTGGCCCACCTACAGCTCACTTAAGTGAGCCACTACCAAGCCGCCTCTCCCCTCCATTGGATCAAATACCCGCCGACGTGGCTCTTCATCCTGCCCTGTTAGTATATACTAACACTTTGCCCTGTTAGCAGAATAACTTCTGCGTGATCCCCTCCCTTCTCTTCTTTCCCCTTTCATCTCATACGAACAAGACCCTGGGAGATTTAAGCATTTTGCTTCACAGTGCGGAGAATCGACAGGGAATACGCAGGCAGAGCCACACACCAGCCCGGTCATCCACTTCCGCCGCCGCAAGACCCTCTGCATGTTCCTCTACCGCAGCACGCCCGCCGCCGTCGACCAGCATCACTAAGGGAAAAACTACTGAAATCCATGGGAGGATCGGGTAAGAACACATGAACAGAAAACATATTTTGCTCATCGCGCGGCGCCAAAATTCATGCATCCAACTTCGATTTCGATTCCCACAATGAGGGTGCAAGATATCGATTTCGTTCATCGCGCGGCGGCCGAAATTCCGATTGTAAACTTGGGAGAATTGAGGGTGCAGGATTTAATCGGAGTTTCTGGCTCTTGGCATTGGCTCCGTCACCCAAAAAGCATAACCCAACCAGCTGGTTTCAACCATTTCAAACCACAACTACTAATGAAACCGGTTAGAAACTATGACGGCACCGGTGCCGTTACGGCACCATAGAATTTGCCCAACCATAAACCTACAAACCTAAAATAAGAGACTTTGTTGAAGAATCCGCCAATTTTACGACAATACTAGCTTCCAAATTTAATTTCATCAAACAACATGAGATTGCCAAAAACTCCAACCAAAGGAGATGCCTTTTACGCTAGGATGAAGGCTGGCAACCCGGTTAAGCTTGTGGATGCGGTTGAGCAAGTGAGTCGAGATTTAATGATTTAATCATTTTACTCCATTCCGGATATATGAAAAAGTCATTATACTATTCATATAATTATCAATTATATAATAACTCATCCACCATATGAGTAATAATATATAACATTAAATCAAAATATGTTCATACTTGGATCCAACATACAGTGAAAATTCAAATACAATCATATAACATCAATATTCAAATGTTCAACTTAGAATTCAAAACGTACCTTTAGGAGAAGGGAAAACCGGAAAAAAGACACAATTTGCAATCCAAAGAAAAAAATGATGTCGTGTAACCTCTAGCTCGTGACCTTGTTGCTGCCTGCCGGTAGTGGTGTGCAATGGTTCGGTCTGAACCGGGCCAAACTCAACAGAATTGCGGTCCAATAAGGCAATACATTTTAGGATCAAGGGTTCTTGTGATCTTCCTCTCATCTGGTCATCACATCCATAACTGTCTCTGCACATAATAATGTATGCAAGTCTGGATTTGATCTTGGTAAGTCAAAAATCAACTGGTTCCAATTCCCAATAACTCAAATGTTGGAACAAGTCCATATATGGTAGTTATTCACTTTCTTATATGGACTCTCAAACGAAAGCCAACTTATGAGCTTGAAATTTGTACAAAGCCAGCATGCCATGTATTTTCCAAAGACCACGATTAATATTGGAGATCACGAGAGCTTAAACATGTGATCTCAAAGATAAAAAAAACTCTAATGCCATATCATTAATGAACTGCTCCCAATAATTCAAGTTTTTGAGAGATATCTATATATCTTATATAACCACTTCATTTCAGGTAGGTGGTCGTGGCCAACCGCTTATTGATCAGCATTCAGCAGCCTCTTTATTGTTGAAGGCCAAACTTGTGGTTGCCATTCAAGAAGGAAAAATCGTGTGGTTCCAAATAAAATGACATTCAATCAAAAGGGCGAGATGACGATTCACCTAACTATAATAGCATTCTAGATCTCGTTGGGAAAGACAAAAAAACATAACAAAACAATAGCATAGCCAAATCGAAAGCAGCAGGCAGGAATAGCATATATGGGTGAAGGAGGAAGCAGCATCGGCTCCATAAACAAATGGTCTCTCGACGGAATGACTGCTCTCGTCACCGGCGGGACCAAAGGGATCGGGTAAAGTAAACTAGTAAAATTCCTCCATTCTCTGTTCCACCCAATTCTCCTTGCTTCCCAATTTCATCGAGCATATGCATTTCAGAGCCGCCATAGTGGAGGAATTGGCAAAGCTAGGGGCGACCGTTCACACTTGCTCCCGCAGCCAGGGGGAGCTCAATCAACGCATCAACGGCTGGAGAGAAAAGGGTTTCGACAAAATCACCGGTTCCGTCTGCGACGTTTCCTCTCGAGCTCAACGGGAGAAGCTCATGGACGCTGTCTCTTCTCTCTTCTCCGGCAGCCTTAACATACTTGTAAGTCTCCTGACAATGAATGACAACATCAAAGAGGTTCCCAGTAGCGAATCTAATTAGATTAAAATTTACCGAGTCCAGGTGAACAATGCTGCAAGAGGGCTTTATAAGCCAACCACAGAAGTCACAGCAGAGGAGCTGTCGAGTGTGTGGGAAACCAATTTCGAGTCCGGTTTCCATTTGTGCCAGCTCGCACATCCTCTCCTCAAATCTTCTGGGTCCGGAAGCATCGTGTTCATTTCTTCCGTCGGCGGTTCGACATCTTTGCCATGCCTCTCAGCTTACAACGCATCCAAAGGTATGCCCTTTTCTTCTTCTTCTTCTTCTTTCTTTGACAGTAGCTCGTGCTGGCTTCTTATTGATTCGAAGCTTAACATTTGGTGCATGGAGAATGTAGGAGCAATCGACCAGCTGACGAGGAATTTGGCATGTGAATGGGCCAAGGACAACATAAGGACCAACTCTGTCGCGCCGTGGTACACTAGGACTCCAATGGTCGCAGAGGTGAAAGATGATTGAATGGGGGGCTAAAAGGGTTTCAGTTTTTTGAGGTTGTTGTCGTCTTGTCCAAGTCTCTAATTCTGGGCTAACTGTCTGTGTGGTATATGTATAGGCTTTTGAAAATGAAGCGTTTCTGGCAGCAGTGGTGAATCGGACTCCCCTGCGTCGGATCGCAGAGCCAGAGGAGGTGTCGCCATTGGTGGCCTTCTTGTGCATGCCGGCTGCCTGTTATATTACAGGTCAAGTCATTTCTGTTGATGGAGGACTCACTGTCAATGGTTTTAGCATGTGAACTACTTACTCCACCCCCCACCGTTATCCACTTTTGCATGCTTGTTAGAAGAAATGCTGGTGGCTGTCTGTTTGATTTTACAGTACTTCTCAGTACCTTGTTGAATCCACCAACTGAATTTTATGGTCTTGTTATCTGTTTTTGGTAATATACAATTTTATGTGTCTACTAGATGGGAATTACGGGGTAACAATCCTCTACCTTCTCGAATTTTGTCATATAATTCTATTCTATGTTTGGGAAGACTAGAAAGATAGAGATTTTTAACCACGAAGGATTTCGAAATCCTCCAATTGTGGGATTTCGAAACAGCCGACCCCAGCTATTTTGAAATAGCTCACCATTACTTTTTTCTTCCAATTTTCTACCTTTTAATTTTAATAAACCAGGGTTTGGTCTAATAATAATATCACTAGCCTAGAACTTGAAGGTGTCAAGTTCAAATCCCTTATAGTATCTTAATCACAAAAAAAAAAAGTAAAAACCTATATCACCCTAATCCAAAAATAAACCACCATTACCCTTCACTTCTTCCATCGACTTAAGTCTTAACCAACCTAGCCCCCTTCCTTCAGAAAATTGACGGCGAAGTTCGGCCATCGAAGTATCAACTAAACCACAACCACCGTAGTTCTGTTGCCGTTCCAGAATTTACTACTGACTTGCCATATACAGAAAGTAGGTCTCAACAACCCTCACTAACCAAAACCCACAACTATGTCGAAGAAGCAGCCGCTGCTGTTGTAGATGAAGGGATTTTTTGTGGGTCCGGATACTATAACAACACTAGAAGTGTTGTTATAATAACAACAAGGGTAAAAGGGTCCATTAGCCCAATAAATAATAAAACTAAAAATTGAAGTTATTATCCGCACGCGTCTTCCTCTTTCCCACTGCCTTAAACAATTCCAGATTGTTTTCGTCTCCATCCTTTCTTCGTCCTTCCGCCCTGCAGTCATCCCTGTTTTCGTCATCAGCATTTGAAGGCCACTGGAGATTCGGGTGGTGCCAGCAATCAGAACGGCGAAGAACATCCAACGCAAGCTTGATTGTGGAGTTGACGCGTGCTGGGAGCAAGACAACGCTGACAGTTCTGTCAAGTGGTGCGGCAGTCAGAACGACGAAGAACATCCAAATACAGGCCGAAAATGTCGATTCTGTCGATGGCAGTGCTGGGGATTGGGATCTATTCGTTTGATTAGCATAGGAGCATGAGCAATGAGGAGCGGCGATGCATCTCTTCCTCCAACAAATAAACTTACATGGGAATTCGAAATTCGACAGGGTTTTCCTCCCCGCAATTCGCCGGGATTGGATTGATCGTCGGGAGAAAAAAGGAAGGGTTTTAGCGCGGCTGATTTTGTGGAGGAAATGGTGGCAGTGAGGGTTTCTTCTTGGACTTGATGCAGGGCGGGGATGGTGGAAGGTCCAATCTTTGAGAAAGGCTGTCTGTAGGGTAGCGGCCAACCGGTGGCCTTGAGCTTTGTCCAAAAAAATGAAATGGTCGAGCCTAAATCCCATATGAAAATTTGAAGAATTGCATCTCGGGTCAATGAAATTGAAAAGCCAATTACTGCAATTTTACTCATTTTAATTTTCATTGCAATACACCAATTTAGTTCACTTGTAATTGCAATTTGTGAGTACAAGTCAATTTTATAATTTTCCTAATGCAGAGCACAAATCACTAAAACCAATAAAAAACAGAATAAACAAAATCACAAATATTTCTAACACAAAAAAAAACCCCAGTGCAAACCACAAACGCAATAAAACAACCCACAAAAAAACATACCGAAAACCTTCTAATGCAAACCACAAATTCGCTAAAACATATCAGAAACCCCACAAAGCAAACCATAAATATTTTGCAAAGCACACCAGAAAATTTCTAAAGCAAACCACAAACACGGTAAAGCAAACCAAAAATGTCCCAATGTAGACCACAAATATATTAAAACAAACCAGAAACCTCGCAAAGCAACCACAAAAGTTTCGAAAACACACCAGAAACTTCTTAATGCAAACCAGAAACCTCCTAATGCATACCACAAATCTCCAAAACAAACCACAAACCTCACAAAGCAAACCACAACATTTGTGAAAGCACACCAGAAACCTCCTAATGCAAACCACAAACACAGTAAATCAAACCACAAAAAACCAAACCATTAACGTCCTAATGCATACCACAAATATATTAAAACAAACCAGAAACCTCACAATGCAAACCACAAAGTTTTTTAAAGCAAACCAGAAACTTCTCCATGCAAACCACAAACACGATAAAGCAAACCAGAAACTTCTTAATGCAAACCACAAACACGATAAAGCAAACCACAAAAGGCATACAAAAATATGAGAAACCAAACCATAAATCTCACAATGCAGACCATAACATCCGGTGGTCGTTGGCCGTTGACCGGTCAACGAAGACCGTTGACTGGTCAACGAAGACCGTTGACCGGTCAACGAAGACCGTTGACCGTCAGTGAGTAGATTCCGGTGCTGATATGCATATCTCGGCCCCGATGACTAGATTCCGACGCCGGTAAGCATATTCCGACCACGGTGAGTATATTCCGGCGACGGTGGCATATTCCGATGACAAAATAGCATATTCCGGCGACAAAAAGCATTTTCCGGTGACCGGCGACCGATGGCTGAATTCCGGCGACCAAAATTTTGGGCCGAAAAATAAAAAAATATTTTTTATTTTTTTATTATTATTTAAACATATTTTTCATAATGACAATTATACCCCTACTTTGATTTTACACTAGGTTAACTCATCTAATAAAAAGTCATCACAACCCTAACTTCCTATTGGTTGGAGACTGGTGTTGTTATAATAACAACACAATGGGTGTTGTTACTGTAACTGGTCCCTTTTTTTTTGTTAACAAACGAAGAAGTCCTGATCCATGAAGGGAAGGTGAGGGCACGAAAGGGACTATGAAGCTTGATTTACTCTGTTTCTAGACATGCGCGGATTTCGCTGACAAAATGAGGGATATGGTAAAGGGGAGCGAGATTTGGAGGGAGTTGAAACTTTTAGTCTAGAGATTGGTAGGGGGTGGCGGGATTTTGGTCGTGGCACTCTCATCTCCAACCAAAATAACCCCAACCATCGGAAGCCAATCTACATAGATTTCTCGCGAGAAATACGAAGAGGGTATGGTGCGGCAGAGCCGGAGGAAGGCAGTCTCACGTACCTCGACCTCACGTCTGAGAATGACGAGTGTGCTTTCACCCATAGCTTCTGTTACTTAACCGGCTCGAAGCTCACACAACCGGAGTGTAGATTCCGTCTCGACAACCACCCTACCCGGGGAATGTCAGCTCTCCCAACAACGCCACCACTTTCATCTTAAAGAAGTAGCTTTCACCCCTCCCTGGATCCATCTTTTTTCGGTGAGGTGGAAAATAAGTCATTTCTTACACAAATCTAGCAATGGGTGCGATGCACTGTAAGCAAGATGAGGCTAAGCAAGTGGCGCTCCTCTTCATCTTCATCGTCTGACCAGTACTCTACAAATGACATTGTTTGGGTTTCGGGTCGTTCTATTTCCGGCCATAACATAAACCTAGAAGATAGGTCGAAGGGGATGATAAGAAGATGACATTGCCTTCTCTGTTATTAAGCTCTAACAGTTTATGCATTCACCATCGACTTATCATTGGCAATGTGTCAAACGCCTGCTCCATTATGTCTCTGACACTCTTTCCTATGGTCTCTCCATCCGCCGCACTTTCGGTGCTCTTTCACTCTCTGCCTTTGCCGACTCTGACTAGGCTGGGGATCTTAATGATCAATCGTCTACTTCCGGCTACCTTATTTATCTTGGCTCTACTCTCATTTCGTGGCGGTCTCAGAAACAACGCACCATAGCTCACTCCAGCACCGAGGTTGAAAACTGTGCCATCCCTCATGCTACTGCTGAACTAGAGTGGATTCAGAATCTACTCCTCGAGCTTTGTCATCCATTACCATCCTCACCGACTCTCTATTCTGACAACTTGGGTGCCACCTACTTCAGCTCCAATCCGGTGTTTCACTCTCGCATGAAGCACCTCGCATTAGACTATCATTTCGTTCGTCAGTTGGTCCCGGTTGGTCGAATTCGGGTCTCCTACATTCTGACTGCCCAACATCTCACCGATACACTCACGAAGCCTCTCCTATCAACCCGGTTTCTTCTACTTAGATCGAAGATCGGTGTTGTTGATACCTCCACCGTCTTGCGGGGTCGTATTAGAGATACATCATAAAAGAATTTATTCTTTTATTTTTATTGTTTTATCCCACTACATTCTGTTCCTACTTCTCTGGAATGTGGGCTGTATTTGTTGCTACAAAGCCTCTCTTGTACGTGTATAATTACATGTAGAGATTCTCAATCAAATCACGTTGGTTTTCACAACAATACTATTTGCAAATACTTCTTTCACAACGTGGATGATGCCAAAGCGGTTAGCAGCTGTCTTGCCAATTGCTTTACACTAACTTCCAACCAGGAGCAAGTATGCAATGTTAAGGTTTGGATCTTGCTTGAAATATTTAGGTTTTTTCGGATAAAGTATTTATAAAAACGATTGTTGTATTTTTTTTTTAATTTATCCATCTAACACATGAAACAATGTGGTGGTAAATTTTTTATACTACTGTTGATCTTACCCAAAAGGCCGAGAAAGGTATACTATTATTGCTGTTGTTAGTTATGTTTGTTGTACTTGGTTCCCCTTAAGCGGATTACTTTTGGGAATGGTTCAAAAAGGCGCATTCAATCTTAGGTTTAGATACATCTAGGCGGTTCGCAATGCCAAAACACCTCGAATAGAGGTTTTGCGCCGACGGTTGGGTACAAGTTAATGTCAGCTGGTGGCCTTGTCAGGGACCACTTCAGCAAATGTCTAGGTGCCTTCTTGGCCAACTTAGACAAATGCACTATTACTAGATCGGAAATCCTTGGAGCAGTTTTGGGACTTCAGCTGGCGTAGAGAAAGGGATTTAAGAAAGTCATCTCGAAAATGGACTCCACCACTGCAGTAAAGATGCTAACTGCTAGTAACTTGGCTCACACTCACTGCTCCAATCTCATCCGACGTTTCCAGAGCCTTGCTCAACAAGACTGGGAGGTTATAATCTCTCACACCTATAGGGAATGTAATAAAGCGACAAATTATCTTGCCAATTCCGGCCATGCTTTTAGTTTAGGATCCCATAATTTTGAGATCTCGTACCTAGGTCTCAATTATTGGCTTTTGTATGACATTTTGGGCATTGCCCAAAATTGTTTAATCTAAGTATTAGGCTTAGACTTCCTTTTAGCGTCCTATTTTCTAAAAAAATGAAATTACACATGTCATACTTTTATAACTATTTAAATAATTATTAATTAAAAATAAAATTAGAAATAATAATATCCAAATAATTTATTCATAGACAAAGAAAGAAGTGACTAATACAATAATTTTTTTACAAACGACCTCAACCATGACGAGAAATTTTACAATGCTATATAGTATTGGTGCTATAGGTTTTTACTTTTATGGTACAACTTGAAATTGTACATTTAACGTTATGGTACAACTTTAGATTATACCTATACTGTTTGTACAAATTCTTTTATGGTACAACTTGAACTTGTACATTTATGTGATGGTACAACTTCAAGTTGTAAAGTTGTACCATAATATAATGACACAAATTCTTTTATGGTACAATTTAAACTTATACATTTCATGTTATGGTACAACTTTAAGTTGTACATTAAAGCATCAATACTATATAGTATAGTAGAAATGCTCCAACCATGACGTGTTTTCATTGAAATAATGTATTCAATTTTTTACTATATATCAATATTCAATAGTAATAATAATATTTTGGGCCTTCGTGCAGCAAATTTTCTTATTTTGCTGTAAGAAATGAGCACCCAATATGAAAGATGTTAACACTGTCTGATTATAAGAGGTGTAAATGAGAGGGATGCAAATGTTGGGTGCAAACACAATTTCATCAAATTTGCACTTATTGTCAAATAATCTAGCTAATAGACATAACGGAGTTGAACACACAAATTTTTTAACGTGGTATCGTCAATGTGACACTAGTTCACGGAGAGGATCTCCCTCTCAGATTTTAGGTTTCTTATTCACAGTTCGGCGCATATATAATATATATATATAGGGTTTACATAACAAACCCTAGTTGTCTATTTACAAAACCGTCTTTATAGTTAATACTTATTTGGTTAATTATTAATAGGGGAGGAAGTGGAGTGCAAATCCACTATTGCAATCTGCCCGCCAATTTGGGGAGAGGTTATGGTGGATACTTAGTGGTAGTAACCATGGTGGTTACTAGGGATAAGAAGGGTATTTTGCTTCCATCCTAATTAAAACTACCATTTTAATTACGCAATTAATTAGGAAGAGATAATTACGGTAATTAATTATTAGGTAGTTTTTTGAATCAGCGTAGGGTTTTTTTAATGGCAATTTTTTTGGCCGGCGTGGACTATTCGAAGTCCATTATTCTGCCGCCGTGGACTCTGCGAAGTTGCTTCAATGGCGCCTGCCGACTTTGCTTCAATGGCGACCACCGACGTTGCATCATCGCTCGATGTGGTGGAGCGTAGAAGGATGGCAATGGAAGTGTTGTTCGGAGAAAGTCCTATTTTTGGTGGCGAGGAAGAGGATACGGGGATCCAAAGCGACGACGGTAAGTATCTAAACCATTCATGATTGTATGCTTTTGCTTGAACGGCCAAAAATTAACATCCCTTTTGGTCTGAAATCCTTGCAAAGGGTCTGGTATCGTCGGAGATCAATCTGTGGAAGAAGGCTTTGTAGGCGACGCTTGTGACAATTCCGACGAAGGTCAAGGTGAATTTTTCCATGCAGTGGTAGTCCTTGCATGCAGTGGTAGTCCTTTCATGGAGTGGTAGTTTTCTGCATACATGTTTCGGATTGGTATTGTTACGTACTTGTTTAGGAATAATGGTAGTCCTTACATTGGTATATGTGTTGAATTTGATTTTGGTAGTTCGTATCGCATTGGTAGTTTTTTTATTGGATTGGTATTGGTTCGGACTTTTGTATTAGCTACTACAATGGTAGTTATTTTTTAGAAAGGAGCCGTCTAGAATAAGGAAAAGAAGGAAGGGGTTTGGCGAAAGGTACGCAGAGAAGTCGAGGAAACATCTAATCAATGAGATGAACAAGGCTGGTTAGCAGAAGTTGTGTCTAGTATGATTGAGTCATTATTTATATTTGACAGTTCAGTTGCAAATATTGGACACAATT
Organism: Linum tenue; assembly: GCA_946122785.1. Classification (NCBI taxonomy): domain Eukaryota; kingdom Viridiplantae; phylum Streptophyta; class Magnoliopsida; order Malpighiales; family Linaceae; genus Linum; species Linum tenue. Next base: position 43,120,475 of record CAMGYJ010000009.1, on the reverse strand, counting down.
GAGTACTTATTTGGTAATGGTTTTTGGTTTAATTATGTTTGATTGTAATGGTCTTGGACAAACAGGTTTTGTAATTGTGTCTTGTTTACTTTAATGTCATCTAAGATGGTACTGGTACCTCAACTTGCTTATTTGAGAGTGCAGTGTGTTTATAAACACTAGCTTCACGTGTATGCATAAAACTACCACTGCATGAAAGGAAACTTCCATTCCACAGTTAAAAAGCACGGGTTTAGAGACAGGTGGGAACTACCATTCACTTGTGTGCAGAAAACTACCATTGCATGGAAGTAAACTATCATTCAGGAGATCCAAAAACTACCATTCCACATTCAGGAGGAATAATTACCATTCGAGCATAACACTACCATTCCATATTAAAAAAAATACAAGTTTAGAGACAGGTGGAAACTACCATTCACATGTGTGCAGAAAACTACCATTGCATGGAAGGAAACTACCATTCAGGAGTACCAAAAACTACCATTCCACATCAAGTTATAAAGACAAAATTCCAGATTATGTTTGTACTGGCAGAGTTATTAAACAAAAATTATGTCCACGAGGTATAATTACCATTCGAGCATAACACTACCATTACAAAAATAAAGGCCAAACATCCGGATCCAGATCGCGTCCTCAGTCACGTCGGGTAACTTTTTTGCCAAGGACCAAAGCTTGTTCCAATGCTTCTCTTTTGAATCAATGTGCAACATCTGTCCTGGCAGTGTCTTGCACTTGTTAATGTTGACATTGGGTACCTGCTTTTGACCACGAGGAAGGCCATAAACCCGTTGCACATCATCAACTGTGAGGACTAGGTGACGTCCATCAGCCATCTGAATCGACATGCTGTCCCCATTGAAATGGTTAACCAACCAGATAAGCAGCTCGCTGTCAAACCTTTTCATCTTCAAATGGAAAACAAAATCCAATCCGAGCTTCTTTATTAGCTCTATCCTTGAATTTGTTATACCATTCTCGACAATTGATATAATCGATGCGGGGCTGCACTTCTTCCCAGGTGCTTTAGATTTACCCATATCCTTCTGCGGCACAGCTTCATCAATAGAGTCCGAGGTTTGCCCACTTCCAACTTGAACCTGACGACTGCTGTAGGTAACAGGTTCCTTGTGTTTTGAGCCCCTACGACTGGGGTTCTTGGTTCTTGCCATTCCTAAAATTGGAAAAATGGGAGGCAAGTCGTTTAACATTAATCAAACATCACAACCGTTGCATTGGAAAAAACTACAAATCCAAATGAAGACTACCAATCCACATCAAACTACCAGATTCACATGTATGGAGAAAACTACTAATGCATGAAAGGAAACCACCATTCAAAAAAACTAAATTACTACCATTCGAACGGAACAGTGCCAATCCACATAAAAAACACGGTTTCACATGTATGCAGAAAACTACCAATGCATGAATGAAAACAGTAAAGAACTACCAATCCAAATGCAGACTACCAATCCAACATGACACAACAATTCAAAACAGTGATAAAGAACTACCAATCCAAAATGAAGAACTACCAATCCAAATGAAGACTACCAATCCACGACACCCTGAAAGCTACCATTCTAATAGGAAAAACTACCATTCGACAACCTGCAGTCTACCATTCCAACATTACACTACAAATCAAAGCACCAAAAAAACTACCATTCCAAACATAACACTGCCATTCATAGATTGACAAGGGATTAAAGCACTACCAATGCACTAGAACCTACGGTTTAAAATTGAAGATTAAAGTTCTGGCGGGAGACGAACCTCAGATCAGTAGCTCACAGCCGACAACGGGAATGGATGATGGAAGAGATACGATGAATGTCGCCGCCGGTGAGACGCCGAAAACGCTCGTTTATCCACCAACGGAAAAAGAACCAGCCGCCGACAACCCTCGCTAGAAAGGAACGACGGCGGCGACGGTCCAGAAAACCCTTCCTTCTCTGTTTGCGCGGGGGAGGGTTATGGTGGAGACGGAAGATACGCAGGCGCCGAAGAGAGACGACGCCGGAGAGAGAATGCGGCGGCGGCGGACAACGCCGGAGAGAAATCCGTCTTTACCAGGGGAGGGCGGTGGCGGACAATGCGGCGGCGCCGAATAGAAATCGCGGACAGAGAAGCTTCTGCGCTGCTCTCTGCAAAAGGGAAAAGGGAAAAGGGTTTTGGGTTTGGGAGCTGGTTTGGGAAAAGGGAAAGAAACAATAAAGAAGGGAAGCGTGGGGCAAGGCTGTGATTTCGGGCCCAGTAATGATGTTTGGTCCCTTCCGTAAACACCCTTCCACAATATGGGCCCTCAGATTGAATTTTTCTAATCTCTATGGCCAAAAAGGAGGTAGCCACCATGGCTACTTAAAAAAAAGGAACCACCCTAACGCATTCCCGCCAATTTGGGGTGCAATCCTGACCACGCCCTGCGTCCGTCTGTCATCATTGAAAATTTTCTAGTGGAAGAAGTAAGGCTGCTTGCAGTAGTAGTTGGAAAATAAGAATACGATGATATGCCATTTCGTCATCATATCATGCATGCAAATTATTATTAAGCCTTATTGACACCGTACACAAAGCATCAATTGCATGTAAATGCATGGCTGGAGAAGAACAAATAACTAGCTAGATCACACATCCATATTAACTAGGTGTAGATAGATCACACAAACTGACATGCATACATATTCTTGGAAACTCCTCCTATACACGAAAACGTAACTCTAAAACCTTATACGTACATATGCAACCATCCCTATCCCTAGTACCTAGTACGTAATCGTTAATCAAACCGTTAACCAACAGATTGAGATGGCTGCTGATCGCAACGGCGCGTGCCGTTTGGACCTCGGCCGAGGACACACCTTGGGATGCTGGCCGTGGACCAGGGTGATAGACGTGAAGCGGAGGATCAGCTCGAACTTGGGCGTCGAGGTGGGGAGGCTAACTCTGTACGTGATGCCCCGGTGGACGAAGATGGAGGACCACCGGACGGTGGCTTCTTACGGCATCAGAGCGGGAGAAACGGCGTTGCTGGATTTGCAGATCGAACCGATCGGCGTGATGGTGCATTTCGTGGGCACCCCGAATTTGAGCTACCCGATCGAGTACGATGAAAGGGTTGCCACTGTGGAGGTTTTGAAGAGGTTGATTGTGGCGCAGCTGAAGAAAACCGGGGTGGAGGATATCGGCCCCGAGGATATGGAGCTGCGGTTGGGTGATGTGAAGCTTGACAATCCTCGGGCGGCGCTTAGGGATTACGGTGTGGAGAACGCGAGTGTGATCCTCGTCAGTACCGCCAAGGCGATTGTTCTTAGACGACGTCCTACCGCTAGTGCTCTGTGATGATTAGGGTAAGAGTATATTAAGTTATGTATGGATGGGATATGTAGCTAGCCGCAATATATATATATATTCTTGGAAACAGAGATTATAAAAAGCGTTCATGTTTGGTCACTAGAAATATTTAAATTCAATCTTGTCACTCAAATTAGTTAAATGGTTTAAGTTTGGTCACTCTCTGTTACCTTCCGTTAGTCTCCGTTAACACCGTCAATTATTTGTTGACGTGGCTAACAGACTCAACTAATCACCTATTTTTGACAAAAATAAAATAAAATCCAATCCTGCCACGTCATTAAAGCTTGCCACATCATAAAAACCTAACCAATGTGACCCAACCCATTAACCTATGATCTGACCTACCCAAATTAAAATCCAAAATTGACCAATCCTCAAAATCCCTTTGCCCGGAGAAGACGACCGGAAGAAGCTATTGCCGCCGACCTGTCCAATCCGCCGGTTTCCCCTCTTCTCCTGCCTTCGACAAAAACATCAACGCCACGAGCACCACCATCTCCGACCCTGGCTCTGGTCTGCACCTAACGATCGTACTTGTACCCAGTAGTAACGTAAGTTCATCAATCTATCACAAGACTTGGTACATGTTTGGATTTCTTGCTTTTGGTGGAACTAATGAATTCCTCCCCAACACTCCAGGCATTTGGCTAAATCCATTAACATTATAATTAGCTAGAAGATTAGTTACCTTGGATTAACTAGATGAGAATACCTATCGGTTTTTAGATTTAACCCAGATTAGAAGTCAAGTGCAGGATTGATTCAAGCAAACACTAGAAATGGCAAAAGCAACCACCACAAATCAACTTCCTTGTATAATTTGATACGGAATATTGGAAATAATTACCTGTTGGGGAGTGGAATCGTTTTTGTCCAACCGTCGAACGACGTGTACGTTGTCAAGAACCAGTTGGTCCCAATAACTCGAGTTGTTGGGAGAAGGTTCTGCTGGATCTTATACCACTCTCTAACACGCCCCCTCAAACGAAAGCCAACCCATGGGCTTGAAGTTTGCACAGGCCCACCATACCATGTGCTTGAAAGACAACAGTTAATATTGAGGGTCGTGGAGATTCGAACACATGACCTTTCGGTTCTAGGCTCTGATACCATGTCAAGAACCAGTTGGTCCCAATAACTCGAGTTGTTGGGAGAAGGTTCTGCTGGATCTTATACCACTCTCTAACATACGTCGGGGCGGCGGCGCGGCCTTCTGTACGAGACGGCTGAGGCCGAGTGGAAGGCGAATACGGCGAGAAAAACAGCCAAAATAGAGGCCCGAAGCAGGAGCAGCCGCCGTCGACGGCCAACCAAGCAGGCCATCTCCTTGGCAGAAACCGAAAGAACCTCAGAGATTCCAAAGCTAGAGCCGAGAGCAAAATCAATGAACAAGGAGACGGCAGGTAGCTGAGAGAGAGAGGGGGAGAGGGAGAGGGCTTTTATGTGGTGTGAGGCGTAATGTAGAGCCAGGGTCGGAGATGGTGGTGCTCGTGGCGTTGATGTTTTTGTCGAATGAAGGAGAAGAGGGGAAACCGGCGGATTGGATAGGTCGGCGGCAATAGCTTCTTCCGGTCGTCTTCTCCGGGCAAGGGATTTTGAGGATTGGTCAATTTTGGATTTTAATTTGGGGTAGGTCAGATCATGGGTTAATGGGTTGGGTCATATTGGTCAGGTTTTTATGATGTGGTAAGTTTTAATGACGTGGCAGGATTGGATTTCATTTTATTTTTGTCAAAAATAGGTGACTAGGTGAGTCTGTTAGCCACGTCAGCAAATAATTGACGGTGTTAACGGAGACTGACGGAAGGTAACAGAGAGTGACCAAACTTGAACCATTTAACTAATTTGAGTGATCAAGATTGGATTTAAATATTTCTAGTGACCAAACATGAACGATTTTTATAATTTCAGTGACCAACCATGCAATTAACCCAATTAATTAGAGTATATTAAGTTATGTTGGGAGGTTGTAAGTCATGTTGCTTTATGTATTTTTTTGGGTAAATACAATATATTATCCATAACTATTAAGTAGCGGGGAATTATAGCCACAACTATCGAAATACAAATTATTAGCCATAACTATTTTTGTGGGTCAAGATTTGGCTAACAGCCAGTTACTGTTTTCAAATTTTTAACGTAGAAGGCCATGTCAGCATCGTAAAAAATATGATATGATGACTGCCACGTGGGAGCCAGCTCACCATCGTAAAAGCTTAGTCATCATTACTAACAGAAGTGTTAACGAAAACTTAACGATTGGCTAATAATTTGTATTTCGATAGTTATGGCTATAATTCCCCGCTACTTAATAGTTATGGCTAATATATTGTATTTGCCCTATTTTTTTTCTTCATTATATTCTATATGTCATTCCCACAATTTTTTTCCTATATGTCATAGTATAAGAAAAATGATCTCAAAAGCTGTTTAGTTGACCAACTTTAGATCATTGCATTAATTTTTTTAGGTAATTCACTAATTTGATTGCATTTTGCTCTATTGAGATTTCAGACTAGAAAAGAAATTTGTTGGCATGAGTATAATCAGTAGAGACCTAAAGGTCAATAAAATGAATTTTTCCAGAAATAACACCTTTAAATTTTTTTTACAAAAATAGCACGCATTCCGTAGAAATTACAAAAATAACACTCTTTTTTAAAAATCACACCCCCTGGTGCGTTTTGCATGTAAACCGCACCCCCATGGTGCGTTTTGTATTTAAACCGCACCCCCAAGGTGCGGTTTAGCATTCTGGGCCAAAACCGCATCTTGGCCATGCGGTTTGTGTGTTTGACCTAACCAAACCGCATGGTCCAGATGCAGTCTAGTCCTGACCTAGCAAAACCGCACCTTGGGGATGCGGTTTTGCTTCTCCAAAACAAACCGCACCCTCAAAGTGCGATTTTGGCAACACAAACCGCACCCCCCATGCGGTTTGTGCGTCAATTATTTTCCGACACCAGACATGCAGATTGACAGACGTGGGGCTGCATGACAGATGAAAACCGCACCTTAGAGGTGCGGTTTTCATTGATGATTTTTCCTATAAAATGCAGCCCGGGAAATCTCTTCTCTTCACACCTCTCCTTCTCCCTTTTCAATTTTCTGTTGTAGCTCCCTATTTCTCTAGTGTTTTTGCAGTTAACGTTAACTCGTAAGTTTATTTTGTATTACTTTTTATTGTGAATTGTGGATTGTGATTTTTATGATATTAGTTGAAATACTGTTTTTTTTTTGCAGATGACATTCCAAAAGTTCACACTTGGGTTACGGTGGAATGGTTACACGGAAGAGAGCGGAAAGGGGTCACCTACGTCGGTGGCAATTTTCAGAAAATAAAGGTCGCTACCAGACCGATGCTTGAAGACCTCTATCAAATGTGTACTAACGTTACTTGCATGGATGACACGAGAAGTGTTGATCGTATGGTGTACCGATATCCAAACAGAGAAGGCGGGTCGTTGTGGCACGAGGATTATCTCATAACCACTCAGGATAAGGTAGATGCCATGCTCGAATTCTTGAGGTCCAACAATCTTTCCAGAGCCGATATGTTCGTTTAAACCGAGCTGGTCGTAGGCGTTGGAGGTCATTCTGGAGACGGTCAAACATCTAGTATTCATGGTGGAGGTGAATTATATGGAGATCATCCCTACCAAAGTTACCATGATCCTCATTCCTATTTCCAGTACCAAGAGCAAGGTGAAGGTCATCATCAATCTTACCCGTCATATGAAGAAGAAATTAAACCGGACCATGCCAACCAACCCCAGTACAACTTCCAATCAGGCAGTGGTAGTTTTCACAACTACCATTATGGAGCTGATGAAGGTGCCTTTCATGAGCTGGATCAGATGGAAGATGCCCTGCCAGCATCAGTCAGTGACCCCTCCGATGAAGAAGGAGAGAACAACGTCAGTGCAGACAGCTCCGACACTCTTGAAGGTGCTGATGATTTAGGACCAGAGTCAGACTCAGATAATGATGATGAGGTGGCTCATGACCGTGTACCAGTCCCCAACTACAATCACATTCCAGACGACAATTGGATGGTCGACATCAACATGGAACCCCCGGAGGTTCTAATATGGGGTCCACTCATTGGGTTTATGAAGGGCCAACAATTTGGCTCGAAGAAGGAGGTGCGGCACGCCATTGATACTGAAGCAATGACTCGGCATTTTGAATGGCACACAACTCATTCCAACACGAAAAGGCTCATAGTCAGATGCCGTAATCATAACGAGGGATGCAATGTTAGGATTCGGGCTATCAACAGCAAGAGACACGGCCATTGGGTCATATCCAGTGCGGTGAACATACACACATGTGTGTCATCCATAACATCCCAAGGCCATCGACAGTTGAAATCCAGGGTGGTTGCTGCGGCTATCAAGCATCTAATTGAGCAAGATCCTGACCTGAAGGTGAAAGTCATAATCGCTGACATTGCAAGTCGTTATGGTTATATGATTAACTATAAGAAGGCGTGGCATGGAAAGCAGAAAGCTCTGGCCGCCGTATTTGGTGATTGGGAAGAATCATATGCATTCCGTCCCAGCCATCTTAGGTTTGGATCCAGCCTGGAAGTGGTCCCAAAGGTGGTGCATACGACACTTCAAGAACAACTGGAACCATCATTTCAAGCGGAATAAGCTTGCTGATAATTTGTGGTGGATTGGTAAGCTCTCTATTGGTTGTTTAATTTTGTCTGATAACAATATCTTATATCAAATAAACGGAACACTTGTTAGAATCTTTCTAAAGAGATTCATGCCTAAGGAAATGGGGTTTTAAGCGATCATCATGGTCCTCCCATTTCCTGGGAAAATCAGGTTTTAAGCGATCCTCGGATCCCCCCTTTTTCTGTCAACCAGGTTGTGTTTCTATGGAGATGTAACCGCTCCTAAGAGTCTAACGAGAGTACCTGCTGGTTGTTCGAATTGTAATAAATTGCCGAATATTACTAACGTAATACTTGATTGTGATTACCTCAGCTGTTACATACCAAGGGAAAAAATTCCAGGAGAAGTTGCAGAAGATGCGCGAGTTATGCACTGAAGGGGCACAGTGGCTGGATGTACACGACCTATCCATGTGGACATTTCATAAAGACGGAGGTACAAGATGGGGTATGGCCACAATGAACTCATCAGAGAGTATCAATTCTGCCTACAAGGGTGTTCGGGCGCTGCCAATCTCTGCCATTGTGGAGATGACTTTCTGGAAAACGAATGGATGGTTCGTCAATCGACTACACTGGGCAAGGACGAACGAGGCACAGGGAAAGGTCCATGCCAATAAAGTCACAGAAATACTGGAGCATGACAATCAGAAGAGTAGTCGACACAGTGTAGCCGTTATGAATCGGGCAACTGGCGAGTTTAGCGTGACGAGCGGACACCGTGAGGATGGTAGACGCGGGGGCCATCGCCATGAAGTTTTGGTAAATTTCAGGACAAAACTTGGTGAGTGCTCATGCCAGAAGTATCAGGGGGAGAGGGTGGCCATGTTCTCATGCAATGGCTGTAATTAAAAACAGGAGCAAAGACCCCCGTCACTTCGTCAGTCCATTCTTCAATATCGACTCACTCAAAAATTGCTATGGACGGAGTTTCCGTGCATTGGTTGATGAAGTTTATTGACTGGTGTACTCAGGAAAGTTGATAATCCCGTCGTTCGGACAGAGGCGTGAACCGGGTCGACCGAGGAAAAAGAGAATTCAGAACGAAATGGATCAAAGTGGAAGACCACAATGAGGCCCAAGACGATGTTCAGTATGCAGAGTTCCAGGGCATGATAAACGAAGTTGTCTAGGTCCGATTGGTCCGCAAAATCCGGGTCCTGATGTGGGGGACTCAACTAATGCGACACAATTTGCGGTTTTTATTTGTTGGTACTTGTTATGTATGTTTTCAATTATTGTCGGAGTTAGAGCTATGATGCTTGGAACTTTCGTGTTTGGCAAATAACCCTCAATTAACACTCAAGCCTTAAGTTAACACGATCAAAATAGAGAAAGTCAAGTACTTAGAACTAAAATAAAAACTAAAACAACACTCGATTAAAGAAACTAAAATAGGAGGGAAGGGTTTCAAGTACATATAATTAAAACTTAACTAAAAACAACACTTAAAATGATAAAACTAAAAATTCATCTCAAGGAAGTCCCTGGGACTCATGGGGCTGCAAGGTTTTCTTGCTCCTTGTACGACGGCTAACGGGAGTAACCATCGGTGGTTGCGGTGGCAAGCTTCCATGGGTCATGCTAGGGCGCTCGTCGGTGTTGTGTCGGCGTCAATCTGTGGTATGCGGCGCTTTCGGGGTCGAGCGGGGGACATCGATGCTCATACGGTGCGGGGTAGGTGGCCACGGCTAATGAGGGCGAGGAATAGGATTGAAGTTGTGATGCGCAGTCGTGGAGGAACCATCATGCCAAGTACCCGAGGATGTGGGGGGTTCGTTGAAGAAGTTTGGGCGGGGATCATAGTATGGTGGGCGAGGATCATAGTATGGTGGGCGGGGATCGTGGTATGAGATCGGGTAGGGATCATATGGGGATTGATGGTAGCTCGAAGGGCATTGACGGTAGCTCGGGCGGGGATCATGGTATGAGCTCGGGAATTGCTCATGATGGTAGGTCGGGCGGAGATCATGATGGGGATCTTGGGAGTGGCTCGGGCGGGGATCTTGGGACAAGCTTGGGCGGGGTTCTTGGGAGTGGCTCGGATGGGGATCTTGATGTGAGCTCGGACCGCCATCGTGTGCCACAACCAAGGGAGTCGGCACTCTCCACGCCTCCAACGGCCTTATCTCGGGCACATGAGGTCTTTCCCGAACCTTCTTGCTTTTCTTTCTCTCGTATGGTGGTGGGGGGTGGGGGACATCAACTTGTACCGGAGGTGGCACCGGTGCGGGCATGGGTGGGTATCTACGATGATCACGACCCTGTGCTCTGATACAGCCAAGCAGACTGTTTGTCATCCTCTTGATGAAGCTCACATCTTCATGTCCCATTTCATGTTTCCCATGGGTCAACTCTTTGATCCGCTCGATCCCATCAGCCTAAATCACATAAGAAGGTTAGCAAGATAAGACTAATGATGTGACAGAATGAAACAAGCAATAAATTTAATCTTATTAGACGAAATATACTTACCAATGCACCATCGACCGCACCCTCCAGAGTCATGTACCGAACCGATGTTTGCCGATATCTATCCATGTATGGGTCATGATGCCCCATTCGACCCACACTTGTTGGAGTGACAATATCATGAAGTTGTCGGTTCTCCCATACCGCGATCATTTCCGCCAACTTCGTGGGCTAATCGTCAGTACCTTGCCGACCATCTCGATGGTGAAACGCCCTTTGACTCTCGGGGATCTCCAACGAAATGCACTGCTCCCGACCAAACTGACGAAGGCATCGATCCGGAAGGTGCCACTCCACGGTCCCTAAACAATGAGAGGGACCGTCGTGCACCATTGTCCGAAATTCTCGGGGAATTGCTGTAAATGCCATTGAACGATGTTTGCCGGGTAAATGCCAATGAATGATGTTCGCTGTAAATGGTGCTAGTTTTGTAAATTTTGTGGGCTGGATGCTGTTTTTGTAATTTTTTTAATAGGTGCTATTATTGGAAAAATCCCCCAATAAAATATGGTAGTCTTAATAGAAGTGTATTGAGAAACTATATGAGGGGTTTAATTAGATTTTGGTACTCTAGCAAATTTACATTATGAGTGCGTTTGGATAGGTGTATTTCAAATGTAAGTTATTTGAAATACATGTTTTTGAAATGCATGCATTTGAAATACATTTAATTTAAATTCGTTGTTTGGATACTCATTTGTATTTTGTTTGTATTTTAAATTAAAATTTTTTTTATTTCAAATTGAAGCTTTTTGGTGACTTACTACAAATTTTGGTAAACTACAGTTCGGTACCCAAATTTATTTTTTCTCCAAATTTAGTACCTAAAATTTTTAAAATTTTACAAAAGGTCCTGAAATTTTAATGGTAAAATTACATTTTGATACCTTTATTTGTTTTGCTTCACACTATCTTACCTAAACTTTTAATATTTTACAAATAGGTCCAACTTTTTGTTAGGAGGTATTTAAAATCACTAGTTGTTGAAATGTATTTGAAGTTGACAAGTAATACACTAGACATGTATTTGGAAATCAACCCATGAATCTGGCACAAATCCATATAATAAATATTATTAATATTCAAATACATGATTTGACATTTAGAAATCAAAATCAGAAATACCAAATACAAATAATTCTATCCAAACACATCCTATAATAATTGATTGAATCATTGAAAGATGTTTCTAATAAAAGTTGTTTTGTTTCCAAGACTAATAAATATCTCTGCTGTAGCAATCTGCAATTTCTATTACTTGAATTCCGGGTTCAAATCCCGACAACGGTATTATTTTTAGTTCTTACAACCTATTCTCATTATGCTTCAGCCCATTATCTGTCAGACGAATCACGACCCAATGTTTGCCGACATGGATGGGATATGTCATGTTGACTTATGTTGGGAGGTTATTAGTCATGTTGCCTTTTTTTTTTTTTTTTCGTTGCATGTTCGTGCATTCAAGAACACTTTGTATGGCATAGAGAAAGGTTAGTGTTATGTGGATTTTCGGCCACACAATGATTTGTGACTAGTTATAGAACGAGATCGAGAAGAAGTCGGAAAGGGATGATAAAGAATGGCTACTTTAACTCAGGAAGAAAGAAAACTAAATCAAATACGACGGCTCAAGATAGGGTGAGTAATCTTAGGGTGAGTAATAATGAGTAACCAAATCTGGACCCTTCTTTTAAGTGACTGTAGATCTAAGGGTGGAGAATTAAAGGAATTTATTTTCCCTAGTTTTCTTAATTGGATCATATCTTCTTCATTCTAACTCAGATTTTAATTTTTTTTGCACAGATGGAACGAGTTCGTTGTGCTCTACAAAATTATATCAATTTTCAATATTTTTTGAGAAAAAAATTTCATCCCTCTCGTTACCAACTCCATACCATATGGTATCTCCTTCGTTGTTTAGGCCTCGTTTGCTAATGGGATTTGGAAATGAGGGTTTTGGTCTAGATTTGGGTTTGAAAACCTTAAGGATTTATAATGGATTTGATACATTGTGTTTTTGTAAAGTCTCTTGTTTGCTATATAGATTTGATCATGGATTTAAGGGTTAAAGATTTATGACTATAAAAGGTAGATTACCACATAGTCCTTCTTTATTTCTTTTACTATTTATTTATACCTTGTTATTATTAGCAGCCTCATCGCAAGTTTTTCCTTTGCAAAAGAAAGCCTCCACCTCCAGCTTACCCTGCTCACATCTCCACCGCAAACAATTAGCATACCTAGAGGTGTGGGAGCCTTGTGATAGCAACGCAAGTCTTCCTTTCACTACAAGAAACTGCACTTTTTGCGACGAATTCTATTGCGACGATACCAAATTCGTCGCAGAAAGTGAATATTTTGCGTCGAATTTTGTTTTTTTGTCGCGCACTGTGTTAACATTTTGTGGTAAGTGGGGTAAAGGTTTTTGCAACGGTCATTTCTTTTTCACGACGACTTATTTCGTCGCAGAATGTTTAGAGACTTTCTGCGAGGATTAACAACCGTCGCAGAATGTTTAGCGACTTTCTGCGGTGATTGTTTGTCGTCGCAGTTTGTTGAAGACTTTCAGCGACGATTTTCTGTCGTCGCAGATTGTTTGGAGACTTTCGGCGACGATTCTCTATCGTCGCAGAATGTTTGAGACTTTCGGCAACGATTTTCTATCGTCGCAGAATGTTTTGGGACTTTTTGCGACGATTATCGTCGCAAAAATGTTATAGATATTATTCGGCGATTGTTTGTCGTCGTAGAATGTCTCAAAATATTTGCGTATTAAAAATTTTAATATTTAATTATTTAAAAGTGGGAGACACAGTATGCATGAATTATTAGTTTATGAATACCTAATGTACAAAACTATTTGAAGAACACTTATTGCATTAAGTATTTGTGTATTTCTTAATGAGAGCAGTTAAAACTATACGAAACTCTTGCTTATCAAATAATTGAATGAGTGCAGTTGGTTGTGTCACTTGTCCAGAATTTCATCGATGAACTGGTCCCGTGTTCGATACCCCGAGCAATCAGTTTCATTTTATACGTTATATAGAATGAGGGGCACTCTTGTAATTGCAAACTCACATGGGCAGTATATAATAAAAAATTCAACTGTGGAACACCAATCTCATTGAACCCTAGCCGCACTTTCTTTCTTTCTTCCCTTTTCTCCTCTCGGTCTATCTTTCCCTTCTTATTCCTTGCTGCATCTTCCTTTCTCCTTCCCTTTTATCCTCTCGGTCTATCTTCTTTTCTCCTCCCCGGATATGAAAGAAACGATCAGAAAAGCAACTATCCGGGTAGGGATTGGGCATACATGTGTGTTTTTTTTTGGGGGGTTTTTTTGTTCAAAATGGGATTCTGACGTTTTTCTTTATGGGTTTTGGTTTCGAACGAGGGCGGAAGAAAAGGGGGTCACGTGGTGGCCTCGGGTGTTGACGGCGGTGAAGGGATCGTCTTCCAGACAAGTAAGAAGAGGGAGATCTGGGTAAGTAGAGAAGCGAAAGAAAGGAGAAACCAGATCTGGGTAAGTAGTCGATTTTTTGTATATCTATTTCGACTCTAGCTGCGTGGAACAGCTCTAGATGCGCCTGGACGAACAGATCTGCTATTCCGAGTAGAAAGCGAAAGAAAGGAAGAAACCAGATCTGACTTTGATTATTTTTTTTTTTTACTTCTCTTGCGTTAATGCTTTTGTTTGATTCAATTTGTTCGTCTTGCTTTGATTTGGTTTTTTGTTTTTCTAGAGAGTTTCCGTAGTTTGTATTGTATTTACAAAATCTGACCTTATTTTCTTTGCAGGTTTGACATTCGGACTTTGCAAATCTGGATTTTGGATGAGGAGTGGGTAGTGTAGTTATTTTGGACGAAATATGGAATTTTGGGTTTGATGAGGTGGCGATTTGGACAGAAAATGGAACTTTGTAAAAAATTGTGACCTATTCTAAAATTATCCTAAAAATAAATTGTGACCTATTCTGAAGTTAACCCAAAAAAATTGCAAAAGCTCTAAATGTAGTCTTCGTCGAGATTAACGTTTCTGCGACGGAACATCCGTTGCAAAATAACCCATTTTACTGCAACGAAAGTCTCTCGTCGCCAAATAATCAATTTGCGACGAAAGAGGCGTCGCAAAATGAACGATTTTTAGCGACGACTCGGTTTTTTATTGCAACGAATGCTAAATATTTGTCGCAGAACTTTCTGCGACGCTGTATAGGCGACGAACACTTTTTCCTTTCTGCGACGGAAAAATTCGTCGGGCAATGTTTCCGCGACGGATTTTGGACTTTTTGCGACGAATTGTTTCCGCCGCAGAAAGTATAGTGTCTTGTAGTGTTTCATTAACGGCTACAAAAACCCTCAATCTAGTGGCCGGTCGTGAACACTACCTTCTCCTGTGATGGCTGGACTCGAGTAAATCTCTTTCTATTCTTCTCCATCCATACGATGATTGACTAAGATGGTTGATGCTCGTGCGAATCAGTTGAAAGGAACCTTCAATATCTCCATGCTCTTCGGCTCTTCTAAATTAATGGGTGAGTCTAAGCTGTCCAGATTGACAAATGTTTGAGGCGAGTAAACTGGATCTGAAATTCCACCTGTTACCCTTCCTTGAGCTGTTCCGCCTTCGCCAAATATCTTCAGAAGTTCATAGTAGTGTGGGAATGGCTTCTTGTTGAGGTTCTTGATGTTTGGATGCACCTAGAACATTCTCAAAATGGTTATTCGAGCTGCTATATCAATTATAATAAGCTAAGCAATGAAATAATGACCTTACCTTCATCAGATCATCAAACACATCATCCTCCACCATTGGTGTTAGAGTCAACTCATCCCACCCATTTCCACCCTTTGAACGCAACAAGTGTACAACACTAAAATCCCTTTTCAGCTTCCTGTGCCTCGATCGAATATTTGGATCAACCTTGACCCCGCATCTAGGAACCTTCTGGTGCATCATGTTTTCAAGTTCAGTAAATTCTCCATTCTTGAAGTTGCCATTATCAACTTGATGCTTCTCGACCAGCTCTAGCATACACTGTATTAGTATAGCATCAAGAGTCTCGGTCCAAGAGAAGTAAGGACTCTTTGGCTGAGGGGGGTTAGCTTCTTCTTCTTCTTCAATCTTGATTTCCTTTCTCTTCCTGCCCATCCTATGCAAAAGCCAAATAATAGACAAACATAATATATAACCACATAGAAATCAACATATCCATCAAACTGAACAAATACACATATATAATCACCACAATCAGTCCACAAGAACAAGTAACATAACACATGTTCTACTGTTCAACAAAATACAACAAAGCAAATAATTGGAACCTTACAATAGCACACATCCTACTGTTCAGCAAAGTATAAGAAAGCTAATAATTAAAACAAGCAGATAACATGGTTCAACCTCAAAGTACTTCATCTTCTACCACTCCTATTTGACCAGATTTCTTGTGATAGCTTATCCCTAAAGTAAGTCCATTGGTCCAAAGGCTGAACTACAGATATTACATCCTCAATGTGCTCGGCATAGGCAGAAGGATACTGCTCAGGTTCAATGTCCACGTAATCCCTCTCAAATGTGTCAACACCTGCCTCTCTTTTGATAAAATTATGCAACAAATAGCAAGAATTCACGATCTGGACCATCACTTCAGGGGAGAACCAACTCGCATCTCTTAGGACAGCCCATCTATTTTTGTTGATACCGAAAGCACGCTCAATAATGTTTCTTGCACCGGCATGCTTCATGTTGAAGTATTCTTCCGCTATCTTAGGGCGTAATCCTCCCCACTCCTTGAGATGATACCGCTGCCCACGGTATGGTGTTAAGAATCCTTCACAATTGCTATAACCTTGATCACACAAGTAATACGTGCCTAGCAAATGAAACCAATCAGTCAACTCTAGACGCAATTAATACACTTTTATGTTTTTCGTGACATGCTTAGCCTGCATTACCTTTCGGAACCCGCAACCCATTTGGCCTTAGCAATGCATCTCTAAGCACCTTCCCATCATGAACTGAACCTTCCCAACCAGCTAAGCAATATACGAACTCGAGATTTGAATTACAGACCCCCAAAACGTTCATTGAAACAGTCCCCTTGCGGTCTCGATATTTAGACTGGTCTTCAAGCCTTACACGGACCTTGATATGTGTCCCATCTAGTGCCCCTAAGCAGCCCTAAGGAACAAAACAACTTTATTACACTAATGTTGAACTTTTTAGCTATACATAAAGAAAATAAAAAGATGCTTTAGTCACCTTAAAGAATTTCCACTTTGCATCATCGGAGTTTTCTGGTATAGGTGTTGGCTGGGGTATTAGGATGGGATGGAGTCGGAGAATAGAACGAATGATCTTATGGAATACTTTTGAAATGGTTTGGCCCGATCTACAGAAATCTTGTTGTAGGATCCTGTTCTTGACGTTGTGTCCAATTGTGACCAAGAAAATCATCACCATCTCATCTATGTCTACATCATCCGTACCATTTAACCCCCCCTCACTGACAAGTAATTCACACAACTTCCTAAACAAGGTTCGGTTCATCCGAACCTTATGAATACATCGACTATCAGAAAGTTCAAGCATGCGTCTCATATAACGCCTCCTATCATGTTGACGATCAAATATGTTATCTAAAGGGGTATTCCGAGGTCTCCTAGGCTCTAATAACCTTCTCAATACCAAAAGCTCAAGCAATTGAATCAACAACGAAAAATAGACAAGCAATAGTCCTAACACTATACTAATGGCCTGTGCGGCTTTCCGATTGCGCACATTAGATATCCTTCTCAATCGAGCCATTTCCTTTATAGAAGCGCTACAGATTCTTCGCTGGAAGGGGGCGGATACTGGTGGCAAAGGTTGCGAAGCCTTGTAGCAGCTGCGGATTCTTTGCTGGAGCCAGGAAGGCCTGCCTCACGACGGCGATGACAAGTAAGGAGGGCGGCAGCATGCCTGTCTCGTTGGAGTGCTGGAGATAGGAGACAACGATTAGGGATTTTGAAAGAGTTTGGCAGCCAACCCGATATCCACCCTATTCCCTTCTTTTTTTTGTTGTTGTCCGAAGTGCTCAAAACGGCGTCGTTTTGGTTTGGTGGAAGCAGTTTTCTCCTTTGCTTGAAATCGAATGAAATCGGTCCGAAAACGCGATTTTATACGATCTCACCGATTTCACCAATTCTACTAACGCTTTTGACCGATTTTGAGTGAAAAACGATTTTATTAGTGATTTGATTGCACTGAGGAAGACATATCAAATACCAAATAATTAAAATCATGACATGACACAACAATATTGAAAAAACAGAACAAATATATAAGCAGAAGGTGGAACCGCACCAAAAAAGGCAGAGGGTATAACACAACACATAATAATGGAAGAATAAACACATATATAAACAAAGCATTAGAGCAGCAACCCTCTCATCACAAATGGAGGCATTTTTAAGGAGAAAGAATCGCCCAGCCCTTCCTTTGCGGGTTCAAATAGTAGCTTGAGATGGAGTAAATGGACGTTTTGGAGATCCCACAACATGGTCAAAGTTGGACTCACCTGATTAATGGTGTTGCGCCTGTATTGTTGACGAAAAAGACTTCTCCGCTGCTGAGTTCAACTGCTCTTTCTTTCTTCCTTTGCAATGGTCGTTGGAGGCTTGGAGAGCACCTGTGCTTTCTCTCTTGTGAAGCTGACCTAATAATACAAAAGGGATAAGAATAGATAATATAATTTTTCCAGGGCAAAGGTGGAATAAACAAAAATTGCTTGGACAGGGGAGTCGATTTGCACCACGTTTTTTTCTGTCTGTAAAATCGACAATGAACAAAAGACAAGACGATTTTAACGTGGTTCTTCCTCACAGTGTGTGAGGCTTACATCCACGGAAGAGACTATGATTTTATTAGTTTTGCTTAGTTCGGCCATTGACCAAACTTACATATTTATAACCCATATCATCCGTCTCTACTAGGGTTACATTGGCTGTCCAATTACAATTAGGATAGGTGATTTCCGTAGCTTCCTTGGACTCCAAGTTATGCGTGGGCTTCCATGCAACCAAACATGCATGGGCTACAGGAGGAGCCGACGTGGGCTTCTCATGGGAAGTGTCTCGATCCAATACTCCCCCGCAAACTGAGACGTAGAGATCGCGCACGTTCAGTTTGGACAAAAGGAAATGGAAACGATCGGCACCGAGTCCTTTGGTGAAGATATCAGCTAGCTTGAAATCGGTATGAACCTTGACTGGAAGAATGTGACCTGATTGAACACGTTCACGAACAAAATAACAATCCATTTCTACATGCTTAGTCCGTTCATGGAATACTGGATTGTTAGCGATGTGAAGTGCAGCTTGATTATCACAAAATAGTCGAGTTGGTGTGGACTAAGAAACACCAAGCTCTTGAAGCAACCAACGAAGCCAAAGAACCTCACTGACAGTGCTTGCCATGGCGCGGTACTCAGCTTCTGCAGAAGAACGAGCCACAACATTCTGTTTCTTAGTACGCCAAGAAACAGGGGCCCCACCAAGACTGATAAAATACCCAGTGGTAGAACGTCGAGTACTCTGACAACCCCCCCAGTCTGCATCACAATAAGCAGTAAGTTCAAGTGAATTGTTTCTGGGAAAGAACAGGCCTTGGCCAGGCAATGACTTTAAGTAGCGAAGAACGCGGAAAGCAGCATCCAGATGCTTCTGACTAGGAGCATGAACAAACTGACTAAGGATATTCACTGCATAGGTGATGTCGGGACGAGTGACAGTCAAATACAGGAAGCGGCCCACAAGACGACGATAAGAAGATGGATCGGCCAACAGATCATCACACGGCCGAGTCAACTAATGATTCTGATCGATCGGAAAACTGCTGGGGCGAGCCCCTTCTAGACCTGCATCTTCAAGAATGTCCAAGGTGTATTTGCGTTGGTTCAAAGACACACCATCAGCTGTACGAGCAATTTCAATGCCCAGAAAGTAGCGCAAATTACCAAGGTCCTTGATACTGAACCGCTCATCAAGGAATGACTTAACCTTGTTTATGAATGGCAGGTCGTTCCCAGCTAGAAGAACGTCATCAACATATATCAAGGCAGTGACAAAAGTACTCCCCCGCTTGTAGATAAAAAGAGCCGCATCAGCAGGAGAAGAATGAAAACCGAACTCACAGAGAGCAGTGGTAAATTTCTGATACCACTGGCGAGAGGCTTGTCGAAGTCCATACAGCGACTTGTGAAGGCGACAAACCCGTGTATCACCAGGTTGTCGAAACCCAGGGGGAATCTCCATATAGATCTCTTCTTCCAGATCTCCATGAAGAAACGCATTATTTACATCAAGCTGATGAAGATGCCATCCCTTGCTGACGGCAACAGCGATGAGACAACGAATTGTGACCAATTTGGCCACGGGAGCAAAGGTATCGTGAAAATCAAGTCCCTCAATCTGAGTATAACCCTTCGCAACTAACCGCGCTTTATAACGCTCGATAGTCCCATCTGGGTAGAATTTAATCTTATAAACCCATTTGGGAGAAATAGTGCGCTTTCCTGGCGGTAAGTAGACGAGACTCCAAGTTCCGTTAGCTTCAAGGGCCTTGATTTCGCGAGTCATCGCGTCCCGCCAAACTTGCTCTCGGATTGCTTGGTAAAAATACCGAGGCTCATCGTACCTAGTCTGTGCTGCAAGAAAAGCACGAAAACCAGGGGTAAACTTAGAGTAATTCACATAATTAGCCAAAGGATATAAGACTGAATTGGTACTTCCCTGTATGGAGGGGAGATCCGTGTCATATTGCTCCAAGTACTTGGGCCGAGTGCGTTGTCAATCTCCGCGGCGCAAGGCTGGAGCAGGAACAGATGGAGCTGGGCTGGGATGGCGTGGCCCAGCGCCTGAGGAAGACGGCCCAGGAGTAGTCTGCTGGGGACTGGTCATGGATGGCCCGAAGTCCAAAGAAGACGGCCCAGCAGAGTGCTGGGGACTGGTCATAGTCGGCCCAGGTGACGAGGGCCCATGCTGAACTGGCGAAGGGGAGGACTCGTCCTGGGGGGAAATAGTCGGGCCGGATGAGGACGGCCCATTAGGCGAGGACGGCCCAGCTGGGGAAACAGCAGCCGGTCCATGAAGAACAGGTCCAGACTGATCAGCTGGGGACGAGGGAATTGGAGATGCCGCCGGGGAATCATCATTCAAGGGGGCCTCTGGTCTAGGAATCCAATGAAGCTCCTTTTGAGTTCCATTTTGCCAAGGAAAAATAGTCTCGTGAAATTGCACATCACGAGAGGTGACCAGCCGACGGGTGACCAAATCGTAAATTCGATACCCCTTTTGACTTGCCGCATAACCCAAAAATAATCCTGCTCGTCCTCTTTCAGCGAACTTGTCAATGTGTGAATGAGTATCCTTAAAATACACCAAGCATCCAAATACCCGAAGATGATGATAGCCAGCTGGTTTGCCGAACAGAATCTCGAACGGTGTCTTTCCAGTGGCTTTGGTAGGAAGCCTATTTATGAGATAAACGGCAGTGAGAATACACTCACCCCAAAATCGAATTGGGAGACTAGCTTGAAAGCGCAAAGCTCGAGCCGTGTCAAGGATGTGGCGATGCTTCCTTTCGACGACGCCATTTTGCTGCGGCGTATCAGTACAGGACGTCTGGAGTAAAATACCTTGATCCTCGTAGTATGATTTAAGACCCGTCGTTTGAAACTCATAACCATTGTCTGTCTGGATCCGCTTGACCGAGCACCCAAACTGATTTCGCACCATCTTGCAGAAATGTAGTAGATATCGCTCGACCTCGGATTTATATCTCATAAGATACACCCAAACACCACGAGAAAAATCATCAACAATGGTTAGAAAATAATGAGCCCCACTTAATGATGCGACCTTATAACCACCCCAAATATCAACATGAATAAGATCAAAACGCGACGAAGTCTTAATCATACTTGACTGAAAAGGTTCTCGAGTCTGTTTAGCTCGCGAACATGAATGACAAGGACCAGAATATGAATTCAAAGAAACAGATAATAAACGACTAATATGTATGGTTTTCTCCGGCGAAGGGTGCCCTAGACGGGCATGCCAAACTCCATCAGACACTACTCCTTTGCGTTGCACGGCACAAGCTTGAGAATGACCCTGTCCAAACAAGCGCAAATAATATAGCCCATCACGAAGCTCACCCTTCCCAATCAACTTCTTCGAGCGTAAGTCCTGGATTACGCAAAAGTTATCAAGAAAAATCAATGCCACATGGTTATCCTTTGTCAGTCGGCTCACAGAAATAAGATTACACCGGAATTCGGGTACATGGAGTACTCGACCAAGAGTGAAACCAGGGAGCAGCTCTACGGAGCCAATGTGTTTCACTGGAATACTGTCTCCATTGGGTATGCGAACAGGCTGCCCATTAACAGGAACTTCTTTTCGAGACAACATTGATTCATCCATAGTAATATGTTCATTGCAACCAGAATCTAATAACCACTCAGATTCGTATGAGAGTATACCTGCCATGTGAGCTGCCGGATCATCAACTGTCTTGCCTGAGGCGCCAAAGAATTGTTTTAGTTGTTCCAGCTGAGCCATGGTAAAACCAGCAACAGGACTCTGCTCGGATTCCACCTGTGACGCGCGCGGTTCGCGATTATCGCCAGATTTGGGATTGCGACATCGCTGCTGGCGATTTCCCTGCTTGTCACTCTGCTTGTCTCGCGGAGGGTAGCCAATCAGCTCATAACACGTTTCACGAACGTGTCCCAAACGCTGGCAATGTGTGCACCGAGGGCGATCACGATCACGTTGCTCCCCCGTTCCGCTATTGCCCTTGTCAGGTGTGCCGGCCGCCACGAACACTGCAGCTTCTGGCGATACTTGGCGTTGCTGTGATATTTGCTTTTGTTGTTCCTCATTGAGGACCATGTGAAAAGCCTCAGCAAGGGTGGGATTTGGCCGCATGGCCAATATTTGAGTCCGAATGGCTCCAAAAGAATCATCAAGGCCCATTAAGAATTCAAACAGCCTTGCCCGTTCCTGATCTTCACGAATCCTTTTGGAGATTCCACAAACGCAGCCAGCGCATGTACAGATCGGCAATGGGGTGATGGAAGAATTCTCCTCCCATAGCGCGCGCAGGCGGGTAAAAAAAGAAGAGACCGGACTCTTGTTTTGCTGCGATAGAACAATCATGCGCCGCAATTCATAAGCTCGTGAAGAGCTTCCAGTACCAAATCGTTCGCGGAGATCCGACCAGATGCCAGCAGCATGTTCAGCGAAGCGAATGCTACTACGAATCTCCTTATCCATGGAGGTCTTCAACCAACCCTTGACCATGGCGTCACAGCGAAGCCAAACACTTCTTTCTTCCGCCGAATCGGGTTTGGGAAGAGAGCCATCGACGAACCCATATTTATTTTTGGCGATGAGGGCATCCTTCATATCGAGAACCCATTCGCCATAGTTGGTGGCTGTAAGGACATCACCAACGAGCATATTTCCCGGACCATCGGAATTGGACAGCTGATACGCAGGCGGAAGGTGATCTTCGGCCTTGACACCGCCAGACATAGCTCCTTTGAAATCATCAGAACCAGAACCCATGCTTGACGGCGGACTAGGGACTGGAGCCTAAGGCTCTGATACCATGTAAAATCGACAATGAACAAAAGACAAGACGATTTTAACGTGGTTCTTCCTCACAGTGTGTGAGGCTTACATCCACGGAAGAGACTATGATTTTATTAGTTTTGCTTAGTTCGGCCATTGACCAAACTTACATATTTATAACATTGACCAAACTTACATATTTATAACCCATATCATCCGTCTCTACTAGGGTTACATTGGCTGTCCAATTACAATTAGGATAGGTGATTTCCGTAGCTTCCTTGGACTCCAAGTCATGCGTGGGCTTCCATGCAACCAAACATGCATGGGCTACAGGAGGAGCCGACGTGGGCTTCTCATGGGAAGTGTCTCGATCCAATACTGTCTCCATCCAAATACCAATGAAAATGTGGTATTTACAAATTCGTGGAGCCCACGGATTTGGTCCAATTTTTTTTATCCAAATCCGTGAACCCCACGGATTTGTGTACCAATTTTATGCTTAGCAAACAAAGGACTTACACAAATACATGATGGTTGGAGTTTTGGGGGCAAATACAACACCCAAATCCTATTAGCAAACGAGGCCTTAGTCATTTTCGGAAATTTTTGCACAAAAGGAACGATTTAATCATGATCTATTGGATTTCAAAATTTTCCGGGGGAAAAAATTTCAAACATCTCGTTACCAACTCCATACCATACTATACCACCCTGGTATGAGGTGGTATTTTCATACCATATGGTATGCTGTTATTTAATACCAGTCAATACCATATGGTATAGTCAATACCATATGGTATAGACTGGTAATAACTGACAAATTTTTTTTGTTCCAAAAAATATCAAAGTGTATATCATTTTGAAGAGCACAATTAATCTGATCTAACTATGCAAAAAAAATTAAATTCCGAGTTAAAACGATTGAGAAATCGTCCGTTAAAGATTAAGGGAAAGAAAATTAATAATTTTTCCAGGAGAGAGAAGGAGGCGCTGATGTGGCAGATTCTTATTGGGTTATGCATGGCGTTACTCACCACAAGGTTACTCACCGGATCTGCTCCCGTCGAGCCTAAGATGGCGGCTCATGACGGGTCTGCCAGCTGTCACGTCCGCCATCTGCTTCTTCTGCATCCTCCGCTTTCTCCGGGAATCTCCTTGCCTATCAATAACCAAATCTGGATCCTTCATTTAGAAAATCCAGATCTAAGGATAGAGAATTAAATACCATTTTTATTTTCTCTAGCTTTCTTAATTGGCTCATATCTTTTTCGTTTTAACTCGAATTTTAATTTTTATTTGCACAGATGGAACGAGTTCATCGTGCTCTACAAAATGAGATCAATTTTTAATATTTTTTGAAAAAAAAATTCTGGCTTTTCGATACTAATTGCATACCATATGGTATTTTCTTCGTTTTTAATTCGTTTTTGAAAACGTTTGCACAGAAGGGACGAGTTCATCATGATCTATTGGATCTACAAATTTCTGGATGAACAAATTACAGGACCAAAAAAACACCACACAATACCATACAATACCACCCTGGTATGGGGTGGTATCTTGTGGTACACAATGTTAAAAGTCGTAAATGAGAGTTAATATACTTCTACGATAATGTATTCAACAATCCTACAGTCTTGGTTTGTTCATACCACCATGGTACGCTTTTCAAACCATAGGTATGCTCTTATTTCAATACCAGTCGATACCATATGGTATAGACTGGTAAAAAATGACTCAATTTTTTTTGTTCGAAAAATATATCAAAGTGGATATCATTTTGAAGAGCACAATTAATATGATCTAACTGTGCAAAAAAAAAAAAAATTAAATTTCGACTTAAAACGAGTGAGAAATCGTCCGTCAAAAATTAAGGAGGGAAAATTAAAGACTTTTCAGGAGAGAGAGGGATGCTGATGTCATACTGATGTGGACGGGTTACTCATGGTTACTGACCTGATCCGTTCCCAAATACGACAAGAAAATATTAACTTGAGGTATATGCGATTGGGCTTTGGCGTCCGTGTTGGGAAATGAAAATTTCTAATTAATTATTCAGTATATTTCCATATACGAAAATAAGAAGGATAATTAATAAAATGAATATTAGAAAGTTAATTAGAGTTAATTATCTTAATAAAATGTAATTTAATTACGAGAGTAATTATCTTTCTTAATTAAGTGTGACTTATTCCCCACGAAAGAGGGAATATTCTAAGATTTTTGCTCCTATAAATAGAGCAATCCCCAGACCCTCTAAACACACAATTAGAGAGCAGAAACATGAGAGAGAGT
Source organism: Linum tenue (assembly GCA_946122785.1). Lineage (NCBI taxonomy): Eukaryota > Viridiplantae > Streptophyta > Magnoliopsida > Malpighiales > Linaceae > Linum > Linum tenue. The sequence goes on along the minus strand of CAMGYJ010000009.1, from coordinate 43,095,031 downwards.
GTATTTAGAGAGTTCCGATTTTCGCACAAAAACGCCGAGCACCTTAGATGAGTTGTTTTATCCTTGAGGCGACCGATAGATAGTCTGTCGTGCTCAACAAGAGCAGTGCCGCGAACGTCTTATAGAGAGCGACCTAGTCCGCGACTCAGCTCCAGATTGGTAATTCTAATTTTCCTGTTCGGTTTCTAACAATTTTAAAACGTTCATTTGCTGTCGTGTGTACAGAACAAGATATCGATTATGACTCGATGGATTCGTGGCCATGTCGCTCGAAAGAGGGACTATTAAATTTTGTCCAGCTCGCACCGCAGTTGTCTTTGCCCCACGCCGATGGAAAATGGCAGATGCATCTTGCTATAATTGTTATTCCTTCCCGACGGGGAAAAATTGATATCGTGCGTTCAGCAAGGTCGGGACGCGTCTCTGGTTGTCGATTAAAACTGAGGGGAAAACGCAAGCTACTAGTCAAGGAGATGAACAGTCACTGCAGGGTGATAGAGCAGCACAACTCCACACATCTCGGCAGCCCACTTCCCCACTTCTCTCATTCTGTTTATGTTCTGTTACACAATTCCAGGCAATCTGTTTCTGCCTTTTCCGTAGGTTTTGGTCCTCCTGTAACAGCTTTCAGCTTCTATATATGTACACTTCTCACATAATGGAAACTCAGGATTTCTGAGCACTTTCATGGTATCAGAGCCTCAAATTTCCTCTAACGAGGTACTCTGTTTTCTTCTACAATTTTTTTTCCTTCTTCTTCTTCCTAGCCGTCTCCTACATCATGTCTTCCGAGCCCCTGTCCTCCACTGAGGCAATATGAATTGTATCATTATTTTCTTTTCTTCCTGTTCTTCTCAGCGTCTCTGTCTTTTTGGCCGTTTCCCGATGATTCCACACAGCTAAAGCTGAACTGCTTTTGCGTCTTTTCTTCTTGTTGACCTTAACCGTCTTGTTCTTGGCCTCCAACTATTAGATCACCTAACCAAAACCCTTCAAAAACTTTCAATTCCCCAACCCAAAAATATCCTATAATGATAACTTCTTCTTCCTGATTATATTCTGCTCCTTGCCCTTCTCTCCTTCTAGCATCTCCCTGCGTGTCACTTCCTCTCATAACCCTGCCTTTGTTACTCTTTTGTCCCTATTCTATTTCCTTATCTCTACCATACGACAACCATGTCTCCATGTCTCCACCTCACCTGATGTTTCTGCTTCTCTTCTCTTTTAATATCACTTCTCACCTCTTTCCCCTCTGATTCCTCTTATGGGTTTTTTTTTCTCTGAATCTTGCCTCATCATCTCTGACTCTTTCTTCTCAACAAAACCCACCCTCCCCAAATTCAATTCAACCGACATCTTTCTTGTTCTTCTTCCACTTGATGTTCCAGAATTTTGATAAGCTATCAGCTGCAGCTGCATAAGCCAAGGCGGCACCACGAAGCTCGGTATTCTCACTCCGCCAAGCCCGAAGCCGGCTCGAAGACCCGACACCATCTTAAGGAAGGCGTAAAAGGACGTCAAGCTCCACTACAAAATCAGGAAAGAACTGGGTCTGGGCCAATTTGGGGGTACTTACATTTCCATCGAGAATTCTATCGGGAGGAAGTACGCCTGCATGTCGATTTCCAAGAGAAAGCTGATCACCCAGAGGCCACTTCAAGTTCATTACCTATCTGCTACCGTTAATCGTTTCTGCTCCAAGTTTCACCTCTCCGAGGTTCCACTTGCGGGGGCGTGATAGAGCAGCACAACTCCACACATCTCAGCAGCCCACTTCCCCACTTCTCTCATTCTGTTTATGTTCTGTTACACAATTCCAGGCAATCTGTTTCTGCCTTTTCCGTAGGTTTTGGTCCTCCTGTAACAGCTTTCAGCTTCTATATATGTACACTTCTCACATAATGGAAACTCAGGATTTCTGAGCACTTTCACAGGGCTGCTTATTGAAAGAGTTCTTGTCGAAGACGTTGGCTTCAAATCTAGCGATGCTGACTTGGCGGCGTATTGGAACAAAATAATCATGGCTAAAGGAAATCAACTTGTTTTATTAGTCCTTCCTTTTTGCTAATTCTGTTATGGGATCACTAATGTGAATTATTTTGATTTGAGTTGTATGGCATGTGGTCTCCACAAAGGAACGCAGGTTTTGATCAGTTGAGATATCAACATTGATATATTGTGGCCTAGAGTTAAATATTCAAAGCTGCGGCAATATATTTGGCCTTAGTACCAAGCTTCCGGCCAAACAAGTCCTTAACTATGGAAGAAGGAAGAACTGGTCGGGAGAAAAACTTCAGTTGTTCTGGCATTTGTGGCGGCTGTGAAAGAAGCTAATAGCTTATCCTTTCAAACCCTACATAATCATTATTTCTTGAGATTAATTAAGCTTGAACGGTAATACATTCTACTGGCGCCAATTTGTCTCTTTTTTACTTTGACATGCGCGAGACATATGACATAGAAATCCGCTTGGTTGTGGCATCAGTAGTTATGCTAGACTCCGCAAAGAGTAGGACGAACTTGGTGGGCTATGATGGGCAATTAAAGTGGAATTATGCAGGCCCAAGGATTGAACGGTTTGAGCCTTACTGAAAGCGGAACTCAGATAACGGAGTATCAATTGGAAGCTAAGCCACATGCCCACATGCTAGCTATTCATTGCAAAACCAGAATGCAATGATTTTTCAATAAGAGATAAAGAATTAAAACTTTTCTCGGAAGTCGTTGATAAATGACAAATTAGAATATATTTCATATGACTTTATGCGTCTAATTGAGAAACCTTATGAATGCCAGAAAGGAAGAATAGATGCATGAATAGGTTAACATTAAGATGTGACTTTTTCAATGATTAGAGTATAATAATCTCTGTACATATTATGGAGTAGAGTAAAATTGATTATATGGATGCATATGAAGTATATATGAGAATAAAATGAGTTGTACTTGTATGTCACAAATGAGATTAGAAGAAGTACCGACTGTCAGTACTAGGTGAACCATTCAAGCTGTTCAGAAATATTGAAGTTTCAAAAATAAGAGTAGTAAGCTGAACCAGATCAACACCAAATAGAATGGTACCCTTCGTGTTAGCCAAAAGATCACTGGTCAATCCTCTAAGAATGACACTATCTTGTGCTCCAGAATGTAGGAATCCTTTGGAGAGTGGCATATCGTAATAAAGACAATTCTAGGGCCAAGTTAAATGACCGATCAATATGTGATTAGAGAATCAGAAATTTTAGATTTTATCTTGATATGGGTAAACGTGTTAAGATGTCAACTTGGATGAAAAAGAAATGTTTTATCGATTGCTTTGATTAATGGTTTGACGTTATGCTCTTGAAATGCTTGTGGCAGAATTAGAGAATCATAGCAATATGATTAGTAGAAGAGCATATGAGTGTGTTTTAATATGATATGATATGATCATAACCTTATGAAATTCTCATATCGTTGTGGAATTCATTGATGCCAATAGATTTTCATTTAAATTAAGAAATAGTTGGGGCGATATCCTATATGCTATTAGAAATAATGGATCGAGTGGGGGTGATGAATCTGAGTACGAACTCAGAAGAGACAAATGAACCATTAAACATTGGGCGTAGAAGGAAGAAATTGTGGATTTCTTTGATATTTATTCACCACATCTAGAATAACATCCATGTATATTCTGATTGATAGTGTTGTTCAGATGGATTGATAAAACTGTTTCTGTGAATGGTGGTTTAAATAAAGAAATCTACATGGGACAACCTAAAGGGTTGTTATTTCGGAACAATCTTCTGGAGTCTATGGTTAGACAAATCATGGTAAGATTTGAAAATGACTCTAAAACAGTGGCGTGAATAATCAGATTCTCTCTCATGGTTTTAAAATGAAAGTGACAAGTTTATGTAGTACAAATTTGAGAATGACACTTGCATTATGAATGACACGTAGATCTTTAGTACAAAGACTCGTGATGTCAATACTATGAAAAACCATGTTGTTTGAGAATTATGAAAGTAAAAGATCTGGATAAAGCAAGTGTTATGCTTGGAGATCCAGACTCCTAGGACAATGAAAGATATTTCATCTAGATCAATGTAACTACATAGTTAGATCTAGAAGAAATACGAGATCAACACCTGCATAAATGTTTGATGGTGCTAGCATAATTTTTAAAGAGCACCAAAGACAATGTAAGAAAGTAAGAACATACTAGCATCGACAGTCTGCAAGATGCAGTTGATAAACATGATATCCGACATAGTGGTGGTACTTGGGAGGTTACTGATTGTCCTAGTATGAAGCAGTGAAATGCTATTGAAAGGGGTCGACCTCGCTTTAATCGGGTCGACATTTGGTCAAATACCCATTGATTTAAGCATGTAATAAAAAACTCGTCAACTTCGGATCGAACTTGCTTTAACAGGGTCGACATTATCTCAAATACCCATTTGACGGGTTCAACTTGCTTTAACCGGGTCGAAGCAAGTTAAGCGTGTAAGCAAAACCTCGCTTTAACCGGGTTGACATTAGGTCAAATACCCATTGATTTAAGCAGGCAAAACTTATTGGTGAGCCAAAATTTATCAACATCGGGTTCAACTTGCTTTAGCCGAGTCGAATTAGATCGAATACCCATTGATTTTGTTCAATCTTGGCTCAAGTATCATTAGTTAATTAATTGGAACCTTAATAGAACCTTAAAATTGATTTACGCGGGCAAAATTCATTGGTGAGCCAAAATTCGTCAACACCGAGTTCAACTTGCTTTAGCCGATTCGAATTAGGTCGAGTACCCATTGATATCATTAGTTAATTAATTGGAACCTTAATAGAACCTTCAATGTAAAAAAAAACCCTTCAAACTTTAATAGTTAATTAATTGGAACCTTAATAGAATCTTCAAATTGATTTAAGCGGGCAAAATTCATTGGTGAGGCAAAATTCGTCAACATCACGTTCAACTTAATTTAGCCGATTCGAATTAGGTCGAATACCCATTGATTTTGGTTCAATCTCGCTTCAAGTATCATTAGTTAATTAATTGAAACCTTAATAGAACCTTCAATTTGAACTTAGTTGTCACAAACTAATTAATTAGATGCCTAGCGTAAAAAAACCCTTTAAACTTTGGTAAATTACAAAATACCACCTCTTGTAATGGGACACTATGCAATAGTATTATAGTAATTCTTTTATAGATAATAATAATAATAATAATAATAATAATAATAATAATAATAATAATTTTTGGAGTTGGAACTCTGTCGAAAAATGCTAAACAATACTAAGTTCTAACCTCCAAACACCGGGAGAGATCTGTAATCTAGCACAACCATATTTCGTATCACTTTAGTTACTAACTTATTTGAATACATCGACACCAAAACAAGGAACTGTTCCATACATATTCGTGCATGTTGGTTCTGAATCAAGCGCACAGCACACAACAATCGAAAACAGGCGTTGCTACTGAACTTCACATGGAGAAAATATTGACAGTAACTCCTCCATCAACAGTTATGATTTGGCCTGTAATGTAAGATGCAGCAGGCATGCATAAGAATGCCACCATCGACGACACTTCCTCTGGCTCTGCTATCCGCCCAAGTGGTGAGCACTTTAGAACCGCTTTTAGAAATCCTTCGTCTTGGAGATCCTAGCACCAAACAAAGAAGCAAGCCTTCAGAATTTACAATTCTTTTAGCCCAGAAAATTGAAGCACCCAACTCCAGGGGATGTTGTGTTATTGGAGAGCATCTCTATTTACCTGCTCGACAAGTGGGGTCCTGGTGAACCAAGGCGCCACAGCGTTGCTCCTTATGTTGTCTTTGGCCCATTCGCAGGCCAAGCTTCTCGTTAGCTGGTTGATTGCCCCTGCAGAAGGATTTAGAACTAGTCAGAATGTTCTTATGTCAATTTCAGGCGTCAATCAACTACTTGTGGATGGTGTTGATTTTAAGCAGAGAGATTAGAGCAGCTCCTCCCCTTCATTTCCATTCATGTGTTCATCTTCATCCACAGTTCACTCCTACTCTTAGAGTAAGACGAGACATTATACATTCTTACTTCTTAAGTTTTTTCCACCATCATATTGAATACTTACCTTTGGTTGCTCCATAGGCTGAGAGATTAGGCGTAGCAGTTGAACCAGCGACGGAAGATATGAAAACGATGCTTCCCGATCCGGAAGTTTTGAGGAGAGGATGTGCGAGCTGGCACAAGTTGAAACCGGACTCGAAGTTGGTTTTCCACATATGGGAGAGCTCTTCAGCTGTAACCTCTGTAGGCGGTTTCCCAGTGGCCGTTGCAGCGTTGTTCACCTACAGCCACACGATCAACAGAAAACAGGATTTTGTGAGTGATCATGACCTTGTGGTGCCTGGGATCTGCTTTCAACCCCGAGCGATCAATATAATTCAGACGTTGACTTACGAGAATGTTAAGTCTGCCGGCGAATAGAGAAGAGACGACGCCGATGAGCTTCTCCCGTTCGACGGCAGAGGACACGTTACAAACGGATCCAGTGACTTTATCAAAGCCCTTCTCTTTCCATTCGATTATCCTTTGATTAAGCTCCACCTCGCTGCGGGAACAAGTGTGCACGGCCGCACCGTGGCATGCTAATTCCTCCACGATGGCGCGCCTGCAGTAGGTGGTGGTTTTACATGGTGATTTTATGCTCATATTCTATTAGCCAAAGCTCCAAGCTAAGATCGGAGATGGAGTTGCAAAGAGTGAGTGGCAGTGAAGGGAGGCAGAAATTGTTTACTTACCCGATTCCTTTGGTCCCGCCGGTGACCAAAGCGGTCATTCCATGGAGAGACCATCTGTTTCCGGACCTGCTGCTGCTTGCTGCTTCCGCCATCCCCTGATTGGTCTCCTCTCTCCGCTTTCAGCTTTTCCAGATCATGTCGTTAGGAGGGTCACTCTTTATATATTGTTTAGTAGCTACATTAGAGTGTTGTTTCCAGGAAAGTTCTTCGGATGATGAAAGGTACTCATGAAGACCGAATTTTTAGTAAACGGACGATAAAATAAAATAACTGGATAAATAAAAATAAACTGTGTAGGAACTAGGAAGAAAAGAAGCGACAAAGCCAAGAAAGAACTCAAGGGAACTGGAGGATTTAGTGCATAGCACTCCACTGCCACTGTGGATTATATTATGTTTCGTCCAAAGATCATCGAAACATGGAGTAAACTCTCTGAGAACTTTGATTTGTTGAAGCTAGCTTACAGACCAGTAGCTCAGTCATAAAATGAGGCCTCCGATGGGAACAGTACTAACACTAAGAGACCGACCCAGAAAGCAGAGAGAACTTTCATATTGTATCACGGGAAGGAGAAACCATAGACACTCATTCCTCCATCGACGCAAATGGTCTGGCCAGTTATGTAAGAGGCAGCTGGGAGGCAGAGGAACGCAACTAGAGAAGACACTTCTTTTGGTTCCCCAACTCGCCCCATTGGTGTTCGACTCACAACCTCATTCTTGAACTCTTCCTTGCTGAGATGCTGCAGACAAAAGCCTGGACATCCTTCAGTTATTCAAAGGAAAAAAAGAACATGACTTTAGGACATTCCCACAATAAAAAGACGATACCCGCTCCGCCAGTGGGGTTCTGATGTACCAAGGAGCAACACAGTTGGTCCTTATGTTGTCCTTCGCCCACTCGCAAGACAAGTTTCTGGTGAGTTGGTTCATGGCTCCTGCCACAATTAAACACACCAGAAGAACCAACCCGATGAAGAAAGAATCCATTATCTGGGTCTGGAAGAAAATCATATCGGTTCTCCAGCCAAATTACCTTTGGTTGCTCCATAGATGCTTCCAGTGCTGAGTGAAACCACCCCTCCAACAGAAGAGATGAACACGATGCTCCCAGCCCCAGAAGCTTGCAGAAGCGGGTGTGCAAGTTGGCAGAAGTGATAAGCAGAATCGAAATTGGTGCCCATCAGCATTGAAAAATCCTCTGATGTGTAATCCAGGGTTGGTTTTGTTACGTTTGTTCCAACGTTGTTGACCTGTACGACACCAAAAATCTGGTTACAAACATGAACTAGAGTTTCCAACATTACATAATGAGGAGAAAGGAACTTTACGAGGATATCTAATTTCCCACTGAACAGGGAGAAAACTTCTTTCACGAGGTTTTCCCGTTCAGCTCGCGAGGAAACATCGCAGGCTGAACCGGTAACTTGGAAGCCCTTGGATTTCCATTCACGTAAACACTCGTCGAGGCGAGTTCCGTCCCTTGAACAAGTATGTACTGTCGCCCCAAGTCCAGCCAATTCCTCCACGATAGCATATCTGGTTGCGGCATATAAACAAACAGGTAGAGTGCAAGGAATACCGTGAGTGTTTCAAAGTCGACCAATGAGCTATATATAACAGATGGAACAAGACTCGACTGCAGAGTAAAAGGGAAGATACCCAATTCCTTTGGTTCCACCAGTGACGAAGGCAGTCTTTCCTTGAAGTGACCATCTTCCATCTCCACCGCTGCTGCTCCTTCCAGCTCCAGCCATATTTCCGTCTCACTCTGCTTTCTTCCTCTGTGTGTCTCCGGGTAAGAGATTTTTTCGTGCTTATGCTATCGTGGTTCGTGGATGGATGGACGCTCGAGTTTTGTTTGTCCTCATCTCGGCATTGCGCAGCACATCTCATGATCTTGTCTCATTCCCTGGCATAACACTAATCAGCTCGTCAGTCACGAAGCTAGATAGTAAAGTATAATAGAAAGGCTTGAAAGCAAAGTATAATTTGTATGGCTAGCAATTGATCCTGTTGTAACTTTTGCAGAATGAAGCAGCTTCTCTTGATCTTTTCAATAGGTATTTAAAAAAACTGTTGAGTATTTAACTGAAAAACTATCAGAATTATATTCTAATATAAGAGGTAATGAAAAATGACTAAAAAAGATTTCTAACATAAAATATGAAGGGCAAATACAATATATTATACATAACTATTAAGCATCGGGAAATTATAGCCACAACTATCGAAATACAAATTATTAGCCAATCGTTAAGTTTTTGTTAACACTTCTGTTAGTAATGATGACTAAGCTTTTACGATGGTGAGCTGGCTCCCACGTGGCAGTCATCATATCATATTTTTTACGATGCTGACATGGCCTTCTACGTTAAAAACTTGAAAACAGTAACGGGCTATTAGCCAAATCTTGACCCACAACAATAGTTATGGCTAATAATTTGTATTTCGATAGTTGGGGCTATAATTCCCCGCTACTTAATAGTTATGGATAATATATTGTATTTACCCAAATATGAATACAAATTCTAAAACTAAAAAAAGTACTTAAAATGGATCACGTTAGATTTATTTCATATTAAATAATACTATTTTTAATTTTTTTTATAATGATATAAATCAAAGGAAATTATGTTTAGAAAAAAGAATAATATATGGTAAGGACAATTTTGTATTTTCAATTAGGACTTTCTGCTTTGAAGTTACGAAAAACTTCAGTTTTTTAAAAAGCGAAATTTTAGATGTGTTACGCTTGACTTCAACTTTTGAAACATAAAACTTATAAAATTCGGGCCAGACATAGTCGTACTCTTTTGGCTTTTTTTGGCTTTGAGGTATCGTGGTTCTCCTTTATGAAATTTTTGAACTAATTGCAGGTTTGAGGAGGTTCAACTCACATTGATCGAGTCAAATTAGGTTGAATACACATGAATTTAGGTTCAATTGTCTTTCTAAAACAAAAGGAAAAAGCGAAATGGAAAACACTAAAACTCGTTACCGACTCAAAACTTGTCAACAACAAGTTCAACTCGCTTTGACCTGGTTGGATCGATTTTTGGACAGATTCATACCTAACACAACACGCCAATTACAAAAACATATAAAACTCGCTCCCGCCGTAAACCTGTAAAATCGGGTTCAGGTCTCTTTGGTCGGGTCGAATTAGGTTGTATACTCGTGCGTTTGGACTCAATTGTCATTCTCAATCAAAAGGAAAAGGATAAAAAATACTAAAGCGAATAAAACTCGCTCATGACACCAAACGCTCAACACTGCGTTCAACTCACTTTGATCGGGTCGACCGAGTTTTAACAAATTCACAATTTACCAATCTGTCAATTACAAAAGCAGATAAAACTCACTCTCGATATGAAACGCATCAACAATGGGTCGGAGTTCAATTGTCATTCTCACCGAAAAAGAAAATAAGAAATAAAAAACATTGAACTTTGCTACGGTGACAAGTATTTCACGGTGACATGCACTTTTCGGTCGACCTCATATAGGATTAGGTCGACCTAATCTGTTGTTTCAGTGTAAAAACAGTTTCATGGTGCCTACTTTGGATATTCATATCTTACAATTGGCTAGAAGGAAATTAGAGATTAAAGGCTTGTTTTGAAGCTGAAGTGTCCCTCTACACATTAAAGTACTTGGGAGCTCAATAGAAAGTCCAGAAGACCATTTTTGAACCTGACCAAAAGGCTATGCCAAAACTGGGAAACAGCCTGAAAATGGATAAGTCTGGCAACGTGTTTGTCAAGCCTACTTTGGAGCTCAATTTGAGAAGCATGGATGCGAGTCAAGTTCAGGGGCCTCTACCACGTTAAATTACGTATTTTATTATACAAAGGCAAGGCATTGGATGAAAGATTGAATATCTTTAACGCTTCAAACAAAAGGCTCGAAGTTGCTTGTGCTCGAAGTCTGCCAGAAAAACAACCTTCGTAGTAACTTCGACCCTTTTGTTTGAAGCATTACAGATATCCAATCTTTCATCCAATGCCTTGAATTTGTATAAAGACATACCTAATTTAACGTGGTAGAGGCTCCTGGACTCGAATCGCATTCATGCTTCTCGAATTGAGCTCCAAAATAGGCTTCACAAACACGTTTCCAGACTTAGCCATTTCCATGGAGTTTCCCAGTTTTGGCATAGCCTTTTGATGAGGTTCAAAAATTTTCTTCTGGACTTCCTATCAAGCTCTCTTCCACTTCCATATGTAGAGGGACACTCCAGCTTCAAAACAAGTCATTAGTCTTCAATTTCCATCTAGTCAATTGTATGATATGAATATCCAAAGTAGGCACCATTGACTATTTTTACACTGAAACAACAGATTAGGTCGACCTAATCATATATGAGGTCGACCAGGTCCTATATGAGGTCGACCGAATTCTAAATGAGGTCGACCTAATCCTAATTGAGGTCGACCGGAAAGTGCAAGTCACCGTGACATGCATGTCACCGTAGGCACACCCAAAAACATTAAAGCGTACAAAACTCGCTTTCGATCTAAAACTGGTCAATAATGTGTTCAACTCGCTTTGAACAAATTTTTAACAAATTAACATTTGGTCCAACCTGCCAACTACAAAAGCGGATAAAGCTCGCTCACAATATAACACTCGCCAATAGGGGTGACAATCAGTTTACCGGTTACCGACCTAACCAGTAAACAGTATGCCGAGCATGGGAGGGAGGAATCGATTACCGTTACCGGTTTGTAACCAGTTTACTAGTTACCGAATTACCTGTAAACGGTTACAAACCGGTTTTACCGATTTACCGTAAGAAGTTGCTTGAGATGGTTTTCGGTTCTGTTTACCGGAAAATTACCAAACCGAAATTCTGGGTAGTGGGGTCAGGTTGTAAAATTTTGATTTTTCTGAGTTTTTTCTTCATTTTTTTAATTAATAATTTATTATTAACTCTTATTTATAATATTTTTGAGGCCTATACTTACTTACTTCCATTCATGTATGTAATATTTGGGCCAAAACGCAAGGAAGGGGTTTCGTTTTTAGGGTTTGGAGGGGTTGGGCCAAAACGCAGCGTACTGGTTCCCGGTATCGGTATTACCGAATTACCGTCGGTATTTACCGTAAATGGGGCAAATAAACCGTATTTCCCCATTACAAACTCGGGTACCGATACCGGCGATAATCGGTTTACCGTTTACCGGTTCGGTACAATGGTAAACTATTTACGAGCTTACCTTTTGTCACCCCTACTCGTCAAAACTTTAAATTCGGGTTTAATTGTCTTCCCAACCAAAAGAAGAAGAAAAAAGAGAAATTTATAAATGCGAAAGTCTGTTTCAGGTCGCTTTGACCGGATAGAATTAGTTTTGTGACTCACACGAAACTACACCACAAATTAATCCCGACTAGAGTCCAAGTTTTTAAACTCTAACCGGGTGCAGTATAGAGCAAGTATTTCAATATCGACTCGGGCCAGTCCATGTACCCCTACTTCAATCGCTTAAGTTGTTATGGTTTGGGTTTTAAAACTAAGAAAACTACAAACAAAACTAGCAAGGGAAAGTAAATTAAGGAAAATTCTTACTAAGGGATCTTCACCCAGGAGTTGCTTCCCCCTAACTAGCTATCAAGACTCGTTGGATTGGAACGATTGCTATGGGCAAGGTAACCGCGAACCGCAGAGGGATGCAAATATGGTCGTAGACCACAATCTCGATTGCTAAATCGAGGTAGACATTATAGGCCGTGTCACTCGGCCCTCTCGGTTTAGGAAATCGGTGGTGACTTACTCCCTCACTCAACTCAAGGGTTGGACTGCTTAATCACGCTTAACCAACTTGCTTAATTCAACATTGAGGTTTGCCCTAAATTAACCTAGTTAGGTGACTTAAGAAGCTAAAGGAAAACCAACTCGATTGAGTCTCCCTTGGAAGGGGGATTTTCCTCACTAACTAGGTTAAAGTGGCTAATTAGATTGCAAAGCACCAACATGCACAAACCTAAGGATGCTAAGCACAATTATGCACAATCCTTAGGTTGATAAGCACCAAAATGCACAAACCTAAGGATGCTAAGCACAAAACATGCACAACCCTTAGATTGCTAAGCACAAGCATGCACAATCAACATGAATAATATCTCAATCATTGAATTAGACAATACCCAATGACAATCATTCAATCTAAACAAGTAATTATAAAGTTTAGTTAGGGATCTACAACACCCAAGAGAAAAGAGTGAGTTTCTAGAGAGAGAGAGAGAGAGGGATTAAAATTTTGAGCTCAAGATCTTCTTCTTCTTCTCGGCTTGAATCTCCACCCAAGCCTCCAATGATGCTCCAAGATCACTCTAGCACTCTCTCTCTCTCTCTCACTAGAAATCCCCTTTGGTGTTTTTGGGCAAACCCTAGAGAGAGAAACCAATTTTTCTCCAAAAACCAGCTCTCCCTTTCTCTCTCCCTGTTGTTGTCTTCATATTTGCCCGAAAGTGATTAGTTCACGGACGCGTTGGCCAATTCACGTCCGTGAACACCTAAACACGTCTGTGAACTCTATCGTCTCCAAAACGCACCGCTTTGCTTCCTGGGTTCACGATCAATGGCCACAGTTCACGGTCTTAGAGACCGTGAATTGCCTTGTCGTCAATAACTTCAGGAACCTCGTTGGACGCCTTGGTGTTCACAGTTTGTGGTCGAAGTTCACGGTCTCCTAAGACCGTGAACTACCTCGTCCGACCGTGAACTGCGGCTGTTTCCTAGACGCTTGCACTTCACAGCTACAGGGCAATTGTCACGGTCTAGCGACCGTCACAATTGCTTCTTCGGACTTTTCTTCAGTTTTTGCACTTTTTGACCTCCAATTATACCAAAATTCGACCTCGACCCTTCCACACGTGCTAGGACCTGAAATGTATCAAAACAAGCACAACCTAGCGTGAAATATGTCGAGGAACGATGAAATACTAAGCTAAACGAATAAGAAATGAGGGATAAAATGTGTACATTTGGGCCCGAATAAGTTTGATACTCATGGATTTGGGTTCAATTGTGATCATCCTCAACAAAAAGGAAAAAGTGAAAGAAAAAAACACTAAAGCGGATGAAAGTCGGTCCCGATACAAAACTCGTGGTAGCGGCCTTGGGAAACGATGGTGGGGGAAAACTTAGGATTCCGTCGACAATATTTCGAGATGGGCCGCAAAATGGTGGGCAAAGGCGATGATTTGTATTCAAGTTAGGATACCCATGTGTTTGGGTTCAATAGTGATCATGCTCAAGAAAAGAAAAAAAGATAAAAAACAATAAAGAGGATGAAACTCGGTCCAGATACAAAACCCGTGGTAGCGGCCTTGAGAAACGGTGGTGGGAAATAACTTAGGATTCCGCCGACAGTATTTCGAGATGGGTTGCAAAATGATGTGCAAAGGCGATGATTTATGTTCAAGGTAGGAATACCCAGATGTTTGGGTTACTAAAAAAAAATGAAGAAAAGAAAGAAAAAAACACTAAAAATGATGAAACTCGGTCCCCATAAAAAACTCGTTGTGGCGGCCTTGGAAAACGGTGGTAGGGAACAACTTAGGATCTCGCCTACAGTATTTCGAGATGGGCTTCAAAATGGTGGGTAAAGGCGATGATTTGTGCAAAAAGCAATAGACGAAAACTTGACGAACAATAACTAAACGCTAAGGCGATGATAACACAAATGCGATGATTGGTGCAAAAAACCATAGACGAAAACCTAGCGAACAATAACAAAACAAAAAGGCGATGATTTATGCATATAGCAATAGACGAAAACCTAGCGAACAATGACAAAACACAAAGGCGATGATTTGTGTAATAAGCCATAGACGAAAACCTAGCGAACAATAACTAAACACAAAGGTTGTAGAATGGAGAGTGGGATAAGAGAAGGACTTGGAACTTCCCCACTTGCACTTGGAAGAGTATCAGAGCCACTAATGAATATTAACCTACAGCCTTGGATTTAATATATTAATTAATATTAATTACAGCGGGAAACTCTTAACAGAATAAACAAAGAATGAGAAAAGCAAGGATGAGGTGGAGTAGTGGTTGGAGCGGCTAGCAAGCTACGAAAGTCCAGAGGACTGAGGGAGAGTGGGAGGCAGAGTTTGTTGATCTCCAATACGCCCCAACCAATGCAGTCAAAACCGGGATTTGGATCATAAAATCGTAGGATTTTACTTAGGAGTTCCGATCTTGATTTTACTATAAATTCGGTGGATCTTAAAATCGTTTAAAATCGGGATTAAAATCGTAAAATCGTACCAAAATCGGGATTTTGATCGTATGATAAAAAATAGGTGGTTTGAGCAAATCTAAAAGAAGCATAATTGTTTCGGCGGAAAAGGCAATGACGGGAATCTTCTCATATATTTTTTCTATCAAAAAAATATTTAAAAATAATAAAAATAACCAAATTAGGACTCGGTCAATCCCTTTTCCTTCATCCCATTCAACTTATGGGTAAAACAATTATCCCAATATTGGAAGTACGCAATGTAGTCAAAATCTCGCTTTAAAAGTTAAAAACTTACATTTTTACATTTCTAGGTCACGAAAATGCTTCTACGCAGAATCACAGCTTTTATAAATAATGTAGTTAAAAACCCGCTTTAAAACTTAAAATCTTACGATTTTACGCTTCTAAATTACCAAAACGCTTCTATGTAAAAACTCACTTTTCACTACATAGGAAGTACGTAAGAATTAACATCATTATTAACTAATTAATTTATTAATGAATATATTTGTACCAAGCCACTAGCATTATTTATTTTATTGGAGTTCAAATATTTTTAATTTTATATCATACTTAGACGAAGTCGGAATATTACTTTGAGTTAAACTATCTAGACACAACATGAAAACAAGAGACAAACCCATTGAACTTTATCCCATCCTCATGAATTATTTTGAGTTACGCATTAAATAAAAATTAAAATAGTGATTTGGAACATTAATCTTGAGAATTATCTTTTGTAAAAAAATCTTTAGAATTATCCTTTTAAATTTTATGTGTTTTTGTGTAATAAATGATTTATCTTATTAATATTATTATAGGTTATGTTCTATATGGTACTTAAAATCCTACGATTTTACGATTCCGATTTTACCCCAATTTTCATTAGATAGAATCCCGATTTTGACTGCTTTGGCCTCAGCAAGATGGAGGCACCGGAGGAGACACCAATATTGGAGCAGAACGTGAGGAAGCGCGCCTTGGAAAGAGATTTGGTGAGGAGATCGGCAAGCTGATGGGAAGAAGGAACATGACGAACAACTAGGTCGCCCTGCTCTACACGGTCACGAACGAAGTGGTAGTCGATAGCAATGGGTTTCATGCGGGACTGGAAACAGGATTACAACTCAGATATGTCGCACCAAGATTGTTGCAGTGAAGTGTTGGAGCAGTACGAAGAGGCAGGTCAAGCTCGGAGACAAGGTTGCCATGCCATGCGAGCTCAGCTGCGGTGACAGCAACAACCTTGTATTCTGCTTCCGTGGAACTCCGAGCAATGGTTTTCTGTTTCTTGGAAGCCCAGCTGACCGGTGTGGAGCCTAAGTAGACAATGTAGGCAGTAGCGGATAAAAGATCATCGGGGTTGCCAGCCCAGTCAGTATCCGAGTAGGCATGCAGACGGAGATCGGAGGAGGCGGGTAGAACAATGCCATGGTCGATGGTGCCTTTGGGGTAACTAAGGACATGCTTCATGGCATTCCAGTGAAGAGCAGATGGACGATGCATGTAATGTGATAGCCGATTGACCACAAAGCTAATATTCGACTGAGTGAATGATAAGTACTATAGGGCCCCCAAGATGCTACGATAGAATTTACCATCAGTGGCAGGGGATCCATCATTGAACTGGAGAGTGGCGGTGGAGGATAGTGGATTCGAGATGGATTTGTTTTAAGCATAGTAGTTGGTCGAGAAGATCAGCTCTGTATTTGCGTTGAGTGAAGAAAGCACCAGACAGCCCGCGAACAAATTCGAGACCCAAAAAATAGTGAAGATCTCCCAAGTCCTTGAGAGAAAAACCTGCAGCGAGCTGGGAAATACACCGAGACACGTGAGACGCACAAGAGTCGGTGATGATAATGTCATCAACGTAGACGAGGAGGTAAATGACATCGGACTGGTGGGGGAACGTGAACAAAGAGACATCGGAGCCAGCTTGTTTGAAACCTATCTGGAAGAAAGTGATGGAGGGCATAATACCAAGCCCGGGAGCCTTCTTTAGGCTGTAAAGAGAGCGATGTAACCTGCAAACAAAAGAAGATAGCAGAATCAACATAGGCCAAAGGTTGGGCCATGTAAACCTCATCCTCGAGAATGCCGTTGAGGAAGGCATTATTGATGTCAAGCTAACGGATGGGCCACCCTTGGGCAATGGCAATCGCGAGGACCACACGAATTGTGGCCGGTTTCACAACAGGAATATAGGTGTCGTGATAGTCGAGACCAGGACTTTGATGGAAACCCTTAGCTACCAGGTGAGCTTTATAGCGAGAAACGGAACCACCGACATTGCGCTTGATGCGAAACACCCGCATGCAGGCAACAACATGAGCACTCGATGGCTTCTCAGTTAAAGTCCATGTGTGATTTGCGTAGAGATCTTGAAGCTCTTCTAGCATGGCCTGACGCCACCGCGAAACGAGGAGAGCCTGTTTCACATTGGTTGGTTCAACAGGAACATCGGGCGGGTGGCAAGTGGCGGTAAATAGACGTTTGGGACGATAAATATTATTTTGGGAGCAGGTAATAATTTTCCTCGAAGGAGGAGGTATGGTGATAGTGTGAGAGTCAGATGGTGGGGGGGGGGGGGTAAGATGGCAGGGTGGGGGGAGAAGAATGGATGGGCAAAGAGGATTTGGAAGCGGGTTGTGAAGAGGATTTCGTGGAGGAAGTGGGGGGAATTGGATCTAGGAGGGGAGGTGGGTTTGAGGGTAGTGGGCTGATAGGTGGGCTGGATGTGGATGGGTCTGGGGAAACATGAAAGATAGGAGCCCAGAGGTGAGGGATGCAAGCCAGGCAGTAGTTGATATGGGGGACGGAGTGAGCTGTTAAAACGGGAATTGAGTTTCGTCAAAAGGGACATGACAAGAGACATAGACTCGACCAGATATAGGATCAAGACAAAAGTACGCACTTCGAGTGGGGCTATAGCCAAGAAAGACACATGGAAGGGAATGAGAGTTGAGTTTGAGGGACGAGTATGGGACAAGATACGGAAAACAGAGACAACCAAACACCCGGAGTTTGTGGTAATTGGGCGGAGTGGGATAAAGTTTAGAATGAGGGGAAGTATTTGAAAGAATAGGAGTGGTAAGCTTATTAATGAGATAGACGACAGTATGAAAAGTGTAAGACCGATAGGAGGCGGGAAGGGAAGCTTGATGCAGGAGAGAGAGACATGTTTCGACAATGTGGCGATGACGACGTTTAGAGAGGCCATTATGTGCTGGTGTGTGGGGTGGGGTAGTGAGATGAGCGATGCCATGGTTAGAAAATAGGGAGTTGAGTTTGTCATACTCGCTGCCACGGTCGGAGAAAAGTGTGACAATGGGACTTTGAAATGGATTCTCGACAAGAGCTTTAAAGCGAGAAAAAACATCAAACACATCAGACTTGCGCTTTATAGGAAAGAACCAAATTTAACGAGTAAAATGGTCGACAAAGATCACATAGTATGGGAAACCATCAATAGATAAGACCAGGGCGGGGCATCATACATTAGAATAAATGAGTTTGAGAGGACGTGAACTTTGTAAAGAATAAAAAAAAGGTAGACGGTGACTTTTGCTGCACTGACAAGCATGACAAGTTGAAAAAGAAGACGAAACAAATCGGTGAGAATTATCAGCAAGAGCTCGTCGAAGAATGTGTGGAGCCGGATGACCAAGACGACGATGCCAAACGTCTCCGGAATTCTTGACACCCACTAGAACACGCTGTTTCATTTTATTGAGAGCAAGAGGAGGAAACTCATTCACACCATGCCTAGCGCGTTCCCGAAGTAGAGGTGTCCGCGAGGGTTGTGATTTTACAACAAATGAAGTGGGAAAGAATTCAATGGAAGTGTGATTAGTGGCACAAAATTGGGACACAGAGATTAAGTTATGGGAAATGGGTGGGGAGCAAAGAACGTTATGAAGGGAAAGGTATGTGTGGGAGAGGATAGGGAATGGGAAACAGTGTGAGAGATAGGCAAACCTGAGTCGTCGCCGATAGCAACGGTGTCGGGACCATCATACTTGTCCGAGAGCGCCAAGTTGCCGAGATTGTCGGTGACATGGTGGGAAGTAGCAGAATCGAGAAGCCAGGAGGGAGGTGCAGAGGAGGATGCGTCATGACTTGTGGCGGCATGGGCATGGGGATATGTAGACCAAAGATCCTGGTGGATCTTGAAGCAGGTGCGGGCTGTGTGGCTGACACGGAAGGCTGAGAGGTAGACTTCGGTGGGTCGGATGGGAGAAGAGGACTAGGACCATTCAGAATACGCGGACTACTGGGGCGAGAGTGCGAAACCTAGGGAGATCTCCCTTGCCTGGTCGTTGCATTGACAAGAGGAGACGAAGATTGAGCAGCTTGGCGTTGGAGGAACTCATCATGGTTGAGAAGCTTGTCGAACAGCTCCTCGAAGGATGGGCGAGTGTCACGAGCACGAACAGCATCAGCGATCTCTTTGAACTCGGTAGTAAGACCGTTGAGAGTGTGGAGAACAAGATCCAAGTCATCGACAAGGGCACCGACAAGAGCAAGTTCACCGGCGAGAAGCTTGATGTCGGAGAGGTATGCACGAAGGGAGAGGATGCCTCGGGTGAATGTCAACAGCTTATCTTTCAGGCCAATAATCCAAGATTGAGAGCGAGGAATGAACATCCTCTCAAGGGTGGCCCAAGCGTCACGGGCGGAAGTGGCAGCATCACTGTGAGGCATAATGGACTCACTGACAGAGACGAGGAGGGCGTGGAAGATGAAGCAATCCTGACGAACCCAACGAGAGTAAGCAGCAGACATTCGATCAGAAGGTGGAACACCAGTGCCGTCAATGTGTGGCATAAAATCATAGCCGAAGAGGAGGGAGGTGAATTGAGATTTCTAAGAGGAGTAGTTCGTGCTGAGGAGACGAACCATGAGCTGGGACCCAACATTGAAAGAGACAAGAGGAGGAAGAGAATTGTTATTGGAGTCTCCAGAAGGCTGATCAGAGGTGGTTCTGGAAGGTATGATGATGATTGAAGGTAAACGAAGAGAAGGGGCGAAAATTAAGATAGAAGCTCAAGACCTCATCAGAGGGTTTGCAAAGGCTTCTGATACCATAAAGGATAATACAAAGGCTTGAAAGGAATCATGCTTTGCATTAGAATAGTAGGTTCCCTTTTATACAAATTATAATGGGAAACTCTTAACAGAATAAACAAAGAAAAAGAAAAGCAAGGATGAGCTGGAGTAGTGGTTGGAGCGGCTAACAAGCTACAAAATACCAGGGGTTTGAGGGAGAGTGGTAGGCGGAGTTTGTTGATCTCCAATAGATAGCAAATCAAGGATTTTTTTTATGAATAAGCCATTTTATTCATCAAGTAAGAGGGAGAGAGACAATGCGCAACTCAAACTGAAACTAGTATACACCCTTAAAATCACCTTACAACAGCAAACTAGAGCAAAAACCCAACCCACACCAAGCTATAACAAGACTAAAGAACAATAATAGCTAATAAACGGTCTGAAATAACATATGCAACAGATGAGAAACTACATTTAAGTAGCACTAGGAGATCCCGTACCCTCTTGACAATCTGCTCCTCTATGAGAAGTTGTCGTTGACACCTTTCTCTCCACTATCCACTGACCACCATCGTCCAGATCAATCTTCCAGAGCTAGCACTAGCATTTGCTGAATCTGTAGCTTTCAGAGGTGTTTCGTTCCAGCCCCTCCAATCAATGAATGAAAACATGGAACTATCTGAAGTATCTTCCTGGAATAGCTTCACATCTAACTTGGAGATGAGCTTCTGCTGTGCCTCTGGTTATTAACACTTTACGCCAACCCCAGGAATAGTTATTGGTGGATGGAATGCACCAGATGTTTGTATAGGTAAGTTGATAGTGCCTCACCCAGTTTGCCCACAGTGATGAATAATTCGAGAGAATTGCCCACAAATGTCTAATTAAATAGGCTGTATTCCAGATCCTCAGATCTTTGAACCCTAAACTTCCCTCAGCTTGTGGCAGAGCAACCTTTTCCCACTTCACTTTGGCTCTCTTCCCTTCATCCTCAGAATCCCACAAGAAATCCGAGCAAGCCTTTTCGATCTGTTTTATTACTTTCACTGGAAGTTGTATAATATTCATCGAATAATGGGTTATGCTTGCTATGACCGAGTTGACTAATTGTAACTTCCCAGCATAGGTTAATATCTTAACACCCCAACCTCTGATCCCTGTTGTTATCTTATCTACTAAAGCTTTACAGTCCATAGTATTGAGTTTACCTGCTACCAATGGGATCCGCAGATATCTCACAAGGAGGTGACCAATCTGAAAACCAGTATCTTCAGTGAGAAGCCTCTGTGTGTTAGTATCAATACCCGCACAGAAGATCTCACTTTTTGAGGGATTGCATTTCAAATCAGAAATCTCATAGAATATATTTAGGATTCTCTTAGTCACTACCACTGCTTCCGTAGTGCCTTTGGTAAAAATCAGTAAATCGTCAGCACAACATAAGTGGGATAGTTCTATCCTATGAGTCTAAGGATGAGAAGAGGAGGTCTTGATGGGCAGAGCTCTATTAAGCATCCTAGACAGAACCCCATAGAAATGGTGAAGAGATAGGGGGAATTAAAACAATCACACTATGAAGTATGAAACAACCCGATGAAGACAAATAAACAATGATTGTACCTTGATTTTCTTGATAATGATTAAATAAACATAGTTCATACCGCTTTGAACAAGGATGTTTAATGTCTTTTACAACTTACGAGAGAAAGACTGCATCAAGTTAATTCTACTTCTATTGGATCTAGTGAGAGTTCGAGAACTACGACTAATTTGCAAAGAAAAAAGAGAAAATGAGTAACTCACTTGAAAAATAGCTTTCTTGATGTGGAGTGACAGTTACTCTCCAACTACTTTGTTGATTTGTTGGTCATTGCTGTAATAGGATGACTCATTTGGTGGTCAAGAATTCCTTTCTTTGTTCTCTAGTTTGGTAGAGTTCAGTGCTCGTGCTTGGCTACTATCAGCAGTTTGACTTTTTTTGTATCTTTATATTTCTCAATATATGAGATATCTACTGGCAAATATATTAGTTGTAAATACTTTTATTGGAGGATATTCATTTTCGGTCATGAAAATAATGACGAATATTGAAGGAAAGAATTGCACGAATATTTGCAGACAAGAAAGTCAACTCAAGTGGTGGGATTTATTCCACAAATAGCACTGTTCAAATTTTTTTTAAAAAATAACACCCTTTCCCAAAAACTGCCACCCGACCTAGCGGTTTACATAAAAACCGCAGGGCAGGGGCATATTTTTCAATGAAAACCGCCCGGATAGGGGACATTTTACATGATCGCCTGTGGTCGGACCGGTTTGGCCCAAAACCGCTGCCCCACCCAGTGGTTTGGTCCATATGTTTTTTTTAAATCCTAACGTAGGTGGAAACTTCAAACAAACATATCTTTTTGTTCGGTTATCCGATCGTAGGCGGTTCGGTCCCGCCTTCGTCCCAAAAAAATATCGTTTGCCCCGAACGAGCTTTTTTCCGATTTCGTCAAACTTTGGATAGCCATAATTTAGTGCTCCAAATTCCGAACGTCATTAATTTTTTTTTATTTCACATAAATTTTTAAGGACTACAACTTTTATCATAGGCATAATTTCGAAATGTACGTGGATTTGTGAAAAGGGAAGGTAAGTTATTCCCAAAATCCTGTATATGCAAAAATAATTCATGTTTTGAAACTTCATTCCTAGTCAAAATTATAGTCCTTAAAAAGTTATGCAAAATGAAAAAAAAAAGTTCATGACGTTCCGATTTTGGAGCACAAAGTTATGGTTGTTAAAAGTTATTGAGGATTTTTAGCGTTCAAGTAATAAAATTTTGTCAATATATTATTGTTTCAAAAGAAGAGTCGTAGTTTGGTGGTGTAGATACTATTAGGGATGGCAATCAAACCCATGCTCACGGGTATCCGACCGCCCCCGACCCAGTCAACGCGAGGAATCCCCGCTTTGACTGGGTATGGGGCGGGTATGGGTAAAACCCGCAAAATGTTTGATGGGTATGGGGCGGGTATGGTTTTAGCCTCCCCCGCCCCATACCCATACCCATACCCGCCCCATCAAGAATATTTGTTCACATATAAAAAGTACATGGATGAAATAGTAATCTATCAATGATAGTGAGGGTAAATAAAAAAATAATTAGTAGAAATGCAATTGAGTGGTCACCCAAATCAAAACCTAATTCATTTTCCTCAACTCTCTCTTCACTCTTTCACTTTTCCCTCGTGTTAGCAAGATTATATTAGTTCATTATTGCTTAGTATATGTATTAGAGTCAGATAAATAATGATTTGGATTACATTGTAGTACTCTATTTTATGGATTTAGGATAAAATGCTTTGAACCATATTAAGAATTATTGTCACTTTCTCGACTTCATGATATAATAGGGGCCTATAATGTTAGAATTGAAAATTTACATGTAAAATTTTATGTATTATAATGTTGGATGTACGGGGCGGGTATTACCCATGGGTACCCGAAACCCACGGGTATGGGGATGGGTTTGCAAAATCTTCCCCCGCATGGGTATGGGGCGGGTATGGGTTTGGATATTTGAAACCGGGGATGGGGATGGTTTAGGCAAACCCGCCCCATTGCCATCCCTAGATACTATGCTAAATTTAGTTAACTATTTATTATATCTAGGTTCGAACCATCATCTCCACAACATGCTGCTTTTTTTAATATCTACTAAATAAAAAGACTTAATATGGGATGATGGAGATTCGAACATGAGATTTCTTGCACACCTGGAGGACAAATTAGGTATGGGGACAAATTTGTGCGAAGAAGAGAGCATAGGAGATGCCACCTGGAGGACGTGGTCCCTTCTAGGCGCCCCCTCAAGGAGTCCCAGAGGCTGCCACGTGTAGGCGCCTGACCGTTGGGTCGTACTAAGCATTTAATGCGACGATGACGTAGGGCTGAATTCCATGAGCTTGGTCGGGACCTCGACGAGTATAAATAGTGCTCGGTAGGTGGCATTTACGCAGGTTGGCTTCTCTCACTAAAACTTGGGATATCACTTATCTCTCTAGATTTGGCACTGACTTGAGCGTTGGAGTGCTAACGGGCCTTCCGGAGCCCATTAAGCGCCCGTTGTGCAGGATCTTGGAGCCTGTGTTGGAAGTCGGATCGGCCCCATCACCGTCGGTGGGACAAGGGTGTCTTGGCTCAAACAGTATAGATTAAAGGAATGAATGTGAATCATAAGTTGGATTGTAATAGTATCTTAATTTGTTTGTAAGTCCTAGATTTTTTAATTAGTAAAACTGATTTCACCCTTACAAAAGAAAGTAGTGACAAACATATTACACATTAAAATTCGTGATCAATTTGTCGAGTAATTTTATTGGCAATTTACTTAGAACATCACATGCTTGAAAATTATATTTTAGATCATATGTCAGATTCATTTTAACTGTGACAAAAAACACAATTATAGTAACAAGGGTGTATCATAGGTGCACACAAAAGAAGAATACATTAAATATTCTTGTATACTCTTAATAAACATTATTATAATCTTTCTACTTATAACGTGAAATTTAACATATTATCTTTCAATTTATAATGAGGATCCAATACGAGATCAGATAAATAGCTAAATATGCTATGAAATCCCATTCATAACAAGATTGTTTCCCTTCTCTAAATGATACGCATAATATGTGAAATAAATCCATAATTATCCAACACATTTTGATCCCTATAAAAACTAAACAGACATAGCCATCTTTGTTCCATCGATCTCATATATGCAAATCACCCACCAGCAAACTATTCCAACTTTCAAACAGAAGAACTTGTGTCGATCAGTTTGTGAGATCACAATGAAGACATCAACAAACAGTAGCCCAAATGGCATAGCT
Source organism: Linum tenue (assembly GCA_946122785.1). Lineage (NCBI taxonomy): Eukaryota > Viridiplantae > Streptophyta > Magnoliopsida > Malpighiales > Linaceae > Linum > Linum tenue. The sequence continues at coordinate 43,070,069 of CAMGYJ010000009.1, read as the reverse complement.
ACAGTAGCTTTCATGTTGGCATTGATCATTATGGGTTCGTCGACAAGTACAGTAGTGAATGGGCAAGCTGCGGCCGTGACATGCCCAAGTGCATTCATAGAGAGAGAAATCTGAATAAAAAGCCAGCTAGCTTAATTAATAAAGACACAAGTTGTGTTATACATGCAAATTTCTTCTTCTTGTTTTTTGTTTTGTGTCTTTGGCAATGTACTCTATAACTTCAATGATAATATTGGTTTTCTCTTCAAGTTGGGTAGCTAGATAGGTGTATCTAGTTATTCATTTTGTTCTTTTTTATAAGAAAATCAGTGTTGCATTTCGGAATAGAAAAGTCTGGATAACTATGTAAAATCCGGTGGCGCGCTGGTCTCTCTTGTCTCTGCCAATATCACTTGCAAAATCACTCTCAATTCCACTCGAGATTTCTAGGTTAGAGCATAAGGAAAACCGACAGAGAAGTAAAGAGGAAGCTTTGATCTGATGTATGGTTTCTGATTCAAGACGAAGGAGTGTGGGCCTAATGAAAAGCCCACTAATATAACTTTACCAGAACCCAATCCAATGATTTTTCTTCTTCCAATCCTGTGTTAAATGAAAGACTCAAAACTATGCCATATTCTGCAAACACAAAGTTTGGTTACTTGAAGAACCACTTTTGATCAAAGACGGTAGGAGGCAGATTTAGAATTAGACCAAACAAAGAACACAGCGTAAATTTGGAAATTTGCAGAATTGAAATACACAGGCGATTTTACGTGGTTTCAACGTTAAGAGAAGAAGGATCTCAACGCTTACTAGTCCACGATCGGTGAATCACTGTTGTGTGATTCCCGATGATTCACTAAGGATATTCTTGAGGAATTTTACAATCAACACACTTGAATCTGTCGGCCTTCCGACTGATCTTCTAACCATCACTAACTAACTCCCCGTCAATCAGTCTGTTTCGACCCGATCAACTACCCATCGATCACTTGCACAAGAACTCTCAGAGCTATCTCACCGATTGCTCACTCACTTCTCTATCAATCAACTTACAACAATATAACCTTGCTATCTCACACGATTGATCTCCGAAAAGTATCACATCTCTCTTGTTTTGTCTTGATTTATACTTGTCCCAATACTAGCCATTGCCTCTATCAATTTTCCTTCCTTGCTGTGAGGTCTCCAGAATTGGTAATTCTTGATATGGAATCATCCCCTTTGCCTGCTTGATTTTAAATAGGAATCTATCTAAAATTCTATCTTGCTCTTTCCCTTTCCTTCCTATTATGAGATGGTTCTTTGTTCTGCACGTTTAACATTGAGAGGCTTGAGCACAACAATCTCCCCCTAAGCCAGTCAATGGCCCTCTTCTGCTGTGTCTGTTGTTCCTACACACATTTAACACACAAGTTATGTGCAAATTGTCACGAACCATAAATGCCAGAACACAAGGATAAACAAAAGAAGTTTTATTTATTCCATGTCATAATTAAAACTAAATTGAAGGGAAACTACATCAATTCCAGGACAGACTCTTGAAACGACTCATGCTCAGCTAAGGTTAGGCTTTATTGAAGAGGAAAGACAATGAAACATACACAGACAACTGACTCTCTAGACCTGACTGCCTAATCTTGACTCAAGACCGAGCTCCTCCTAAATACTTATTTAGAATGGATAAGGTGGTGGTGTCATGTAGTCAGAGATATCCTCTTCATTAGCTTTAGGATCCTCCGAGATATTACCACTGGTGCTTGCCTCATTTTCATGTTGAAAGGATTGGTGAATAAACTCCAGATGGTGTAGAACCGCTTTCTGCTTCCCTTTGTCGGAGACATCCTCAACAAGATCCGCAATGCTGAGTCCATCTTCGGGTAGGGGAACAATATCATCAACAGCAGGCAGCAGCTACCCTATCTCCCCCTAGGACATTAACCCGGGGGCGACGACGCCAAACGGATGTGTCCACCTTGAGAAGGACGAACTGAGCGTGGATCTGAATAATGAGATCCACATGAGAAACCTTGTATCGAAGATCAACTCCTATGCCACGCAGCAACAAGGTGATATGAGGAGCAAAAGGAAGGGCTTCCGCATAATTTTCATCATGATAGCGCACCATTTGATCAAATATCAGGTGGGGTAGCTGATGACTCTGTTTTCATTAACACTTGCCATGATCCGCTGATAGGTAGGATAAATGGTTGTCAGCCCATGGGAACAAGACAGAAATACCCTAGTAATGTAGTAATGAAGGACTTTGAGATCATCTGGGAGTCTGACAGAGGATAGGACAAAAGGATAGTGACAACCCGTATCACGAGTGTACTTCCTGATAACGGCCAGCTCATTCAACTCAGCATCTGGAAAGTTAGATTCATTCATGACTACGATACCACTGATGGGAATGCTGAGAAGTTGAGAAAGGAGATCCACATTGATGGTGATAAGATAATTGAAGACAATAGTGGTGAAGGATGGAGGATTCGTGTTATAGCATGGTCGCATATTCGCATAGAACATGCGAACTGGTTCTGGATAGAAACCGAAATGTTGATCCAGGATCAAGTCAACCAGCCAATTGCATTGATCAGGGATGGAATATCCATGTCATACCGATTGAACAAAGATGGGGCAAGAGACAATGAGGAACAGAGTCGACGAGTAGATATCTGGAGTAGTCCCACTACAAGAAAACAGGCATTTAGTGTAGGTTGTGTTGTGTTGGTTCACTTAACCAACACTAAAAGTCTATTTTATGTAAGTAATTTGTGTCGGTTAAGTAACACACACGATTTTTCATGTTTTTGTGTCAATTAAATTTAAGAGACACCATTTTCAGCGGATTTGTATCGGTTTTCATTGTAACCGAGACAATTATGATGGTTTTGTGTCGGCTTTATGTTAACCGACCCAAATTTTTGAGGTTTTGAATTTCGCCAAAATTTGGGCTCTATAAAATTTGACCATTACCGCCCAAATTTCCCACTTCCTAAATTGAAAATTTTCCCCTTATAAAAATTCAAATCCACTCCGTTTATTCTTTCTTCTTCTTCTTATCCCTTAACTCGCTCTCTTCCTTGCCCGTTAGGCTGTCACCACTCACAAGCTCCCTTTCCCCTCTTCTTCTTCTTCTTTTCAAAAACAAAAGCGTCGTCGCCGCCCCTTTCCCAATCGAAACCGTTATCTGCCGAGAATAGTTGGCCGTTTGCAGTAAATAGTCGACGGTGAAGATGTGGTCAACTCTCTTCCCCAAGGACCCCTGCTTGGCGGCGAATTCAGCGTGGTGGAATGCTGAAGGAAAGGTTTCCCTCATATGGCAGAATCATCAATCTCTCCAACGTATGTCGCCCTCGAGTCGGCTGCGAGCAAAACTCAATGGTATCGAGTCAGTCATGCCCAAGACATTAAGGTTTCCCCCAGTTAGCGTAGATCTAGTGTCGACGATGAGTCAGTGGGAGAAGGTCGAAACTCTAATAGGGTGCGGTGGATCTGTGAAAGAAGATTTGTTTTTTTTTTTTTGTTAATTCTGATTTATTGTTAATTCCGATTTGCTAGGAGAGTGTTAATGTAGATCTATTGATTTTCTTGCATGTTTTGGTGAGGATTTCTTGAGTTGGTTTTCGTTTCGTTCACTCATAGAGGGGAAGGGGAAGTTGCTGGCGATGGATGAGCCGCCGCACTGCTAATAGGTATAATATGCCCCCTCTACTATGATGTTTTATCAAACATGTCCATTTACTATTTTTTACATCAAACATGTCATTGTACTTTGTAAAAATTATCAAACATACATTTTGGTTAAAATTTTCATCCAAAAACCGTTAACCAACGCCGAACTTTGGTTTGAGCGACACAAATGTCTAAAATATCCCTAATAATTTCACTTTGGATTTTTTTTTGTTTGTATAGGTAAATAATTCAAATAATTTCAATTTGAAGAGACTTAGAGAAATAAAACTGGGACAAAACTGATATTTTCTCTCCCATTCGCCGATGTCGGATCATCTAAATCTCGGTTCAACCATGATTGATGATTTTTTTTTTCAATGGAAATTTTAGCAGAAGGGCATGTTTGATAATTTTGTCAAAGTACAGGGGCATGTTTGATGTAAAAAAGTAGTAGAGGGGCATGTTTGATAAACCATCATAATAGAGGGGCATATTATACCTATAACCCTTCATTTTTTAGTCTTCTCCTAGTTCTGATTTTGATGAGGAATATTTTTGCAAGTTTTGGAAGTGGGCAGAGCTAGGCGGGATTTATGTTGCGGTAGGAAGACTTTGCCTTCATCGGCGATCAAAGGCAAGGACAGCCTGGATCGCCGATCTGATTTTTTTATTACCAAAATGACAATTAGAGTTGCTCATTGAACAACGTTAATAATAAATTTAATTTCAAAATGTTTTTTCTGATAAAATAATTGACTTTGGTTCAATCGAGACAAATTAACCGACTCAAAACAGGATTGTGTTGGTTATACCAGCAGTTTCCCAAAATCGACCCAAAACTAATTAGTGTCGACGGAATTCGTGTCGCTTTAATGAACCAACACAAATTAATTTGTTTCTGTTAAAACCGACACTAAACAGGCAAAATAACCGACTCTAAAATGTTGTTTTCTTGTAGTGTCCTCAGCAATGGCGAAGCACCTCCCGTTGAAGATGGCAGCACGCACCATGGCAAGGTTGCATGAGGATTGGGTTGATCCATGATCATTCGAGAGACTAAGTTTGGAATTGGAATAGATGAGTGTGAGCTGAAGGTATGGAGGGGGGGACTTTATATAGGATAGGGTAACGTGGAAATTACGAACGATGAGGAATATGGAAGGACTCAAAGAGGGAAGGATTAGAACTGGAATTTTTTAAAATAGGTAAGAAGAAGAACTTAGAGTGAAAGAGTAGGAAGAGAAACCTAGATAAGGAAGTCTACTAGCTTGAACAAGGGAGATGTGCATTTACTGCAAACTTTTAATCTCAGACCAGGAAACCATTCCTAGTTCACGATGGATATGCAGGAACGGTTCAAATCATAACGACTTGGTGAAGATGTCAGCCCATTGACCAGTTGTGGGAACAAATTCAAGAGTAATTTGACCATCCTAAACTAGTTCTCTAATGAAATGATAACGATTGTCGATGTGTTTGGTTCTTGAGTGTTGGACAGGATTTTTGGCCATGTTTATAGCACTAGTGTTGACACAAATGAATATTAGAGACTTCTGATGAACCCCGTAGTCCTTGAGTTGATGTTTCAGCTAGAGTAGTTGTGTACAACAAAGGCCAACAACCACATATTCAGCCTCTGTTGTAGACAAGGCTACAAAAGCTTGTTTCTTGCTAAACCAAGATACAAGAGAGTTCCCAAGGAACTGACATCTTCTAGTGGGACTTTTCCTATCAACTATGCACCTAGCGAAGTCTGAATCACTAAACCCAGTGAGATTCAGAGAGGGGTCACGAGAGTACCATAAGTCGAGGTCAAAAGTCTCAGGTAGGTAGCGAAAAAATCATTTGACGGCTGAAAGATGGCTTTATTTAGGACAGTTTTGAAACCTAGAGCACATACAAACACTAAACTGAATAGGTCGACTTGCAGTACGATACAACAATGACCCAATCATGCCTCTGTACATTTTTCATTTACAGGTTTCCCTAACTCATCCTTATCTAATTTGAGAGTTGAGGACATTGGAGTAATTGCAGTTTTTAAGTTCCCGAGATCAAAACATTTTTAGCATGGAGTTCAGGTACTTGGATTGACAAATGAACATTCCTAGAGATGTCTGTTTATCTTGCAGGCCAAGAAAATAAGTTAGGTCATCCATAAGACTCATTTCAAAAGTCTTTTTCATGCATGTTTCAAACTTGCGACACATTTGTTGACTAGTAGACCCAAAAGTTATGTCATTTATGTAGACTTGCACAAGAAGGATATAAGTTTCGTGTGTTTTAATGAACAAGGTCTTGTCAAATGAACCTCATTTGAACCCTTCACTTAACAAGAAACTACTCAACTTATCATACCAAGCTCTAGCGGCTTGTTTTAAGCCATGCCAAGCTTTTTAAGTTTATACACGTGATTTAGAAATTTGGGATCTTCAAAACCAGGAGGATGTGCCACATATACTTCTTCTTTTAAATCCCCATTTAAGAATGCACTTTTTACATCCATTTGAAACAGTTTGAATCCGCTAGCACTAGCAAAAGCACACAACAATCGGATTGCCTCTAGCGAGCTACTAGAGCAAAAGTTTCATCAAAATCAATTCTCTCTTCTTAGTTGTAACCTTGAGAAACTAACCTAGCCTTGCTCTTAATTATCTCACCCTCTTCATCTGACTTGTTCTTGTAAATCCATTTAGTTCCAATGATTGTCATATTAACAGGTGTAGGCACTAATTCCAACATGTTTTCTCTTACAAACTGACCTAGTTCTTGGTGCATTGCACCATTTCAATACTAATCTTGCAGGGCTTCCTTTATATTTCTTGGTTCTATTAAAGAGACAAACGCAACAGGTATTGAATGATTTTTGGATCGAGTGAGCATACCTTTATTCATGTTCCCTATCACTTTAGTAGCTGGATGACGCTTGCTAGTATGAGGGGTGGTTGCAAAACTAATTTTGTCCTAGCTGGCAACTGCTGCATGATTTAGAGGTTCTGAGACCACTAACTTCACCTCATTTTCATCTGGAGGTGTTGCCTTGACTACTCTTGTTGCAGGTCCGTTTCAGAGCTTGCTACAGGAGTAATCACCACCTTTTTTCTATCTAGACCAAGATCATCATCATCAAACAGTTCTAGACACTCATCAAAGGATTTATCGAACAGTACATTGATTGATTCTTCAACCTTGAGAGATCGTTTGTTAAACACTCTTTAAGCCTTGATATGATCAGAATAACCAAGGAAGATTGCTTCATCAGATTTTGCATCGAACTTCCCTAACTGATCCTTGGTGTTAAGAACGAAACATTTACACCCGAAAGGGTAAAAATAGCCTATATTGGGTTTCCTTCATTTCCACAATTCATAAGGTGTTTTCTTAAGCATAGATCTAATCAAGGCTCTATTTGTGATATAACAAGCAGTGTTAATTGCTTCTGCCCAAAAGTGCTTAGGTAGAGCATAATCATTTATCATTGTCCTACCAATCTCAATCAAGGTTCTATTCTTTCTCTCCCCTACTCCATTCTGCTGAGGGTTCTAGGTGCATAAAATTTGTGAGAAATCCCAACTTCATCGCAATCAAAAGATTCAGATATGAACTCCCCCCCCTTGGTCACTTCTAACACTTCCTATTCTGAGTTATTTTTCATTCTCAACTTTTCTAGAATATGTTATAAAGTTCTGAAATGCCTCATCTGTGAATACCAAAAAATATACCCAGTTGAACCTAGTACAATCATCTACGATAACAAATGCATATGATTTCCCACCATAGCTACAGATATTTGCAGGACCAAACAAGTCGATGCGAATCATTTCAAAAGGTCTACTGGTTGAAATAACAACCTTGCTTTGGAAGCTAGTCCGCGAGTGTTTACCCTTAGCACAAGCATCACAGAAAATTCGTTTTTATCTTTTAACCCAGACAACCCACTTCCTAGATCCAATTTTGATAGTTTTGAAAGAATCCCTATGCTAACATGACCCAACTTCATATACTAGAGAACTTGATCCACCTTTATCATGAGACATCAAACAAACTTCATCTGGTTTTTATTAATATTCAAAACATATATTTTTCTTTTACGTTTTCCAGAAAACAACACCTTTTTATCTTTAATTGACTCCACATAGCAGCAATCAGAATCAAACACAACCCTCTTATCTTGACCACACATCTGACTAATGGATAAAAGGTTATGTTTTAATCCTTTCAAGCATTACATTTTTACCGTAGGTCCAGATCCTATGTTTCCTTTACCTAGAATGTATGCATGATTGTTATCCCCAAAGAAAACCTTACCTGACTTGAAGGTAGAGAAGAGCTTCAGTTTACCTGTCATGTGGTGTGAGATACCACTGTCCAACACCCACTCTAAAGTCTCCATGCTCACTTGGAGACATTTCTGCACAAGTAGCAGTCAATTGGTTTTTGGTATCCAGAAATGCTTGGATACCTTATTTTTTTGAAAAGTATTCCTATAAAATCTACTATTTGACCTCTTCTATGACAAGTATAACATACCATCGATAGCCTTCTTTTACATGTCTTTAAGGTATGCCCAAATTTATGGCAATAGTTGCATTCACTAGACTTGAAGGTGTTTATCCCTAAATTCCCTTCATATTGCTTCTGAGATCTAGCTGTTCCCTTATTGCTGTATCATACTAAAGTTTCTTCCGAACTTCGTTTGTTTTCCATACATTTCTTGATTTGGTTTTCCAATTCCTCATTTTGACTTGTTAACGAAGTAATACATGAAGTTAACTCAACTGACTCTAATCTAAGATCTCCACACTCTTTTCTTAACTTAGTATTTTCCATGTCTAGATTGTCTGACCTCCTTTTAAGATCATCATACTCACTCTTTAGTTTAAGGTGATATTCCTTTAGTTGACAGTATTTTGATATGACATTTCTAAACTCTAATTGAATTTCCGTAACTGGTGTAGTTAATTGATCATCGTCACTATAATATTCATTTTCACTATATGTGAATAAGTCCAGAGTCCTTACCTCATTTAAGCAATGTGTGTCTTCAGGTAGATCATCAGGAGCCATATAACTTTCTTCATGTACTTCCTCCTCCTCATCTTCTTCTTCACCGCCACTCCAAGTGGTCGCCATTGCACGTTCTTTTCTTAGCTGGGGACATTCAACCTTGATGAGTCCTGCTCTCCCGCACTTAAAACAACCTGCTGAGTTAGAATTCTTTGCAGCTTGGATTTGCTCATTTCGATTTAGGAAGGTAGCCTTTGATTGTCCAAATCTGGTTCCCCCTTCCTTCTCAGCATCACAATTTGTATTCACAAAAGTTCCTCTCCCTTTTTCTTTTCTCAACCGAAGTAACCTGCTGATCTGTTTAATCGGCAATGCAAGTTCTTCATCTTCCATTTCGTCTAGATCTTCAGTGTCATAGTTCAAGGTTGTTGCCTTGAAAGCAATCCCATTTTCCCCTTGTCTCCTGCCATCTTCTCGCTATTGTTTCCGCTCAGCTTATCTTCATGTGTTGCAAGTAACCCAATGAATTCATCAATGGGAAGATTTTCCAGGTCCTTCGCTTCTTCGATTGCAGTCACTTTTGGAGTCCATATCTCAGGTAATCCCCACAGTATCTTCCTGACCAAATCTCAGATTTCATAAGATTTTCGCAAATTTTCCAAACTGTTGACGATGTTCGTGAACCTCTCAAACATTTGCCAGATGGTCTCGTTCTCCTCCATCATGAAAAGCTCAAACTACTGCTTTAGAGAAATCACACGAGAGGTCTTGACCTTTGAAGTAATTTCATAAGTGACTTGTAATTTATCCCATATTTCCTTTGCTGTCTTTCACCCTGTTACTTTGTGATACTCTTCTGGGCCTAGTGCATAGTACATGAGGTTTTTTTCTTTACAATTTTGTTGGAACTTCTCAAAGTCTTCATCTGTCCACTTATCATGATCCGCTTTTAGCTCATAAGGACCATTCGTTACTCTTGCCCATAGCTTAGGATCGGTGGACCTGATGAACAACTTCATACGGTATTTCCAGTACCCATAATTGACCCCTTCAAACCATGATGGCTGATTTTACAAAAAAGCATCAGCCAATAGAGTGGAACCTTCTTTTATGGCGACCTTGCTACGATACCACGTGTAAATTCAGGTGGCGCGCGCCGATCTCACGTGTCTCTGCCAATATCACCTGCAAAACCACTCTTAATTCCACTTTAGATTTCTAGGTTAGAGCATAAGGAAACTGACAGAGAAGTAAAGTGGAAGCTTTGATCTGATGTATGGTTTCTGATTCAAGACGAAGGAGTGTGGGCCTAATGAAAAGCCCACCAATATAACTTTACCAGAACCCAATCCAATGATTTCTTCTTCCAATTCCTGTATTAAATGAAAGACTCAAAATGATGCCATATTCTGCAAACAAAAAGTCTGGTTACTTGAAGAACCACTTTCAATCAAAGACTGTAGAAGGAAGGTTTAGAATTAGAATAAACAAATAACACAACTTAAATCTGGAAATTTGCAGAATTGAAATGCACAGGCGATTTTACGTGGTTTCCAGTATTGAGAGAAGAAGGATCTCAACGCTGACTAGTCCACGATCGGTGAATCACTGTTGTGTGATTCTCGATGATTCACTAAGGATATTCTTGAGGCCCTTTACAATCAACATACTTGAATCTGTCGGCCTTCCGACTGATCTTCTAACCACCACTGACTAACTCCCCATCAATTCGTCTGTTTCTATTCGATCAACTCCCCGTCGATCACTTTTAAAAGAACTTTCACGGATATCTCCCTGATTGCTCACTCACTTCTCTATCAATCAACTTACAACAATATATTCTTGCTATCTCACACGATTTATCTCCGAAAAGTATCGCAACTCTCTTGTTTTGTCTTGATTTATACTTGTCCCAATACTAATCGTTGCCTCGATCAATTTTCCTTCCTTGCTTTGAGGTCTCTAGAATTGGGATATCATGATATGGAATCATCCCCTTTGTCTGCTTAATTTGAAATAGGATTCTATCTCGAATTCCATCTTGCTCTTCCCCTTTCCTTCCTATTATGAGATTGTTCCTTGTTCTGCACCTTTACCATTGACAAGCTTGAGCACAACAAACTATTTATGCAAGACATTGCATCTAAAATATACTGGATAAATGGTTTGTGCTTGGCGGTGGTTTGTCAATATATGTATTGGTTAGTTAACATTTAACACAAATTTTTTTTAATTAAAGTGGGATGCCGTTAGACATTAAAACTAACATTTTAAATTGTTTAGACTTTTGGATAGGAAAATGATATTGAATCGAGTGGTTGAGTCCTTATCAATAAATCATACTATTGCGTAAAGGTGAGTAGTACAAGATCTTGTTCCTTATCTCGATATAGATAATACATTTGAATCAGGTACCATTGTTTACTTCTAACTATTACACATATAATGATAACAAAGTCAAATAATATTAGTGGTTCCAAAATAATTGAAGCTAGCGATCCTTAATGAACAATAGGGTGCTAACTCAATGTGCGACTATTGCAATATGATATGTGACAGGTTAACATATGTGGTAGGTAATTCATGTATTTAATCAATGACTTAACACTCATGGTTTAGAAATAATATCCGGTCGCTTTATTGGACCGATAATATCGAGTACGAATGAAAGGAATATTGCAAGGAAATCTGTTGTGGAAAATTCCAACGTAATTGACATGATAAAACACAACACCAAACTGCGACCAAGTGTAATCGCAGTCCGGAAATGCAGTAACAGGCAAGCTCTAATTGTCAACCCGGGGTCTAGATCTACTGCCTACTCCGTGTATATCTGTTATCTAGCAAACTAAGTTGAGTGATTGTGATTTTAACTAAAAGCAGTAAGAAAGCAGGAAATGGTTCAGTTTTCTAAAGCAAAGGAAGAGTCACTCGGGAATGAGTCCCCCTAGCTCCTTAGTTAGGTCTCAGTTGTAATTACCCGGGGTTGATTAACTGTTGATTAAACTGCGGAAGATCCGACAGTAGCTTGGAATCTCTTAAGCTGACCAAGCCCTCTCAGGCAGGCTAACCGGCAGGCGACTAACCTTCACCAGGATAGACTGCTGAGGCAATAAGCACATAAATCCACTACTGGAATTGGGTTCCAGTACAAAGTAGTAGATTGATTAACTCTCGACTAACCCTCATCAGATTCTATTTATCTCAGGTTGCAACAGAAATCAAGAAAAGATGATTAGACTTCAATTGACTCAATGAATCATGCATCAATCGATTAAAATCAAACAGTATAACAATCCAAAATCATTACAATCAAGATCCCTAACACATGGAACTAGGGTTCTTCATACCCAAGTGAGAGAAAGTTCTACTCCATAGAGAGAGAGAGGAAAACAGTAATCATAGTAGTCATAGTCATAAAGATGAGGATAATCTACTCCGGGATGATGATCTTCACTCCTAGGGATGCAATCTAGGCTTCAATGGTGAGAAATCCACTCCAAATAGCTCATAGGGTTTGTTCTTTGCCCTTTCTCTCTCTAAAACTCTGTTTTTGCTCCAAAAAGTCGACTCCCTCTCCTTTGGCTCGAATCTGCCTAAAAAACCTGATTCTGGGCGAAATACGGGCTGAATTACGATCGTAATCATGGTCTGCCCATAATTCACCCAAAACGCGCATTTCACTTAACTCCGAGGAAGGGAATTACGGTCGTAATCACCCAATTACTGCCAGTATTTGAGCAATTACAACCGTAAATGCTTTTACTCTTGCCCATAATTTGTTTTGCGACATGAATTCTCAGGTATTTGGCTCGGCATTTCATTTACGGGCATAACAGAAGCAATTACGCCCGTAAATGGTCAGGGGCTGCCCGTAATTTTCATCTTGAGTCGCCAACTGACCTCCAAATGACCCGAAACTTGCGCCTATGCACCTCTTTACTTGCTAGGACCTGAAATACGACAAAACCACACAACCTAGCGTAAAATAGGCCAAGGAACAACAAATTCGAGCTAAAATGGTCAGGAAACAAGAGTGAAAACATGTGCAAATACGACGCTATCAAATTCCCCCACACTTAACCGTTTGCTTGTCCCCAAGCAAACCAAATCAGATACAAGGTAAGCTCGAAACATCTCAATCATGCAACCCTTGGGGACATATCACATAGGCACGAAACACGGGAATCATACTGGCTTTCAAACATCAACACATGAACAACTTCAACAGCAACCTGGACAACCACCACAGAGAACATTTGAGTGCAGAAAAATCGGGTAAAGGAGGAGTCTCCCTTCTGTTCATCAACCAACATAGACTTGACTCAACCACTTACTCAAGACAGTCACCTCATGCACAAAATTCAAGATATAAGAATTGAGACCGAGCAATCTAGGTCCTCACCGGGGTAAAGAGTATAGATAATATGAGAAAATGAATCGCTCACTCTCGACCAGTGGGGTCAGGACAATTTGATGCGAAAAATGCACACGCTTGTTCTCTCAATTCCTAAGGTCTCTTCACCATGAAGGCAACCTCTAAATGCTAGAGTTTGCATATGGGGTGTCACCACTAACTAATCCGGAGGTCTTAGACACAGGTTCAGATGACTGGCTAGGGTCTTGGACATGGGGAAAAGGCCTTTTAGGTGGTGGAAGTATTCATAGCAAAAGGTTCCATAGTTCCAAATCCAACACAATCACAGCCAATCAAACCAGTAACTTTCTTTCTGCTATTCTGCACTACTCAAATTACTTAGAGCACAAGAGCGAAGGAGGTCACAATAATGTTAGTATTTCCAAGCCAGACTGCTAAGAAACACTACTTAATGAGCATGATTCAGATTTTTGGGTAGTGGCTCTCTTTTGTTTTCATTCATTTTTTTGTTTTCTCTTTTTTTTTCATTTCTTGAGAGAACCACCACCTCGGCACATTTTTCAAACGCATGCCCAATTCTTAAGCATTACCTCCAACCCTCACATTATTTTTAGCAGAAACAGCAGAGAACATGCAAAAACCACTCCGTGGAACCTTCTAAGAGATGCAAAAGGGTGATTTTCCATTACAAATCGAAAGAAAGAAAGTGACACGGCTCAAAGGGGCTGACTAGGGGGTATGACACACCAGGACAGTCAATTTGGTCGTGGGCTAATCCTATGCCTCCATCATCTTAGCTAATGACAACGTGAATGCTACACATCATGAAAGTGGGAACTATCGCACAAGAAAGAAACGAGCAGGCTCAAATCTCACATGACTACCTATATGCTCTATCTCTCATTCTGATTCCCTGAGCTAGATGCATAAATGACTATCAAGAACAAGTGATCAATCCAAGTCACAGTTGGTAAGCAAACAGTTGAAAAACTGAACCCCTACACAATTCTACTGCATGTCTCATTCATCATAATAGGCTGTCCTGGTCACACTCCAGTTGTCATGCATTAATTCGAAAGCCTTTCAATTCATCGATTAAATCCATAGTGCCAATATGATCAAGCAAACAGCAGTGCTTGGAGCCCTCAAATCTCGAGATTCGGACAGCGGACTAGGCTCCAAGCACACATATATATGTTCCAATGAATACAAAGAACCCCCCCCCCCACACACACTTAAATGCGACAGTGTCCTCAATGGAGAAGCGGGAAGGGGAACGATGTTACCGTGAAAAAGTGGTAAGGAACGGTGAATGGAGGGCGGACCAGTCAATAGCAGAGGACTGGACAAGGACCAGTCCAATGGGTACAGAGCTAGAGTCAGCAAAACACACACACATTGGGTGAAAGAAACCATAGTTCCAAGACTACAATCCAAATAAACAGGACAAGAGAAAAGGAAACACAATATGGAGTCTTAGTCGGGAAAGAAAGACAAATGCAGAGCCCAACTCGATGGGTCAGCAGGCAGAGCCAGCTTAGTTCTCATTGCCTCCGTCGCCAGCTGGAGGCGGGTAGAAATCCTCATGCCCCGGGGAAGCCTCCCAAGGGTAGCTAACAACAGCAGGGTCCATGTCCCAGTAGCTCATCATGTAATGTTGAGCCGAAATGATGCGTCGGCGACCTTCGCGCTCACGGTCGAGTCGAGCATTGATGTGATCTTGGCCAGCAAGGTGGGGGCAGCAGCAGACGGGCTGGCAGCGGAAGTGGACGCGCCAGCTGCAGAAGGTGTGGTCCGACGAGTGGTCCGACGAGTGGCAGCATCGCTCGCCTCGGGGGGATCCTCGCCCTCTGGTGCACGAGGAACATGACGAGGAAGTCCCCGGATCCAGGTCACGTCCTCGTCGTGCTCCAGTATCAGCTGGCGCCGTAGGATTTCCCTGGAGAAGGGTGTCGGTGGCAGGATGAAAGTGAACCCGGAGAGGTCGATGTTGAAGTACCGGGCCAGGGCAGTGACCATCTGCCCACAAGCCAGAGCAAGCCACAGCGAGAAGCCTTAGTGACGGTCCTGGCGATGAGAGAGGCCAAATGGAGATTGTCTTCCTCCTGGCTGATGGAGTGCAGGCAGTGCAAGGTGCGGAGCTGAAGATGACTGGCTGAGCCACCACTGGGGGTGTAAGATTTCCCAACAGCTGGTTGAGGATGCGCCACTCTGGAAGCAGTTGAGTAGCAGTGGTCGAACCCGGGGTGAACACAACGCCCGTGAACTCCGGGAGGCAGATCCTCTCGAAGAAACGCTAGTCCTAGAAGATAGGACAGTCCTTCTGTTCAATGGCCAGGTGGCAGGCGAATGGTGGAAGGAGACCCAGTGCCCGGCCGAAGTCATCATAGCTGAGGGAATACGACTCCCCGCCAAGTCGGAACTGAATGGCGTTGCCGTGAGCGCCCGCGTGGGTCTGGAAGTGCTCGAATGTGGCATAGAACTCCTAGAGGAGCTCCTGATAAATCGGCTCAGCGAGGCAGAGGAGGCGGCGCCAAGAGTAAGCGTGGATGGCAGCCTCCATTGCCTCACGAGCACCCAACTCCTCGAAGACCTCAGAATCGAGGTAATGGTGCTCAACAACTTTGCGGCGTCGGATTTCCCGCAGAGTCTTCTTCTGGTCGGCGTCGAGCATGTTCAGGTAAGTGTTCATGGTCCTGCAGCCAAAAGGCAACAAAAACACAACAACATACATGGAAATTGTCAATGGTGAGTACACAATCTCCCGCACCGGGGCACTCGAATCACAAAATTCGGACAGTGGACTAGGCCCCAAGTGAGGAAAAACATTCAAAACCATTCACCATCCACACAAGATTAAACGCACATGGAGCCCTCGGATAATAAACCCGGACAGCAAATTAGACTCAAAGTGGGATAATCACAAACACATGTTGCCCAGTAGGCCAACCAAGGTAGGATCAAACATAGCATGCAATACCGTAAGCCTACTGAATTCATTCAAGCACAACCCAATCCCCGAATTCCCTCACTTAAACCCGTAATATCAATCCTCCACAATTCAAAAGTAAAAATAGAGAAGCATACCTGGAGGCACAAGAAGGTATCACGGGGAAGGTGAGGGAAGAGTGAGACTCAACGACAATCGCCGGGAAACTCGTCGGGAGGCTCGCCGGAGTTTCGTCGCCGGCGACTTCACCACCGCCAAACTGACCCAAAACTTTGGGGAATGAGGACCCGGATGCTAGGAACGCAGAGGTGTTCACGGTTTTTCGATTGGAGGTCAGAGGAGGGAGATCAGGCCGGAAGAACACCGAAGAGTCGCAGTTTTCCGGCGACCCAAACCACCGCCAAACTCGACCCCACTGGTATAGGCTTGTGCGCACCGACGAGAGGAGCACGGGAGTGGTTTCGGATTTTTATTTGGAGCTCCGGTGAGGGAGTTATGGCCGGAAAACCGTCTGAGAAGGAGAGAGGGCCGATTTTCCGGTGAAGGAGAGAGAGAGAGAGAGAGCGACCAGAAAAATGAGGAGAGAGAGGGGATTTACGGGCTTTGCCCGATTTTTAAGTTTCAGGGGGCAATTACGGGCTGAATTACGACCGTAATGGCCCCTGGCCAGCCCGTAAATGCAATGCCGCGAACAACATCCCCCTGTGCTAATTACGGGCAGGATTACGACCGTAATTGGTCTGATCCTTCCCGTAATTGCACTGCGAGGCTTCTCCCCTCTTCTGATTGAATTACGGGCAGGGGGCATGCAAATACGATCGTAATTGGTCACCCCCTTGCCCGTAATTACACAGCCCGAGAGCCCTTTTCTCCAATTTTTAAACCGCAATTTCGAACAGCCAAAACCATTCTTGCCCCGGATCGAAAATAGACACTCCCACAGACAAAAACAGACCATCCGGGGCACGAAAAACATTCCAGAAAGACTCCAGACAGACTCAAAAACCGACAAATACAAAAAAGGAAAAAGGGCAAAAATGCAAACCGTGGTGGGGTTGCCTCCCCACAAGCGCTTCTTTACTGTCTTTTAGCTGGACGCCAGTAGAGGAACTAAGGGTCCTCGAGCTTGATCAGCAGCTCTGCGCGCTTGACGGCACCTCCCAAGTACAATTTTAGGAGGTGGCCATTCACCTTGAACGGCTCAGTTTGAGCATTGCTGATCTCCACCGCCCCGTGCGGGAATACTCTAGTGACCGTGTAGGGTCCCGACACCTCGAACGTAGCTTGCCCGGGAAGAGTTTCAGGTGTGCATTGAAGAGCAGAACACGATCACCTACCTGAAACTCCTTCCGGCCCCTCAACCGAGCGTCGTGGAGACGCTTGGTTAGCTCTTTGTAGAGCAGGGTGTTCTCATAGGCGTGGTAACGCCATTCCTCCAACTCCAGCACCCGCAGCTTACGTTCAGTACCTGTAACAATCAAATCTAGGTTTAGCAGCTTAAGGGCCCAGAAGGCCTTGTGCTCTAGCTCTACTGGCAAATGACACGCCTTCCCATAGACAAGCTTGTAGGGGGAAGTGCCAATCGGAGATTTATAGGCTGTCCTATATGCCCAAAGAGCATCATCGAGCTTGGTGGACCAATCTTTGCGGGACTGATCCACCGTCTTTTCAATTATTATTTTAAGGTCCCGGTTCGTCAGCTCGGCTTGCCCATTTGACTGGCGATGGTAAGCCACCGACACCTGATGCTTAACACCATAGCGAGTGAGGAGTTTAGTGAATTGCCCTTGAAAATGGGTTCCTCTATCACTAATGATGGCGCGAGGTGTCCCGAACTGGGAGAACAGCTGCTTCATAAACGAGCAGACCCGTCTTGCATCATTGGTGGGTATGGCTTGAGCTTCTGCCCACCTCGAGACGTAGTCCACTGCAACCAGTATGTACAAATTGCCAAAGGATGGAGGGAATGGGCCCATGAAATCGATGCCCCAAACATCAAAAATTTCAAAAATGACAGAAATATGTTGGGGCATCTCATCCGGGGAAGAAATGTTACCTGCCCTTTGACACCGGTCGCACTGTCGTGCGAAGGTGTCTGCATCCTTGAAGAGCGAGGGCCAATAAAAGCCCGACTGTAGCACCTTCCGCGCCGTGCGGTTTCCTCCATGGTGACCTCCAGTAGATCCCTCGTGGCATTGAGACATGATATCTCCCATCTCGTACTCCATGACGCAGCTCCGGATCACGCCATCTGCTCCGATCCTGAAGAGGTAAGGATCCTCCCATAAGTAATGCTTCAGGTCGGAGAAGAACTTGCGCTTTGCATGAGTGGCCATCTCCTTTGGTAGCTGCTTGCCCACCAGATAATTGGCAAAGTCAGAATACCAAGGGGCCACGCTATCCACCAATGTCATCGCCAGCAATCTCTCACCCGAGAAGGAGTCATCGATCTCTTCCACGAAATTGTCCATCGGAGGGGCTTCCAACCGTGAAAGATGATCTGCAGCAACATTCTCGACTCCCTTCTTGTCCGCGGATCTCTATATCAAATTCCTGCAGAAGCAGGATCCAGCGGATGAGCCTAGGCTTTGCATCAGCCTTGCTCATCAGGTAGCGAATCACCGAGTGATCTGTGTAGACTACCACATGGGAGAGAACCAAATATGGTCGGTAGAAGCCTGCATGACCCAGGAAGCTGCGAATCCCCTTTACAGAAATTGGAGGAGGTAGCTGACTGATCGTCTGAATCTTCACGCGATCCACCTCAATCCCCTGCTTAGAGATCTTGTGCCCGAGCACAATCCCCTCACGGACCATAAAGTGGCACTTCTCCCAGCTGAGTGTCAGATTAGTCTCCTCGCATCTCTTCAGAACGAGTTCCAGGTTATGGAGACAATGAGTGAAGGAGTCTCCATAAACCGAGAAGTCATCCATGAAGACTTCCATGATCTCTCCGACCAGTCGGTCGAAGATCGCCAGCATGCATCTCTAGAAGATCGTCGGTGCGTTACACAACCCGAATGGAATCCTCCGGTAAGCAAAGGTACCGAAGGGGCAAGTGAATGTGGTGTTCGCCTGATCCTCTAGTGCAATAGGAATCTGGAAATAACCAGACATGCCATCCAGGAAGCATAAAACTCATGGCCAGCCAACCTCTCCAGCATCTGATCAATGAAAGGTATGGGAAAATGGTCTTTCTTGGTGGCATCGTTCAGGCGTCGGTAATCGATGCAAACTCTCCAGCCGTTCACGGTCCGCATCGGAATCATCACGTTCTTCGCATTCGGGACCACAATCATCCCGCCTTTCTTCGGGACCACCTGAGTGGGACTGACCCACTTGCTATCAGATATAGCAAAGATGATCCCTGCATCCATGAGCTTCACAATCTCTGCCCGGACCACTGCCTCCAAGTTGGGAGACAATCTTCGCTGTGGCTGCCTAACTGGCTTAACCTCATCCTCCATCAGAATTCTGTGGGAGCAGAAGGATGGGCTAATGCCTCTGATGTCTGTTATCTTCCACGCCATGGCCCAGGCATACTTCTGCAGCAGAGCCACCAGCATGCTCTTCTGCTCGGGTGTAAGATCCGAGCTGATAATGACCGGGAGCTTATTCCCCTCCCGGAGAAATCCATACTCCAGGTGAGAGGGGAGGGGCTTAAGCTCCAGCTATGGCGGCTCCTCCAATGATGTAGCGATCCGGGGCGAGATAGGGATCGACTTGAATGGTTTCTCTCGCCCCTCGATCGCAGCCTCGTTTAGCTCCGCGAGCTGCTCCTCCAGCTGCACATCCTGTGATGCATGTTCCCCTAGCAAAAGACAACGCTCAAGGAAATCATCAGTACCCGCACTCGTGATGGCGAGTGCGGTCTCAAAATCAGCAATAACATCACAGTAGTCTATATCATCATGGAGCTAGGGGTGTTTCATATTATCAGAAACAGAGAAGGTGATTTGTTCACCCCCAGCTCAAAAATCAATTTCCCATCATTCACATCAATTGGCGCCTTGGCAGTGGCGAGAAAAGGTCTACCCAATATTAAAGGCACATCCACATCCTCATTTATATCCAAAATCACAAAGTCAACAGGATATGAGAATGGCCCTACTGCGACTATCAAGTCCTCTGCAATGCCCCTAGGATGCACAATGGATCTATCAGCAAGTTGAATGCTCATCCTAGTATCACTGGGTTCACCTAGGCCTAGCTTTTTAAACAGTTTATATGGCATGACATTTATGCTAGCGCCTAAATCCACCAAGGACTTCCCTATATGCAAACTACCAATCATGCAAGGGATAGTAAAACTCCCTGGTTCTTTTCTCTTCTCTGGTAGTTTGTTCTGCAGGAGGGCAGAACACTCTTCGTTGAGCATCACCGTTGACTGCTCCCCAAGCTTCCTCTTGTTGGTGAGGAGGTCCTTCATGAACTTGGCATACTTGGGCATCGTCGATAATGCCTCCAAGAAGGGTATGCTTATGTTTACCTGCTTCAGCATTGCCATGAGCTTGGCAAACTCAGTCTCCAGTCGGTCTTTGTGCAACCGAGTAGGAAAGGGAAGCTACGGTACATACTCCTTCACCACTGGTTGCGGTTTAGGAGCAGGCACCTCAACCTCCTTCTCCATTTCCTCCTCATTAGCTAGAAGTGCTGAAACAGGGGTCTCTCTCTCTTGTACCCGAACAGGTGGATCAACAGTCATCTTGCCACTCCTGGTAGTAATGGCCTTGCAGTGCTCATTTGGGTCCTGCGGATGAGGGATGGTCTGACCGGGCAAAGTACCAGGAGTCCTCTGGGCTACAACCTGGGCCACACTCCCAAGCTGGGTCTGGATGTCCCGCAGCACAGCCTGCGTGTTTCTCTGGCCAGCTTCTAGCTCCAAGAATTTACCTGAAGCTTTCTCCATGAACTGCTCGATATTATTGAACTTGTTTGCACTGGAGGTGGCCAGAGAACCCACCAGATATCGTAGTTCCGCCATCGAATCACTCTGTATTGGGGCCCGTGACTGATGAAATGGATGCACCTGTGATTGAGGTGGAACTGACCCCTGTCTGGGCGGGTAGAGAGGCTTCTGCGGCTACTGAAATTGCCCTTGTCTGGGCTGGTAAGGAGGCCTCTGGAAGCCTGGTGGTCCCTGGGGGACTAGTGGTCTAGAATCGGCCCCAACCCAGGAGAAGTTGGGATGCTGGCGCCTCCCCTCGTTGTAAGTGTTGCTGTAGGGGTCGAAGCGCCTGGCATTGCCGATGAAGTCCACCTGCTCCTGGGAGTAGACGACTCCCTCATCACCTGAAAATCCTCCACGGTGTGATGGGAGCTCTCACACCACTGGCAGTGCATCGCCTGCTGCTGTCCTGTGCCTGAAATCATCCCAGAGCAATCGATGGCTGAAACCAGCTTCGATACCACCTGCACCAAATCAGATGACTAGGTGGCTACAGCATGCACACCACGCCCTGGTGCTCGTCTCGATCTGCTCGCAGTTCCCCAATCATAGCCCTGCATTGCCATCTCTTCAAAAATTTGATTCAGCTGTGGCGGTGTCTTGGTGAGCATATTCCCGCCATAAACCGAGTCAATCAGCTGCTTGTCTTCCTGGAAGAGGGCATGGTAGAAGGTGCCCACCTTGAAGGCGTTAGTAAAACGATGGTTGAGACACTTGAGGAAAAGGCTGGTGTATCTTTCCCAAGCATCCCGGATGGTCTCATCTTCATCCCGAGCGAAGTGGGTGATTTGCTTCTGCAGGTCCGCCGTCTTGGACGGGGGATGGTAGCGAGTGAGGAAATTGTCCACCAGGTTGGCGAATGTGGTGATCGAGCCTGGAGGTTGAGTGTCTAGTCACTCCTTGGACTGCCCCTCTAGAGTAAATGGGAAGTACCTCAGCTGGATTGCATCGGCTGGGACCCCATTGATCTTGATCCCATCGATGAGCTCGTGGAATCGCCTCACGTGTGATCGGGGACACTCGCCCTCCTTGCCACGGAATACCACCGAACCGCGCAGCATGGTGATGACAGAGGTGCTCACCTCAAAGTTATTCGCTGGTACATGAGGGTGTTGAATGGGCGACCTCATGTCCGCGGCTCTGGCGGTCCAGTAATATCCCATGGTCTGCTCCTCGGGAAGGACCACATCATGGTCCTGTAGGTCACCCATCTCTTCTTCGTCGGCGATTTGCAGCTGTGCTAGCGCCTCCTCCGCAGCCAGTCGCGCCTTTAGAGTCCGCTTGAAGTTCCTACAGGTCCGTTCAAGCTCTTGGTCTAATGGTAGTAAATCTCCCGACTGGCTACGGGTCATGCACTACCTGCACACAATCAGCAAAAGCAACTCGTGAAGGCACACAGGTGGAGGAGAGAAAATGAAGTAAAGAAAAAGCTAGAGTAACAAACTTTCACGTTTCCCCAATAACCTAGACGGTCCCCAGCAACGGTGCCAAAAACTTGACACGATAAAACACAACACCAAATTGCGACCAAGTGTAATCGCAGTCCGGAAATGCAGTAACAGGCAAGCTCTAATTGTCAACCCAAGGTCTAGATCTACTGCCTACTCCGTGTATATCTGTTATCTAGCAAACTAAGTTGAGTGATTGTGATTTTAACTAAAAGCAGTAAGAAAGCAGGAAATGGTTCGGTTTTCTAAAGCAAAGGAAGAGTCACTCGGGAATGAGTCCCCCTAGCTCCTTAGTTAGGTCTCAGTTGTAATTATCCTGGTTGATTAACTGTTGATTAAACTGCGGAAGATCCGACAGTAGCTTGGAATCTCTTAAGCTGACCAAGCCCTCTCAGGCAGGCGACTAACCTTCACCGGGATAGACTGCTGAGGCAATAAGCACATAACTCCACTACTGGAATTGGGTTCCAGTACAAAGAAGTAGATTGATTAACTCTCGTATAACCAATCTACCACTACCGATTGATGAAGCTCTAACAACCTAATCAGATTCTATCTATCTCAGGTTGCAGTAGAAATCAAGAAAAGATGATCAGACTTCAATTGACTCAATGAATCATGCATCAATCGATTAAAATCAAACAGTATAACAATCCCAAGTCATTACAATCAAGATCCCTAACACATGGAACTAGGGTTCTTCATACCCAAGTGAGAGAAAGTTCTACTCCATAGAGAGAGAGAGAGAGAGGAAAACAGTAATCAGAGTAGTCATACTCATAAAGATGAGGATAATCTGCTCCGGGATGATGATGTTTACTCCTTGGGATGCAATCTGGGCTTCAATGGTGAGAAATCCACTCCAAATAGCTCCTAGGGTTTGTTCTTTGCCCTTTCTCTCTCTAAAACTCTGTTTTTGCTCCAAAAAGTCGACTCCCTCTCCTTTGGCTCGAATCTGCCTCAAAAACCCGATTTTGGGCGAAATACGGGCTGAATTGCGGTCGTAATCATGGTCTGCCCGTAATTAACCCAAAACGCGCGTTTCACTTAACTCCGAGGAAGGGAATTACGGTCGTAATCACCCAATTACTGTCAGTATTTGAGCAATTACGACCGTAAATGCTTTTACTCTTGCTCGTAATTTGTTCTACGACATGAATTCTCAGGTATTTGGCTCGGCATTGCATTTACGGGCATAACAGAAGCAATTACGCCCGTAAATGGTCATGGGCTGCCCGTAATTTGCATCTGGAATCGCCAACTGACCTCCAAATGACCCGAAACTTGTGCCTATGCACCTCTTTACTTGCTAGGACCTGAAATACGACAAAACAACACAACCTAGCGTAAAATAGGCTAAGGAACAACAAATTCGAGCTAAAATGGTCAGGAAACAAGAGTGAAACATGTGCAAATACGACGCTATCAGTAATCTATTGATCTTTCTCTCAGTTAATATACATGTACAGTGAGAATTTTAAGCTAACAGAGTAACCCACGTTCCTTAACAATAGGAACTGAATCTAAGTGGGGAATAAGGGAGATGTGGGTAATAATACAAATTCTTTTATTGTTTATCGTTAATACAACCCCGCAAGACGGAGAGGTATCAACGACTCCGATTTTGGATCGAAAAAAAAGAAGCGATTTGACACATCCGGGAGCTGATGAGACGTGGGGACGTATTGCACACAAAGACGACCAGCTTGGACTAGTTGTCGGACGGAGTGATAATCCAAGGCCAAGTGCTTCATTCGTGAGTGGAACACTATGTTGGAGATGAAGTAAGTGGCACCAAGATTGTCAGAGTAGATGATTGGTGTAGAGGGAAGTGGTTGACGAAGCTCAACAAGAAGATTGTGAACCCACTATAATTCAGCGGAGGTGTGGGCAATGGCTCGATATTCCGTCTCCGTACTCGAACGAGCCACTGTTCGTTGCTTTTGAGACCGCTAGGAGATAAGGGTGGAGTCGTAGTAGATAAGGTACCCAGAAGTGGAGGTGCAATCATCAAGGTTCCCAGCCCAGTCAGAGTTGGAAAAAAGCGACCAGGGAAAGAGGAGTCGATGAGCGTCAAATAGAAAGTCCAAAGGTATGTAACTGTCCTGGTGATATAACGAAGCAGCCGCTTCACACACTGCCAATGATACAAAGAGGTAGGGGTGATAATCAGTTGGCGGTTTCTCGGCTAAACCGAAAACCGACCCGACCCGAACGGTTATTAACCGAACCGAAAACCGATAGCTTGCCTTCGGTGGCGGTGTTGGT
Organism: Linum tenue; assembly: GCA_946122785.1. Taxonomy (NCBI): domain Eukaryota; kingdom Viridiplantae; phylum Streptophyta; class Magnoliopsida; order Malpighiales; family Linaceae; genus Linum; species Linum tenue. Next base: position 43,045,410 of record CAMGYJ010000009.1, on the reverse strand, counting down.
GATTTCTATTCACCGAAAACCGCAGGTGGAGAAATCGAGATAAACTCGGTACATTGAGTAACCGTCCCGCCGTTCTTTTTTCCCGAATCTCCCTCCGATTCCAAGTCTCAACCCCTCCGTCCGCCATCGAAATCCAGCGAACGAAGGCCAAGAAGGAGAAGGGGTAGCTGCAGTGGTGAAGATCGATCGCCGGTCGTCGTCGCCACCCCGTCCTTCTTCATCCTCCAGATCGAAGGCCGGGCGGCAGTAGCAGCAGGTCGATTTGATCGATCCTCTATCGCCGGCAGTCGCAGCAGGTCGATCCTTGGTCGCCGTCATCGTCCCCTGCATCGCCCTGTTCCATCCTCACCGCCGTCCCTGAAGCTAAAATCGCCGTCATCCCGTCAACCCATCCCTTCCGTCGGTCTTCAGCTAACCGCGACACCGACCCGAAACCATCAACGGCGGTTTTCGGCTAACCGATAAGTCAATCGGTGTCGGTGGCAGTTGCTGTTTTTGGGTTCTCGTCGGCTGCGTTTAACCACGGTTGCGGTTCGGTTAAAACCGAAACCGTACCGCTAACAGCCCTACAAAGAGGGAGCATGCATATATTTAGAGAGCTTTTTGACGGAGCAGGCGATGTCCGGACCAGTGTACACAAGATACAATGATAAGCATTACGTTGAGGGTAATAGCCCAGACAAAACAAGGTCATTGGCGAGGTTCAAGTTTATGAGCAGAATAGGGATGAAGCCATGGATAACAGAGACACCCAAAAGTACGAAGTTTGTGATAGTTAGGTGGCAAATTAAAGATAAGAGTGTAAGGAATTTCACCATGTAAGGCGTAGGAAGGTGGACGATTGATGAGATAGACAGCCGTGGAGAAGGCAAAAGACCAAAAAGATGTAGGCGGTTTACCATGATGGAGAAGGGTGATACAAGTTTTGACAAGATGACGATGTTTCCTTTCAGCAAGACCATTATGTTCAGGAGTATGAGGAGGAGTGAGTAGATGATTATGCCATGATTAAGTAAATCTGAACGCAATTTATGAAATTCAGCTCCCCCATCCGTGTAGAGACAACGAATGGTGGTAGAAAAATAATTTTCAACCATTGTGCGAAAATCAAGAAAGACTCGTAAAACATCATATTTATTGTGCAAAGGGTAATACCATATATAACAAGTAAAGGGATCGATAATAACCAAATAATAGCAATAAACATCAATAGATGAGACCGGGGCAGGATGCCAAACGTCTGTATACAGAAGATCAAATGGACGATTACTGGATAATGAGGAAACAGAGAATGATAGTTTGTGACTTTTATTGGAAAGGCAAGCATCACAATGAGAACAAGCTAGAGAAGTCAAAACAGGCAAAGACAAATAACGAATGAGAATAGTAAGAGATGAACGAGAAGGGTGACCAAGGCAAGCATGCCAAGAAGTGGCGGAAGTCCGAGTAGTGACAAGAGCCATGCGAACGTCATCCACTTCATGAGGTAATTCGTAGACATCACATTTGTTTTCCCCCAGCACTTGTGCCCCCGTGCGAAGATTCTTCACAACAAAATGAGTAGCAAAAAATTCCACAGAGACAGTATTAGCTTGACAGAGTATAGCAACCGATATGAGATGTTTCTTGATATTAGGAACACACAAAATATCCCGCAAAAGCAGATCATTGGTCCCAAAAGAGAGTTTGGAATAACCAATATGTGAGATTGTCAAACCTGATCCATCACCCACTTTTATTTCGTCTGGGCCTATGTAGTCAGAGTAAAGGGAAAGTTGGCCCAGATCGGCGGTGACATGGTGGGATGTCGTCGAGTCCATTAGCCAAGGTCCAGCCAAGGAAGCAGAGGTGGCATGGCCCTGAGCATTGTGAGCATGAATGTAGGCTGGTCGGGCCCGGGGAAAGAGCTTGAAACACTACTTAACAGAAGGACCCGGATGGCCACAAAATTGACAGATGAGCTGGGCCCTCTTTGACCAATTGGGCTCGAGAGACGAATAGGGGCCAACAGAGGTGTTGAATCATGGCGAAGGGAGATGCAGATCCAGCCCATACCCGGAATCCTGCTATCCCTACTGAGGGTAACAAGAGGAAAAGCCGTCGCGAGGAGAAGAAGGGGCATTGTTGCTGCCGCCTCCACCATGACGAGTCTGCCCGGAATAGAAGGCGGTGGGGGACTGATGCCAGCCGAGCCTGTTCTTTCAAGTCTCCTTCATATTCAACGAGGGAGTCAAGAAAATCTTCAATTGTGATAATTGTGCCCGGTGCACGGACAGCAGTTGTGAATTGCTTATAATATTCTCCAAGCCCACGAAGACAGTGAACCACAAGGTCCAAGTCAGAAACAGGTTCATTAACAAGAGCAAGCTCTACTGCAACAAGCTTGCCTTTCAAATTAATTATTCCGACTGAGACCAACAGACATACAATTTCTCCAAGATCAACTAAGCTTCATGAGAGGGTACGGCAACAGAGACAAAGGAGTATAGTGATTCTGAAATAGAGCAGCGAAGGGCATGAAGAATGATCTTATCTTGCCTGAACCAATGATGAAAGGCAAAATTAGGATTGTATGCATTGGCCTCGGTGATCATTTTGGGAGGAACAATGCATGTGCCATCAATGAACTAATGAGATCAAGCCCCATGAGCAGGGTCTCCAGTTGTGAGCGCCATGAGTTGAAGTTCGTGGGAGTCGGCTTCAGAGGAAGCTGAGCAGCAGGGTTGAACGTGATTATGGCATCTTCCTTCATTGTTGAAGTGGTAGCAGATATGGCAGAGTCGGACATAGTGTTGAGGAGGAAACAAGCTCATAGGGACAACAAGAAAAGGGAAAATAATAGGGGCTTCGATCTTCTGCTGAGAACAGAAAATAAAAATAGAGGAGATAGAGGTGAACCGGATCTAGCTTAACGTTGCTAGCTCTGATACCATGAAAGGAATATGGCAAGGAAATCTGTTGTGGAAAATTCCAACGTAATCTGTATTGATCTTTCTCTCAGTTAATATACATGTACAGTGAGAGTTTTTAGCTAACAGAGTAACCAACGTTCCTTAACAATAGGAGCCCAATGTAAGTGGGTAATAAGGGAGATGTGGGAAAGAATAAAAATTAGCAATATGAAACCAATGAACCATGATTAAACTGCAATTTTAGTACAAAATACACTATTACTAAATTTTACGATATAACTAATGATATGCTTTCACAATTCTTACTTAACACTTGCATAATTTTTTATGATATTGCAATGGATTATCCATATAAGCAAGATTGTTCTGACATTATTGAACCAATAATATTGGCTAAAATAAATAAATGTTACAATACATTTCTTACATAATATGACATAAAATCATTGTAACTCTAACTAATACAACACGTAGCATGAAATTCTAAAATCTAATAATTGCTTCAACCATTTAGGAACTTCTTTTATTTTTTTCTCTTCCAACATGCCTACTATTAATCCCCAATTACTTCGTGTATTGTTCAACAAATACCCATTATAATGTTGAGTTCCCTTTTACACGTGGTTTACATGCGAAGATGATCAATAACATGTGTTAACCAACATGAATAAGCTCCATTGGCTTCCATACATCTCTTTTCCCTTGCATGTCTCTCTCACTGTTCACAATGTTTTCTCCTCTTTTATTCTTGTTTATAATTCAAAGATGATAGTTCCATCAGCATGCTATTCTCTTTGATCATTCGTAGTTTTCCCATTCATCTCTTTTATGAAATGAGTTCAGAAGTTTCTTTGATCTCCGAATGCAACTTGGATAGCTACCAATGAGAAGGCGAAGCTCCAAAACCAATTTGATCTGATTGGTGATTAGAATTATGCGGGAAAGACAGTCAATCTCTGACCCCAGCTTGGCCAACCGCCAGGGAATCATCAGAGGGGGGAAAAGAGAATCGTCGAAGAGGGAGAAAGGGGAATAAAAGGTGATGTTTAAAACTTACCGTGGCAGCCGCCAAGTAAATAGTCGGAGGGAATAAAACAAGGGTGCGAAGGGGGAACCCCGAGATGGGTAACAGAAACGGGTGTAAAATCTCTAAATCCCTAATCACAAAACGGGAGGCGAAGGCAAGAAATTAATCTTTCCATGCAACTTGGGCAGCCCCCAAGCCAATCGTCAGAGGGAGGATATGGGTTGGGTAATTGGGGAAAGCAGGTGCAGAATAGTCATGGTGTACCCGACCGTATTTTACTGAACCCCTTAAGTAAAAATCCCCTATTAATATATCTAATAATAATAATTTGCTTTACAATCTCTTTGTCAAGTCATTAGTCCCTAAAGGTTTTATGGTTCAATTGAGTCTCCAACTCTCCATGAAATACCTCACCATCACCTATTAGAAGGAGTTTCAATCGGGTTAAACATGGTTAGAGCGAAAGAAATGGGGAAGTCATTTTAGGAGGCGAAAATCTCAAATTTCCTCAATTTTTAAAGTCAATAACAAAATAGACAAAAGGGATGATAGCTTATTTTTACTGGAAATATGACGTAAAAACAATTTTGGCCTGAAACTTCAAATTATACAGTTTTGTCCGAAGTTTGAAAGAAATTTGCAAACTTTGTCCGAAATTTGGATTGACCGTTAATAGGCAAGGTTATTTTTCGCTTTGATGCTGGATGGGCTAATAATATGGAGGTTGGGCCCATGACCAAATATGTCTGTGATATAGAGTTTTAAGGATCACCAACGTTTCTGCTATGGTGTAAGTTGAAGAAATTGCAACACCTTATTTTTGGCTGGGTGGAGGATGTTGGGATGAATAGCTTTGAAAAGCTATAAATGAAATTCCTAATTAATTATCCAGTATTTTCCCATAATACATAAATAAGATGGATAGTTAATAAAAGGAATATTATGGAGATAATTAGGAATAATTATCTTAATAGATTATATTTTAATTATGGGAGTAATTATCTCCCTAATTAAAATATGACTTATTCCCAAAGAAAGAGGGAATATTCTGGGTTTTCTGCTCCTATAAATAGGAGACGCCCCAGACCCTCTAAACACACCTCAGAGAGCAGAAACACGAGAGAGAGTGAAATTCAAAGAGCTCCGGTTTTCCGCACAAAACGACTGAGCAAATCAAAAGAGTGGTTGTTTTATCCTGGAGGCGACCGGCTGATAGTCTGTTGTGCGAATAACGAGGCAGTGCCGCGAACGTCTTAAAGAGAGCGACCTAGTCCGCGACTCAGCCAGATCGGTAACCCTAATTTTTCCTGTTCGGTTTCTAACAATTTTAAGACGCTCGGTACTGTTTTATTTACCGAACAGATTTAATTATCCATCTGGCTTCGCAAATCTCAATCTTGCCCTGGGTATGCGTGCCGTCGCTCACTATCGCACACAACCATGGACCGGGAGATTATAATCGAGACGCACGCGGCGCAAAGGGAGCTTTTGTCCAATTAATTGTTTCCTCAATCTTGTCTCGAGATTAATTAGTTGGGTTTGTTCAATTATTTGTACCTATTAATTAACTGCTACTGTCCATAAGCACAAGGGAAGCGGTGAGATTATTGTTGTCCAGATCGGTCCTTGGCTTGCATCGGTCGCCATTACCAAATCGGTGGACCAGATTAGCACGAAGAAGGGACTCCGCCGCTGGGCTCTCCGTGAATGATAATGTGTTCGGGGCCATCAGGTTATTTATGACAATAATATTCGTTGGGGAATTAGAGAATAACCTAATGGGTGTCGTGAATTATTTGACATCTTTTGTTTGAATATGTGGTTGTGAATGAGTTTCTAATTAACTCTAATGGAGCTGACGGAGTCTTAAAGGGAAAGGAAGCAATTAAGTTATTGCACGGAACAAAAGGATAACAACGAAGTTGAAAAGAAGAATTTAAGTGGGCTGCTCTCACTTCTCAAAGCTCAGGAGAAAAACAGTGTCCACCTAGATAAGTAGATTGGATTACTACATCAATTAGTTAATGAATTCCGCTCTTGTGCCAAATATTGTGGATTTCTTACTCGAATGTAGTACTTATGAATTTAAGGCCTGCTCTGGTGTAATTAATGACGGGCTGGAGCCTGAATTTTGGGAAACAATGGAGGCCTCTCATACACATATGGTTCTGGGAGACGTGATGCCCCTGAAGCATGAAAATGAGTTGTTCCTGTGCGACAAGAGAAATAAAGAGGAACAAAGAAGCTAATTATGATGTTAGCTATCGGTTGCAAATTCAGAAGGCAATGGTTTCTTGAAATGAGGTAAGAATTGAAACCTTCCTCATGAGTCATTAATGAATGACAAATTTTATTGGATTTTATGCATGAAAGGTTATGAATGCTAGAATGAAAGCTTGAATTGATGCATGATAAGTTGACATTGAGATATAATACGTATCTCGATGATTAGAGCATAAATTGAATACATGCTATGGAGTATAATGATTTTGTTTAAATGCATGCATATATGTGAAGAATATATGGGAATAGAATGGGTTTATTGCCCATAATAACGATATTATAAGAAATACTATTATCAGTACTACACGAACCACTTAGGTTGTTGTAAAACATTAAAGTTTCAAGAATGAGAGCAGCAAGCTGAACCAGATCCACACAAATTAGAATGATACCCTTTGTGGTAACCATAAGAATGTCACCCAATCCTTTAAGAATGACGCTATGTTTCTCTGTTAAATTTGTGAGAAACTAGGTCATAAGACACGAAAGTGTAAGAACAAGTTTAACCTAGTGTTAACTTGACTAAAGAAGAGGATTTGGTAATAATATTCACTGAGGCGATGACAGAGGTTAGCCTTAATGGTAACTCTGAAGAATGGTTGTTGGATAGGACCGCTTCAAGATATGTGTGTGATAAACGAGCTAAGCTCAATCATACATTGACACGTATTGAAGGAGAAAGTGTTGTTGGGCAAGACCCTCACCACTATTGTTGATGGTTCTGGAAAAGTGGAAGAGAACCCTGCCTCTAGAAAGTCATTGACTATCCTAGATGTAAGGAATGGTTAAGTAGATAAGATAAATTCTTCCAAGTGTGTCTGTATGAAGAATTAGAATATCTTATATCGCATTCCCATATTATTATTGGATGCTTGAGAAAAAATATGAATTTTCTATATCCAAGCTAAATGACCCATAAATATGTGATTAGAAAATCAGAATTAATAGATCTGATTTATGTGGGTAAACTTGATGGAAAAGACAATAAATTATTTATTGCTCTTTAGAGTGCTCTGATTGTCTAACTAGTTATTCGAAATAGTTTGAAATGCCTCATTGCATTATGATTGCACTGATTATTCGATATGTGGCATGCATGTGGTAGCGTTAGAAAATCAGTGTAGCATGATAACTAGAAGAGCATATGAGTGTGTTTTATGTTGTTAACAATAAAAACACATAGTTCCTATGAAACGAAATACTCATGTTGTTGTGAAATCCGTTAATGCCAAGAAACTTCCATTTTAAATCAAGAAATAGTGGGGGTAGTGTCCTGCCTACTATTAGAAATAATGGAACTAGTGGGGGTAATAAATCTGAGTTTAAACTCAGAAGAAACAAATGAACCATAAATCATGAAAGGATTTTGGTTATGAATTTGTTACTTACACCCTAAGAAAGAAAGATCCTACAAGTCTGCTAGAAGTTCGAACTTCCATAAAGATGCAGAATTGTGGGAGAATCCATTATTAACAAAATGGAATTATTGGAGTCTAATAAGACTTAAAATCTTGTAGAGTTACCTCTTGGTTGAAAAGCCTTGGGTAATATCTCGATAGAATCGAACAAGATTTGGCATCTTTGAGAATTACCTCTTGACAATGAAGTCATGGGTAATAAATGGATTCTTAAAAGAAAAGTGAAACCTATTGGATTAGTTTATGAGTATAAGGATCGCCTAATAGCTAAGGCTTTAAGCGAAAAGGAAAAATTGTAAATTTTCTTGTTATCTATTCACCATATGTAGAATAACATCCATGTATGTTCTGATTGCTAGTGTTGTCCGTCAGATGGATTGTTAAACATGTTTCTGTGAATGGTGATTTAGATAGGAAAATCTACATGGGACAACCTATAGGGTTGTTATTGCTGAACATGCTTAGGGAGTCTATGGTTAGACAAATCATTGTAAGATTTGAAATAGACTCTAAGACGATGGCATAAATAAACTGGTTCTCTCTCATGGTTTTAAAAGTGAAAGTGACAAGTGCATTTAGTACAAATTTGAGAATGACAGTTGCATTATGAATGACACGTCGATCTTTGGTACAAAGACTCGTGATGTCAATATTGAAAAACCATGATGGTTGAGAATTTTGAATGTGAAGGATCTGAATGAAACAAATGTTATGCTTAGAGATCCTAATAACTAGGAAAATACAAGATGTACACCTGCATACATGTTTGATGATGCTCGTATAAATATTTAAAGAACACCTAAGACGGTGTAAGAAAGTTAGAATATACTAGCATCTACAGTCTGCGAGAGGCAACTAATAAACATGAGACCCAATATAGTGGGGGTACTTGGCAGGCTTACTGATTGTCCTAGTATGAAGCATTGAAATGCTATTGAAAGGGGTCACGAGACACCTTAAAAGAACAGAAAAACCTTGGTATTTGTTTTGCTGTATTGGTAGGGTATAGTGATGCGGATTAGAATACCCTATAGAGGACTCCAAGACAACAAGAGGCTATGTTTTAAACATCGATAAAGAAGCTAAGTTTTGGAAGTCTAAGAAGTAAACGATCCTGCCTCAATCAACTAAGAAATCAGTAATGATAGAACTAGCGATGGCTAGCAAAGAGGAAAGTTGATTGAGAGGGTCATTACTAGAGATTCCCTTATGGGAAAGACCGATCCCTCCGGTAGATGATTCATTGTGATAGTACCGCAACTATTACTAAAGAAGGGAACCGGTTCTAGAACGAAAAGAGACGACAAATTCGTCGTAAGCACAGTACTGTAAGAGAACTCCTAACGATAAGAGCAATGAGGGTGGATCATGTGAGATCCTAACAGAATCTAGTTGATCCTTTGAAGAAAGGATTACCTAGAGAGAAAAGTCCAAAATACCACTAAGGGTATGAGACTTATGCCTACCGAACCATGGATTACAAGTGATGGTAACCCGACCCGATAGACTGGAGATCCCAAGAAACGGGTTCAATGGGTAATAACAAGTCATGAGTAATATTGAGAAAAGTTCATGCATAGTGAAGCATGAATCCCAAAGCCTTGGAGGTTGAGTTAAAACTCTTAATGAGATCTATACTCTATGTGGAGTGAAGTACTTTACTTTGGGGGTACTTCTGATAGACTCACCTATGTGAATGTGGGAGTGGGGCCGCTCCCTATGGAACTTTGGAGGCACAAAGTTTCTAGAGCGTTCACTAAACCGGGATAACGTGCATGGCCATAAACGCACGGCCTATGAGAGAATATCACTCAATGAAAAGATCCGGTGTGCTACATTGTCTGAGATAGGGTTCTAGACTACGAGTCACCCTTATGAAATCGGAAGTGTAACCACTACGTTAAGGTTCAAATCTTCGCGATACCTTAGCTTATGCCCGATCTTATGGAACTGTTGATGCTCAAGATAGTTTCAAAACTATTCAAGTGGGGGATTGTTGGGATGAATAGCTTTGAAAAGCTATAAATGAAATTCCTAATTAATTATCCAGTATTTTCCCATAATACATAAATAAGATTGATAATTAATAAAAGGAATATTATGGAGATAATTAGGAATAATTATCTTAATAGATTATATTTTAATTATGGGAGTAATTATCTCCCTAATTAAAATATGACTTATTCCCAAAGAAAGAGGGAATATTCTGGGTTTTCTGCTCCTATAAATAGGAGACGCCCCAGACCCTCTAAACACACCTCAGAGAGCAGAAACACGAGAGAGAGTGAAATTCAAAGAGCTCCGGTTTTCCGCACAAAACCACTGAGCAAATCAAAAGAGTGGCTGTTTTATCCTGGAGGCGACCGGCTGATAGTCTGCTGTGCGAATAGCGAGGCAGTGCCGCGAACGTCTTAAAGAGAGCGACCTAGTCCGCGACTCAGCCAGATCGGTAACCCTAATTTTTCCTGTTCGGTTTCTAACAAAGGATGGAATCTCCAATTCGGCTAGAGAAGATTTTTTCTTAACCTCAGGTTGATTGGGACCGTATTAGGGAATTGGAGAAGGATTTGCATATGTATCATACCAATGAAGAGGTTTTCTGACATTAAAAGTCGCATATAAAGTCGTTGTAAGAGGATAATAAAAACTTACACTTCCTACTTTCATCTGGTTACACATACAAGAAGATGACGAAATTACATGGTTTATTCTCGTTCACTATGCATTGGGTAACACACTAACACTAGGGGATGCTGAAAAGGCGGAAGTGGCTTCTAACTTATTTGCCGCACCTTCTTACGGAGAAAGGTGTTGATCCGAGTGACATTCAAGCTCGAGTGGCTGAATTCCTAGTGAGGTTAATGTGACTAACATAATGAATGAAAAACTGATGATGCATGTTACTACTATTGAGATCCGTAGTGTTGTATTCCATATTGGAAAACTCATGCTTGTGGATCTGGTGGCTTTACTCTACTTTTTTTTCCAAGAAATATTGGGATATCATGGGGATGTCACGAGTGGAGTGAGCCATTTATCTTCTATTAGGTCGCTATTAATGAACGCGAATCAAATATGGTTGGTTTGATTTCGAAGGTGAACACGGTAGAACATATGAAGCAATTTTGACCGATTAGTCTATGTCAGTTGGTTTATATGATCATTGCAAAGATTCTGGCAAAAATGCTAACTCGTTTCTTTTCCTTGACTATCTCTTTGAGTCAAAATGAATTTTTTACATAGGCATCATATTGTTGACAATGTCATGATTGGTCATGAGGTCATTCACTATTTGAGGAAAAAGCATACAGGGAAGTAGGGATTTATGACACTAAAGGTTAGCATTGAAAAGACTTATGATAGGATGGAATGATCATTTTTATTTGGATTGTTTCATAAACATGGGTTTTGTGCGCAATGGATGATTTCTGGCTTATGAATCATATTAAACCTTTTCGGTCATACAAAATGGTAGTCCTTCGGGGTATTTTCGAGCAATTAAGGGACTCTTTTAATTTAGGAGGGCTCCCTATCCCCCTTGCTCTTTGCCATTTGTACTAAAGGATTTGTCGCTCTCTTTTGGCAGGCTTTCGAAATCAGGGCCTTAGGAGCCTTCGAATCGGTCCTTGATTCCTAAAAGTATCATACATTTTCTTTGCTGATGACTCATACTTGTTTCTACGTACCTTCCATGGTTTATTAGATGCACATGAAGCTAAGTAGGTGGAAAGTGAACCTTGATAAATCAGTTGTGTGTTTTAGCCAGAATGTCTTGCCCTATGTGCAATTTGGGTATGATCCTTGAGGTTGGAGCTACCGAGGTTATTGCTACGAACTTGGGCCTTTCTTCCTTAACTTGATGGTCAAAGATGGAGATGTTCTGATATGTGGAGAAAAAATTGCGCAGCCGGTTACAAGGTTAGAAACAACGATGTTTGTCTTTGGCTGTGAAAGAGGTATTTCTAAAGGCAGTGGTTAATGCCCTTCCCATTCATGTAATGTCTTCCTCGTGGCTGTCAGGGTTTCTCTATAGGAAACTTGTAAGGCATTAGGATCTTTTCTGGTGGGGTGCTAAGCATTAAGCTATCATGTATTGAATGAAGCTATGCAAGTGGGAAAGTTAAGATATGACGGAGTAAGCTGGTTTCTATACTTATTGCCAACCTTTATCTGGATAGGTTAACGGAATGAATGTGAATCATAAGCTGGAATGTAATAATATCTTAATATATTTGTAATTCCTAGATTCTTAATTAATAAAATAGATTTCACCCTTACAAAAAAAGTGACGAACATGTTATACATTAAAATGCATAATCAATTTTTCGTTGGCATTTGTTTCGACAATTTTATTGACAATTGACTTCGAACATCACATGCTAGAAAACTATGTTTTAGATCGTATTTTGATTCATTTTAATTGTGACAAAAAAATTATGCGATTATAGAAACAAGGGTGTATCATAGGCGCACAGAAGAAGAAGAATAAAGAATACATGATAATTTATATACTCTTAATAAATATGATAATCTTTCTACTTATGACACTAAATTTTGTCACATTGTCGTTCTGATAATTTTATTGGCAATTTACTTCGAACATCACATGCTAGAAAATTAAGTTTTATAACGTATTTTGATTCATTTGAATTATGTTAATAAAATGTTTATGCAGTTATAGTAACAAGGGTAGTGTATCATAGGCGCACACAGAAGAAGAAGAATACATAAATTTTTGTATATTGTTAATATACATGTTAATCTCTCTACTTATGACGCTAAATTTACCATATTGTCTTTCAATTTATAATCAAGATCCAATATGATATATGTAGTACTATCCCACATTTCTATTTTTATAGATTGATTTCTCTGAATATATTAAATTTATTAACAAAACCCTCAGACTTAAATACACCCAAAAGAAAATATTATGCATGGATATGAGATCAGATAGCCTGCTAAATATATATGCTATGAAATCTCATTCATAACAAGATTGTTTTCCTTTCTCCAAATGATTCCAATAATATTAATAGGTGAAACAAATCCACAATTATCCAACACACTTTGATGCCTATAAAAGCAAAACAGACATAGCTATCTTTGCCCCATCTCATATCAGTAAAGCACCCACCACCGGCAAAATTATTCCAACTTTCAAATAAAAGAAGTTGTATTGATCAGATTAAAAAATCACAATGAAGACATCAGTGAACAGTAGAGTGAATGGCACAGCTACAGTAGCTTTCATGTTGGCATTGATGATGATGGGCTCGTCAACAAGTACACTAGTGAACGGGCAAGCTGCGGCCGTGACATGCCCAGGTGCCTTGCTTCAGTTGCTGCCCTGCTTGCCATTCCTCACTAAGCAAGCCCCTTCACCGTCTACCCAATGTTGCTCCAATGTTAAGCTGTTGAACGATGAGGCAAACACCGCCGCCATTCGTCAACAGCTCTGCAAGTGCTTCAAACCTGCCATCATCACCTATCGCGTCGATCCCCCTGTCGCCAAGGCTCTCCCTAGCTTATGTGGTGTCAATGTCCCCGTACCTATTGACCCCAACATCGACTGCAACAAGTAAGTCACGTATATGTTCTTTTTTGTGTTTGATTTTTTTTTTTCTCGGAAGTCGGTTTGTATTAATGGTAATCATTTTATCTTTACACTATGTATGTGTATTTTTCTTCTTACAGGATTTCAATCTAGGTCTGAAATATGGATGAAGTTGTGCTGAGGCATGGGAACTGGACGAGAATTGAACTTGGATGAGAGTTTGCTATACAAATTCTTGAAATGGTGTTGATGATATACCTAAAATAAATGTTCTTCAATGGTTAATTAGTGTATACATAAAGAGAAATCTGAATAAAAAGCTAGCTAGCTTAATTGATAAAGACACAAGTTGTGTTATATATGTAAATTTCTTCTTATTTTATTAATCTTTTGCAATATATCCATAATTCCAACTAGCATTGTCCCTGGTCCATTGTCATGTGGAGTTTTATGGAAGATCCATAAACTATATGAAATGAAGTTTAATTGTTGGTCTCAGTTCTCATACTTATTTTCAATGGATCGAATAAACACACAAATGCATGCTATTTACAACCTGAAACTCTATTTATCCTTGGAGAATAATAGGCAAAATACTCAAAGCACACTACCAAACAAATGTTCTCAAAACCAAAACACACTAGTAATACAAAATGATAATCAAGACACTCAAAGCACACTATTATACACAATACCTTCACCTTATATACACAATAATTATAGCAACATTACTCCTTCGTGTAAAGGATAACCACATGGTACGTTTCTGCTAAGTTTGCAACCAAATTTGATTCATCTAGCTAGGATTGTTATCATAAGCAGTATAAGAAGTTATATATGAAACAGAAGAAGAGTAGGAAATAGATGGATGAATTTGGCTAGAAGAAGCATCATTGTGACGATGCTTCAAGCACAATAGTGATTTCACCGTAATGGAGCTGTGATATGGAACACAATCAGCAATTTGGTAGATGATTATTATCGGCTGGTGAAGGGTTATAAAGTAGGAGATGAACATGCCATATGATTCATGACCTTCCACTTCCAGGTGGAGTGAAGCAATGGACAGTGGCTCCCCCATCGACGGCAACAGTCTGGCCGGTAATATAAGAGGCTGCCGGAAGGCAGAGGAATGCAACCAACCCTGCCGCCTCCTCCGGCTCTCCAGTTCGTCCCATGGGAGTTCGAGCTCTCACTGACTTTGAGAACTCCTCGCTCTCAAAGTACTGCAAAACACAACAAAAAACCAAACCCTACATTACAACATTTCAATAGCTGCTGCAAAGCCAACTTCATAAATCTCCCCATTCATTCATCAATCCGTTGCGCGAGAAAGAGATCTGAGTACACTACATACGCTCTCATTGATGGCAGTCTTGATGAACCAAGGTGCAACGCAGTTGATCCTTATGTTGTCCTTTGCCCACTCGCATGCTAGATCTTTGGTTAGTTGAACCATTGCAGCTGCAAAACAAAAGGTTAGATGATGAAGTCTAGAAGGATTTGCGTAGATTCCTTTTAACTCAAAACATAGTGATTAAAGTATGTACCTTTGGTCATCCCATATATGCTGCCAACACTCAGAGATGTGACACCCGCAGCAGATCCCATGAACACGATCGTTCCTGCCCCGGAATTCGCCAAAAGAGGATGTGCAAGTCGGCTCAGGCTGAATGCCGACTCCATGTTTGTACGCATCAGAAGGGAGTAATCTTCGTCCGTGAACTCCAGAGTGGGTTTAACTACATTTGCCCCGGCGTTGTTGATCTACAACCCACAACAAGTTTCAGCACCAGATCAAAATTGAATTACTGAAAAGTGAGATCCAACCATCCTTGTATAAGGCCGGCCTGGGAAGTACTCAACTCACCAGGATGTTAAGCTTTCCGTTGAATTGAGAGGATACGGCCTGCATTAGCTTCTGTCTTTCAGATGCAGAGGTCAAATCACAGGCCGAACCGGTTACCTGCAGACCCAGCTCTTTCCAACCCTTCAAACATTTATCAAGCTCTGCCTTATTTCTGGAGCATGTGTAGACAGTGGCCCCTAGGGCTGCCAGTTCCTCCACGATAGCATATCTTATAATTAAACAGTCGTGAATGCAGCCATTGGGAAGAGGGGGGGAAAGGAGGAAGAAGAAGAAGAAGAAGAAAGGCATAACATAAATTAAGCCCAAATGGAAAGTTGGATCCGTACCGTACCTCTCAAAACCATCTGCATTTAAAAAACAGAGATTTTTCAAGCCATGGTATTCCACAAAACAGTACAAACGAAATCCTTTGCCTCGTGAATAAACTAAAGAAGCTTTCAATCCTCTTTGTGAAACAAGAATTATAACTCGTACATCCTTATCACTCTTTCTATTGGTTGAGACTTGAGAGACCAAAAATGGAAGATCTGTAGCTGGCAAAGATATGATCGGAAAGAGAAGCTAGGAAACAAACAGAGTACCCGAGTCCTTTGGTGCCACCGGTGACGAGAGCAGTCTGTCCTTGGAGAGACCACCTCTTGCTCATCCTGCTGCTAAAGCTGGTAGCTGCTGCATCCATTTCCAGCCTTTTCTCTTCTGCCTCTGCTTCTCAGTATCGGCAAGTGCCAAGTACAGCTATCGATGGCAAGTGCCAACATACACAAATATATGGCTTGTATGCTATTTGATCCAACTAATTAATACGTTGGGAAAAAATGATGAAACATTTGGTATACGTTATTTTCAAAATACCATAAATCTGTTATTTGACAAATTTTAGGAAAGGGCTGCTACTTTTCAAATAATAAATTATTGTTTTTTTTATGTTCTAATTATGTCTTTTTATTTAATCTCAAACTGCCATATCATTTTTTTTCTATTTTGCCCAATTATTCACGTGACCATTACTTGGTTGCTCATCTTATTACATTAATTATAACTAACTGTAACAATAACTCAATATGTCTTGACACACTATTACATTAAAATAAATTGTAATTTCCATGCATATTAATATCGTTTAAAATGTATATTTATAAAATTTTACAATTTATGTGAATCCTTTAAAAACACATTATTATATTAATACAACATATAAAACTTAGTACAAATTAATACTGAAACATATGCATGTTGATCGAGCATATACACGCTGACCAAACGAGAAAGAAATGGGGTTAAGAATGACAAATTGGTAAAATAAAATAAAAAATTCATTGTAAATACCATTAATTATAATTCATCCAAACCTGATATTTCGTAAAAGTACCACATAAGAGATATTGTGTCATATGGCATTTATGTAATAATTAATCTCAGATAACAGGTTTGTTAAATACCAATCCAAGCCACCCGATAGTGATTTTTAGAAAATATTACCATATGGTCACCAAAAGGTATCTAAAGGTTTAAGCATATATTGATTCACTATATCATGAGGATAAAAAATGGCTCTGAAAATTAATTCATCTAAATTACCAGTTCAGTAGTAGGTTTGGTTCTGAAAATAGAGCTTGGTACGCAGCTAAGGGAAGTCAGATAAGAAACTTACAGTCCGTTGATTCATCCAATTTGAATCGATTTACAATTGATTACTATTCGAAAGGAAACAGAAAAATTAGCAGCCAGAATGGAACTTGGTGGCAAGAGCCGGCTCAGCCCCAGAATGGAAGCTACTTCTGCTACCCACAATCTTGGTCCAAAAAAGTAAGGAACCCAAACTAGTAGCAGCTTCTAAGAATGGCTGGGGAAGAAACCATTAACAGACATCCCTCCATCGACACAAATAATCTGACCGGTGATGTAAGACGAGGCAGGCAGGCAAAGGAATGCAACCAGGGATGATACCTCTGTTGGGTCTCCCAGCCGCCGCAGAGGAGTTCTCGAGTATACCTCCTCTAGATACTTTTCATTGCTAAGAACCTGTGATGAAATAAATCGATGAAGGGAGTGAGCAGGTGCGTTCTCTTCAGGTGGTGAGAGATCAGTGACAACAATCATATAAACTAAACCTGGAAGCTCAGAGTAAAACAAGTTTTATAACTGATCATCAGGGTAGTGGAAAAAAAGAAGGAAACTAACTTACTTGTTCCACCATGGACGTCTTGATGTACCATGGGGCAACAGCATTGCTTCTAATGTTGTCCTTTGCCCACTCGCAAGCCAAACTCTTTGTCAATTGATTGATTGCTCCTGGGCATCAATCAAAGCACTTTGCATACTCAGTCAGGAAAGCCCTTCAAATGAAACAATGCATCCATATTCAGCCCTCAAAGTAGAAGGCTGATTGCAGTTTACCTTTCGTTGTTCCATGAACAGACATCGACTTCAACGACAGGAAACCAGTCACAGAAGATGTGAAGACAACACTTCCCTGTCCTGAGGCCTTCAGAAGTGGATAAGCTAGTTGGCTTAAATGGAAAGCAGATTCGAAATTGGTCGACAGTAGAGTAGCAAATTCCACCGGTGTGAACTCCTCCATCGGCTTGCGAATATTTGTCCCAACATTGTTAACCTACAGAGCAGGAAAGAAGCCCAACCCTCAAAAGTTCGTGCCCTGTAAAATAGCTATCAGAAAGCCTAAAGGGTTCTCTGTGCGTGGTAGTATCCCTACCTCCACAGATCTTCCATGAATGCTAAACCTAAAGGGTTCTAAGTTGCAGCTCATAAATGTCAAGGAAAAAGCTAAAACAGGCAATTCTCAATCGATTCACTTAATCATAAATTAGCAACGAGGGAGGAAGCTTACGAGAATATTGAGCTTCCCATCAAAGACAGAGGACACTGTTCTCATAAGCTCAACTCTTTTCTCACCAACAGAGACATCACAGAGGGAGCCGCTGATTCCAGACCCCAGCAAGCCTTCCCATTCCTCCAAGCACTGCCTAAGCTCACTCCCATTCCTGCAGCACGTATGCACTTTGGCCCCAAGACCCACCAATTCCTCCACAACGGCCCGTCTACAGAACAACAAGAACGCCAAAACAAATCCCTTTTCGATTTCAGAGGGAAGTTACTGATTAATTGAAGGCAGAAAGTGATCAGACCCGCCGAGCGGTGTCAATCGGAAATGTCATACCCAATACCGCGAGTCCCGCCGGTGACAAGGGCCGTTTGGCCACTGAGGCTCCACCTGCCATCTCCCTTGCTTCCGCCGTCGGCGCTCCTCGCATTACGCACAACCGTGCTGATTCGTGGGAGAAGACATGTTTTAGCCGATTGGAAGAGAGCTCTGTGCGAGAAGCATACTTGCGTAAGTCGCCATTCAGGATGATTGGCATTCCCGACGGAAGAAGAAGACGCGACACAGTACGAAGAAGAGGGAAGAGAGGACGAGTCGACGAGGAGTTGGGAAGGCATGGTGGCGAGTTTGCGAGTGGGGATTAAGGGGTCGTTTGGAGGTTGAGATTTGAAGTGAGGTATTTAGCAAATACATGTAATGATAAGATTAAGTCGTTTTTTTGGTTCACTTTGAGTTAGAATGCATGCATTATCTTTTTGTTGGGCCCACCTACAATCACTCAAAATGAATGATTATAAATCTCTACTAAAAGGTGAGATTGTTAATGAGGGATTGTCTACCCTACTTTTTGTTTCATCATTGCTCTTCCAAACAAAGTATTTTCCTAATACATGCATTGAATCAATACATCAAATGATAATACACTAATTGACCTAATACATCAATTTGAAGAATCACAATTTCCAAACTACCCCTAAGAGTTAAAGAGTTAAGACTTAAGACTTAAGACACGCCCTTCCCTTTTGCCGATTACCCAATTTTACAGAGGTAGAGGGATATCTGAACCGAGGCATGGGTTGGGTCAGAAATAACAGGCCCAACGCACTCATGGAAGCCTCTCGGCCCATCAAGCATGGGCCATGCCAAGTCACAAATTCTAAATCAAATAATAGTTAAATCATATAAGTGGCTTCTACTGTAAACTCAACATATGATCCGTGTATAATATGTCCTTAATCCTAAAACTAACATTAAGATATTGCATTTTGAACTTTATTTGCTAGCATTCTTTCAATATGATTAGATAATATAAGATCACAACTAATCCATGGACTATCATAAGTCTCGAATTTTAAATTCAAATCCCAAAATCTTGGAATCCTTCAAATCAAAATAAAACTTTAATGATTTATGTGCAAGTTCATGCATTTTCTTGTTCATCATATTCATCTAACAAGTGAATATCAAAATCATTTTAAAATGAATGCGCCCAATAAATTGAGTGTACCGAAGACAAAATCATGGAGTGAGTCTGATTGTTATACTTTTGGAGTACGATATCCAAGTGATCATAATTATCATATACAATCTAAAATATGAATTAATTATAGTTTGGAGTATGGTAAGATATCCTCATAATTAATGGGTGAACCTTAGACTCTAATTTTGTAAACCAAAATCCTAAGATCAATTTTACATAAGAAAAAATTAACAGTTCTGATTGTTCAATTTTCATCGAAATATATCAAAATGTCATATCATTTAGGGTATACTATTTTCAATTGCATATAGAGACCAAATCATTATTATATCATAGGTATTGTACGTTAGTCACACTATAAAAACTTGTTAATCGTCAATCAAACTTGTACAAAATACAAATATTATGAAAATCATATCGATCGATTTTAAAATTAATTTTTTAATGTCCATACTTCAATTCGGTTTCAATGATATTCACCGACATAATATAATTTTTTTTATATAAGGGTGAGATAGGTTTTTTTTGTGGTTAAGGTACTAATTAAGAGATTCAAACTTAAAATCTCCAATTTAAAAACTAGTGGTATTATTACCAAATACACCAATATAATATTAGTTTTTATTTTAACAATAATATTACATTAATTTACTATCAATTGTACAACTAAAATATCATTACGCTAAATTGTCCGATACAATTTAACAAACCAATTATAGTGTCGTTCTCAACAAAGTCGCAGAAAATGTTACAATTGTTTTCAGTTAGACCTAACTACAAGCGTATAACGACGCAATCCATTATTTATATATTTCCTCGTTTGATTCTCCTATATTTTGAAAGAAAGAAGCAAGTTTTTTTTCTTCAAGGAGCGATTAGCCGACGGGATCGGTAAATAAGTAGGAAGGTGGTCTATTTTGAGAAGTCCATTTCACTGAGTAGAGGACCAAATGGGCAGACAAAAGGAATCCCAGAGAATAAAAAAATATTGCAGAGGCTGACATGGCCGGCGATCTCGTTCGTGCGGAAAGCGATCGCTAGCCTTCATTGTCAATTTGTCACACTTGAAACCTCCGACGAGTTCCCAGCAGAGAGTGGAGATATTGAATATATATATATATCAAATTGAGGAAACTTGGTCGATCGTTTTCCTGCCCAACATTTCACATCTTTCGCAGGGAATTCATAGCTGCATATATACGTATATAATCCTGGCTGATGGATCCACGCTAATTTTTCCTGGACAAGTCAAAGGGAAGCAGAGTCCAACTCAGTTGTTCAACCAGCAGAATCAGTTCTTGGGAAACCAAATCAGGAGAAAGTGTTGGCCAAGGGAGACTTGCAAGAGCTTTTCTATATATCTAGGTATGAAATGCCAGATTCAGGGTTTGATGTCTCCTGCACAGGCTACGGATCGCTCGGAAATGGCAAGGATGTGCAACAAAGTGCACCATCAAAAGCTATACCACACCAAAGAAGTAGGTAGGAGAGAAGGAAGAGGCACGAGTAGAGTCTCTATTGTTCAGGCAAAGGTCTCATTTGCCCAGTTCCATCTCTACCGCCACAAACTGGTGGAGTACTTTCAGAACAATTAAGTTTGTGGATATGTTGAAGAAAATGCGGTTAGCTTAAGCTAGGTTGTAGGGAAGCCAGAAATTCGAACGAGCAGGAGCGGACTTAAATTGTCGTAATCAGATGAGGGATCTAAATACATACTAACTACTCTAATTCCTAAATTTATTCTAATTTTACAAGTAATTTTAATTATATTTCAAAATTGAGTCCTAGCTCCAGCTCCACACTACTGGGCTGAGTTATTAACCTTGTCACCCTAGTTTGATATACAACTTCAATTATCACATTCCAAATTTTCCAATTTCAACTGATCCTCAACAATTTTTTTTATATTCAACAGATTTTGTTGTGGTTTTGGACAATAGATTTTTCTATTTCCATATATGGGTCATTTTGTTTGTTTTATTATGCAGAGTTCATTTTCATTGCCTTAGTATTTGGACGTAATCGCTATGATTTATCACTCTCATGAAGAGATAATTGTACTCTTATTTTTCTCTCATCTGAGTTAGTTTCGTGTTTTTATACTCTTTAAAAGGTTTTACGGAGTTGTCCACCTAGTAGCAAACAAACTATTTTATGCAAATTCCGGTGATTAAAGACTGCAGCTGTTGGTAATTATTGTTAGTTTTATATTTTGTTGTCCAATCATGGCGTTAAATTAAATTGTTAGTATCCAAACAGAACGGCTCCCAACATTTTTTAGAAGGTATATAGTTCGAAATTAATATTAAATACTTTTCGGTAATTCAATAACAGGAGTACTTATTTTTCTAAACTATGTAGTATTACTAGATATTTTGATTTTCCTGTAAAATAATATATATTATCAATTCATGCTAGTTTGAAGGACCCATACCTCACAGTTTTTATCTCAAATTTAAGGTTGAACAAATACTAATGAGATTGAAACGACGTAGAGATCAGTGTAGCGCAGTAGAGGAAGAAGATGTAAATAAAGTGGGAAGGCAAGGAAGGAAGGAAACGAGTCACACATCCTGCGGCAGCTTCATCAATGTTTGGAACTCTAATTAATTAACCTACCTACGTACGTTCTTTGGTGGTAACATTGATGTAATGTAAGTCGGAGCAGCCAAAGCAAAGGCCCCGTGCGCCATCCCGACATTCACACACATTCATATGCATGCGTCTCCGATCCATTAATGTCATGCGCCCGCATCTGTACTAACCCTCTACTCATCCACTTCTTGACTTGTAGTAATTTCTATATATACCGGCCACAAGGAATCGCTGCGTCTATTAACTTCCTCTCCATCTCCCTGTCTCTCTCCCCCATTACTGCCACCCAAAGCTTCCACTGCAATTTGGAATATATATATATATATGACGAAATTCATGTAGTAAGATGACGCTATCTAAATTAATGACTGAATTTGAAATTTAGGATACATATTATTGATCATCAATAAAACTCAATGGCTAAACCCGGGACTCCAGATATGTTTCTAAAATTCCAAACCTTGATTAAGATAAATTTAATTACCTAAAATACTAATATTACTTCAAAATTGCACCAACCCACACCCAAAGTATGCCACATAGATTAGATTAGATTAGATTAGATTAGATTAGATTAGATGCATGTAGTGTGCATAATTCATTTTGGACGACACTGCTGGCTCCTCCTCCTCCTATTAATGAAACAAAGAGAGGAGAGCTAGCATTCCATTCATGACTCCTCGTTCATAAATTAAATGTGGAACCCACCGCGCCGGTACGTGTCTGTCAGAGATCTCCCTAGCTAGCTACATTTATTTACACCCACCAATCTTGAGTTCTTCACCACAACAACTACAAGTAGTGTGGTTTCCTTTTCTTAAACAGAAGTGCGTTTCTAATTATGATATATGCATGCATGGTGTCAAGCAGTAATAGGCCATCTAATATATTCAGTCTTATATATCTTAGGGCTTCTTAATATATATGCTATGCTATCTCGTAGGACTAAGCAGTAATAGGCCATTAAAGGTCCGACGCGAATTAAGTACAAACACTACTGACCATTAAGATGATCGATCATAAGCAATATTAAGCACTGGTACTTAATTAATTAACAAAGTGGCTAATATTGTACCAATGAATTGATGACATGACGAACTAGCTAGCTAGCTAGCTAGGGATGATTTCGTTTAGTTTGAACAGCTAGATCGAGAGAGAATTAGATACATGTAATGTAAGCTTAGCTAGCTAACATATCCCTTTGGCTATAGTGGTACATGGATCGATTGCCTTAATTAATTAATTAATTAATTAAGGGTTTTTAATCTGACTGTCTGCGATGGGCTGGCCGGCGCCGTATTTTGATTTCATGGACAACTCCGAATTCACATGATTAGGAAACCTAGCTTCAGCAGCGCTAGCTAGCTAGCTAGCTAGGGATATTATCATAATTATAAGACAATATGATAGTTGATACAGTAGAG
The DNA here is from genome assembly GCA_946122785.1 of Linum tenue. NCBI lineage: Eukaryota > Viridiplantae > Streptophyta > Magnoliopsida > Malpighiales > Linaceae > Linum > Linum tenue. The sequence continues at coordinate 43,022,002 of CAMGYJ010000009.1, read as the reverse complement.
ATAACAGCATTTAATCGGAGAGTATATGAGCAAAAAAGAGGCAGAAAATACAGCAATAATGATGGAACTGACAACATGAGTTATGAAACCCCATGGATTCCATGAACCAGACACAGAAAGAGGAGAGAGAGAGAAAGAGAGGAGTCCCTACCAAAAATTATCCGATCGACGTGTGCTTTCAATTCAGGGAGATTGTGTTTTTTTGTTTTCAAAATTCAAAAGAACTTCCTAGTACCCCGAATTGGCGCCGGCGATGGAGACGGCGAGGGCTCCGGGTCATGACGAGGCTCCAGACCCAGTCGGAGCTCCAGGTCTAGCTCCGGATTCGACGTAGACGCCGAACTACTGCTTGTCCGACGACGGCTCGTCGCGTAATTACTCGAATACTGGTACTGATGGTGAAGATCAGCAGCAGCAGCAACTGGAAGCGCGTACGGATCAGCGAACAGACTGGGAAGTAGTATTTGCTGCTGCTGCTGCCTCATCATATCAGGATTATGATGGTGAGCCGGGGTCCCAAAACTAGTCAAATGATAAGACCAGTTGGAACTGGCGGCGGCTTCGTTGTAGTTGTAGGAAAGAGAGGAGGAGGAAGAGTGCTTGAGCCTGGCCTTGTCCTTTCGGTGGATGTTCATGTGCCCGCCGAGAGCCTGCGCGTTGGAGAAGCCTCGCTTGCAGAAGGTGCACTCGTACGACCTAATCATCACCATCGCCGCTGCCTGTGCCTGTGCCGATTCCTCCTCCTCCGAACCCTCTCCTTCTTCTTCCATCATCATCATCTGCTGATGGCGATTGGCTTCGAATCCTCGACCGGCTTCCTCTGCTTCGTGATCATCCATCACCGTATACATCAAAGGGACAGAGAGAGAGAGAGAGGGGAGAAGGAGGAGGCAAGTTAAGGGTTTGGTCAACACAGTGAAAGAGAAAGACAGAGGGAGGAAAGGGAGAGAGTGTTGAAAAAGGGGGACTGTTGGGCCAGCTGCTTTTTTTTTTTTTCCTTTTTGCTGCTCTGTATTTCATTTATTTATCTATTTGTAAGACCTTGCTCCTTAAGTCGTTTAAAAGAGGCAAATGGAGGTAATATACGAGAAATCAAATGACAATGCTGTATACAGCCGAGATTACTTGCGGGAAAAAAAAATTGTATTCCCCTCTCAATATACACACATTCGTAAGCAGCTCCTTTGTTGGTTATGATTGTACCCCGCCTACTTTGCTGGATTTTTTTTTTTTTTTATGAATTACTTTGCTGGATATTTCTTTTATGAATGCAAGTCATTTCTTTCTTTGTTGTACTTTGATCTAAAAATTCAACAAGTTTCTTGTATTAGTTTAGACCTTTAGATTAATCATACGGTTTTTTTTTAGAGAATTAATCATACGGTTTTAGGAGGTGGACAAGTGTTAAAGGGTAACCAGCCAACCAGGAGATCTATTTTACATTTTAAATTAAAATGAGAATCATATTAGAAATTTTTAAAAGGAAATTTCAAGCCCACACCCTTTGAAGGAAGCGATCAGGCTGGGCTGAAGAGAGCTGCTATTGGGCTATTACCTTGGCCGAGTAGAATGTCATTTATAAGTCTTCATGGGTCGGATGTTCAGTGGCTAGTGGGCCGGTTGGAGAAGGCCAGGCCGAAATGAGAAATAGGCAGGGAAGTACTGAGAGAAACTCAGTCATGGAAGAGCTGATTCCATTGCAAATGCAGGAACCAACCCAATCCTTTGGGCTAGGTAAATTATTTTTGTGATGAAAACCCATGTCATCTAGAAGCAGTTTTCTTTTTTTTTTTTTTTTGACAAAAGATAATCATTATATTGATACTCAAAAAGATCATTACAACGCCTGCCTCAGCCAGGCTACAAAATTAAAAGAACGGATCGCTATCGGGTACAAAGAAAGGGCCTTTCTAGCCACCACATGGGCTACCCTATTACTACGCCGACCAACGAAACGAACGCTAAACCCCTCATTCTCCTCCAAGTAGAGCAACACCTCCCGGAAAATTGCACCCGCCGTGCTATCACTCCCCTGCGCCAAACGGAGTCTATCCACCACTACCTTCGCATCCCCCTCAAAGCAAACCAAAGAGCACCCGCGGCTTCGACACCAGAGGATGGCTTCTCTGAGGGCCAACACCTCAACCAGCATTGGTTCATCAACCCCTGGAAAAACCACCCCCCTCGCACCAACCACACCCCCATCCGGACTCAGCAAGACCATCCCCCCGGCTGAATGCGAACCAGCTCTGACAGCACCATCCCATCTACAAATGAAATGGTTAGGACTATCAGGCGGTCCAGCCAAGATGACCCGCGTAGGGGCTGCACCCACTTCCTCCTGAGGAAGCGCATCCCACTCACTCACCTGCTGGTGAAACTGCCGAAGAAGGGCGGGAAGCCCAAACTGCTTGCCCTCAAAGACGACCCAGTTACGAGACTTCCAAATCCGCCAGAGGACCGCTACAATAGCCATAACCTGAGTCGGATTCCGAACAATGTTCAGCAAGGTCTTGAGGAATAAGGGGAAAGTATGTCTAGGTAAACCCTGGCCCACATGCTCTAACCCCGTTAAATCCCAAAGCGCACGAGCCACACAGCAATCGAAAAATAGATGCTCCATAGTTTCAGGTGCCATCCAGCAAACCGGGCACCGAGGATGAACATCCACCTTCCTGCCAATCAGAGCCTCAGTAGTGGGAAGAAACCTATGTAAGATTTGCCACAGGAACACCCTCAACTTTGGCGGAATAGACAAATTCCACACCCGCTTCCAGCTTCCCCGATCCATCCAACTTACCATCGGGCGCCACCCACCAGCTGTCTGATCAAGGCGAACAGCTAAATGATATGCCGACTTCACAGTGAAAATACCCTCCCCTGTCTCATGCCAAACCAGCTTATCCTCAATCCCCCTTCTAGCCAAAGGAATTCGACGGATAGCACGGCAAACCTCAGGGGGGAACCAATCACCAAGCTTATCCAATAACCACACTCGCTCATTCGGACAAATGAACTCTGCCACCTTTAAACCCGTCCCCTCAGGCAGAATCCGAGGATTGAATTTGGGGGGATTAGGGTGAAACGAGGGAATCCAGTTATCAGTCAAAGCAGCCACCCCTCTTCCATCTCCAATTTGCCATCTAACCCCCTGAACCAACAAGGCTCTCCCATACAATATACTCTGCCACCCCCAAGAAGGCCGAGAGCGGGGAGTCGCAGAAAAGAAATCCCCTCGCGGAAAATACTTTCCTTTATACACCTGTGCCAGGAGAGACTGGGGATCAGTAAGAATCCGCCAGCCCAACTTAGCAAGAAGCGCTTGATTGAAGAACTCAAACCGGCGAAACCCCATCCCACCCTCATGCTTGCTCTGACACATCCTACGCCAAGACATCCACCGAACACGAGAATGTCCATCCTCCACACCCCACCAAAATCGCGCAACCAGCCTATCCAAGGTGCGACAAAGCGACAGGGGCAGCTTAAAGCAGGACATCACATGCAGAGGAAGAGCAGACGCCACAGATTTGATTAGAGTTTCTCTAGCCGCCATAGACAACGAACGCCGAGCCCATCCCTGAAGTCGGGCTACCAACCGTTCCTCCACAAACCGAAAAGTGTCCGTCTTTGAACGGGAGATGAGGGACGGAAGGCCCAGATACTTATCATGGACGCCCACGGCCCCCACCCCCAGAACCTGGGCGAGAAACTCCTGATCAGCACTAGTGATGTTCTTACTGAAGCATACAGCCGACTTCCCCAAATTAACCCTCTGCCCACTAAGCTCTTCATATTCATTAAGGACCACAATCAGATTCTCGCATTGCTCAAGCGAACCTCGAAGGAATAAAAAAGAATCATCCGCAAAAAACAGATGAGCAATACGAGGAGCACGAGGAGCCACCTTCACACCTTCTAACTTCTTTTCCGCTATCGCCTTGCGAAGGAGAGCCGCAAACCCCTCTGTGCAGAGTACAAAGAGAAGAGGAGAAAGGGGGTCACCTTGCCGCAAACCACGAGAAGCACGGAAGAAACCCGCCGGGGATCCATTCATAAGAATGGAAAATGAAACCGAGCTAAGGCATTCCCTAATCCAACCAATCCAGGTCAGGCTGAAACCCAGTTTGGCCAGAACCGTAAGAAGAAAGGACCATTCGACTCTGTCATAGGCCTTTTCCATGTCAACCTTTAGAGCCATGTATCCTTTCTTCCCCCGATTTTTTATTTTTAGGTAATGCATTAGCTCATGCCCCAGCAGCACATTCTCCACTATCTGACGTTCCCGGATAAACGCATTCTGCCCTTCCGACACAATCATGGGCAGGAACGGGGCCAGTCTCTCAGTCATAATCTTGGTAATAACTTTATACACGAACTGGCACAAGCTAATAGGCCGCAATTGCCGAATGGTCTCCACATTATCAACCTTCGGGATCAGAGTGAGCCACGTATGATTAAAACTGCGAAGGAGTTTGCCCGATTGGAAAAAGGAACAAACAGCCTCCACCACCGAATGACCCACAATATCCCAGAAGGATTTAAAGAATTTCCCGGTGAACCCATCCGATCCCGGGGCCTGCTTAGACCCCATGGAAAAAACTATTCGCCGAACCTCATCAGGGAGGACCGGCGCAATGAGGTGAGCATTCATATCATCAGTGACTTTCCGATTCAGCGGAAGGGCATCAACCCTCGCCCGCATATCAGGAACCTGATTTTCAGAGGAGAAAAGAGTTTGATAAAAATTAGTGGCCAATTCCGCCTTCCCTTTCTCCTCTGTGATCCACTCCCCATTCTCATTACGAAGCCCCTCCACAAAGTTTCTTTTCCGTCTAGCCCGAGTAACCGTGTGGAAATACGAAGTGTTTTGATCACCTCTCTTCAACCAACGCACCCTCGATTTCTGTTGCCAATACAACTCTTCTGCGTCCCACTGCCGACTCAGTTCACTCTCCAGAACCCGAACCTCATCCCAATTAACAGGAGAAACCTGTTTAACACGGTCAATCTCTAATTGGAGGGTTCGGATATTCCTAAGCGAATTAGTCGTCCCAGCTCTACTCCAATCATACAACAGATGACGGAGCCTCTTCAACCGGGTCCAAAGCTTAAACATTGGGGACCCCTCCACCTCCTCCACCAGCCAAACATATCTCACCATGGCCCTGACTTCAGGGTTGTCGGCCCATCGTGCATCAAAGCGAAACAGAGGGCGACACAACCGGGGATACGATTTATCTGATAAGAGCAACGCCCTATGATCCGACCCTTGATCCGTAAAATGTTTGACAGTGGTCTCAGGGAACCGGTCAATCCAAGCCTGAGAACAGAGGGCCCGATCCAGTCTCTCTCGAATACAAGCCTGGCCCATACGTTTATTGGTCCACGTGAAAAGATCACCCTGGAAGCCCGGGTCATGAAGTCCCAGATCCTGAATAAACGATTGAAGAGCCAAAGACTGCCCCACACTCCAAGAATTCCCCCCATCCTTTTCCCCAGCATGAAGGGTAGAATTAAAATCACCAATCACCACAAACGGCTGTTGGATACCCTCACAAAATTGGCGCAGGGAGGCAAGTTGGGAAGCCCGAATCGAATCAACACAACTAATGTACACACCAACCACCACATAAGAAAAATTGCTTTCATTAATCCGAACACAAATGGCAAAATCCGAATGAAAAAACACCGAAGCATCAACTCCGGGGGACCAAGCTACAACTAGACCACCCGATGCATCAACCGCATCAACAAAAAAACAATCAGAAACCTGAAAACCTAAACCCCTCAAACGACGGGAGACGACACGCCTACGAGAACGAGTTTCCGAAAAGAAAACAAGATCCGGTTTATTTGATCGAACCAGACCTACAGCCGTTTGAAATGTGAGGGACGGTCCAATTCCTCTCACATTCCAAGCCAACACCTTCATTTATCCGACTGGGGCCATTCCCGGCTGGCTACCTCCACCGATTTCAGCATACCGTCCTCCAATTCCTCCACGAATTGTTTTTTCAATGTTGGATTCTCCTCCACCTCCCCTATAACATCTTCCAAAGAACGCTTCCGACTACCCAACCCGAGCATCTCGGCATTAGAGCCATACTCATTAAGCATAGAGGGCTTCAACTCCCCTTTGCCTTCAATCGATCCATCCATGTCCTTTTCCGCCTCCAACACTCGCACCATTTGTCGAACACGGCCTGGCTCAACATGTTTGCCACCCGAATCCTTCGAGCGAGGAACCCGAGCCCGGATTTCAAACTGGCCATCAGCACCATCGGACAAGGTGGCTTCAGAATCGTCTGCCCCCGACTGTTCCCACCCCTCCACGTCCTCGTCCACCATCACCATCTTCCCCTTGCGCACCCGAGCTGCATGTTGCACCGCCACTTCGTCGTTCGCTGCCTCCACCCCAACTGGAATGGCCACCGGAGTAAGGGGACCTTTTTGGTCACTCGCCAAAGGGTCAGTCAGATGGGTCGCAGCAGCCCCGACTGATCGGCAGTGTGCCCCAGCTTCAGTAACCTTGTCCCCCAACTTCCCTGTAGGTAAAGCAGTGACCAGCGGAGCATCGTCTTCAGATTCCTCCATCAACAGCTTCCTTCGGCGTCCCGCAAACTGGACCTCGGCCGGAGAAGCTGGCTTCCCCTTTCTTTTACCGCGCCTGACAGTTTTTTTGGCCAACTTACGACCTCCCACAGCGTCCCGGTCCACTGCCAACAGACGCTCCACCGACCGCGCAGCTGCTTGAGCTCCCCCTGGCTTCCCACCAGTACGTGGGTTGGCCTGCCCAGACTTGCCCATTACCGTCTCAGCGGTGCCAGCAGCAGCAAGACGACGCAAGCGAGGTGTGCGAGCCGGCTTGGGAATGACGAAGCCTTTAGGGCTTGCGCGATGCTTCGCCTCCGCCGCATTATCCTCCGAGGGACCACGCCCCACCCTTCTATCCGGGTTCTCTTCTCGGACTAGCACCTGGCCAGACCGCATCCCCGACTCCACCTCCCGTCCCATTCGCCGCACGGGCCCACCAACCTGCCTACTTGGCTCACAAAGAGCTGGGCAAGTGCTTCCTTCTGCGTCACTCGACTGTCGGCGAAGGTTCTTGTTCACCCACACCGTGGGCGGGTTTTCCGCCTCGTCCGCGTACACCTTGACTCCCCGTCGACGAGTAGACATATGCATGCCAAACCTCTCCTTTCGAGTAGGAGGATCAAAGCCACACTCACGCTGAAAATGGCCGATCCTCCCACACCGGAAACAGAAGCTTGGGAGGTGTTCATACTTTAGCGAGACCCAAAAGCGACCGATCTCATCGTTGGCCGCCATGATCTGGGATCGGAGTGGCTTAGAAAAATCGATCAAGGCTCTAATCTTGACAAATCCCTCCCCCGATTCTTGACAGGCATAAACTCCCGACTCCATTACACGTCCAATCGTACCTGCAGCTAGTTTCTGACCAAACTGCTGCGTGCAACAGCCCTCCTTGATGTCCCATAACTGAACATGAAAGGGGGCCACCGCCAGCTCATCAAAAACCTGTTTGGTTATCACCGGTACCCAGGCTCGAACATGAAACAGCCTATCATTGATCACCCACGGTGATCGTTTAAGAACCCAGTTCTTGGAAGCTTCATTGGGGAGCACAACTTCAAACAAACCGAGGCGTGCCTCCAGCACCTGAAGCCGGCCCTTCCCTTGCCAAGGCGTGTCAAGGGCCTCGCGCATCTCCCGTATCGTGAACCGGTTGGCTGAAAAGAGCCTCCCCAGCACCGATCTCGCGCTCCGAAATTTGGTCGAGTGGACTTCTTCAAGCGAAAAATGGACCACCTGATCATCAGCCACACGCGACATGCTGGGTTTTAGTAAGGGGTCCTCCTGCCGAGAAGCACTAGAGTCTTCTGTGGTCACGGAGGCAGCTACCCAGAGATATTCTTTTCGTGGTTTGATATCGGGAAGAATGGGGTTTATTAGTTTTATAGAGTGGAGCAGGAGTCTCCTTCCCCTGTATGGACTCCACAAAAGCCGAGCAGTAGGAAGAGTTCCAATAGAGGTGGGACTCGCAACTCCCCTATCCAACAACCCATCCCCCGACTTCCTAGGGATTTTCCCAAATCCGTCCCGGATTGACAGCGCACGACTGTTGTCGGGCCGATTTCCACGCGATAGGGATTGCATCCGAGCAAAATCAATTTGCTTCCCCCAAACGATCGCCGGCGATGGTATCAAGGCGCACCGCCCCTCCACCGCCGCGTCTGCACGCACCGCGCAGTCCCCCGCAAGACTATTCATCGCCGTCGGGAGAACCTTGGTCTGGGGATCCAAAGAGGCAACATCTTCCCTAACAAAAACGTCTGTCTTCGGATCATAAGACAAAACATCATCATCACTCTTCTCCATGGCTCCCTGTCGTTCCAACGGAACTTGGGGAATAAAACAATCCTCCTCTTCTTCAATATCCATCGATGGTGGTAACGAGAATCGCCAACCACCAGTAGACTTCTTACGCGGACACGGCCGCTTGGGTAGGGATGGGAGCGCGATATACGGCTCACCATTTTCCCGTTTCCGTTTCCGTTTACACATCAACGATGCATCGGAAATAAAATTAACTTTAGCACGGCGGCTTCGCCGTTTATCCTGAAGAACCAAAAAGGCCCGACCTCCGGCGCGCCCTTGATAAATCTGGTCATCAAGCGAGTGACGGACAAAACTCTTCTTCCACGTGCTGTTGCTTGTATTATCCCACCCTTGATTAGCTAGGCTGGCGGCTAGGAAGCCGGTGAGAATTGCGTCGAGGAAACGCCCGACGAGTTTGCAGAACCGGAAGAGAGAGGACAGAGCGCCTCTCATAGAAGCAGTTTTCTTCATTTATTTTCTCATTAGGTTTTTCTGATTGTCATATTGTAAATCCTTCCGCCATGTCGGGGGGATTAGTCTTTGCTTGGACACGTGCGGCCTCCGTGTTTGTTATTGGGTCCACCTCTTTTTTTTATCGCCATCTCTATCATCAATAATAACTCCTCTTTCTATGGTGAGTGTCGTCATTTCGTTCTAATCTGGGTCTACCTCACTTACATCCTCGCAAAGAGACAAGAGCAATTAGAGGAAGTATAAAGATTTTCTACCGGCTTATCCGACCCATACCTAATTATAGGTGATGTCAATTGCTCGTTATTTCCATCAGAGAAATTAGGGGGGGTGCTATTTGGCGTCTGGACAAAGCCCGTCCGCTGTGGGATTTTCTACACAAAACTGGCCTCTTTGAGCCTCCACATCAAGGCCCTAAAATATACCTGGACGAATCGGGGCAGGAACAATGTTACAATCGAGCAACAAATTGATAGAGCCTTTGTCACTCTCACCTGCTTGGATGAACTTTTGGCCCAACACGTGTCTATACCATCTTTCAGATAAAGGTTCAGATCATCGTCTTTTACGACTCACTTTATGTGCTATGGCTCCTCGTGCTAAAAGGTTATTCATATTTGATATCCGATGGACAAAGATGCCAAAAGCAAGGCTAATTATAAATTATGTTTGGGGACTACAAGTTATAGGATCTGTACAATTTTTCCTATTCTCTAGACTGCTGAGAGTGAGACACTCATTAGTAGATTGGTGCAAGGGAGGTCAATCCAATTCAGCAATAATGATTAATGATCTTAACTTGGCCCTTGAAAAAGTCAGAAACGACCAAACACTAGATTGGAATTTAATCCGATCCCTGGAGGAGAATTTGCCCATCCAATATAAAAGAGAAGAGATTTATTGGAGGAAGAAGTCTTGTACTACTTGGTTAAAAGAAGAAGATAAAAACACACATTACTTTCATTTGGTCACCTCTGCCCAATAACATCATCTGGAGACTTGAGGACGAAAGAGGTAACTGGTGTACTTCAGAAGTAGAAAAATGTGGCATTGCCAAAAAAATTTACCAAGAACTCTTCCATAGTCAAAACCTAGGGGGATTAGCCTTTCTAATCTACCATTTACTAATACTCTTACGGAAGAGAAAAATCTGGGTTTAATAGCACCAATCACCCTGGAGGAAATTAAATCATTTGTGTTTAGTTTAGGTAAAACCCAAATTCCAGGTCCAGATGGATTTACCGCAGGTTTCTATCAATACTACTGGTTTGTGGTTGGACATGATGTTATCCAGGTAATTCTAGCCTTTTTCACTCAGGACATATGTTGCGGAGTTTTAACCGGACTTGGATTTCCCTAGTGCCGAAAGTATCAGAGGTCCGTACCATGAAAAATATTCGACCTATTAGCCTTTGGCAGGTAGTTTATAAAATTATCTCAAAAATACTAGCCAACATGCTTAGTAAATTACTTCCTTCAGTCATATCTCAAGCTCATAATGGGTTTATTAAAAAGCGTCAGATAACGGATAACATCATGATCAGTCCTGAGATCACTCATCATCTCAAAACTATGTACTCAGGAAGGAAATCATGGATGGCCATAAAGCTGACATGGAGAAAGCCTATGATCATATTGAGTGACCATTTTTGTTTGAAATGATGAAGGAATTAGGGTTCAATAACAAATTTATGGCATGGATCACAGAGTGTGTCACTACTGTTTCCTATTCCATACTTGTTAATGGCTCTCCTTCAGAATACTTCAAACCAGCTCGAGGACTACACCAAGGGGATCCCCTCTCATCTCTGCTCTTTGCAATTTGTACGGAAGAATTTTCAGCGATTATAAATCAGGCAGTAACCAGGGGTTTCTTGGAAGGTATCCAGATTCGTCAAAACTGTCCTATGATCTCCCATCTATTTTTTTTTTGTTGACGATTCATACCTTTTTCTAGAAGCTTCACAAGCGTCTTGTACGGCCCTCTTATCTCTTCTTCAAGTATATGAAGGATTAAGTGGCCGGCGAGTCAACCTTTCCAAATCTGCTGTTTTATTTAGTAGAAATACTAAGACTGAGCATGCAAATATCGTGGGAGATCAGCTAGGAGTTGAGTCTATAGGCGAGCAAGATTCTTATCTAGGTCTGACATCCATAATCCCAATAACCAAAAAGGATACCTTTCTCTCTATTGAGGAAAAGCTGTGCAAAAAGTTGCAAGGTTGAAAACAGCGTACCTTCTCGAAGGCTGGCAAAGATACTCTAATCAGGACTTCGGCTACTAATATATCGATCCACAGTATGTCTTGCTTAAAGTTCCCGATTGACACTTTGTCGACGTTTAAATGGGCATATGGAAAGGTTTTGGTGGGGATCCTCTCATAATTTTGACCATCCAATCCACTGGGTCTCTTGAAAGGTCTATCTCAAAGTAAATTTCACGGATGACTAGGTTTTAGGATTTTAGGGCATTTAATTAAGCTTTATTAGCTAAGCTTTGGTGGTGCATTTGGTAAAATCCCGACTCACTTCTTACTTCTTAGCCGTTTGTATAAAGGAAGGTACTTCAGTCAAAATACAATCTTGAACACTTCCATAGGCTCTAACCCTTCTTGGGGGTGGAGAAGCATATTATTTGGATGAGATCTCCTCCTTCAAGGAATGCGTTGGCAGGTAGGGGATGGAAAAGATATAGATGCTTTCAATGATAATTGTTTATTATCTGATAAGCCCTCCCCTCCCGAGCTGAGGTCTCAAGAAGTCAATAATAGTCTAAGTGTATCTTTTTTCATTAGAGAAGGACAATGGGTATGGCATGTTCCTAGACTAAGGTATTACTTCACGGAAAAATCAGTTGAACTCATTTGTAAGATGGTAGTTCCCATACTACCGCAACAAGATAAACAAATTTTGCATTTCACAAAAAATGGGTCTTATTCGGTTAAAACAGGCTATAATCTTGCTTTGGAAAATATCTTGATAGCTAGTTGGAAATCAGTGGCTCATATAATAGACCCTCCTATTTGGAAAAGTACTTGGGCGCTTGACATCCCACCTAAGTTAAAGTTCTTTCTATGTCAATGTTTGAAAGTAGTTCTTCCAACAATGGTGGCCCTTAGTTCTCGTGGAATTAATTGTCTTATATGTTGTCCAGTCTGCTGGGATAGTCAAGAGAGTATAAAATACCTCATTTTCCATTGTCCACCTGCAGTTTAACTCTGAACTATGGTAGGATTAAGTGGTTTGCTTTTTTCTGCCCCAGCCGAAAACTTCGGTATCTGGTGGAGACATATTATGACTTCAGACAGCTTCCAAAACCACTCTATCCCCTGCATTTGTCTTCTTTGGAGAATTTAGAAATCTAGAAATAAAGTGGTCTTTGAATTCACTCAACCACTAGCCAGCTCTCTTGCCCGTCAATTCTTTTTCCAAGTTCGTGAATACTCCTTAGCCTCCATTCCCAGATTCCACCACCTCGCCAAGCGCATTCCCGTGTCGCCACCTAGGTATGCCCTCCTGAAGGTTTCATCAATATCAACTTTGACGATGATGTTCGTGATTCGGGTTGCTCGTCCGGCCTCGTTCTTCGAGGGACAGACGGGCAAGTTTCTTCGGCCTTGGGGTTTCAACATCCAGGAGTGTCGAATCCTTATCTTGCAGAGCTGCTTGCTGCCAGGGACGCCATTTCTCTAGTGCTATCCCGAAATCTTCCTCGAGTCATTATTGAAGGAGATTCTGAAGTAGTCGTTCGCCAACTAGAAGGTAGATGTTGTGAAGACTCAGTAGGAGGGCCCTTGCTTCGTGAATACTTTTTTTTGTTGCGTTCTTGTTCCTCTTGTATAGAATTTAGCTCGGTCCCGCGGACTGTCAACTGGGCTTCCCATAGAGTGGCAAGACAAGCCCTGTTGTTGTCCACTATAGAGATAGCTTCCTTTGACTTTATAGGGTGGATTCACTAGTTGTTTTTTTTGGGGGGTTTTGGGTAAAGGTTATAACTGTTTCAGCCAAGAAACAAGGAAGCTCCGGATCTGTGAAAGGGCGGGGATGACCCCCATTATCTACACTCCAACGATCAACATTAGTATAGTGATTGGAAAACATGGAGAGCATGGGTAGAGAGAGAAGTGATATGTCAAAGTGAGAAGAAGAGAAGCAGAGACCCCCTTATTTGGAAGACCTAGGAGCATCTTTATAGGTAAAGCTTTGTGATACTTTGTTGGGCTTCAGTTGGGCCTTGTGGTGTTTCATGGGCTTGGGTCCATATGTGCTTAGCGGACCATATTTACTGTTCGGTTGGGCCATGTCATATTTACACCCCCAACAATTGTCCCCCAGTTAGGTATTCAGTGGTACACTGGATGCCTAACTAGAAGTCTTCATATTGTCAAACTTTTGTGGTTTCTAAGTCTGGCGTATGATGTGCACGCGCCTCTTTGCACCCTGGTTGGTTTACTTATGCCCCCAACATCGTGTTGATTGAATAACTTACAACAAAGACTGAGCAATATACTATAATATGACTCATGGCATAGTTAGAAATATAACTCAAGCGTGTCAAAATTCCCTTATTGCACTTCTCATGTCTAACAAGGTTACGTCATTGCCTTAGAAAAAATATTGAATGTGTATGCGCATGTTATCCCTAATTGTCCCCCAGTTAGGCGCCCAGTGGTACACTGGACGGCTAACTAAAGTCTCCCCACTTGTCAAATTTCACCCAAGAACCTCTGTTGTTTTGTCCTCCAATTTGTGTCCCCCGTTACTATATTAATTACACGATGAATGATCGCAAATGTAACTAAGTAATGCAACATAATTTGATTTATACAATAACTAGGAATGTAACTTGAGTAGGATAGAAAAGACTTATCTTACTTTTTGACATGACTCGTTGTGGCCAGGATAGGAGTGCCTAAAAAATGAGCATTGGCGTCCGCATTTGAAAGTCAGGTTGCCTTAGGCGCCACAACAAATACCTCTCCACTCTAACTGACATGCATCTGTATGTATGGCACACCTATTTTTTTAGTTTTAGGTCCTCAAAGCTTCCATTTCCCATCCCAAAATGATGTCGTGCTCTCTTGTCCCCCAATATTAAACAATAAAATAAGCCACAAGGATACTAAGTAGTGCATTAAAATTTGACTCATGTAAAGTTAACTCGATAAGTGATGGGAAATACTTAGCTTAACCTTGGAAGTGCTTCCTTTGTGAAACTTCATATATATCACTTTGTTTCCCATTAGCTTGTTGGTATGCGCCTATTCCCCATCACTTTTTGAATGCATCTGGTGGTATGGTGTTGCTATAAATCAAGGGGCGCCTGCTATAAATCATCAACCTCATCTCAGTGAGGAAGATCTTACGCTTCCATTGTGGATGAGCTAGGCTAGAGTTCCCATTTCTTAACTTTGTGTGGCTCTTTTACTTTGAATTAAGACATGCTCTTATTAGTTTGCGCTGGAGTGCTGAACTGGTAGTAGTTGGGCGCCTGTAACAACTAACAAGTATTGTACATGCCCCTTTTTTTGTACCACGGGTGCATGGCTGGTCTTCGGCCCATTATACTCAGTTCACTGAGCTCACCGACTATAAGCTTTCTTTGTTATAGGGCACCCACCTATGCCCCTAATATTTTTTTCGGGCCCCTATTTTTACTTCAGGGCGCTACATTTAGGCACATAGTATTTTTAACCAAGGGTGTCATATTTGCGCGGATAGAGTATTCCAAATCACGGGAGTTAAACGTGGGCGCGAAGAATATTTCAAACCATGGGCGCTAAATTTGAGCGCGGAGAGTATTTCTGACCAATGGCGCTAAATTTGGGCGCGAAGAGTATTTCTAACAACATGCGCTAAATTTGGGTGCGGAGAGTATTGCTGACCACGGGCGCTATATTTGGGCGCGGAGAGTACTTCTAACAACAGGCGCTAAATTTGGGCGCGGAGAGTATTGCTGACCACGGGCGCTATATTTGGGCAAGGAGAGTACTTCTAACAACAGGCGCTAAATTTGGGCGCGGAGAGTATTGCTGACCACGGCGCTATATTTGGGCGTGGAGAGTACTTTCATTTGCGGTGCTATATTTGGACGCAAAAAGTGTTTCCAACCAAATATGCTATTTTGAGACACAACGAATATTTCAAACCAAAAGCAATATTTTGCGGAGGTAAAAACCAAATTTCACAAAGAAGTTTAGTACCTGGCTTGGTGAGTGCGATGAAATTCAGGCTATCGCTTTAAAGGCACATGCTTTGGAGAAACATGGTTATGGACTTATGGTGTAGGTGCTTGACTAGCAGTGTTAGAGTGAAGAATGTTGGAGCCTCCACAAAAGGTTGTTGCTAAGAGTATGCGCCTCCCACATCAATATGATATGACAAAATAGTATTCTCATGGCATAGGGCGTCTGAATCCTTCTTTCAGGTGCCAAGATCAAGTCCCAATGATTTGGTGTTGTAGCAAGACCATTAAAAGATCTAAATATAAATATGGACGCCCAACATTTGGTACCGTGGTAGTGTTGTAGCACAGTGGCAGTGGCGCCTACCTTCTGGCAGCATTGTAAATTGTAATCATGGCTGAGTGTTCGATCCCTATCATGAGCTATTTAATTTTGATTTCTGACCTGGGCGTTCATTTGAGTGAGCGTCTTGGGCTTCAAACAACAAATCGGGGAGCGCTACGCCTGCAGAGTCCATGTGATTGGGCTCACTGGCTGGATGATTTCTTGTAATGAGTAAAATGGGCGCCTACAACAACTTAACAACTTTACTTCGAGCAGGCGCCAGGACCCATGGGCACCATTATTTTCCCTCTTTTCCTTTGTTCTTCCTTTATGCGCTTCGTCCTTTTCATCATGGACGATTCCAGATTACCCAGCGCCCTCTTCTTTTTCTTTTCATTCTGCCAGCGCCTAATTGCTATCCCCATCACCAGAACAAGTGCAGATCTGTTTTCTTTCCTCTTTCTCCTCAACAATTTATTTCCTTCCAGCATAGTTTCCCCCAATAACCTGAGCAAATATCGGTTTAATGACCCCAATGAAACAAAAAACGAAAATCAGATCCAGATCCAGATTTTCTTAAAAGAATGGACAAAGATAACTTAGGAGCCGGATCTGGGCTTTCTTGTTAACAGAGCTGTTGATGCTCTTTTTTGTACCTCGGCTTCGGAGTCGGGGAAGAATCAAACTGTGGTTTGGAACATAGCGGATGATATTCTTTGTGGTAGTGATTTTGGAGGTGCAGATCTGGGTATCGTGAAAGAGTGATAGGAGAAGTAGATTTGGGTATCGGGAGACTCTGGTTTTCAGTGAAGGTCGAAAAAGAAGATCAGGAAACGACCCATGGCGGTGATATATGGTTTTTGCCTTTTCACCCACTGGAGCTCTCTTTTCCTCTCATTAATCTGTTCTGATTCTTCTTCTTTTCTCTCTCTCTCTCTCTCCTTTTTTTGTTATCGCTACGAACTGGACAACTCGACCCATCAATGGAGCTCGAAGGAAAGTAAAATAACTTACCAAATCTCATCTTCTGTTTCCAACTCACTCTCCAATACCTTCACCAAGAACCCCATGGCGGCCCCAAGCAGGATTGTAAATTATCTTGAGATAAATCATGGATCGAGGATCCATTGAGCCACATCTGGTCTTCGTCTCGTAAAACCACTCCCTCAAAAAGGTGAACCGGAAGTTACGATCCCTCTTCATTTTGGGCATCTCTTCACAAAACATTTGTTTTCCGGTTGCCCCTATCTGGCGCGCCAATTGTTTCAGCCAAGAAACAAGGAAGCTCCGGATCTGTGAAAGGGCGGGGATGACCCCCATTATCTACACTCCAACGATCAACATTAGTATAGTGATTGGAAAACATGGAGAGCATGGGTAGAGAGAGATAGTGTAGAGAGAGAAGTGATCTGTCAAAGTGAGAAGAAGAGAAGCAGAGACCCCCCTTATTTGGAAGACCTAGGAGCATCTTTATAGGTAAAGCTTTGTGATACTTTGTTGGGCTTCAGTTGGGCCTTGTGGTGTTTCATGGGCTTGGGTCCATATGTGCTTAGCGGACCATATTTACTGTTCGGTTGGGCCATGTCATATTTACACCCCCAACAATAACTATGTTACCTTGTCACTACTTTCCTTTTAGAAAAGGGAGGCTTAACACAAAAGAAACAGAGTCATGTTACAAGATTGTCGTTGTCCAGTAGAACAAGCTCCCACTGCAACAAGTAACAGCCCGGCGCAAACAGCTTGAAATCAAAACTATCAATCTGCATTCCGCACTACCCTGTGAGGGAAGCTAACTCCCACCGTATCCTCTCTCAGTAGTCTCTCAATCTCTCTTGGTAGTTCGATTAGTTCATGTGTGCCAAAGGGATAGACGAGACTGTGCTTCGAGAGTCAATCTGCGACTCTATTCCCTTCCCGGTACGTATGGACCAATCGAACTATCAAATCTTGCTATCAACCTGCGAATAGCATTCAGTAAAGTAGCATGAGGATGGACTTGATTTTCTCGGCTGGTAATGAGTTCAATCGCTAGTTTGGAGTCGGTTTCAAGGATCAGAAGTCGAACCTTGTCATTACTTAGAAAAAAAAATCTCTTTTAAACCGCAAGTAATTAAATCATTGGATTACTGTTCCTTAGGAAATTAACGGAAAACTCCGAATTCATGGCATAAAGGGATTACTGTTAACCTGGGTTTCTTTCTGCTGCGGCAACCCACACAATCCCTGCGTGCGGCCAATCGACTTATTAACTATATTCTGTCCGACACTCTTAGACTCGTGCTACTTTCCCTTCCCACCTTCTCACCATATTCTGGCGGCTGGTCAAGCTTATTATAATTCCCCACCTGTGTTGGATAGTTAATTCCCTGCCTTATTAGATCTAAGTAAAGGTTGAAACTAAATCAAAATGAGACTCGCCAACCAATCAAGACTTGGTTAACAATGTCATCTGGAACATTGTTGTTCATTTTGAGATAATAATGATCATCATTGTTGAGCACTTTTTTTTTTTTGTTAGAGTCACAAAAGTGTTATTATTTATCCTCTAATTATAAGCAATGTGCTAGGTTGCAATACCTATGCACTTCATTTAAAAGCATAAATATCAATTCGGAGTAGTGTTACTATTTTTGGGGAATTATGCAAATTCAGAATTAGAATTCATTTCTTTTTATTAATGTTCGTCGTGTTTCTCACTACTCATTCTCACATTTTAGTTACATTTATTGTAGTTACCCTCTTTGCGACGACCACGATTTTGATGATTCTGCCACACTAATAGCTAGATGCATGTTTCTATGGTGGAAGTTCCAAATAGTTGTCCATTCAAAGTTTGGTTTCTATTAAATGTATTAACCATGGGTTCGACATAAGGCCTCTTTAAATTTTGACATATGAAGAAATAAGGGAACCATGGCAGCTGACAAACCCGATCCAAGAAACTTGACTTATAAAAAATGATTAGTTATATCAACTTAACTTATCAAGACGAGCATAAGTATGATCGCACTTTTGTGTCCCCCAGTTCTCTTCACGGCAAAACAGAAGATCCAGTGGCGGAGGGAGTGGATGTCTGCTCTTGTCGTTCAAGGGTTAGGTCGGCGTGTTCCTTTATTACCGCTGGCTCGTCGTCTCAATTCTATTTGGGCTAAACATGGTGATATACAGATATCGGACATGTTAAATGGTTGCTTTCTAATTTGGTTCACGAGCAAATAGGATTACGAATTCGCTATGGAGGGTGGACCCTGCATGCTGGGAGATACTTACTTGGCAGTACATCATTGGTTTAAAGGTTTTAACCCGTGGAAAGCTCAAGTAACGTCGACCCTAGTCTGGGTGCATTTGCTGGAGATTTCGGTGAAGTTCTTCAATCGAGAAGCTGTAATGCATATTGCGGAATTGATTGGGGACCCAATCCAAGTTGATAGAGCGACGGAACTGGGAGCTAGAATTAAATATGCAATAGTATGTGTAGAGGTAGACTTGACGAAACCTTTGCTCGGGCGATATAAGATTGGAGGAAAAGAGTATTTCATACGGTATGAGGGACTTGATAACATATGCAGTGAGTGTGGATCTTATGGACAAGTGGGGAGAAAGTGTGTTTGCCAGTTAATAAATCTGGAGGACGGGGTGAGTGGAGCTGAAGAAGACACGAGGTCACCTATGGAAGAACAAGCTAAGGGCATAGTAGTAGGTGAATGGATGGTGGTTAAAAAGAGAGACCAAAGTGCTGGTAGGATGGTGGGTGGAATGTTGCATGGGAGTGCCATGCACCCACGTGATGGACGTAGACGAGATGGTGATCGAAGCAACCAGTTTCGGGTCTTCCAAGACAAGGAAGCTTCTGATATGAGACCTGAAAGGGAGGAGCG
The DNA here is from genome assembly GCA_946122785.1 of Linum tenue. Taxonomy (NCBI): domain Eukaryota; kingdom Viridiplantae; phylum Streptophyta; class Magnoliopsida; order Malpighiales; family Linaceae; genus Linum; species Linum tenue. Next base: position 43,002,738 of record CAMGYJ010000009.1, on the reverse strand, counting down.
GGCTGATAATGGGGAGAAAAGTAAGGAGCAGTGTAAAGGGGGAAAGTTCATATGAAATAACAGAGAGCGCAAGAGGTACTAGATGATTCCTCGGGGCCACTGACCGGACACAAGATGGGAGTGACAAGGTGCAGGGGAGGGGGCAGAATGAGGGTGGAAAGCATAAAGAGATGAATAATGGGCGAGGGGTTCTAGGCTACCAAAGGCCATCATTGGAGCCTCCCATACAACAAATATGAAGAAGGGATTAAAAGGAATGGTTAAGGATGGAAAACAAGGAGTGTTGACTGGGAAGGAGACGACCAAGAGTGATGGAAAGATGACAAGTAGCTAGACGGATGGGAGCGAACAAGGTGTTAAGAAGGTCACTACAAACAATGGTGCGGGGGAACCTATCCCCTTCTGGTCATCAATGAAAATCTTAAGCTATAACTGCCGAAGACTGGGAAACAAGTGAGCAGTTAGAGCTTTCAAGTTGCTCTTGTGACAGGTTTCCCCATGTGGTCTTCCTAATGGAGACGAAATAGACAAAGGAGGAGAATGAAATCTTGAGGGCTGAGTTGGGATACGAGAAGGGTGAGATTTGGTCTACGGATACATCTAGAGGCGGGAGAGCAGGTGGCTTGTGTTTGTGGTGGAAGGAGGAGTTCAAGCTAACGTTAATGTTGGATTCTTTGAACCATTTGGACATGAAGGTAGAGGATGAGCATGATGGGGCTTGGCGGCGGACAGGTGTTTACGGGTGGTCGAAAGATGGGAAGAAGGAAAGGACTTGGGTGCTAATACGCCAGTTGGCCACACAAGGGGAGGGCCCATGGCTATGCTGCGGAGACCTGAACCAAGTACTGACTATGACGGAGAAGAGGGGCGGACAGGTACCGACTGAGGCAGAGATGACTACTTTCCGAGATTGTCTGGTTGAAGCGGACTTGCATGATCTGGGCTATGGTGGATACGATTTTACGTGGGAGAATAATCAACAAGCAGGTGGTTTCATCGAGGAACGGTTGGATCGCTTCATGGCTTTTGCGGGCTGGAGAGCACTTTTTCAGGAGGCAAGGGTGCTTCACCTGGATAAAGATTGATCCAACCACCGACCTATTGTTTGTGATACCCATGGCGAAGTAGATGTGGAGCCGCAACAGGGCCGGTCCTTCAAATTTGAACCGTACTGGACAAAGCATGATGAGTGTAGGAAAGTAGTGGAGAAGACGTGGGAGCAACAGGGGTCAGGCAGCACAATGGAAAAATTGAGCGGGTTCATGTTGAGGCTTGATGAATGGAGTCGCCGAGTCTTTCCTCGCTTCTCGAAGCAGAGGGATCGACTGAAGCGGGCCATGAGGGCTTTGGATCTGGCGGAGAAGACAGATATAGTCATTCAGCAGAGGAAGCAATTGCAGTCGGAACTTGAAGAATTTGAAGACAATGAAGAACAGTACTGGAAACAGAGATATAAGTTGATTGGCTATGTGAGGGAGACCAAAATACCAACGTTTTCCATAATAAAGCAATAGCGCGGCAAAAATGAAACACAATTGGGAAATTACAGGATGATAGTGGACGATGGTGGCGCGGCAATGATAAAGTGATGGAATGCTTGGCAACTTATTACAGTAAGCTCTTCGAGGCCAGCGAGATACCAACAACAACTCATGTCCTTGATTCAATATGGGTTGTGGTGAGTGCCGAAGCAAATAAGGAGTTACTGAGGCCAATTTTGGGAAATGAAATCTTCGCGGCTTTAAAACAGATGGGTGCACGAAAAGCTCCAGGGGAAGATGGACTCTCGGTGTTGTTCTTCCTCAAGCATTGGGATATTCTGGGTGATGATGTAGTGGCAATGGTGTGTGGGATCATTGAGAGTGGAGTTATGCCAGGGGGACTAAATCACACGCTCATTGCCCTGATTCCAAAGATAAAGAATCCAACAAATGCAAAAGAGTTTAGAACGATCAGCTTGTGCAATGTTCTGTATAAGCTGGTAGCTAAAGTCTTGACGAACAGACTGAAGGTTCTTCTTGATATGGTGATATCCCCATTGCAGAGCGCTTTTGTTCTTAGTATGTATATCACCGATAATATAATGGCGACCTTTGAATGCTTTCACTCTATGAAGAAGAAGAAGAAGAAGAAAGGGAAAGTGGGGTTCTTCGCAGCAAAGATCAACATGGCTAAAGCATATGATAGGGTGGAATGGTGGTTTCTGGAAAGGATCATGAGGAGGATGGGCTTTGATGAGAGGTAGATCGCGCAAATTATGCTTTGTGTTCAGACAGTTTCGTACTCAATCCTCGTCAATGGAATATTATCCATTACTTTCCTCCCACAGAGAGGATTGAGACAGTGAGACCCGCTATCCTCGTATTTGTTCCTACTGTGAGGAAGGACTCTCGATGTACACCACGGCAGCGGTGCAGGCATGCCAGCTTCACGGCCTTCCCCCGGCTGTTGGGGCTCCTAACGTTTCCCTTTTTTGCAAATGATAGCATCTTCTTTGCGAGGATGACAGAGCAGGAGAGTTATGACGTCAAATAAAATCCTGAGTGATTATGAGAAAGAGTCCAGCCAGATGGTTAGCTATGAAAAGTCGGCAGTCTCTTTTAGTGGAAATGTCATGGCTCACGTGAAGCTTCGAGTCAGCGGCATCCTCAACATGAAACTAGTGGGAAAACATGAAAAATATTTGGGTTTGGCGACTGTGGTGAGCCAGTCAAAGAAGGAACTGTTTACAAACATTGTTGATCAAATTCAGAGTAAGCTCAAAGGATGAAAGGAGAAGGTGATGTCAGCGACAGCTAGAGAATTTTGGATCAAGGCTGTAGCACAGACTCAGTTGTCCTATGCTATGTCGGAGTTCAAGGTGCCAGAAGGGACTATTGATGATATACATAAAATGATAATGAATTTTTGGTGGGGACAAAAGGGGAGAGAAAGACGGATACCATGGATCAAGCGGGAAGAGATGGTTAGTTTGAAGGAAGAAGGCGGAATGGGTTTTGGGGATCTTAGTGGGTTCAAGATGACGTTACTTGCAAAAAACATTTGGAACCTACATCAACGACCGAACTCTCTCATCGCACAAATCTTTTGTGCTAAGTATCACAAAAACGTGCAAATCCTTGATGTTGTCGTGGGATATCTTATGTCAGCACAAGAGTTCTTGCGAAATGGCCTTCGGTGGTGTATCGGAAATGGAAGTTCACTATGTATTTTGGGCGATAAATGGGTTCCTTCGGCACCAGGTTTATTTGTTACTTCGGCTCCGCGGGGACTACCGGTGGATGCTCGCGTCAGTGATCTCATCGACTCCGACTTGGAGCAATGGGACAGACCGTTGATTGAGAGATGCTTTCCTTCTGATATGGTGCAGGCGATTATGGAGATACCCTTGCGAGGCATTCAAAAAAGTGATAGGCTGATTTGGCACATAAGCATTAAAGGGGACTATAATGTCCAAGATGGTGCTAAAATCTAGTTGCGATCATTTTTGGAGGAACAGGGTGTTACACTGCGGGGAGAGGAAGCTATATGGAAGAAAGTTTGGGCTATGAAGGTCCCGCTGAAGATCAGGCACTTTGTTTGGAGGTTCGGCAGGGAGATTTTAGCAACGGAGGACCACATCAGTGAGAAAAGTGAAAGGCGAGATGATAAATGCCCCTTACTACGACATGCGGGAAACCCAAATGCATCGGTTTAAAGAGTGCACATGGATAAGCTGGCTCTGGCGAGCTTCTGACTTCTCCCACTGTTTTCAAGATTGCGTTGAAACAAACAGCTACCAATGGCTTAAGTAGGTAGTAAAGAACTTTGAGGAGGAGGTGCTTGCCCAATGGTGTGTTCTACTATGGTTCTTCTGGAAGTAAAGGCATGCTCACCTATTTAATGGTCACAAGTTGGAGGAAGTGGAGATTGTGCCAAGAGCTAAGTATTTCCTACTAGACTATACGGCTTATCAAGAAAATCAGGAAGTGCAGAACTGTGCTCGGTCCCCTCAGGGATGACAGAGGCCTGCGATTGGCACCGCAAAAATTAATGTCGGTGTGGGTTTCTTGTCGAATGGAGGTGTGGGATTGGGAGCAGTAGTGCATGGGGATCAAGGCAACATCTTATGGGCAGCGGTTAAGAATGTCAGAGGCATTGAAATTTGGGCTTCAGACTTCTCAAAATCTACAGCTAATGAACCCATCAATAGAGACGGATTGCTTGAGTCTTGTCGAGAAGCTTGATATTGCGGACGCAGTGTACACGGAAGTGGGAACCATATGTCGAAGATTAGAAGACTACTGAGGGAAATTTATAATGGATTATGGAAATGTTTAGGCTGAGAAACTAAGGAGGTGGCACACACCATGGCACATCTTAAGACGAGATGGGATGAGAGCTTAGTTTGGGTCGATAGACCTCACATGTGTTTACTTAGTCAGCTGGAGTTGGATAATGTAACAGCGCGTTCTGATTAATAAAGATCCCACAATTTTTTATAAAAAAGCATGCTCTTTGATATATTCAAAGTTCAAACTATGTACTTAACCGACCATGTGAAACTAATGGAGGCATAATTTAAGATACCCCAAGTGGAAAAAATTCTCTTTTCTAGAGGAAGTTTCGAATAGAAGGAATTTTGATTAGGGTTTCTTTGAGATTTAGATTTTTTGTCAAGCTCCTTGATATCTTTGTTGGAAGATTGGATTGAGAATGAATTTCTTCTCAATTGAAGGAATCGTGCTCGAGAAAACTATTGATTACAAGCTTTGAGCTCATATGTTGCATTAGGGGTGCAAAAGACGCTTTTGTCCATGAGTTAGTGATCAAGCGGAAAAGGACATGCTGGCTTTTTTTCGTTGAATCAGTTTCTCTCTTATTAATGTGAAAAAGGAAACAAATACATCAAAGACAGAGTCCCTTGAGACTCTGTGCTAGTCCATACTTCAACTACACTCTACTTGGCTATTTTCTATAACTGCTACTTACAAAACCCTAAAAAACAAAACTAAAAACACCACAAGCTTAAAGATACCCCAAACGTGTCAAATCGTCTCGCAACATGGCATTACCAGCAACCAAGTATTGCAAATCTACTTGAAGTGAGGCAGCAATTTTCTCAGGATCCTAACTTGATTCGCCATGAACAACTTTGCATCGCTCTCTCTATATAGAAGTCGGCACCATACACCACACAACCCCATGCCAACTTGCATTCCCTGAGGGTCGAACCATAGAACTTGCTGCAGCTAGCATTCCATCCCAATTTCCAACATCAAACAACCTGCAATTTAAAGTCGAGACAAGTCTGCGAGAAAAAGAACAATGTAGGAAGAGATGTTCTCGAGACTCCATTGGGAACGAACATAATGGACAGGAGGCATTTGTCAGCTTCCTCCAGCTCAGCAGCTTATCCTTTGTCACAATAGCATTCTTCAAAATAAGCCATGCAATGAAATTGTAACGAGGGGGACAGAACTTACGCCATACGAGCTTGAACCATGGCACCTCAGATTGTTTTGCATGCAATGACTCCCAAACCTGACGAACAAAGTATACAGTCATCAGCTTTGTTCCCCAATAGAGTTCACCATATCTTTGTTGTATCCATGGCCTTAGTTTATCTCTTGTTTTGAGCAATCTCCTCCAAGTCCAGGAACTACTGTACTGAGATTTCAGCGACCATAAATCACCCAAAGCCATGCAAAACCGGTTTGGTTATGAGCTTTTTCGCCCTTTGCTTGTGCATCTATATTTTCTTATTTCCTTGTACTGAAACACACCAAATCTCTAACGTAAAATGGTAATGGATTTGTAACCATTCCATAGTCAATTGTCCTTCAAAGAAGCATTATCAAATACGTTATAGTGAATTACTAACTAGCCTCCTAAACCAACACACATGAGTAGCCATACTCTTGTGTTGAATCTGTATCCAACAACCTTGACGTTGACAGCTTCCTCCCCAAGTATCAATACTTCTCCACATGCCTCGTCGATGATTGATCCTCACGTGAGATTGATGCATATTCCATGCTAAGCTACGATAACCAGTATACAGGGTGATTTATGGTTGCTGAAATCTCAGTACAACATTTCCTAGACCTGGAGGAGATTTCTCAAAACAAGAGATAAACTAAAGCTATGGATACAACAAAGAGATGGTGAACTCTATTGGGGAGCAAAGCTGATGACTGTGTACTCTGTTCTTCAGGTTTTGGAGTCATTGCGTGCAAAACAATCTGGCTTCTTTTCTTTATGAAGCATAGATGCCTTTCCTGTAGTTCCCTATTGATAAAAGGTGACGAATGGTAAAAGAAAAATAAGTAGACAATCTTAAAGGAGTAAAGAGCTTATACAGCCAAAGTTACTAGTGAAGGGAGAGAAAGTGCACAAACGCATCTAGTTGATTATGTCTAACCGACTAACCTAATTAGGGAGTGGATAGGGTTAGCACCATTCTAATACATTCATTAAGGGTAGTATAGTTAACCTTCTTCTTTCCCCTTCCCTTCTCCTGCCATTCCATTCATGTTACTTTTCCATGTTCTATTTACAAATTATAGTTTTGGTACCTGAACTTAAAAGGTATTAATATTTAGTACCTAAAATTATTTTTGTATATTTGAGTACTCAAAATATTTTTTTTATATTTGAGTACTAAAAATATCGATGGAAATTACATTTTAGTACATTGAATTTTTTTCTTACATTTTTGTACCTAAACTTTTTCATATTTACAAAGAGGTCCACTACTTAAGACATACTTTATAAACTTGTGGCACGCTTTGTGGACTTGTGACATGCTTTGTGAACTTGGCATGCTTGAGGAGGTTGTGGCATACTTTGTGGTTGTGGCATTCTTTGAGAAGGTTGTGGTCTGTGTTGAGGTTGTAGCATGCTTGGAAGAGTTTTTTTTTCTGAGTGATATCAATGGAAGAAAATAGTTAAACTTACAATTCTACCCAGGACCCCTAACAGAATCTAAAGAAGCCACCCCAAAAAATCAAAAGATTCTAGCTCTACACGAGACAAAAGCAGTGCTTTACGCGCCACTCTATGTGCAGCACTATTGGCGGATCTAGGTACCGCCCTAAACTCTATACAAACAGACAAAGAGCTAAGGATCTGAAGACACTCTCGTAGCACCGGACCTCCAATCGAGTCTTCAATGACACCTTGACGGATTTGGTTGACCACCACTTCGGAATCACCTTCGACTATCACGTGGGTCAAGGATCTTGAGGTTACGATGGAGATAGCGTCTCTAAAAGCTAGAAGCTCTGCCAGATAAGGATTGACTATTCCTTGATGCTGCAGTCCGAGCACCAACACCACATGCCCGTCTGACCCACGAAAAGTTTGTGGTCTGGTTCGTGTCCCCCTCCTTTCCTTCCTCTCATTCCCCAATTTTTCATAATATCAAGCGTGCCCCTCCTTCCTCTTCGCACTCATTAATTGTGGTCAACTCATTTAAATAGAAAAGTCATCCAAATCAAATGTTCTTATTGGCTGGAGCAAGTGTTAGCACCATTGAAAAAAGAAAACCCCCAGCGGAGGCGTTTCCTGTGCACCAAGATAGCTTTTAATGCACATCGTGACTCATGTGCACTATTTCAACTCGGATGGTGATTCAGTGTGGGAGGGTGCAGGGGGGCGCTGGTTGGTTCCTGATGTAATTTTTTTGGTGCGGTTCTCATTTTACCATGGTTTGCCTTCCTGTTGGGTGTTCTTTCTGTTTGTCTCTCACGCGCCACGCGGTTATCGCTCTGAAACAATTTGCCCTTTTAGAAGATGAAGAGGAAACCAACTTGCTTGCCTTATCGAGTAGTGTGTCCGCTTAGAGCCTAAAGGGAGGTTGTGGACTTGTGGTCCAGTTGGGCGTGATGCCCAATCTTCATGTCAGTGGTGCGTCAATTTTGCACTCGAGTGGCTGAGAGAAAAAGCTCTTGCCTTGGGTGGGTTTATCTCCACCAATAGTCACATGATTACCTTCTCGCCTGTGCCTCTTCTTTTACTCATTTGGATTCTCTTTCTTTCTCTTTATTTGCTCCAGTTTCTCTCTCTAATTTCAACCTTCCTCTATTGGCCAATTCATTCGTCTCCAACTAAAGTTGATGCGATGGTGAAGTTGAACGAAGCTAACGGCAGAAGTGGCGATGACACGCCAAAACACAACACCAAACTACGACCAAGTGTAATCGCAGTCCGGGAATGCAGTAACAGGAAAGTTCTATTATCAACCCGGGGTCTAGATCTACTGCTTACTCCGTGATTATCTATTATCTAGCAAACTAATTCGAGTGTTTGTTGTTTAAAGCAAAAGCAGTAAGAAAGCAAGTAATAATTCGGTTTTCAAAGTCAGGAAAGAGTCACTCGAAATTGAGTCCCCCTAGCCCCTTAGTTAGGTCCAATTGTAATTCCCCTGGGTTGATTCACTGTTGATTAGACTGCGGAAGTTCCGACAGTAGCTTGGAATCTCTTAAGCTGACCAAGCCCTCTCAGTCTAACTACCCGGCAGACGACTAGTCTTCACCGGGATAGAAAGCTGAGGCTATGAACACAGAACTCCACTACTGGAATTGAATTCCAGTACAAAGCAGTAAACTGGCTAACTCTCGTATAGCCAATCTCCTACTATCGAATGAAGAGGCTCTAACAACCTAATCAGATTCTATATATCTCAGGTTGCAGCAGAAATCGAGAAAAGCTGATCAGACTCCAATCAATTCAATAAACATGCATCATTCGATTAAAATCAAACATTAATATCATCCCAAGTTATTACAATCAAATCCCTAACACAAGGAACTAGGGTTCTTCATACCCAAGTGAGAGAAGGGTTCTACTCCATAGAGAGAGAAGAGAAAACAGTAATCGGAGTAGTCATACTCATAATGATGAGGAAAATCTGCTCCGGGATGATTATTTCCACTCCTATGACGATCTCCAAGCTCGATTCGATGAAACCCAGCTCCAAGATAGCTTCTAGGATGTGTTCTTCGTACTTTCTCTCTCTAGGGCTCTGTTTTTGCTCTGAAAATCCGATTCTTTCACTTTTGGCTCGAAATTGGCTCAAAAACCAGAATTTCCCGACTCACACGAAATTGGCTCAAAAAAAAGGTGGCTCACCCAAGTGGTCGTGCGAGTCAAAACGCAGCGTATGGATTAGTTCGATCTTCAGGCTTCTCACACGGCCAGGGTTGCACGGCCGTGTGGATTTCATGGGTTGCCCATGTGTGGTCTCGGAAAAAATCACACGGCCACCTTGCAAACTTGCACGGCCGTGTGAAAGCTACTTGTGCCCGTGTTTGCTCTCGGTGGAAATCACACGGCCACCTTGCTCACTTGCACGGCCGTGTGATTCCCCGGTCTGCCCGTGCGGCTTCCTTGAAACCTCGCCATTCGTCCGATCTTCGTCCAATCAACCCCACACTCGCTCCCAAGCCTCCATTCACGTACTAGGACCTGAAATATCACAAACAAGCACAACCTAGCGTGAAATCGGCCTAAAACACGAGAATCAACACCTCAAACGGTGTAAGAACGGGGGTAAAAACATGTGTAAATAACGGTCTATCAAACTCCCCCACACTTAACCGTTTGCTTGTCCCCAAGCAAACCAAGTCAGACACCAGGTAAGCTTACATATTTCAATCAACCAACATTGGGGACAAGTCATAAAGGCACAGAACACGTGAATCGTACTGGTTTTCAAACATCAACACATGAACAACCTCAATAACAACCTGGACAACCACCACAAAGGACATTCGAGTGCAGCAAATCGAGCTAAGGAAGAGTCCCCCTTCTGTTCACCAACCAACCTAGACTTGAATCAACCACTCACTGAAAACAGTCAACTCATGCATCCAACTCACAACATCAGAATTGAGACCAAGCAATCCAGGTCCTCACCGGGGTACAAGAGTATAAAGAATATGAAAATGAATCACTCACTCTCGACCAGTGGGGTCAGGACAATTTGATGCGAAAAGTGCGCATGCTATTTCTCTCAATCCCTAACATCTCTTCACCATGATGGCAGCCTCTAAATGCTAGAGTTCACATATGGGGTGTCACCACTAACTAATCAGGAGGTCTTAGACACAGGTTCAAATGACTGGCTAGGGTCTTGGACATGGGGAAAAGGCTTTTTAAGTGGTGGAAGTATTCATAGCACAAGGTTCCACATTTCCAAACCCACACAATCACAGTCAAACAAACCGGTATTTTTTTTTCTCTGCTATTCTGCATTACTCAATATCTCAAGAGCACAAAAGCGAAGGAGGTATAAATGTCAGCATTTCCAAGCCAGAATGCTAAGAAACACTACTTACTGGGCATTAATCACGATTTTTGGGTAGTGGCTCTCTTTTGCTTTCAATTTTTTCCTTTGTTTTCCTTTCATTTTCTTTCCATTTCTTAAGAGAGCCACCACTTCTGCACATATTTCAAATACCTGCCCAACTTTTACGCACTACCTCCAACACTCACATAAACTTTAGCAGAAACAGCAGAGAATATATAAAAACCACTCTGTGGAACCTTCTAAAAGATGCAACAAGGGTGATTTTTTCGTTATAGACCAAAAGAAAGGATAACACACGGCTCAAAGGGGCTGACTAGGGGATATGACACATCAGGACAGTCAGTTTTGGGCGTGGGCTAATCCTATGCCCCCATCATCTTAGCTAGTGACAACGTGAATGCTACACATCATGGAAGAGGGATCTATCGCACAAGAAAGAAACGACCAGGCTCAAATCTCACATGGCTACCTATATGCTCTATCTCACATTCTGATACCCTGAACTAGATGCATAAACGACTGTCAAGAACATGTGATCAAATCAAGTCACAGTTGGTAAGCAAACAGGTGAAAAACTGAACCTCTACACAATTTTACTGCACATCTCAGTCCTCATCATAGGTTGTCCTAGTCGCAAACAAGTTGTCATGCATTAATCCGAAAACCAATCAATTCATCCATCAAAACACAGTGCCAATATGATCAAACAGCAGTACTTGGAGCCCTCAAATCGTAAGATTCGGACAGCGGACTAGGCTCCAAGCACCCAAATATATATTCCAACCGATACAAAGCACCCCCCCCCCCCACACTTAAGCACGACATTGCCCTCAATGGAGTAGAGGGAGAGATAAGGGGAACGATGTTACCGGATTGAAACACTGCTGGGGGACTGGAAGTGGACCAGTCAGCGGGAAACAAACGGGAGAATGGACAGTTCTGCACGAATCGAACACCAAAAACACACTAGCACACTGTGCGTTAGGGATAAGTGTTAGCCCAGACGGCTACATCATAAACAAACCACAAAAGAAAAACAAAAACAAACGACACTAGGTTCAAGCTCCTCACACATGGAGCAAACACACAAAAGTCTAAAACGAAAAGCAAAACACACTGAGATGGGCGACAAGTACAGCCTACTCGTCGCCAAGATCATCCAAGTTGATGTCGATGTCGGCCATGAAGGCGTCATCACCAGCAGCGCCATCAGCACCATCATCACCGTCAGCGGGGGCATGAGGAAGTGGAGAATCCTCCCAGGGAGTCCTCCAGACGGGCTGCTCGCCCGGGAGCAGCTGGAGTAGGTGCTGCTGAACCTCCTGCATGCGCCGTGAACGGCGCTTCTCCCGCTCGATGTGTGCGAGAGTCACCCCCTGCTGGGTCTGGAGTATGTCCAGGCGCTCATCATAAGCAGTCATCCTGTTCTGGTACTGGGCCTGGTGTTCCGCGTACTGCTGCTGGAACTACATCTGCTGGTCGAGGATCTGCTGGTTCTGGATCCGCAGCTGCTCGAACTGGTAGGAGAAGTAATCCTGGCCCGGGAAAGTGGAGCTGCTACCTCCTGCATGGAAGTCAGTCTGTGGTGGATCAGCAGCAGCGTCCACATCATCTGGGTCAATATCCTCACCGGCCTCCTCCTCGTGGCCCTCTGGCTGGTCCTCTGGCTCGGGCTCCTCGGGGATCTGAGGTTCGGGAAACCCATCGATCCAAAGAACATCGTGCCTCTCTCGCAGCAGCTGCATCTTACCGATCGTCTTCCTGCCAAAGATGAGGGTGTCCCCCTGCTGGGTGCACCCCTGCAGTGAAAGCCCGAAGTAGGTGGCCAGGCGGGTGATGAGGGGGCCGCAGTGGAGGCTCTTCAGTTCTGTAGCAGTCTTCTCGAAAGTCCTGGCCACCACCGAACCCAGGTGGAGAGGATGGTTGTACTGGCGGATCGAAGCGATGAAGTACATGGCCCTCTTCGTGATGGCGCTGGCACTGTCTGCCGCGGGGGTGTAAGACTTCGCCAGCAGGTGGTGGAGAATGCGGTTGTCGAGAAGCAGGGTAGATGCCTTCGTCCTCCCGGCCCGGAAGGGACGCGTCTGGCCTGGCCGAGCCAGGCGGGTGTACAGCCTCCCAAAGTCCACCTCCGGCAGATCATTGACCTCGGTGATGTAGTGCCTACGGTCGTCTACGTCGAGGTCGAGAGCCTCGGCCAGCTCGTGGTAGCTCATGGACCGGGGGGCACCGCCGAGCCTGAATTGGACGGCTGTACCGTCCTTCCAATCGGTCGTGGAATTGTGCCTGAAGGTCGTGTAGAACTCCAGCACGGGCTCGTAGTAGACCTTCTCGCAGATGACGAGCAGACGGCGCCATGTGGGGTTGGCGACGGCGGCGGAAAGTTGCTCGTAGCAGTTCAATCGCCGAAACTCCCGTTTGGACCAGCAATGGTGCTGCCCAAACGGGCATTCCATGACCTCCTTAAAGCGAGCCTCGGTGGGGCCCCTCCTTAGATCCCGGATGAACGGGTGCTTGAGGTCAGGTTTCGACATTGTCCTGCAAAAGAACAACCCAAAGTGGAACCAAAAGAGCTAAAGAAAATGTCAATCACACCCCCACACTTAAGAACAGAAAACAGCCTAAACATAGTTTCATCCATAGTTCGGGGGTCACAAACTCGATAAATCAAGCAATATCTGAGTGGGGGTGCACATTCACAAGAAAATAGGCAACTTGAGGTCCACATCCATAGCAAATACACCCTCAAACTACATCATTAAGGGCCCCAACCGGTGGCCACAACATGGCATGAAAGACAGGCATTTCATCGAACACCTTGTGTGCACTATTAAGTTAAGCATGAAATTGGCAAAATTCTTGCACACAAGGGCTCAAACAAGCAAGGGGGACTTTGCCCAACACAATTCAAACACATTCCATGCATTCCCCTCAATCAATTGCGCAAAAATCACAAGATTCAATAAGGCTCTCTAAACATACACCCTACACACTCAATTCTCCACAATTAACATAGTTAAGGGCAAAATCAAACCTGGAGACTCAAGTAGAGGTGTAGGGGATGATGAGGGGAAGGCAATGGAAGCGACGAAACGCCGAAAAAGTGGCCGGAAGTGCTCGTCGGAGCCTCGCCGGAGCCTCGCCGGAAATCGCCTCCGGCGACAAAAACGTCGTCCAAATTCGCTCAAAATGGAGGGATAGGCCGCTTTGGGTGTAGAAAGGGTGGGTTTGTTGTTGATTTGGTGAAAGAATGACCCAAAGTGGCCGAAAAAAATCGAAAAGGGGGTTTTGTCGCGGTTTTCCGGCGAGGACAGAGGATTCCGGCGAGGAAAATGAATTTTCTGACCTGCTCGGCCGTGCTGGCCGAATTTATAGGCCGTGCATGGCCGCACTGGCAGGCCCGAACGGCCGTGCAAGGGGCAATTTTGCCCGTGTTGGCCGACACGGCCTGGCCGAGGGATTCCACACGGCCGTGCGATGTGCACAATTGACCGTTCGGATTTTGCCGAGAGCTCGCACGGCCAAGGGAAAAATTCCACACGGCCGTGCGAGGAAATTTTTGCCCGTGTCGGCCACACAGCCAAGCCAGGCCAAGCCACACGGCCGTGCAAATTTGCACTTTTGGCCGTGTGATTTTCGCCGAGAGCTTGCACGGCCAGGGGAAAAATTCCACACGGCCGTGCAAGTTTGTGACCTGGCCGTGCGCAGTGCTGGAGCCCCGAATTCAACCTGTTTTCACTCAAAAACGACACTTGACTCTGGATCAACATCTCAAGACTCAAAAACACAAAAAATCAAAGGAAAAAGAGTAAGAAAATGCAAACCTCGGTGGGGTTGCCTCCCCACAAGCGCTTCTTTACCGTCTTTTAGCTGGACGCCAGTATGGATGCTCAGGGAAGTGTAGGATCAGGTGCCTTCAAGAGCGGATCCACATCGCTCTTGAGGTACAGCTTCAAATGGTGGCCATGCACGCGACGAATGTGGCCACCAGCATTCGCCAGCTCGACTTGGCCATCCGGCAAGATGCAAGCGAGTGAATACTCGGATGGCCAAGGTGGGGGCGGGACCAGCTCGTAGTGGTCTCCGGCTCTCTTTCGAGCAGGCTTAGCTGCCTGCAGTTTCGGCCGCCACTCCTCCTTGATCTGTACTTTTGGTGATGGAGTGGTCAGGAGTGGCGGCGAAGGTGTGGGAGGCGGGTCCTGCAAAAAAGGCAACACAGAAGGATACACGACAGACTCGTGCTCCTGGTGAGATACAGCATGCAGAGGTAACGGAGCAGGTAGAGTATTAGCAATTGAAAACGTTATTCGCTCCTCGCCATCCCTCAAAACTAAGGTCCCATCATGCACATCTATGAGAGCCTTGGCGGTGGCCGGGAAAGGCCTTCCCAGTATAAGGGGCACGTCTGTGTCCTCATTGATGTCGAGGACAACAAAATCCACAGGATATTTGAATTTGCCAACCTTAACCAAAAGGTCTTCTACTATGCCCCTAGGATGTACTACAGATCGGTCAGCTAATTGAAGGGTCATCCTAGTAGCACGGGGTTCACCTAGGCCTAGTTTCTTGAACAATTTATATGGCATAACATTGATACTAGCACCTAAATCCGCCAAGGACCTCTCTACATGCAATTTATCAATAGAGCACGGGATAGTAAAACTACCTGGGTCCTTCTTCTTCTGCGGAAGCTTGTTCTGCAGAATAGCCGAGCACTCCTCGCTGAGCTCCACAGTGGCCAGCTCACTCAGCTTCTGCTTCTTCGAGAGAAGCTCTTTCAGAAACTTTGCATACTTAGGCATTTGTGATAGTGCCTCCAGGAAGGGCACTTGGACATTCAGCTTCTTAAGCATGGCCATGAAGTTTTCGAACTCTGCCTCCAGCCTGTCTCTGTGCAACCGAGTAGGGAAGGGAAGTTTCGGGATATACTCCTTCACTACCGGTTGCGGATTAGGTGCAGGCACCTCAACCTCCTTATCTGCCTCTTCTTCAACCGCTGGAGATGCTAAGACAGGGGTCTCTCTCTCTAGTTCCCGAGCAGGTGGATCAACAGTCACCTTGCCACTCCTGGTCATGATAGCATTGCAGTGCTCATTCGGGGTTGGCGGATGAGGGATGGTCTGCCCGGGTAGAGTACCAGGAGCCCTTTGAGCCACTGCCTGAGCCACACTCCCCCAGCTGGGTCTGGATATCCTGTAAGACAGCCTGTGTGTTCCTCTGACCAGCTTCAAGAGCCAAGAATTTCCCCGAGGCCTTCTCCATGAACGTCTCAATAGTGTTGAATTTCTGAGCACTAGAACTGGCGAGAGAACCCACCAAGTCCCGCAGTTCAACCAACTTATCAGTCTGCACTGGGGCAGCAGGGGTTGCACCTGGCTGCTGGAAAGGTCGCGGCTGTGATTGAGCAGCATGCCCCGGCATGGGCTGGTAGAGAGACTGTTTGCTGCTGGAATTGCCCCTGTCTAGGCTGATATGGTGGCCCTCTGGAAACCCGGTGGTCCCTGGGGGACTGGTGGTCTGGAATTTGCCCCACCCTAGGAGAAGTTAGGATGCTGGCGCCACCCCTCATTGTAAGTGTTACTGTAGGGGTCATTGCGCCTGACGTTATTGATGAAGTTCACCTGCTCCTGGGGTGTGGTTGATTCCTTCATCGCCTGGCAGTCCTCTACGGTGTGATGAGAGCTCTCACACCACTGGCAGTGCATCGCCTGCGGCTGCCCTGTACCTGCAATCAAACCAGAATGATCGATAGCTGAAACCAGCTTCGATACTACCTGCACCAAATCAGATGACTGGGTGCCTACAGCATGCACACCCCGTCCTGGTGCTCGTCTCGATCTCCTGGCGGTGCCCCAATCATACCCGTTCTCCGCCATCTCCTCGAAGAGTTGATTCAGCTGTGGCGGTGTTTTTGTCAGCATGTTCCCTCCACAGACCGAATCAATCAGCTGCTTGTCCTCCGGGAAGAGGGCGTGATAGGTGCCCACCTTGAATGCATCATTGAAACCATGATTGGGACACCTGAGAAAGAGACTGGTGTATCTCTCCCAAGCATCCCTGATGGTCTCATCCTCATCCTGAGCAAAATGTGTAATTTGCTTCTGCAGGTCAGCTGTCTTGGATGGAGGATGGTAGTGGGTGAGGAACTGTCCGCCAGGTTGGCGAACGTGGTGATGGAGCCCGGAGGTCGAGTGTCTAGCCACTCCTTGGCTTGCCCTTCTAGAGTGAATGGGAAGTACCTCAGCTGGATGGCATCTGCTGGTACCCCATTGATCTTGATTCCATCGATGAGCTCGTGGAATCGCCTGAGATGTGATCGGGGGCACTCTCCCTCCTTACCACGGAACACCACTGAACCGCGCAGCATGGTGATTACTGATGTGCTCACCTCAAAATTGTTGGCTGGGACATGAGGGTGTTGAATGGGTGACCTCATATCCACAGCTCTAGCGGTCCAGTAGGATCCCATGGTCTGCTCCTCTGGATTGATCACATCATGGTTCTGTGGATCAGCCATCTCGTCTTCTTCTTCGATCTGCAACTGTGATAGCGCCTCCTCGCAGCCAGTCGCGCCTTTAGAGCCCGCTTGACGTTCCTGCAGGTTTGTTCAAGTTCCTGGTCTAATGGCAGTAGATCTCCCGACTGGCTACGGGTCATGCACTACCTGCACACAATCAGCAGAAGCAACCCGTGAAGGCACACAGGTGGAAGAGAAAAAATGCAATAAAGAAAAAGCTAGAGTAACAAATTCTCACGTTTCCCTAATAACCTTGAGGGTTCCCCGGCAACGGCGCCAAAAACTTGACACACCAAAACACAGCACCAAACTGCGACCAAGTGTAATCGCAGTCCGGGAATGCAGTAACAGGCCAGTTCTATTATCAACCCGGGGTCTAGATCTACTGCTTACTCCGTGATTATCTATTATCTAGCAAATTAATTCGAGTGATTGTTGTTTAAAGCAAAAGCAGTAAGAAAGCAAGTAATAATTCGGTTTTCAAAGTCAGGAAAGAGTCACTCGGGATTGAGTGCCCCTAGCCCCTTAGTTAGGTCCAATTGTAATTCCCCTGGGTTGATTCACTGTTGATTAGACTGCGGAAGTTCCGACAGTAGCTTGGAATCTCTTAAGCTGACCAAGCCCTCTCAGTCTAACTACCCGGCAGACGACTAGTCTTCACCGGGATAGAAAGCTGAGGCTATGAACACAGAACTCCACTACCGGAATTGGATTCCAGTACAAAGCAGTAAACTGGCTAACTCTCGTATAGCCAATCTCCTACTATCGAATGAAGGGACTCTAACAACCTAATCAGATTCTATCTATCATAGGTTAAAGCAGAAATCGAGAAAAGCTGATCAGACTCCAATCAATCATAAACATGCATCATTCGATTAAATCAACAGTAATATCATCCCAAGTCATTACATCAAATCCCCTAACAAAGGAACTAGGGTGTTCTTCATACCCAAGTGAGAGAAGGGTTCTACTCATAGAGAGAGAAGAGAAAACAGTAATCGGAGTAGTCATACTCATAATGATGAGGAAAATCTGCTCCGGGATGATGATTTCCACTCCTATGACGATCTCCAAGCTCGATTCGATGAAACCCAGCTCCAAGATAGCTTCTAGGATGTGCCCTTCGTACTTTCTCTCTCTAGGGCTCTGTTTTTGCTCTGAAAATCCGATTCTCCCACTTTTGGCTCGAAATTGGCTCAAAAACCAGAATTTCCCGACTCACACGGGCAGGCCACATGGCCGTGTGGCTCACCACTTTGCCCGTGCGAGTCGAAACGCAGCGTATGGATTAGTTTGGTCTTCAGCCATCTCACACGGCCAGGGTTGCACGGCCGTGTGAGAATTCCAGTCTGCCCGTGTTTGGCCTCGGCAAAAATCACACGGCCACAATTACACTTTTGCACGGCCGTGTGATGCCACGGTCTGCCCGTGCGGCTTCCTTGAAACCTCGCCATTCGTCCGATCTTCGTCCAATCGACCCCAGACTCGCTCCCAAGCCTCCATTCACGTACTAGGACCTGAAATATCACAAACAAGCACAACCTAGCGTGAAATCGGGCTAAAACACGATAATCACCACCTCAAACGGTGTAAGAACGGGGGTAAAAACATGTGTAAATAACGGTCTATCATCTTCTGAAAAGCAAAGTTTAATACGTGATTTATAATTTCTTTATAACCTATAAAATGACGGGTAATCTTAAAATTGCAACACAAATTTCAATGCTTGAAATATTGTATATCGAATTTTCAGTATCGAATGTGCAAAAGATATGTAGAATTCTTTAAATTAATATAAATTTTCAGAACTACTACGTATGAAACAATAATATTTTGTACAAACTATAGATGACTAGTTCTCTAAAATTTTAGCCAGGTTAATTGCTAAACATTAAACCTCTTGTTAATCAGGCATGAATGGACGACAATAATGAGATGATTTTGGGTTTAATGTGATGTTTATTTAGCCATTTTTGGATGTGTTGATCAATTTAAGGGCATTAACATATAAATGAGTTATAATTACCCTCATTATACAATTTTTGCTCTTTATAATAATTAATTTAATTTTAATATTTGTGATGTTTGAAATATTTTATGTATGATTTAGAGATATACTTATTATTTGTGGCATCAGTGGTAGTTGGTTCAAATGTAATATTTTATCAGGTAGTCAAAATCAAATATTGGGTGCATTTATGACTATTTTTTTATCTTGGTGTTGCGAATATGTAAAAACTTAATTATTAGAATGCATATAACTATACTCAAACACATGGTCGAGGTAGCATGACACAGTTAGACCATACCATGAAGACAATGTATATGGATCAGCCCTATACAAGCCTGAATGCTTCATGGATCGTACCAGACTTAAACTTCAAGAGCTCGCGCACAAGTGCGAACTCCACACAATCTATATTGGTGAACTCATGTTTTATGGAGAAATGCGTCATTTGAGAGGATTAAGCGGCCATCTGTTCGCCAGGTTTCAGGTCTGATTCACACTATCGACTGTGAATGGAGAAGAAGCATTTCGAACGCAAAATTGGAGAAGTAATTGGGATGTTTCTAGGTTTCTCTCGATTCCAGGCGGTGGGAAGAAAGAAGAATGGAAAGGGAAAGGGGGAGTGGTGAGATACAAAGCTCAGAGAGAGAGAGAGAGATGGAAGAACAAACGAAAAAACAAAGAGGATTATCGAGGACCTGCTAGGCAAGTGTAACCATCAGCGTCTCATCCAGCCTAATCCACACCTCTGTTGA
The DNA here is from genome assembly GCA_946122785.1 of Linum tenue. NCBI lineage: Eukaryota > Viridiplantae > Streptophyta > Magnoliopsida > Malpighiales > Linaceae > Linum > Linum tenue. The sequence goes on along the minus strand of CAMGYJ010000009.1, from coordinate 42,983,164 downwards.
TATGACCTCGAGGATCTAAGCCCTTGAGAATGATTAACTTAGCGGTGGAAGGGTAATACCTGCTAAAATATCAAAGCAAACCCATCGTTCGCCGACTGGAGAAGGAGCTTGCCGGCTGGAGCTTTGCCGATTGGAGTAGGAGCTCGCCGGATCGATCTTCTCTCCCTTCGCTAGAGGAAGAAGAGGTGGATTGTGGAGTTTCGTTTGATGGGGAGGTCGAGTTTGGGGGAGGCTGGGAGAAGAACAATGGGAGATGGAGTTAGCAAAACGACAACGTTGGTCTAAGTGAACAAAGGGGGAGGGGGGGGGGGGGGGGAAGTTCCCAAGGGATTCGAACGCTGGGCTCATTAAAAGGAATGTGGGGCGTAACCCGTTGGGCAACAAGGGGGAATACGTCCCTCATTTTCCAGCAAACGGTCTTTTATTGTTTCCGCTCAGCTCCCTCTTTCATTCCCCATGCTTTTTTCCAACGATAATGAAATTGCAAGTGAACACATTTCTTACCATTTGTTTTTTTTATTTTTGTTGTCACACCAGAAAACATAAAACAAAATGGCAAGTGAACGGGGCATAAGAGAGAGTGAGAAGACACATTTAAAAGAGGGGGGGGGGGAATGAGGTAGTGTGAAATAATTGTCCTTCTGGTTTGCTTAGTGGGTATTCATGGCCCTGTTGAGTTTTGATTTATTTTAGGAGATGACATTATATTTGATAGATTTTTTCCATTTCAATTAAGGGGTCATTTGAAAGTTGCGATTGTTTTGTTGAGATTGCTACTATACATGTATTGTTTAGAATGCATCATTTTTTTTATTTTTTAGTAGAAACAATACATGAATTACATATGTGATGTGACAGAAACTATCATTCAAAATGAGTGATTGTTATATCTCAACTCTTAGTTGTAATTGTCGAGATTGTTTTGTCTCAGCTTTTAGCTTATGTGACATACACAATGCATCTAATCCGACAATACATATATAATATTATGCATGCATTCACAACAAAACATCTATTTAACAATTTCAACTTCCAAACGACCCCTTAAAATCCTAAATCAATATTATAATTTAGATGATTTTTTTTAATACGATTATGGTAATTTCTGAGATTTAAAGGTATTTGATAATGTCAATATTTTAGTGGTTTTTTATTTAAAATTTGAATTGAAATATCGTACGTATTGGTGGTTCGCCCATAAAACTTCACACCATAGGCTAATCGATACATGATATTTAGCAATATGAAACGGTTGAACCACAGTTAAATTGTGATTTCAGTATAAAATACTCTAATACCAAAAAAAATTATATTATTAATCATTTGGTTCAAATAATTCTTTTAAGTGGTAACAAAAGTTTTAAGACACATTTTGAACTATCTATTGCAAAAAAGCATAAGGCATTTAGCGATAATGAGAATATGCGATCTCATTCAACCCAAAAGACACTTTGCAACTTCTATATTTTTAAAATAAAAATGTTACTTATACCCTTGCGCATTCATCAACTTAATGAGTAACATATATTTCATGCAATATGATTTTCATAAGTTTTTATTTATTAAATTATTTCATTAAAAAATATTTGTTGCGTGAAAATTATTACATTGTTGCTAGACATGTCTGCGATCTGAGAATAATTTGAGAAAGTCCATACACAACACATTGTCCAACTAACTATTAGCGACAATTTAGCATCATGTCTTATATATTTCAAATCAACCAACTTCAAATTCATTACCAACGGTGTGGTAAAAAAGAATGCTCTTTTTTGGGAAAAACTCAAAGGACATACTAAACTCTATGAAAAATATTTTCTTTTATCTTAAAGGTTGATTATGTATGTATTATGAGAAACAACTCTAATATTCAACTATATGATTTAATTAAGTAATGAATGACAATTAGTTATATTTATTTCTTTTTTATTCCATAATTATAAGTAATACTTATATTATATTTTTTTCTCTTTTCATGGAGGTCTAAACACATTATGCATAATTGGATCACTTTCAAATATGTTATGTGCATAACTAAGGTAGAACACAATCATTTTATACATTTCAAATCATCTATTATATATCATATTCCTGACAAAATTCTTCTGGCCAACTGCCCGGGCCCTGTGCTAATTTATAAATATTCATAATTAATAATATGCTGTTGGTGGGAAATAGGAAGCATGCATGTTCTCGTCTATGCATGACTCCATATTTTGCATTTTTTGTAAGAAATTAAGATAATATTATACTTCAACGATGATCATATAAGAATGAGAGAGAGAAAAAATGAAAAGGGAAATCATGAATAATTGCAGGGTGCCAATGAATCAGCACCATGTTTGTTATAATAACTCGTTACTGGAATGAGTTGGACAGAGAGATGGGAAGTAAGTGGTGCTGTCGTGGAGAGACAGACACTAGGTAGGTATGTATAATTAACTCTTGTTTGATTTGTATACTTCATTCATACTCCAAGTTGAAGTTGGGACTTGGGAGTGTAATTAGGCTCATTGTCACTATAGAAAATATACATAAGCTAGATGTGTAGTGGATTAAGGGTAATGTCCAATGACTGTGAAACCGCAACGGAGCTTGTACCAGAAAAAGCTATCGATAGAGTATTTTGTATTGAAAACTGTGGTTCAATTATGATTCAACCGTTTCATATTACTAAAAAGCGCCTATCAGTAGGTAATTTTAATGGCCGAAATCGTCAGTACGATATGATTTCACAAACAATGGTAATACCTAGTATAGCTTTTGCCAAGTGCCCTTCCTTGCTTCTTTTATGATGATGACATTTTCCTCCCTTTTTAAGTGAAGGTACGTAAAATCTGATAATTATGATTATATTTTTTCCTCTCGTAGTGATAAGGACAATAGGAGTTGAAATACGGACCATGCTCGATGGCGATCAATGTTTTATTATTGGAGATCACGTACAACCATGAACGGTGTCATCGTCCTTATTTTGTCACAAAAATCTTGTACTCTATGAATAAAGGTGCCAATATTACAAATTATTGTGTTGAATATAACAGTACATCTGTACATAAAGTTGTTACATGTGACATTAAAATTATACAATATCTAAAATTGTAGAGATACAGTGATATTTATCACATAATCATTATCGCTTGTAAATCTTATTTTCAAACTGAAAATCCTAACCAGGCAAACTTTTAAGTAATCACGAAAAATGATCTAACAACCTTCATGAATCAATTTGTTTATTGGCTGCCCATCCACAGACCTTGACCTTACCCATTTCCTAGGATACCATTTCAAGCGATCAAATGCCCAAAACATATTTTATTCCCGCATGACAATTAACTATCTGAACTGGAAGTCTGGAGCACGGAACTGGTAAGCAAGGTGACAGAGTGTTATAAGATATAGTTGTGGCACTTGAGGGCGACGCTTCGAGTTGAAGAGATACTACGATTCATTGTGGAAAAGTTTTTATTACAACGGTTCGGCAAATCGACAATGCTTGAAGAGATACAAATTAGAGAGATTGATAAGGTATATATAGTACCTTTTACAGACGGTCTAACCTAATCCAATATGAAAAAAAAGTTATACACCTGCAGGCTCGAAACAAACAACAACTGTGTATAAGTCCATACACAAAATTTGGGAGCGTTGCCCTCGAACCTTGAACCGAATGCTTCGCTCTCGACTCACTGACCGAGCAACGAGACTTGACTACAGATACTTTGTGTTCAAATCATAGTAACCTCTTCGGATAAAATCATATCAGAAAGAGAAAGAAAAACGAAAGGATTAGGGCAAGGGGGGAAGATTGGTAGTACGCAGTGCCAGGCTTGCAGCCCCAAATGGGTTCCACTCAACTTGGTTGTCCTTCCTTTCCTTCCTACATCAACTTGATTCAACTTAGTCACCCCAACGTACAACCAGAGGGTACTACTAAAGTTGGAAATCATGTCAATCATGTCAATTTGTGGGTCTCCTTTATTGAAGAAAACCAACTGGTCTTAATAATTCAAATTATTGGAAGAGGCTTATGTACGATACTTAACAATTTCTTTACACGATCTCTCAAACGAAAGTCGAATCATGGGCTTGAAGTTTGCACAGACCCACCATACCACGTGTTTAAGACGACAGTTAATATTGAGAGTCATGAGAATTGGAACACATAAACTTAAGGACAAATCAGAATCTGATACCATGTCATAAACCAACTGGTCTAAATAATTCGAGTTGTTGGGAAATGCCCATCCATGATACTTAACCACTTCCTTACACAGTCACATTTTACGTACATACATTAAAGCCAATAGTAGATTGGATCAAATAATTAAGACGTAACTTGATGATATTCAATTCGGATCTCATGTTTAACTCTTTCTGATTGTCGTGGATGAAAGCCAGATATATCGTGATGGTGGGACAACACTAAGAATGAAAAGTACAAATATATACAAAGATGGAAGTATGAAGCACTTCAAATTTCAGGTTATTTTCTTAACAAATGCAATAGCAAGCTTTTACAGCTAGTAAGTTTATGCACTACATTAATATACGTTGGGCTTTATCTCAACTATTTTTTTATATTATATATAAATGGATGGTGCACATCTCGGCCTTCATTCAAAACCAATCGAAACTAGAAGAGCCTATGATAATCATTTTAAATCCATTAAAAAATATAGGATAAAAATATGAAAAATCGTGAGAAAAGGCTAAACAAATGCAATTGACTAGTTAGATAGTCACCACACTTATTAGTTATTATCATCTCTGTAAATACGAGCAACAGAAATATCCCAATTTCAGACCAACAACTTCTTGAACCTCTAAATAATTGTTGCATGTTGATGATAAGATATGCCGCATTCATAAGTAGCGCAATTGTGCATTGTGAGTCAAGCTCAAAACAAATCCGTTGATGGCTGATTGACCCACTCAATGGAGGACTTCCACACTGTGCGTTTTAGTTATGTTCGACTGAAAGACCAAAGAGAATGCTGCCAAGATAGGCCGGCCCCGTATGATCTCGAATCAGGATTCTTGTAATACAAATCCTTGAATCCGATAGGAAGGTACCATCTGAATTGAGAGTGACCCGCTTCGAAGGTGACAGCTTTTAAGAGATCTCAATCTCCGACCTAGTAAGCGGAATGGGAGTGAACTAGCTTGTCCTTGCCCTTGTCCATGACAAGCCTCACTCCAACTATTGATGCTAGGACGCTCTGAATGAATGCTCCGGTCAATACAACTATTCATACGATTTTGTCTTCGATTTTCGATTTGGATATCAGCCCATCGGTTTAGGATAGGGATGGCAATTTTGCCCATACCCATGGGTATTTTACTATCCAACCCAATTGTGGTTGGGTATGAAATCCAAATATATGGATATGGGTAAAGTTTGATGGGTTTTGTACCATACCCATTTACTTTGGGTTGGATTTGGGTTTGTACACATGCCCAAATACAAATTACAGTTTGGTACCTAAACTTAATAGATATGCATATTTAGTACCTAAATTTAATTTTTTTTGCATATAAGTCCTCAAAATATCGATGGAAAATTACGTTTTGGTACCTAAATTTTTTTGGTCTTACATTTTGGTACCTAAAATTTTCAAGTTTTTACAAATAAGTCCAATTTTTGCATGTGTAGTTAAAACACTCTCAAGTAAATGGATATCCATATCCAACCCATATCCATTTAGATAATATCCATATCTAACCCAAACCCATTCACACATCACCCAAACCCTACCCATAATAAATGAGTCTACTTGGGTTTGGGCAAAATTACCCATGGATGGGTAAATTGCCATCCCTAGTTTAGGATTGTGGCCTCCAATTAACCAAAACCATATAGCTCGAATTAACTAGGGAATGGGTTAATAGGAGGGATGAATGATATGGCCGGTGAACAGAGAAACAAAGAGGAACAGGTTCATCAAGTGTGGATTGGATTTGGGTTTAATCCGCACGTGAATTTCGAGGGTTTTTTAATTTTTTTTTTTTTTTTGTGGGTTTAAAGAGGGACCAACATCCAATGGTTTGTATCCAACAAATACCAAAGTCAAAGTGGGAGGTTTGAACACAAAACAAAACCAAAATAGGAACGAAAATGAAGCTGACTACTTTGGTATATATCTCATCTTTCAACAACTATCAACAATGGATCAAACATATCACGATCATCGATGTCCATTATTCGAACTTGATCCGATTATATAAATACAATATTGTACTAAATAAATTGTTCATGGATATAAATAGAACTTGAAATTAAATAATAATAAAAACATGATTTTCTTACTATCTAATTTAAACTCACGCGATTAAACAAGCTCATATACTTTCTTTTATATCATCTTTTTGTTTTCTCTCTTTATGTTATTTATTGGTAGTGCTTATATAATATCTCCATGCATTAGTGCTCTTTTAATTATTTCTCTTAGTATTGCTACCATAGTTGAACTTTTTTTCCTATTGTAATATGAATACATTTGTCATTGATACCGCATTAGTTGAGATGATGAAGGGAAAAAATTCATTATCTTTCAATAACCATGGATACCTGAAATCCGATTAGGGGGTAGGCACAATTTTTGTGATATAGAAATTCGGAATATCTTCCAACAACTCGAGTTGTTGAGAGAACAACTGATTTTTATATGATATTAGTGTCTTCGATTGAAAAGTCATTAGCTAGAATTATAATAATCTTCAATATTAATGTTTAGTACGATGGTATAATAAACTTGTGCAAACTTTCAAATTATGGGAGGAACGAACGAGTGAACATTATATTAAAAAAATATTCTTAAACCATGATCAAGAAACTTAAATATCGAAATCGAGTAGCTAGTTCACGATACTAACTAGCAAAAATTCGGTATTACACGTCCGCATCCCATATCCGATCAAAATAGAAAGAAAGTGGCAACATTGACCTAAGATTAACGTAGCCTCATTGTCTATTTCTTTTTCTTCAACCTAATAGTAACAATTATTCATACACATTAGCTCTACGGTTATACCTAATTAGTTTCTCGGTCTATTTCCCCTCAATCCCATCAAAACCCCCAAAAATTTGGTGACATTTACAATTTGATCAATCATGCAGAAGACACTCCTTAACGAAGGTTTGCTGGCTTGAATGGTGGAATTAAGCTTTTTGTAATTTTTATGAAGGGCAAATTCAGTGAACCATTTTTAGGTTTTGTGGGCAACAAATTCAGTGCACCTAGCTAGTTAAATACCCTTTCTTGGGATGGAAATATGATATATTTGGCAATGATTGGACGGTGGAAAAAAATTAGAATTAGAATTAGAAATAGAAATAAATATATCATTTCCATTCCTTAGTCCACAAATGTAGCTGTCTTTTGACCTCTATCTATATCTCTACCTGGCCCACTAGTCATGTCGACTGGACTTTTGACAGATCTGAAGCCCAAACGATCATTGGCCCCTTAGACATTGATGGGCTTCTATCAGGGTCCATCAGTTTATCTATCCATCTGCTTCCATGGTGTTTTCTTTCTGAAATTAAATTATGCTTCAATATTCTTAAGTAGGGTTACAAAGAACAAGCAAAAAATACATTAAGAATAAGTAACCATATCAACTTGCTACTGATAAAATTACTGAATCGCTATTTGCCGCCCGTCGTATTACTATTTGCCGCCCATAATTAGGAAAGAAAAGACTAATTTACCCCTGCCCCCTAACCCTATCTATCCACCTCCTCCCCCCTCCCACCCACCCCCACCCCTACCCCCACTGCTCCTCCCCCCTCCCACCCACTCCTCCCCCCTCCCACCCACCCCCACTGCTCTGCTGACCATCCTCCCACCTCACCGACGCCGGCGACAGTCCCCCCACCCTCCCACCTCACCGACGCCGGCGACCACCCTCCCAGTCCTCTGCTCGCCGGACCTGCTCCTCCTCTGCTCACCGACGTCGGCGACCATCCTCCACTCCTCTGCTCGCTGACGCCGCCGGACCTCCTCCTCCTCTGCTCGACGCCACCGCCCAGGAGAAGAAGCTCGCCAGGAGAAGCCACGGCGCCGCTGCTCAAGTCGTCGGCGAGGAGGTAAATTTTTTTTTTTAATACAGTAAGCTCGCCGTCCGCCTGGCCGGAGCGGACGCGGTCCGCCTGGCCGGAGCGGACCCCGTCCGCCCGGTCTGGTCGGACCCCTTCCGCCCGGTCTGGTCGGACCCCGTCCGCCCGGTCTGGTCGGACCCCGTCCGCCCGGTCTGGTCGGACCGATCTGATTGGGTTTCGGGTTCGATTTAAATTAATATTTAATGTATTAATTTTAAATACAATTGTTAGTATCTTAATTATTTTAGTATTGATAGTGAATAATTAGTATATAATTGATAATTATATAATGTGCTAGTTTATTAATTGGGTAAGTTGAAATAATTATTTAAATAACTATATATTGTAAAGTAACTATCTAGTTAAATTAATTAGATAATCAAGTTGTATATATCATAATTAATAATTGATAAATTATGAATATGAACAAATTGCTAATCAAATAATTTATTATAAGAGATTAATAGATAATTATGGACTATGCTAATAGATCATTTATTATAATAAATATGTAAAGAATTATTGGATTAAATAAATTGTTAATTTTAAATAATTATCTATGATGTTTTAGTTAAGTAATTGAGTAAGTTGAAATAAATATTTAAATAACTACCTATCGTATTAAGTAAAATAACTATCTAGTTAAATTAAGTAAAATCAAACGAAATAAATTGCATGTATCATAATTACTCTATAAAACAACAAGTAATTGCTCAACAAATAATTTCCAATAAGATATTAATAGAAAATTATTGTCTATATTTAGAGATGGCGTCATCTGGTAATTCTGGAGGATCACGTAGTTCTGGAGGACCAGGAAAGAGATTGAAAAGATTCATTGGGCGTAACATTAGCGCTAGTGTGAGAAATAAGAACGGAAATGATAGAGATGAGCCACAGCCTCAGCCACAGCCACAGCCTCAGCCACAGCCACAGCCACAGGTGACACCGATGAGATATAGGGCAGACGGTTTCCCTGAGTTTGATTTTCGGATGCCTAGTATGGGTGGTAGTGGAGCTGGTCCCAGTATTGATCATCATACTTCACCGTTTGAGCCTTCAGACGAGATTGATGACGAGTCGGAGGAGTATGAGTCGGATGCTGTTGAGACACGTATTCCACGAGTCAGTCCGATCAGAGACAGAGGTGCCCCCAGCGTTGCGTCACCTGTCGTTACTGGGGTTCATGCTGTTACTGGGATCTATAGAGACCATGCGGGGCGTTTCTATAGAGCTCCACAGCCTGGTGAGGGCCAGAGTTCTACTGCTGATGTAGGAGAGGCCTGGGAGCCTAGAGGACCGTGTCCTGGAGGGCCGAGCGACCCGAGTTTGCTCTGTAGCTTTCTTGGGCATGTTGCCCACCGTCTGTACACGGGAGAGGCTGATAGAGGGGTGATCACTTGCTACGACAGGGAGTGCGACCCTTTGTCACGTTCTCGGCGGTTATCAGATAGCAGATGATAACGCTAGGACTACCGTAGAGACATCGGGCCTTGCTCACCTCGTTGATATCACCTTCCAGAGCGAGTTGGACCCTGCTCTCATCTCGGCATTTGTGGAGAGGTGGCAGCCGGATACTAACACCTTCCACATGCCGTTTGGAGAGATGACGATCCTCCTTCACGACGTGGCACACATTCTTGGGCTTGCGGTTGACGGAGAGGCGATGGTAGTGGATCTGAGGCAGTTGGAGAAGTTTGCACTGGAGGCTGACATCCGAGCACTACTGGGATTAGATCGTGACGAGGATGAGTACGGGGCGCAGGTTGGCGAGGTTGCTAGTCTGTCTAGGTGGTACAGAGGATTTGGTTTGTCGGGTGTGGGAGCTTTGACTCATTTGCAGCAGTCTGGTCCGCCAGCTAGAGAGGCTCAGTGCTACCTTCTTTTGCTGCTTGGGTCCACACTGTTCGTAGATAAGAGTAAGGACCGCGTTTCTGCTGTTGTGAACTTGTTTGTGAAGAGGCCGGATATGCTAGGAGAGTATGCGTGGGGGGCTGGAGCACTTGCTTATCTGTACAGGCAGCTTGGTATTGCCTCCCGGGCGGAGGCTAAGGGAGTGTCGGGTTGTCTGACTTTACTACAGTGTTGGATTTACGACCACTTTCCTACTTTGAGGCCTACTCGGTTGGAGCCACGAGAGCTGGAGCGGGGGCAGGCAGGAGCATTCAGGTGGCGCGGTACATCACCCCGGTCGAGTAAGAGGAGGGATGCACAGATGCTGGCTTATTATCGGCAGGCGATTGATAGTTTGACCCCTCAGTCAGTTAGTTGGACTCCGTATGGTCGTAGTCCTCATCTGACGGTGAGACGTACCTTGTATCAGGGCCTGCTCAGATTTGCAGAGATAGCAGAATATTATGATCCCACTAGGTGCCTCCGACAGTTAGGCTACGTGCAGGGAGTACCGTATCCACCGGAGCGTCCGCTTGTTGTGCGTCGACCTGCTTCCACGCTTGGATACTCTCTTAGCTACCATTCTGTCTATGATTCGTATTGGAACAACTTGGGGGCGCATAGTGTGCATCTGGACGTTTTTTTCTACTCCGATACGACGTAGGCCATGGGAGTTTGCTGAGAATTACATGTCGTGGTACATTAGGCACTCGCACCCACATATACTGAGTGACAGCCGACCTGTTGAGGACATCTCGGATGCTGATACGGTTAGTACAATTATATTTTAAATTATTTGTATTAAATTATTTGTAACTAATATGTATTTAAATTGTATGGTTTTTTATTACAGTTGTCACGCGAGATGTGGGTTGAGATATCTCCCGTGATGGATGCTGCACAGGGTAGTAGGGAGGAGTGGATGGCTAGCGCCAACGAGTACTACGACTTATGTCATGGAGTTGGGAACATGTGGCCCGAGTTTAGGAGGAAGTCGGATTTTCTACCACCTCCACAGTAGTTGTATGATTATTATGTCATATGTATGAGTGTTATTTGTTGTTTTTAGACGAGTTGACTTATGTGGTGTTCAGTTGCTTATTTGTTGTTTTGGGACTATGACTTATGTTATTTGTGTAATCTGATAATGACTTATGTGGTTTATGTTGTACTTTGGATGTTTTTATTATATCATGCTTCCATGTGACGTAAACAAACTTCATTACAATTTATTTAAATTGAAGACGTTCATTACAATTTATTTAAATTGAAGACGTTCATTACAATTTATTTAAACTGAAGACGAGTACAAGTTTATTTCTTTGGACCCCTCTTTTTGCGTGATGGAAAGTTACTCGCCGCACCCCCAAGATCGAACCACATTTGAAAAAACGGCGCGAAATATGTCTCCCATCCACCCACGCTTTCTTGGTGACCGTTTGGCCACATGGCATGTGGAGGGGGCATCGGTATCTTGTCCGCCGGGAAAGAGAGGTTGATCCAATGATTCTGGACGAAATGCACAACAATGACTCCTCTAGGGTGGGCTTCCCCATGTATGTTGTCCACTGGCAGAATGGTGCATGGGTACGATTGTGGAGTTGGGTAGAGGTAAGTGCTGTACATGACAACCGCCAAATTAAATAGTGTGGCAAATACGAATAGATCCACACCCATCATCCAATGATGTTCAGTCGTTGGTGCTGTAGTAGTGATGTCAATGCGTCTGATTGCATCATTGATGCCGGGACCGTAGATGGGTGCGTATCGCCAATCGTGCTCACGCATTTCTTCAGCAAGTCGTGCCCTCACCCCTGTGAACCCTTCTTGACTACCATATAGTGCAAAACTAAGTGCACGAAACCCACAATGACCGTCTGGCGCCGGGTCGTGGATGGCAATGACAAGCGGCCGAATGAAGACAGGAAGGTGTTCCATGTGTGGGTAATCAGAATGGGTGCTGCTGGCTCCAGGGATATCAGTGAAGGAAATAGGTAATCAGCACAAATGCGATGTAAAATATTAATATAAATAACTACACTTATGAAAAAATTAAATTGTACCTGTGTCAGGACAGTTGTATCTGTTGTTATCTTCTGGGTCATCACACTCCTCCGCTGCATGGTCGTCTGACGGATACTCGTCTGTCTGAGTCCCCGTGGACTTGGTACTCGTCGACTTTGTAGACCCCGACGTTGTGCTTCCCGACTTCTTTTTCATGCTTTTCTTATTGCCTCGCAGTATCTTTTCCCACCACCCTTTCATTCTTCCAGTTGATTTTTTGGCTGGGCGCCCCTTTCTAAATTCTTTCACTTCTGGCTCGTGAATGTTGTCCTCCGCCGGGTGGAGACCGCGAAACACGTTCTTTGCTGCTTTTTTAGTTGCCTCTGGTCCTCTGCGTACAGCCTCATCAACCAACTCCCGAAGGTGAGATCTAGCCTCCTCCTCCTGGGGAACGTACTCCTGAGCATTGGGTGGATGCTCATATGACAGTGTCCGCCAATATATATGAATATCACCGGGATATATCTCTATGTCTCGCGCTCTGCCATCCATAACTTGACATCCACACCTCAAGCCGTGTGTCACAGAGAAATGACATGCACATCGGGAGTTCTCATTTTTTTCCAAGCGGGCACCCAATTCTTCTTCAGCCTCCTTCATTAATATAATTGCCTGCATGCTGACCTTCCTTCTCAAGAATGTGAATGGTGTACCACCGGATGATGAAAGGGTTTTCTGTCTAGAGTTTTCCAACATCATCCTAACCTCCCCGAGTTGGTTAGTAATGTAGCGGTGGTTTCCTTTCCATACAGTGTCCATAGATCCCCGCGAGTTGTGGAGGAAAGTCTTCAAAGCGGAATGTGACGACTCAACCCTGTTTGTGCTCGTATTTCCTAGATGAAACACATTTTTTGTATGACAAACAGCCCACTTTTCTCGATGTTGCCACCACACTCCCTGTATGTATTGCAACAGACGTGGTTCTTGATTGCCCCATCTTGTCCTAAAGCGGCCAAACGTGGCCAACATACCTTGCTCTGACCAAGAATAAAGCATAGGACACCAATATTGGTCGTACGCCTCGTTGACCAAATCCATCCTGTTCTTCCCAAATATTTCCAAGCACTTCTTCTGCACATTGGTGTTGATGTGCCAAACACATAGCAAATGCGGGGTGCGGGGGAAGACCACAGGAACCGTAGCAAGTAGTCCACCTTCGTAGTCGGTGACGATGACAGAGGGCACGCGAGGATGGAGCAATTGTTGTATGCACTACAACAGCCACAAATACGACTCTTTTGTCTCATCCTTCATGAGAGCACAACAGATGTTGAAATTCTTCCCAACTGGAGTTGGACCTACGACCTCCACCCACGGCCATTTATATGCATTGGTCTTATACGTTGAGTCGATCAGAATCACGTACGGCCAAGCCTTCAACATCTGGATGGAAGTTGGATGGGCAAAGAAAAGATGTGTCAGCACGTCGTCATCGTCCTTCATAACCTCTGTATGATAATTCTCACGTTCAGCTTGTAGCAACGCATACTGCACTGCATTCATCTCGCCCATCTCTTCTTTCCTAGACTTGGACCCGAGGTTATACATCTGCCTTTGGGTGTGATGCCCTTTGTCACCCTTCTGCTTGTTTATTGTCTGCTTCTGTTGCGACGGAGGTACCCCAGCATCTCTCATCTGCCTAAGAGATTCTTTATCCTCCTGACTCAATTTATTCATTTGACTGTGGCCCTCGGGATAAAGCATTTTCTCATGACTGTGATACCCTCGCCTTAAACCGGTTCCTTGCTCCGCGACTCCTTGTATCTCCCAGAATGTAGGTCCATCAAGAGCATCTGGATTAACCAGTAGTTCTTTGATTTTAATCTTGAACATGCATCCCGCTCCTTTTGAACTTGTATTGCCACGACTCTCTTTGGAAGGATCCGGCTTGTATGACTTCCTCTCCCTACTGCATCTGTCGCAATACATATAACAGATACCCAATGATCTTTCGTTGCCCAACTCACGTGGCTTCATCGATCCCTTAGTTAGAAAGAAACCAAGAGACATCGCGATGTTTTTGGTCACTGTTACAGCATCTTCGAAATTGGCATATCGGACGCCATTGAGAAAATGGTCTGTGTAATCACCAATTAGTTCAACATTGTCAGCCATGTCCACCTGCAATTATGATTTTGACTCTCGTTAGAAATGTACAAATTATATGATTCTACAAAATTAAACTAAATGCAATAATTTAATTAAGTCTAAAAAATACAGATAATTTAAATATAAATTATTAAACCAAATTAGCTCTACGATTTAAATCTAAACACAATAAAACTAATTTGCGCTACAACAAAACACAATCACTTAATTAAACTAATTGTGCTTTAATTGACTCTACAAAATTAAACTAAATGCAATAATTTAATTAACTCTAAAAAATAATGATAATTTGATGATAAGAAAATTATTTTAATATAAATTATTAAACATCTTTAGCTCTACGAATTATATCTAAACACAATAAACTAATTAGCGCTACAACAAAACACAATCGCTTAATTAAACTAATTGTGCTTCAATTGACTCTACAAAATTAAACTACATGCAATAATTTAATTAACTCTACAAAATAACGATAATTTGACAGTAAGAAACTAATTAGCGCTACAACAAAATACGATTCGCTTAATTCAAACTACAAAGGAATTTAACTATGTAAAATAGAAATAAAAGCAATAAATTATAAATTATTAGCTCTACAAATAAAATAGAAAAAAATACAACACTGTTATGCAACCGGTCGTCGCTCGCCGGAGGCGGACCCCGTCCGCTCGCCGGCGTCGGACCCCGTCCGCTCGCCGGCTTCGGACGGCGACCGACGACGGCGAGCGGACGCGGTCCGACGACGGCGAGCGGACGGGGTCCGCCTCCGGCTAGCGGACGGGGTCCGACGCCGGCGAGCGGACCGAACAAAAAATTCAGGATCAGCAAGAGGTTTACCTGCTTCGCTGGTCCGACGACGGGGTACGGCTGCCGTTCAGTGCCCGGCGAATTATCCTGACGAGATTGGTCCGGTGGCCGGCGAGTTTGGCTGCCGTCCGGTGGCTGTGGTGTTTGTGGGGGGTTGGTGGTCGGGACTCGGGTAGTGTGTAAGTTGTTTAAAAAACCATTTCAGCGAATAGAATATAAAGAAATATTTGGAGGGCAAAATTGTCCTTTTAGTGTTTTTTATTGCCCGGGCGGCAAATAGTAACGTACGAGGGTGACATGATATGATTCGATGGTCGAAGGCTACCCTTCAATCTTTGTTAGCCCGAATCAACTGCCTCAATAGATTTATTATTTAATGAGGATCGGAATGGGCTCGAGCGTATGTGTCAAGATCCAAAAAAAAAACACCACCCCATGCCGCCAGCTGGGCTTTGTTCGACAGAGGTCCCATTATAAGTTTACTAAGCGATGGATAAAGCCCATATTTTGCTCACAACTCACAAGGGCCAATAGCCCAATACCCAGTAATGTTAAAAATCACAAAAATTTAAAATTGATGCTCTCGTTGAGAGTCGAACTCAAGACCTCCCGCTTACTAAACGGGTGCTCTAACCAACTGAGCTACGAGAGCTGCTTGATTGAAATACCAATGATTTATTTTATAAATAATATAGTTTATCGAGTGATGTGCCTTTGGGTTGCTTGTTCTGCGTTCCGCTTTCTTACTTCCAATTAGTAAGTCAACGTGTGGCCCTCGGAAGGAAGTCCTGAAATGAATATGCACCGCAAATTGTAACGCCAAAAGAAACAAGATTGTTCTAGTCCCCAAACTTACGAGTAAACAATTTTACCCATATCTATTTTACTATCAAACTCAATAAACTTATGAGTTGTAATTAGGATTTAGGAATGAAAATTTTAACTATACTCATTGGTATTTTACTATCCAACCAAATTGGGTTGGGTTTGTAATGCAAATATATGGTGGTTGGGTAGAGTTTGATGAATTTGTAACTGTACTAATTTACTTGGGTTATGTTGGGTTTTTAACAAATAAATTTGGATTTGTACCCATGTTCAAATGCAAATTACAGTTTGGTATCTAAATTTAATATATGTGCATATTTAGTATCTAAATTTATTTCTTTTATATGTAAGTCCTCAAAATATCTATGGAAAATCACATTTTAGTACCTAAACTTTTTTGTCTTACATTTTGATACCTAAACTTTTCAAGTTTACAAATATGTCCAATTTTTGTATGTGTAGTTAAAAACAACCTCAAGTAAATGGATATACATATCCAACCCATACCCATTTAGATTATGGAAGCAATATTCATACCTAACCCAAATCCATACCCTACCCATAATGAGTGGGTCTACTTAGGTTTGGCCAAAATTACCCATAGGTGGGTAGTTGTCATCCCTAGTTGTAACTAGATAGATTACTAATTCCATTAATGTCACAACTCTAGCAACAAGAGTGTCTTGCAAATGGGTATATTGTTTGTAGGGATAGCAAAATATCCTCTCGAATTTGATCTAATTGGGTAGGGTAAAACTCGAACCCGAAATATTTTCAGTGAATACGGGTAAAACCCAAACCTATGTATTGCGAGTAATAGATGGGCATGGTTTTTTCACTATCCACCCCGAACCCGCCGATTATACACTTGCATATGTATTTTGTATAGAAATGATAATTATTTTTTCTCAACATATCTAATGGATATGCATTATCCGCCACCGACCCGACCCATTATCATCCCTAATTGTTTATCAGCGTTTAAAACTTTATGATCCATCTAAAATTAACGACTCTCTGATTGAAAGTGGGTTCATGTGCTGCTGTGTGCATGATGTTCATTTTCAAACACAAATGTTCGTCATTTACTTAGTTAGTGGATTAAGAAGGTAGATTCTGATGAGATATATGTTCAAACATAAATGTTCATCATTCACATCATAGACGTGTTTGTCATCTGTGCTGTATTCTAACGAAAATTAAAACACATTTTTTAAGTAATAAGAAATGATAAATCAGTTCATTTTAATTTTATTGCTTAATTTGTAATAAAATAAAAGATTGTGGACCATTATCATAACTAGTCAGGTCGCCAACGAGGCCCTTTTCTGCAAATACATTTTTTTCAGAAGAAAAAAAAACGAGAAAGAAAGAAAAAGGCAAGTTATCTGGCTGAAATTGAAGGGGAGAGCCAAACCGAACAGTACTGTGAGGTGAGCCAGTGGGAAAGCCGAGCTGCGGAGTTGGTGGAGAAGAAAGAACGAACGCACGAAACTTCTCTCTCTCCTCCATTTCCCGGTTCGTTCCTCACTCTCTCTCTAGGGTTTTGCTTTCCCACCAAATCCTCGATCAAATTCCGACGAACCCACCTGCCAATTCTCCGCAATTTCGCTTCTTTCCTCTGTCCGCCGATCAAACGGAGATCAGCTTCCATCTGGGCTTCGATCGAGGGAAGGGACGGCAATCGGACGAGAAGAACCCGAGTTTCTAACTAGTTTCCGAAATGGCTTCCGACACATGGGGCTCCCGATTCTCCACTACTCGCCGCTACCAATCTCGACCTGGTCAGTTGGAGAATATCTACGCTTTTGATTGTTTTTTTTTCCCCTTCCCATACCGGGAAATGGGTTCATAGCTGATTTTGCGAGGTGGGTGTTGTGACTGTAGATCCATTTGAGGAAGGGGAAATGGAAGATGATTCCAAAGCTGAGTTCTTGTGCCCGTTTTGCGCCGAGGATTTCGATATTTTGGGGCTGTGTTGTCATATGGACGAGGAGCATCCCGTCGAGACCAAAAATGGGGTATCTATCTCCATTACTTCGCATCATTATCCCCTTCTCTCTCGTTTTAGTTTGTCACTGACTGTGAAAAATGTTTTACAACTTCCTCGTTTTGTGGACTAGCTTGTTAATGTAGTCCTAATGCTTTTAGGATTGGGATTTCCTTCTCATTTCCTCAGTTGATACATTTTGGCTGCCATGGTTCCTTCGTTACTGTCTTTAGTTGCAGTCGAATGCTAGGAAAAAGTGTTTGAATGGTGTTCCTTGGGGTGGCGCGATCGCGTTTCGTTCTGATTCTGAATGGATAAGTTGTCTCGTTGGCACTCACTTCTGATTTTGTTGCTTATGTATTCAAAGAGATAACCATGTGCATGCAAGGATCCTCTGTTTCGTGTTACCCTTTGTTGTGAGGCCGGTTTGTCGTTGAATTCTTCTTACTGATTCTTTGCTGCTTCTGTTGTTCCAATTGTTGTGCTTCAGGTGTGCCCTGTCTGTGCTAAACGAGTGGGAATGGATATAATCGGCCACATCACTACACAGCATCAGAACTTCTTTAAGATATCCTTTGCTTGTTCAAAGTGGTTCTCCTTGTGCTTTTAAAGTGGTCAGCTACTGATACACATAGGATAAACGTTATGCATTTTCATCATGAAATTTGGAGCATCTCCATCTCTAGCTAATCTTTCCATTTTAGTTTTACTCTAAGATGGGCGATTGTAAAATTCATAATAATACCTCAACAACCTACGAATTTACCTTTACTCTATCTGCATTCTTGTTTGTTCACGTACATGGGATTCCTTGACTTTAGCCTCACGTGCAGCGCAAACGAAGGTTGCGTAAAGGTGGATCCAACTCGCCATTCGCGATATTGAGGAAAGAACTCCGCGATGGAAGCTTTCAGTCGCTGCTTGGTGGATCTTCGTACTTCGTCTCGAGCACAGAGCCTGACCCACTGCTCTCATCCTTCATGTTTAGTCCTGCTGGGCTCAATGAGCCGAAGTCCATTCCCCCTACTGCTGCTACAGATGTTGCAACGAGTCCAGCAATGGTTAATACGATCGAGGAATCTCTAGAAAGGTATAACTCCTTGGCTCTTCATTCTATTAACTCTCATCTTGTTTCGATACTCCATTCGTTGTGCCTCCTGTTGATCCAACGGCCTACTTCTCGGCCATAATACACGTCTAACTAGTACCTTTAAAATCTAACTCAACGTTATTATGTCCCCTTTGAATACGGACCCTTCTCTCATGGTGATTTCATTTGGACATTGACAGGGAGGTCGAGCCATCATCAAAAGCGGTATCAGACAAGGACCAAGAGGAGAGGTCTCGTCGATGTGAGTTCGTTCGAGGATTGGTGCTCTCCACCATCCTAGATGAGTTATGACTGAGTTACCTGGGTGTTGTTAAAATGGAAAGATGTACTCTGTCAAGTCTTTGTAGTATATATATAATGAATGGCGCAATGAGATGGGGAGAGGGGAAAATGGCCAAAAGTGTCCATTTCATGCTTACCTAGTGTACCAATGACACAGTAATCATCAATCCAGATATGTAATATAATATATATCTACGTTTATGTCTTCGGTGCACTCACTTTTTTGGGTGCATTCAATGCACCCGCCTCATAATCGTCATTCTGAGCAGGCGGTTCATGTGAAAACGATGTCAATCATCCCTTGTAGTATGATGAACAAGAACCACGTGAATTTGTACAAAAATTATTCAAGATTCACTTTAATTTGAATAATTCAGGGTTTAGGAATTTAGGGTTAGGGTTAGGGTTTATAATTTGGGATTTTGGGTCTAGATTCAAAATTGAATGTTAATAGGTTAGGGTAATGGGTTGATTAGTTGTGATTCAGTGTTATATCATCATATGAGACTAATGTTATCCATTAAATTTCAAAATTTGATGTGTTATGACCACTTTTAGAGGTGGGTGCACTGAATGCACCCAAAAAAGTGAGTGCATCGAAGTAGCCACCATATATCTACATATAAATATATTATGATTATATAAATCTTAATATTTTGCAATGTGGGGCAGAGCCAAGATTTGCACCAATGTGAACCAGGAGATATCAAAACAAGCAACAGTTGTGGATAAATTAAACAATCTTGATCTTGACAATGTCATAAGAACATGTCTGAATCACATTATTAAACATCATTGAAAGAGCCAAAGGGCTATACAACCTGAAGGTACAATGTTGTGGATATTAGCAAGACAAGGTGATTCTAGTATTCTACAATAGCTTGAAGGGCCTTTGCGATATTAGCAAGACAAGGTTGAGAATCATCCACTTTCAGAAATTCGCTGTGCAGAATCTATCAGCAACAATCCATATCTAGCATCCACAGAAGTAATCTTAAACACAAGTTCTTAATAAGAGAAGAAAGAACACCATGAAATAACTAAATCAAACTAGTTTCCAATACATTAAGATGGGTGGTGCTCCACTATTAAACCCCCCATCCATCCAAACAACTACACCATACATAATGTACCGTTCATTCATCTCTGAGTGTAGTTCTAAGTAATAAACAACTGTATATACACAATTCCATCATATCTTCTTCTTCATCATCATCATCTGCTAAAAACCTTATTTAATGTAAGAAACAGGAGAAGTCTGTAGGTTTCCCAAATATATAGTAGACTGCCCACAGGGTAGACCACAAACTTATCAATCCAGGGGGAAAGCAGCACCTCATGTATCATCTCCAAATATGAGAGATTCCCTGTGTACAAAGCTATAAACTACACATGGTATTTATGGCCCCTTTTTATTCCAAAGGCAGACACTTTTTCATCACCCATATGAGTTTTTCAAGCTTCAGAAGAAGAAATCCTGGAGATAAACACCTTGGAAATATATAGTTTTTCTTCCTCCCTCAAACAAGAAGTGACAACATTAATATTGGAGCCAAAAGCATAGAGCAATGTGCGATCGAAATGGGTCTCTCTTCCAGGGTATTAAAAAGGTGCCACACAATTACCTTTTCCAAACTTCCAGGTATCTTAAAATGGTCCAACCCAGACAGATACCTCTATCACCGCCAGACAGATACCTCTATCACCGCCAGCTAGAGCTGTGGGAAACAAAGAACATGTAGTCCGGATGATGCACTTGAAGAAGCCGTAGCCAGGTTTCAGCAGCACGCTGAAGTGAGTTCACTTTCGGGTCGTAATCTCCATTTGGGTTCCAGAATGAAACCTTCAACTTATAAGAAGCGAGACCAAAGCTATATAGAGATAGCTTGGAAATGTCGGCAGATTGAGCATCCATCCGGGTGCCGTTAATTGGCAGTCCATCTGTGTTTCGACCTGGGACAAGGCGAAAAAGAGAAAGCTAGGTCACGATTGATCCAGACATATACTATTTGGTTTGATTTAATAATGGACTGGGCGAGCAATGAATTGATCAGCATTGGAACAAATCAAGACCCAATCAAGGTATAATTTGGATTCAGTTTTGATTCTCGAACTCAACAAGTACACTTTGTTTCAACTCCATTGTAACCCCTCACAAACAGAAATAACTGAACTAAACATGGGCAGGCCACAGATACCGATCCTCAAATTTTCATCCTCTTTGCATATTGTTCCCCAGAAAAATAACTGAATATGAACCTGTTAATTAGCACATGCACCAGAGGAAATAGAAGTTACCTTGAAAGGCGGAAGGTGTTGATAGAGAATGGAATGTCAAAAAGCAGGCATCCAGATTCTGCAACGTTGGACCAGTAGGTATCCTGTATATAGGGTACCAGGCCACAGACATCCAACTGGAGGGAGAGAGATCACAGCTTTTGCACGTTTTGAGTTCTGGGAACTGAGAAGCAAGGACTGTAATCTGTATGCCACAAAGTTTCAAATGTTAAGAGACATGATGTATGAAAAAAGTATATTACCACAAGCTTGGTGACAAGAATATTACCTGGTCTGCCAATGGCTGGCGATGGAAAGGTGATTCATGCTCCATATACTCAAAGATGAGTTGACCAGGGTGATTAGAAACCTCACTTTCATCACTAGATGATGCCCTAGACGGCTTACTTCTCAAGGGAAGTCCATTTAGGTTTGGCACATTAGAATCAAAGCCATTTTGCTGGTTCCGTGGCCCCGATGCACCATGTTTTACTCCTCCATAATCACTGCTACTGTCACTACTTGTTTCCCGGGAAGATTCTGTATCACTATCCTCACCGTGCCTGCAAAATGATGGAACACACCGACACATCATGAATACTTGCTGACTGGCAATTGGATTTAAAACTCAATAAGAAGCAAGACAACAGGTTGTTCAAGCTGTAAAATACAAGATATATTACAATAATCCAACTGAGGAGCTAACAAAAATAAATCCAAACAGATTAAATTAAAAATTTCTTGCCATAAAGCTGGTTTAATGACTGCTGTGGCAGGCATTTCAATGCAATACTCGTTAAACTGTTACAACTTAATTCCTAGATATGTAATCTTGAAATGTAAGGCATTGCATTGCATGTGGCAGATTTCATGCCTGACAAAGTCTGAGCAAACTAAAAAGGCACAAACGATTGCCTTGAAAGAAGGCATTCAACAGAATCTACAGAACTGTTACAAGAATCTAGCTATCCTATCTAGTGTAATAAGCAATCGAACCATGCAGATTGACATTGAACTGACACCCATAACACAGCAGCAAATTGCTGTTCCAACTAGAACAAGAACCAGGATAAGAAACCAGCCGCCAAACACCCGAAAAAACCAGAAGACAGCAAAAGGAGAGAACTCTCGCATTCAAAGCAGCACAAACAATAATAACCAGTCAAATATCACCAAGAAGCCATTAGGCATATTGAACAAACGCAAAATTTAAGATTAAAAAAACAGCCAGAAAAGTAGTAATCACCTTCGCCTTGTGGATTGTTTTGACGAATCTTTGTACAGCTGAATGCCGGAGAGGTAAGGGACATAATACTGGATGACAGTTTCACTGCCATTCAAAAGGAGGGGAACTCCAACACCATATGCACTCCACTCCTTCAAAGACTCCCACAAATCACCCAAAACAAAGTAGGGCTGTTGGTGATGCTCCTCACCTCTTCTCCATCCTTTAACGCTAGTCTACAAAACCAGAACACTTGAATCTATCAGGCGCTTTAAGTAGTGAAGCACAGAAAGACCAACTCGCCATTTGAGTTCATTAAGAGTCTGTGGTATACCCATGGTGCTTAATCTGTTATTCATTACTCAACCCAGTACTGCTCAATTGACCATGAGCTCAGTACGTAAAACCACGAGTAATCAAACAGCACAGAAGACTTTCGAAGTAAAACCCTTTAGAAACTCGACCCCACAGAAATGAAATGCCCAAAGACCAGATTAGATCCAGAAGCAAAGACCTTTCCATTTACAGTAAGTTAAAGAGCACTGCAAAGAGTGAAGAAGGACGAAAAGCAAACACATCCAGGAAACGAATCCATGATAGTCCCCAACCAGAAACTAGGGGCTACCTTAGGGAGCATTTGCGCAGCAACCACGGGAGTGGTGAACTCCAAGAACCGATCCAAATTGGTGTGTACACCATCCGTACTCGGTCTCCCAGGGACCGACGAATTTGAGGCTGTGGAGGAAGTAGAAGACGAACGGCATTGATCGGCGTCTACCCTCTTCTCGATCTCATGCGGAGTACCATTCATCGGTGGATTCGCCGCCTTCTGCTGCTGTTGCTGTTGATGCTGCCTTTGCTGTTGCTGTTGCTGTTGTTGCTGCTGAATACTCTGCTGATGCCTCCTTCTCTGCTGCTGCTGCTGAAGCTGCTCATGCGGCTTGCGCATGGCTGGGGAGACATAGAATCGGCCGTCCCCGCGGGCTCTGGCCGTCGTAACTCCACCGGAACCCGACATTTGCTAAAGGAGAAGAAAACGAAGTCGCGAAGCAGCAAAAACACGAGATGACGGCACAGAACCGGCGCCAAGAGCCTCTATCCGTCGGCCAATTCAGCGATTAAAACAAACACAAATCGGCGATGGAAAACCCCAAAAGAGACAAGAGCAAGAAGAAGAGCAGTATATGCGTTTGAGAAGTCCGGTGAAGTACTGGGTGGCCGAGAATCGAGACTTTCAACTCGGGACTCGGCGTTCAAGAAGAGGTTTAGGAAGGAAACGAACTCAGGCGCTCGGGGGTCGTTGACGACGGCGGCGGTCGTCGGGGGATATGGGTCCAGAAGAGATGCGGCAGTTCGAGCGAAGAATCGACGGACGTCAATCTCTTCCTCTTCGTCTTCCTTGTTTCTTCGGTTCGGCGAATCGCTGTCTTCGATTTCGCGTCTGAGTAGTAACAATTGAATGATTAGGGGGATGAATTTGGGGGAATTTCTAGGGTTGTTGGTGTTGCTTTGGTTAGATTGATTTTTTTTTTCTTTATCGTGAGGTTTTTTTGTTTGCCTTGCGCTTGTGTGCGTGCGTATTTCTTTATTATTTTATATTTTTTGGGGGGATTTTTTATGGGTTGGGCCTTGTCCGGACCATTATTGGGCCCAAAGTTTCTTTCGCAAAGAGGGGGAATATCTGAATATACCGTGTTGATGTCATGATGATGCGGTACATATGAGATTTTTCTGGTACTTAAGGAGTCATTTTAAAACTTAGCAAATTCCTACAATATGTTACAAGTTATTGTAATTTAATGTATTGACCTGCTATAACAGGTTTCACAAGTCGCATTACATAAAAGAGAAATTTTACAATGCTATATAGTATTGGTGCTATAGGGTTTTGCCTTTATGGTACAACTTAAAATTGTCCATTTACGTTATGGTACAACTTCAGATTGTACCTATACTTTTTGTACAAATTCTTTTATGGTACAACTTGAACTTGTACCTTTATGTGATGGTACAACTTCAAGTTGTAAAGTTGTACCATAACATAATGATACAAATTATTTTATGGTACAACCAAAACTTATACATTTAATGTTATGGTACAACTTTAAGTTGTACATTAAAGCACCAATACTATATAGCATAGTAGAAGTGCTCTACATAAAATACAATAGGCATTACGTAATGGTTACGTAATGTGTGTTTATCTTACGTACGTAATAGTTGGAAAATGTCATTACGAAAACCTTAAGTAATAGACACTCATTTTACGTAATGAATATTAATCTTTCGTTACGTAATCTGTTAAATCATTACGGGGGACTTACATAAAGTTTCTAATTTAACTGTTACGTAAGAAATAACTATCGTTACATAAACTTTACATAATATATGCATACTTTACATAACAATTGTAAAGTGGCATTATGGAAGCCTTACGTAATGGATGGTCTTTTTTTACGTAATGAATATTAATCAAGTTACGTAATATGGCAAGTCATTACGGAAGTCTTACGTAACACTTCTAATTTAACTGTTACGTAACACTTTTGCGTAATGAATATTAACCTAGCGTTACGTAAAATGATAAGTCGTTACGGAAACCTTCCGTAATGCTTCTAGTTTAACTGTTACGTAAGACTAACAAGCATTACGTAATTGTTATGTAATAAACATTACTTTTACGTAATGAGACCTATTAAACCTGTTATAGCAGGTCAAAAAGTTCAATTTATAGTAACTTCAAGGCATGGTCGGAGGTCCACTAAAACTTATAGGCAAAATACACCACCATAGCCATAATTTTTCACTTTGTGACAAATATAGCCAGATTTTAAAAAATACACAGATATAGCCATTTTATCTACACAATTAACGGTTCTGTTTAAATTGCTGACTGGACAAACGGTGATTTATGACATGGCCATTTTTCATCTACGTGGAATATGCTAATGTTTTCATTAATTTAAAAAAAATACTTTATTTACCAGAACTCTCAAATTACCCTTTCGGTCCCCAATCCCCATCCCTAAACCCTATCCCCACCTTGCTGATCCAGTACCCTCCCCCGCCTCTCTCGATCTCATCTCCCGACCGCCACTATACCTTCCCTCATCCATCCCCCTCCCTTCCCCACCGCAACTGCATCCTTCAGGTCAAAGCCAAAGCATCATGGATCCATATATCCCTCCTCCCACGTGAGCACGCCGCTGCTCCATTGGTAGCTCCACGCCTCAAAACCAATCTATCCTCCGAAATCAATCGTTGTCGTCGTCCCTCTTGGAGAGCCATTTCCACCACCAGATCAAGATTTCGTTGCCTCCAATGATGCAATGATGTCGTCGGGAACTAGCTCCCCCATCCCCTCCCCGCTCGTGAAGATGAAAGCCCAATCAGAAGAATCCCATGTTACTGTTCGGGCTGCGAATAAACCCAACGCTGTTGCAGGGGAAAAAATCGTCGGATTCTCGACTCCGACTCAAGACCTCGACTCCGGCTTCTCTTCTCGATTCAGACAACCCATCGAAGCTCCAATAATCGACCGGTGAGACAAAAAAATCCGAAGTGCGGATCTAGACGATGAACAGAGAGAGTGCGGAGGATGATGGCCAGAGTTCAATTCCAATCCCTAGAATTTTTTTATCTTTCAGATTTGGGGGAAGATAGAAAGAGCCGGCGGCATCAGTTGGGCTAGAGATAGACTGGAAACTTCAATTTTCCAGAAGAGGTACTGAAAGGAAGAAGTTGATTTGGGGAAAGTCGAAGAGATTATCGTGGCTTGTGTAGCGGTGGCCGGAGGAGACAAACCCTCATTGGCATCGGCTGTAATTGGATTTCTGTGTTTGATTATAAATAAAAGTTACTTATAAATTTATATGAATTTTTTAATTAAAATATGATGTGGCGTTTATGTGGATATGACGTGTCGTCCAGGTGGCATCCACGTCAGCGTAATATTTACGAAACGGATGGAATTATTAACGGCGTTAAATTTTTTGACGTAAATGGCTATATTTGTCAAACTAGATTTCAAAATATGGCTATATTTGTGTATTTTTCAAAATCTGGCTATATTTGTCACAGAGTGGAAAGTTATGGCTATGTAAATGTATTTTGCCAAACTTATATTGTAGACTTTCAATATTCTTATCAAAGAACATTATTTTCATTTAAATGCTATTGATTAGCTATCATATATTCACTTACTAAAACAAACACCATTAGGTCACTAACTATTATCATTTTAAAAGACAGTTATATTTAATTTTTTATGATCAGATGGGGTAAAATGGACGATGAAAGGTTTTGTAGTTTATTTTTTCGTAGATTGACGATAGTTGGACACCATGCAATGATTTCGAGATTCATATGAAGATTGAGGTGTGTAAACATTTCAATACCTTCCAATGGTTGAGTCATAAAAGAAACATAAGGTGTATGAACATCTCATAACTCGTAGTCAAAATTTTATTCACCTACCTCTCATAACGTTCATGCGCTCAGTACTCAAAATCATGCACGTCGAGAACACAAATGTTGACTT
The DNA here is from genome assembly GCA_946122785.1 of Linum tenue. NCBI lineage: Eukaryota > Viridiplantae > Streptophyta > Magnoliopsida > Malpighiales > Linaceae > Linum > Linum tenue. The sequence goes on along the minus strand of CAMGYJ010000009.1, from coordinate 42,955,931 downwards.
GCGAGACTGTAAATTAAACATGCAAATATGAATTTGGCGGAGCAAACCAAAGTCACAACTATCATCGTTAGGAGAGAGAGCATGTGACTATGTGAGCATAAAAAAGAGTGACAGAGTGTATATGTTATACGTTACTTGGTTGTGTATTTGTTGGTTTAGTGTTATATTCTTCATTATGAAAAAAAAAAACTAAATGGATGTGATATATGTTACATCTTCGGAAGATATTACATTGACAGAAACATGTAAGAGAGATATGAATCATAAGAAATAATTCAATTTTAATCAATAACACGCTTTCTGAGATGAAATTGAAGACTTATTATATGAACTCTGATGTTAAACGTGTTGCAGATGAAACAATGTGAATATGAGTAATATTAGGAAGTCACCATATGCAACCAAACCAAAAACCATGTCAAACCAAACCCAAAGAAGCCAATATTGTTAGTAAAAAAATGGTTGGATGTTACACTATTCTTATATTAATAACATTTTTATACAACTAAAATGCTCACATTTGGTTGTAATCATATCTACCTTTTATAAATTTGTTTCACTATCAGTAGTTGCGACCATAAAAGCAAAGGAAGGCATGAAAAAATGCATCGAAAAGCTCTCTCCTCTCTCCTCACTTTTTGCTGGTCGGCGATTGTTTGCCTGCTCACGGCGACCGCCGGGATCATCTCAAAGTCGATTGTTTATATCTTGGATGTAGCGCTAGCAAACCAAGGAATCGACTATAGCTTGCGCCAAAGATGGGATCAAGGGAGTGTCCTGGAGCATTTTGCTACGAGTACAGAGTCGCATACCTTTCACCGGAGAATTCCAGAAACTTCTTCGTGCAAACCCAAGCGCAAAAGGCAGCTGACCGTGGAAATCACCCACAGCGGCAGTCGAGCAGAGAAGAAAGCGAGACGTCAGGGTTGGAGATTTGTTATTCCTTCTTCCGATGAGTTAGATTGGGAGGAGCAGGTTTGCCCAAAGGCTTCTAATAGGGATAACACTAATAGCATAGATATGCGAAATGTCTCTAATTCGACTGAATTCAGATCCCAGACTGGGGCGAGGTCGGTCGGTATGAAAAAATGGAGCTTTAAGCTCCCATCGTCAGATGAACTGGATGGGGAGGACGAAATGGAACTGCTACCAGGCCCTGTCCCTGTTCAAGATTTGGTAGACGATGTAAATGATTGGAAAATAGAATCAGGACTCAGATCCCGCAATGGGGCGAGGCCTGGGGACCTTAGGGATAGTCAAAGTCAAGGGCTCGCTGGGATCGATTTCGGTCCGATGACCCTTTTCCGACCGGCCAATCTTCGGCGATCTCCAGGTCGAAGATGCCCCACTGCGAGTTGGACTCTTCCGGCTCGCTTCGTATCCCGTCCTTTTCGATTTGGGGATAGGCGATCTAACCGCCAAATCTTTTCTAAAATTCAAAACAGAGGTGCGGGATTATTCGCCCCAACTGAATGTAACGGGTGTATCCAGAGTCTCCTAAAAGTGAAAGAACTCTCGCAAGTACCTGTCTCCCAACCATCACAGTGCTATTTAATACGGCCTCCCGACCCATTCTTGTTCATCTACTCTCAGCAAAAGAACAAGTGGAGGGAACGACGTTACAAGGCATCCCGTTCGCGGCAAAGTGTCCTCACTGGTGAGTGGTTGTTGTCACTGTTGGACATTCATTTCCGGGTAGTGTCAGATTCTATCCCCTCCCATGATATCCATTATATACTTTGGAGCTTCCCTTGGTCATTGATGATCACTGTGGGACAACCTCTGATATATGAATCGGATCCTCTGTTTATGCAGGGGAAAGACATGGCTCGTGTTAGCAAAGATCAAGTAGTGGAGTTCTCGTTGGATGAGGTCCAAGCAAACCGAGCTCCCAAATCTCGAATGTTGATCGGCCGTTTATTCTCTGCTGACCGGCTCCCCCTACATGAAATTCGGGATGCGGTCAATCGTCCATGGCAGGGCCAAGGACGTATTATCGTCCGAGAGCTGAAACATGATCTCCTTGAGTTCACCCTCCCGTCGGACGAAGCACGAAACTGGGTGCTGCAGAGAACGCCTTGGATTGTCGTGGACAGAATCCTGCACTTGCGGGCATGGACTCCGGCGGTGTCCCAACGCACATTTGATGATCTGGCTTGTGCTCCCTTCCGCGTCCAGCTCTGGGACGTGCAGGAGGAGTGCTGCACTCATCAATTCGGCCGCAAGATTGTCAATTCAATGGTTGGCAGAGTGTTGGAAACAGGGATCTTCTCATGCTCTTCCACGGCGCGGAAGTTCCTCAAGGTGAAGGCCCTTATTGATTTCTCGAAACCTCTTCGTTCGCAAATCCTGGCAACAAATGATGAGATGGGCGGGTTCTGGATCCGGTTCAAATATGAGTTCCTGCCTTGTCTCTGTTTCAAGTGCGGCAGGGTGGGGCACTCCCGCCAGGCTTGCACCTTTGATCCGCCTACGAGAAAGGAGCGATTCGGGCCCCATCTTTCAACTAAAAACATGGGAGTGAAGATCTTCGACGGGGAGGAATTGCGGAACCAAAGCCGCCGTCATCCGAGCTCTGTCTGGGTAAACCCTGATGCTCGCAATACCCAGGCGCAAGAAGCGGCGGAACGGCGATCTTCGAAAAACCAGACACAGCAGGCGGCAACCTTCCTTGGACCGGTGGAGAGCCCACTCTGGATGGGGACCTCTGAGGGACCATTCAAGACAACCGAGGCCCAAAACAACAAGGGCCGAAGTCCGGGCCGAGTCCACTTAGCCAGAAGCCCAAGAATTAATCTGGGTCGCCAAGCTCGCAGGGGGAAGGCTAAAGTTGGGCCCTCGGCTGACCCAATGGAAATAGATGGCCCAGCCAACCTGCACAAACTGGCGGGCCGAGTTAATGTTCCCAAAACCGCAACTGGTGGACCAAAGTCTGGTGGTCGACCAACTCAAGCCCAACAAGGAATGGGCCAGCCCCCTGTGCGGAAACCAGTTGCGGTTGATGAGGCGGCGTATCCGGGGCCGGAAGAGGACTGGTCGCAGGCCTGGTCGACAAGCGATCCGCGCGGCGGAACAGATGAGAAGTCGGTCGCCGGTGGAGACTGCTGATGATGCCTCCCGACGCCGCAGACTGATTCTGGAGGATGAATCCGAAGAGGAATTCGTCGTGCATGAGATTCCAATTCCTGGGAAGGAGAAAAAGCCGTCTTTGCTTGACGAGCAGATTGGTAACCAGGAGGACCAGATTGTGGATGCTATTCCTTTGCGGATGATCCCTCCGGAGCCGAGCTGCGTAGCTCACATGATCCCTCCCCGCAAGTCTTCGGATCCTGTTCAAATCCAGGACCCTCGGGCTGATTTGGGCCGCGGGGTTAAGGGGGAGATCAAGCAAGCTCGGGCGGAAATGAAGGAAGGGGGGAAATCGAAGGACAAGGAGCCATTAGTGGCGTTGAAAGAAATGGAGACCTCAATGACTCCCTCGGCGAGGTGGGATTCGGAGGACACAAGCTCGGAAGAGGAATCTGGCCTCTATGAAGTGCGTCGCGATCCTCTGGAGCTAAGGGATCTCTGCGGCGATTGGTCCGAACCAATAAAGTTCAACAAGTGGTTCAAGCCTTTGAGAAGGGTTTGACCATGACTGAGTTCGAAGTTCCAGTGGGAGCAACTCTGCACAGACCACTTGACAAGATCTCGGGCCTTGGCATCAATGAATATGGCACTAACATCCTCGAGCAGGGGAGAGGAACGAAAAAACGGTTCCTTGATGAAGTTGAGGGGGATCTGCCAGAAGTACCAACCCCGAAGAAGCAATTTGTGGAGGATAAGGAAGGAATTGACAAGGTGGAGGAAGCCAGCCTCGAGTGGCCCCACCCGGTTAAATGAGACTTCTGGCTTGGAATGTGAGGGGAATTGGACCATCCCTCACATTTCAATCTGCTTTTAGTTTGGTCCATTCTAATAAACCGGACCTCGTGTTCCTTTCCGAAACTCGATCAAGCCGGAGAGTAGTGGCCCGCCGGATGCGGGGGTTAGGTTTCCTTTCTTCTTGTTGTTTCTTTGTTGATGCAGTTGACGCTTCAGGTGGTCTGGTTGTTGCTTGGTCCCCTGAAGTCAATGCTTCGGTGTTTTATCATTCGAATTTTTGTATTGGTGTTCGCATTAATGAATTGAATTTTGCTTACGTGGTTTTCTTTGTTTACATTAGCTGTAATACCACTGTTCGCGCGTCCCAAATTGACCAGATTCAGGGTCTTTGCAATGGCATCCTTGAACCATATGTTATTATTGGCGACTTTAACGTTACTCTCCATGAGAGTGAGAAAGAGGGGGGGGAGCCAATGGAACATAGGTCAGGGCCTTAGACTCCGCGATCTCATTCAGGATCTAGGCCTCTTTGACCCCGGGTTTCAAGGGGACCCCTTCACTTGGACGAATAAAAGAATGGGGGCGGCCTGCATTCGAGAAAGACTTGATAGAGCCCTGTGCTCCCAATCTTGGCAGGATCGCTTCCAGGAGACCCTGGTTAAGCACTTTACGGATCAAGGGTCGGATCATCGGGCTCTTTTGTTATCAGACAAACCCTATGTTCGCCAGAGTCGCCCTTTATTCCGTTTCGATGCTCGATGGGCGGATAACCCGGAGGTGCGGGCCATGGTTGCCTATGTCTGGCAAGAGAGCGTTGAAGGGACCCCTATGTTCCGCCTTTGGGAACGACTCAAAAAGCTCCGTCACCTTCTATATGACTGGAGTAGAGCTGGGACCACGAACTCTCTGCGGAATATCCGTACACTGCAAGGCGAAATTGAGCGAATCAAAAAGATCCAACCGGTTAATTGGGATGAGATTCGTGAGTTGGAAATAGAATTAAGTCGGCAGTGGGAAGCAGAGGAAAGTTATTGGCAGCAAAAATCTAGGGTCCACTGGCTCAAAAAGGGGGACAAAAACACCTCGTACTTCCACACAGTAACTAAAACCCGTCGCAAAAGGAATTTTGTAGCTGGGCTCCGAGCTGACAATGGGGATTGGGTCACTGATGAAAAAGAGAAAGCAGAGGTGGCGACAGATTTCTACCGTCACCTCTTCACTTCTGAAAATCAGATCCCTAACATGAGAGATCGAGTCTTTTCTCTGCCCATTGACCAAAGGGTTACCCCCGCTATGAATGATGCCTTAACTGCGGCTGTTCTGCCAGAGGAAGTGCATAGGACTGTGTTTGCTATGGGGTCAAAACAGGCGCCGGGATCGGATGGGTTTACGGGGAAATTCTTCAAATCCTATTGGGACATTGTGGGGCCGTCGGTGATTGAAGCTGTCTGTTCGTTCTTCTTGACGGGAAAGATGCTTCGTAGTTTCAACCATACCTGGCTTACACTAATCCCGAAAGTGGATAATGTTGAATCAATGCGGCAATTGCGTCCTATCAGTCTATGCCAATTTGTGTACAAAATTATAACCAAAATTCTGGCTGAGCGGCTGGCCTGTATCTTACCGACGATTGTCTCGGCTGGACAAAATGCTTTTATTCGTGAGAGACAGATTATTGAAAATATCCTCCTCGGACATGAAATTATGCATTACCTGAAGATCAAAAAACGTGGGAAGAAAGGTTACATGGCTCTGAAGGTTGACATGGAAAAGGCCTATGATAGAGTCGAATGGACCTTTCTCCTTACGGTTTTGGAAAAGATGGGGTTTAATTCTGTCTGGAGGGGTTGGATTCAGGAATGCCTCCGGTCTACCTCCTTTTCGGTAATGATGAATGGTACTCCGTCTGGATATTTCACGCCTTCCAGGGGCCTGCGGCAAGGAGACCCCCTATCGCCCCTTTTATTTGTGCTTTGCACGGAAGGGTTTGTGGCTCTCCTGAGGAAGGCGATCTCAGATAAGAAGTTGGCGGGGATTAAGGTGGCTCCCAGTGCCCCGAGGATCTCGCATTTATTCTTTGCTGATGACTCATATTTATTCTTGCGGGGAACGCTCCAAGAATGTGAGAATCTAATCGAGGTTTTGAATGAATATGAGGAACTGAGTGGCCAGAGAGTGAACCTGGCTAAATCGGCGGTATGCTTCAGTCGAAATATCTCGACACCGGACCAGGAATTTCTAGCAGATTGTATGGGGGTAGGGGCAGTCGGTGTGCATGATAAATATCTTGGGCTCCCCTCCCTCATAGCCAGATCGAAGATGGAGACCTTCCGTTACTTAGAAGAGAAACTCATGGAGCGCCTACAGGGGTGGAAACGTAGAACCTTGTCCTGGGCGGCTAAAGAGACTTTGATAAAATCGGTTGCCATGGCCTTGCCCCTTCATGTGATGTCCTGCTTCAAGCTGCCGCTGGGCCTTTGCCGCCTGCTGGACAGGCACGTGGCTCGGTTCTGGTGGGCGGATGAGGGGAACCATTCGAAGGTCCGATGGGTATCTTGGCGGGACATGTGCCGGAGTAAACACGATGGGGGGATGGGTTTCAGACGGTTTGAACATTTTAACCAAGCCCTCTTGGCTAAGATTGGATGGCAAATCCTCCAGGAACCCCAGTCTTTGCTTGCCCAGGTGTACAAAGGGAAATACTTTCCTAAAGGCCACTTTCTCAACGCAAAGGTTCGGTCTCGTCCCTCGTGGGGTTGGCAAAGTATTCTTCATGGACGGGAAATCTTGGGAATGGGGCTTCGGTGGCAAATTGGGAATGGTCGTGCGGCGTCCATGTTTCACTCTACTTGGATCCCTCAGAATCAGTTTGACCCGATTCGATATAATCCTCTAATCTTGCCACCAGGAGGGGACCCCCCAGTTTCAGAGCTTATTTGTCAGGAGGGTGGTCGCTGGTGTGACTCCAAACTTAACCAATGGTTTGACCCTATCACCTGTCGTAATATAAAGGCTATTCCTCTCCCGTGTGTGAATGTGGACTGTGGAGGATAAACTAATCTGGCATGACACGGCGGATGGTGATTTTACAGTGAAATCGGCTTACCATCTGGCAGTGGCTTTGGACAGGAGCAGGGGTCGTTGGAGGGCTGGGGTGGAATGGATGGATCGTCGATCCTGGATTCGCCTTTGGGAGACTAACATACCTCCGAAACTTAAGGTGTTCCTCTGGCAGGTCTTTCGTCGGATCCTTCCTACTACAGAAGCTTTGCGTGATAGAAAGATTGTGGTCCATCAGCGATGCCCGGTTTGTTGGGAAGCCGAAGAGACTATGGAACACCTCTTTTTAGATTGCCAGGTAGCCAGGGATCTTTGGGGTGCTGCGGGCCTTGAGCATGTCGGGGAAGGATTGCCGCGTCATTCTTTTCCTTTGTTTCTCAAGAAGGTCATGACTCTAATCCAGTGCCCTGCGTTGTTCATGGCGGTGGTGGCCGTCCTCTGGCGAATTTGGCGATCTCGTAATTGGGTGGTCTTCGAGGGTAAGCAGTATAGAGTGGATGCTCTGGTGCGCCAGTTCACGCAACAATATGAGGAGTGGATGAACCTCCCGGTGGATAAAACAGGTACGAGGCCGAATGCTATGGAGGCCAACCAGTCGCACCAGGAGGAGGTGTCGGGGGTTATCTGTGGCTGGGATGGGGCAGTTCGGAGGGGATCGCACTCGGCAGGAGGGATGGTGCTGATGGATCCGAATCGGGATATCATCATGGCCAGTGGGTTCCAAATCCCCGTCATTGATGATCCTCTGGTGGTGGAACTGCTTGTTTTGCGAAGCGCGATACTTTGGTGCGGTGGGCATGGGTTCTCTAATGTACGGTTTGAGGGAGATGCCAAGGTGGTCATTGAGAAGCTCCAACGGAGGGAGGTTAGGGATGGCAGGATAGGAGCTATTCTGAAGGAGGTGTCGCATTATTTGTCCTGCTATCCTGGGTTTTCTGTTCGGTTTGTAGGTCGGCGTGCCAATAGGGTAGCCCATTTAGTGGCTCGTAAGGCCCTTTCTTTGTACCCGGCTATGAACCGTCATTTTGATTTTCAGACCTGGCTGATCTCCAGGATGTAACTATCTTTTTGATCTAATATATGATTATCTTTTGTCAAAAAAAAAAAAGACCATAGAAGAGGGAAAAAAAATACAAAAGACAGCTGTTTTTTATAACCTTAATTTTTTTTTTTTTTTTTGTCAAAAGATATCATATATTGATAAAAAAATAGTTACATCCTGGAAACCAGCCAGGCCCTGAAATCAAACAAACGACTCATAGTCGGATACAAAGAGAGGGCTTTTCTAGCTACCGAATGAGCTACCCTATTGTTTTCCCGACCTACAAATCGCACACTAAACCCCGGGTGATCACACAAATATTGCCCAATTTCCTCCATGATCGCCCCCAAGCGGTTGTCCATCATATTCCCCTGATTGATTTTGTCAATAAGCACCTTGGCATCCCCCTCAAACCGAACCTCCGTGAAACCATACCCCAAACACCAGGTCAAAGCCTCGCGCAACACCAGCAACTCTGCCAAAGCAGGCTCATCCAGCCTAGGAAACTGCACCCCCTGTGCCAGAAGGACCTTCCCCTGAACGAGAAGAACCATCCCACCAGCAGAGTGCGACCCCCTCCTGGTAGCCCCATCCCACCTGCAAACCATAATGGACTCCTCCCCCGAAACCACCTGAACCCTCGGCCCTGCCACCACAGTCGTCTGCTCCCGGGGCAGAGCCATCCATTCCTCAACCTGTTGATGGAACTGTCTCATTAGCGCGGGATGAATTTAAGGATTTATTCAAGTTTAGTAGTAGGGGACATTTTTTTGCCAACCGTGTGGGTGAAAGCCTGAAAGGGATAAATAAAAAGTTTGTCGTTTAGTGATAACTAAACCAATCTAATTCGCTGTTTGGATTAAGTTCTGGTTGGCGTTTTACTGATTTAGGTAAAAATGTTTTTGTTTAGAGAAGTAAAGTGATTAATCAATGGCTTACCAAACTAATCAAAACTGCGTTCAATGCAGTTTGTCTCTCACCTAACATATTGTGCTACCTTGAGTAAGAAAACGCTATCCAGAATCTGAATTGACTGATCTTTCGGACATGATACTATACTCTAACTCTTAAAGATCAACATCTAGGTCTTAATTCTCTAAATCATATACCCCAAGATCAATTTAATTAGAAACAATAATCGACGGTTATGATTCGTTCAAATATAGGCAAAAAAATGAATGCACCATCTTAGGGTTTATAGTTTATGATTTAGATAATTAGAACCTAGGGTTCACTCATTAAAGGTTAGGGTATAGTATCATGCCCAAAAATCCTGCTAATTCGAGGTCTAGATAGCGTTTTCATACTCAAGGTATGCGGTACCCCGGATTTCATTCGGGGTACCGTAGAAGGCACCATATATATATATATTATGCATGTATTAATAACAATGCATCAATTTAACTATCACCAAAACCAAATAATATATATTATACCTATTTTCTTATATACATGTATATACATGCATTGATGACAATACATTGATTCAACTATCACTAAAACCAAACGACCCCAAGAAGAAAAAAACACAACAATCTCAATCAAACAATCTCACCGAAAACTTGAGATTTAATTATCACTCGTTTTGAGTGATAGTTTGTGTCACATCAAGCAAACAATGCATGTATTGTTTGTGCAGAAAATTCAAAAAAACAATGCATAACATTGCATACATTGTAACTATCCTAACCAAACTATCACCAAAACCAGACGATCTCAGATAAAAATATATTTTCGCGAATGTTGTTGCTACTTTAGATTATGTTTTCTCGTTGACTACTCGTCAGGTGGCTTTGTGGAAGTCTCGGCAGAGTGCATACTCTTATGATTGGTTGCGCGTTGTTCCTATGAATGGGAGGACATATCGTAGTGTGTTGAGTTATCGATTGGGTGTCACGTTGTTTTCGGTCTAAGCCTTGTCCTACTTGTTCCTCTGTCATTCATGGTGATGTCTTTGGGGATCAAGTTGTGTTTTGTGTTGGTATTGTGGGCATTAAGCATTGGCAATGACTTCGTTCGTGACAACTTATTAGACATTTGTTACAAGTCTGGGATTTCTGCCGGTAGGGTGGTTGATATAGATTTGGTTGATGGTCATGGCGGACCCCTTCGTCCTGCAGATTTGCTGCTTTATTCCTTGGACATGGGGCTAGATGTATGTGTCGATCTTACTAGGTCTTCACTTTTGACTCAGACTTGAATGACTGGTTTTGTGCCTGGTCGAGTTGTTGCTGATGTTGCTCAACAAAAGTATGCAAAGTATCGGGACTTGTGTATGACGGCTGGTTATTTTTTCCTGCCCTTTTTTTCTTCTTCGCTATGAGAGTTGGATACGGATGTCGTGGCTTTAGTCAAGCGGATTCATAAATTTTCCATGTCTCAGAATGTAGGGCTCGGGCGGCAGCATATATTTTTATTAGGCTTAGCTTTGTTTTAGCTAAGAAAGTGGGAGTCCAGATTGTATCTCGACCAAATACTAATTTTTTTGTTGACCTTTTTTGTTTTGCTTCCATATTCATTATTGTACCATAAAATATAAGTGATATGTGAAAGAAAAAGTAAAATATACTGAGATTCAGATAACTTATTCAGAAAACTTAGCATAAATGTTTTTTGATTGAGGAAGTGGATGCAAAAGCAACAATTTAATGTATTTAAAAAATCAAGTTAAATCTCTATTCTAAAACGTTTAGCTAATGTAGTACGAGCACTTTTACTATGCTATATAGCATTGGTGCTTTAATGTACAATTTGAAGTTGTACTATAATATTAAATGTATAAGTTTAGGTTGTACCATAAAGGAATTTGTATCATTATGTTATGGTACAACTTTACAACTTGAAGTTGTACAATCACATAAGGTACAAGTTTAAGTTGTACCATAAAAGAATTTGTACAAAAATACAGATACAATATGAAGTTGTACCATAACGTTAAAGGTACAATTTCAAATTACACTATAAGACAAAAATCTATAGCACCAATGCTGTATAACATTGTAAAATTCCTCGCAATGCAGTACATCACCTGTACAAGTTTAATATCACAAACAAACAGGCGCATCTAAACCGTCCAGCAGAAACAAATAGGTCGGTGTTGAGGTGGAAAAAATGGTTGGGACCTAACTTTTTAATTAATAATAATTAAATAATTTTTTTGTGAAATAATAATTTAATTTCATCATACGATTTACGATTAGTTGGGAGTATTTATTGCCAGTTTCCTTTTCTCGTCAATTTTCTTTCATTTTATTTTTTGACCGAAATTTTCATCAATTCCAAGTTCGTTAACAAAATAGCTGGACTTGGGCTGGGCTTTTATAAAGATGGACCGAAATGGCTCGGCCTAATAAGATTACGGTTAAAGCCCATCACTGGCGGCGCCAACTCCCAGATTCCCACACCTTCCTCTAACGAGTCACCAGATCCCTAGGGTTGTCCATTTTGCGTTTTGTGATTTTGTCTCTTTGTTTACTAGTCGTGGCCGCCATGGTCAAAGTCAAACCCCCAAATTAGGTCCGTACCGGATTGCAACGAGCTAAACTAACGGTTACACCGGATCATACCAGATTGAATATATCATGATCTCGTTATTGGTTTCATGAATTTTGTAAATACGAAAGAAAAATGGATCGAACTGATAGATTGACCGAACCTAAGCAGACCAAATGCAATGTTGGTCTGGTCTTTGGTCGGGGTCCTAACATGTCTTTCATTATTGGACCGCGGTTCTCATGAGTTTGGTCGGGTCATAAACACCGATTATTTTGTTAAAATAAATAGTTATATAGTATAAATTGAATTTGTACATTTTATTTGAATTTGTACTTTTGACATTAGCGTACAAATTCAACGAGTAACTTGAGTTAAGAGGATGAACAAAGTTTGGAAGTAGTAAGTGGTGATGAGATTAGATTTGGAATCATAACATAGATTATCCATAACTCTAACGACCAATATAGGCTCGGGAATAAAAAAAATATAACCTGATTAGAAAACGAAAAAGAAGACTATAGTATTCAACAATGGCGCCCGATGACTGAAAATTACTACCACCATCACTAAATATATAACCCACATGGCGGAATTCCATGGACGATAAATCTCACAAGTTCCTCTCAAAATTTCGCCTCCTCTCTGTGGATTCCAGCTACCTTACACAACATAGCTATGGCGATCTTCAGCTTTGAGGCAGAGGTGACGACCTCCATCCCTCCGGCGAAGATGTTCAAGGCCTTCGTCGTCGACGGCGAGAAGATCGCCGCTCAAATCTTCCCGGAGGCCATCAAGAGCGTCGCCTCCGAAGGCGACGGGGGCCCCGGAACCATCAAGCAAGTCCATTTCAACGAAGGTAAAAAGCGCGATTCTACGTAAAAACATTTTGATGAACTAAAATTATGAAAGCATAAGTTTTTTAAGTTTTAATCCGCAAATTTTCTATATGTAATTTACAGGGAGCCCGTTCAAGTTTGTGAAGGAAGTGGTGGACGAGCTGGACAAGGAGAAGCTGATCTACGGCTACACGGTGATCGGCGGGGATGCTCTGATGGCCGGAGTGGAGAAAATCTCTTACCGTTTTAAGATGGAGGAATCGGCTGACGGCGGAACGATCTGCAAGCGCAGCAGCAAGTTCTTCACCTCCGAGGAAGGAGGGATTGGTGAGGATGAAGTGAAGGCTGCTAATGAAGGGATGTGGCAGATGTTCTGTGCTATTTTCAAGGCTTTCGAAGGCCACCTCCTCGCCAATCCTTCATCTTAAGAAAATGCAATTTGCCCTCAAAAAGCAAGATTAGTGTCCCAAACATACCGAGATCTATGATTAGTATTGTATTTTGAATCTCAATTTCCGATTCTATGTCAAGAAATAACTTCGGTTCACGAGACTCTCATTCCGGCTTCGCCTCTGCTATCAAACTAGCTTTTACCCGACCCGTTGGTCGGATCAATTTCATTCTATTTCGTATAATTTATTTTATCAATATTTATGATTTACTTGATTTGGGATCTTTAATTTTATATGATTCACGAAAAATATTTGTGGTTTTAAGAGTTGACAATGACGTAAAAGGATAGTCCAAGCTATTATATTGACCAAAATCTCAAATATTTGAAGTATTTATTTGAAATTTTATTAAATAAAACACTTGTTGATTCAAATATACAATCGTTTGTCGTGAAAATGGGATTTTATGAAAAATGATTCACGACTTCATAAAGAAAGAAAACCAATTTGATATTCAATAACAAATGTGAACATCGTTTGGATCATATATTTCAGTTATGTATTTGGTATCTAAATTCAACACATGCGAGATTTGTCTAACTCCTAAATTTGGAAGTAAGTGCTAAAACTCTAATCAAATCAAAGGTCAAGGATGAAAAGTTTTGCTATCGAATTTGAAATTTGTTGGTCCCCATTAATTTGGAATAAGTGACATCCATAAATTAGATTTGTAAATCGAGCATTCAAAGAGACCGATGGGAAAGACATAAAAGTAAAGAAAACAGTAAAACCATCCAAACAACAAACCTGGGAAGAATTATCATGGTGCCATATTAGCCAACATACAATACATTATTAATAGTTGATTAAAAACATGTCATCTTCCAGATTCTCTGGCAATCTCATGGTTTATTGATTAAAACGCGATTCCCAATATGAGAAATCTGTATGTGATCTGGTCACAATTATCTTTTCGCCTATGTTGGTCCTTGCAATTAACAACCCATAACAAAATGAGCTAGCATGTGGCATAGTTATAAGGTATATGCACAAAAGTGAGTTATTAAATGTCCAACGGATCAGGAAGTAAACATTAATAACCCACTTAGCAATCATCCATATTAGCACAGAACATAGTCATCGAAGTAGCTGTTGTTTTAAGAATTAATTAGTGGGTTGAAACTAATATTAGTGGGTAGAAACTAATATTTCTCCAACTCCCTTCTGTATCCCTCCACCGATGAAACCCAGCCGTCGCTAGGGATGGTTGGGGCGGGTTTGCCTAAACCATCCTCATTCCCATTACCAAATACCCAAACCCATATCCGCACCATACCCATGCAGAGGGAGGTTTTGCAAACTCATCCCCATACCCATGGTTTTCGGATACCCATGGATAATACCCGTCTCGTATAAAATATTATTATATCTAAAGTTCAACATGTATGTCTTCAATTATAACACAAAACACACATAATAAATAACAAAAATCAACATAGTTATAGTATTTCTTAATAGGAAAAAGCATTCAATCCTCAAATAGTGTTTAATGAATAAAATTTGTTCCTCAAACCGCGAGGTCTGGAAGATATAAAATGGAGCCAAACACATCCAAACCACCATTAATGGCAAGCACTTGATTAATAAGTTGAACTCGGCAAGTGAAAGCTTCCTAATGTGCTATTTGGAAGGTAAGTACCCAAAACTGGCATAAGCTCATTAACCTGCGAATAAATCACAAGAAATTAAACAAAACAAAAAAAAAAAAACAGAAGCAAAGAGAGAAGGTCACCACCATGTCGATTGCGTTATTCCTTCATAATCGTAATAGAGTTCTTCACCTTTTCGATTTTGTGCGTCTTCTTATTCCTCCTTCCACTGCCGTTCTCTTTGCCTTCTATGTCTTTGTAAACTGCGACCAGGGGATTTGACCAGGGAAAATTAATTCTCTGCTGTTGCTTCTTCTTCTTCTTCCTCTTAGCCTTTTTTGTACTCATGAAAGTCCTCATATGTTGACCAAACTAAGACTTATCACAAACACCCAATCAAACTGAAAGGAAGTCGCCAAACTTGAACTACCTGGCTTTGCCTTCTTTCTACTCCGCTAACTTAATCATCCTTATTCTTTCCTCTGCAAACCCAACGCTCATTTTCCACTTTCTCCTGCCATCATCGAGTTCCCGTCGTCGTTCCTTCAATCTGAAAGAACGGGCAAAAATGATGAACCAAATCCATGTAGTATAGTAAGGGAAAATCATAACGTAGACCCAAAAATCAACACACTAAATAAGAAGTCAGAAAGTGAATATTAACGAAAGAGAGTCAGAAACCCACCGCCGCCGCTAACCCATCCCTCGCCTTTTCTCCTTATGCGAATACAAAGCTCGTTTTCTTCTTGTATGGTTCACTCTCAGTAATCATAATTTAGTTTCGTCGTCGTCTCTTTGATCAGAAAAGAATTGGAGAAGATGATGAACCAAATCTATCAAGTACGATGGGCTAAACCCAAATTTAGAACTAAATATCCGGAACAGAAAGGAGACTGAAATGGAATATCAATGAAAGTGGGCGAGAAACCTACCAGTTGCAGCTGGGATCTAAACCAGAGCTCAATTATTTATGCCTTCTTTGGAACTCGGCTCCCCTGGTTTCCCCTGTTTTCCTTGGCTTCGAGGGGCTTGTAGTCGCCGAATTCGCCGAAGACGTGGTCTCCTTCTAAGCTGCGATAAGGACACAGGAGGTACAGGAAAGGTTGGCCTATCAATTTAGCTGGGTACACATGGAAACTCAATCAGATAAAACTAAAGATAAGCGAAGTAAATGATGGAAACAGTAATAGGTAATATGCAGATCAGACTACCAAATCCAATTGCGAATAGAGGAATTGCGGGCTTCCCCAAAACGCATATATATCAGACTAACAAATCTGACAGCGCGAAGCAACCGGGCAAAACAAACAGAAAAAATTACTGACTCCCCTTCAAATCGTCGGTTGGCTGGCAAGGGTTCAACGCAGAACTACCTAATCCGGATTGAGAGAAGCAGCAGGAGTAAACTAACCGAAACAATCTCGCCTCCCCTTCAAATCGGCGGTTGGCTGGAAAATCGTTCACCGCATAACTACCAAATCCGATTGTTCGAATCAGCGGGGGTAAACAAATACCACAAATCATGACTCACCTTCGATTCGCCGGTTGGCTGGGGAATTCACCGTCAATTAGCCGCAGGTCTTCCTCGCTCAATCAGGTGTTCGCCGCTCGTTCCAAACTGCAGAATCTCGGCACGGTAAACTCCACATCAGCGGGCCGTCAATGCCTTCCTCCGCTGAGCAGCAAGCGTCAGTCCCTGTTCCCAAAATTGTCCGCTGAGAAATGGATATCCTGTCGTGCTGCGGGAAGGAGAAAGCAAAACGTAGATAACCCCGGAGAAAATGGAAGATGATTTCAGCCGCAAAAAAAGTAGTGGGAACCGACGGTTTCTTATCTCTCCTGTCAGGCGGGAATTTTTAATTTAATCCCGCGTAACCACCCTACCACGTCAGACTCCTAAAATCACTCTATGCGCAGGAAAATTTGAATGGGGGTTGCGGTTTTACTTTTCAGCTATAAATTATACTGTTGATATGGGGGGTATAATGTTAAACCCGATTAAGGTTCGATTTGTTGGTTGGAAGAACTTTATTAATTTAAATTAATATGTGAAAGCTCAATGATATACATTTCGTATGATCATTCATAATTTTAGAATTAGATACTTTTTCACAAGCGCATAGTCTTTTTTTTTTTTTTTTACAAAAGGTAATCATATATTGATAAAAAAATAGGCAATTACATCCTGGAACATAGCCAGGCCCGGAAGTCAAAGAAATGACTCATAGTCGGGTACAAAGAAAGGGCCTTCCTAGCTACCAAATGAGCTACCCTATTGTTTCGCTGACCTACAAATCGAACACTAAATCCTGCTTGAGCCACCATCAAGTTGCCAACCTCTTCCAGGATGGTCCCCATTCGACTATCTCTGGTGTCGCCCTGACGAATCTTGTCAATAACCAGCTGGGCATCACCTTCAAAGCGCACAGCAGAAAAACCATGCCCAAGGCACCATAAGATAGCCTCTTTGAATGTCAGAAGCTCCACCACAGCTGGATCATCGATCCCAGGGAAACGAATCCCTTTCACTAGGATAATCTCCCGGGCCGAATTCAAGAGAACCATCCCTCCCGCCGAATGCGAACCAACCTTTACTGCCCCATCCCACATACAAATTGCCGAAGCCGGACCCTCCACATTGGCCAGGCCAATCCTAGGGGAAGACTGGGGAGCAGAGTCCTTAGGGAGACTAGCCCATTCCTGCACCTGTTGGCGGAATTGGCGCATCAAGGGCGCAATCCCAAATTGTTTACCTTCAAAAACCACCCAGTTGCGCGATCTCCAAATCCTCCATAAGACTGCAATCACTTCCATAAACTGAGGCTTCCCGTCAATCAAAGCCAAGAGCTTTTTCAAAAAGAGTGGGAAGGTATGCCGAGGCAACCCCTCTCCAAGGTGAGCCAATCCAGACTGATCCCAAATGGCACGCGCAACTATGCAATCCAAAAACAAATGTTCCATCGTTTCAGCACTGGACCAACAAACAGGACACCGTGGATGAACCTCGACCTCCTTCTCAATTAGCGCCTCCGTCGTAGGCAGAATTCTTTTAGAAATCTGCCACACGAACACTTTCATATTTGGAGGTATATCCGCATCCCACAACCGGATCCAACTAGTTCGATCCATCCAACTAACCGTAGGTTTCCACTTCCTTCGTTGTTGATCTAGAGTGACCGCTAAATGATATGCGGACTTAACCGTGAACACACCATCAGTGGTCCCATGCCAGATCATATGATCCTCTAAATTCTGACGAGGTAACGGGATTGCCCTTATAGCCTTGCAGGTCATGGGATCAAACCATTGCCGGAGCTTATCCTCGCACCACCTACCCTCATCATGTTGAATAACCTCTGCCACCCTCAGCTCCACCCCTTCCTCCATCACACGAGGGTTAAATCTGGGAGGTAGCGGGTGTAAATTAGGGATCCAACTAGATGTAAGGAGAGCAGCCTGCCGCCCATTACCTATCTGCCAACGGAGCCCCTCCGCCAACAACTCTCGACCATGAAGGATACTCTGCCATCCCCATGAAGGTCTAGAACGAGTTGTTGCCGAGAGAAAAGACCCCCGAGGGAAATACTTCCCTTTATAGACCTGGGCAAGAAGGGAATCAGGTTCGTTTAAAATTCGCCACCCAATTTTGGCTAGGAGAGCTTGGATAAACTGTTCAAACCGACGAAACCCCATCCCCCCATCATGCTTACTTCTGCACATATTCCTCCACGAAATCCATCGAATCTTCGACTGTCCCTCCTCAACCCCCCACCAAAACCTGGCCACATGTTTATCCAACAAACGGCAGAGCGCCAGAGGCAATTTGAAGCAAGACATGACATGCAGCAGGAGGGCTAAGGCTACTGATTTTATCAGTGTTTCCTTAGCTGCCCAGGAAAGCGACCTCCTCTTCCAACCCTGCAATCTGGCCAGCAATTTCTCCTCAAGATACCGAAAGGTGACCATTTTTGACCGGGCTATCAAGGATGGGAGCCCCAAGTATTTATCCTGTACCCCTACCGCCCCCACCCCCAGAATCGCAGCTAAAAACTCCTGGTCTGCTAGAACAATGTTCTTGCTGAAGCAAACCGCAGACTTGTCCAGATTAACCCTCTGGCCACTAAGTTTTTCGTACTCATTCAGCACCTCTATCAGATTCTCACATTCCTGGAGGGATCCTCTCAGGAACAAATAAGAGTCATCAGCAAAGAATAAGTGCGAGATACGGGGGGCCCTTGGTGCCACCTTCACCCCTTCCAGACGGCCATCCTCAATGGCCTTTCTAAGCAGGGCCGCAAACCCTTCCGTGCAAAGCACAAAAAGGAGAGGCGAGAGCGGGTCTCCTTGGCGAAGACCTCTTGAGGGGGTGAAGAACCCACCAGGGGTACCATTCATAAGGACCGAAAAAGTGGTGGATCGGAGACATTCATGAATTCACAAGCGCATAGTCACCTCAGTAACTTATCAAAAAAAAAGTTAAAGAATAGCAAAAATATTTTTATGCAAAAATTACTCGATCCAATATCAATTTCTGGAAGAGCAACCCACATGGAAATATTAGTGAACCATACGTTCTCGATATTTTATTTTCGCCAAATGTTAGACCAATCTCTCGTATAAGATGTAACATTATTAGCAGTTTTTAATCATAATTTATCTTTATTTATTTTATAATGATGATATAGATTTACTTTTTGTGGTTGATATTATTGAAAGAATTTGAATCTGGGGTATCTAGGTTCAAGGCTAGTGGTATTATTACTAGACCAAACCCTTGTTCGTGAAAAAATTATCTGCATCATTGTTACTTCATATTTACACTGTAGGTACACCAAATTTGAAAATATGATGCGGGAAAAACATATTATAAAGATTTTATAAATTGTTACTTTTTGTTACTTCATGCCGTTTGGATTTTGTTACTTTTTGGAGCACAAAGTTATGGTTGTCTAAAGTTTGACGAAATCGGAAAAAAGCTCGTTCGGGATAGCAAACAACATTTTTGGGACGAAGGCGGGACCAAGCCACCTTCGGCAGTCTTCGGCTTGCAAGATCTCAAAAGGTTATCGGATACCCGAACACAAAGATACGTTCGTTTGAAGTTTCCACCTAGGTTAGGATTTAAAAAAAAAATACCGCATGATGGGGGTGCGGTCTGCAAACAAACCGCATGGTGGGGGTGCGGTTTGCAAAACCGCCCCCTACTAGTGCGATTTTCATCGAAAAACGCGCCTCCGGGTGGCGGTTTTCACCTAAACCGCTGCTACGGGTGGCGATTTTGCAGAAAGGATGCTATTTTTAAAATTTTTCGGAGTTTGGTGCTATTTTTAGGAAAAAAAAATTAAACATTGCTATTTCTGAAAAAATCCCGCTATTAGTGTTCCAATTGATGATTTGTTCCCCCAGGCTTCCTTCAACGGAGCCATCAGATCCTCTGTTGTCCATTTTCGGCTTTTGGCCTTTCGTCACAGAACAAAAGAGAAAAATGATTCGACAATGGCGACGGTTGACCCTGTCACAATATTTATATGGAACCAAGGCCGGCCAACTCCAAGTCAGAACAGCAAGCAACCAGCAGCTTAACATTTCCGCCATTCTTTCTGCATTCCTAGCTAAGCCTTCACACAAAACTACAGCTATGGCGATCTGCAGTTATGAAGCAGAGCTGACCAGCTCCATCCCTCCCGCCAAGATCTTCAAGGCCTTTGTCGTCGACGGCGCGCAAAGATCGCCGTCCAAGCCTTCCCGGAGATAGTCAAGAGCGTGGCCACCGACGGCGACGGAGGCCCTGGAACCACGCAGCAACTCAATTTTATCGAAGGTAAAACAATCGAGCTTTTCTTCTGACAAATTCGTGCAGTTGAATTAACCATGACCTGCGACACTGTTATACAAATTTTATCTTTCATTGTAGGGGGACAGTTGAAGTTCATGAAGGAAGTAGTGGACGAGGTGGACGAGGTGAAGTTGATCTATGGCTACACGGTGTTCGGTGGAGACACACTTGTGGCCGGAGTGGAGAAGATCTCTTACAGAATGACGATGGAGGAATCGGCCGTCGGCGGCGGCGGAACAAGCTGCAAGCGCACCACCAAGTTCTTCACCTCCGAAGACGGAGGGATTGGAGAGGACGAAATCAAGGCTGCCTATGAAGGAATGAGGCAACAATTCTCAGCTGTATTCAAAGGCTTCGAATCCTACCTCCTGGCTCATCCTTCATCTTAAAATCAAAAGTTCAAACTAAAGTTACCCTGAACTATCGTATTATGCTTCAAATACGATATAGTCAGCCGAATAAACCTTGCCGTTTTACGTCTTACATGATGTAAGAATACATCACTAGAACACTCTGAAAATACGAGCGGATTACCATAAAACCAAACTCTAATCCATATCTAATAGGGACTCACAAAGTCACAATCCCACCAGGAAACCAAATCTTTCCTCCGCCTAGAATTAAGTATATATCTGGACACTGAAGAGGACAGTTTAGTTTACTACAATTATTATCAAACGTCGCCGATGAGTTTTTCTTCTCCCGAATCCTCATCCTCCGCCGCCACCATCACCGTCCCTCCCTTTCGGACTCGTCATCGCCTTCCGCCACAACCATACCCCGGCCCGGCCCCTCTGTGGTTTCCCCCGCCTCCAAGCAACAACTTTGCTCCCGGCCCCAGTTTCATCGGTCCTCCTCGGCCAATCCCAATGCCGGCGATGAGACCTCCGCTGCCGCTTTACCATCCACGGTGGTGGCCGCTGCTGCGGCCAACATTGCCGAATCCGGTGATGTACAACTGGGTAGCGTATGCCTCTTACATTCACTCGGCCATCAGGAACCAAGTGGAGTACTACTTTAGCAAGGAGAACTTGATCAAAGACCTGTACTTGAGAAAGCATATGGACGGACAAGGGTGGGTGGACATTGGGTTGATAGCCGGTTTCAATAGGATTTCGAGGCTGACGAGAGATGTCAATGTGGTTCTGGATGCTCTGAGGATTTCTAGTGTGGTGGAAGTTTGTGAAGGTAAAGTGAGAAGAAGAGGCGATTGGGCTGAGTGGTTAATCCCAGCTGCACCAAGGGATGAGAGTCTTTTGAGCCAAAGGAAGCCGTAAGGATGTTGAACATAGCTCTGAAAAGATGGGATGAAGAAGAAAGCATACTGAACCTAAGAGAAATACTTGTTCTGAAGGCCCCTAAGCGCAAAGCAAGCAACGATGGGTCGCTTTCCAGGCTCCGTTGTCGAATCCTTGAATTGCCCTCTGGCTTTCTTTCCCGGGTGAGCTTAGCCAAATCCAACAAAAATTCCAGCTAGGGCTTATTAAGGAGGCTTAGCTCCTTTCTTTTCTCTTGTTTTAGTTGTAAGATATCTTAAAGTAATCAGTAAACTAGTAAGTAAGTCGTGCTCTTATTATCAAGTTAGTTTGTCAATGAATGAAACTCTGCCTATCTTAGCTGCTCACATTGCCTATACTAAAGCATATATAGAGTAAAACATACTTCTTCATCTACTTGGAACAATAATAAAACCTTCTATTACTCAAACTTCTGATCTCGGTTCACAAAGGAGGGATTCTTCATTCACTATTAGCTACTACCAAAAGCGAAAGCTTACAAACTTACCTTAGCCATTAGCCACTACTTCCCAAAGAGAAGATTGATAACAGTTCTGAAAACAGCTCCCCTTTTGCTCCCAATAACTTCCCTCACCGCCTTTTCGTCCGGTGAGAACCCTTTGGCCTTCATCTGCTCCAAAAGCTCCCTGCCTTCCTCCACTCTCTGCTCTCTCGCCAGAGCCTCGAACACTGCACAGTAAGTCCCAGCATTGGGTCTCATCCCTTTCCCCATCATCTCCACCACATACTTCTTCGCATCCCCGATTCGCCCACCCGCGGCCAAGCCCTTGATCAGGATCGCGTAAGTATAGGCATTGGGAGCAACTCCACAGTTGAGCATCCGCAGGAACACCTTCAGGGCTTCCTTGGACTGGCCGGCGTTGGCGTAGGCCTCGATGACGGCGGTATGAGCTACCACGTCGGGCATCTGGCCCTTGTCCTTGATCTGGGAGAAGAGTTCCAAGGCTTCGTGTGTCAGCCCGTCCTTGGACAATTCGTCGAACATCTTGACTGCATTGTTGAACAGCCCATCTTCGCTCCGCATCTTGTGGAAGATCTTCTGCAGGTCCTTCGGGTCTTCCGGGTCCTCGACCGCCGCGGGCCTCTTGTTGAACGGGTCGTACGGCGGAGGGAGCTTACTCTTGTCGATTTCTCCCCGGTTCGACGGTGACGTGTAGTTCTTCTTCTGATGGTCGGCCGCCTCGTCGGAGTCTGAATCCGAATCGGAACCGGGTGGGGAGAAGTTGACCTTGGTGTTGACGGTCGTCTTCGAGTGGTGGCCGCCGCAGCAGTCGGAACCGAACGCCCTGATGATGGTCGGCGGCGGCGGATGCGCTGACCACGGCGGGAAAACGGGAGAGTGAATGAAACGCGAAGGCACGGCTATTGAAGACAATCTGGAGACAGAGAGAGATAGGAGATTGATGTTTGGTCGACGATAGCGTACGTGACGAAGGAGCGTCGACATTTTCGTCGCCGTCTAGTGAACTCCGGTATCTGAGATGGAGGAGTAGACTTCTTCCGTTCCTCGTACGCCGTTGGGAGAACCTTCTGGCAGGCGGCAGCAATGTTTAGGATATGCTATGAGCTGGGCTCATATTAAGAAGGCCCAACTACATGAAATGGGTCCATATGGGTATCACTAGTCTCGTTGGTTCGTCCTTCGATGATCAAAATGAGTGCACATCTAGTGAACAAAGTGAACCGAAACCCGACCCGTGCTAGGGGTGGCAGAACGATTTTTGATTAGCAGTTAACCGGACGGTTTCTAGCCGAAAATCGTTCCCAAGTGTCGGCGGTCGGTCGTCGGAGGAGAGGGAAAGAGGTTCGGCTAGCCGATTAACCGTGGTCGGAAACCGATGGTTAGCGCCACTTTCCCTTTCTCCAAAACGACCCCGCATCCCCGCCCAAAGCGACCCCCAGCCTCCCCAACCCTAATCCCATATCTCATTCCCCACTCTCCAGTCAGGCAGCCACCCCTCACCCCACCCCACCCCTTTCTCGCGCAGCCCACGACCACCCTCGCCGTCGCCGCCCTTCACCAGTTCACCGGCCACCCTTGCCTCCCCTCCTCCAGTCACCCCGCCGTCTCCTCCGCCTCCAACTGTCGCGACACGCAGGCAAGCAGGCAGCCTCCAATCGCGCGACGCGCTGCCCCTCCATGCCTCCACCCGCTGCGCCGCCTCCAACCGCCGTTGCGCCGCGTGAAAGCCGTCTCCCTCCGCCTCTGTCCGCTGGCTTCGCGAGGAAGTCGCTCCTCCCTCTCCTATCGGTGGCAAGCCCTCCTGCTCGGTTGCTTCTTGAGTGCTGACTCATATTATGTAACTAATGTAAGTTTATTAGAAGTTAGAAGGAAGGAGAGAAACAAAAGGAGTGGTGGTGGAGGGTTTGAATGGAAAAAGAAAGGAGAGATAAGGAATAAGTGGTGGGAGGATTTTTGGATTTTTTTAATTTTTTTTAGATTAGGGAGTGTTTTTCGGGTATGCGGCTTACCGAACCAAAACCGATAACCGACCGGTCGGTGGTCGGCTAACCGCAATGTCCCTCATGGTCGGTGGTCGGCAGCGGGAGGTGGTGGCTCGATTTTCGGTTAAACCTAAACCGATCGACTGACCCCCCTACTCCATGCCATCCGGCCGAAACCAACCCGGAAACTGAGAAAATTCAAATCAAATGGGTGGGTGAGGGGTGCTAGAATGAAGACTAGTGTTGGCAATGGATCGGGGCGGGTACCTTAATATCCATGCCCCGTATGCTATTACGGGTCGGGGCGGGTAATACCCGCGTGGGTACGGGGTGGGGCTGGTCGACCCACTCTTACATGCTATTTGAAAAAAATACACGCAAAATTTTACTTTTTACGATAACAGGAAGGGAAAAAGACTTCATGAATGAATAATCCTGATAATGTAATGGGTAATTGAGTCTATTTAGTTGAAAGATCAAGTCTAATTAGTTGAAGAAAAGCCCAAATAGGAGATATATGAATGGACGACGTAAGAAATTGACCTAGAACGGGTTAAGAACGGGGCGGGACGAGGCAGGGCGGGTTGGAAGTTGATACCCATGTCCGGCCCCATGCTACTGCGGGTCGGGTAATACCCGCCCCATCGTAGGTCAGGTCGGGTAATACCCGATGGGGCGGGTTCAAATTGCAATCCCTAATGAAGACCATTATTTGGGTTGGTTAAGGGTTCTAAAACCCGAATAACCCAAATCGACCCAACATCGAATTTTTCGTCTTTAGTTATTGTCTTTTGGTTTTGTTCGGTCAAATTCTGTTCCTCACTCTATTTTCCCCTTTGCTATGTTTCTCTCCAAAGACTTAGTGAACAAAATGCCCGCAGTGTATTATTTAAATAAGTTATAATACTTTTTGGGTGAAATGTCACTTTTACCCTTTGTTTTTAGGGTAAATACAATTTAATAGCAAAACCTTTCGTTTTAAACAATATAAAAGCCAAACCTTTTCGAAAACAATTTAATAGCCAATCCGTTAACTTTCCATCCGGTCAATTATTAGTTGACTTTAATTTAGCAAAATCACTGCTGAGGTGGAACAAATTTGATGATTTGGCACAAAATCAAACATTTCATTAGATAATTATAATTTTCAACTAAGTCTTATATTCTTGTGGAAAAGTTAAAAAAAATTTTTATCTTGTATCTTCTTTTCTTCCCCTACCCTCTCTCAATCGGGGAAACTCCTTTGCGGCAACGGAAGACAACCCCACCTCCGTCTCCGCCTCATCATCTTGCTACTGCGGCTACGTGGTGACAAATTTGATTTCCTGACACGACCCGATCCTTTTTAAAAACCAAATCATAACTCAAACCATAAACCGGTTACCCCGGAGCAACCCAAAACAGGTTTACAAATAAAAAATAAAAAAAAATCAACAACAACAATGTTTAAGATTCTCAAGTGAAATGCCCTAAACATTTGGACGACCTCAATCCAGAGCAACAAAACATAAAACACAATCCTTGAGTTCCTCAGTATACTCATTAAGACATGAAACTAAAGACATATATAACGGGAGGTCCCATCTCGTTACCCAGCTCCAGTTGACATCTTCAGGTTTGCCGCGGCTGTTCTCCTCGGGTAACCTCCTCTTGATGGATGTGTCCTCTTCCCCTCTCTGCACCTGGTGAGTGAGAAGGGGTCAGTATCGTCGTTACTTCCTAAGGTCTTCGCCCTAAGAAACTCCATACTAACACATTATTAGAGTTTGCTTCCTAGCATGAAAGCCGTTCTCGCTTTCAGCTCTTAAATAATCATTCTTATCAACTCATTTCAACATTAACTCATAAAAGTGCTCGTCTTCTATCCTTAACTCGAACACAAAATACTAGGACCACCGCGTTACGTCTCGCCGTTCGATGTACTACCCTAGTATGCCAACCGCGTTACGTCTTGCCATCTGGTTGCATACCCAAAATCGGCAATGGCACTGCGTTACGTCTCGTCGTCCAGTCTATGCCCGTCAACTACTGCGTTACGTCTCGTCGTCCAGTAGTGACCCAACCGCCCGGGGGTTCCTCATACCATCAATCCATACAACATCACATACACTCATACATAGCACAACGCGTGCCTCCACCCTTACAGGCGGTGGGATGCCTCACACACATATCGCGCATACTAGAAAATTAACTAAATAATAACTTGAACGAAAAGCATAAACTAAAAGACCTCGATTCCTTGTTCGAAGAAACCCCTCCTTAGGCGGATTATCTTGGGGGAAACCTATCAATAAGAATCCATTTTCTAGACGACCTTTCTCGATTTAAAACCCATTTTGAATCACTAGAGCACCCTCTCCTTAAAATTCAGACCTTGAGCCTCGCTCCAAGGGCCCTTAACCCCCTTTAAAATT
Source organism: Linum tenue (assembly GCA_946122785.1). NCBI lineage: Eukaryota > Viridiplantae > Streptophyta > Magnoliopsida > Malpighiales > Linaceae > Linum > Linum tenue. The sequence goes on along the minus strand of CAMGYJ010000009.1, from coordinate 42,929,600 downwards.
TTTCTAGAAATAATCCCTTCAAAATCAACCATTTTTCTTAATTATTTTTATCTTGGACGAATTTTTCACCTAACTTGAACCTTCTTAAAATTTTGGATAATAATTTTCCCATGTCAATCATGAGCACCTATACCCTCTAAAATTATCAAACCCTTAAAAAATCATCAGAAATAATTTTATTTAATTAAAACGAATATTCGAATAATTTCTAAAAATAGAAATACATCTTCAAAAATCCACAAATTAAATTAAAACCATCTTCTAGACCTTCCTCAATTTATAAAATTATTAAACTCAGGAACAAATACCCACAGAGACTCGAAACAATTAAAACATCCAAAAATACATTTCTGGAAATTCCCAGCAGCTTTAGTGACCACCCAAAATCTGTTACTAAAAGCCTGTAACGCCTGTTGCTAAAAACCCAGAATTGCACCCTCATGAAAAATCACCAAATCGATCGATCTAACTCAAAGGGATCCAATTCCCTTACCTCCAGAACATGCCTAGGACTCGATTGGATGGCTCGGGACATTGATCTCCTCGTTGATCGATGATCGAACCCTCAAACGTCACCGCTAATAAAATATGAGCTTCGGATTAGACTATCGATGAATCGAGTTTAGAAATCGTGAAGGGGTTCGTGGTCCTTACCTAGAACACGAAAGGGATGGGATCGGCGGCTCCTTCTTCTTTTCCTCTCGCCCGCGCCCGCGATGAGGATTCGGGGCGACGATTTATTTCTCTAGGAAAATAAATGGAGAGGGTGCGCGCGGGGGGGGGGGGGATTGGGAATTGTTGTTTTTTTTTTTGACAAAGATCAGTTTCATTACAAACTGAGAGAGTGTACAAAGTGGGGGTAAGCCCAATGGAAAGACCACATACAGTTAGCAAGAAAAAGAAAAGCCCATTAAGCCCAAACAAGTGCCCAAAGCAGTACACCCAGCTCAAGACAAAACTGAGCCCACAGCCACAAACACAAACAGAGCCCAAAACAAAGCCTCCCTCAAACCCTAGCCGCATGAATCCCATGGTGCTGCCGCTGCTGCTGAAACCTTCCGAAAATCCGACCACCAAACGCCACCATCATGGAATTGTTGCTGCTGCTGGGGGGATTAGACGGCCGCTCGGCCCTCTAGGTTAGTATATATATGTTATTATTATTATATATATAAAATAATAATAATTATTATTATTATTCTTAATCCGCGGTTGTAACTCTTAGTAAGTAATCGTTAAACTAACCACTTATTAAATCTGGTCGAACCCAAATCTAAACTACCGGGGTGTTACATTTCAACGACACAATCCCTTCCACCAGCAGATGGCGGCGAATTTGGAGATTCACTAGCCAAGGTCGAAGATGAAGAAAAAGGGCCTCCAACCCTAACCGATGATGACGATTTTTGGGCGGGATCGACAACGGAGATGATGATGCAGATCGTGCACCAACCCAATTCCTATCGCTGTCGATTCAGAAACCAAACCCTCCTTTTACTCGCTCCCTCTTTCTCCGCTTCGTTTTTCTGGTCTCTCAACCCTCTCTTTTCTGTCCGAATCATTTATCTTGGCTTGGGAAACTTTCCCCAATCTCTTGCTGTCTCTCTGCCACATGAGCTGGATCCTCATCTCCCTTGTGGGTGTAGTCATAGAGACGGCTACTGTAAGGAATCGGATTCTGCAGATTTAGATCCGGGTTGGCAACGACTACCAGCCGCATGAGCTGCGTTGGATGGATGAGCGGAATCTAAAGTGGCAAACTGCTTTTGGGAGGAGGTATTAGGGATATGCTTTGAATAAAGAATAGGGCGAGGTTTTTCATCGTCGTCGCCAATCAAAGGAGGAAGAAGACGGGTCGGTGTGGGGCAGAATTGAGAGCTCAAGGTTTCTCGTCGTGGTTGCTGTCGGTGTAGAGAGGGGTGAAGAGGAGGCACATTGGGGAAAGGCATGACCTGCGGGCTGCGACGACTGATATTTGAGGACCAAGAAGCAGCAACGGTAGGAACTCACTGACGTTGGTGAAGTAAGGAGGCGGCGATGGCGGGGACAGATCCCAAATTGACGGGGTAGAGCTAGGGATTTATATTTTATTTATTTATTTATTTAAAGAATAGCAATGTGTTATGATATTAAAAAAGTGATTGTTTGCCACGTCATTTTGCTGAGTTTCCACTTCAGAGTCAACTAACCGTTGACTGGACGGATAGTAATCGGAGATTAAATTGTTTTCGAAAAGGTTTGGCTATTATATTGTTTAAATGAAAGTTTTGGCTATTAAATTGTATTTACTCTTGTTTTTAATATTAAAAAGCAACACCCATAGAAAAGGTAGGGACATAGTTGGAAGAAGAAAAAACGCAACAATCTCAATCTCAACAATCTCATCAAGCAAACAATGCATGTATTGTTTGTGGTGAAAATTCAAAAAATAAAAAAGAGAGAGAAAAACGATGCATTGTGGATAGTGCACGCATTGTAACTATCTCAACCAAACAATCACCAAAACCATACGACCCCTAGTAATTGTCCAATAGGAGCATGACTCATTAATATATGATTGTGACCATTGTTTTGAAAAAAATTCAACATATATCAAAATAGAAATCGTTGTGTAGCTCATATAAAATATGATTTTTGGCTAAAAAAAATCTAAATTTAGAGTTCAATAGAAATAAATACGAATCAATTAAGAATAGTAGGGGATTGAAAAAGAAGAAAGATAGTGTGCTAGGAGGCACATTCTAATTGGATTACTGAAAATTTTAAAAGAAAAAGTGCTCTTTTAATTTAGACCATTAGATTTAAGAAGGAAAAATAATGAATTATCATTAAAAGAAAGAAGGATCCATGATAACGGATTGGTGGGATGGCTGTTGACATTGATACATAAGAAGATTGAAATTTTAAAATGATGAAGCATAAATGGAGAAAGTGTTTATTATATTCTTTAGAGTTAGATTATCCCATTAATTAAAGAATGGCTAAATTACACGGTTGGTCACTTGAATTACATAAATCTTTCACTTTTTCAACCCGAATTGCTTTTCTTTCTTATTAGCCACTAACTTTATGATTTGTTTCACCATTAGTCACCGACCGTCAGTTTTCGTCAAACTCCCTTAGATTTTTGATGACGTGGCAAACAAGAGCGCTGAGTGGGTTGGAAAAAAGGCTCAGATGGAATTTTTAATTAAAAAACAAAATTAAACAAAAAAATAAATTAATTAAAACCGCTTGCATTTTGGCGTTGCCGCAACCGATTGAGAATAGGGTCTTTTCCAACCTTCCGCCGCTGTCCCCGAGATGAGGCCATTTCCTTACCCCCAACTCAACGAACTAAAGAAGAAGGAGAAGAAGAAAAAAACTTCTTCCTACATGGACTCCTCGTCGGAAGATGATGGTCAAGGCAGTGACAGCGACGATTCCGGGTCGAATCAAAAGAGGGAGCTTGTCATTTGTTCGATGTATGCTTCCAGATTAGTTGTCTCGGGGTCGAAGCGGTGGAGGAGTGGGTGGAGGAGGGCTCGTTGTTCGATGGAAGAGAAGATGGAAACCCAATCGATGATGTTGCCCCGGCGCCGGAAACCGACACTATAGAAATGACGGCAGAGTCCAGCGACCAACGCCCTTGTTTCTTATCGTCGTGCCGCGTCCCCGGACCCGACCCCGACCCTGACTTGAATGAAAACGATGGCGTTGAATGGTTGAGGACGCCAGATCTGAGTAGCTTCTAGGGATTTTGGATTATGACGAATTAGAGATTCTGGTAAGCTTGCTTCTTTGTTTACAGAAGAGCAGAGATATTGACTAGCGGCAGAGGAGTGGGCGGACTGATTTAGTCGGCGGAACAAAATGGTGGTAGAAGCTGGTTGAAACTAGGGAGATTGATGATGGAGTCGACGGAGGAGAAGCATCGACGACCATCCGAATTTCTTGGTCTAACTGAAGTCAAAATTTCTCAATAAAAGTAAAATGAAATGTAAAAATGGTCCCCTCAATTGTTGGGTCGAGGCTGACTAGGCAGTCAAAATTATGCGACTTAGCTTTCTCACAGTCCAGTAAGCATTTTCATTTGCCACGTATTAAAAAATCTAACGGTGTTAACGGAGACTGACGATCGGTGACTAATGGTGAAACAAATCATAAAGTTAGTGGCTAATAAGAAAAAAGTAATTCGGGTGGCAAAAGTGAAAGATTTATGTAATTCGAGTGATCAATCGTGTAATTTAGCCATTAAAGAACCAAACAATTCCCAAATGATTAGTCGATTAATTACTCTTCACTCTGCGAGAAAAACAGGGACGGTTAGCTTGGTAACCTCTCTAAGGGGTCGGAAAAATGACACCCACTTTTTAATTGGTCAACTCTTTTCATTAATTATTGACAAGTATTAATGAAAGTAGACATAATAAATGTTCTGTTATTAAATACAAAATAGGAATTAAATACAACACATTAATTACTTGCTTTTTTTAAATCTAAACCTATAAAAAATACAATTCTCTCTCCTATCTCTAATATTTCTCTCTTCTATCTCTGATTCTTCCTTTCCCAGAAGCCTCCAATCACCAAGCTTCCTCCGACCACCACACTTCGCTTGTGAAAACCTGCTGGTAGACTTTCTTCGGCCACATGCAAAAATATACCACTTCATTAAAAAAAATGTACCACTTTACTGATATGTTGTACCACTGCACTGATACTCAGATCTGACATTTGTATAAGTGCACTGATATCGCTACCAGTGCAGTGGTATCACTACCAGTGCAATGGTACAAATACCATATTTTGAGTTGAAGTGCAGTGATACAAATATCAGTGCAGTGATACACAAATCAGATCTGGAAATCGAAAAGTCAGATCTGAAAATTGAAAACTCACCAGAAGAGGGTCTTGGGGAGGAGTCGGAAAATGAAGGATCATAAATAGGATAGAGAATTGTATTTTCTATAGGTTTAGATTTAAAAAAATGCAAGTAATAAATACAATATATTTAATTCTTAATTTTTATTTAATAACAAAATATTTATTATGTCTATTTTCATTAATACTTGACAATGATTAATGAAAAAGTTGACCAATTAAGAAGGGGTGTAAAAAAATCAACCCCTTTGTGGGTAGGAATAGTATCCGACCTCGAGAAAACAGCAAAAAAGTCAAGCACTCTTCAAATTTTAGCTACCATCCACCACGAGATTCAACCCGCTCACAAACTTGGACTCGTCGCTGGCCAAGTATAAAGCAGTCTCCGCGACGTCGTTCTTGTGCAGCATCGTACCCTTCAAGCTCGCCTGCTGCGAACCCAGCTCCTGAACCGCCTCCGGTCCAACCCGAGCGCGTTCATCGCCATCGGGGTCGGAACCCCATTGGGCGAAATCGAATTAACCCAAACCCCATACCCACCCAGTTCAACGGTCAGGTTTTTCATCAGCCCAACCACAACATGCTTCGATGTCGTATAAGCATGCGGCGCGTTCCCAAACATTGTCGTAATGTTGCTGGTGGTAAAAATAATCACCCCTTTCTTTCCCCCAATCATCACGCGCGCCGCATGCTTGGCGCAGTGGAACGCGCCGCGAACGTTGACCTCGAGCACTTTGGCAAGATCCTGGCTGTCCGTTGTCGCGATCTGCATCCCTGCGAGTTGGCCCATGATCCCGGCGTTGCTGAACATGATGTCCAGCTTGCCATGGGCCGATACGGCGGTGTCTACTCGTTTTGGACGTTAGACTCGTTGTTGACATACACTGGGCCAACAGCGGATTCAGGGGGCCCGCCCTCGGGCCACAGCCCTGCCTCCCCTAGATTTAGAGCTGGTATAGCCCTTGTAAATTTCCGATTTTAGGTGTTCGTTTCTGTGCTCGTCGGGTTACGACCCAGTCCTCTCCTCCTCTTTTCAAATGTGACCCAGTGCTCTACCCTATCCTGGATCCGCCGCTGCACTTGACGTAAGTGACCGATTGGGCGTGGGGGGAGGTGGAAGTGATCTGTTCGGCGATGGAGGTCGGATTGGACGTCGGCGATTATGACTTTGGCGCCGTTCTGAGCGAAGAGCTTGGCCGCGAAGGCGTCGATGTCGCTCGCGCCGCCGGTGAGCAGTGCGACCTTGCCTTGAAGCCTATCAGCCAAAGCTAAATCGATTAAGTTTCGTTAGATAGTTAGCTTAACATATATATTAACTCGTGTCGTATGTCGTATATCTTCTCCTGTGCTTTCAGAACCGGATCATATATTGAATCGAAAAATGTAGTGATTTATGGTTCAACAGTTAACCATTGTAGAATCGTTAGTTGACACATGATAGAACCGTTCATGCAAGATATCATAAAAAAACATATATAACACACTTACTTATGATTGAATTTATCACTAACTATAAGAAATATATATCAAATCCCTAATTCCCTATCATCCATAACCAAAAATTCTAACAAAATCATTCAAACTATCTCACAAAATACATCATAAATTCCTTTTTAAATTCAAATTGATAATTAGAGTGGCAACCCATAGTGGAACTTATGTAACCTAATTCGTGGGTATAGGCCCAACGTTCCCGCTTTGGAGCGCTGAATCGCGGATTTAGGATGGAGCGCAAAGAATTCGCGAACTATGTTTTTTGGGAGCGCGAATTATTTGAGGGAGAACGCGAATTTCATTGACGAGGAGAGACATCCCTAAGATTCAGTGGGAGAGAGGCGGGGACGATGGATCTGACCGTTTCCGTCACTGCCGCGAAAAAGAGCGAGAGGCCGGGATTCTGGGGGTGCATGCTTCCGCTAAGCCGTAACCATATCCATTTCGTTCTGATCGCCGGAACATCCCTGCCTCCAGCTAGCCATAACCAGATCCTTGTAGTCCCCTGCAAAATCAAACAATCATAATCAGATCCTTGCAATCCCCTGCAAAATCAAACAAAACAAACAGAACAAACATGACATGCAAAAACCAAATTCTTTGATTAAAAAAACCTCTTGATCGGAATCAACGGAGGGGAAATGAGTGGGTGAGAGGAGATACATTCTTCCCCCTCCCTTTTTCTCTTTCACTTGAAAAGAAAGATTGAAGAGCCAGAACAGAAAGGGACTGGCCGATTATGTAGCTTCAGGGGAGCTTTCCTGCCACTTTCCACTTTGTTAGTTTAGAAAGAGAGAAGTGGGTAATAGAAAGAAGCAGAAGAATAGAGAGAGGCAGATGAGAAAGGAATCGATTACTAGCTTTTGATGGGTAAATTGAAGGGCAGCTACAGAGGATGAACAACATATAGAATAGATAATAGGGATTCATCGGGTTACAGAGAAAGGCAAAGAAAGGGAAAGGTAGAGAGAGAGAAAGAGGTTTATGGGCACATAGTGATATTTTGTAATTGGGTCTTCTAAACTTGGGGGTTGGGTACAGTTGGAAAAATTGCCCTCTCAATTACCGAGTGAGGAGTGAGGAATGACATGTTTAAAATTCTAAATGCACATTATTATACATTTATAATTATTTTTATATTTTATTTACTATCTTTATTTTAATGCATTTAGAAAATAATTAATAATTAATATAATATTGACGCTCTATTCACGCTCTCAATTTTGAGTTCTTCAAAAATTGACGCTCTTACGCTCTCGCTCCCGCTCCCGCTCCCGCTCTCGCTCCACGCTCTGGTTACCTAAAGTGGAACACACAAAACATTCAAGGAAGCTGGGAAACGAAGAATATGTAGTTGAAATAAAATTAGTAATTGAGATTGGATGGTCTTAGTTTGTGTTAAATTATTTTTCTTAATTTTTCGATGGTTAAATAGTGAACCAATGAACCAAATAAAACCGGAGCGGTTCACCTCGTTTCATGTCAAACTGTTAGAAAAGTTCGGTTGATCCTTAATCATCAAAATAAACGAACCGAGCCGCTATTGTAATTGATTTGCTAGTTTTACTGGTCCAATCGAGTTGATCCAATTCGATGCTTATAACAATAACAACAATCTTCCCTAATATACAACTCTATCTACAGCTCCACTTAATTAGAGAAGCTAAAACCTGAACATATAGAGAGGGGAATTTCATCTATGCCGTACGCCCGTACCTGTCAGAAGGGAACGGATCAGATCAGTAACCCTATGGTCAGTAACAATGAGTAACTTGTCCACATCAGCATGACATCAGTATCATTTCTCTCCTGAAAAGTCTTCTATTCATTTCCCTTTAATCTTTAACGGACGATTTCTCTCCCGTTTTAAGTCGAAATTTAATTTTTTTTTGCACAGATAAATCAGATTTAATGTGCTCTTTAACATGATATCCACTTTGATATATTTTTAGTACAAAAAAAAAAAATTGAATAATTTTTTTACCAATCATTACCATTTGGTATGCTCCTATTTAATACCATATGGTAAGAAAGCGTATCATGATGGTATGAAAATACCAATATGGTAAGAAAGTTGAATACATGATAGTAGGTGTTTACTAATTGTCGTTTACGACTTTCATCATTGTTTACTACAAGTTACCACAAGTTACCACCCACATATCATAGTGGTAAAGTATGTTAATTTTTTATCCAGTATTTGTTTCACCCATAAATTTATAGATCCAATAGATCATGACGAACTCGTTCCTTCTGAGCAAACGTTTTCGAAAACGACTTAAAAACGAAGAAGTTACCATATGGTATGTAGTTGGTAAAAAAAAAAGTTTCTCGAAATATATTGAAAATTGATCTCAGTTTGTAGAGCACAACGAACTCGTTCCATATGTGCAAAAAAATAAAATAAAATTGAAATCCGAGTTAGAACGAAGAAGATAATAGCCAATTAAGAAAACTAGGGAAAATAACATTTAGATCTGAATTTTCTGAACCCACTTAAGTTTAAAAGTCCAGATTTAGTTACTTATAGGTCAGTAACCAATGATTACTAATTCTATCCTAAATCTGTTAGAAGTGGGTTGCTTGCGAGGAAGACATGACTGATATGTGGACTACTGCGATTGGAACTCGATCGACTTAGAAACTAGAAATTACCGATAGGCTTTCAGTTGACGATGATTGTTCGCCGGTTGTAGAAGAAGGAACAGACGGGTGGCTTTTATAGGTGCATGATCAGTACTCGTAGTAGGCGGCGGCGGCGGCTTTAATATTGTTTTATGTGTTGATTTACATTCTATGGATACGACTAATTAGAAAATTTTGACCAACAAAATCAGCCATCGTAAAAGTAATTAAAAATGGTAACCCAAAACCAGACCGGTGATCAACCTGAAGCCCCCGATAGTCACAATTAAGAAATGTCGTTGCATGACTAAATTCAACAAACGCCAACTGATGAACTGATGATGGATTGATGGTCTTGGCAAATCGCATGGTTTCCATGTAGCTAGTTCATGAACACAATCTATACCATGATGCCGCCATAATTGAACTAGGGATGGCAAGCTTACAAGCAAGGTTGTTAAACCCCTATCGAAGCTTCAGTTGGACTTGGTCCGACCTAAATTGGGCTTCAAAACAGCCTCCAGAAAGTTTTCCGGTTCGACTCCTAAAGAGGGAGAATAAGAGAGAGGAAAGGGAGGAGGGGGAAAGAAGGAAGACAGATGGTGAGTGAGTCATGTAGGTTAAGTACGTTTTATTTTGTAGGAAATAAGTTTTTAATAGATACATGTAAGATAAATTTCATTTCAGTCATTAATTTCTAATTACTACCTTATTTGTACATATATTTAGAAAACGTATAGAACAGCTCAAACCGGTCGGACCTCGATCAGAACAATAAACCTTAAACCCCTTGCTTGACTTACTCAATGACTTAACCCGGTTGACAACCTTGCTTGCAAGTAAAGCTTGTCAAGAAAATTCTCCAGGATGTGCTATTGATCCTAATTATCATATGGCACCGCCAACAAGTAAATTATAGGTCGAGCTAGCATAGAATTATTAATTATTATTTTAATATATAAAAGACACGGTTATACACTACTGTTCATTAGTGGCTCACACTCTTTTCTCTGCAACTTGGCCTTTTCCAAACATTTCTTCTTCGTAGGCCCACGTGGCTACCTCTCTCTCTCTCTCTCAGTTCTATTACCCCATCGTTTTACCCTGCCTGCCTCCAAAGACCTTTGAACCTTCTTCTTCTCCAATGATCTCTTCCACGCCACTTTTTCCTTCCCTCCGCCTAATCCTTCTTTTCCTTCTCTGCTTTTCACAACCACAAGCAACTCTCCTTTTCTTCAACCCTTCTTCTTTGTAACACGATCCAACCCTTCTCTTCTTCGAAACTTTCTCCTCGGAAACACCATCCAATCCTTCTCTTCTTCCTTATCTCTGTTTCTTCTGAATCACCCTTACCTCAGACATGGCAGGCCACCATCTCAGCCTTGCCCGCCGTATTTCAACTTGCGATTCCCCTTTACCCGTTGGTTGCTGCCCGCCATCTCGACCTCAACTGCAAACAATCATGCCTTAGACACTAAATACCTTCTTCTACAAATTTGTTGGCCGCCTCAGAGCACTCTTGGTGGAATCCTAAGTTCCTTCCCCTACATCTTTCAGTCGGCCTTACCCAAAAACTCCATTACGTTGTTGCCCTTATTGCGTTTCGCCACTAGTTCGTAGACGTTGTTGCCTGAATTCCAACCATGATGCAAGCACCAGGGCGTCGAAAAATCAATTGGACCGTGGCGAGGCGGATACCCTACCTTCCTTGTCCCGTCCCACTTCGCCCCCGTTCGCAACATATAACCTACCCACTGTTGGGAATTTGGTTGAACCGGACTAACCAAGTCAAACCGGTTTTGGGTTGGACCGACCAACCGGTTTGGTATTAGACCGACCGAACCGATATTCTAATTCCGTGAAGGGACACATCCCTTTGGCCTAGTGGCGGTTGCATTATTTTATGGATAAGGATAACCTTATGGATAGAGGCAACCCTTCATATGGATAAGGATAACCTTTCATATGGATAGAGGCAACCTTTCATATGGATAAAGGCAACCTTTCATAGGGATTAAGGCAACCTTTCATGAAACAATGCATGGATTCGGCCCCTATAAATATGTGTGGGGTGGATGATGCCACATACCATCAAACATATTCTTCTTCTTTCTTCCAAAAATTTCTAAGTATGCTTTAGTGTTCTTGAGCCTGGAACCTAAAGTGGTGATAGATTTATCCTCGGGAGAAATTTCCTGTAACCCTAGGCTTGTTGAGGGTGGAAATATTCTTTTCGGAAAGTGAACATTGTTCACGACTCTATCACAATCCTGGTCACCCGGTCTCGGGCTATCGTACGTATACCCTCGTCCCTAAAAGTCCCAACAATCGAAAAGAATAGTTTTCTGGTACGATGGCTAGAACCGCTCTTTACAAGAAACCGGTTCCGGTCTATGGAATTATGAGAATGTTCGATGATGGGTTTTTCATCGATGGCAGTAGAAGATGGGTTTTCTTCGTACTTGTCTCATGGTGTATTCCATATCCGGAAGGTAACTTGGAAGAGGGATGATTCGAAGATGAGGAAGAAGGAGAATGATTCGTAAAATGGAGAAATAGAAGAATGAAAATTGCCTTTGGGTAGGTCACATACTCAATGGTTAATTGGTATAATTCTCTATTCGACATTTACGAAGTTCTAGATAAACTTGAATTTGTCTAGTGGTTTGGTGGTGTGATTTTGTCTAGTGGTTTACGTTAAACCAAAGAGACAAAATTGTGTATACAATGTTTGATGATTCTGGTAATAGAGTCGTTGTGTTTGTATGTAAATGACATATTTATCTTTGGGACCAATCAAAGATAAGTGATTTTGTCAAGTGGTTTATGTTATTTTAAACAAGGAGACAAAATGTGTACACAATTTATGATGATTCTGGTAATGAAGTCATCGTACATTTGTATGTATAAGACATGCTTATCTTTGGAACCAATAAAAGATAAGTGAACTTTAATAAAAAGTTGTTATTTCAATTCTCCATGAAGGACATGGGGGAGGCAAATGTGATTCTGTGTATTGAATCAAGCGGAACAACAAGAAAGAGTCCTTCTCTCAATTTTTCTGCATGAGAAGGTACTTGCATAAATTCCATAGTAGGAATTGTAGTGAGTTAAAGACCCCAATGGATCCAAGTATGAAACTTATGGTTAATACTGGAAATCAGCTTTACAACTGGAGTATTCCATGTTAAATTGGGGGCTCGGTGTATGCATGACTTGCATGATGCTAGATATCGCATACGCGATAGAACAATTAAGTTGGCACATGATGAATCCTAGTTCTCATCATTTGAAAATGAAATGAGGCGTGTACTAGGATATGCCAAAGGCACATTGTATTGACTTATAGTGGCTTTCCATCAATTTTGGAAGGATTTGTTGATGTTAGTTGGATTTCTCATGTTAAAGGTGATACTTCAACATTGAGATGAGTCCTCTTGCTTGGGAGAGGTGCCATATTTTGGGCCTCTGGAAAGCAAACTTGCGTCACTAAGTTTCACTATAGAATCAAAGTTTGTGTTGTCTTGGTTTCTCTTAGAGAAGAGACATAATTGTTGAGAGGTTTGGTTTATGACATTATATTTATGGCCTAAACCAATCTCACCTATTACTATCTTTTGTGATAGTAATGCTAATTTGGCTAAGGCATATAGTCAAGTGAAAATGATAAGTACGGTCATGTGGGAGTATGGCACGGTAAAAGTTGTGAACTGATCATTCATAGTGTTGTGTCTAGACAGTATGACCAAAATCGAATTAATTTGGTTGATCATTTGACGAAGTGGTTAACTAGTGACTTGGTGATTAAGTCTGTGAAAGGGATGGATTAAAGTCCATATAATTTCTGGTAATGGGACACCCAATTCCCCTCTAATACAACGTTAGAGGCTGAATTCAATGTGGAAAGCTTATTATCAGAAATTGAAGCACAAAATTTGTCATCCCGAGGTATGTGCTTGTTATCTGCATGAGAGAAGAGGATGAAGTTCACAACTTCTTAATTGAATCTTTGACAAAGTGTATTATGCGGGTACACGAATAAAAGATTCGACCTACGTAAGCATGAAGTGTAGCCGCTTCAAGAAACCCGGACTTTGGTTTCGTGTGCGCTTATGAGAAGGATTGGACACATGGCGGATAATAGTGTCAAGGCGCTTAGAAGTTTTGAAAACTTAAGTGTATATTATCTTCAAATATTCATATGAGTCAATGGGTTCAATCGTTACCGACACCCTTTGTATTCGAGTATTCGTCAAGTGTAATATACTAAGGTGAAAATTCAATCGTCACGACATTTCATTTATGCTTAAGTTTTGTTGGAAGAATGTTGTGATTTTAGTGAATTCTAGGAATACACTAAAATGGGGGAGGAATGTTGGGAATTTGGTTGAACCGGACTAACCAAGTCAAACCGGTTTTGGGTTGGACCGACCAACCGGTTTGGTATTAGACCGACTGAACCGATATTCTAATTCCGTGAAGGGACACATCCCTTTGGCCTAGTGGCGGTTGCATTATTTTATGGATAAGGATAACCTTATGGATAGAGGCAACCCTTCATATGGATAAGGATAACCTTTCATATGGATAGAGGCAACCTTTCATATGGATAAAGGCAACCTTTCATAGGGATTAAGGCAACCTTTCATGAAACAATGCATGGATTCGGCCCCTATAAATATGTGTGGGGTGGATGATGCCACATACCATCAAACATATTCTTCTTCTTTCTTCCAAAAATTTCTAAGTATGCTTTAGTGTTCTTGAGCCTGGAACCTAAAGTGGTGATAGATTTATCCTCGGGAGAAATTTCCTGTAACCCTAGGCTTGTTGAGGGTGGAAATATTCTTTTCGGAAAGTGAACATTGTTCACGACTCTATCACAATCCTGGTCACCCGGTCTCGGGCTATCGTACGTATACCCTCGTCCCTAAAAGTCCCAACACCCACTCCAATCGGCAACGAGGCTAGTTGCAAACCTCTCGCTGGCGGGCTGAGACAGGTCGGCACCACGTCTTCATCCCGCCGGTTGGCCGCTTCTTTGCTGGCACCAGTAATAAAATAAAACAAGAGGAGCTTTACCTTGAAACGAATGACAGATCTGGCTTGGAGGAGGGACGACGATGCGACTTCAGGCTTCTCCTTTTTCCTCGATGCGGGGGTCCCGAGGATCGAACAGAGCTGGGCAATCGAGGCGATTGGTGGCTGGTGGCGACAGGCTTCTTCTTCCTCCTCGACTCGGTGGCGATGAGCCTCAGACGGAGCTGGGAGGTGGCTAGTGGCTGGCTGCGGAGAGAGGTTGTCACTGGGGAAGAGGGGATGAGACAAGGATAGAGAGGTGAAGGGGAAGGTAAGGGCGGGTGGGTTGGGTGCAAATGCAATGCAGTAAAAAACGCGATTCTACCTAGAAGCGAAAAAGGTTAAAATCATAAAGCTTAGAATCAAAGCGTAAAAGCGTAAGTTTTTTACGCATACTGTAAATAGCTAAAATCTATTAAGGACGACATATTTTATGTAAAATATGAGTGCGCAAAATTTAGACAAGTTAATAATTAAATACATGCATTCATGCCTAAAGTAGAACAACCTATAAAATATTAACAATAAGTTTATAAACATAGATCTTGACAATAAGCCACCTTACACTCTACGCTAATGAATTTGGGAAGGGCCTAGCAGATGAATTAGATTACTCTATTGAAACTAAGAACGCATTCAAATACCTGATATGTATCTTTTAATTTCAAATGTATCATATTGTTGGTGACTTACCTTTAAAATATATTTTTTATAATTAATTTCATGAAAAGAATATCCATTTAGCGAACTAGAAGTGTAAAATCGCAAAGCGTTTTGGTGAAGTAGAAGCGAAAAAGCATAAACTTTTAAGTTTCAAAACACAATTTAGTCCGATTGTAGACACTAAAGATTTTACATGGAAGCGAAAGCGTTTTGGTGACCTAAAAGTATAAAATTGTAAGGTTTTAAGTTTTAAAACACGATTTTAGCTGCATTGTTGAATGGGTGGGTTTTAGGGTTTAGTTGAGGGAAAAATTGTGTGTTTTTGGGTAGTTTAGACTTTAGAGCGTTAAATTCATATATTTTCGGCGTTAAATACAAGTCCAATTGGAAAAGTGAGGCAAATAAGGAATTTTCGTGTGGTCTAATTGAGGAGAGAGAAGAAACGAGATAAAGAAATATTGGTGTTTATTTATTTTTGAAACAAAATAGAAATATTAGAATTTTAATGATTTTTAGAATGATGAGACAATTACATGGCGCGTTGACTGTTGATTAACGATGTTGACCATTCAATTTAACGATAAACCTATGGTTCGATCAAATTCGTCTGGATGGTGCAGAGTTTAAGTCAAGATTGATATTTCATAAACCATGGGCCAGGTAGTCTATTTGTGTAAAATTCAGGCCAATTTATTGTAGCCCTATTAAAGCGAGCAATTTAAATTATTTAACAACGTGCCTTACATTACACCTATCGCTATGGTAACAACTAACAACCCTTATCCGGTAAACCGGCCAGACAAAATGCTAGTTTAATTATGAAAAGAATTGAATATGGGGGATACGTTTGGAAGTAAATAGGATTTATTGGGTGGAGTTGGGTGGAATCGGCTTATCACCTTGTTCAATGTCCATCCCTACTTTCATGCCCCGTTTAGTAATCATTCTGTTTTTTGTTTTCTGGACAACAGAAAATGGAATTCGAAGAAAAGGAAATTGTTGTTTCCTAGAAAACAAAAGCTCAAGAAAACTTGTTTAGCTGACAATTATAAAGACTTTTGAAACTGAAACCTGAAAACGAAAACATGTTTAGATACAATTGATGTGAGATGATTCCATAACTTGCCTTCTTAAACCAACTTAATCCAAAATATCCCGATACTTAAAATGGTCACATAATACCGCATTCACATTAAGTAACCACAAAGAACATGATAATAACATCCAAATCACTCGAACACAAACAAATCACCCTCCACATCCTACAATATCATGCGGAGTATATTCCAAACTCCTCACATCCATACTTATTAATGCTCCCAACGCCCTCATGCATCTACTTAGTAATTTACTTTAATCAATTCAAAGTTCCAAATAGAAACAATGTGCCCCAAAAGATGGTTCCAGACTTCCAAGAGCTGCACATTTCTGAGAGGACATGAAATAAGAATTGAATTACAGAGAATGAAATTGGGTTTTGGATGCGAGAGGCGGAGCTAAAGAAGCTGAGCCATGCCAGTGAACAAGAATTGAGGCCAAGAAGGATGCCGATGCGGAGCCAGAGAAGGGTTGATAGGAGAAGCAGATCAGCAGCAGGGGATTGAGAAATAGAAGGACAGGGTTGGTGACTATTCTTGATGGAGGGATAGTAGTAGATAAAAGGGTTAATATTTTTGTATGGTCTGAACTTTGACTAAAATAAACATCATAGTTAATCTTTTCGATCTATAACATCCTAGCCCGAACTATACACCAAAATAAACAATTTGGCCAGATCCAACTTTTGACCGTTAACTTGGACGGTCAAACGCGCCATATCACTACCAAGTCAGCATAAAATATTTAGAATAATTCACAATTTCCACACATTTCCTAATTTTAAATTATAATAAATTAAAAAAACATCTAATACCTTAGTTAAACCAAAAATAAAAAACGAAAAAAATTAAATATTTATCAGATCTTCTGACTTGGCAGTGACGTGGCGTGTTGACCGTTAGTCAACGCATTTGACCGTCCAAGTTAACTGTCAAACATCGAATTTGGCCAAATTGTTTATTTTGGTGTATAGTTCGGGTCAGGATATTATAGATCGAAAAGATTGATCAGGATATTTATTTTGATCAAAGTTCAGGCTATACGAAAATATTAACCCTAGATAAAATTATGAAAGTAAAAATTTGGGGCGGAGGGACTCGAAGGGGGACCTCATTAAATGGGAATGGGGGAGGAATCCGCATCCCTCTTTCCGGAAACAATAATATTGTGTTTCCTGGAATTATCATTTTTTTGGTGCCAAATTGATTCATCAAATGGAAACATATGAAAAAAGGAATGAAAAGTGAACGCTTTTTTTCTTTTCATTTTTATTTTTATGGAAACGGAAGCAGAAAACTGGAATGAGAATGGATACTAATAAACTGGAATCGATTATTTTGAAAATCAATGATGACCAAAATGTACTAATTTTCCAAATAATCGACAACTACCATTCGATTTTTGAGATGACCATCAACCCTAATAATCAGCTTATTCAATAACGATTTGCTGACCACCATATCAGCCAGAATTATTTGTGTGTTTTTTTCTTTCTTTCTAAATTGTTAAGTTAGCTGTTACTTGTGTGTTTTCTGATATATATAAGATTATCTTTTGTAAAAAAAAAAATTTAATAAATAAATAAGTTAGCTGTTAGTGTTCTTACTTTCTTTGTCAACTGGTTTTTGCAGTAGTTGATTAAATTAATCGATTGATTAGTTTGATTCTTCTTCTCGCAGGCCGATTCCATGGAGGAAGCCAGTTCGATTGAATCAGCCGACCAAGTTCCGCAACAAAAACAGAGAGTAGAAATCCACCACGCAGAGAGGAGCTTGTGCGGACTCTCGACGCCATTCTCCCGATTAGACAACTGCAAAAAAGTCAACTCTCCAATTTTGACTTCGATTGCGGTCCCGTTATTCTTCCCCGTAGCATCACGTCACGAGACACGGAGACAGAGACCCACATCTTTCTTTAATTTGGGTGGCGTGCTGTACATCTAAGATTCCCCTTCCTAGTATCCATTGACATCAGAATATAAATATACCATTAGAAACTCAATTTACAACTGCGAAAAGCCAAACGAATGTACCCTGCCAAGAAAGAGTCTTCTCCTTCCACCGCACATTCAAGCGACCGCCGCCTGACCTCCGATCTCAATTGTGGCAACATCGGCTCCAATGCCCACAAGCCCAAGAAATCAATGACGCGCCGGGTCTTTACATTCTGGGTTCTTCAGCTCTGCCTCCTACACATTGCCGTTGCTACGCACTCGAGCAACCAGACGGATCGGCTGGCGTTGCTCGAGTTCCAGTCCAAGATTTCCAGCGACCCTTTGGGAGTTCTAAGCTCGTGGAACGATTCCACTCATTTTTGCTTTTGGGGCGGCGTGTCCTGTTCCAGACGACACGTCCGAGTCACGGTCCTAGACCTGCATTCCAGTAGGCTCTCTGGCTCCATTTCTCCACACATCGGCAATCTCACCTTCCTGAAGAAGCTCGACCTCAACAACAACACATTCCACGGCGCAATCCCGCCAGAAATTGGCCGGCTACGCAGATTGCGGACTCTGTTTCTATACAACAACTCGTTGGGCGGCGAGATTCCGTCCAACATCTCGGGATGCTCTGCTCTGGCCGAGGTCCATGTCAGAAATAACAAATTGGTGGGAAGCCTACCTCGGCAGCTCGGCTTCTTGTACGGGCTTCAATTCTTTCACGCGGGAGGAAACCGTCTAACAGGGAGCATCCTTCCTTCTTTCGGCAACTTGTCATCTATCCGGATCCTAGCATTAGGCGATAACCAATTGAGTGGAAGAGTTCCTGAGGCTCTAGGAAAACTGAAGAAGAGCCTTGAGGAACTGCTGCTGCATCGTAATTACTTAGACGGTGAAATCCCTTCTTCCATTTTCAATCTTACTCTCCTTACACTTCTCTCCCTTGGAGAGAATCGACTCCGTGGAAACCTTCCGTGGAATCTGGGAATATTACTTCCGAATCTTGAGAATTTTTAGGTGCCTTTTAACCAACTCGCTGGTAGTCTTCCACCTTCTTTGTCAAATGCCTCGAATATGGTCCAACTTCAACTGCAAGTCAACAAGTTTACAGGGAGTGTGCCTAGTATGGCTAGCTCTCACAACCTTCTGCGTTTAAACATTGCCGAAAACTTTCTTGGAAGTGGCAAGGTTAACGGTGATGATTTGAGTTTCCTTTCTACCTTGACAAATGCAAGAAAATTGCAAGCCCTGGTCATCAGCACCAATAATTTTGGAGACAGCCTACCGGAGCAAATTGGCAACTTGTCATCCAGCCTTGAGATACTTGTGTTGGATGACAATCAAATATCAGGAAGCATCCCTGAGGGCTTACGAAACATGTTCAACATGCAATGGTTTTGGGCAGATAAGAACAAACTATCAGGTACAACAATACTATCCATTATCGGGAACATGCAAAGTTTAATGCAGTTGCGTTTGGACAACAACAACATTGCAGGATATATTCCTTTGTCTATTGGAAACTTGGATAGATTGCTCGTATTGCGCTTGGCGAATAACCATCTAGAAGGAGAAATTCCTATATCTATTCAGAACTGTAGAAGTATGATACTTCTGGACTTATCAAACAACGATCTCAGTGGCGTCATTCCCCCACAACTCATGGGTCTTACTTCCTTATCAATGAACTTGAACTTGTCTCATAATCATTTTGTTGGCAACATCCCCATCGAAGTGGAAAATCTGAAGAACTTGGGCTCATTGGATCTATCCTATAACATGATATCAAACAACATTCCAAGTAGCCTTGGTAAATGTGTCAGCTTGGAGTTTGTGCAATTGCAAGCCAACCTCCTTAGAGGAACGATTCCTTCGTCTTTGGATTCATTAAGAGGTATTCGACTATTTGATGTTTCAAGCAATAACTTATCTGGTCAAATTCCCAAATTCTTTGAGAAGATGAATTCTCTACAATTATTGAATCTGTCTTATAACAAGTTTGAGGGTGAAGTGCCAGCGGCGGGAGTTTTGAATAATAGCAGAATCATTTCAGTCATTGGAAATGTCAATCTTTGTGGGGGATTCGCTGAACTTAACCTTCCACATTGTAGTTTCAGACAACCAAAGAAGAGATTGAGCTATAAGTGGAAAGTTTTTATATCAACCATCTGTAGTATCGTGCTCTTGTTCTTTCTTGGGACTTGCTTGCTTGTCTTTTGGATGAAAAGGAAAGGTAAACTACATGTAGTTTCCAGTGACGATGATTTCGACACTCGAGTATCTTACCAAAGTCTCCATAAAGCTACAAACGGTTTCTCCACAACAAATCTTATTGGTGTAGGCAGCTTTGGTTCCGTGTACAAGGGAGTTGTTAACATTAATGGAAAAGAGACCACAATAGCTGCCAAGGTATTCAACCTTCAGCGTCGTGGAGCTTCCAAGAGTTTCATGGCAGAATGTGAAGCATTAAAGAATATCAGACACAGAAATCTTGTGAGGATATTGACAGCATGTTCAGGTGCTGATTATCAAGGGAATGATTTCAAGGCTCTAGTCTATGAGTTTGTGGTTAATGGAAGTTTGGAAAATTGGTTGCATCCATTGGAAAGTTTTGATGACCCTCCAAGGACTTTGAAATTCCGTCAACGGGTAACTATTGCAATTAATGTTGCTTCTGCACTAGATTATATTCATAACCTCTATGAAACGCCTATTGTTCATTGTGATATTAAACCCGACAATGTTCTCCTCGATGAGCATATGGTTGCTCATGTTGGTGATTTCGGATTAGCAAGGTTTCTTGAATCATCAATTGAGAATCTCTCTTCTGGTGGCGAGAAATCTAGCTCCATTGGCATAAAAGGGACTGTGGGCTATGCGCCTCCAGGTATTCACTCCTCGTTGCTATTAGAATTATATCTTAGAGGTCCCGTTTGGTTTAAAAACTAAAATTATAGAGATAAACCAATTTTTTTCAAAGTAATAAAAAAATCAGTAAGATCTCATACCAAATACATTATCCCATTTGCTTGAGTGGTTTGTTAAGGTTATATTTAAGATTTTTTCCATTGATAATATTTTCTCTAATCTTGTTTAATTGTAGAATATGGTATGGGAAATGAAATTTCAGTTGAAGGCGATATGTACAGTTACGGGATCCTCCTACTTGAGATGTTGACAAGAAGAAGGCCAATTGATGAATCTTTAAAAGACGGTTTAAACCTCCATAATTTTGTGAATGCTGCTTTATTAGGACAAGGATCAACAATTGCAGAAGTTGTGGATCCAACTCTACGCAATGAGCTACTACTTGGTCGAATCTCGGAGAAAGCTCTAATTTGCATGCTTGAAATTGGTGTTGCTTGCTCTTTCGACTCCCCGCAAGAGAGACTAAGTATCAGTGAAGTTTTATCAAGGCTAAACAAGCCACTTGTTTGATGGAATTGCTCAAATCCTAAACTTAAAGGTGTTCAACTTGAAACTCTTATATGCATCTTTGGTCTTTGAGTCATATATTTGGTAATTGGTGTTATTTTGTTAATGGAAAACTATTCACTTTACATGGCAACACTTATGTGAGTTGTATTTGTGCAATAAATTATTTATGGGTCTATATATATAGACAATTGTATTAAAGTGTCAAATAATTACAAGTAAGACCCACTTAATAGAGTGGTTTCCAAATAATTTTTACTTGTAAGTATTTGAGTTGCATCATTTTTTACATATAAAGATACATTGCAAGTATTAAGGAACGATAATAAGTTTATTTAATTAATTACCGTATCACATTTCTAATTACCTCCGACCAAACCAAATTGCATCACCAAATACTCTCGAACCATACCGTGGAAAATGGAGACGAGTAACATGGAACCTAAACTAGACCCATTAAATCCTAGAGTGTAATTCCAAAGTGTTAGAAACATAAACTTTGCCCTCTTATCTATTTTGGGCTTGTTTGTTGTTTATTTCTATTTTGTGGATAATTTGGGGGATTTCGAGAGTATTTGCATGAATTTGGTTATTAGACGTTAATTCGGTAGTTATAGGAAATTTATTGGCCTTATATAATTTGCACTAGTGGGATTTTCCTCATTAAACAATAACAAAATAATTATTCCCTAAACCTAATCTCTCTCTTCCTCTCTAGAATCAGAAACTCCCTCTTTCTTTACCTACCCAACCCGCCAACCTCCTCTTCTTTAGGGGTGGCCGAATTTCCTTCCTCTTCTCTATCCTCTTCTTCCTCAATCAAATCCCTAATTCTATCCCTCTTTTTCCCAATTATCCGACAATCCCTGACTCTCAATCCCTAGCCGGCGCCTAGATCCTTGTTTCTTATAGTGGTATCAGAGTTTAGCCGGCGCGGGGTTTGAGAAGATGACAGACAAATCGCAGGAATCTATGAAGGAAACCGTGGCTGTACAATAGGCGGTGACACCCGACCAACTGAATTCGGTCGGAAAGGAACTGGCGACCATCATAGAGCAGACAACGATGAACCTCTGTGAATTACGTAAAGCCTGATGGAGAAGGCAATCATGCAAATGGAGGAGACCCATGCGCGTTTCCTGCCAACTGTGGCGGCAAAGGAGACGAGCCACGCCGGGGGATCAACCATTCCTTGCGCGGGGAACGCAATGCCAGAGTAGGAGGCGAGGTGGCTTATGACGGAACAAGCGTGCGCGGCCGAGGCGACGATGTTAGGGGACGCGGCGTCGCTGCTAGTGAAGGCGGCGGCCAGCAAGGGCATGGGCATGGGCAGCAACCCTAATGCCTCTGGAAAGGCTGGCAAGGATAGCCTGGTCCGTGCGGGTCAAGGCTCCGAGGGCCCATCATTGGGTTTGGGCCTATTACCAACTCCTTCAGCTGAGGAGAGCGCGACATCTCGAGGAAAAGACAATTCCCAAGGTTATGAAGGTTAACCCATAATGATGAGGCCCGACGAAGTGAAAGGAGTATCCGGGCCGACTAGGCCAATGGAACGAGGACGAGCTCAGTCTGGCTGGCCACAGAGGAACACAGGTCGACCCGGCCCTTCGGGGGTATGTAAGACCTGGACTTCTGACCCAAACCGGGCAGGTAGGTTTGACCGGAACCGACTAGTAGAAAAGGAATTGGTCAGAACTAGTTCGAATCGGGTCAACCCTACTCAACCAAGACGTCCGCGGAGGTCGTGCGTGGGGAGGAGGAAGCTACAACTGCCCCTTCAACCTGATGTACCTCGCTAGTGACATTGGGAGTAGAGTGGGTGCAGGATGATGGAAGATGAGAGTAGGCTTAGGACTCAGGTACTGTGCCAAATGGCTTCGAGGAGGACATGGAGGGAGAAGACGGTTGGTATTTTCCTCATCGGGTGGGGTACGACAGTGCGAGAGACTACCACAGGGGTACAGGACACTACCGACAGGGCAAGGACATGTATGACGGTTACAACACTCTGTATGATGTGGATTATGATATGGTGTTTAAGGTCAAGCCTCCTGTGATTGAATTTTTGAGGTTTGATGGACATGGTGATGTGGGGTTATGGGCGTATGCAGCAGAGAGGTGATTTCGGAACCACTCCATCAGGGAAGAATGGAAGACGCGTATAGCATCTTTCTATCTAGAAGGAGATGCCCTACAGTGGATAGAGAGGTCTAATGTAGCAATCGGGCCCAGATCACCTGAAAGATGTTCCAAGAGGAGCTTAAGTATCAGTTAGGTAAGTCATAGGGATGGGATCAGAGCAGCTGGCTAAACTACAGTAGACAGAGACTGTAGCTGAGTACCAGTCAGAGTTCCTGAAGTTAGGAAACCAATGCAAGGGCATGACGGAGGAGATTATGCATTGGTTGGGCTGCGACTTAAATTGCCAACCTCAGTCAAAGTCTTTTAGCCTGATTCCATTTGAGTTGCTTTTAGACTTGCAGGTCGGAAGGAGGAGTTAGCCAGTCGGAAGGGGAGTGTAGGGCGTTGGTCAAAGGGTGCGAGCGGAGCAGAAGCCAGGGCGAGCACAACGGTGACCTTAGAGGACCCACCTGCGACCGCAACGACACTGGGAGCTTCAAACCCGGTGGCTTCCAGGGCGCCATCTGGTCGGCACATTCCAGCTCGGCTATCGCCGAAGGGGTTCGTGAAGCTGACACCCGTCGAGATGGAGCAGAAGCGCCACGATGGGCCCTGCTTCAACTACGACGAGAGATATATTGTGGCACATCAGTGTGCCAAGGGTCATTTGATGGTGTTGGTGGGCAACTTGGAGGATGAAGGCGAGGAGATGACGACTAAAGAGATTGCAGAGACGAAGGAAGAGTAGCCGCAAAATTGAGGCCAACTTTGAGGGCAAGGTTGGTCTCAAGGAGGGCCGATTGTTAGAAACATAAATTATGCCCCTCTTATCTATTTTGGACTTGTTTATCGTTTATTTCTATTTTGTGGATTTTTTATGTTATTTGGGGGATTTCGGGAGTATTTTCATGTTTTGGGCATTAGATGTTAATTCGGGTAGTTATAGAAAATTTATTGGCCTTATATATTATGTACTAGTGAGATTTTTCTCATTAAACAATAACAGAATAATTATCCCATAAGTCTAATCTCTCTCTTCGTCTTGAGAATCACAAACTCCCTTTTTCTTTCCCTATCCAAACCGTCGACCTCCTCCTCCTTAGGGGTGGACGAATTTCCTTCCTCTTCTTCCTCAATCAAATCTCTAATTTTGTCCCTCTTTTTTGAATTATTCGCCAATCCCAAACTCTCAATTCCTAGCCGTACGAGCCAAGATCCTTGATTCTTACACAAAGACCCATTTGTATAAACCCCATGGCCTTCTACTTCGTAATCCAGGCCAAAATTATGGCACCATTCACGGGTTGGTGGGCACGTTTTGTAGTTAATTATATCCACAAAATTATGATTATACTAACGCCAAACACCACCACAGTGTTTACTGAATAACCACTACCCACTATGATTTAGTATGGGTTGGTTGTGGTTACCCGCAAAAACTCATCTTTGCGGGCGTGGAGTGGTGGGCTGCCACTAATGAATATGCTATTCACGATTATACAATAATGATATACTGTCGTGTTGTTCATGAAGATGAAATTTTGTATATCTTACTGTACCTCTATGCGTAGGGGTTTTGCCTTTTCGAGTTTGTCATCCGACTTTTCTGTCGGAAAAAAGAAAGAGACAAAAGTTTTTTATTTACAAATTGCAATTTTACCCCACACGACACATACTATAACTTTTCATTTTGACAATGAGTTTTTCTTTTCTTTTAAGGAAATAGTATAAATAAGTATGATGAACTTAAAGATAAATCAAAAGTTTGTATGATGTGACTTGAATCAGACTATCTGGCTACGACTGGAAGTCACGGGGTCTCGCTGTAATCTTTTTCAAGTTTGTAACCATTTTCCTTTACCATATTGGATTAGACCACATGGAAAAGTATAATAAATACTTCTCATACTCCTCTGTAATACTTATCTCCTGGAAGTATAGTGAAATTGGCTATCTATTGCCCGTGGACTAGCTAACACACATTGTGTTAGTAAACGACGTAAATTTGTGTGTCGTGTTTGTTCTTGCTTTGTCGTTCCTCCTATTTTTCGATTTACAGAGAAACAAGCGTGATAGTTTGCCAATATGAACATTTTTTTATGACCTTTTGTCTTATTTTTTGTTAGGGTTAATATTTTCATATTGCTCGAACTTTACACTAACTTACTATCCTAACCAATTTTTCAGAAATTCCTATCCTAGCTTTAACTATCACCCAAAATGCCTGATTTGGCCTACCTCTGTCTTCATCGTTATGTTGGACAGTCAACTCACCATGCGACTGCCTAGCCTGCATAAACGAACTTAAAATTTTCAAAAAAATTCACATATTTTTGCTAATTGCAAATTATTACAATTTAAACCAAAATAAATTTTAAAAAATAAAAAAATTTGTCACTCCCAATCGCAGGTCCTACTAGAGTTTGTAGTTCCCATCTTCTCTGCTTCCCTGTATATGTTGCAGTAGTTGAAAACTAATCACAGCCTTCGACGTCGGTGGAGGTAGGGCGGAAAACCTCTTGGTGTTAACCCTACCTAGCCGATGTCTATCTTGCGGCCGACCGAATCCCGTTTTACACGAGCTTCTCCACAACCTCCACCAATCCATCGGGCTCGATGCTCATCACCATCGGGCTCGTCGTCGGCAAGTCGAACGAGCTTGGTCCTGCTTGATCACAAGGGAGAATGGATTCCACAAATCGTTGGGGCGGTACGCGACTGTACATGGGCGGTGGGCCGTGCTTGGGCCGACACGGGCACGCTTCGGCCCATTTGTTTCGTGTCATGCTTGACACGGCCCGTCAGTTTTCGTGTCTTGCCATGCAAGCCCATTTATTAACTTTGCTAGGCCCGGCCCAGGCACGGTTCGAATCGTGCCGTGCCTATTCGTGCTCGTGCCATCCTCGTATTCGTGTTTAATGAAAAGGCGAAAATAAAAGAGAGAATGGAAAAGAAGGTGAAAATTGGCCGGAGGAAGATAGTATTAACCGATAATGTTTGAGAAAAGTAACAAATAAGGGGGAAAAGAAAATTGGAAGTATAGCGAGTGTGATATGATCTTGTTTAATTCTTTGTTCATTTTTACTTATGTTAGTAATTATGTATATATCTTTATGACACTTCTAACAACAAATAATTATTTTTCTACTTCTGTTTTATAATATTTGAACCTATAATTTTTTTTATATTTATTTTCTATCAAATAAATATTATTTTTGTGTCATATCCGTTCTTATACTCAATAAAGTCTCAAAAATATTAGGTCTGACACGGCTCACTTATATACCGTGTCGTGCCCGTGCCCATGAAGTTTAGGTTTGGCACGGCCCATAAATTATTTGTGCTCGTGCCGGGCAGGCCCATTTATTTCGTGCACGTGCTCGTGCCGTGCTAGTCCGTGGGCGGCATGGCCCGGTGCCCACGTACATAGGCGACCATGAAGCTCCTCCCTGTTTACATGCTCGATCAATTGGGAATTGCTCACTATACTTAGGTTTCCATATCTAAATCAATTACTATTTGAGAGTTTCAAATTTTGGGCAAGCAGCAGATTTTAGTGCCTGGGAGAAGGGGAGCAGATCAGGTGAGTAACCTTGTGGTGAGTAACCATGAGTAACCATGAGTAACCCGTCCACATCAGCATGACATCAGCATCCTCTCTCTCCTGGAAAGCCTTTAATTTTCCCCTCTTTAATCTTTGACGAACGATTTCTCACTCATTTTAAGTCGAAATTTGATTTTTTTTTGCACAGTTAGATCAGATTAATTGTGCTCTTCAAAATGATATCCACTTTATATATTTTTCGAACAAAAAAAATTGAGCCATTTTTTACCAGTCTATACCATATGGTATTGACTGGTATTGAAATAAAAGCATACATATGGTTTGAAAAAAGTACCATGGTGGTATGAACAAACCAAGACTGTAGGATGGTTGAATACATGATAGTAGAAATATATTAATTGTCATTTACGACTTTTAACATTGTATACCACAAGATACCACCCCGTACCAGGGTGGTATTGTATGGTATTGTGTGGTATTTTTTGATCCTATAATTTGTTCACCCATAAATTTGTAGATCCAATAGATCATGATGAACTCGTCCCTTCTGTGCAAACGTTTTCAAAAACGAATTAAAAAGGGCAATGTCTATTTTTTACCCAAATCTTTTCAAAATTCTTTTATTTTACCCAAACCTATCAAAATTCTATGTATTATCCAAACGTTAAGTTTCCATTAACAGTTCCGTCAGTTAAAACTGAGCTGGCAAAAAAAGTGCTGAGCGGGCAAAAAAAATGCTGATGTGGCAATAAATTAATTTTTTTATTATGCCACTTTATTCTCTTGTCTTCTAGCCCAATTGATTGCTTTACCTGTACTCTCCAAATCGATTGCTTTTCCTCTCCTTTGCAGCACTCCAATGCCCATACCTCTCTCTCCCATTCTTCTTTCACGACCCAATCCCCCATTCCACCTCATAAATGGTAGAACCTTTACTCAAATGTCCTTTTCTTCTTCTCTCTTCTCTGTTAACACTTCTAGGATTGAATCCCAAACTGGCTGGCCGTAGCTCCAATCTCCATCAAGGTTGCAGCAACTACATCAGGTATTGATGAGAAGAGAAGACGAGGAGCAGATGAGGACGTCGACCTCAAGCCCTCGCTGCCAAACCCGCCGTCGACACCATCACCGCGAAACCCGCCGTTGTTGGAGCTTCGTCTCTGACTAGATCTAGATCGGCGCTCAGAACCCTCAAGCCCTTGCTGCGAAAACCGCCATCGCCGCCAAAACCGGCGTTCCTAGAGCTTCATCTTCGACGAGATCTAGATCGACGCTTCTGTGCTTGATTTGGCTTGGCCAGGATCCAGATCGAGCTTTTCGTTTTCTCGAAGAAGAGGAAGGAAAAGGGAAGGGCGAGGGAGGAAGAGGATTGGGAAAAAGATAGTCAAGAGGCGGAGAGAGTAAAGGAACAAAAAATAGAATTAATATTTTTTATTATTTTATTTGTAGTTTCAAAAAAAAATTATAATTTTTTAATTTATTAATTTCAGACGTGTATGACACGTGGATGCCAACGTGGAGTTCTGTTACGAAATAAGTAACGGTAACAGAACGAATGCCCAGACTTTGATCAGTTACAATAAGTTTGGATAATAAATAGAATTTTGATAGGTTTGGGTAAAATAAAAGAATTTTGAAAAGGTTTGGGTAAAAAATAGACATTACCCAATTAAAAACGAAGAAGATACCATACAATACCACCCCGTACCAGGGTGGTATTGTATGGTATTGTGTGGTATTTTTTGGTCCTGTAATTTGTTCACTCAGAAATTTGTAGATCTAATAAATCATGATGAACTCATCCCTTCTGTGCAAACGTTTTCAAAAAACGAATTAAATATGAAGAAAATACCATATGGTATGCAGTTGGTACCGAGATGCCATAATTTTTTGTTCTAAAAAAATATTGAAAATTGATCTCATTTTGTAGAGCACGATGAACTCGTTCCACCTGTGCAAAAAAAATTAAAATTCGAGTTAAAACAAAAAAGATATGAGCCGATTAAGAAAGCTAGAGAAAATAAAAATGATCTTTAATTCTCCATCCTTAGATCTGGATTTTCTAAATGAAGGGTTCAGATTTGGTTATTGATGAATGCATAACCCATGGTTATGCACCCTATCTTGAGCCTGGGAGAAGATCTTTGCATGCAGGGTCTTGAAGGTGAGCAGGAGGATCATCGGGATTCAGGAGATGCTCAACGGGATATGCGAGTCGCGGACTAGAACGCCGTGGGTGGTGGTTTTGGCGGGGAGTTTAGGTGGGACTTGAAGGTGGTGGAGATGGAGATAGAGGAGCAACTGTGTAGAGTGTTGCACTGAGTACCTCAGCTTCAGATGCCTCTAGAGGGTTCGATTTTTTTTTAACTTTTTTCATGTATAAATTGTAGAAATTCTAGATTAGCAAAATATTTGGAATTCAGAATTTTTAGTGATGCCGAGGATCATTGACCATTAGTCAACGGTGTTGGCCATCCAACATAATAGTCAACACTCGAGTTAGACCAAATCAGATATTTTCGGTGATAGTTAAGGCTAGGATATAATTTTTTTGACAGATTAACTAGCATATTAAATTAGGGTAAAGTTCGGCCCTTATATGAAAATATTAACCAATTTTGTTATGGAAAAATATAATAGTGAAAAAACCTCCATTATATAATTTGGTTGAAAGTGGTTAATGAAATAATGGACATTATTTTTGTGTGTATACAATCATCAAGTCTCATTTGTGTCTAATCCAAATGAATTGATCCAAATGAGACCCAATTCAGACCAATCCAAACATCAAGTCCTATTTCATGTGGAAGTTCACCAAAGACATTTTGCCCACAGGGGATAGAGTAAGCGAGAAGAGTGACTATTGATGTGACTTGAATCGAACTATCAGCCATTACGACTGGAAGTCACGGGGGTACGGGTGTAACGCCCCCGGTCCATGTTGTATGAGCTCAATGTTATTTAGGCTCAGGTTCTGGGCCTGGTTGTAACCGCTTTTCCTTTACCAGTTTGGATTAGTGTTAGACCTAGGAGAGTACTATAAATACTTCTCATACTCCTCTGTAATCTGTATATTGGCTCTCTCCTGCCCGTGGACTAGCTAACACACATTGTGTTAGTGAACCACGTAAATCGTGTGTCGTGTGTGTGTGCACTTTCGTTTCTTGCATTGTTGAATCCTCTTATTTCCCGATCCGCAAAAAACAGTTGTGGCAGTGAAAAATGGAGCGATAAGTGCCCTTTTTGCGATGCCTAATCACTTGCATGATCGAGCTTTAAATTTATAAGTTGATGCACACTCTCTATTCAATCCTAACTAAGCTAAGTATAACCTAGAAAGGGTTGTAGTATAGTGGCTCGATCGTATTCCAAGGGAACCCTAAGCTTACTATTACTTCGCTCCAAACTACTATCTAATCGAATCAAAAGGTTGTTAAACTAATCTAATCTACTCCTAAAGGCAAAATAAACAACCAACTAAGTGGTTGGGAGGTTTCAAGAGATGAGACGGTTGCCTAGGGTCGAATCCTCCTAGTTATGGTTGTCATGTAGGGTTAAGGGAATATGGTGAGTGAGCTCTTTTCCATGGGCTTTCATGGTTATCCACACGCCTCCGAGTACGCCTTCCCTAATCCCACGTCAGTCACCTCGATCTAGGCTATCATATCTGGGGCATTAAGCACATAGCTCATTTCAATGGGTACTACCCACCGTCAACACCGAGGTTTTATCCCGGGTTCTATCTAGGAAGGAATTCCTATAGCAGGGGTACGGTCGTCTCGTCCATCAAAGGATCTTATTCATACATCTAACCTCAATTTGCTTGATGTCCCATACCCGTCTAACCCTAAAACTCCATACTCAACGTAGAAACTCAAGTTGGCTAGTAGAGAATATTAGAGTGACTTATCCAAACACAATTAAAGCTAGAGAAGCAATGAAATCAACTAGAAAAATACATTCAAACATAACCCATTCATTCATAACCTATAAACTAGGGTTCATCTTCTCTAAACAACCATTAGAGATTCAAGTCATAGAGAGAGAGAGAGAAAACACAAACTAGAAGAGGGGAGTGATTGAATCAATCTTCTTCTCCTTGCTTGCACCTTCTTCTTGCTCCTTGGGGGATTGGATCTTCAATTAAGCTTTCCCAAGGTGTTTTCCTCCCTAAAAACAACCCAAAACCCTAACTTTATCACTTTAGGGCGACTCTCCTTTGAAGCCGTGACCTGAGGCCGTGACTACTGCCTCTTATTCCCTTCTTGCTCCTATGCTTCCCAATCGTGTTCGGATGAACTTCAATCAATTTCCGATCAATCCCAAATGCATATCCAACTGGGAATTTCATCACAAACACTTGGAAAAGCATAAAGTACGACAAAGTGGGGTCGATCCCCCTATGAAAACCTTCATATCAAGAATACCTATGTCAAAATGGATGTTTTGCAAATAGGAATGAAAATAGGCATAAATAACTTGATATGTGGCCGCTAGACACGGTGATTTATCATGCAAATGTCTTAAGAATAAGGGCTAAGTAATGCCTATTTTAGGTGTTATTAATGCCAAGGAAACACAACAACATGCTTTTGTGGAGTGTGAATGGGGCTCGAGGATTTGGCGCCAGTCGCATTGTGCATATTTGTATGAGCTTCCTGGGGCGGGATCGATGGTGGAATGGATGAAGAAGGAAATTATTGATGGCAATGGGGCGAGGCGGGCGGGTACCTCAATACCCATGGCCCGCCCCATGCTACTACAGGTCGGGCGGGTAATACTCGCGTGGGTACGGGGCGGGGCGGGTCGACCCACTTTGACATGTTATTTAATAAAAATACACGTAAAATTTTATTTTTTATGATAAAACGAAGGTGAAAACACTTTAGGAATCAAGAATAGTGATAATAGAATGGGTGATTGAATCTAACTAGATGAAAGATCAAATCTAACTAGTTGAAAGAAAGTCAAAATAGGAGAAATATGAATAGATACGGTAAGAAATTGAGATAGAATGGGCCAAGAACGGGGCGGGGCAGGTCGAAAGTAGATACTCATACCTCGCCCCACGTTACTGAGGGTGGGTAATACCCGCCCCATCACGGGTCAGGTCGAGTAATACCCGACATGACAAGTTTAAATTGTCATCCCTAAAGGCAATAGAGAAGGCGGGGGAGGCAAAGTTTGAAGAATGGAATGTTCTATTATGGTTTCTATGGAAAGAGTGTAACGCTCAACTGTTCAATGGGCTGAAGACGGTGGAAGAGGAAATTGTGGTGAGGGCGAAGTATTTCTTGGAAGACTACCGCCAACATCAGGAAAAGGGAGTGTGAATCAGCTGGTTCCTTGTGTGAAGAAGTGGTGAACACCTCCGAGTGGTCGAGTGATGGTGAACGCAGATGCTGGGATACTACAAGGAGGAATCGGTCTTGGAGTGGTGATGTGGAGAGTACACGTCGAACATGGCAGAAGCAATGGCTTGGGAGATGGGAGAGCAGCTGGCGCAACAATTTTACGTCCAAAAACCAATAAAGGTGATGGATTGTTTGCAACTGGTGCAACTGTTGACAGAGCAAGCTTCTTTCATATCAGAGATAGGGGTGGTCTGCAGAAAAATAAGGAGAATGGTTGAAGAGCGACAAGGGAGTTTCTCCCATGCATGTGTACAGGGAGGCAAATGAAGCGGCTCATATCATGGCACATGCACGCACAAGATAGGATAAGCAGGTGGTATGGCTTGATCGGCCACCAATATATTTAGTTGATCGGATTAAATTGGATGATGTAGCAGCAAACTCTAATTAATAAAGTGAATGCAGGTTTCTATATAAAAAATAAACTCAATACTATTAAAATTATAGGTGTCAATCGGGCGGGTTCGGGCTGGGTTGCGGGTTCGGGTTCATCGGGTTCGGGTTCAAACGGATAGCGGGTTAGTCGGGTTGCGGGTTCATCGGGTTCGGGTTCAATCGGGTTGCGAGCAAATTGGGTTGCGGGTTCATTGGGTTTTGGATCGGGCGGGTTGCGGGCGGATCGGGTTTCGGGTTGTTCGGGTCAGCGGATCAAGTAACTTAACTCATTACTCATTACCAACTTACACATTTTATTACACTAATTTAAAATATTTTCTCAACTTTTTAACCAATTTATTTCTACCTCGTATATATATACTTTATTTTTTTGAAAAAAACTAGTCAAAATGTTAAATCAATTTGTATGACTTGCAAACTTGTTATGTAATTAATCATAATTGGTAAAGTATTATAGCTAATAGTAATGGTGATATCAATATTTGCAACCAAAAGAAAACATTAATTGTTTATTTGATATTTTAGTATTAATTCAGTAGTAATTGGATTAAAGTATCTCATTTAGTATAACCATGCAAATCTGGTATTTGGTGTGTGGTATTTGGCAAAAGCATAGTGATAAAAGAAGTTGTTTCGAAATAACTCATTGCCCAAATAACTTCAGTAAACTGTTGCCAAACGAGTTATTTGTAAAATTGTTCGAATTATCCTAAAAATTGAACCATTAAAGATTAGCTATCAAATTTAGTAAAATTATTGTTACTTCAATCATAACTTACTCAATAGCATATATCCTATACACTTAGCCTTACCCTCAATCAACAATATTGAGTTAGTATATGTTGTTGATTGTATACCCTAAACCATCAATACATTATACACTAACCACATAACCTATACCCTATACCCTAACCATATGTCTTTGAGTTGTGATTTTGCTAGTATAGTTAATTTAAAAGTGAAATTCATACTTTGATTTTCAAAACATAGATAAAGAGTGATATTTGCTAATTGTTATACCCTAACCATATATCTTATACTTTACACCACATACCTTGTACCCTAATCACGTACCATAAACATAAATTAAAAAGGGATCTCCTGCCGTTAAAGACGTCAAATGACTTCAAGTGAACATATGCTAATGAAAAACTTAGAACCGTCAAAACCATCAATATCTTATACCCTAACCACATGTACCTTATACCCTATACCCTAACCATATACTTTATATCCTAAACAACGAACCGTCAAAGATTACTTATCAAGTTTAGTATAATTTGTTGTAACTAATGGTTAATTTATTTATTAGCCCATAAACAATTACATACATACATATATATATTAGCTTTCAAAGCATATAAGAATAATTTTAACTAGTCATGCCCTCCATATAAAAGTTAAAGATTCATATTTCAAAAGCTAAAATTATGAAAAACCAAAAAATTAAAAATACCAAATTTGTTTCCTCCTTTCTTTTCACAAAAATACTATAATTTTCCTCCTTCTTTCTACTTCCATACATTAGAAAACTCAATTTTCCCTCCTCTTTCTCTTCCATAAAATTGAAAAAACCAAATTACCCTCTTCTTTCCTTCTACAAAAAGTTGAAAACTCAAAAGTTTCTCTCCTTATTTCTCTTTCATAATCAAAAGAATCAAATTTTCCCACTTCTTTCTCTTACCACATATCAAAACCACCAAAATTCCCACTTGATTCTTTTCTAAAAAATTCAAAGAACCAAATTTTCCTCTTCTTTCTCTTCCCAAAAATTTGAATACACCAAAATTTCTCTCTTCATTTAAAAACATCAAATTATCAAATACTTTACTTTACTTTACTTTATATTTAATTGATAATTTTATTGAATAGTTAAATTAACCAAAATTTTAATTTATATATTATATTAATATTTTCATGATCTCAAGTGACCTTCATGTTTCAATTTTTGTAATTTTCTTAAAATACGTAATATCAAGTGAGTTTCATATTTTTTAAAGTTCCTATACCAAATGAAAAATAATTTTACTTAAGTTTAGAATGAAAAACTTTATTTTGAAAAACTATGTATTATATATTTTTATAATTATTCAAGTGGATTAGATGAAATTCGGGTTGAGTCGGTCGGGTTACGGGTTAGTCAGGTTCGGGTCAATCGGGTTTGGGTTAATCGGGTTGCGGGTCAGTCGGGTTGCGGGTCAATCGGGTTCGGGTTAATCGGGTTGCGAGTCAGTCGGGTTGCGGTTAGTTGGGTTGCGGGTCAATCGGGTTGCGGGTCGGGCGGGTTACGGGTTGTTGACTTTTAGTCAATTCGGGTTGCGGTCGGGTTGCGGGTCGGGTTGATCGGGCGGGTTAATCGGGTCGGGCTATGTTTTGACACCTATAATTAAAATACATATATAAATTCATTTGGGTCCGATTTAATACTCATATGGGTCCTGACAATTGGGTCAAATTACCTAAGGGGTCTATCCATTGTCATGTCTTGCTGAAAATCAATCTATCTACTAAACCTTAAATTACATGCTTGATTAGCTCATTGCTTAAGTGACAATTGCTTACATTAGTAGGGATGGCAATCAAACCCATGACCGCGGGTACCCAATCGTCCCCGACCCAGTTGACACCGGGAATTCTCGCTTTGACTAGGCATGGGGCGGGTATGGGTATAACTTGCAAAACGTTTGATGAATATTGGACGAATATGGTTTTAGCCTCCCCGCGTCATACTCACACTCATACACGCCCCACCAAGAATATTTGTTCATATAAAATACATGGATCAAATAGTAATCTATCAATGATAATAAGAGTAACTCAACAAAATAATTAGTAGAAATGCAATTGAGTGGCCACCCAAATAAAAATTTAATTCCTTTTTCTCAACTCTCTCTTCCTCTTTCACTTTTCCCTCGTGTTGTTCCTTTCTTGGTCAACTGGTTTGTTGCAGTAATTAAGTTCTTGATGAAACTTATTGATTCATTCGTTTGATTCTTCTTCCCGCAAGCGATTGCATGGCCGAGCAATCCACCACGAAGAGAGAAGCCTGAAAGTCGAAAGGCATTGAAGCGCACAAATGGCGGTACATGCTCTCCAACCTTGAGCGGACTCGCGAAGCCATTCTCCCAATTGGACAACTTGTCAACTACAGCGAGATAAAGTCCACTCTCCAATTTTGACCTCAGTTGCGGTCCCGTTGTTCTTCCCAGCAGTATCACGTCAGGAGACAGAGACCCACATCTTTCTTTAATTTGGATGCTGTGCTATACATCTATGTTCCCCTTCGCCGAAAGCAGATACAACAAAAAAGAATATACCCATCAGAAATTCCACTTACAACCGCAAAGCCAAGCCAAAGATCCATGGCAAGAAAGTTGGCTCCAATCTCTACCAGCTCGACCAAGAATAAGAAATCAATGACCCGCTGGGTCTTTACATGCTGGGTTCTCCAGCTCTGCCTCCTACACATTGCCGTTGCTACGCACTCGAGCAACGAGACGGATCGGCTGGCGTTGCTCGAGTTCAAGTCCAAGGTTTCCGATGACCCTTTGGGAGTTCTAAGCTCATGGAACGATTCCACTCAATTTTGCTTTTGGGGCGGCGTGTCCTGTTCCAGATGACACGTCCGAGTCACGGTCCTAGACCTTCATTCCAGTAGGCTCTCTGGCTTCATTTCTCCACACATCGGCAATCTCACCTTCCTGAAGAAGCTCGACCTCCACAACAACACATTCCACGACGCAATCCCGCCCGAAATTGGCCGGCTACGCAGATTGCGGACTCTGTTTCTATACAACAACTCGTTGGGCGGCGAGATTCCGTCCAACATCTCGGGATGCTCTGCTCTAGCCGAGGTCCATGTCAGAAATAACAAATTGGTGGGAAGCCTACCTCGGCAGCTCGGCTTCTTGTACGGGCTTCAATTCTTTCACGCAGGAGGAAACCGTCTAACAGGGAGCATCCTTCCTTCTTTCGGCAACTTGTCATCTATCCGGATCCTAGCATTAGGGATAACCAATTGAGTGGAAGAGTTCCTGAGGCTCTAGGAAAACTGAAGAAGAGCCTTGAGGAACTGCTGTTGCATCGTAATTACTTAGACGGTGAAATCCCTTCTTCCATTTTCAATCTTACTCTCCTTACACTTCTCTCCCTTGGAGAGAATCGACTCCACGGAAACCTTCCGTGGAATATGGCAACATTACTTCCGAATCTTGAGAATTTTTACGTGCCTTTTAACCAACTCACTGGTAGTCTTCCACCTTCTTTGTCCAATGCCTCGAGTATGGTCCAACTTCAACTGCAGGTCAACAATTTTACAGGGAGCGTGCCTAGTATGGCTAGCTCTCACAACCTTCTGCGTTTAAACATTGCCGAAAACTTCCTTGGAAGTGGCAAGGTTAACGGTGATGATTTGGGTTTCCTTTCTACCTTGACAAATGCAAGAAAATTGCAAGCCCTAGTCATCAGCATCAATAATTTTGGAGGCAACTTACCGGAGCAAATTGGCAACTTGTCATCGAGCATTGAGATACTCGTGTTGGACAACAACCAGATATCAGGAAGCATCCCAGAGGGCTTACAAAACCTTGTCAACTTGGAGGTTCTTTTGGCGAATGGGAACAAGCTCTCAGGTGCGAAATCACTATCAATTATTGGGAACATGCAGAGCTTAGTGCAGTTGCGTTTGGACAACAACGACATTGCTGGATATGTTCCTTTGTCTATTGGAAACTTGAATAGATTGCTTGTATTGCGCTTGGCTAATAACTATCTAGACGGAGGAATTCCTACTGCTATTCAAAACTGCAAAAGTTTGAAACTTTTGGACTTATCAAACAACAATCTTAGTGGAGTCATTCCCACACAACTCATGGGTCTTACTTCTTTGTCCATGGGGTTGAACTTGTCCTACAATCATTTCACTGGCAGCATCCCCATCGAAGTGGAAAATCTAAAGAACTTGGGCTCCTTGGATCTATCCCATAACATGTTATCAGACAGCATTCCTAGAAGCCTTGGCAAATGTGTCAGCCTAGAGTCCGTGCGATTGCAAGCCAACCTCCTCCGAGGAACGATTCCTTTGTCATTGGATTCGTTAAGAGGTATTCGACTATTTGATCTTTCAAACAATAACTTATCTGGTCAAATTCCAAAATTCTTTGAGCAGATGCATTCTCTACAACTATTGAATCTGTCTTACAATAAGTTTGAGGGTGAAGTGCTAACGGAGGGAGTTTTGAATAATAGTATAATCATTTTAGTCATTGGAAATGTCAATCTTTGTGGAGGTTTGCCTGGACTTAACCTTCCACCTTGTAACTTAAGACGACCTAAGAAGAGACTGAGCTATAAGTGGAAGGTTTGTATATCAACAGTCTCTAGTATGATATTGTTGATCTTCATTGCTTCTTCCTTGCTTGTCTTTTGGATGAAAAGTAAAGGAAAACAACATATAGTTTCGAGTGGCGATGATTTCCACACTCGAGTATCTTACCAAAGTCTCCATAAAGCTACAAACGGTTTCTCCACAACAAATCTTATTGGTGTAGGCAGCTTTGGTTCCGTGTACAAGGGAGTTGTTAACATTAATGGAGAAGAGATCACAATAGCTGTTAAGGTATTCAATCTTCAGCATAGTGGAGCTTCCAAGAGTTTTATGACAGAATGTGAAGTATTAAAGAATATCAGACACAGAAATCTTGTGAGGATTTTGACGGTATGTTCGGGTGTTGACTATCAAGGGAATGATTTCAAGGCTCTAGTCTATGAGTTTGTGGTTAATGGAAGTTTGGAAAATTGGTTGCATCCAGTGGAAAGTGTTGATGACCCTCCAAGGCATCTAAAATTTCATCAACGGCTAAATGTTGCCATTAATATAGCATCTGCACTAGATTATATTCACAACCTTGGTGAAACGCCTATTGTTCATTGTGATCTTAAACCCGATAATGTTCTCCTCGATGAGGATATGGTAGCTCATGTTGGTGATTTTGGATTAGCAAGATTTCTTGAATCACCAGGTGCCAATCTCTCTTTGAATGGCGAGACATCCAGCTCCATTGGCATAAAAGGAACTGTGGGCTATGCTCCTCCAGGTATTCACTCGTTGTTGCTATTAGAATGATATCTTACACCTTCTCATTTTGTTTAAACTTTTTTTGATATGATCTCATGCTAAAATACATTATCTTATTTGTCAGAACGATTCAATAAGGTATATATTATATTCTTTTCGTTACTAATCTTTTCCTGGATCTCTATTGTAGAATATGGTATGGGAAATGAAATTTCGATCGAAGGTGATATGTACAGTTTCGGGATCCTCCTACTTGAGATGTTCACTGGAAGAAGGCCAATCGATGAATCTTTTAGTGATGGCGTGAACCTTCAGAATTTTGTGAACACTGCTTTATTAGGACAAGGATCGCCAATCTCAAAAGTTGTGGATCCAATTCTACTCAATGAAATACTACATGGTCGAATCCCCGAGAAAGCTCTAATTTCCATTTTAGAAATTGGTGTTGCTTGCTCTTTTGACTCCCCGCAAGAGAGACTAAATAGCAGTGAAGTTTTGACAAGGCTAAACAGGCAACTTGCTTTATTGATGATTTTCTCAAAGCCTAAAAGGGAGGCGAAAGGTCTGTAACTCATACCTGCAGATTTGGCCTTTCAGTCGTATAGGTTGTAGTAAACTTTTTGCTTTGATTTACATTAGGTAAAACATATATGGTGTATTTTTTTCATGTATTTGTATTAATCGCAAATTGTTCATGCTAGCAATAATGTGATATGTATTTGTGCCATGAAATTGTTTTCTTTCCTATACGTATATAGAAAATGATTTGGGTTAGGATTCAAAATCGATTATTTTTGTATCCTACAAAACCTTTATGGATGGCTGAGATTGAGAGAAAAGAGATCCAGTGGCCATCTTTGTATGGGGTAAGAAAGGAAAGTTGTAAATAGGGGAGAGTGTCGACCGAGTTTTGAGGGGCGGACGTAGATTCTGAGGCGGTTGTTGAGGCATTTTTCAAATCTTCTTCGAAAATTCAATTGACCTTAAGTTTTTAGTTTTACATCGGATTTTACAAAAAAAAATTCATAGGAAAATCTGATTTTTTGTGCTCTACAAGAAGATACTCATTTTGATATTGTTTTGGGAAAAAAAATCCAAGTCATCATATCACGATATTACCACTTATAGCAACATGATCTTGTTTTTTGTAGTGATATAATGTTGATATGATGTTAATATGATAGTGATATGATGTTAGTATGTAGGGTTGGCAACGGGGCGAATCAGGGACGGGTACATAACCCACGTTCACTGTCTTGTCGGGTTTCCATGTCCATGTGACCTAATCGGGTAAAAAATGCATACATAGCATCACCGCCACCCGGCGGATTGGGTAACCCAAGGATCCCTGTTCAAAACAAACAAACGCAAATAGTTACTGAAAATACCTCACTTCATTTAAGCTGAATAACATGATATTCAAAACTGAAATGGAAGACTCTGGGGCTGTAACCCTCCCACCACCAAGATCTTCATTACATGAAAATTACTAACAGGCTGTAGCAAGCAAACAAGTTGCTACAGCCAATATCCCACCATCCAAAAACCCATATGTCATCCCATGTAGTCATGTTCTGAAGTTCATCCAATAAATAAAAGGAAACACTCAAAGAAACATAGGCAATCAGTATCAAACTAAAAGTCTAAAAGCAACAATCCTCCAAAAGCATCCTAGTGAGCAAAACCATTCAGCAACAGTCCTAAATCAGTCATGTTCTGCAAGAATGGAACAGGAGAATGGAAATCAGTATTTAGATGATTGTAGTGAACGGAAGTAAGGACCAATTGATGTTTTAACCCTTTCCGCTGGTTCTTCCTTTCACTGTCAATCATCTAGGTAGAATGGTGTTTTGATCATCACAAAGTCCTCTTCAGCTGCAACAAACATAAAAAAAAAAAGTTGTTAGTGGATAGTTTATGTCGCATAAATATAGAGAATTGAATCTAAAAGAACCAATCATGCTTAGTAATTTACCCTAATTCTCTTGATCTTCACCAGTTGAGTCTTCAATTGACAGAGCTGTAAATACTCCTACCAACACCTCACTATCAGCTTCTGATTCTGTAGAACATGAAAACAAAGCCAAAGGATTATAAAGTAAACTTTAAGATCAAACATAGAGCAAGAATAGAGTAGCAGATTACCTCTTTGCATATCTTCCATGATCCAGCTGCGGGTACTCATCATTGTCTCCACTGTACTATAGTGTAGCCTACTTCTGTGAGGGTCTTATAACCTCCCACCATAGCTAAAATCAAACTCAGAGGCCACTGATGTATCTGGTATGGCCAAAAAATCTCTTGTAATTGCTTGCAAAGTGGGGTACTTAAGACCATTGAGTTTCCACCACATCAATATATCAAAATCAGCGTATCAATGAGTTGTTTTGCTTTTTTCCTTACTTACAAAGATATCAGAATCCAGATCATTGACAGTAACTGAACTACTACCATTGCCATAACAAGACGAAGAAGTAGAAGAATCAGAATTCTTCTCAACCTTGGTTTGGTAAGCTAGAACCAAACTAGATATCATTCTCTTTATATTCTCACCCACCAAATCAGTATTGGTGCTGCCAAACTTGCCAGCATAGTGCTCAATAATCTGAAGCTTGTATCTATGATCCAAAACAACAGAAATAGCCATAACCAAATGTATATCATCCCAATACTTGGTGAACTTCAACCACATATTTCCAGCCATAACAGAGATGATAGGACACGAATCAACACATCAATCACGCAAACTCAATCTCAGATCACAAATCTTAGGGAAAAACATATTAGTAGTGGGATACTTGGTACCAGAAAAGAGCTTTGTGATCTCACTGAAAATTTTCAGTTTATCAATGACAATGACAACGACAACAAAATCCCAGTGCTCATTAGTAGGGATAATAGTATATTAACTATCTTTCATTCTCAAATGAAAGAACACACCTCTATATACAATAGCAACAAACAACATTTCATGGGTGGAATTCCACCTTGTTGGACAATCAAGCCCAAGTTTTTTGCCACAAGTCATTTTGAACTGCTTAACCGTCTCAAAGAAGGTCTGAACCCTCTTAGGTGTAGAGTTCCAATACACAACACTCTCTCTAATTAAGTGAATGCCATCCTTGATGACATCCAAACCATCCCTCACAATGAGATTAAGTATATGTGCAGAACATATCATGTGAACCAGCTTTCCATCCAACAACAAATCATTCATAACAAGATGGTTTTCAGATGGAAAATCATAGCATCGTTGGTGGTACAGTTTTTCAAAGTAATGGAGGACAACTTTCCATCAACATTTCAATCAAGCAAACACTTGAACAATCTGTCTGCCAGCCTCTCACTTGTATGAG
Source organism: Linum tenue (assembly GCA_946122785.1). Lineage (NCBI taxonomy): Eukaryota > Viridiplantae > Streptophyta > Magnoliopsida > Malpighiales > Linaceae > Linum > Linum tenue. The sequence continues at coordinate 42,887,479 of CAMGYJ010000009.1, read as the reverse complement.
GGGCAGGGACATACAAAACTCTCAACATCATGCTCTAAGTTTCCAACCATTATCAATAAAATGACCAGTCACTGCCATATAACCCCACTTTTGGTTTGGTGCAGTCCACATATCAGTGGTCAATAAAATCCTACCAAGATTATCATCAATGAGCTTTTGAAATTTATCCCTTTCAACCCCATACAGTCCCAATATATCCTTCTTCATTGTATTTCTACAAGGCACAGTGAACTGAGGTTGCAAAGAACAACAAAAATGCCTGAACCCCAAGTGTTCAACCATGCTAAGAGGATACTCATGGACCATAATCATAGAACACAACTCCTTCCTAGACACATCAGAATTAAACTGAGTAGCAGATGACATGGGTTTTCCTGTTGGTTTGTAATTAGGGCCAAGAACTCTTTGTAGACCATCATGTATCTTTCTTTGGGTACATGTATTATAATGGCTCCTCAGGTGGGAGGTTCAATTACTAGTATCACCACCTAGTGTTTTTCGACAATACTTACACCTAGCTTTAATAACTCCATTCAACTTAACCCTAGTGAAATGAGGCCAGACATCATACGTCAATTTTCTACCCTCATCAGACATCATACGTCAATTTGCTCAAGAATTACTTCACCAGTTTCATTTCCATTAGCCAAGACATCATTGCCATTACCACAATTATCATTACCATTACCATTACCATCAGAACCAACATTTTTATGTTGGTTGTTTTGATTACCAGGCACAGGAGAAGCATTCTTATTCACAACATCATTTGGGTTGCCCATCTGAAATGAAGAAGATAACACTAATTAATCACTAATCAGATACAGGCAGCAGCAGACAAAGAACACTCACAAACATCAAACCCTAACCACTAAGACCTGCAGTGGAGTTTAGCTACGCTAACCAGTAATGTAGAGAACTGGAGAAGGAGGCTTTGTATTCCAGAATGCATATGGTAAACCGAGGCATGATGATGCGAACCTGATGATCTCCAACAAACAACCAAACAAATGTGTATTGATTAGACTCCATAGACTTATGAAGATCTACCGATCTAGCTAATTTATTCGTAAAAATGAAATTCAAGTGTCTTCACCGACGGGTGCCGGCGGCAGCAACGGTGGGGGAGGTTGAAAAGGAAGACGTTGGGGCGGTTGTGGAGAACTGCGGAATAGAAGAGATTTAATTTTCTTTTATTAATTTTTATTTATTATTTTAATAATGTGAAAATATTAAAAGAATTAAATTAATTTTTTAATCGCCATGTCATACATTTAACGATCAACTTTTAGGGTTGACTGTCACATCAGATTAAGTCAGGGACGGAGCTACAGCAGCCTTCGGGGGGGGCCCGGCCCCCCCAAGAATTTTGAAAGTTACGTGTAAAAGTTCGGTATTAGACGTATAAACTAAATGTTCTGTATAAAAGTAACCAACTTGGAAATAGTACAATAAAAGTCTCTGTAGTCTAGTGTAATTGGGCCGTTCCCAATCAACTAGTGGTTAAGGTTTCGATCCTTGTGGGAAGTATCATGTCTTTTTATCACCAGCTTTTTTGGTAATCCGTTTTGGTTTTTTGGTAATCAGTTTATGTTTTGATCCCTAAATAGTCAATTTAGTTTATGATTTTCATAATAGTTTATTTGTCATTCAAACTGTCACCAGCTTTTTTGGTAATCAGTTTATGTTTTGATCTCTAAATAGTCAATTTAGTTTATGATTTTCATAATAGTTTATTTGTCATTCAAACTGTTTCAAAATTTCAAGGATAATTTGAAATATGATGAATATTTTTAGTTATATGGCCTTTAAGTTTTTATTTAACTAAAAAATTTGATCAAATGCTTAAACTTTCATAGTTGGTTTGTTAATTATTTAATTTTAAATTATATTTAAGTTTTTATTTAACTAAAAAATTTGATCAATGCTTGAACTTTCATATTTCGTTTGTTAATTATTTAATTTTAAATTAGATTGATTAAATTCTTCAATTTTAAGGTTATTTTTGAATATATAATGAATAAATTTTGCCGAATATTAATATTGATAGACATTCGCCTTTAGTTATTAAAACCGTTTACGCCACACAATATTGAAATGAGTTAGTAACTTGTATATAGTTTTCTGATTTATCCCAAATTTAATATAAATTTTTTGTGCGCTTTTAATAAAATAAAATGAGTTTTTGTTTAATAGAATTTTAGCTCTTTACGATAAAGTATCAAGAGAACTCCGACCCCTCGAAAACTAAATCCTAGCTCCGCCCCTGAATAAAGTTAACGGAGAGTGACTAAACATGGACCGTTTTACTAATTCAAGTGACCAAATTTAATATTAATTTTTTTTACTAACTAAACATTAGACATTTTAGGAAATCCAATGATCAAACTTAACATTTACCCATTTCTTACATACAAAAGTTTTGTGTGTCGAAATCTAACTGCGGCCAAATACATCGTAATTGCATACAAATTACGGAACTGTTCAATCTGGAACTTCCCAAGGCCCAGAGCCAACCCACGGAAATATGGAACCGAAACTAAGCCCATTAAATCTTGATCGTAATTCCAAATGGGCCCAGTTAAGTGAATATCATGGCCTTCCACTTTCCGAATCCTCGATCTAGCCCAAAAGTATGGCGCCACCCACGTGTGCAAAACCGCACACTATTTTGTATTTTCAACCTTTTCCATATGTGTGTAATTTACTTTTTTATTCTGTTTTCCTTTTCGTTCAACCTTTGCCACCAGCCTTGCAGACAACAAAGAACCATTGAATGAGACCTGAAATTTCAGTTCAAAGTTTGAATCTTTGTGGAACCAAAACCCTATTCCTTACCTAACCAAATCTCATTATATCATATAAATGTCAGGAGCCCCTTGATCTCTAAGCAAGCAATTCATTCTGTCCAATCTTCTAACATTGAGAAAAAAATGGGTATCATCACTACTTTCGCTAAACGCTACACTTCACCAATCCCTGATCTTGGATTCGAGCAACTTGATCCCAAAGCTCTTGCCAGATTTCATCGCTAGCATCGATGTGATTCGGGACCATGACGAGGATCCTCCGAGGACCATAGAACAAGTCAATTTCACTCCAGGTACGTATTACTGCGAATTTTTGTTCGGTATTTTAATGTATTCGTGCGTGGGATGGGCGCGCTTCAACTTTACCATGTGGTTTGCGTCAGGTGCTAACATGAAATGTGTGAGGAATCGGATCGACGAGCTCGATGAAGCGAACCTCTTGTGCAAGTACACGATGATCGAGGGCGAACCTCTATGTGAAAAAATCGAATCCATTTCTTATGAGGTCAAGTTTGAGGGCGATGGAGAAGGATGTGCTTGTGTGGTGACTAGCCATTATAATGCTGTGGGGGAGTATGGTATTGAAGAAGGAGAAATTGAGGAAGGGAGGGAGAAAGCCATGGGGATTTTTAGGGTTGTGGAATCCTACCTCTTGGAGAACCATGGTAAAGGAAACCGGATCGTACCGGCCGGTTCAACCGGTAAAACCGGGAATCCGACCAGCAGCGAAACGATACCCTACCAGCCACCTTTCTATCGCGCCGGCCGGTTTAATCGGCTTAACCGGCATGAATTGGTATACCGTCCGGTTTAAATCAAACCGGCGGAAATAATAAATGTGGTAAACGTCGCCGTTTCAGGAGACAAAATTGAAAAAAAAAATTAATCGATGTACTAACTGCTAACCCTAATGGATTCTTTCTCTTCGGCCTTCGACCTCCAAGCTCCAAGCCTCTCTGCCGCCTCCTTTCTCCAGACCAGAATCAGATCGCCGCTGCCTGGCGCCTGCCCTGCCAGTCTGCTTGCTCGTGACGGAAAGGCCCGCCGCCGATCGATCTCCAATCTCCAGCGCAGTCCAGCGGGCAGCGAGTCGGCGTCTCGGCGACCGCCTGCTCGTGGTCGACAGCTCCGTGAATATTAGCAAAGAAATCGTTGTGGATGATGATCTCCTACTGAAGCAGGGGAGATGGAGAGGGGACTCTAGCAGAGAAGCTTTTGTGGATGATGATCGCCTGCTGAGATGGAGCTATTTCTTCAGGGTGGTCTGAGTTGAAACCGGGAAACATTGATTTCCTAAGAAGATAGAGAGAAAGAAGAAGGTGAAGGGGGATTAATTTTCTGGTGATTGATGGAAAGACATAGGGGCGGTGGAAAAGAAAGGGAGAAGATGGGGGCTCACGTGTGTTGTCTGTGATAGTGATTTAGGTTTAGGATTTTTATACTAATATATATATATATTAAAGGTCAATTACTATATGGTACTCAAAATTAAATTATACACCAGTCATCAAATTTCTTACTCATTGCATTTTAGGCCTGTGTTTTAATGATTATTACAAAAACGGTATTTACCGGTATGAAACGGTTGAACCACGGTCGTACCACAAAATACCCTACCAGAAAGGAATCCGGTTTGATGACCGGTACGGTTTCCTTTACCATGTGGAGAACCCACATCTCTATAACTAATTTTTATGTACTCCATCATTTGTGTTCTTTATAAGTTTTCATTTTCTTAGCTTTTTTATTATTAACTCTAGTTCAGAGATATTCTAAATCGTGAGAGATATTGATTTTTTTCTTAGTTAATGAGAAGCGCAAAGTTATAAGTATGTGTAATTTTTATGATGTGTTTTCTTTTGGGTGCAAGTTTATTTTCTTTCACTTACATGAATGACAGTGGAGTGGTTTTCTTTTGGTAATTGTTAAATTGATTTATTGTCGTCAATATATGTATCATATATGTGTTGATAAAATTGAAGCACTCTGGATTACAATGTTTGATATTTGTAATTGTGTTTTCAATATTTAAAAAACATTTTTAAATTAAAATGTCGCTAGTAACACTCTCTTTTTAATGCAAAATTACTTTTTAGAGGATAAAATTGGAACGAAAAAACAATCTCGCCCAGATCATCACAACAATCTCAACTAAATAATACATTGTCATCAATGCATGCATAATAATATACATGTATATAAGAAAATCGGTGTATTGTAGTTTACATCGTTTGGTTTATGTGATAGTTATTGTGTTATTTAAATGAGTTATCTTACTTTTCGGGTGAAATGTCACTTTTACCCTTTGTTTGTAATATAAAAAAGCAAGACACATAAAATGGTAGGGACAATATTGGAAGAAAAACACACACAAAAATCTCAACAATCTCACCCAAAACTTGAGATTTAACTGTCACTCATTTTGTTGAGATTGTTATTATGCATGTATTGTTTACAATGCATCGTTTTTTTGTTTTTTTAACAGAAACAATACATGGATTTGTTTCTGTGATGTGACAGAAACTATCACTCATTTTGAGTGATTGTTATATCTCAACTTTTAGTTGTGATTGTTGAGATAGTTGAGTTGAGATTGTTTTGTCTCAGCTTTTAGCTAATGCGACATACACAATCACACATACCAAACGTTGTATTCTACAATGCATCAAATTCGACAATACATGTATAATATTATACATGCATTCTTAACAATACATCTATTTAACAATCACAACTTCCAAACGACCCCTAAGCAAACAATGTATGTATTGTTTGTGCAGAAAATTGGGTAATGTCTATTTTTTATCCAAACCTTTTTCAGATTCTTTTATATTATCCAAACCTATCGAAATACTAAAAATTAGCCAAGTGTTAACTTCCAGTTGGTAATTTTATTAGTAATATTGACTTAGCAACATGATACTAATTTATAAGAGACTCATGAAGGTCAACATTCCAAAATTTTAGTATTTTAACTAAGAAAAGAGTTACAAAATTATTAACGCTAACGTAAAAATGGCTAATATTTTGTTACATTATGAAAGATTGGATAATTAATAGAATTTTAATAGTTTTGGATAATATAAAAGAATTTGAATAAGATTTGGATAAAAAAATAGACATTACCCCATAAAATTCAGAAAAACGATGCACTGTAGACAATACATGTATTGTAACTATTTCAACCAAACAATCACCAAAACCAAACGACCCCGTAATGTGTCTATATCAAGCTGAGATTGTATAATCGCTCATTCTGAATGATTATTTCTCTCACATCAAACAAATAATACATGTATTTTATCTTGCAAACAATTAAAAACGATGTGTTTTTTAGGATGTAAACAACGTGTAAAAATATCAATAGAACAATTAAAGAAACCAAACGATTTAGGTATGAATCAATTTCATATGTAATGATCATAACATTTCTGTATTCACACACAACTAGTTAGTAGTTAGTGGGAGTTGAAGGCTCGTAAAGGCAAGAGGAATCTCCCAGGTTTATAAAAGACGAAAAGAAAAAGAAGTGCAGGTGGACCAATTAGACGAATTTGGATGGCTCAAGTTGCACAGTTTAAAGTGATCAAGAACATCGGCACAACGCTAATCTTTGCCAACATTTCAAAATAAACAAATTGTAGATATGATCAGCATTAGTTTAGTGACCAAATCACTTAGGCCTGCCCAAAAAGACAGTTGGCTGGTGCAGAGATGGTACTTAGGCTAGTCAACCTGGTCCTAGCCCAAAAGGACAATCAGTCTTTTCTAACTGTAAATATAGTTGGTATCCAAGACATCTTATTTAAACTGACCGTCCTTATGAATTACTCTGGATCGCGTGTCATAGCGTCAAGGATTATCTTCGTTATGTCTTACGTTGCCCATCTTTCGAGGTGTTGGTTACCTATAACTATAATATAAGCAACTCCTACTCCTAGCTAGAACTAATAAATTTCCAGGCAGTAAAGAATCCAAAGGTGATGGCTCTATCACTCTTTTATGGCTTCCAAGTCATGATGATCTAGTATTGCATCGATAGGCAAACCCCCATAACGGCAAAGCCTTTCCTTGGCGATGAAAGGATTCTTTTTTAGTGGGATCTCCTTACTTATTCCTTCCACGCACACTTTCCACAGAAAGTTAACTTTGAGTTTTCTGGCCTCTTTCGAAACCCATGATCAAAAGCTCATCTATGCTCTCTTTTGCATATGGTCGGTTTTAGATTGCCCCACGGCTGACTGGGAATAGCAATGCAAAGGTGATGGTAAATAATGCATTGATCTTAGATGGGATGATCCTTAATTCTCAGCTCTCTAAAGCAGTCGAAAAACGGAGCTTCTCCTCCCTTAAGTCCAGTTTGAACTCGTCCCAACGACGAAGACCTTCCCCTTCTGTAAGGTGAGGCTTTGCCCTTCACCTGAGACTTCACCTGAGGAACTGGGGGGACGACTACTTGTAATACAGCACAGACTACTACGAGCCGGTTGGCTAGTCGAGCTCAAAACCCTAGGTGGAACCTAGATACCAATATGCATCGGTCGGAAGATGTGGAGGTACATAATGTGTTTGAATTGTTTGTCGGCTCTAATTATGATGATCATAGTTATACTCTGCTTTGATGGGGGCACACACAAAAAAGAAATATACATAACAACTATAACAGCACATTTCACTCGAACGAAATTAGAGTCATCCTCACTTTCTTCTGAAACACCGTTATACTAACGATACCAAAATAGCATCATAACCTTAAGCTTTCGATATAACAGCTTTAATTCACCTCAAAGTGTTTGGTTCTACTCCCCTGAGGTACTCTACTAACTAATCCTTTTGGCATATTTTTCTGTTTAATATATATAAGGGTGACATAGGTTTAGTTTTAATATTAGGCGCTAGTGCTACTAAAGCTATTTGAATTTTGAGACTTTCATATAAAAAATTAACCATTTAACCACTAAACCAAACCCTTGTTCGCGATGGTTCCTAGCCAGAGTGCCCATCCACGTCCATGCAACTAGCCAAAATCAAAAAGCTCCATTTAAGGCTCAACATGGACAGCAGCTAGCTAGAAGACGTCACAACGAACATACAGAAAACCAACCACAGCTTTCTATCAAATACCAACTTTCCAACCAAAGCAAATTAGCCACCTTTCTTGGGCTCTCTGCCTTTCCCTCTCCTTTGAAAATGACCCTCCCAAAGGGCACAAGCCTTCATCTTCCTTCCAACCACTCTCTTCCATTCCCCTTTCTTTCCCTCTCTGAGAAAAAAGAGGAAGAAAGAAAAGAGATTCCTTACATGTCCCACACCCTTTTCCCTCCAGCTTATATTCCCTCCCAATCTCTCACTACCCTCCATAAATTACACCATAGATTCTCATCTCATCCCTCCCCTTTCTCTTCCCTCTTCTTCTCTCTCTGCCCAGATGGCTCCAGAGTTGGAGGTATTAGCCATGATTTCTTCTGCTGATTGATATTCCTAACGAACATCCGCCATTTTTGCTTGATGCTAACCCTGTTTCCTCTGCTCCTCTGTTTTTCCCGTTTTCCGCAGAGGGCCAGAGTTACAGAGATACAGGTCCGGATGGACTGCAATGGCTGCGTTCAGAAGATCAAGAAGGCTCTTCATGGCGTCAATGGTTTGTATATACAGTAAACTGCCTTCATTTAGACACTCTTCTCATTTCATTGACAAGCTGCATTCTGATTTCGCTTCATCAACAATGGCTGTGTTTCACTCAGGGATTTACGAGCTCTACATCGACGTCCCTCAGCAGAAGCTGACGATCGTCGGCTGGGCCGATCCCCAGAAGATCGTTAAAGCGATTAGGAAGACGAGGAAGACGGCCATCATATGCTCCCATTCAGAACCACCCTCTGATCCACAGGAACAACCACTGGATGGCGGCGAATCACCGCCGCCTCCGGACGAATCAAATCAATCAGACCCTCCTCCACAGGAAGCAGAAGGCCCGCCCCAACAAACTGAGCCACCGAAGGAACCATCGCCACCACCGCAGCCACCAGAGAATCAACAACCGGAGGAGAAACAATCACCACCACCACCAGAGCCAGAGCCAGAGCCAAACTCATCAAGCCAGCAGCCACCACAGCCGGCGGGTGGGCAGAAAGACGTCGGAGAGGTTCACGTCATTTACCACCACCCGCCGTCAGACTACCACCGCTACCCACCACCACCGCCGGACTACGGCTACAGGTACAATGGCTACGGTGGTGGAGGATCACCTTCTAGTTCTGGTTCTACTTCCGGTTATCATCACTGGGACAGATACCCCGACGGTCCGGGGTATCCACCCGTCGTCACCAGGCCACCACCTCCTCATCAGCCTCCGCCTCCACCGGTGTACGTTGCTCACCACAACTACAGCACGTACAGGCCGACACCGTACGTGACGGAGTACGAATACGTCCGATCGACGCAACCAGCACCACCATCACCACCACCACAATCAAGGTACATGCCTCCACCGCAGCCGCAACCATCTAGGTACGCAGACTACGGCAGGATGGACTACTACAACGAGGAGTACCATGACTATAATCATCGCGGGAATGGAAACGTCTCGTCCATGTTCAGCGACGAGAACCCAAATGCATGCACAGTAATGTAAACAACACGATTAAACCGCCGCCCGCCCGGCAATCGAGGGAAGGAAGTTCTTAGATAGCAAGGAGAAATAAAGAAAGAACGGCAATATGAAGATGTGTACGTTATTATTTTTCTGGAAAAGAATGAGATTCCATGCTTGTAAGTGATGGAGAAAGAACCGAATCGATTCTGCGTTCCACTTCCGACTCCATAGGGCCTAAAATCCCTGGAAATGGTTGGAGGGAAGTTTTGTTACTTCTATTATATAAAATCCTATACGTTTCTACCAAAATAATGGCTTTCCAAACATGTAGAATGTTATTTTGACTCGAGGTAGGGCCTTTACACACACTACACTCTCTAGAAAGGGAACACAAACAAAGTAAAGAAAACTAGTACAAAAACCTGCTCCGTCGGGAAACCGGAAGGGTATGGCAGAGGATCGTTGCAAGAACTGGAACCGAATCAAGAGCCAGCCGTGTGTTTGTTTCCCAAGGGCAGCAGGCAGATCATAGGTCGAAAAACATTGACCCGAATCGACTAGGGCGGAGATATATGGAATGCCAGATCACTACCATCATTGATCCATTGCTTGATGAACTGTCAGCCAATGGGTTTCTAAAGTCCTACTTATCATCATCACTGCTTAAATCAGATTCATCGTCTTCCTGACCATATATACGCTCATCAACATCCTCATCCTCGTCATCATCTTCATCTTCCACTTGGTCGTCCGGCAATGCAGTATGGTTACTCTTCAGGGAGTCCTTGTCAAACTTCATAGAGAGAAAGCATCGCAAACAAAAGAACAAAATCGTCATGAAGATGAAATAAGCGAAGATATTAGATATAAATGTAACTACTATGCAGACCTGTGCTGTCACAAGCTGCAAACGACCTGATAACTGCAATAAAGGTTGTACAGCAGCCTCACTAGATTTGGTAATCTGGAGAAAATCAAGGGAAAATATTAGTCATCAGAATTAAACTGTAAGTCAATGTACAACAAATGCATTGGGCGCTACTTACCTTCAGCAAGGAGCTTAAAAATTGGGTTTCTTCAGATTTTTCTTGGGCCACAATGTATTGACCATGAACGACCAATATCCAGGACATCCATGCTAGCACCGACTTTCCACTATGTGATCTATGGAAGAAAATGACCAACATGAGTTTGAGGCATAACTAGGTCACATGCTTTATGAATGAATTACAGCTCCCGTATGAGTTTCAGTTGAAACTGCAGGCTAACTATAATATCTTCGGGTATTTGGTACATAATAGTTAAATCAACTGATGAAGATCGTCAGAGTTTAAATAAAAGCAGCAGCAAAGAGAGCTAACCTCAACTTCCATATGGACACCAAGGTCTCGAGTAACTTGTATGCATTGCTTGGTTCCATAGACAAAACGGAAGCCCTGATCTAGTAGAGGAAAGAACATAGAACCAGTGAGAAAGGCTGAAGGAACAAGTTTGGAAACCTGGTAACAAAAAATGAGAGAGATGGTATTATTCTATCTACAAGAACCTTCTTTTGGGGGAAGTGATCTTCGAGCTGGATTCCCATAGAAGTTAAAGAATCCATCACAGGTTTGACGATGTCACCATCGCTTGGTAGTATTCTCAATTGTCTCAATCGTGTCTCCATGCTAGTTGTTGGAGTCTCAACATCTACCATGTCATCTGCATAAGCAATAAGTTTGAGCAAGCGAAAATAAAAATGTAGCAATTCTGATGCAATGACATGTTTCCTGATATGATATAGAGAACTCGAACCATATAGCTACTATGACGATTAACTACTGATTTCAACAATATGGTGGACAGTATACAACGTACCTTTAAACTCTAAAGACTCAACTTGGCTTCGGCTATCCAAAGCAACATGAAGATCAGATACTTTTGCCACTGGAAGAAGGGAATCCTCCACATTAGCACGGTCCAAAGCAGTAACTGTTGATAATCACAAAAAGTATACAGACATGTTTAATTAGCCATTGGAACAAGTAATACCTTCCTGAATCGGGACTTTGAATAAGAAGACTTGTCAATCTTTACCTCGATCCATCCCTTTCTTAGATCTAATGGACTGCCTAGTAGGAAAGAGAACTCCATCCTGAAAACTACTTAACTCGACATCATTCCCAGCTTCGACTAATACTTTCTGAAATGAAGGCTTCACCAACAGACCATAGGCAAGATACACATTTGCAGATGTAGGTTTGGGGATGACTTGTAATTGTGCTGCAAACATTGCAGGCAGTGCACCCCTGTGCTTTTTATCATCATAAGATAGTGAGACCTTTGTGGGCTTGGCCGTCCGTAGTTCCTCAACACTCTGCCCACACCATGTGTAACAAACACCGGTCTCTGAGATGGCCAGAACATAGAGACCCTCATTGTCATCTGCTTCACCTTTCTCAAAACACTTGGCATGAAGGTAAACTGCAGGATGCTCCATTGCAAAAACACAGGCTGACTGTTTTTTGCCACTGCCAGTTCTCCAAAGTGCAACATATCTTTCACCACTTGCAGAGAGAATGTATTTTCCATCATCAGTAAAAATCATACACCGCACAGCTCCCTGGAAACAAAAGAATGTTACCGAATGAGTGAGATGAAGAGAAAAATATGACGAGAACACCAAAATCTAGCATTGGAATAAGTCGGAATGAAAATAGAAACCAAATCAGGAAAAAGGAAACTCACTGGATGACCAGAAAATTTCTGTATTTTTCTGTGATCAGAGCAATTGAAAGTTTTCAACTGTGAAGCAGCAGTGGCCAATATCTTGCCATCTAATCAGATAGATAAAATAGAATAAAGGTCAAAACTTTCCAGAGAACCAGTAGGGCACGTTCCCTCAACAAACAAAAGAGCAGCAAATACCAAATGCTCAAATCACGAATTCAACAACGAAATGTATTCATTCCACATTCAAGCAGGATAACAAGGGTGGGAAAACTACAAGCCACAATGTCTATATTCATAAGTACCACTACTAACATAGTACCTACCTGGAGAAACACACATAGAGGATATTGCTTTGCTTGAAGCTTTGAACTTTCCCAACACATTTCCAGTTTGTGGATCGATCTTGCAAATCATTCCATCAGCGCCTGCAGTGTAAATGCTTGATTCACTAGTAGAAAATGAGACCGAAGTTGCACCCCTGCATCGTTTGAGAAGACAATAAGGACCCAAACAAACTCTAGATGAATCGTCAAAGATCCTTGAACCCAAATGATTTCATTTACTAATTCATAAAGTTGCAACAGCATAAGAAGAAAAAAATTACACGAGAAAGCTCACCCGGGATGGCAATCACTAACTATCCACTTGGGCTGACCAGCAGCAACATCAAGGGCCAGGACATCCCCACTACCAGTTCCTAACACTAACAAAGAACTCCCTATCTTCCTTTTCTTCTGAAGTTCAAAGGAAAATCAATCAATCAAACATCCCTAATGTAGCCAAATATTGCATCAAATTTTCAAACATTACCAACCTTTCTGTCCAGGGAGAGCCATTTCATGCACGTATAATCGACCGAGAGGTGCCCTCTCTCCGCCTTGGCCAGCAGACTCACATCAGTGGACGCTATGTCTGCAAACTCCGTTTGCACCTGGCCCTTCAGCGTGTCCCAAATCTGGAAGAAACATAAAATTAGAATCAGCAGCAAAACTTGGTAAGCTCCACAGCACATCCCCGCAGAGAAAGATTCAACTACCTTCACTCGGCCGTCGCCGGAGCTGATTGCGAAGTAATCCAACGAAGGACTGAACGCAGTCAGCAGGTCCCTTATATTGGTCGACGCCATTTTATCCTGTTCGACCTTCCGCCGCTTGGGATAAACGGATGTTCCGCCGTTCGGGGAGAAGCGTTTACCTGAGACGGAGAAAGAGACGACGGCGTGGAGGCGATTGCTTTGTGGACTGACGGCGTCGGAGGAGGAAGGCGGGAGGAATGGCGCTAGCAAGAACTAAGAAACCCTCTGCAGGGTTTTAGGGGTGACTTACAGTTCCGGAAGTTAAACGTTTTTTTTTTAGTTTCTTTTTCCTTTCAAATTTAGTAGTAATTAGTAAATGTCGTTGGGTTGGGCTCAATTAGGGGCCTAAATCGGTCCAAGTCCACACGTATTATCATGGGCTGGGAACTAGCATATTTCTCATTTGGTTACGAAAATTAATTTCTCAAAGTTTGGGCCGAGCCGACACCAGCTAGCTCGGTCAATTTTTTCTCCCATTACGGAGAGAAATTCATCGCAAACGACAATGTCCATCCTAGCATATACTTTGATAACATCGTCTGATCATGTTTTCACGGATGATGTCATTAGCATTTTAACTTTTTTTTTTTTTACAAAAGACAATCATGTATTGATAACAAATAATAGTTACATCCTAGACAGCAGCCAAGCCTGAAAATCAAAGCCACGATTCATGATCGGGTACAAAGAGAGGGCTTTCATATCCACAAGATGGGCTACCCTATTACTACTCCGACCTACAAATCGCACCGTCAATCCCGGGTGGGTACGAAAATACTGCAATACTTCCTCTAAAACAGCACCCACTCGACTGTCTCTGGCATCCCTTTGATTGAGTTTGTCAATAATCACCTTAGCATCCCCTTCGAAAACCACATTAGACATGCTATGCGCCAGACACCAAAGAATCACCTCCCTAAGGACCAGAAGCTCCACCGTCATAGGATCCCCCACATGCGGGAACTGAACCCCTTCTACCTGAATGACCTCCCTAGCCGGGGATAACAGAACAATTCCACCAGCAGCATGTGACCCTGGCCGAATCGCCCCATCCCACATACAAACCACCATCCCTGTCTCGCCGATCCCACCATCTTCCCTCACTGAGACCGAGCGTTGGATAACCTTGTTAACCGGCAGTCTCACCCACTCCTCATATTGCTGATGAAATTGACGCATTAACGCAGGGATCCCAAACTGTTTGCCTTCAAAGACCACCCAGTTACGGGAGCGCCAAATCCGCCACAGGATAGCCACCACAGCCATGAACAGCTGTTGCTGATGAATCAAGTTCATCAACTTCTTAAGAAACATAGGGAACGTTTGCCGAACCAACCCTTCCCCTACATATTCCAACCCCGAATATCCCCATAAGGCCCGCGCCACTGGGCAATCAAGAAACAAATGCTCCATCGTTTCCGTACTATCCCAGCAAACCGGACATCGAGGGAGCACAGGCACTCGCTTGCTAGCATTTTAACATATTGGAGATCAAAAGTATGACTAACTCCTCTCGAGTTGGCAAACAACGATACATTTATGCGCAAATGAAAACTAATTCGATGCGAATAAAATGTGAAACCAACAATAAAAGGAGTAGGAGGACATCAAACACATGGAGGTCATTAAGGATGACTAATTACCCTCAAGAGTCAAGATTCCAATGATTATGACAAGAAATCCGATCATCGTATTCATCAACCTCTCTCTCGCTCTCTAAGCTCCAATCCTTTTGTGTTGCATTTTCATGTCAACAATGCCTCTCTAATCCTTTTGTTTGTTGGTTGGCATATGTAAGACAAAATTTCTGCAAGTGTATATTCTTGCTTTACAGTCAAGTCTTTTTCTCCTTCCATTCCAACCATTTCTTTTCATTGAAAGCTCGATCACATGGGGAGGACAGAGGAGCAAAAAAATCCCACCCACCACAAAGCCACATTCTTATAAAATTTGGCTTATCCCCCAATTTTGTTATGACACTCACAACTAATTTTATAGGTGTCGACCGCGTTGGATCACAATCTAACGATTTTTTATCGTTGAATGGATTAAGATAATATTATATTTACAAAATTACAATCGGTTCCAACCACCGGTTGAAAATTACTTGTGTATGATCCAACGACACCTTACACTTATAAAATGGTTCTCACAAATGAGTTGTGAACATCATAGTCGAATTCATCAGTGATTCAATGTAGAAGTATAGTAATGCACTACACGTCGTCGTTTGTAGCTGCTGTCCACAGCTGTCTTATTATCCAAGTTACATTCGGTTCTCCTTGTCTTAGTTGGAACCCTTGGCCGAATTGTCCTAGGTTTTGGCCGCCTAGCGTCTTGTATAAAAGGCTTAGCTGCAGGTTCATTGTAAGCAGCAAGTCGGTCAGTTTATTACGTCAATAATAAATTGTCGTCAGTCAAGAGCTCGGTTGAGCTCTCCGTGGATTAGTCATGTTCACACCGAACAAGGATACCACGTAAATCGTTGCGTTGTGCGTTATTGTTCTTCCACATTATCGTTTTCTACATTCAATTTCCCCCTCTCCCAACCAATCACTTCGCCAATCGCCACAAATGCAACAACACACAAACAAGAAGCCAGTCAAAGAAAGACCCATTCCACCCAAAAAAACACTACTGCCTGCTTGTAACATCCCGAACCTTTTCCCGAGCAAGATATTGTCCGCTTTGGTGCTCGACCCTCACGGTTTTCGACTTGGGGTGCAATTCAAGGTGACTTCTCATAAGGTCACACACATCCTTGTTGTACTCCACACTGAGCACGTTTAACTTCGGAGTTCTCACAAGAACTCCTCCGTTTCACCCCAAAACGCGTCTTGTTAGTTAAGGTCGGTTTCCTACTTATGAACCATGGATCTCTCCCGTGCTTTGTCGATGTGGGATTTGCCTAAGGTGTTACATACACCCCTCCTTGGGACTCAAGGCCCTCGTTGAGGTTTGACCCACCATCGTTCAAGAGGGACGCGGAGAGGCTCTGATACCACTTGTAACATCCCGAACCTTTTCCCGAGCAAGATATTGTCCGCTTTGGGCCTCGACTCTCACGGTTTTCGACTTGGGGTGCAATTCAATGTGACTTCCCATAAGGTCACTCATCCTTGTTGTACTCCACACTGAGCACGTTTAACTTCGGAGTTCTCACAAGAACTCCTCCGTTTCATCCCAAAACGCGTCTTGTCAGTTAAGGTCGGTTTCCTACTTATGAACCATGGATCTTTCTCGTGCTTTGTCGATGTGGGATTTGCCTAAGGTGTTACACTATTTGCCTGCCGCCGCTCAAACCACAACAGTGGAAACCAAACAAACCCATAGCTTTGTGCGATCATTCACGAAGAGAGGATTTGGTCACTATTGCTAGTAGCAAACAAGATCTAGCGAACTTGTATTTTCATATCAGGGGCGGATTCAGAAATTTTAGATAGAAATTTTAAATAGGGTGTCCTCACTAAAATTTAATTAAATTAATTATTAAATATTTATTAAATAGAAAATGTCTAACTTGTACAAAATACAACAAAACACATGACATGCTTTGTATTCTGGAAAAATTATAAAATATCATCTATGTCTAACAATGCTCTACAAATCTTTCGATATATCCTACTAGACAAGGGGAGTCAGTAATTGAGTTTAATCGTTAGCTTTTGAAAATAGTTGTGGATAAGGAATAGCTTTTTACTAGTATATTTTGATTTAAAATACAAGAACAAATGAGTTGTGGTTTAATGAAAAATATGATTCTAGTAATAGCAGCGACCCAAGTTGAAATCACATAAGCTACCACTTAAACGTTTTAATTTACACATACGCAAACTACTGTCGGGGGTGGGATAATCATTTTCCAAATTTTAAGAGTGTCTCGCTATCACTTAAATATTTTCTTCAGCTGAATCAGGATACCAATACGTCCCAGTAAAGAGGGACAGAACCCAAAATCAAACAATGAACATATAACATAAAGGGCTAATACCATTAGGAAACCCGAACTATAAAGAATGTGTCATTTGTGTCCCAAAGTATTCGATATGACATTTATGTCCTAAACTATTTTTCCGTTAGAGTTTACCAGGGTTGACTGTTAGTTTTTGACAGAAAGTCTACTCAGCGCTGATGTGGCATCTGACGTGGAATTTTTATTATTATTTATTTATTTTTCCTTATGGCTTAAAAAATAATTAAAATGAAAAAATTGAAGGAAAAAATTCACCGACCACTTTTCTCTATCCATGAAAAAATAATTGAAATGAAATGAAAAAAAATGAAAAACAAAAGTTCTGATTGGCTATTGGAATCGAGACTTCTTTCCTTCTTCCTTCCCCTTTTCCTCTATTATTCTTCTCTGGTGCGATTTTTCAGCTGAAACGAACCCAAAAAAATGGTGTCTTAGTCTTGCATAGGGTGTCTGAATTTAATCTCCGTCGACGATCTCCGTGTCATCAATCGTCGGTCGACTCCCGCGACCATCAAGCTCCCTTCTTCACCCCTTTCGATCCTCCCCCAACAGCGTCAACAACAACCCAGATTCCCACCTTCCCCGGTGCGCCCGATTGTGGTGGCGAACCACCTCCCCATCCGGGCGATACCTGACCCGGACAGGCTGTCGAAGGCGATGCATGTCGAATTCTCAAGGAATCGGCAGTCAGGGGAGATATTGGGGAAAAGAAGAACTTAGTGATTGAATAGAAGCCCTAAATCACTAATTTAGTGATTGAATCGGCAGTCATGGAATCGGCATGTCGAATCCCTAAATCCCTAAATCGGAGCCTTTCCTGCAAAATCCACTTCCGACCAGATCCAGGTTCTTCGTCAAATCCATACCATGCAAAATCCCTAAATCGGAGCCTATCTCGCAACCAGTAGGGGCGATCCGGAGCTGATGACCATATTTGTAGTCGCCACCACGAATCTGTTCGAGCTCCTCCGTGAAGCTCTTACGGGGCCCTTGAGGACTATCGCAGTCGTCAGTTCGGGTTGACTATCGCGAGCTTCAAGATTGTGTCGCGACGAAGAGAGGGATGAGGGACAGAGCCCTCATTGTTCCGCCGGAGTAGGATTAATCATCGTCGGTGGTCTCGTGCTTAATTGCCCAAATTTTCTTCGCTGGGTTTTCTGGGTCACAGATCGTCGAAATTGGGGTTTTCTGGGTTTGGAAATTTTTTGAGAGAGAATCGAATAGTGCGAGAAGAACACAGACATTTTGTTTTCTTAATTATTTTTTATTTTGTAATTTTTCTATTTTAATTTTGATTTATTTTTAAATTAAAAATATGAGGTGTCATTGACGTGGCATCTACGTGGCTGCCACGTCAACAAAAGTCAATGTTAATGTTGACTTCCGTTTGGTCAACCGTTATTTATAACGGTCAACGAAATCGTCAGGGCATAAATGACACACAACTATCATACGTTGTGACACAAATGTCATATCGAATACTTTAGGACACAAATGACACAAAGTAATAGTTCGGGTTTCCCAATGGTATTAGCCCTAACATAAAATACACAAAATACAAATAGCTCTGTTTTCCTTCTTTCCTTTTGCCTTTTCCCTTCCTTTCCTCCAAAGTCTTTGCAATAAAATTAAAATCACTACCAAAATTTTCCTTCTTACACCATGAATGAAGAATTGGGGAAAGCTATACACGAATAAATCATCATCTGCAGAGACTCCAAACAAGAAGCGAAAAAAGAAAACAAATCAAATGCCCTCTCTAAACAATTGTGGTCTTATTGGAAAAGAATCTACCCTAAACCCTATAATTCAAAACACCCAATTTGTCCCCTTTTTCTCTCTTTTTTCTTCACATAATTTACTCACAAACAAAATGGTATGTATTTATCATATCATCACAAGCTGAACGATCTCCCATAAGAATAATCCATCACGTCATAACACGAAGAAGAACTCTTCTCTGCATTCGCCAGATCCTGGCACGGTTTCGGAGACACGATCTCCGAGAACCCGTCGACCCCCGAGCAAACCCACGGTTCCCCGGAAGTCAATGTCACATTCAACAAACATATCGTACCAAACCGTATCCCCTCCGCTCCGGTGAAATTACCCGCCAGACCAACCTTCAGGCCGACAACATCCCTGAACGTGATCCCCTGAACCACGGGGACCGCTTCCCGGTCGAACCCATCGTCCGGATGGTCCCCCATGTCGCCCCTCGCAACCAACCCGACCTCGACCTCCTCCATCAGGACGTTGGAGAAGAACACGCGCCGAATGTATCCGCCCCTACCACGATTCGTCCTCAGCTCGATTCCACCGCGGGAGTCGTGCATACGAATGTCATCGCCCTGGACGTCCGAGATCCCGCCGGACATTTCACTCCCCAGGGCGATGCACGCCCCCGAGGACGACTTGAGATGCACGTCTCGCACGTGGACGTGCATCGTCGGTCGATTGTACGAGATGCCGTACTCGTCCCACCCGCTTTTCAAGGCTATGGCGTCGTGCCCCGTCTCGATGGTGCTGTCCTCTATGCATATGTTGTTGGATGAATCTGGCACTATGCCGACTGTGCCAGGAGACTCTGATGGTGTGGAGATTGAGATGTTCTGGACAAGAACGTTGCTGCATTTGCAATGGAAACAAAATTCTTCATGCTATGACCACTAAAAAAAAATCGTAGATTCAAAACAGAGCCTTGAAAGGGAAACAGAGGATGAAGATACAGCAGTACTAAACCTGCAATAGACCGGATGGATGCTGTAAGCAGGGGCATTGAGGAAAGTGAGATTGGAGACGACAATGTCTTCGCATTGAACCAACTCGACGAGATGAGGCCGGCTGTAGTTCAACGAATGGGCGTCGAACCAGTCCCACCACACCTTGCCCTGCCCGTCGATCGATCCCTCGTCGCCTGAAACAACGATCGAAAACCCGGATCAACGAACAAATGCTGTGGAGTTTCAATGGCTGCGATCATGGTTGAGAAACTTGAGTCTGTGCTAAAGAGGGCAGGAAAGCAAATGGGCTTCTGAATTTACCAGTTATCACCACGTCCCGCAACTTGTACCCATTGATCAAACTCCTGTATCTTGCTCCTGGAAGCTCAATCCCACGGCCGTACGATGGCAATGGCTCAACAACATGCCAATTCGACTGGTTCTGAGAGGGGAAAAAAGTGTAGCAAAGTGTCACAATCAGTCCAAAAATCAGGGGGAGAAAAGGTTGTTACTTTGTAATAAAATATCACAGAATCCCTAATTTCGATGAACCACGTAAATTTGTATATAATGCGATTACTAGTTGATCTCGTTAACCCGTCTTAAACGAACGACACGTATGCGAAAAGGAAAAAAGAGAAAACAGATGACATGTCATAATTCCAGCTCAACACCAGCACACAATTTTCTAACTGATCATTGAACCCACTAAATAGTGTGACAGCTATGATCACTCGCTTTCCTCTGTTTGATTGTTATCAGAGGTATCAATCCAATCAACGAATCAAATTCGGTGAAAACGAACCTGTGATCCGAGAATGGTAGCGCCCTTGGCGAGGAACAGAGTGAGGTGGCTAGTAAGATTGAAGCTTCCGGTGAGCCATTTCCCCGGCGGTACATAAAGCTGAGCGCCGCCCTTATCGGCGAACGACTTGAGGTAAAAAATGGCGTTCTGGAAAGCGACTGTGTTCATCGTTTTCCCATCGGCGACGGCGCCGAACTCCAAGATCGAAACACTGTGCGGCCTCGGGTCCAAGCTCGGCTTGTGATCGCACTGCCCATCGCTGCTCCTTCCTCCTCCTTCTCCGGCCGCCGCAGTCGTTTGGATCCCCCAGCTCAGTGCCAGCAGCAGGAGCAATGCTACCTGAGAAAAAGAGCAGAGAGAATCGAAATTTCAGACTTTTGAAAACAGGGGATTCTTGGAAACACTGAATCGAACCCACCCGACCATTGATGAGATACAAGCGGAATGAGCGAAACCCATTTTCAATTTTGGGATTTTGACAACTGGGTAATTGGTAAAAAAATGGAAGTTGGGAGATACCCTGTTTCCGCAATCGAGCAAAATAGGAAGAGGGGCAAAATCAAAGACGGAAAAGGAAAGGGAGGAAGGGAAAAAAACAGAGTAATTGAAATCAGTGAAAAGGTGGAAACAACAATCAAAAGGGGAAGAAAGGTAGGTCGCTAGGACATGGAATCCAATGGGTGGGGTGGAGATGTAAGAAAAGAGAAAAGAAAAACACTATTCAACAACAGAAACCGAAGAACATGAGAGTATGCTTAGTATGAAGAAGAAGAAGAAGAAGAAGAAGAGAACCCAATCGAGATAGCTATATACAATTATACAAATCTGGGGAAGAACGTACTTACTGGCATCTTCATGGAGTCAAACCTCCTGGTGAGAACAGTGGCCGGTGAACAGGGAAACAGAGAGAGAGATGGAGAAGGATGGAGAAGAAGAACAGAGTAGAACGTGGTGGTGGCGGTGGCAGAGTTCGTCAAGGACAGCTGAAAGAGAAAACACCAGAAACGAAGAGAGAAGGGAAGGAAGAAGAAAACGAAATGAGAGAAGAAGAGAGAGAGAGAGAGGAAAAAACAGGGGAAGGAAGGGACAGCAGCTTTCTTCTGTACTGTAACCATGGTCTACTGATTAAAAAGCATTAATTATTATATATATAAAAAAATGACAGAGGAGGAAGATGAAGGAAAGATGGAAGAGATAACAGTAATAATATAATAATAATATTTCCATCCCCCAATTTCTTATTATTGAATTACTATACCACATGTTAATTACAATGTCCAATCTTTTTTAGTTTTTTTTACCCCAGTTATAATCCATCTTAGTCGATCGTTTATTTTGTAGAATTATTAACATTTTCTTGTCTGTCTTTTTTTAACATCACATTATTGGACAATACCGATGTTTAATTTGGAGTCTATTAAAGCCTCATCATGGAAACTAACTACATGTCATAAGCTATAAGGGATACATTGCAAAATCAAGCAAGCTAAATGGAGATTTGAAGTGAAAATGCACTACATGTCCATGTGGTTGAGATTTGAGAATGATATTTTGATTTTGACCAGTAGTAATGCCAGTAATAAATAAAATATTCAATCTTTTCTACAATTTTTTTCGTGCTTCCTATTTCGTCACTTAATACCATCTCCCAAATCAATGATTACCTCGCACGCATTTGTCACCACACTATTTTGTCGGGTAGAGTTAGGCAATTTACCACTATTTTCTACATAGAATCTGAATTTCATTGGAGCATTCACACTCAAAAAAGCAGTGTAAAAATCGTGATTCGCAAACGAGAGGCATCTCATTTCCACTAAAGCAATGTTGATAATGATAATAATAATAATCATGCCACCAAAACATTTTTTTTTTTTGGTAGACATGCCACCAAAACATTAATAATATATGTTGGGTACGTAATTAAGGGTAGATTCGGGGGGGGGGGGGGGAGAAGGTAAAAAGATGCCAATAGTGTGAGTAGGAACATGGGAATGTAAATGTAATAATAAATAATATCCCCGTCTCATGCTCCCAGAGTCCCAGTCACTAATAATGGGTAATTAGTAACTTAATTGCCCCTCTCCGTATGTAATTAATTAATGATTAACTATAACGTCTGTTTTGCCGACAAATTTGTTTGAAACGCCTCCTTTAAAATTAAAACACGACAAAAAGGGCAAATATAAAAATTAATAAAGGGGAAATTCCCAGGAAGGTATATATAAGTATTTTCCTGATTCCTCCACAAAATGTCAAAATTGGTTTTCACTTTTTGGTGCTTTTGCTCTTTCCTATGTTATCCTCGCCTCAAGCTTGTTTACATCTGCTAAGCTTTGATTTGCAAGCAAGGATCCAGACATTTTCAAACAACACATATATTTATTTAACATCGTTTTCATAAACATTTTGGTAGAATTATTGGTTAATTAGGTACTGGTTGGTTGGAAACTGGAGCGATAAAATACTAAACGTACACTAAAAATTCTCAAAAACTAGAGTTTGGTGTGGTTCGTTATAGTGTCCGGCAATTTGGGTATTGGTTTGTTGGAAAGTGGAGCAATCTAACCGGGATCACAACCACCCATAGCAAATCAGCCTTGAACAAGCCAAGACCGTTGGTGTCATCAGTGATCTGGGTGGATTGCTCATGTCTCCTGCGATCAAAGCTGGTTCGAGTTGTGTTCGCTTAAGTTGGTCACGCTCTTGGTTGGTTTGCTTCATTCTCCAACCAACCGACACCTAGTTCATTGTAGAAAGCAGTGGATTACGCCAAACTTGTGTTGTTTATAAATTTTGAGTGGAATTGTTATGTGCTAAGAATTTGTTTTAGTAAGGCTTGCATTTTCGGGGGAAAATCCATATTGTAGGACATACGACTCCCGTAGGGGAAAGGTGAATCTGAATGTGAAGAAAAGGAAGAAACAGGATAGCGTACGCATTGGCATACATTAATTTTATCGTATGCTCACAATGTGTTTGTTAGTTAGACCATAAATTAACCGAAATTCAAGGAATGATATCATATCTTAATTCTCGATGCCAAAATATAAAATTCATATAATCTGAAAATAATAATTAAGAATTAACGATTCTACTTATTTGAAATATACAGGTACTTTTAATAAGTGTGAACGCAATCATGAACTAGTTTTTTTTTTCCATATATGTGATTACAAAATAACTAAGAAAGAGAAGTACATGAGGAGCATTTGAGAGACAGCATGTGGAGTTAGAGGGGAGAGAGACTAGACACTAGAGAGGAGAAAGCGGGACCCACCTTCAATCACGGCAAAGAAGCTAGCCTGGGTTCAATCACTTGGCAGAACACTACAAATAATCCCCCCTATAAATAAATTAATAAATAAGAAGAAAATATTTAATCAACCTCAGACCATCCACAATGCGGGAAAGGTGGGAAAAGAGGGAAAATGAGAGGGTTTGGTCACGATGTTAGTGTGGAAAAAAGGGTAATTGGTTGAACATTTTTTTTTTGTAAAATAAATGTATAGTTGATTTCAACACTTTATTTTTATATAATGATCATTATTTTTACATAGTTAGTGATAATTAATGAATACGAACATTTCGATATAATTTTTTCTAATTTGGACATAATTTTTTCATCACTAATTAACGTCATTAATGACGAAATCACAATAATTTATACAAGAAAGTTGTTACATTGATAGTTGAACATAAACATAATTAAGAAGAAATAAAAACAAACACAAAACCCTAAAAACAAACACTAAACCATTAAAATAATAATAAAAAATAAAATAAAAATCAAACTGACGCGAACCCCACCCGTCCCCTTCCCTCCACCTTTTGTCTTCTTCTGGTGGGTTTTCCCACCCAAAATTCCCCCTTTCTCCACTTTTCCCCTTTTTCCCACCCACATTGTGAGTTATTTCTCCTCTTTCCCCCCTAAATCACAGCACATTGTGGTGAGTCTCAAAACTATCAAATTTCCCACCCAAAATTCCCCCTTTCTCCACTTTTTCCCTTTTTCCCACCCACATTGTGAGTTATTTCTCCTCTTTTCCCCCTAAATCACAGCACATTGTGGTGAGTCTCAAAACTATCAAATTACCCGGTTTTATGAAATAGCATGAAGGTCCAACTGGAAAAATTTTCTAGAAAAATTTAAATCGACAAGCGATTGTAATAATATTAAATAAATGAACTATTGTTAAACCACTATTTCAACAAAAAACATCACATCACTAATATTTTATGTACAAGCAGGATTTTACAATATTTGCATATTATCATCACTGGATCGATTAGCTTACTAACCTCATAAGGTTGGAAAAATGACACCACTTGGTATTAAATGCAACTTATATAATTTAATACTCATATTCAATACACATAGGGAATTAAATGCACTATATTAATTACTTGCCTTTTTTAATTTAAACCTACACTAAATACAATTATCTCTCCCTATCTCTGATTCTTTCTTTTCGAGTAGCCTCCGACCGCCACATTTCTCCGGTTAAATCTCGTCGGCATACTCCCTCCGGCACTCGCAAAAATGTACCACTACATTAGATAAATGTACCAGTACAGTGCTACGTTGTACCACTGCATTTAAACTCAAATATGATATTTGTACTGGTGCACTAATATCACTACTCGTGCAGTGATATCTCTACCCGTGCAGTGATATCTCTACCAATGCATTGGTAACGCTACCAGTGCACTGGTACAAAATATCATATATGAATTTAAGTGCAGTGGTACAAAAATCATAACTGAAAATCGAAAAGTCGGATCTGAAAAAACAAAAAGCGAAAAATCATAACGACAACAACATGATGAGAGGGAGGAGAGAAAAGGGATTACTTTTTTTAGAGAGAATTGTATTTAGTGTAGGTTTAAATTTGAAAAAAAAATTAATATGGGGTATTTAATTCTCTATGTGTATTTAATGTGAGTGTTAAATTCTACAAATTTCATTAATATTTACCAAACAATTGAGAAAAATTGGACCAATAAAAAAGGTGTAAAAAAATCAAATCCTTTTAAGAGTAGTCACCATATCCTATAATCCTACTCCTATCATCACCAAACACTAACCTTGGAATAAAAAGCACTTAAGATGCTTGCTTTGTCACCTTTTCCCCTCAGTTGCATGCAGTGAGCTGAAGGCAACTTTGGAAACCTAAAAGACTGTTGTAATAGTTAGTGTGGATGCATGTCTGAATGATGATGATAATTATGTTAGGGCTTAAGCCCATTTCATTAATTATAATAAATCCCAAGCTCATTTTAAAATTGCATTTGGGATCTCTTCCCTTTTTACACTGCTTCCATTCTTGTGCACAAACCCAATCAAATAAAGCCGCCAACATTTTGGAGAAAGGAAAGCGAAAGTGGAAAATATTGCTTGGAAACTATACAGCTATTGGGTTTATCCTTGGCAGCTGCCACTTCTACGTTATCCATTTACCTCTTTGGTGGCCACCGACAGGACTATAAGCTCGTATTAAATACTCTCAGGATTTGTCGGGTATTTATGGGGGTCAGGATTTGTCGCCGCAAGATGGATTTCTCATCGTATTAAAAAAAACTATACAACTACCTAGCTAGAAAAGGTGATCATCAGAGATCAACATATCATACATATACGTACGCGTATTAGCTAAACCTAACGAGTTGTTTGTATGTGTTGTTTTCATGGTTCTAAAAAGTGCATCTAAGCACGCGTCTAATCTCGCTTAGGCACATATCGGAAGGAAAATGCCTCGCCTTGGCAAAAAGCAGCAGAGAAGGCGTCACGATCACGTTGTGGCCTCGATGGCGTTCATTCAACATCGAGTTGCACCTACAAATGATGTCATAATGTCTTTTTACCTTTTGATATGCTACTAGGGAGGATGGTCTTGATTTCTCTATAATTAGACTACGATATAGTTAGAGACGACCATCTTTAGACTAGTTTTTTTCTTCTTCTTCTTTTTTTGCGCTTCTTCACTCTAAATTTGCTTCGCTATTTTTGAGCTTCTTCTTCCTTAATCATTTCTCCACTCTATATTCTATGTTTTACAATGTGTTGTTGATGAAAATTTAGAAATGAGAGGTAGATGTGATTATATTGGTTCATAAACTTGTGGTTCTAGATAGTTGTTAGATATTTTGCTACGTTTACATTTAACGTTTATGCACGTCCAATGTAGTTAAAAACGAGTTTCTACGTAAAAACATTTTGGTGATCTAGAAGCGTAAAATCGTAAATTTTTAAGTTTTAAAACGAGTTTTAACTACATTAGTTATAAAAATGGAGATTTTGCGTAGAAGCGTTTTAGTGATCTAGAAATGTAAAATCATAAGTTTTTAAGTTTTAAAACGTAATTTTGACTATATGGACACGTCTAGGCGACGCCTAAGCATGCTAGGTGCAAGTCAGAGCGTCAACGCTCGCCTTACGCTTGTTTTGCGCATGTGGTTTGAGAATATGGTGTATATAATATTAGTGGAAATAACCCAAAAACAAGTCAATGGAGTTAATATATGTAATAGATTGGACAAATCACATATCTTCAAAGCACGATAGGTATCTATGATTTATAGAGAACAATTTATCATTAACCGAGAACACTTATGAAGTGAAATGTATGAATTTTTGTAACACAACGTTAAAGTTCAATATAAAGTAGTGCGATGATGGATGGCCTTTTAAAAAGTCATCAAAATGCACCCAAAAACAAAACCGTGCAGGGTACATGCAAAACAAACAATATTCTAATTAGTGAAGGGATGAAATGTTACAGTTAACTCAACCCAATATACTATATCTTAACTTTTTTATAAATCAAATTATTAGGACATTAAATAACTCATTATAATTATACATAATTATTAATTATTTTTAATTATCATGTCATCATTTTAACGGTCAAACATAATTGTTGACCGCCATGTAGGACATATTTGACGGAATTAGACAGCGAGTGACCACGAATGACATAAATGTATAGTGTTGATGGTTAAATTAAAGAGAAAATGGTTCGAGTGACAAACGTGTAACAAACATGTAACGACTAACGAGTGACCAAACTTGCAATTCATCCTTAGTTTATTTTTTAATTTTCCAGAAATAACTTATTATTTGGTTAAGATTAATAATTAACCATGTGGCATGGTCGAACGTTTGACTTCTTGCCACATCACCAAAAGATTCTCATCTCATCGAAGCTTCTGCAACGTTAGAGTGCACTGACATTTTGACCGGATGAAAAGTTAGGTGTTTGAATATTTTATTGCTTTTGAAAAATTGACTTTTATAATTTTTAAAATTAAAGATTTGATTATTATATTGTATTTACCCTACTAATAATAATGATAACATAAAATACATATTACAAAAAGCTTTTAATTGAAAAAAAATAAATCATGTTAAAAAATGACACTCAATGGGAATTAGGAAGAAAGTCTCCTCCTCCTCCTCTTTTATTTGGTTGGATTTTCCTTTGAATTTTGGTGGCTGTTGCTAACGGGAGTGGAAAGGGGACATGTGGTTATAAAAAAAAAACCATTGCAGCCAGCACAGCCCGGGCAATGTGCAATTCATTATTTTCATACCTAACCTCAAGATGTGAATGTGACAGCTTCTTTGATTTTCCATTCTTCTTCTTTACTAGTTTTTTACCCGCCCGTTGGGCGGTGTGTTTGAGTGAGTTTTTTATCCGCATCGTATTGTCGTATAATTTGTTATTGGTTTTTGGTGTTCACAATGGTAATTTTGTTGTATTTGTCGTACTTATTTTTGTGTTGCGTTGGTGGTCCTTCCTATTTGAGTGTGTGATATTAGGTTGTGGACTTGTGGTCCTTCTTGTTAGATGCAAGGTTCATTAAATCGTACCGTATCGGCGGTTCAACCACAAAATACCAGTATCAGAGGCTTAACCGATTGGTGGTATTTAACGGTACCAACGGTTGATCTACGGTTAAACCACGATTTTGCCATAAAATGCCATACCGTTGACTTTCCCGGTACGGTCTCTGGTACAGTTTCATAGACATGGTTAGAAGTCATTCCGGAAAATATATTTGTTTAGTAGTTTGTGTATGATGTTTAAGGTGTTTCTACTAATTGCCATTTTTTTAAAACAATTTTTTTTATAAGGGTGGAAAATGTATAATAGACATAGACATAGATTAAATAATTTTTAGTGGGCGATGTTGTCGGTGCTGTTCAATGTAGTGGCGAGGTTTTTTTTCTTATGTAAAATCAAATTGTTTATCATATTCTTCTCCTTCCTTAGTGTAAAAATAAAATAAAATAATATAAATTTTATCCTTTTGGGAATTGTATTGTAGTGGGCGGTGTGGGGAATTAGTGGAGAAGAGAATCCTTCCACTCGTTCTCCGTTCTATTTCCGGGCGATTCTTGTCCATTACAGCGAGGATGCCTTTGACGCTGGCAGAGTTTAGGGCATGTATTCCGGGGCAATCTATTTGGATCTGCATGTATACCAATGTATTTCGGGGCATGTATTCTGGTTGTAGGCCGTGGTCTCCGAATTCGCCATATCTTTCGTGGTGTTTCTCAAACGTCTGGGTCCGTGCCGCCCCTATCCTGATTTTTTTTTGTTTTGTCGTGATTTGCTTGCCGTTTTTATGCTGAATTGTGGCCTTTACTTATATGTTGTCAGGTTGGTTGCTATCGTGGATGCTGGTGGTTGTTTCCGTCGCGCTGGTTGAAGAGAGTTTCTGTTCTCGTAAGGAACATCCTTAATTCTACCCAGATTGGTCGAGTATGAAGGTAGTACAACAATATAGGCGGTCGGAATTTGCCTGGTGTTAGTACTGGGTATGTGTCGTGTTTTAAACTTGAATCCCTACCTTCTGTGTTACTTTGATGTAGTGATAGGATTTTCCTCTGCATTGAGCAGGTCAAATTATCTTGTTCCTATCCCTGGGTTTCTATATTCAACTGTCAAGTGTATGTGTGTTGCCTGATTAGTTGTTGTGCTCATTAGCGCTGAATTCGAGAAGTATGGCTGTGTAATTGCAATGGGCAACAGGGCTTGTCATTTGGTCTGTAGATTAGCTCTAAAGATATGGTTTGGGGGAGGTTATGGTGTGTGAAGGTGAGCAATGTTTCAGCTTCTGTTTTCCTCCCGTTTGTGGGACTGGTTACTTTACAATTACTTAGTAAATTGGTGTCTTGTTTACGTGAGCACCTTTCATGTGGAACATCCTATTATATAGCAATAGGTTTAGTGAATATCTTCCAGTTGTTGAATGGAATGCCATTAGCTTGTTCCAAGTGTCAAAATATTGTTTGATAGTCCGGGCGGGTTATGTCGTTGAAATGTGAAAGATAAATAGTTGTGGTGTCCTTTGTGAGGACAATATTGCTAGTTTTGGTATAAATTATTCTAGATGAATGGACGATTGTACCACTTAAGTCATGAAGGCTCCATTTTATTTCATAGGTGATATGTAGTTTATTACTATCTAGAAGCATGAAAAGCTGAGGAAATTATTAAATGCCTAGTATTGTTGCACTTAGCGGATTGTTATTATTTAGCAGCTGTAAATTGATAGGGGAAAAGCAGTAGGTTGTGGCCGGGGAATCTTTGAATTTGCTTGAGTGTGGTTGTTGAGTGGGTTGCTTAGTCAGAATCGCTGATGACCTGCCTCAGTCTTCTCTTTTTATTTCCATTATTGGGTTTGGCGCTGGTGCATTCTTCTGTGCTGCTGCTGTCCTCCCAGCTTGTCTCGGAGACGTATGTCTCTTCCTCACTGACCTGTTCATCAGGGTTGTCCTCATATTGGATCTTTTTGTGTTGTTTGACGCGTTTGCCCTTCCCATTCTTCTTGGTTCTGTTGTTGTCCTGTTTTGCTTATGTTAGTAGGTGTGGGTTGTGTGATGTATACTTGTGTGTGATGTATGCATACCTGTTTTTTCATGTTTTGCGGTTTTTTCCCTTTGTAGCTCTTTCTTCTTTCTGTGCTGCTAGTGGTCCAGCTTTTTTGTGATTCATCGGTGTCCTCTTCGCTGTGTGATTCCTCATACTTGGTAGCATGGTTCTTTTGTTTCTTGTGGCGTTGTAACTGTCTCATTTTGTGCCCTGTGTTTCTCTTTTTGCTCTGAGCCTGCATATATTTCAAATATTTTAGTATCATTATAATAAGACATAAACAAATAGTGATCGTATGTCTTTAGTTGTACCGTATTATTCTTTCGGCGTGCTTGCATTGTTGCACTATTCTGGTCATGAGTTGTGCTAATTGCAGAGATTATGTACTGGTCGTTCATGTTCCTCATGTTGTTGTCGGTCAGCTTGATTGTGAATTTGAATTTCTGACCGACCAAGTCAAGTAGCATGTGTGGGATATGTTGGCCTTTCCTTGGTTTGTCGTTGTATAATTCTCTTGCTGGCTTATTGAGGAATTTCTCTCCAGCACTGTCCAGCAACAAAAACTCTGTATTTGATGTGTCATCTTGTACCAACAGCTTGATGTGGTACCTATAAGCAGTGGTGTCAATTTGTTACCTGCTGTTTGTTTTTTTATTTTTTTGTCGTTGTATGATGGGTGTTTTTCCTGTTACCTTCTTGTTGCCAATGATGAAGTGGAGTCACAGTTGCTACAGTAGAATTCTGTTGCTGTTTGGTTCTGTTTGTTGACCTCTTCCACCTTTCTGGGACAGTCCCAGCAGCCTATGTAACTCCAATTCTCTCTAATGGATGTGATTCTGCACCTGACATAATAGCTCTTGTTCTGGGGAAAGAAGTCATTATGGTTACTTGGTCCTTTTGTTTGTATATTCTTGAGTGTGATATATATAGTTTACCTTGTTGCTTTCTTCTTGCTTGTGGCTTTGCAGCTCTGCTATTGTCGCTTGTTGGATCTCTGGTGGGGCAGGTTGTTCTATCATAACCGGTGCTTGGTTATTGATGGGTTCCTCATCATCTGTGGTCGTCTGAATTAGCTCATTTAGCTCTGGTATATCCAGCTGGTCATAAAACTTTGTAGCCGTTGTGCCGGAGAGGTGAATTTCTCCTGTTCATGTTTTGCTTATTTAATTATAATCAAGCAGATGCAGTGCAACTAATATATGATAGTTTATTTTACCGTAGTCCCCGTTCACGTAGATACTGGTGATATACAGTAGAACTGGTCCTCGGTGACTCTTTGCCATGATCTTGTTGAATTCTTCTATTGTTTTATTCCAAATTGTCACCCTGATTATTCTTCCCCTGTTTACATTAAAATGTGCAGAAAGTTTCGGGAGTTAGCATTTGTTTTCTGCAATATTTGTAATTACCTTACATAGTTGGTAGTTGTTTGGAGAGTACAGTCGTAGCTGCATCTTGAGGTTCTTCCGCACTCTTCGAGTGACTCCATTGTTCGTTTCAATGTTGTTCGAGTATTCCTTTAGCTGGCCAATTGTATCTGCGTTTTTGATTTGTTGCAAGGTGTGAAGTGTATGTGAACAGTAGATGACATGTTTGGTAGTAGTTGTTAATGTATTTTCCATCGTACCTGATAGGATTTCTTTTTTTCCCTTGAGCTTGTCAATTTGTTCTTCTGGGATCAAATCCATTTTGTATTTCTGGATGTTGATTGCTGTGTTGGTTGGTTGCACTTTGGTTGACTTTTTGAATTCTATCACCAATGGTTCCTTTACTGGTCTGAATTCTCCCGTGGCTTCCTTGACTCTGAAATCTGTGAAGGTGTATATGGCTTGTTCTTGAATTTTCCTTTCAAACTCGTCCATCATTGATCTCGGAATTTGGACATGGATGTCACGTCCCTGTTTGACAATATTAGCATCCTTATCGTTAATGAGTACTATTTTGTTTGTGATTTTGTGCAACTGCTTCTCTTACCTTTGCATCTATGAGGACCAAATCTAGGCGCATTATTATGTTGGAGTTTGCGTTGATGGCCAGCCATTTTCTCGACACTCTTGCAAGTAGGGATCCATTGTCGGCATCTGTGGTTAGCTTGTCGATCGTCTGATCTTCCATTTCCTGCAATTTTTTGGAACTCTTAGTGTCAGTATGAATTTGGATGTATTATGTTTTGAGGATATATTACCTTATCTTGTTGAGTTGTTGCTTCTGTCGGGCTTGCGTGGTAGCCTTGGGATTGCTTTTGTCAACTTTTGACAGTGGTTGCTGGCTCCTGTCCTTATTTCTTTTGGGTTTTATATGGGGCCTCACAGTTTTGTTTATGGTTGTCTTGATGACCATGTATTAATTTCTTCGAGAATACCATTGGTTGAATGTGTCTTTTGGTTTTCTGCATTTAGGTGCCTTATAATAGTGGTTGTGATGATGGTTTTAAGGTTCTTCAATTACACCGTTTTGAGTAACTGTTGTGGTGATGCTGTAGTTTGATATTATTGTCGTGGAATAGAATGAGTTTCATTAATGGTCTGCTAGCAACGGGAACTGCTCATTATTGGAATTACTTGACAATTATAGGGATGATGTTGCGGAATCAGAATCGGATAGAAGTTTAAGAGTATGATGTAATTATTGGGTGGGATTTATTTCGTCTTTTATTGTTTTGTCAGTTGCAATGCATATAATCATTTCGAGTATTTTTTGTGTGTGTTTAATTTGTGTGGTTGTTGTTATTGTCCTTTATTGCTTTGTGTTTAATCATTTATAGTAATTTATTTGGTTTGGGTCTAACTTGGATTGTTCTTTGCAGGAGTGCATGTGGAATAGCATGGGGTTCCGTTACTCATTGTAGAGTGAATATAGATGGTATACTTATGTGGCCTTTAGTTCATCATTGCATGGAGAAGCTAGCACGGCGGGTTTACGTTTCGACCTCTCTCATATCCAGACTATTTAAATTTGTAACTGTCATTCATGGTATTGTGTGGCTTTTGAGAGGCCTTAGTCAGCAGAAATGGTGTTAACTTTATATTGTCATATTAAGGATAGGATATTGGAATAGTCATGTCTTTCATAATGATAATTTTCGTTATTTGGTTTGTACTGCCTTTTAGAATTGTTATTAAAAATGCATTAAAGTGCAAAGATGTTGTCTTTCCTTCAACATCAAATGGTTGTTTATGATCCATTAGCGAAGCTTTATTGGCTAAAGAGTGCAACCTCGTCTATTTTTCATGACACTGAAGGATAACATCAAAGCTATTTAACTGACAGTACTTCCATCCAAATAAAATGAGTAATGAAGCTAACCAAACTAAGCAAATATTTCCTTGTATACAATGTTTTGCATCCATGATAGTGGTTTGTCTTCGTGGTCACAACTGAGGATCTTCAAACCTTTTGTTGTAGTGACTCGTGACAAAGCAACATAAAGTTGCCCATGGCTAAAGACTTGTTGTTGCAAACAGAGTCCTACCCTTTGTAGTGATTGGCCTTGACTTTTGTTGATTGTCATTGCGTAGCACAATGCAATTGGGAATTGCCTTCTTGATAGTGTAATATTAAGACTCGGATATTCTGTGGCAAGAGTCATGCGAGGTAAGAAGACCATGTCCCCGATATGAGTCCCGGTAATAACTTCAGCTTCAATGAACCATTTGCCCATTTTTTTGATAATCAGACGTGTCCCATTACATAGCCCAGATGCCTGATCAATATTCCTTAATAGAATCACTGGAACTCCAAGCTTCAACTTGATTTCATGATCTGGGAAGCCAGGTATTTGCAAGGAATTTAGCAACTCTGCTGGGAATTCTGGGTGCTCTATATTTTGCTTCCCATTCTCATTCTGAACATAATCAGAACTGAGATATGTGATCTCTTCACCTGGGATCTGTGATAGAACATACTCATTCAATTTGTGCACCATTTCGTGGTGAGGAGCTAAAATAGCTCTACTTGCCAAATATTCTGGGTTCACATAATTGCATTCGAGATGTGGATATATCTCTCTGACAATGTCAATAATAGGTTCTCCTTGACGTTCCACCATCAATTCACTTGGAATATCAATATTAGCTTCGCCAAAAACTGAACAGTCTTCGCCATCGCCAATTTGTAGGATCCATTTACTGAAATCTGCGATATCATTTAGCTCAGTTTCTGAAGAATTAGGTTGTCGCAGTCTCAAATTTTCTGTGAGCTTCAATATTTCCAGATCTTGCCAGACATATGACATTTTCAAAGATGCATCGACAATATCGGCCCTACTTCCTTTCTTTATGATTGGCAACGTCTGCCTGAAGTCACCCCCAAATACAACTGTCATTCCTCCAAATGGCTTGGTAAGATTGTTTTTGTTGTGCTTTCTCATGATATCTCTCAAAGTGCGTTCCAATGCCTCAATTGCATTCCTGTGGGCCATGGGTGCTTCATCCCAGATTATCAAAGAAGCATTTTGAAGGAGATCTGCAACATCAGAGCCTTGATAAATGTCACAGGTTGATGTTGGATTCAACTTAATAGGAATACGAAACCTCGAATGTGTTGTTCTTCCTCCGTCCATGAGCAAAGCTGCTATTCCAGAAGTAGCCACACAAAGCACTATCCGCCCTTCAGATCTTAGCTTGGCACTAATCACTTTCCAAAGAAAAGTTTTACCCGATCCACCAAATCCTTCTACGAAAAAGCATTTTCCATTATTTGTATTAATAGACTCCATTATCTGGTCATATGCAACACGTTGATCATGATTTAGCTTAGGGAAGTTCTTCTCAAATTCTGTACTCATAGAACTCCTGTTGTAGCTTAATTCTTCCGCTAGTAATCGATTTGCTCTATCAAACGTATTGCAGTTGGGAATTGGCATACCTGGAATATCAACCATTGACTTTCCAATCTTGTGGAATAGCTTCTCTAATTCAATGAGACACAACTCTTTTGTTTCATCTGGTGATAAATGTAGTTCTGGTCGATTGAGCAAGCTGCGCTGATAGTGTTGGATATCATCACTGAGCAACTCCCAGTTCTTCTCCCACAATTCCTTGACGTTTGATACTTGTGAATACGCCACCATCGTCACAAATATCCTCCTCATTTTGGTCCCTGAAGCCCATTGTGAGACCTCCTTCAAGCAATCGTGCCATTCATCATCTTTGGCCAAGAAACCCATTGCATAACATGCCTCCTTAAATTTCTCATACACAATCCCATTCACCGTTCGAATTTCTTCGAAACTTTTACACCCTTTGACGATATGTAAAAGTAATCGAAGATAGTACCTCTCACCTGAGGATGGATGTGCATAGTACAATCTCCCAATGCATGTTTTGTTCTTTCTAGACCTCCAAGTTCTAGTTCTTTGGTCCCAGACATAAAATTGTGGGAACTGAATGAAGGTGTAATTTCTTGCCTCAGGATCTATTATATTCATTTCCATCCATGCTAATAGCATTGTCCTTGTTGCCGCTTCAGAGGAAAGTACCTCTTCTACTGGTTTGTCCTCCTCATAAATAAGTAATTGCTCCCCTGGTAGGTGAAATCTCATTCTTAAAACTGCTGGGTAATGATAATGAATATCAAATTTGAAGATTCTCCAGCAGGCTTCAGCAGCTGCTAAATAGCGGCAATCAAGGAAGGCCTTAATTTCATCTAGATCCAAAGGGACTTCAGTTTTTTGAATTTCTGAATCATGTTTTGCTCTTTCCTCAACAATTGTTGCCCTTGCTCTGTCTGGTGGCTTGTTTATGTACTTGAAGAGATATTTAATAGATCTGCAAACATTTGATTAGGCTAAGTTAGAAATGTACTTTCCCAAATAAAATTTTTCCCGTCTAAATAATAACAAACTTAGTTGAGATATTTTCATACACAACAAAATAAGTGAGCAAAATTATCCCAAAATTATTAGATTAATTATTTTAAATTGAATTTATCACAAACACATAAAAAATATCATATTCTTTGAAGAAATATCGCATCTTCATTTATCATCTACATCTTTTAATGTGTAAAAAATCCCACTAACCATTAAAGAAATCAAGGTCAAAGAAGATTAAGTACTTCCATAAGTTAAAATTTGAATTTGTCCAAAATAAAAATTTCCCGTCGAAATAATATCAAAATTAGTTGAAATATTTTCATACAAAACAAATTAAGTGAGCAAAATTATCACAAAATTATTAAATTAATCATTTTAAATTGAATTTATCACAAACACATAAAAAAGATCATATTCTTTGAAAAAATATCGCATCTACATTCCTATATATATATATCATCTACATTTTTAAATGTGTAAAAAACCCCACTAACCATTAAAGAAATCAAGGTCAAAGAAGATTAAGTAATTCTAGAAAGAAATATATTTCAAAATGTGTGGTCTTTGTCGTTTTCATTATTTGACAAATTTTTTTTAATTTATAAGAGAATCGACTATTACTAACACAAATACACTACGCACATAAGAATAAAAGGAACAAATGAGGCAAATGTACATGGAACAATAATGAACATAGAAGAAACTTTTATATAGAATTAAAAAGTTAAACTAACCGATTCTTATTGCAAAATTCGACGTTGATATGGGCTTGGAATCGCAAGAGGAGGTAACGATTGTAGGAAACCACGAAACGGTTGTCAAGTTGCACACCATTTCGAACTATGAATCGACCATCTTCTCTCCGACGATACCTTGCAAATCCATCATCATCTATTGTTGTTTGAGAGCAATATTTTTTGGGGAAATGCTTAGAACACTTTCCAGCAGATGTACAACTTGCTTTTGGGAAAGCATTTCCGCACGGCCCATGAATCATGAATTTAGTCACAGCATAGTAACATTCAGGGTCGGTGTCGATATCCGGAATCTCGGCTTGTATAATTGAATCAATATCGGCTACCCCATTCAGTTTGTCTTGCTGGGCCAAGAAAATTAATAGATGTGCATGTGGAAGTCCTCGCTTTTGGAACTCTATGACTTGGACAACTACAAATTAGAATAATACAAAACGTGATCAATGTTTTAGATATAAGACGATTGGGGGAAAAAATGTAGTAAAGGAAACTCACGTGCGCAAGTGTGTCCAAATATTTTGTTGTTGTTGATCTCATGCAAGAGTTGATCCAACTTTAACTTGAAAACTCTTGCAATGATGTCTGCTCTATGAGTGTCTTTTCTTCCGGATGCTTTCACCAAATCGATCATGAATTGAATTTCTGGCCAGTTTGCGTTGCATGTAAAAGTCACGAATAAATCTGGATATCCCATTGCTCGACATATGGCCATAGCATCTTGGTAATTCTCATACCTGTACCTTGGGCTACCTGTATGCGAAGAGCTTAGAATGACATGCTTCCCTGTGGTTTCGGTACTAATATCTCCTTGAAAAAATGCATCCATCAAACCATTCAAGTAGTTTGTCCTCAGTTTGCGTTGGTTATTCCTAATCCAATCCAAACGCTCAGCTTCCACTAAAGCATAGGCATTGACCACATATTGCTGGAATAGTTTTTCAGATAATAATAATGTGTGCCCTTCATGAAGCCTTGTTTGAATCCTATACGCATAAAAATCACACTGCGTTAGAAACTTTTCGTTTGCATCCTCGAATCCTTCTTCACCACATAAATAAATATCTTTGCGCCAACCATCTTCTCCGTAAGGGAAGAGCAATGGATACTGCAATGCCATTAAGCTAGGATGGTAGATACTAATTCTTTGAAGTTCAGTGGTCTGGTGCTCAACAATAATATCTTGTTCATAAGATGTTTGGCCGGGATCGTTCACAATAAGAGCTGCAACCTCATTTCCTGTAGGAAGATCATATTCCCGACCATCTGATCGCCGATTGGCAATAAGTTTAACCTTCAAATGTTGTACACTATCATCATTGATCCTGTCTTTTGCATACCGGAATGTTTGGACCAAAATATTGTGCTCGTCGAACAATTCTTGCAAAGAGGCCACAATATCTCTGCGCAGAGATGTGGAATTGTTATTTGTACCAATTGCTTGGAGACGATTCTCAGCTTCTGTCTCAGTTTGATGAATGTACAATTGAGCAAACTTCGCACTGGATCCTACTGGGGGTAACAGACTGCCAATTTGATGATAAATTTGGCCTCCAATAGAAAATACATAGACGCCACGTCCATTATTCAAAGCGTGATCAATCTTTCCACCCATTGAGCTAAAGCAGAAGACACCATTATACATCCTGATACAATCACGAAAGTGTCAGGCAACTCCACTGTTTGTCTGCAATAAATCTCTTAAGAATTAAGGAGGTTCTCAAGCCGGGGGGAGTTTCACTTTGCCTTTCTTGCAACAAAGGACACAAATTGAAAACTCTGACTTTAGAGACGGAGATGTACTTTCCTCTTTCCACATAACAGCTGCACAGTATTGGCATACGCTCGAAGGAGGGCCAAGAGAAAAGCAGTCGACATGCTTCGAACCTATGTACATAAAAGATAACGTTAATTAGAAAGAAAATATATCTATAATTGTATATCATACGCATATTCAATACATATCAACAATATACCTTTCTCAATTGTGGTAGGAAATATCTTTTTTTTCTTTTTGGCAGCAATCATTTTGATCTTTCTATTCATGCGTTCAGCTTTAGCATTTAGCTTAGATAGTGAATAGTTGCAACCTGTAATATTTATTGTAAATTAGTTTTTTGAAATCGTAAAAAAACCATATTACATGCCAGTCAAAAATTAAGATAACTTTAGTTACCTATTAAGTACTGGAATGCTAGTACATCCATCCTTTTTGAACATAGCACGATCCGTCGTTTCATTCTTGCTATTTTGGCAATTAAGGTCTTGGTTGACCTTGATTGTGCCAGGAAATAAGTTTTTGCTACATACACATCAGGAGCAGTTAGACTACAGAAAGGATCCCATAAAAACATTAATTAATTAGTATAGAGAAAAAGAAACTACCGCGATCGAAATCCCACGAACATCGCGCAGTATCAATTGTCCGTGCAATTTTGTAGGTGCGAGGAACTATATTGTCATCCACGTCATCAATCTTCCGCTTACCCATGCAATCTAACTTGGAATTTTGTAGCAAAACTAACTACAAATATTAGTATTGGAATTGTGAAAGCGGCAAACTTCTATACGACTCAATTGGTTCTATCTTGCAACGCCCCCCTTCAGTAACCGGGTATGATGCATCAACAGTAACAATAGTTGGCAAAAAAACAATTAGGTCCGAATTCAAGCTTTAATTTGGAATTCAAATAGACCAAAAGCAACATTCCGTAAATGAAAAAACAGTGAGAATTGGAACAACTACAATATGAGATTGAATTATCCCAAAATCAATACTACATAAACGAAAAATATCATTGCAAAATATATTTTGAAAAAACCACGACATAGAAATCGAGGGGCGCTATAGGAACATACCAGCCGGTCTATTGTTGCTAAATAAGCTATGAAGATTAGAATATGTTGTTGTTTGGTTAGCTTGCTTCGCCTACCATCGAGTTTTCTGCACCAACCACACAAAAATTGGAACCACGAAATTCAGGATCGAAAAATACACAATTAAGACCACATGCTCGTCTCCGCACTGTAACTCGACGGATATCCTCCATATTCAGCTCATCGAACTCCGGCTGCCGCCGAGTAATTCAGCCGGCGAAATATTTTGATAAAAGAAACAATAGAAAAAAAGGACTACACAATAGAGCAGTGGATTAGCTCTAGAAAGAAAATATATCTATAATTGTATATCATACGCATATTCAATACATATCAACAATATACCTTTCTCAATTGTGGTAGGAAATATCTTTTTTTTCTTTTTGGCAGCAATCATTTTGATCTTTCTATTCATGCGTTCAGCTTTAGCATTTAGCTTAGATAGTGAATAGTTGCAACCTGTAATATTTATTGTAAATTAGTTTTTTGAAATCGTAAAAAAACCATATTACATGCCAGTCAAAAATTAAGATAACTTTAGTTACCTATTAAGTACTGGAATGCTAGTACATCCATCCTTTTTGAACATAGCACGATCCGTCGTTTCATTCTTGCTATTTTGGCAATTAAGGTCTTGGTTGACCTTGATTGTGCCAGGAAATAAGTTTTTGCTACATACACATCAGGAGCAGTTAGACTACAGAAAGGATCCCATAAAAACATTAATTAATTAGTATAGAGAAAAAGAAACTACCGCGATCGAAATCCCACGAACATCGCGCAGTATCAATTGTCCGTGCAATTTTGTAGGTGCGAGGAACTATATTGTCATCCACGTCATCAATCTTCCGCTTACCCATGCAATCTAACTTGGAATTTTGTAGCAAAACTAACTACAAATATTAGTATTGGAATTGTGAAAGCGGCAAACTTCTATACGACTCAATTGGTTCTATCTTGCAACGCCCCCCTTCAGTAACCGGGTATGATGCATCAACAGTAACAATAGTTGGCAAAAAAACAATTAGGTCCGAATTCAAGCTTTAATTTGGAATTCAAATAGACCAAAAGCAACATTCCGTAAATGAAAAAACAGTGAGAATTGGAACAACTACAATATGAGATTGAATTATCCCAAAATCAATACTACATAAACGAAAAATATCATTGCAAAATATATTTTGAAAAAACCACGACATAGAAATCGAGGGGCGCTATAGGAACATACCAGCCGGTCTATTGTTGCTAAATAAGCTATGAAGATTAGAATATGTTGTTGTTTGGTTAGCTTGCTTCGCCTACCATCGAGTTTTCTGCACCAACCACACAAAAATAGGAACCACGAAATTCAGGATCGAAAAATACACAATTAAGACCACATGCTCGTCTCCGCACTGTAACTCGACGGATATCCTCCATATTCAGCTCATCGAACTCCGGCTGCCGCCGAGTAATTCAGCCGGCGAAATATTTTGATAAAAGAAACAATAGAAAAAAAGGACTACACAATAGAGCAGTGGATTAGCTCGATTGACCGTCGCGCTACGCTATCGATGGCGAGATTGAACGATTAATTAAAAAAGGAAAGTGAAAGGACCGATCGATTACTTACGGGCTTCAGCGGGCGATGGTTTCTCGGGTATTATGAGCTCTCTGTGTCTGGGATTCCTGCTTGCGGCCAATATGACTTACGGGCTTCAGCGGGCGATGGTTTCTCGGGTATTATGAGCTCTCTGTGTGTGGATTCCTGCTTGCGGCCAAAAAGAATAGAGAGAGGAAATAGGAGCATTTCCGCTGGACAGCAAAGGGAGATAAAG
Source organism: Linum tenue (assembly GCA_946122785.1). Taxonomy (NCBI): domain Eukaryota; kingdom Viridiplantae; phylum Streptophyta; class Magnoliopsida; order Malpighiales; family Linaceae; genus Linum; species Linum tenue. The sequence goes on along the minus strand of CAMGYJ010000009.1, from coordinate 42,845,644 downwards.
CAACTCACTAATTAATCTCCTTAAAAATGGGAGCATTTCCACCGGATAGCAAAGGGACACAAATCATCTCTCACTAATGAATTGTTAAAGCTAAATAATTCAATTTTTTCCCTATAGTGACGTTGGGATGCTGGGAGCTCTTCATGAGCTGATGTGGCACAACTTTGGTTTTGAATTACTATAATAGTAAGTAAGGATAAGCCACATGCCTAGATAGCTGCAGCAATAATATTATCTACACACATCTATATGCCTAATGCCATCCATGAAATCATTCCGTTGAAATAGTATTCGAAACGACAGGGGCGGACCCAAGGGTTTAGGGTGTAAATTTTGGGAATACGATTATCCAACCCCTGTGGTAATTTATTTATGGACAAAAAAAAAATATTTGATAGTGAGAGACACCCCTTAAATTTGAAAAATGATTATCCTATTGTCATTTGTGTATAGGAATATAAGTGGTAGGTTGGATAATTCAAATCTAGAACACTATTATTATTAATAAACTTAATTTCCGTTGAGCTAAACTCATTTGTTGTTCGATTTTGAACAATGTGTAATAGTAAAATGGCATTCCCTATCTCTAATTATTTTAGAAACCTAACAATTAAACTAATTTCAAACTACCCTTACTTAATTTGTATTAATTTCATAATTGTACGACAAGTGTTGAAAGAGTCTTTCAGCTTTGGGTTACATCAAGAACAAGTTTACAAATCGAATATGCGATAAGTTCGTGAATGATTGTCTAGTAGTGTATATAGAGACAATTTTTTTTTAACACTATAGACACCAAGTGTATTCTACAATTATTTTCGAATATGAAAACATATCATGGACTTTTTTAACCTGTACGATTAAGGTATTTTCATATTTACAATTTTATTTTTATTAATTATTTTCCATTTTATTTAATTTATTTTTTAAAAGAGGACACCACTATGAAAAATTTCTGGGTCCGCCACTGATTCGAACTATTCTTAATAAATGGTCGAAATACATATATGCATGTAAGTGTTCGATATTACGAAACAGAAAAAATCGGAACGTAAATTACATAATCAACTACATCAAAATTTGAGGGGGAAAACCATAATTAACGGCTGAACTAGTTAGCACCCAATGATTAATCCTAGCTGTGGAAGGAATTAAATATGTAGAGGTTATATGGTCCAGTCACATGCATCAGGAGCAATAATTGACAAATATACAGTTATATATATATAATATATAAAACATATTATCGGACCCATTAATTATATTCGATTTGACTCAGTACGTGACCTGACCTCGTTGGATTTATTGGGCTTAGTGTGAATCTGAGGGTCAAACCGAACAGATTATCTATCTACCTGTCATTCTAATATTCCAACAAAACTCCAGAAACCAATAACTACACAGTATTTGAGTTATTATTTAATTTTTATTTATTGAAATTCAGTTATTTATTTGACCACATATATAATGTACTCTCTCCATCTATGCCAGCCCCCACATTGTCGCGTACTGTTGCTAAAAAAGCTATTCATAATTGTTGTGTTGTCCAATGGGCTCTTTACTCTCTCTTATGTTAGACTAGTAGGTTACTTGTATCATTTTCTAACACATATTCTTCACATAAAACGGCACTTCATGGGATTAAAATTTATACAAATTAAATCAATCATATATCATCTTGTTAATCAAACGATTAAACGGCGGAGATTTGAATTAGGAGATCAACCTCTTCCTCAAAAGCTCAAATTTCACGTCTTGAGGGCCCGTTCATCATCTCAAAACTAATCATGTTCATAGTTTTCTGACAAAGAATCCAGGAGATTCAATAAACCCCCACACCGTGTCAAAACCGCAATGCTGCCTAAGTCCACGTGAGGCTACAAATCTATTTGAACCTACACCTCTTATGAATCGATCGTCGTGTCAAGAACCAGGCCCCTCGAACGAAAGTCACTCATATAGGTTTGAAGTTTGCACAGACATCAGGCACCATGTGTTTACTAATGGGGTTACCAGGATTTGAACACGTACAAAACCATTCGGTCACAGGAGACTCTGATAAAATGTCAAGAACCAGTTGGTCCTAATCACTCGAGTTGTTGGGAGATGTTCAATCGTGGATCATATACCGTTTACTAACACCCACCCTTAAACGAAAGCCACCATATATGGGTTTGAAGTTTGCACAGATCCAAACACCATGTGCTTAACCGAAACAAATGAGGGTCATCAGGATTCGAAAAAAAAATTCTATGGTGATCATATAGTGTTTACTAGTACGTGTACGTCAAAGAGCTACAACTCCGATGTCAGAAATCTCTTTCCCCAGTAAATCAAAGATGATCATGTCAAGCTTTTGCATGTATGTATATAGCAACAGCCAACAAGGTAAATGAGAGAGAGAGAGAGAACAGCTAGCTGTGCAGACTGCAGTGATCACCGAATATGGTTGCCTGCAAAACAAAAACCAAAAGGAAAACATTATATACAGTACTATCGGCAAGATTACGTGCCATGATTGATTGACGGGAAAATTGGGAAGAGAACATTCTTCCATTGTTGTATATATTTTGTTCCCCTCCAAGAACAAAACCCCTGTGTATCGAATCGTGCGCTGTCCTTTTGTCTCGTTCTAAAACGACGAGGCAGGGATTCCATGCACCAGAAAGATGATAGCAACACATGATGATGATCTTGTTCCAAAGCTGCCTTGCCCTTTGTGGCCGATCCCACCACCAATCGATATGATGAACACATTGGGTAATTCATAATGGAGTATGACTGTGATCGAGCAGGGGGGAATAATTCAGTTTCAGTTTTTTTTTTTTTTTTTTAAATGGAGTTAGGAAGACGATGAAGTCATGAGTGAGTTAAGGTATAGTAAGTGTTATGAGAACAATTCAAGTACCATATCGGTAATACAAGTGAAGGAATCATACCCTCATTCGGTGACCTCGGAATTTGAGATCTGCGTGTGTCTGACGGGTCAAAGGTGATTCGCATTTGTTTGGTGGATCCATGAGAGATCCACATTGGCTTGGCGGAATCAAAGATAGTTCTGCGTCTGGTAAAGTCCTTGTACCGAGAAGCTCATCGATACAAGGTGTCTGGCGGATCAAGATAATCGCTGGAGCAAGATAATCGATGAGGAGAGGACACAAAGTTCGTGGTCCTTGGCTTGAGGGGATGATTGTTATGAGGACAATCCAAGTACCACATCGGTAATACAAGGGAAGGAACCCTTGTATATTAGTGTCCACCTAGTCCAATTAGTAAGAGGCTTTTTGGGAAGGAACCCAAGAGTAAAACCGTGCGAGCTTGGCCCAAAGCGGGCAATATCGTACTAATTGAGCTCCCCGGTTATGACAAAGTTATGGCAATCCAAGTACCACATCGGAAATACAAGGGAAGGAACCCTTGTATATTAGTGTCCACCAAGCTCATTAGTACGAGGCTTTTTGGGGAAGACACCCAAGAGTAAAACCGTGCGGGCTTGACCCAAAGCGGACAATATCGTACTAATGGGCTGCCCAGTTATGACAAGTAGTATCAAAGCCTGGTTCGGTGCGGGACAGTGGACGTCAGTTTGGTGGGACTCTCATTTGGTGACCTCGAGATTTGAGTTCGACATTTGTCTGGCGGGTCAAAGGTGATTCGCGTATGTTTGGTGGATCCAAGAGAGATCCACATTTGGCCTTTGGCGGATCAAATAGTTCCGCATTTGGGAAGTAGTTCAAAGAGAGTTCTACGTCTGGTAAAGTCCTTGTACCGAGAAGCCCCATCGATACAAGGTGTCTGGCGGATCAAGATAATTGCTGAGGGGAGGACATGATGTTCGTGGTCCTTGGCTTGAGGGGAGGATTATAATGGGACAATTCAAGTACCACATCAGAAATACAAGGAAATGAACCCTTTTATATAAGTGTCCACCTAGCCCAATTAGTACGAGACCTTTTGGGGAGGACACCCAAGGGGAAAACCGTGCGGGGTTGGCCCAAAGCGTACAATATCATACTAATGGGCTGCCCAGTTATGACAAGTGGTATCAGAGTCTGGTTAGATATGGGGCGGTGGACGTCAGTTTAGTGGGACCCTCATTCGGTGACCTTGGGGTTTGAGATATGCGTTTGTCTGGCGGGTCAAAGGTGATTCACGTCACCCAAGACGAAAACCGTGCGGGGTTGGCCCAAAGCGGACAATATCGTACTAATGGGCTGCCCAGTTATGACAAGTGGTATAAGAGTCTGGTTCGGTGTGGGGCGGTGGACGTCAGTTTGGTGGGACCCTCATTCGGTGACCTTGGGGTTTGAGATCTGCGTTTGTCTGGCGGGTCAAAGGTGATTCACGTTTTTTTGGTGGATCCAGGAGAGATCCACGTTTTGGCTTGGTGGATCAAAGAGAGTTCTACGTCTGGTAAAGTCCTTGTACCGAGAAGCCCATCGATACAAGGTGTCTGACGGATCAATATATTCGCTGAGGAGAGAACATAAAGTTCGTGGTCCTTGGCATGAGGGGAGGATTGTTATAAGGACAATCCAAGTACCACATCGGTAATACAAGGGAATGAGCCCTTGTATATTAGTATCCACCTAGTCCAATTAGTACGAGGCCTTTTGGGGAGGACACCTAAGAGTAAAACTGTGCGGGGCAAAGTGGACAATATCATATTAATTGAGCAGCTCGGTTATGGTAGTAAGCATAATGTGGAGCCGGCTGGAGTTAATTTGGTTCGTTAGCTGGTCACGTAAATTGGTCGAATGTGATCTCAAAGTTATTGGGTTGAGTCGAGTTAGCTAATGAGTGATTGGATTATAACACTTGATAAAAGTATATGACATGGATTATTATGATAACTTAAGCTAATGCACAGATTTTTAACACGGGGAGTGAATAATAAAGTTTCAATATGTGAGATTTTTTTTTAAAGAGTGACATCATTTATTAAAAAATGAATTTAAGGAGTCCAAGAAGAAAGAAAAAGGAAACTACATGGTGGCGGCCTCCACAGAATAAGAAAATAATCATGTTGGATTGAGTTCCAACGAAATAATCAAAGGTTGTTTGTAAATACAACAAGAATCGATGAATTGGTTAGCTATTCACCGATTGTAGAAGAGAACAATGTGAGAGACGATGACTGAGAGCTAGTTTATATCCCTTTATATGAATTATGGAATGCAAAATATGCTAAATTGACCAGAAGAAAAAAATGAATTTGACTGTAGAGTGAGATAATACAAGCACATTCGTAGCTCTTTCCATCCCGCAAACAAGGCAAATTTGATAAATTAAACAAAACAACCAATACACCGTTCCAATATTGTAAAAAAGTATTAAAAAAGGTAATATATATTTTTATATAATTTTTCACTTATTAAAATGTTATTAATTAGCCAAATCTTTCGTAATGCATCAAAATATTAGCGATTTTTACGTTATCGTTAATAATTTTGTAATTTTTTTCTTAGTTAAAATACTAAAATTTTGCAATGTTGACCTTCGTGTGTCTCTTTCAAGTCAGTATCATGTTGCCAAGTCAATATTACTAACCAAATTGTTAAATGAAAGTTAACATTTGACTAATTCTTAATATTTCACTAGGTTTGGATAATATAAAAGAATCTGAAAAAAATTTGGCTAAAAAATAGACATTACCCTAAAAAAACTTACTTAATCCACACTTTCATTTGAAAGAGAAGATTGTCCCTTCAAACTTAAAAGCAGAGTTTTCACCTGAATAATAATTAAGTAGTTTAGAGCATAGATTTTTTTTTTTTTTTTTTTGACAAAAGATAATCATATATTGATATATAAAAAATAGTTACATCCTGGAGCACAGCCAGGCCTGATAATTAAACGCACGATTCATGATCGGGTACAAAGAAAGGGCCTTCCGAGCCACCAAATGGGCTACCCTATTACTACGCCGACCTACAAATCGAACTCTCAATCCAGGGTGAGCACGGAAGTGATGTAGGACCTCCTCCAACACAGCACCCACCCGATTGTCTCCAGTCTCTCCCCGGTTGATTTTATCAATGACCACCTTCGCATCCCCTTCAAATAAGACATTAGTGAAGCCATTTGCCAAGCACCATGAGACTGCCTCCCTAAGGACCAGAAGTTCCACTACCATCGGGTCATCCAACAGTGGGAAATGGACGGCCTTGACCATAAGAATCTCTCGGCTCGGGGAGAACAGAACAAATCCCCCAGCCGAATGTGACCCTGACCGAATTGCCCCATCCCACATGCAAATGACACCCCCAGTCACACCTCCCTCCATATCCACCCTCACCTGGGCTGAGTTCTGGAAAACCTTATCCCTCGGCAATCGCACCCATTCCTCGTATTGCTGATGAAACTGGCGCATCAAAGCCGGGATCCCAAACTGCTTGCCTTCAAAGACGACCCAGTTCCGTGAACGCCAAATCCGCCACATAACGGCAACCACCGCCATAAACAACTGAGGCTGGTTAATCAAACCCATCACCTTCTTAAGGAACAGAGGGAACGTGCGCCGGTCCAAGCCCTCCCCAACATACTCCAGCCCTGAGAAGCCCCACAAAGCACGCGCCACCGGGCAATCCAGGAACAAATGTTCCATCGTTTCCTGGCAATCCCAGCAAACCGGACACCGAGGGAGCACCGGCACTCGCCTGCTGATCAGGGCCTCGGTAGTTGGTAAGATTCGATTAAGAATCTGCCAGACAAAGACTTTCAATTTAGGGGGGATATCCGCATCCCACAACCGGATCCAACTAGCTTTATCCATCCAACTAACCGTGGCTTTCCACCCTACACTGCGCCTATCTAGCTGAACAGCTAAGTGGTAAGCAGACTTCACCGAGAACACCCCATCCACCGTTTCATGCCAAATTAATTTGTCTGCCACATCCTGACGCGGCAGAGGAATTCGTTTAATCGCTCGACAAGAGGGCGGATCAAACCACTGGCTAAGCTTTTGATCATCCCAACGCCCCTCTCCTTCGCACATAACCTCCGCCACGAGCGGATTACCACCTTCTGGAATAACCCTAGGGTTAAAGACCAGGGGATCAAACTGAAAATGGGGGACCCAGTTAGAGTTCAGCAAGGACGCCGACTTCCCATTACCAATTTGCCACCGTAACCCCTTTTCCAGTAGTTGACGTCCAAACAGGATGCTTTGCCATCCCCAAGAGGGACGCGAACGTGCCGTAGCCTTCAAGAAGGACCCTTGCGGGAAATATTTCCCTTTATAAACCTGGGCAAGAAGGGAGGTCGGTTCAGTAAGGATGCGCCAGCCAATCTTAGCAAGAAGGGCCTGATTAAATTGTTCAAACCGCCTAAAACCCAACCCTCCCTCGTGCTTACTCCTGCACAAATTACGCCACGACATCCATCGAATCCTAGGATGCCCCTCCACATCCCCCCACCAGAATCTCGCTACATATTTGTCCAGAAGACGACACAGGGAGACCGGCAGCTTAAAACAAGACATAGCATGCAGCGGTAAAGCCAGGGCAATTGATTTGATTAAAGTTTCCTTGGCCGCCCAAGATAACGTCCGCTGTTTCCACCCCTGGAGCCGCTCAAGCAGTTTAGTTTCCAGGAATCGGAACGTATCCATCTTAGAACGGGCAAACAGGGTAGGTAGGCCCAGGTACTTATCATGGACCCCCACCGCACCCACCCCCAACACCGCCGCCAGGAACTCCTGGTCCGCTCGCACAATATTTTTGCTGAAGCAAACCGCAGACTTTTCCAGATTCACCTTCTGGCCACTCAGCTCCTCATATTCATTAAGGACCACCATTAGATTCTCACACTCCTGGAGCGTTCCTCGTAAGAATAAATACGAATCATCCGCAAAGAACAAGTGAGAGATCCTAGGGGCCCGGGGAGCAACCTTTACACCCTCTAACTTTTTATCAGCAATAGCCTTCCGGATAAGGGCTGAAAACCCCTCCGTACACAGCACAAAGAGGAGAGGGGAGAGCGGATCACCCTGACGCAACCCCCTAGTAGGTGAAAAATACCCCGCTGGCGCCCCATTCATAAGGACCGAGAACGAGGCCGATCGGAGACACTCATGGATCCAACCCTGCCAGACTGAGTTAAATCCCATCTTATTCAGGACCGCGAGTAGAAAAGGCCATTCAACCCTATCATAGGCCTTTTCCATGTCAACCTTCAAGGCCATGAACCCTTTCTTGCCTCGCGTCTTAATTTTTAAATAGTGCATTAACTCATGTCCCAGCAGGATATTATCTATAATTTGGCGCTCCCGTATAAAAGCATTTTGACCATCCGAGATGATCACCGGGAGGATATCTGCCAGCCTTGTCGCCATGATCTTTGTTATCACTTTATAGACAAACTGACATAGGCTGATCGGCCGCAATTGTTTCATATTTTCCACATTCTCCACCTTCGGGATCAATGTAAGCCAGGTATGGTTGAAACTACGCAGCATCCTACTCGTAGCAAAGAAGGAGCATACCGCATCAGTAACTGAAGGACCTACAATATCCCAAAAGGCCTTAAAGAACTTCCCAGTGAATCCATCTGAACCAGGAGCCCGTTTAGATCCCATGGAAAATACCATTCTCCGCACCTCTTCAGGGGACACTTCAGCCGTCAGGGTTGAGTTCATCTCAGGAGTAACACACCGGGCAATAGGAAGAGCATCCACCCTCTCAGCCATATTCTCCACTTGATTCTCAGTGGTAAAAAGATGCTGATAAAAGGCAGTTGCCACACCCGCTTTTCCCGGTTCATCAGTGACCCAACCCCCTTCCTCATTCCGGAGACCTTCCACAAAATTCTTTTTCCTCCGAGTCCTGGTCACTGTATGAAAATAAGACGTGTTTAGAGCATAGATTTGGAGTAAAAGAACGTAAAAAATAAGGGTAAGAACTAAGAACCCATATCAACCACGATGTTCCTATAAAAAAAAAAAAAAAAGAAAACCACGATGTTGTTTTGTGGGGATCGACTGTCTAGCGTGGAAGTGATTAAAATGCTAACTATATTAAAAACCCCATAATCACTCATCTTTCACAACTCTAATCAAAATGTAATCTCAACAATTACTGTCTGGCTGCCATCATGAAGCTTCCCAACATCATTCATTATCCATCCGTAACTCGACAACAGAGAAGATGTTTTATTTTATCATGATGAATTGATGATACATGTTTTTTCTTTTTGCTCTAGGTTGTTGCTTAATTATTACAGACAATCCTTTTCTTGGATTAAAATACATGTCCCCCCACAGCCATTAAAGTATAAAAAAGCCATTGGAAAGAATTTCTTGGAGATTTACGGTTAGAAACCGAACAGAAAAATTTAAGGTTACTGATCTGGCTGAGTCGCGGACTAGGTCGCTCTCTTTAAGACGTTCGCGGCACTGCCTTCGTTGCGCACGGCAGACTATCAGCCGGTCGTCTCCAGGATAAAACAGCCACTCATTAAATTTGCTCGACGGTTTTGTGCGGAAACCGGAGCTCTCTGAATCTCACTCTCTCTCGTGTTTCTGCTCTTCTGTGGTGTGTTTAGAGGGCCTGGGGCGTCTCCTATTTATAGGAGCAGAAAATCCAGAATATTCCCTCTTTCTTTGGGAATAAGTCATATTTTAATTAGGGAGATAATTACTCCCATAATTAAAATGTAATCTATTAAGATAATTATTCCTAATTATCTCCATAATATTCTTTTTATTAATTATCCATCTTAATTTCGTATATAGAAAAATACTGGATAATTAATTCAATATAGCTTTCAAAGCTATTCATTCCCAACAATCCCCCACTTGAATGGTTTGAAACTATCTCTGAGCATCAACAGTTTCATAAGATTGGGCATAAGCTAAGGTATCGCGAAGATTTGAACCTTAGCGTAGTGGTTACACTTCCGATTTCATAAGGGTGACTCGTAGTCTTGAACCCTATCTCAGACAATGTAGCACACCGGATCTTTTCATTGAGTGATATTCTCTCATAGGCCGTGCGTTTATGGCCATGCACGTTATCCCGGTTTAGTGAACGCTCTAGCAACTTTGTGCCTCCAAAGTTCCATAGGGAGCGGCCCCACTCCCACATTCACATAGGTGAGTCTATCAGGAGTACCCCCAAAGTAAAGTACTCCACTCCACATAGAGTATAGATCTCATTAAGAGTTGAACTCAACCTCCAAGGCTTTGGGATTCATGCTTCACTATGCATGAACTTTTCTCAATATTACTCATGACTTGTTATTACCCATTGAACCCGTTTCTTGGGATCTCCAGTCTATCGGGTCGGGTTACCATCACTTGTAATCCGTGGTTCGGTAGGCATAAGTCTCATACCCTTGGCGGTATTTTGGACTTTCTCTCTAGATAATCCTTTCGTCAAAGGATCAGCTAGATTCTGTTAGGACCTTACAGGATCCACCCTCATTGCTCCTATCGTTAGGAGTTCTCTTACAGTACTGTGCTTACGATAAATTTTTCGTCTCTTTTCGTTCTAGAACCGGTTCCCTTCTTTAGTAATAGCTGCGGTGCTATCACAATGAATCATCTACCGGAGGGATCGGTCTTTCCCATAAGGGAATCTCTAGTAATGACCCTCTCAATCAACTTTTCTCTTTACTAGCCATTGCTAGCTCTATCATTTCTGATTTTTTAGTTGATTGAGCCAGGATCATTTACTTCTTAGAATTCCAAGACACAACACTTTCAGTGATGTTTAAAACATGTCCACTGGATGCCTTGGAATCTTCTATAGGGTATTCTTGTCCGCATCAATATACTCTACCAATACAACCAAAAATCGTTGACCACTTATATCAAGGTCTATTGTTCTTAAGGTGTCTCATGACCCTTTCAATAGCATTTCAATGCTTCATACTAGGACAATTTGTAGACCTGCCAAGTACCCCCACTATGTCGGGTCTTATGTTTATCAGCTGCCTCTCGCAGACTGTCAATGCTAGTATGTTCGTCCTTTCTTACACCGTCGTTGGTGCTCTTTTAAAAATCATACTAGCATCTTCAAACATTTATTCAAGTGTACAACTTGAATTTCTTCTAGATCTTTTACTAAACAGTGAAATTGATCTATAGAAAATTTCTTTCAATGTCCTAGTCATGTGGATCTTCTAAGCATAACACTTGCTTAATCTAGATCCTTCACAACAAAATTCTCAACCATCATGGTTTTTCAATATTGACATTACGAGTCTTTGTACCAAAGATCGACGTGTCATTCATAATGCAAGTGTCATTCTCAAATTTGTACTAAATGCACTTGTCACTTTCACTTTTAAAACCATGAGAGAGAACCAGTTTATTCATGCCATCATCTTAGAGTCTATTTCAAATCTTACAATGATTTGTCTAACTATAGACTCCCTAAGCATGTTCAAGAATAACAACCCTATAGGTTGTCCCGTGTAGATTTTCCTATCTAAATCACCATTAACAGAAACATGTTTAACAATCCATCTGACGCACAACACTAGCAATCAGAACATACATGGACGTTATTCTACATATGGTGAATAGATAACAAGAAAATTTACAATTTTTCCTTTTTGCTTAAAGCCTTAGTTATTAGGCGATCCTTATACTCATAAACTAAACCAATAGGTTTCACTTTTCTTTTAAGAGTCCATTTATTCCCCATGACTTCATTGCCAAGAGGTAATTCTCAAAGATGCCAAATCTTGTTCGATTCTATCGATATATTACCCAAGGCTTTTCAACCAAGAGGTAACTCTACAAGATTTTAAGTCTTATTAGACTCCAATAATTCCATTTCGTTAATAATGGATTCTCCCACAATTCTGCATCTTTATGGAAGTTCGAACTTCTAGCAGACTTGTAGGATCTTTCTTTCTTAGGGTGTAAATAACAAATTCATAACCAAAATCTTTTCGTGATTTATGGTTCATCTGTCTCTTCTGAGTTCATACTCAGATTCATCACCCCCACTAGTTATCCATTATTTCTAATAGTAGGCAGGATATCAACCCCACTATTTCTTAATATAAATGGAATCTATTGGCATCAATGGTTTCCACAACATTAAGTACTCAAGTTATGAGGCTTATGTGTTTTTCTATAGCATATCCAATAAACACACGATCATATGCTCTTCTAGTTATCATGTTACACTAATTCTCTAATGCTACCACATGCATGCCACATATCGAATAATCAGTGCAATCATAATGCAATTAGGCATTTCAAACCATTTCAAATAACTAGTCAGACAATCAGAGCACTCTAAAGAGCAATAAAATATTTATTGTCTTTTCCGTCATTTTTAACCATATCAGAAAAAGTAATATCTTTGATTATGGGTAATTTAGCTTGGATTCAAAATTTCATATTTATCTCAAGCTTTCAAAAATAATATGGGAACGTGACTTTGGATACTCTAATTCTTCACACAAACCTATGGAAGAATTCATTTTATTTACTTAATCATTCCTTACGTCTGGTATAGTCAACGACTTTCTAGAGGTAAGGTTCTTTTCCACTTTCCAAGAGCATCGACAATAGTGATGAAGGCAGAACCCAAAAACACTTTCTTCTCATGCATCAATAATGTATGATTGAGCTTAACTCGTTTATCATACAAATGCCTTGAGGCGTCATTATCCAACAACCATTCTTTAGAGTTACCATAAAGGTCATCCTCTACTACCAAATCCTCTTCTTTACTCAAGTTAAAGATGATACCAAGTTTAACTTGTTCATACACTTTCGTGTCATATGACCTAGTTTCCCGCAATCATAGCAGAGAAAAAATAGTGTCATTCTTAGAGGATTGGCTGGCAATCTTTTGGTTACCAAAAAGGGTACCATTCTATTTGGTATGGATCTGGTTCGGCTTGTTGCTCTCATTCTTGAAACTTTAATGTTTCATAGCAACCTTAGTGGTTCATGTAGTACTGACAACAGTACTTCTTATAATATCGTCACTATGGGCAATTAACCCATTCTATTCCCATATATTCCCATTCTACTCCACAACATGTATTCAATTTTTTTTTTATTCTAATCATCAAGGTAATACATCTCAATGTCGACATATACATGCATCAATTCTATTTTAACTTTTCTTCATTCATATGATTTCTTAACACCACGCATAGAACTCAAGTGAAATAGATTCTAAGTAATTATCATTCATCACAATGATTCATAAAAAGGTTTTGATTCTGACCTCTTTTCGATGAGTCAATGCGTTCTCAATTTGCACGAGTAGCTAGCACCACTTCTAGCTTTGCTATTTCTCAATTTCCAAGCAATTCTTCTTTCACAACTGCCACCAACATGAGGAGTAGAAGGTACCAGTTACACCATCTTAGGGGAGCCAAAATCTACGTATCACTGATTCAGTTGGTCCCGTTCCACGATTAGAAGACCACCTGGCTCAAAATCATTCAGCCATTCAAGGTCCACTAAATTAACTTCCCTGAAGCAGAGGGTCGAATTCAGTTGGGCCTGTCTAGTATTCGGCCCACATCTCATCATTAGACCGTTGCGTTTTCTACTTTCTGGAATTCTTCCGACCCTACTGCCGCCACCAAACCCAGACCAGTGGAAAGCACTGTGTCTGTGCGGACACCGGAGGAAGTTTCGGGAGAAGGGTTCCCTTCTCATAAAAGATTGGGGCATTTTTGTTGATGGACCATGACGCAACAACTACCAGCCTCGCATGCACTATGGTCCGGTATAAACGCCATCAATCCAAGTAGTTTTTGTATCTATTAAGAATTCTTTTGTCCTGCATCAACTAGCAAACAATTTTGCAAACATATGTATATAGCATATCTCTAGTAACAAAATTCACAAGCAACGGTCGCATATTTTCGTCTTTTTCCTGTTGTCGAGCCAAAACTCGGTAGCAGTGAGTTCCATCTTTCCCTTTAACGTTTCCCTCTGGCTACTTGCTTCAACAAAAGCTAGCAGTAACAATTATTGATAAATAAAATCCCAAATCTCACGCTTTCTCCACAGCTAGAGAATATATAAAATTGTAAGAAATAAGAATGGACAAGCATTCTTTCATATACGTGGAAAAGCTTGGTAGGAATCGCGAGCTTCCCTTTCGGCGACTGGCCGGTACGAGAAGAGAGCTACGTCGATCGAAGCTTGCATCGAGTGGCGGGATGAGACGATTTGAAGCCGGATGCGGTAACTGAATTGAATCTGTTCGGTACATATGACAGCATCCAAACGTCTTAAAATTGTTAGAAACCGAATAGAAAAATTTAAGGTTATCGATCTGGCTGAGTCGCGGACTAGGTCGCTCTTTTTAAGACGTTCGCGGCACTGCCTTCGTTGCGCACGGCAGACTATCAGCCGGTCGTCTCCAGGATAAAACAGCCACTCATTAAATTTGCTCGGCGGTTTTGTGCGGAAACCGAAGCTCTCTGAATCTCACTCTCTCTCGTGTTTCTGCTCTTCTGTGGTGTGTTTAGAGGGCCTGGGGCGTCTCCTATTTATAGGAGCATAAAACCCAGAATATTCCCTCTTTCTTTGGGAATAAGTCATATTTTAATTAGGGAGATAATTACTCCCATAATTAAAATATAATCTATTAAGATAATTATTCCTAATTATCTCCATAATATTCCTTTTATTAATTATCCATCTTAATTTCGTATATAGAAAAATACTGGATAATTAATTCAATATAGCTTTCAAAGCTATTCATTCCCAACAATTACTATTCAACATTGAGCTTCTTGTCAAAGTAAAATTATCCTTTTTTTTACAAATTTTGGATTTGATTTTTTTTGGGTAAGAACACGGATGCATAGCATCCCAACTTAGATTAAAACATCACGTTCTTGGGAAATCTCCCTTACATCATAGTTAAGCCAATACATGAGGTTTGGGTCGCACGTATCAAGATGATGTGTGCCAAAAGGAACCTCGTGACCATTGCAAGCCAAGAAATCAGCGACATAGGTACACTCTCTATAAACATGATTAATTTTGACAATCCAATCTCTTCTCAAAAGCTCTTTCGCTTGGAGGATGAGAAGGTTGTGTCTGTTGTTGGGATCGCCTTCTCCTTTCAAAATGCCCACTGCTGTTGTAGAATCCAGGTTGACTTCTACCTTCCCGAAGCCCATTCCCCACGCGATCTTTAAACCCTTGACAACACCTTTGAGCTCTATCCTTGTGATAGTGCAGGAACCCAGGTTGCACATAAACGCTGCAAAGCACATCCCCAAGTTGTCACTTAGAAGGCCTCCCGCAGCAGCATTGTTGGTGGAGTTCTGAAAGCTTCCATCACTTTGAAGTTGGATCCAATCTTCTGGTGGTGGCTTCCATGATATGAACCACCTTTGTCTAATGATTCTCGTTCCTTGTACAATAGAAGCGCATTGCCACAACATTGGTGTTCATGGAAAAGCAGGCCTCGATTCTTTTAATCAATCCCAGTTCGGAAAAAGTCTTCCCGTCCATTGTGTTGGCGTCGCTACCCTCAACACATTGCTTCCTCATTCCGCTGCTTCCATACACACCAGCAAATGATACCGAAATTCGTTCCTTTACTCTCATATTTTATGTTGTTGACCAACCAGGTCTTGAAATCATGGTTGGGGGTATGGTCCGAAATTTGATCTTTGAAATGTCTCAAGACACCTTTGATTTTCTTGCAGTTGCGAAGAATATGCTCCACAGTTTCTTCGGTGTTGCTGCAGTGAGGGCAGCTGCTGTTGGTAGTGAGCCCTCTCTTCGATCTTTCCTTGTTTGTCATCAGTCTGTTGTGTGTTACCAGCCACATGAAGTGTTTGATCTTGCTCGACCCTTTCTATTTCCATATGCCTTTCCAGATAGCATCTTCCTCCCTCCCCAAAGCATCCGAGTCAAGGTTGTACGCAGATTTAAGTATGAATTTCCCATCCTTTTCAGCTCCCCAGATGTGTTTGTCCTCCCCCGAGCCAGGAACATGGAAATCAGCACCTGCAATTAGCGAAAGGATCTCATCATACAGGAGGTTATTGAGTCTAATCCAGTCCCAATTACCTCCGTGGTCCAGTCCGCAACAACAGAGCTCCTCTCTTCCTCACTAATATCCTGTTGCAGGAAGTCAGCAAGGATGGTGTCCTGATCAATCCAAGGATGGGTCCAGAAACCAGTGGACAAACACTCAAGGCTGTGGCGCTCTTCATCAATAGCATTTCTTTGAGGACAACTTTCCACAAACATGAGTGATTGCTCTTCTTCATAGAGATAATCATTCCATCTTTATCATTAAAGTACTTTCCCCGTAAGACCTGCACCCAAAGAGCTTTTTCATCATTGAACATGAGCCA
Organism: Linum tenue; assembly: GCA_946122785.1. Lineage (NCBI taxonomy): Eukaryota > Viridiplantae > Streptophyta > Magnoliopsida > Malpighiales > Linaceae > Linum > Linum tenue. Next base: position 42,829,333 of record CAMGYJ010000009.1, on the reverse strand, counting down.
CGCAATCTTTATCATGTAAGCCAAGTTGAGACTTCTAGTAGATTTAAGCTGAGACCACCCTGACTTTTATGTTTGCAAATAGTATCCCACGACACAAGGTGAACTTTTCTCCTTCTTTCATGTGATCCCCAAACAAACCACCTAATCTTTCTATCAATTGCATCACACACAGAAGCAGGGAGAGTGGCTGTTTGCATGGCATAGGTTGGTCTAGCATTCAAAACAGAGAGAGCAAGGGTAACTCTCCCTGCAAGGGAGAGCGTTTTTGCTTTCCAAGCAGTCAGCCTTTTATCAATCTTATCCAGGATATATCTATAGGTGTTCCTAGTAATCCTACCATGCAGAACTGGAAACCCAAGATATTTCCCTAAATCATTGGTGGATTGGATTCCAAGAGTGTTACAAACAGTCTTTCTCATATCGCTTCTAGTGTTAGGAGAAAAGAAAACACGAGACTTATCCTTGCTAATCAGCTCCCCAGAGGCTTCACAGAACTCATTCAAACAAGACAACAAGCAAGTAGCTTGAAAAGTTGAGGCCTCAGCAAAAAGAACCAGGTCATCCGCAAAGAAGAGATGCGAGAGAGGAGGTCCATTCACAGACAAAGTAATTTGTTTCCAAGACTTATCCTTAACTGCTCTAAAAATGCTATGACTCAACGATCATCCGTTTTGACGTATATTTGTGAATAATTTGATTTGATCGATTGAAACTTATTTTGAAATTGGATCGGGCCTAGGCTAAATTTATTCTATACTAAGGATGGCCATTCCAACTAATTTGTGGATTAGACATGAACTTTGAATAATTAGTTGGGATCCTAATTACTCTGAGAGGTTGGGCCGAACCGATTGCGCGACGGACAAGGTCCAACTGACCTGAAGCATAATGGGCCCAAGAATGTTCATAGATTTGGCCCAAAATAGTATACCCACTAGACAATTCGCTTTCTAGTAACCCGACCCGCATCCGATTCCGAACCAAACCAAGAGAAAAACCCTGGAAAAACCCTGCGAACAAATAATCGGAGGGAAAAAAGGAGAAGACCGAACTCGAGCTTTTGCATAACGATGGCGGCTCACAAGGAAGACAGCAAAAAATTGAAGAGGAAGCAATCTCCGGCGTCCAAACCCGGCCGGGACGGCTCCTCCACCAAAAAGCCGAAGTTGGGCAGCTCGAAGGTTGACGATAATAACGGGAAGAAGCCTTTTAAGCCAGTGAAGAAACATGCGAAGTCCAGTCATGGTGAAGATAGTAAACAGACGAAGGAGCCGCTATCCAAGCGAGATCGCCGAATCGAGGCTAAGGTGGTGAACTGTTTTTATATATCAACTCAAAATCGAAATGTTAATGGAGAGTTTCGGGGAATTGATTTCTGGGTTCGGGGGGTTATTGGGTTTCGCTGCAGGAGTTGGCTGAGGCGAGGAAGATGAAGAGGAAAAGGCACTACAGTTTGGAGCAAGTAAGCTGTTTGTCGTTTCTTTTACTTAGCTCTGCCATTTCGTCCATTTCTTTGGGGTTTAATTTTTATTGGTTTGGGTAAATTTCAATTGGATAGGAGCTTGCCAAGCTATGGGAGAAAATGAGAAAGCGTAACATAGCCAAGGAAGATAGATCCAAGTTAGACGAAGCTTCACTCGTTCATTGATTCTATCTCTTCAGCTTTTGCCAAGTGTTTTATTTTTGGCTTACTGTGAATTATTCCTTAGGTTGATTAGCGAAGCAATACAGAAGATGAAAGGGAAGATACCTGAAATTGCTACTTCTCATGTTTCTTCTCGTGTTCTTCAGGTGATTCTCTTACCATCTACTCTTTCAGTTGGTTGCTACTGAATCATGTGTGGTAACAGAATTTGATTGTTTGATTTTGTTTGCTTTACGTACCAGACTTGTGTAAAGTATTGCTCGCAGACTGAGAGGGATGTTGTGTTCAGTGAGCTGAGGCCGCATTTCCTGAACTTTGCTTGCAACCCGTATGCAGTTCATCTCGTCAAGAAAATGTTGGACAGTGGTATGTTTGAATAAGATTTGCTATAAGCTCGACACTGATTTTTAAGTGTCTTCATCTTGACAGCTGCTTGCGTGTGTTCTGTATGCAGCTTCCAAGAGGCAGCTGGGAGATTTCGTCTCCTCCCTCCGCGGGCAAGTTGCTTCTCTTCTTCGCCACATGGTTGGATCAGTTGGTATGTTGCTCAAGAAGCAATTTTCTTCGAGTCCGTCATTTACCTTTTAAGGGTGGTGAATACTTCTCCTCTTAAAAAACATGTTTTAACATCCCGTTCGTCTTCCCTTCAGTTGTTGAGCATGCATACCAAGCTGGTAATGGAACTCAAAGACAGGAGCTTTTGCTGGAGTTATATTCCACCGAGCTCCAGTTGTTTAAGGATCTTTCCTTAATCAAAGAGAGCAGGTAATGTCAACTTAATAGATATTTATTGTGTTAGCAGTGATAATCTTATGGGCTCTTGTATTACAGTGCAGTCACTTAATCCAAGTCATCTGTCAGGTTGGTGGATGTCATCGCTAAACTGAACCTTCAGATAAATTCAGTGTTACGACATATGACTTCTGTGATTCAACCAATTCTTGAGAAGGGAATTGTTGACCACTCTATCATACATCGGGTGCTTATGGAGTACTTAAGCATAGCTGATAAGGTGTGTTGAAATGTTACAGTATCGGCTCTCCTTTAGGAGAAACTTTTTTGCATTTGCCATAATGAGTTTGTCTGTAGTTCTCTGCAGCCGACGTTCTCGAGCAATTGTCCGGTCCACTTCTTGTTCGAATGATCCATACTAAGGACGGGTCTCGGATTGGCACGCTTTGTGTCAAACATGGGAGTGCAAAGGTTTGTGCTTGCCCTGATATTAAACTTATGTTGAACAAAGTTTAAGCTGCTTGTGCATTTGGTTAGGTATAATAGGGTTCTACTCTTACGCTGTAATTAACTTTTATCATTCCTTATCATGATCAGGAAAGAAAGAAGATTGTCAAAGGAATGAAAAGCCATATATTAAAGATTGCTTATGACCAATATGGAAGCCTGGTAAGATAGCTTTATTTAGTCAGTTTATTCTCTTTTCTACCAACAGTTCTTTTGAGGGTCAATTTTCCACCCTTGTAAGAACAATCTCTAATGTGCTGTGCTTTCAATCTCTTTTTTCAGGTGCTTGCATGCATTTGTTCCACTGTGGATGATACAAAACTCCTGACGAAGGTACATTTGCTGCAATGGCGAGTTGCTGTTTTGCTCATTTTATTTGAATGTTTCTTTTGAATTTTGATGGAGGTTTTATCAATGTCTCTTTGTTACAGATTGTGATTCGTGAGCTTCAAACTAGTTTGAAGGATCTCGTTCTTGATAAGGTCAGTATTGTCTGCAAATTATAAGTCACATAATTCGGCACATACTTTGTCATTATAACTGAGCAAGTAGCAATCATATTTTGTTTGATGAAGATATAACCTAAGTTGGTTATCAAATCCCTATTATTTTTCTGTTTGTGCTTTGGGAAGCTGAGGAGAATAGAGAGGATATGATCTTATGTGAAATAATTCCTTTTTTTTATGAACATGAGATAATTCTTATCTAGGTTGCTCTCACCCGTTTCTTCTCCCTTATGACTTTGAAATGTCAGAATGGAAGGCGTCCAATATTGCAGCTACTTCACCCAAACTGTTCGCGCTATTTCAGTCCTGATGAAATGGCTTCTCTGAATTTATCCATTCCCTCTCTCAGTGCAAAGGTGCTGCATAACTCTTTTTACCTTCTCTAGTCTCTATTGCTGGTTTTTTCATCTCTAATGCCACTTGCATTGCTATGTTGCCAGGTTGCAGCTGAATCCATATCCAAAGCAGAAGAGAACCCTGAAACAAATGAAGAACCTGGCGATGAGGAAAATGATGTAAAGGAAGATTCAATGGCTGAGGGAGATGAAACTGAAGATTTGGTGGAGGGTGGAAAGAAAGACCCTTTGACAAGAAGACAGGAATTATTGGTTGAAAGTGGCCTTGCTGAGGTTAGTTGTTTCACACTTTCACTACACAAACAGTTAAATGCATGTTGTTGCCTGTTTGCGCTTGTGCTAATCTCCAGGGGAGATTGGATTGTCTAGTTTAATGTTGATGTCATTTGCAGAGTATCATTGATGTATGCACGGAAAATGTGGAAGAGTTGCTTAGATCAAATTTCGGCAAGGAAGTCTTGTACGAAGTATGTCAATAATCTCCTCATTGACATTATAATAAGGGTGAATTGATCAAGAAGTTGATCATTAGGGCATTCTTCTAGAATAATGTTGTTACTATTTGTAGGTTGCAACGGGTGGTTCTGAAGGAATTCTTTTCCCTTCACTTGGTGAGAAATTGAACACCTTGCATGAGGCGATAGCATCTGTTGCAGCAGAGCCAAAATCCGAAGAGCCAGGAAAGGAACACGTCTTTGAGAATTTTCACTCCAGCAGAACGATCAGAAAGCTGATCTTGGATTCCCCAGGTTTCGCAGCCGTTCTGTGGAAGAGGGTTTTGAATGGGAAGTGTAGCTTGTGGGCTCAAGGTCACAGGTCAGTTAGGATAAAACAATTGCGGCTCACTCTCTCATAATGTATGGTACAAATGACAGCTTGATCTTAACCCATTTTCCTTGTCCATTCTGCAGTTCTAAGGTAATACACGCCTTCTTGGACTCTACTGATGATAAAGTACGTGAACTCGCCAAGAAAGAGCTGCAGCCATTAATCAAGGACGGTGTTCTCAAAATTTCGGAACATAAGGAGGTAACTAAAAAGTGTAAATTATCAGCTGAATGAGAGTATGACAGAAGGGTTCAAAGCAAAAACCGATATTTGGCTCGTACTTATGTACCAATTTTGTAACGACAGACTTGTAATTGGCTAATAGCAGACTATGGAAGCTTGTTTTTCTTGTCTTTTTGAGCTGCATATTTCTCTGTTCTTTTGCTTCATGCTAGCAACAAGTTTCTTTTTCCTTTTTAAAGTTTAAAGCGTTGTTCTTAGCTTCATGTAAAAGAGATCATCTGTTGTTAGATCATGGTCTCTGGGTTACATGAAAATGTGACAAAATTAATTGTTAAAAGAATGCTGAATTTCTATCATTTATGGAAAAGAATAGTTGAGTTATGAATGAACGCAAGCAGGTTTGCTTTTCATCATCCCTCTATCTAGCCTGTTCTCAAACACAGGAAACTCAAACTTTCTTGACCCCTGCCCATTATTACTAAAACTCTGTCTCCTCTGCATGTTCCAGAAACTCTCAGGCTTCTTACTATAGCTCTTCCTCTCCCTAAAATGAGGATACCCTTCAGATCCATAGTCACATGGATCGAATACCGGCGATTCTCTCCTCGATCTGCATCGGAACAACAACTGGTTCGGCGAAGAAGTTGGCATGAAAACCGGGACTTCGTCCCTTCTTGAAGATAAAGAAGCATTAACCTTCAAACAATTCTCCATCACTCTAGCTTCTTCCTTGAACCTCTCCCTTATGTCTTTCAAAGCCTGCCGAATTCGGTAAGCCCTCGAACGACTCTCGTGGATGGATACCTTCACCTTTGGTGCTGAATATGGTATTCTGTTGCACACAACGCAGAAGCATTTCCTTCTCTCACCATCAAACTCTCTCCTCTTCACACTGTCTGATAGAACAGAGTACCCCTGCAATCAATGCTACTCACATGAAGCTTGCTGTTTTGCCAAAACTGAGCTACAAGACTAAGCATCAAAGAGGAATTAAACCTGGAGGACGAGTTTGAATGCGATCTCAGCTTTCGGGTGATCATTCTTGTCAGGATGAAGCTGTAAGGCTGCAATTGGAAACCGATAAAAAAAAGTTCAATAACACTCAACCACACCAAAATTACACAGAAAAAGACTGAAACAGAGAGTATTGGAACCCAGAAACAGAGCATGAACCCACCAAGGCGATGGTACCGCTTTTTAATATCCTCGAAATCTGCATTTTCTTCTACCTAGATTGAAGAAACAAGGTGTTAGATGAAAAGGGTTGATGACAGAAGATAGAAAGGTGAGATCTTTTTAGGGATATGGAGAAAGGATTGAGGATCGTACACCGAGAAGGCGATACCAGTCGATGAAATGTGAGTGAGGGGAAGCAGGGGAAGAGAGGCAGGGGAGGTCTCTGTGGATGCAGGCAATGGTGAGAGTCGACAGAGAGCAAATCTCTGATACCAATTGGGATTTGGCTTCTGATGATGATGCATATCTCATTCTGTGAGAGAGGGAGACAGAGATGGAGAAAGTATACGTTTTTCTGGGATTTGAATGAGGCCTGAGGGGAAGGGAAAGGGTGGAAGAGGAAGAGAAGAAGAGTGGAGCGGTTAAGAAAAAAGAGCAAAGTTTGCGGGAGGAATTTTTGAAAGTGGATCGGTTATTACTTATTAGTAGTTTAACCTTTGAATTTCTAAATAAAAACAAAATGTTTTTTTAAGTTTTGACAGAAAAAATAGTTGGATATTAACAATTTTGATGAATAACATATCATCCAGAAATACGGTTCAAATTTTGATAACATGATAGTGATACATAATCGTCATAAAAGCATACCAACTTAGTGTTAATTAGGCGAGTTATTCGATACAAATGGTCGCTATAGTCTTATTTCATTAACATGGACAATTAACTCTTGATATCTTTAGAGGTTCATTTAGTCGGAATTGGTTGATAATCTAATTACATATGTAACCAAACCAAACACGACATAAAAATAAATAGGAGGACTAGAATCATATTGAAAATACAATTGGTTGATTTTCATTTGTTCCGATTGAATCTATATCAATTCAACTAACTCTATTAATTCAATGCACGTTTTTAGGTATCAATTTAATACAACACCTATGGATTAGGTTCATGTTTAGCCTAATGCTATTGAATAGCAACTAAAGTAGGAGAGGAAACACACCAAGTACTAAAAAGTTTGGACTTTATATTCTTGGTGGATCATATCACATTCTTTACAGTGCTTATATTATGGTTTCTCCTCATCTCGGTTTTTATTTTAGAAACAACATGAACAAACAATATAATGTATATTATGAATTAATTGAGATTAAAGTAAATTACAACAACTCACATACCTAATCGAATACTGAAGGTCCAAATCAATCAAGGAGATGATTTATTTACATGATGAAATTGCAGTATATAAAATTGCAAACAATCTTCTACGTGATTTCCTTCATGATGCACATTTTCGATTCCAACTTTAGAGGATAGACTGTGAGTTGGTTATCATTCAGCTGATCCACGTAGTGGACATGGTGCAATGCCATTTTGGTGGTATTGAATCGAATGAGGAATTCCACGTGAAGAATTGAAGGTTAAAGGGAGCGGTTTGTTTATGAGAAAGGGAAAAGCCCCATGCTGATCATGACCCTACACATATAAAAATGCCTTGCTTGAATGTGAAGTTGTGAGGAGTAGGTGAAAAGAGAGGCAAATTACCATCATCATCATCATCTCCTTTCTTCCTTCTTTTTGCTTCTTACTTTCTTTCCCTAATCATGGAAAGACTCCCAACCCTAATGGGGTCATTATTTCATCATCATGCTAATCTTGCAATATGATTTTCAATAGGGTTGGGAAACGGTGTGGTCCAGACTATATTAGATTATAGGTTTGTGGTTCAGATCGAGAGGTCGGAACATAAACTATGGATCATATCATAGACTATACGGTCCAGACCAGCTCACATTTGTGTGGTGCGGGCTGGTACGGTCTAAATCAAGCAGACCATTTTAAAAAAATTCACTATTATTCCTCCTCCAACCCTTCGTCGATATCTGATAAACAAAAATTCAAGTGCCCAATTTGCTAGTGGAACAAAAGTTTAGTGATCGTAATTAAACTGAGAAGAAATATACGATGAAAGAAGTGGGCTTTTTCAATTTTCAAACTCTCTTTAGTCTCCACGGCTCTATCTCATATCCATTTAAACACACACATCAAATAGCTTGTTTCCCTCTTCCTCTTTGTGCTACTTCTTCTCTCCCTCTCTCGCGTGATCCGAAGGTTCTCGCGGTCGATCAGACGATCACCATAGTGATGGCGCCGAGATCATTTTGAACCACTAAGATGGTCGTTTATCTCATCAATGTGAATGAATTGTTATAATGTTTATATTTTATCGAATCCATAGTCTAGACATTGTCAGTGAATATAATAGATTAATCTTTCTGGGTTTTGTGTGATTCTTTGATAATGAGATAACACATAAGCGATCATTTGGCAATTTGTTGGCTCCCAACTAGATGAAGAATCAACTAACTTTATTCTTTAAATACATAAATGGAAGTTTAATTTAGTGTTATTTTGGTATGAGTTAGTAGGTAATGTGTCACGGTCTGTTACGATTTACTAATGTAGACCGCGGTCGAGACCACTTCAGACCACACACTAAATGAGGAGACCGCGGTTCCCCATACGATTTGGTCTAGATTCCAAACCCTAATTGCCAATATCGGACTAATTAAGCTAAATCAGAGGTCAACTCAAAATGAGGAAAGACGATCACAAATTTGAAGTCTGATTCTTGTGGGGTCAAATCTGATTTAACAATGTCATGTTAGAACAAGGATAACAAGGATGATGGTTGTTGTGTTATATTTTGTAGATAACACTTTGGACTTGATTGTTGGACGAGTTACGAGAATGAAATGAATATGGATTTATTATCGAATCATATTTTGCGTCACCTTGTTTCAAATGGATATCACGAAATCCGCAAACAATCTGAAAGTGTTGAAGGAGGGGGTTGGCCAGTTGTGAGATGTGTCTTTCTTCTAACTGACCTCAGTGGCGGACCCAAGAATGTTACATAGGGGTGTCCTCTTTCAAAAAATAATTAAAAATAAAAATAATAATTAATAACAATTAAATAATTTTTAAATAAGAAAATACCCAACTTGTACAAGTTAAAAAAGTCCATGATGTATTTTCATATTCTAAAAAAATTTATAAAATACACTTGGTGTCTACACTGCTCAACAAAGTTTTATCGGTACATCCTACTAGACAATCATTCACAAACTGACGCATATTCGATTTCTAAATTTGTTCTTGATGTGACTCAAAGCTGAAAAGACACTTTCAACACTTGTCCTACAACCATAAAATCAATAAAAATTAAGGGTAGCTTGTAATTAGATTAATTGTTAGGTTTTGAAAATAATTAAAGATAGAGAGTAGGGTTTTGCTATTACACGGTGTTTAGAATAGAACAACTAGTTGTAGTCTAATGTAAATTATATTTATTAATAGTAGTAGTGTCCAGGGTTTGAATTACGTACTCAAACTATCACATATATTCTCATTCGCAAACTACAAACGAGAGTAGGATGATGGTTTCTTCAAATTTCAGGGTGCCCCGTACTACTAATTATAATTTTTTTGTCCATACATAAATTATCATTGAGGGTTGGATAATCATTTTTCCAAAATTTAGGGGTGTTCCTGGCATCCGCCCCTGACTGACCCCATCTCCAACGGTTTAACCTTAATTCCCTGATATACTACTTCTATTTCTCATATTTCGCATTTTAACTAGCTAAAACAACGAGTGCAAACCTCTCCTCTCAAACAAAATCAATATATCATTAGCAATGACACTTGAGCCAACATGTGTTCCTCCTTTATGGTGCAACATTGAATTGTTAAGTTTGTTGTCTTTGCGGGAGATTCGAAATAGGGAGGGAGGCCTTTGGTGCTAGGGCTCTGCACTTACAGACAGAATTAGCTATGCAAATGGCCATAAACAAATAAAATGACAAAAAGCCAAAGACTATTTAGTCCTACACTAGGGCTACCCACTTGTGACTTGTGGCAAGTTTCTACCATTGGGGTTATACTATGACAGGGTAACTGCAAAATTTGACTAGTAATTAGTAAACATATAGCTGGCCTGGGAGAGAGCCAGCCAGTTCCCTCCCTATAAGACTAAACCACTAACTTGCTCATTTGCTTTTATTTTAGTAAAACTAGTTTTGTGCCTATCATCTTTCCTTTTTTTTTATTTTTTAAATAGTGATAGGCTACTATTTTTCTTTGTAAAAAATTATTAATATTATTTAGGCAAAATACACTTGTATATCCATAACTTTCACGTTTGTGACAAATATATCCATAACTATCGAAATACACGAAATACCCAATTCCGTCCATTTTGTTAACGGCGTCAGTTGACGACATAACTAAACTAACGGTAGAAGCTGAGTTGGCGATTGATTTACCCCACCAAATGACGTGTATTATAAAGAAAAAAATAACAAAAATTAAAATACAAAACAGAAAGAGAAATATACGGGACTTAAACCCAGAAAAAACGCCTAAAATAAAAAAAATAAAATGCTCTTCTCTACCTCTTCGATTTCTCCGCCTAGGGTTTCCCTTCTCCGATTTCTCCAAAACTCGGTGGCCACTTTTTGATTTTCATCGACTCGGGTCCTTTTCTCCCATCCCTGCCGACGAACATGCCTAGCGGCTGCGCCTGCAACTGCGACTCTTCCAACTTGTCGACAACACCTTGTCGATCCCGACGCTCTGGCCGAGGAGGTGGTGCAGATCCAGATCCGCCAAGCTGTTGGCCACGAACCCTTGGAATTCCAATTCCACGTCAATCTTCTCTTCATCTTCTCAACCCATGGCTTCTCGATTTATCCAGCAGTTGAAGGGGAAAGGAAGTGGCGGAGTGGATAGAAACCCTCTGTTTATCTCGTCGACCAAAACAGGGGATCCAGATCTTCCACTGAGGAGGAAGATTGGAGGCGGATCCAGATCTCTTTTGCCTAATAAGCTTCTTCTCAGTGGTAGCAGTTGGCAGGGGAAGAGCCAACTTCTTCTCAAATCCCCAGAACCCGATTTCCCCCTTTCCTCCTTTTGTTTGATGTTGAATGCTACTCTTCGAGGTTGGGTACGGGCAGCAGGGGGGAGGATTTGGTTTGCGACGGGAAATCTCATAAGCTATTAGGTTTAAGAGGAGTAATGGGGGATCTGATTATTAGGTTTAGGAGGAGTATTCGGCGAGCTATGGAGGCTGGATCTACGGGAGAGAGAAGAAATCATTGGGGCAGAGAGAATTAATTTTATTTTTTATTTTTATTTTTTATTTTTTGCTGACATGGCTCAAATTATGCTGACGTGGAGCTTAGGTGTGAGATGGGTATGGTCCTAGTCAGCGTTCTGTCACATTTACTGACGCCGTAACAAACGGTGTTAAAGTTTTTAACGAAATGGATAGATTTGTCACACGATAGTACGCTTTTCTGGGTATTTCGTGTATTTCGATAGTTATGGATATATTTGTTACAACTGTGAAAGTTAAGGATATAGAAGTGTATTTTGCCTATTATTTATCATTCGAGCTCTGTTTGATAGTAGGGTCACTATATTTAGTTTGAGTGTACCTAAGAGCAACTATCATGTAAAACAATAAGAGTCATAACTTCATCGCTATTTTGAAGATTATATTCATGATCATTTGCTCTTTGATTGACCAATAGTTTTCAACATCATATGTTGTACTCGTACATAACTTTTTCATTGATTTTGCCTTTCGTGCATCTATATGTTTGGGCCAAATATTGTGAGCGTCTAATATATTTTTCAGTCTCGTGGAAAAAAAATTCACGCACATGATTTTAAATTATCATATGTAATGATCAAATCAAATTCATTTCAACTTATTTTTCCTTTGATGAATGTATAACTCAACTAACTTAGAAATTGAACATTATGTTAGTAGTAGACTGTTCAATAAATGCTAAATTTGTCCTCTGATTGATACATATAACCCTTGCACATCATTCAAATAATGATCTATCTTGACACTCATATAATTAAAGTCAAAAGATACCATTGTAGATCCTTATGTACTCTCAAAATATTTTGCAACTACGATATGTCACACTAACAAAACCATTAGAAATTGAGATGTTATCGATGTTGTCACTCATAGAACTAAACTCTATGATACTATTATAGATCATTATGTACATCTGAACTTTACCATTTTATCATTTCATATGATAAAATGGAGTTGTTTTCAACCCGATTCTCTGTTTGATGAATGTACAAATGAACATACTTAATAGTTTGATCTTCTGGTAGTAGATTTCTCAATCAATGATAAATTTATCCCCGAATTTAGAACACGTATAACTCGTGTTCATTATTCAAACTACAATAGTACAAAAAAAGTTGTATCATTGGTGTTTTAGTATATGAAAAAGGTTATTGTTTGATTTCTAATTTTTTCGTTTGAAATGAACGTGACATGAAAAGTCAAAGAAAAGTTTGGATTTGGCTAATAACTAAATTTCTCTTTTTATTTATGTATAATTTTATTCAAACATTAATAAACTCTTATTGAAACAAAAAAATTTAGTTGTTAATGATTTCTTAACAAAAGTAGAATGAAATATTTTATTCGTGATCTTTTTCGAGTATAATGTATATAAATATTAGAGTCAATACTTTTAAAATGATGAATATCAACCAATAAAATAAAAAATACCATGATTAGAGGTTAAATGTTAAATTCATGTGAAGACGTAAGACAACAAAGTGAAACTTTTGTTGTGCATAATTCCTTTTCTAGGATGTACTTGTTTTTTACATCACATCAGCACAACTTTAATATGTATTTGAATGGTGTCCAAGAATGAAAATTCACATATTTGTTGATAAATAAGCACATAAGAAATAAATATGGTTTAGTCAATTGCATATTATGACTATATAATTGAGGTGTATTCTTAGTCATAATTTTCCAGTATATACATATATAATTGTGTAATACCTTTAACGTTTTAATAATTATATAAAAATGTTAGTTATAGATACACTCCTCCTGACTTTTCATTACCATACAATATTAACTAGCATTGGGCCCGGCCCGTTGGCCGGGTTTGTTTTTCAAAATTGAGGAACACAATGAGGTCTGAAAAGTATAATCTACCACTAAAATTCATTTGATTCAAAATGTAGATGAATAAAATTCAATGTCAATATGAAAAAGGCAAACAGATACATAGCAATGTACAATCTAATAATAACTAGTGTTGTAACATGAGTCTTTAAGGTTGGTTTTGAAGTTAAAAAAAATCACAAAGGCAATAGGATAGTGAATTTCTTAAGAACCTGAGGCTGCTAATCCATCTCAAGAGTCACCATCGCTGCAAATTGTATGTTAAAGACTATGCTTTGTAATGGTTAACCTACAATTAGAGTAACAATTGAACTCTACATACTGCTAGCAAGGGAGAAGCAAAGTCATTTCAATAAGAAAGCAGAATAATGCAGCAAAGTAACTCAATAACAAAATGGACAGCAAACACCATATGAAATCTGAAAATGCAGCACACAAAATGCAAAAAAGCAGAATAATGCAGCAAACATAATCAATCTCAAAATGGACAACAAACACAATAAGATTATCCGAAAAATGCAGCAAACAGAATCAGAAATCAAAGTAATGCAGCAAACATAATTAATGACAAAATGGACAGCAAACAGAATCTGGAAATCAGAAAAATGAAGCAAGCAGAATCAATATAAAGAAATGACAGCAAAGAGAAGCAATCAGAAATGGTAACAATGCATGAAATTTTGTATTGATGGAACTGACAAATGACACAAACAACCTGTTTATCTTACAAAATCAGTAATCCCTGACAATAGCTGAAACTGACTCAACTAAGCTTCAGATGGCTTTGACAGTTATGATGCAAAATTGATTCAAAACGAAGAAATGACAGCAAAGATAAAACTGTCCAACAGATAGAGAAACATAGAAGGCAAAGAACCATAATATCGTTCGCAATTCATACTAAACATAAGAGGAATAACCTATAACCTGAGTTTCAATACGGATCTGAATAAAAAGATAAAACGGAACATCCCATAGACGAAACAATAATACTAAATAGAATGCTTGATATATAGGGGATTAGGTGGAGCAAGGCTGCAACAACACTACTTTTGATCGTCAGCCTCACAATCAAGTGCAGCTTCCATTTTCTCTCCAACTGAGGTTACTCCTCCAAGGTCCTTTGCACACAGATCCTTATTGAGTTGCTGCAAGTCACGTGGTAGACATAATAAGGTAGGTTAGAACTATAAAGTTAATTTGGTAGGCTGTAACTAAAGCAAACTGATATGGAGCTGGAAGTTCATTTACCTGAAGAGGATCATGGTCAATGCTGACCACAGAGATCTCAGTTTGCGGGTTCATGATGTTAAACTCAGTTAGTTTAACAGTTAGCTTCAGTGTCATGTTTACAATCTGATGAATCTGGGGCGGAAGAGGTTCTTTGTTCCTCTGGTTTGATTGGAATAACTCATCAGCCATTACTCCAAAAAAGCGCAGCCCTTCATGCTCCAAGATGGCAAAATCAGCCTCTCCAAAACTATCTTCCCGCTGGAATTTAACTCTATACCTACAGTGATCATGCAAAAAAGATAAGCAAATTCATACAACTCCATATCTCACAATAATTTTGGTGTAACATATTAGTTTGATATCAAACTCAGACAACAAAACATCTAGAATGGATAATGTACAAAGAAAAAAAGATGATTAGCTTACTTTGCTTTAGCAATGGAAGATGTTGTCTTACAGTGGCCACAAAAATACTCCTCCAGATCCTCCTCCACCTTCCGCGGGCATGCAACACAGCCCATGTAACACCAATTAGGACGCACTTGAGTCACCTTTCCTTCAACCGAAAATAGTTTGTCCTGAAGTTCATTGAAAACAGAAACAAAAAACTTGGTTTCATGTAAAAAAAGAAGGTGCTGAAATGAAAACATTTCTATAGAAAAAAAAGCATACAGTCTGTGCTTCATTGCTTTTGAAATCATTTAGTTGAGCTAGTGAAATTTTTGGAATCTCGGGAGCTGGTACTTCAGGAAGCAGCACAGGTGCTGGCAGATTTGTGTCCCTAGAAACAAATGAAAAAGCAAATCCAAAATTTATTTTAGGAAGCAATTGTGAAGACCCTAAATTCATGCAATGAAACAACTACAAATAGATGGAATGCAAGGAAACAGGAGTAAAAACTACACTAAGTTCATTCTTGCATTTTCATAATGGCTGAACTTAATAGGAAGCCGAAGTAAACTGCAGCTAAAAGCACTCAAGTACAGGATCCCACTCATACCTTGCCTTAAACTCAAGCACCTCTGGAATATCCAAGTTGGCCTTCAACTGAGTTGCTCCTGTTGATGACAAACAGATTTCCCCTTGTAAAAAAAAAAAACAAATAAGACAGTTAGAATAATTTTCAAACTTGCAAATCAAAAGGAACTAAATAAGCTTGTCTGTGCCGAACCTTTAAATTCATCGACAAACACAGAGGTAATGGTCAGAATGACAGCTGTCCGTTCATTGCGAGAGATGATGTCTTCTAATTGCTTCCCAATACTCCCCCACAAAGTGACTTTCACCATCTCCCCTCTAACATTAATAATACCCAGAATCAAAGCAAAGAAAAAAGTCATGGTTCAGATTATCAATAAAAAACGAATTGAAATTGCAAATAGAGGCTTTTAGATCTAACCCAATGAGTTTTATTGTGATCTCCTTCCAGCGTTTTGCAGCTGAGGTTCGCGAGGTTAGGCTGACATGGTCAATCAATTGTCCAATTACATCTGCAGCAAAATGTTGCTGTTACTATCAAACTGCACACGGATTGGCAATGAAGAACAAAAGAAAGAACACTCTACCTGAAAGGTTCTTCTTATCGTACAACCTTTTCATCATAGCAGCATGATTGAGAAAGTAGAACTTATAAGCAAGTATTGGCGACACTGTTTTGATATGCTGGACTAATGTGGCAGCATCAAACTCAATCATCAGACGATTAGGAACAGGCCTAAATGTGTTCTTCGTCATTGCAACCTTGAAATGCCTAATCTCATACACTTCTTGTTCTATTAGACTGGATTCAAATTTCGGAATCAACAGTGGAGGAACCATTGCCCAAATGTCTGATCCCTAATATGTAAACAAATAAACATAAGTCCCAGCCGTAATAACATTGTAGCTACTCTTTCTAAACAAAGATAGAAGATTACCTCGGAATCGATGAGCACCATGTCCAAATGCAGAACTTTTCCTGAGTTGCAGTTAGTTGCGATCCACTTCCGAGAGACACGACATTGAATGATCCATTTTCGAGAATGAGTTGCTAAATCCTTCAACAGCTGCGGCGCCATTCTGCTTTGTTAACTGATAAGGGCGTAAGTCTGAGAGCAATTTCTCGTCGGCAGAATTTATAGGCTCCCAGCAAAGTAACCGCAAGTCCCATGTTAGTCGGCACATCAAGGTTGAACTGGTGGCAGTTGAGAAGATCGTGTTACTTTGGAATAAGGTAATAACCGTCCGCCACCAGGTTAGTAGAGTGCGAGCAACGAAGACAGTGTTTTTCATGAAAAATAACTGCTTACCCACGTTTCTTGTAGACCGAAAACTTTGGATGTGTAGGCTGAAGCTCCGATAACCGCAGCGCACCACCGACGTTCCCGGCACCAACAGATCGGAAGCTGCACCACCTGAAGCGGCTCTTGCTTCTTGCGATCAGGCGATTAAAGGAAACCCATGGCTTGAAAAAGCCCGTCACAACGGCCGAGCAAAATGGCTATCTGGTAAGCAGAGAAGCGCCGAGTAATGACCGTGTTGTGGAACAAACTGAAATTCCACGCGCCATTTGAACCAAACACTCTGACATTTAGCGGAATCAGAGACTCAGGATCATTGGAGCAATGGATAAGGGCCCCTTAATCAGCTAGCATCACTGACAAAAAATTTAGGGCAGTCGCCGCCATAGTTTGTTGTAAATTGGAATTGAGAGATTAATCTCACAGCTAAGGGTGCCGACACAAAAATCAGGTGGAGTCGTGGAGATGGAGACAGTGAAAAACCCTACCACCGATTGCTAAAGGATAAGAAAAGGCAGTTGGGGACAAAAATGTAACGGGCTCAATCAGGCCCAAACTGAAGCTATTTTGTAATGAATGAATGACCAAAGTGACCCTCCGAACTGTGCGGGTTAATTAGCGGGGGATGACGTGGCAAAGCAGGCTTTTGCACATTGGCTTATAGTGTTTTGTAGATTCAATAATCAAATATCCAATGAAAATAAAAGTGATGATAGCTATATTGTTCTTCCTGATAGTTTACTGTCCATCATCAGTACAATTACAAATAATCAAGTTTATTTTATGCAATTGAGTTTCCTCATAGACATTCTAATGAACAACTTACATGAATTAGTTGATGACTATTATAGACTAATTGATGTATATTTATTGGTAAATAAATTTTTACTACTTATAATTGAATGGGGATGAGAGATTGTCAAAAACCAACCTAGAAAGGCATGATGAAGGAATTTGGAATGAAGGCGACTTGAGTAAAGCATAAGCGGAAGCAATACTTGAGTGGAGTTGACATACAAATGTCTGCAAAAAAGAGAGCTAATATTGTGTAAGAAAAAAGGTGATAATGAAAAGAAAATTTTGAAAGCAGGGTTGACTTTATCAGAGTTAAAATACGAAAATGGTAACTGAATCTCACTTCAATCTTTTTCAAAAGACAAAAGGCAATTGCGAAACTTGTCTGGAACAGTCCAGGTGCATAACCCTAAAAATAAACACAAATGTATAACCACTCTCACTTTAATTTTAATAGACTATATCTTATATGTTTGAACTCGGATTTCATATTTTTTGCATAAAAAATCAAATGAATATACTCTACAAAATGACATTTACTGTGATATATTTTGGTAAAAAAGAATGTACATGAAGGCATCTTATATCATGGTGGTATGAAAACTATGCCATGCTGGTATACATGATTGAAAAATTTTAACCAAAAATATATAATGAATGTGTTGTAATCACAGCTAATTCATTTTTATGTACAAAATTGTTGAAATAATCCTATTTAAATTGAAGAAGATACAGTGCAATTTATAAGATTAGGTTCTTAAAACATTATTTGAATTTCAACCATGAGATATGTCCAATTTTGAAACTTGATTATTAGACTGGCGCATTTTAGGTTATGTGTATGACTTGACGCAAGGTTTTCTATCTTCATGCACATAATACAAAGAAAGAATTATGCCCAAAAATAGCACTAAATAAAAGATATTAGAATTGAATCAAACAAAAAAGTAAGGCAAAATACACTTGTATAGCCGTAACTTTCACGTTTGTGACAAATATAGCCATAACTAGGGTTAATACCCTAGTTTGGCCCGAAGTTTAGCGCTAGTGACAGTTCTGGCCCGAATTTTTCAATAAGACATTTATGGCCTTCTTTTCAAAGTAATGGACAACTTTGGCACGAAACTTGTGTTGACCGTTAAAATTGACGGTCAAATATTCTTATCATTGATGACTCAGCAAAATACTGCTGATGTGGCTTATGTTTGTCACTACATCATTAAATAATTATGTATTTAATCTGATGGAAAAAATTAAAAATAAAATAAAAAAGCAACAAATTAAAAGCAGGACCAGAAAGTCAAAATCCCTAGTTCTTCTCTCTTTACTCTCGGCAAAGAACCCCCCGCAACACCAACTCATCCCCATTTCGCCGCCAGTCATCTTCTTTAACCCTCCGTCGCCACGACCTCCATCTTCCCTCCACCAGGGCGACCTCCATCTTCCCTCCACCATCGACCTCCTCCGTCCAATCTCCGACTTCCTCGACACCGCCTTGTTTGTCGTCATTTTCCAGATCTACATTGCCGCCCTCGGAGCCATCGTCGTCAAGATCGAAGCCATCCTCCGTAGATACGTACTCGCGTCGTCGTCGTTAGTCACCATCGGTCCGATGGAGAAGACGAACTGCCACCTGTTGGCGCCGGCGAAGGCGACTCCGCTTCCATGGTTGTCCACGACACTACTCTCCCTATCTCCCTCGACGAAATGCTCGTCCATTGCCGCTCCGTCGCTCATGTGCCAAGCGCCCGCTCCTCGTCGTAGACTTTATAGTCTGACTGGACTGGCGGAAATGCTGACGTGGCATTTTTGTCGGACACGTGTATTGACAAAAAAAATATAAATAATATAAATGCAATTTTTTCTGATCTAATAAAATGAAAAATAAAATAAAACAAATAATCTGTCACCCACTAACCCCATCAACTACCCATTAGCCCATTACCCAGAAACCCCATCAACTACCCATTAGCCCATTACCCAGAAACCCCATCCTAAAATCGAAGATGAAGAAAACCCTATAGGCTACGAGTCCCCGCTGCCGCCAACATCATCTCCATCCCTCCTTTCCTCCACCCATTACCTCCCTTTGAATCCCTCAAAGGCAATTAATCAGGTCTCAAGTCAATTGTCGATTTTCAATGAAACTCAAAATTCCCAAAATCCCAACGGAACCCAGAAATTCCAACGAGAGCATGAAGATGTGGAGAACGAGCAGGGAGACCGCGGTGGGGAATCATCTCTTCTTTGTCTTTGGCGTGGAATCGTCTCCCTATTCGTCGGGTGATAAAGATCTAGATCAACAACGCTCCCGCCTGGCTGCAATTCCACAGACAGCGCGACATTCCAATCTACAGCAGCAGCGCCACCCTTATCTTTTTCGTCACCAGCGCGAACCCAGCATCCGCCTCTCCCTCACTCGACGGCGTTCGTTCAGGTGTACGATTAGCGGGGCGGGGCCGACGGCGGTGGCGGTGGCAGTGGCGGTGGCGAGAGGGGAGGAAAGAGGGGAAGAGGGTGGTGGAGGCCTGGAATTGGTTGTTATGATGAAGCGACTGGATCGAATTGATAGTGAGCGCCACCGATTGAAATGGGTGTCTCAAAACCCTAATCGAGTTTGGGAGAAGGTAGGATAGAGTGGGCATGCAGGTGGATGAGAATAAGAGGAAAAATAGAAAAAATTATTGTTATTTTAAATATTTGATGACGTGGCATCTACATGTAAAGTTATTCTAATTTATTGCTTACGTGGACGTTGAGTTGGATCCAAGTCAGCGTTCTATCACAGAATTTGACGGCATCTCTAACACCGATGCTAACACCGTTAAAGTTTCTGACGGAAATGGCTAGATTTGTCACATGACCATCCGATTTCTTGGCTATTTTGTGTTTTCTGATAGTTATGGCTATATTTGTCAAAAACGTGAAAGTTATGGTTATTCAAGTGTATTTTGCCAAAAAGTAAAGATATTCTTTTAAAAAAGTCTACATAGAAGTTAGGAAAATAATTAGATGTATTTCATAAATGAGGGATGTCAAATTCGTTTCATTGATACATTATATAGTTCGGTTTTCTTGTGAGTTCACCAATGACGCTTTTCAGCAAGACAAATAACTTGGTTAAAAAACTTGATGACCATCAATGCCATTCTTACACAAATGGAATTAGGGTAATGTATATTTTTTATCCAAATCTTTTTTAGATTCTTTTATATTCTCCAAACCTATCGAAATACTAATAATTATCCAAATGTCAACTTTCAGTTAGTAATTTTGTTAGTAATATTGACTTGGAAGAGACACATGAAAGTCAAAATTGCAAAATTTTGGTATTTTAACTAAGAAAAGAGTTACAAAATTATCAACGATAGCGTAAAAATGGCTAATATTTTAATGCATTACGAAAGATTTAGCTAATTAATAGCATTTTAATAGGTTTGGAGAATATAAAAAAATCTGAAAAATGTTTGGATAAAAAATAGACATTACCCATGGAATTATATTGTATCATGGTGACACATGACTCAACTATGCATTTATGTTCTAATAATTTTATGGTGTAAGAACATGTCACATTAACACATGATTATGATAACGTATTTTACTTAATAAATGAGCATTTTTATTTCAAAATATAATCAACAACTAACGCAGTACACATAAAAATTATTATTATTTAGGATATAAAAATTATTATTATTTAGGATATAATTATATTAGTGTATTACTACACATATTTATAGTACTACATACAAAATGTTATGTTGTTGGTGTGATACAAAACCAAAGAGGGGTATCCTTTGATTTCTCATATTTTTCAATTTGAAATAAATATGATATAAAAATTAAATAAGTGTTGGATTTGGATAATAATTTAATTTCAGCTTTACATTTTATTTTTTCATTTATGATTTTTTCAAATATTTTTAATTGTTTATTGAACCTATTATGAAGAAAAATTGAATGAAAGTTATTTTTATTTATTAATGATATTTTCTATGGTGTATAGAAAATATAATAGGGATTCTCGTGCTTTGATTTATGTAAAATTTAGTACACATATTTTCATAATTGATTCGAAGGTAAACCGGTAAAAAAGAAGACCACAGTCAGACATAGAGTGTTAACTCCGTTTCATGATATGAGTAATAATATTATTGTAGTTGATATCATCAAATAGAATTTACATAATTGGTTAACACTCTTAATGATATAATAATTTGAAACTTACGGGTTATAGGTTCAATTCTTAGTTGTGATGATTAATATCTCTTTATTATTTTTAGCTTAGTGCAGCATATAGATTTATGGAAAAAAATAAAAGATAAAAGAGGACATTGAAAATTGTGGAGTTTCTTGAATTCTATGTGGCGAAATATTGCTCCAAAACGGCCAAATATAAGTTATAGATAGATAGTATAGATTTAAGTTTGAGAAAATCAAAGATTTACTATAGATTTATTGGTATTATGAATTTAAATGAATATATTGTTTGCTTATTTGATTTGATTATATGGTAAAAACCAAATTCTGACCTAATCAGATAAGGTAAAATCCGAACCCGAAAGATATTCTGTGGGTATGGATAAAACCTGAATTAGAATTTTGTGGATAATGGGTGGACATGATTTTCTTCCAACCAGAACATGCCCGACTATATACATGCATATATATTTTATCTATAAATGGTCATTATTCTTCCCAGCATATTTGATATTTTTTTGGTAATAACATATTTGATAAAGAGAAATTATTACACATGGATAACTTGGATACCTGAAACCTGATAGGACACAAACATGACTAGGGGGTGGGGCAATGGGCGGATTGGGTGAGTTTTGATTTAAAACTGACTCACCTGTTTACTAACGAGTTGGTACAATGTTGACCCGCAATCCACCCACACACTACTTCGGGTTGGGTTGGGTGGGTGGCGGATGGGTGCGGTTGGGTTATGGGTTAACCCACAAATACAATTCCTCAACTAGTAATTAGACAAGTTGACTAATATTTATATTAAATTTCACGCAAATGAGTAAGATTGCCTCAATTTAGACACTTCTCGCCAATTTGTTCTCTACAGACATGCTTAGTACTTGTGTCCAATCTTCATTGTTTCATCAATCTTCATTATTTCATCAATCTATTATGTAGAGAAAGTTCACATTTTTAGCGACTTAGATACAATTAATAGTTATAATTTTTATCTCAATATATATTGGACATTACACTACATAGTGACCAATAGAGTAGCCCAAAAATTTTCTTTATTTTTCTTCTTTAGAATTCGATGGTTAGTGTTTAGTGTCGGTTGAGAAGTATGATGAATATTCGTTAGTATAAATAAGAAACAACTATTTTTCATGTAAAGATAGGGTGCAGATCATTCGGGTGACCCGTGACCCACCCATCACCCACCCGATAAGTGCGGGTAGGAGATTTATCAACCCACAATCCACCCACATCAATCACACATTCACTACTGTTTGGTTTATTTGCGGGTGAGTCGATGTCAAACCGCGGATTACCCACCCACATGCCCACCCCTAAACATGACTTTGATTTCTACCTTATGTGGGTATGAATATGAATAAAATTGGAAATATTTTAGATAGGATAAGATTTACACTATCCATCCTGATCGGATTCGTTGCCATCTCTTATGTGCATGTCATGTAGGGGTGGACATTCGGTCAGTTCGATTTCGACCGAACCGAAATTACACATACCGGGTCCCGAATTCCACCAAACCCTGAACCGAATTATAATTTGGTTTGGTCAATTTAAACCGAATTATAATTCGATTCAGTTCAAAATTTCACACAAAACCGAATTTGTGAGAATACTTGTATCTTCTCCCTTTTAAATTATTTTTCACCCCTAATGTAAACAATAAATATGCATTATCAATGATAAAATCAAACAATTCAACACATAAGTCATAAAACACTAACATGATTCAAATATTTAAGTCTCAAACCAAGTACAAACATAAAAATTCACCATTTGGAGCCTGCAATTATAGTAATTCGATTTTTCGGTCGGAAATTCAGAAATTCGATTTGTTTGAAAGAAACCTGGTTTCCAAAATATTCATATTTTTCTTCCAAATTTCAAACTGAATAACATTATTTTGATTTTGGTTCGGTTTAATTCGATTTCAGTTCGGTTCAATTCGAATTTACCGGAGCAACTGCCCACCCTAATGTCACGCGTTGTACTCCTACAGAAGTTTTTTTGTTCCTCCATCTTACAGGGCCCATGTCGATGGGCCAGTTACTCTCGAGAATAGTAGAGCAATGTTACTCATGCTTTGGAGCCAGGCCCAGTAACTATCCCCGTCACAGCATAGGCCCAAACCCACGCGCATCCCTTTTCGTTTATTTTGATTTCCCTCCTGTGACGCGCTTATCCGACGCAGCGCTGTTTGGTCTCTGTTTTTTTTTATTCAAAATTTTTATATTATCAAAACCTATTAAAATGCTATTAATTAATCAAATATTTCGTAATGGATCAAAATATTAGTCATTTTTAAATTATCGTTAATAATTTTGTAACTTTTTTCTTGTTAAAATGCTAAAATTTTGGAATGTTGACATTCATGTGTTTCTTCCAAGTCAGTATCATGTTATCGAATCAATATTACTAACAAAATTACTAACGGAAAGTTAACATTTGGTTAATTCTTAGTATTTATTATTTAAATAGATTTGACTAATAAAAAATTTTAAAAAATTAGACTAATAAATAGTCATTTTTTTTAACAATGCATTTCCCTTTTTATCCAATATTAGATCTTAAATGAATCCTGATCCCTTCTTGACTAATGATAAATATAAAATAAAATCCCCCCAGACACCAACTTTCAATAATTAAACCCCCAAGTTAATAAACTATTTGATTAATTAATCTTAATCTATCCCTAACGTGCCCACACTTCCACTCTTTCGAAGCCTATTTTATGTAATGGGCACTCTTTCCTTTTTTTAGGTAGATGTGGCTCTCCTGCTTTCAATATCCCCCACAATAGAAAAGGCAAATGATCTTCCTTTGCTCATAAAGCATATCGCTTTTTGTTCCCCTATCATAAAAAGCTAAGGACAAGGTGGATCTACTCTCTTCAATTACACAAAAATAACTAATAATTGATCATAATTATATTCACGTCCATATTGTTGTCGTATGCCCATCTATATTCACTTGTTTAACTTTACACAACTTGTATTTAGGAAGATAACAAATGCATATAACGCATAGAGAGTAGATAATAAACACAATTGCTTAAAACCAACTATGCACGATGCTTACACAAGTCTCTTCACAAGACGGAATTTTGAATTTAGATCTTTATTATGTGAATTCTATATGGAGAATTATAGTCATGTTAAAGATAATTTTTATAATTATAAAAGGTAGTGCATAACACTAAATAAGAATGATAAGATGAAAGGAAATACCGAGGGAAACCGCAATTAATTAAATGTTACTTAGAGGTGGTTTGGAAGTTGTGATTTCAAATGGTGTATTGACCTATTTAATGTATTTGTGAGATTAAGTCATTTTTTTACTTATATAGAACTAGAATACATGCATTTGCTTTTTGGAGGTCCCACCACAGTCACTCAATATTGAGGGATTTACAATCTCTATTTTTTGTTGAGATTCTTCACAATCACTCAAAACTAACTATTTTACATTTAGAACAAAAACACAATCTAAACCTCCAAACAAGATATTTACCTAATACATCAATTGATTCAATACATCAAATGATAATACACTAATTATCTCAATACATCAATTTGAAGAATCACAACTTCCAAACAAGCCCTTACTTCCCCTTTTGCCAAAACTCTCCCAATCACCTTTGTTTTTGTTTCCCCGCACACTACCACAATCCTCAGATGAATTCTCCTAATTACCCTTCACCTTTCCCGCGTCTTTACAACAGCTGTCGTCCACATCTCCACGTCCCCGTCCAAGCCCTTTTCCGACATTTAACATCTCATCCGAATCTATTTCTCTGCCCACAATTAATCTTCTTCTTCCCTCGCCATTTCCGCGGCCAAAAGGCTTCCTTTCTCTTCTTCCTCCATTTCCCAGACAGTTTACTCCAGAATTCTCCCAGCAGAAGCTTCCTAGCTCAACAAAAGAAGCCGAAAGACAATCAATTTCCTTCTGGGTTTCTCTCATTGATTGATAATTTGTTCACCCGACTGCCTAAAAGCGACAATTGGGGGGGAGGGCGGGGGGTTCCCTTTCGTTTTCTCCCATATCTAGATGGCGGCGGGGACGATGGCGACCGCCGCCGGAGCAGCGGTGGTGCTGTACTACTTATTGAGCCGGAGACTGGCTGCCAAGGGCGTCGGAGTTAATGGCGTGGTAGGCGAAGGGGACGCTGATCACGGGGATCTGTCGAAATCGAGATCCGGGCGGCGGAGGATTTCCCGGCGGCCGGCTCAAGCTCCGGCCACCTGGCTTGAAACACTGACTACCTTGACCGAGACCCTCCGGTTTACTTACTCGGAGACTCTCGGGAAATGGCCGATTGCTGATTTGGCTTTCGGGATCAATTACCTCATGCGTAGGCAGGTTCGAAAACCCCTTTTCTCTCTTTCTGGATTTCCTTCTCTGTGTCCTGGAGGCGATTTTGGGTTGAGAATTTCGATGGGTATTCTTTTTTTCAGGGCAATTTGCAGGTAGCTAGTGTATATGCCGGTAGTGATTGTGTACAGCTGAAAGGGCCTGAGATTGTGACCGAGCTCAAGTACTTGCTTAGGCTGTTGACAAATTGCATTTTCTTTTCAAAGAAGCCTTTCCCGGTTTTCTTAGAGTCTGCTGGTTACTCCCAAGAACATGTCCTTCTTCAGAAGCCTAAGGCTGGGGTAATGTCTTGAGAAAGTTCTTTCTTCTTGCTGATCACAAGAGGAATTCAAGTTCTTAATAGTTTTCTGTTGATTATCCAGATCCTGATGCCCGCTTTTACAATTATACGAGACGAAGCTACGAAGCATTTCCTTCTGTTGATCCGTGGAACTCATAGCATCAAAGATACATTGACTGCAGTGACTGGCGCCGTGGTTCCCTTCCACCATTCGGTTTTAGATGATGGTGGGATCAGCCACTTGGTTTTAGGGTATGCACATTGTGGAATGGTTGCAGCAGCTCGGTGGATCGCCAAACTCAGCACTCCTTGCTTGCTCAAGGCTCTTGATGAATACCCTGAGTATAGAGTTAAGGTAAACAACTGGAATAGTGTATGTTATGTGGAGGAAATGGTATAAATTACATTTGTATTTGTTAGGCTATTCAGTTCACTTATAGCCGAAGTCCTCCATTTCTTTGAACTTTTACATGATGTGTGGAACTTCAGTACTTCGCCAGGCTTTAGCTTAGGCATCAGTTTCAGAATTTTAGCGTTCATTGATCAAATATGTTATGATTTCCAGGTTGTTGGTCATTCTCTTGGTGGTGGTACTGCAGCATTATTAACATATATATTGCGAGAACAGAAGATGTTTTCCTCGAGCACCTGTGTAACCTTTGCTCCAGGCATGTACTCGTCCATAATCTTAGCACGAAAACTATTCCTGAACCATGTCCTCACAGCAATGTGTCTCTTGCAGCTGCTTGTATGACTTGGGATTTAGCAGAATCGGGAAAGAATTTCATCACAACAATTATCAATGGGTCTGATCTAGTGCCTACATTTTCAACTGCTTCCATTGATGACCTTCGTTCTGAGGTGATGAAATTTCTAGGTTAATTTCATGTTATTGCTTACAGCTTATAACTTTACCATTTACAGTACAAAACTCTTGAATTTGTCTCACTGTTTGTCAAACTAGGTCACAGCATCATCATGGTTGAGTGATTTGAGAGATCAGGTGGAGCAAACACGGGTTCTAAATGTCGTGTATCGCTCAGCTTCAGCTCTCGGATCTCGGTTGCCGTCCATAGCAAGTGCAAAAGCTAGGGTTGCTGGTGCTGGGGCACTCTTGCGCCCTGTTTCCAGCAGTACTCAGGTAGGTTACCCCATTTCGCTCCCCAAATTTCCCAAGATAACTCTCGCCATGTTTGGGATGTTTACGGATCTTTCGTTTTGTTATTGCGATGATCTAGGTTGTGATGAGACGAGCTCAGAATGTTGCTCAGGCTGTTGTGCGGACGCGTTCATCTCTAACATCGTGGTCATGCATGGGACCACGTCGTCGGTCTGTAGGACCCACATTATTATCCCCTAAAAAGGAGGATTTAGATGAAGCTTCCATAATATGTGAAAGCTCAGAAACCATCGTGACCACCGAAATCCATACTGAAGACTTGTCACAGAGCAATAGGTCATCAAGCAGCGGAGGATCAAGTAGCGAAGAAGAAGACGAACCTCTTCTACCTGGCAATCATCAAGTCCTCTCTTCATTGGTCGAAGAGCCAACCGAGGGCGAGCTGTGGGATGAGCTGGCTAAGGAGCTCGAGAGACACGACAACAACAACGAAGTCGATATGCACATCCAAGCCGAAGAAGAAGCCGCAGCTGCAAAAGAGATCCAGGAAGAGGAGAGGATGATTCTCGCAGAAGCGTCAACTACTGAGCCAACGCCGATGAGGAATGACATATCAACAGAGGAGGTCTCGGAGAGCCACAAGTTCTACCCTCCCGGCAAGATCATGCACATTGTCTGCATAGCGACCACGGCAGAGGGCGGGGGAGAGGAGAGTTTGGTTGGCCATGTGGGGATATACGAGACTCCAAGGGAGCTGTACAGTAAGATACGCCTGTCGAAAACGATGATAAACGATCATTACATGCCGATGTACAAGAAGATGATGGAATTGTTAATCAGTAAACTAGAAGAACACGGTGATGGCGAGGATTGTAGTAGTAATGGATGTATGATAGTAGAAGAACAGGTGGTGTTGTAGTAGTAGGAGAAAAGGCAAAGCAAAAAATAGACGAATTATATGGTTTGTGCATAGAGAAAAATGATGTGCTGGTTTATACAGAACTCAATGAAAGATGTTTGCAAAATGCTCTACTAGTATAGTCGAACTACAAGTCTGCTGTCAAGGTGACAATAATCTTTGGTTCGAACGTTATAGTCAGCAATCTTCTAAAAATATAAATGTTATTTCATTAGTAACTAATTTATATCCCAAAAATAGGTGTCATTAGGGCCGAGCATTCTGCAGTTCTGCTAGCGATTCACCAATGCCAACTGCAAACCTTTCGATTTCTTGCTCTCACCAGTCACCGGAACAATCCTCGCAGTCGCGGCATCATGGTTCGGTATCACATCCCAGAACTCAGTCACTTACCAAATGATCTCTGCTTGTCAACTTCATTGAAGCACTACAAGAATCGGGATGCGCCCATGCAGTTTCAAGTTTGTTCTTCCCTAGTTCCCATGGCCCATGTAGAAATTCGATACATAAACTGTAATAGGAATGAGCAAGTAGCTCCTCTATAATTGTCAAATATTTCCATACCGTTTAGTCCATTTAGAGCAAAAAGCAAGAATGGCTAGAAAGTTAGCAACCGAGGCAAGATAGAGTAACAAAGTCTTCCCTAAGTCCAAAGATCTCGGCTCCTACGAAGCAATATTCTTCTAAAAAAGACACACTTAATCTTCAAGGCTCTCCCTTCCAGCGAGCAATCTTCACTGCTGCTGGTGCCGTAGTCATGATTATCTGCGGCAATCTCATCAACCCATATCGTCGACATCGCCTTTCATGCCATTGTCGTCGTCATCGCCATCATCCATGTCCTAAAAGTCGCTGTCACCATCAGTCTCGTTGTTGCTATAAACCGATCTCGTCGCCGTTGGGAAGAAAAAGACGAGCTTCACAAGCCTTCGAGCCTCTTGGTAGTTTTAGCAGTGACCCAAGACGGTCTCGGTCTTCAGCACGGTATTGCATAGAAAGATCATTGTAATTAACATCCTCATCATCAGTCTCATACACGTGCACATCCACCTTCTTCAGTACAGCTCCAGCCTTGAGCAAATATGCCACCATATTCATCTGATCTTCATCTGCGTAGATATTTTTTACCTTAATTTCCTCGAGGCTTGACAACAGACACTGAGGGGTGCGAGCAAGTTTTTTCGACTTCGTCCACGACATTGACGCATCCTCCTGCTCCATGCACATAGTGATTATAGATAGTGGTAGTATGTAAGGAAGGGGGAGCCTGCAATTAACTGAGATAAAATGGGACTCACCAAGTCAATAACAATAGATTGTAATTTGGGGGCCGAGTTGAGCAAGGAGTGCAGAACGAAGCTGCTTTCAGGGTCTTCAATTGTCAAACGTGTCAGATTGGGAAAGATAGGCAGCTGAACATCACGATGGAAATCTAACATAACATTCTGAACAAAAACAAAATCATTAGTTCTCAGTCTATCAACCATTCAAATTAGGCAAAATAGAGGAACTAAGGAACAATGCTGATTACCAGAATCTGCGGTGATAAGTGTATTTCCTTTGCACTAGAGACGTGTGCGAGGAACCTAATCAAGCCACGCTCCGAAATTCCATAATGACCAGTGTCAATATGCACTGAATGAAGGCATGGCATAGGACGACTACTGTCCTGAAACTCAAACTCAGGGAAATGGTCAAGATAAAGCTGCTCAAGACATGGTGCCTCTATTATAAAGGAGCACAACCGAGTACCAAGGACGCCCTTGTCGATAACGGTCAAGTTCTTCAAGTAAGGTAAGGAAGCAATGAGTTCGTCACCCTCCTTCCTGTTTGAGTAGTAGCAATTTTCCAAATGTAGAGTCTCTAGAACAGGGCAACCAGAGATGAGACTGCTTAATGACTCACAGTCCTTAATCCCTACTCTCAAAAGCTGCAGCATGTTCAAACTAGGAAGAAGAACAGACCCTTTTGTGGTGCTCTCTAACGCAACGCTGTTAAGCTTCAAAATTTTTAGACGATTCAAACTGTAGAGTGTGTCTGGAAGGCAAGGTATGCAAAAATGGTTCACCTCAAAACTAACATCCATTTCCTCAAGCTGAGATTCATCGGGCGCCAATCTTAACCTCATCAAGAAATTGGGGCTCACCTTGCTGTTCGGTGCAGCGAAATGTAAGTGGAAACGCCTCAGAGAATTGAGATCCTTGTGCTCTCTCAGAACCCTGTCGACGAAGCGGCGGAACTCCAAGTCTCGCCTCTGAAGAATCTCGTCGCGATTGGCTGTGTTCCCCAACACGGTGTCGCGGTTGTCGAGATCGAGCTCGTACAGCCCAGTCCACAGATCCTTCCAACGTCGGCTTAGGCAAGAGGTGCCGACGGCGTATTTTGTTGGGAGGAAAGAGAGAATGTGGGAGAGGATTTCGTCCGGTAGGGAGCTAATCCAATCGCCCGTTGCTACCTTCGGTAACTTTGATTGAGCAGTCGGCGCGATTTCAGTAGTCTCCATTGACGGCAACTGAGGCGGGAAAGTGAAACTAGGGTTTCGACCTCACGAAACCGCCGACTATGAACCGAGAATTGATTTTTTTGGACCATTCATAGTTCACTATATATATTTCTGGGGCCGGAATCCGGATCACATTTTAGTATCTGGACTATATTGTTGTAATAAACAAGTCCCAAAATTAGGAAATTTCACAAAACGAGTATTGTGGGTGTGGTTGACTAGTTGTTAGGACTTAGGAAGGGTGGGCTTGGTCTGGTCTGGATTGAATCGAACCAAATTCAGGAGAATCGCGGTCTAATATGAAATATATCTTAGGATCAAGAATCGATTTGATAGTGTATTTAATTTGTTTTGGTCCAGTCTAAATGTCAATTTGGTCCATTTTTCTTCAGTATTCATAAAATTTATGGGACAACATATCGTACCATTTTATACTTAATTCGGTGAGGTACGATCCAAACATTGGTTTGTTCCGGTGTGATTCGCTATGAATAGAGATGACAATGGGCCGTTGGATTGGGTTTTGCCAAACCCAAACCCATGGGTATATCCACCAAAAATCCCAGGGTAAAATCCATTGGGTTTGGAAAACTCAAACCCAACCCACTGGGTATCCGCGGGTTCATGGATACCTCATACCCATGGTTTATATGGTGTAAACTTCATAACAACAACTTTCTGTCAAAAATAAAAGTCTAACACACATCTGTCCATACAAATTATCCATACAAAAAATATCAATCTAGTGCATACAAGCAAACCACAAATTATCCATACAAATTGTTCGACATTAAAGATAAACATCAGCAAAACACGATTAATAGAACGCTTCTTCCTCCTTGAGAACTTGAAAATTCTGATTTTAGCTTCACTCTCCACTCCATCAGATCAACTTCATTCTACACAATTAGTGAGAGCAACAAATTAGTTCGGGTTGGAACAGATTGGATATAGCTAAACCCGAATCCAATCTCACCCTCAAAATACTAGAATGGGTTTAAACCCAAACCCGACCCATAACCCCTCAATGCAAATTTTATCTGATTTGACTGAGTTGGGTCAGGTAGGGTATCCGTGGATAGCATTATGTTGCCATCCCTAGCTATGGACCAACACATTGTCCATCCCTAGTTGTTAGTTGTTAGCTTGTTGTTTTTTTTTTTTACAACGGAGAATCCTTATCCGCGACTGCCACTTTAGTGACGTCGCAAGAAATCAGTATTAGAAGCGGAAGAATGGTGTGGGGGTTGTCGATGCATCCTTGGTCACCCTTAATTGAAAGGAGAGTACGACCACATTTTGCGTGCGACAACTCTACCACTGGAAGTATGATCGCATTTTGTACGCTACAAGTCTACAACTCAACAAGTCACCTCAAGGTCAGGACCCCCAACACCTGGATACGACTGAAGGAAAACGAACACACGAAGTCTTCGTCACTCTTGCAATGTTCAACCAACCGAGCTAGCCCTCGTTCGCAGTTTATTACCTTGTTCGTTCATCCTTCTTCTCGTTTGAATCCCAAATACACTCCTATATAATTTCATAAGTATTTTGAATCAATCAATCGTCCAACAAAATATATCTGTGCTTTTTCCATACAACAACATTCACTAACGAACATTATCAAACCATTACAAATACCACGAATGTTAACACCTTTAACCAACCTTAACCATAATAAAAAGATATCACCTCTGCTCTTTTACGCACTCCCCTGTACATTTTTACCCCATCCGATCATCCCCCAAAATGGTCCGTCGTCGCCCTAATCCAAACACTTCTTCTTCTCACTCTCCGCACCATCTCCTCCCGGCGATGGCTCAACCTCATGAAAGAAGAGACAGATCGCCGACATATCATCCATGGCCACCCCGCCTCGCTTCCGCTTCCACGCTCGAGACGCGTATTCCACCAGCCTCCTCGCACATTTCTCCCTTCCACCACCGTCCCCCACCGCCGTCGCCGCCGCCGCAACGATCCGCACGGCTTCCTGGTTCGACACCACATCCCAGACTCCGTCGCTCGCCAGGATCATGAACTGATCTCTGCTCGTAATGCTCAGTTGGGTCACCTCGGGCACCGAGATCAGCCCGAATTCCTTGAGGCAGTAGTCGCCAAACGCTCTGGATATCGCCAGCCCTGGCGTCTTCCCGCTCTGCCTCCACACTCTGTACACCCCTGGCTCGTCCTGCAGGCAGAACACTCTGCCCCTGCAGCTCTTGATTCGCTCTGCTTCCTCTGGATAAAGGGGGAAATTCGATAGACCATCGATTAGAGCCACAGAGAGTTGAACAAGGACAGGATTTGGAGGGGAAAAGGGAGAAATGAAAATTGGGTTTACCAGGTAAATTGGGCTTGAAATCGACGGTGAGTTGCACGGCTGACAGGGCGCCGTTATCCGAAATTGTGGCCAACACAGCTCTGGAATCGCCGACGTTGGCGATCACCAGATGGTTCCTCTGCAATCGAAACAGAGTCACGAACCAATCGTAAACAAGAAGAAAAAGAAAACTAATTGAACTATCATTTTTCTTGTGTTATTTACCTGTTTGACAATGGTGAGAGCAGTGGTGCCGCTGAAGAAAGTGTCGATCTTGGGGTGACTCTGTTTCAGCTGCTGATCAATGGCGGCGTAAGTCTCGAGATACGACTCCTTCCAGATGTCGAACCGGTGCTGCTGGTTGCTGTGGCGGAGAATCAAGTCGTCCTCATTTTGATTCAATAGCCCTCCCAATTCCATCTCCACGTTGAGAGAGGATTGCAGAGTCCTCTGCCAGTTGCAGAGCAGAGATGGCGGGACTGATTCTCGAACTTTTTTGGCCACCACATGGCCCCATGGCCCGTGACCATCAAACACCCCGCAGAACGTCATGTCTTCCTGGCACCCGAATTCCTGCATCCCAATTTTTACGAGAGTTTTGGTTAAAATTTTGTGCCAAACTTCGTGATCGGCAACCGTGTGCTTAACAGAACATATGAGGTGATCGAATGTAAGGCTTTAATATCGTGTGACGACGAACATTTGGTCCTCTAATTATTGGAAGAAGTTCAGTTATGGATCATATATCGTTTACTAACAATACGTACCTCCCAAACGACGAGGCAATCCTGATTGACACCCTTCTGGCCTCTCCTAGAGCAGACGGAAGCGAAATTGTTGGACTTGGTTGACTTCACAATCCCAGAGGAGCTCAGAATCAGCTCATTGCGTTTAGCATCCTTAGTCAGCTCCTCCGCAGCTTCTTTTCCACCGCCGCCGGCGGCGGCGGCATCTCTCTCCAAGCTCTTTGTTTTCTTCAACGACGAGGACGATGAGGACATCGTTCTCGCCAAGCCGTTGAAGAAAGATGGGAACAGAACCATATTTTCTTCTTCTTCTTCTTTGATTACTCTCCTGTGATGAATTTCCCAACAGAGAAAAGGAAAGGCATTAGCTTTATAGACACAAAAGGGTAAATCGATCAAAAGAAGAAAGGGACTCTGTTTTTTGTCCTCTGTTTTTCTTCTCCTCTGTTGCTGGAAGTTTTTGAAACAGAGCATATTTCTCCGGTTTCCAGTTCCAAAAAACTAGACAGCTAAGCGACCCACGTCGCCAATTTCTGAAAGTGACGACGGGGGATCGGATCATTTGCCCAAAGAAAAAAAAAAAAGAATGAACCATGTAGCCGATTCATTAGATACAAAGGCAGGTTTTTAATTCGTGGCAGGGGAAAGCAGAGGAAGAGGAGAATCAATTTTACAGACCTGGAGATGAGAAACAGAGGAAAGTTCTCTTCTTTGTTGGGTTCTTGGTGTAAACTTATTTATCCACCTCTGGGTGGAAGGAACTCGACTTGGGCTGATGAAGGCAAAATGGTGAATGAGTTTCCTGCAGAGATTATTTCAAGTTGCTGTGTTTGCTGCTGCTCCATTGCCTTTTGGTTTTGGCTCTTTTCGGGGTATTTTGGTTTATGACACTGTTCTTTTCGCAGTTTTTCATTGTTGGAGAACGGAAGAGTACGTAATGTTTATAGCTTTAGAGCGTCTGTGGGAATGATAAATTTTTTTATTAGCGCTATGTTTGACAAATTCGAGAGAGGTGTAAGTTGAGGTAAATTGTGGAGGTTGCAAGAGGTAAATTGTTGTTTGGATAAAAAAGTAGGGGTGCAAATATAGTAGTGGATGCAAATATGATGAAAAATAAATAATTTATATTATTATAAAATATATGTATTCAAATTATAAAACATTATCACAAAATAATAGAATAAAAAACTTCATATAATAATCCTAAATATTAACAAATATGATTTAATAAAAGTAATTATTAAGACAATAATGGTTAAATAGTAATTAATCATTGATCGAGCAACCTCAAAGTTCGAAGCACAACCTATTGCCAAGACATATAGCTAGTTCATGTCTCCAGCTAGAGCGTTGCTTATCGACATGTTGATCTCGTTTGACAAAACGAACCTTGACAAACTTGTTCTCAAGTATGGTAAACCCAAACCAAACTCATAAGAACCGTGGTGTCTCTTCAGTATTTACAAGACACTTCTTCTGCATACTTTTCAACGCAAACATTTTCTTATTCTACTTGACTTCTTCTCTATACTTTTTAACGCAAATTTGAGTTAAACTTCGTTAAACACATTCAACAATTGGAGTCAATTTGACAAACGTGTGATTCATGGACAAACTTTATATTAATAAGAACTATAATAATAAAAATTATGATTTATGAATTCAATAATCAATAGTAATTATAGCCTTTCTTAATATTATATTTTAATAATAACAATTACTATTTATATATCTATTCAAAATATAATTATTTAGATATAATAATACACATTATAATAGTTTTAACATTAATTTTAACCACTCACTATTCTGTCTTCTCCCTTCTTTTCTCTCTCTTCTTGCACCCCAAATTGGAGGGTTAAGGGGAATAGTGAACTTACCCCTCACTTGCTCCCCTACCACTATTCCAAATTAACCAAATGAGATAAATGCATTGAAAATGACATTTACCCAAAATTTGCACCTCTCTATTTGCAATTCTAGCCAACATAGTGTATTAGTGATGAAATTGAGACTCTGGAACTACATTAAAATTAGCCACCTTTCTCTTTAGAAAAGGGTGTCAGACTGGCAATATGGTTGATAAATGATCGAAACTCAATAAAAATACATCATAATTCGTTTGAATGTAATACATTCTAATTATACAGAAATGAGTAAGATTTTGAGGTATAATTTTCAGTAATCTAATTTACAGGTGATTTCATATGCCATAACGTAGTGGAAAGACAATACAATAAGATAAAAAAAAATATTGGAAGATCGAAAATATATTGTTAAAATAAGAAATCAAGCATAAAAAATTACGCGGGTTTAATCAAAGACTATATAACAAGGATTAAACAGTTATATGTGATTCTCTATCAAGTTCATTATCATAGTGACACCCACTAATGCTTCGTTTGTTTTGTATATGCCCAAGTTCCTAAAGTGTTCTGCTTCATCTTGGTTCGATCACAACATTGACAATTTCGAGGAAGAAAAACCTCAAAATCAAAGGTACTATGGTCTTTCAAAGCAATTCAAGAACCTCATCCATCAGAGAACCGGGAAGTTAAGGTATTACAAACATTTCATGAATGTAAATACGGTTGCCGCTTAGTTGGCTAGCAAAGGTCACACTTTGAGTCTGGATACTCACACAATTAGTATTTCAGATCCAAACTAACAACATTAGATTTTGCACGTCATTATGAGCATTACCTAAACTTGTTTAATATAAGAATTAGGGACGTCTTTTTAGCATCCCACTGTAAAAAAAATTAGTGAAAAATTATTTACCAAAAAATTAACTCAAACAAATTAATTGGTTAAAGAGTAAGAGGGTTAGTGTAGTAATTTCGCTAACATCCTATTAGAAGGTTAAGTGATTTGCGTCAGGGCCACCATCATCAAGTTTTTTATACACAAACAAACAATTCGTTTTAGTTTTAACATTCTATTGATGCGATTGGATGGTATGTTTATTAAATTGAAAGTCGGTCAACCACTTACAAAAAATCCAACACAATTGTGCTCTATGATGAAACTAAGGACATGCTCATGGTTGGGGATGGTTCATGATTAAAACTAGTATTATCTTCCTTGATTAAACTAATCATCCTATTACGATAGGTAATTTGGAGCCACAATAAAAAGGGGAAGAAATATAATATGCAATTGACGGCAATCTATATGATTCTTCTAACTTCTTTTCTTTTTTGTCTTTTCTGAGGTGGATTGAATTCCAGAACTAGTTGGTGTTCGAGGGACAAATTTGTCGATTATTCCACTGATGTGGGCGATCCATCTAGTGAAAAATATGTTGTCTTTTGTGTGACTTATAATGACCGACCTCGTCGCTACCTAAATTGATTAGTTTTCATTGAAGTTGCTTGCAACATTCGCAAAAAGTCATAGCCGTATTTGAGTATGGTTGTTTAAGGTCATCGAAGTATCAAATGACCTATCTTTTGAGTGTGAACTGTGAAGGCATCCGGTCGATCATTTTCATGCATTCAAACTCGAATCCGCCCCTTTTATTCATCGAAAATCCCGATTTATTAGATTGAGTATTTCAACCAACTCAAGTTATCCTAGGAAATAGACATAATAGAAAAAAAGAAGTTTTTTTTTCTCTCTCTCTCGTTTAGCGAGAGTCTAAGGCGGCGGAAGCCCTAGGGTTTTCCGGTAGTTTTTATCGGCGTTGATTACCTCGTTGAAGGAGAATTCCGTCTCGATCTAGTCTTTTGCAAAGCAAGTGTGTTGGAATCCATTACTTAAAGAGGGGACCTTAGTTCTCGTTGTGA
Source organism: Linum tenue (assembly GCA_946122785.1). Classification (NCBI taxonomy): domain Eukaryota; kingdom Viridiplantae; phylum Streptophyta; class Magnoliopsida; order Malpighiales; family Linaceae; genus Linum; species Linum tenue. The sequence continues at coordinate 42,791,783 of CAMGYJ010000009.1, read as the reverse complement.
TAGAATTGTTTTGGAGAGGAAAAGGTTGTACGAGAGGAAAACCCTAGCGCAAGAAACCGCTAGGTTTTTTAGAGAAACAACAGAGACAAAAGTTTGGCCTGCTCAGGGAGAGAGATATTGTGCTACTATTACATCATGGCAGCTGTGGAAGACGCTATGAAGGATACTGCGACGAGCAAGGAACGTCAGGCAACATTGGAGCTGGAAAATCAGCTAAATCAGATTACCCTAGAAGATGAAGATGATGAACCTTTGAAGGTTGAGGACTCTGATGTAGATGTGCTGCGCATGGAGGCGGTATGTAGACTGGGGCTGATTGGACGTCTATTATCTGAAAAAGAACCAAATACACAATACACTAACATTACTATTTCTACGCTTTGTTTAATAAGTTGTTAATTCAAGTTTGCTAAGGATCAATTGTTTGCACATTACAACAGAAGCGCCTAATTAATTAGAACAGATGATCTATAGTACAGAAAGCCTATAACAAATTGAAGTATGAAAATGAACTCTCCAATACGTAAATTAGATGAAAATTCAAAGTAATTTTATCACACCTAGGGATGGCAATGGGTCGGGTTTTGCCAAACCCAAACTCATGAGTTTATCCTTGAAAAAAAATCGGGGTAAAACCCACTGGATTTCAAAAACTCAAACCCAACCCAACCCGCTGGGTATCCACGGGTTCATGGGTATCCACGGGTTTTGATCATAAAAAATTCACAATAACAAATTCCTATCAAAATTAAAGTCAAATATCAATCTCTCAATACAAATTATCCATATATAAAACATCATCCTAGAAAATTCAAGCAAATCACAAATTAACAATACAAATTGTTCAACACCAACCTAGAAAACTCAAGAAAATTGAAGCAAATCACAAATTATCTATAAATAACATGATTAATTGAAAGCTTCTTCCTTTCAATTAAGTTTTTCACTCCACTCGATAACATCAACTTCATTCTACATAACTAGAAAGAAAAAATTAGACATGTCTCCACAAAAATAAATAAGGTTAGTTGTTTAGAATATTAAATATGCCGAGAAAATTAATTGTATGAGTGTGGGCAGGTACCCATGGGTCGGGTTTACCTAAACCCAAACCCAACTCAACCCGATCAATAGTGAACGGGTTTAAATCCAAACCCGACCCAAAATTCGTCAACACGGATTTTACCCGCGTTGACCGGGTTGGATCGGGTGGGTACCCGTGGGTTCGGGTTTTGTTGTCATCCCTAATTACACCGATAAAAAATTTGGACTCTCCAATGCGTTCTTCCTCTTGTCCTCTCTCCAGACCTCACCAAATGCAGAAAGCAACATTATGAGGAGGCCTAGAAGATCATATGATATTTTTTTAAGGATTTTTCTTCAATTCCGCAATTTGTTATAATTTTTAGCAACCAACTTAATATTCCCCCCTAGAAAGATCAAACCATTTAAAATACAAGAATGAACATCATTGCAATGTGTTTCTCACTTCAAAATCTAGTCTCCCCTCTCTCAGATGTGAGCGTATCCTCACTCATACAGAAATTGTGCGATTTCACTACTTGTGAACGTGACCAATTAATAGTCTATTTTCTATTGCTTTTTGAACCATTTCATACCAATACAATTCCTATATCGGTTTGGCCTCATATAATCGATTTCCTCGGTCAGAACGACTACCAAGCACGACTTGTTTTTGCACTTGGCTCTCATATGATATTCACTCGGCAGAATTTAAATTAACTCATAATCAAGAATTTCGAAGTAATTCGTATTTGACATTCAAGTATTGAAACCTCCCACGCTAATAATCAAATATTACTTTTTGATTAGAGTAGCTTAGAAAGAGCTATCACTAGGCATATCTTTTTCCTTTTGTTTATAGGATTTGGGGCAACGAGACAAGTTGCCACTTGCTTGTGGTAGTGTGTTGTAGTCAGCCATGCGTGGATGAGAATGGACTCGTACGTTTGTGTTGTGTGTTGAGCAAGTGGGTGAGTTTACTTTTTGACGCAAATTTGGCAGTGACATAATAACGATGATAATAATGCCAATTGTGTGGTAAGTATACAACCCGAGTGGCGTCTTTGATTCAGGAAATTTCCCCCGTGGCTAAAACTACAGCAATAGCCACAGGCCAAAATCGAAAGGCGAAATCTGCAGCAAAAATATGACGACTTGGGGAAAGAAACGTGCTTCGAAATTGTAAGTGATTCTTTGATCCCACTTGCCTAACTTTCCTTATCGATCCTTCGTCCATATACCTGTGGGGTTAGGTGGATGACTAGGTTGTGAGCGGAGTCGAGTTTTTGTTTAGTTTGAGCTCAGCTTGTCTATAAATCTTTCAGTTCGAGTTTGGTTCGAACTCGAATTTGGATGATCTAGCTCGTGCTCGGCTAGAATAAAAATTATCTAGCTCGAGTTCGACTCGGTAGAGGTTGATAAATGCTCATTAACATAGCTTATCAAGCTAAGTACAAGCTCGGCTCAAGATGAGCTCGATTTGAAATCGTTCCTGTTGAAAAATGTGTAACCGTAAGAATTTAATGATAAAAAGAACACTAGAAACTAAAAATAACAGCTAACTTCCATACACATCCGTATTACCAAGATAATGTGCATGTTCAGAAGAGTAATTATCCTTACACGACCTCTAAACAAGCTAGCTCGCGAGCTAACCTAAACAAGCCACCGAGTCAAGCTAGCTCACGAAAGCTTATCAAGCTGAGCATGGTCTAGCTCAAGCTTGGCTCGTTTACTAACAAGTCGGCTCGCGAGTTGGCTTATCAAATAACGAGCCGAGTGTCGAACGAATTTTTTTCGTTTCGAACGTCGAGTTGCTCGCGAGCGTCTCGGCTCATTTGCATCCCTAGTTATGGCTTGGCAAGATGAATCTGTCTATTGATTGAGAGCTAATCAGAATATAGCGATCAAGTTATAGATTGGTTTGATTATGCATCAATCATGGTAATTTTCCTATTGACTGCATCTCACGACTATTAAATATTTCGGGTTGTCGTAAGGTGTGTAATTGGGCTCAAGCTAAATAGGTAAGGTTACGACTCGATAGATATACATGTCAAACGAGTTGTTGATTGGGGTATGAGTGGGTCATGGGTCATCAAACAAGTTGGGCCCGAACGGGTAGCTTCAAGTCCACAAATGCAATAAGAACATGCTTCAATAGTTGTAAGAATCAACAATTGAAAAACCGAATCGTACCGACAGTTTGACTGAAAAAAACGTCCTACCAAAGTCTCAGCGGGTAGACGGTTTTTAGCGGTATTAAAATATTGAACTGCGGTTTAATTCACAATTTCAACATAAAATATCGTTGACTTTCCTCAGCTTAGTGATCAATAGTTAGGGGAATGGGTCTGCTTGCCTAGTGATCCTCAGCCTCCCTCTCAGTCTCCTCCTAGTACTCCTACAATGGACTTAGGTGGGTCAGGGGGCCTGTGTGTCATTGGGATGGGGCAGTTCGAAGAGGGTCTCACTCTGCGGGAGGAATGGTAATCCTCAATGAGGTGGGGGTGGCCCTATGGGTTGCGGGGTCCAGTTCCCTCAGATGGATGATCCCATGGTGGTAGAAATACTTACTCTTCGGGAAGCAATCCGTTGGTGTTTAGCGCAGGGATTTTTGGCAATGCGGTTTGAAGGTGACGCCAAGGTGGTCATTGATAAAATCTGTCGGGCTGATGTACATGATAGTCAAGTAGGGGCTATTTTGGAGGAGATTGTACAGTTTTTCACTTCAAATCCGGGCTTCAATGTGCGATTTGTAGGTCGGGATAACAATAGGGGCTCATATGGTAGCTAGACAGACCCTATCTTTGTTCCCGACTACGTGTCGTTATTTTGATTTTCAGACTTGGCTAAATTCCAGGATGTAACTATTGATTTGTTTCTATCAATATATGATTATCTTTTGTAAAAAAAAAAATTTGTTGACTTTCCTGCACAACCTTCGATACGACTTTATCATCACCGAGTAAGTTGTGTGTATATGGTGAAGTCTATACTCTATACAACTATCGTGATACACTGTCTCATGTATGGAGCCCTATTATTTAGTGTGGGAGAAAGAGAAGGCTTCTGACCGAAGGAGGGGAAACGAGGTTTTGTTCGGGCTAAAACACTTGCCGGAATTAAGCCCACAGTCATATAGGGGGCTGCCTTGCACCGCAGGGCATTGAGAACCCTAGTGGGTGATGTGGTAAAACAATCAATGAAAAACTTGAGAAGCATAATACTCGCTCTCGTTGAACACAGGTCTTAAATCTTCCTTGCACATGAAGTCCAAGGGGAAGGAAACTAGGTGCCCTCTAACCGTTTTTAGTCTCTCCAACGGGCTCGTGTCCTGGATGTCACCGTTCAGGTAAGACTCGAGCGTCTCGGGGGCGATCCCTAGATCGATGGTCGTGTGGCCGCCGAGCTTCTCCTTCCACGACGACAAGCTGTGCCGAAGCGCCGCCCTGGTAAAAGCATGGGGGAGAGAGACATCCAAATGTTACCAGTACAGAAAACGAATCACGGCAACTTGGCGAAGCGAGGAAGAAGGGGAAAAGGGTATTGAACCGTTCGTACCTCGAGTGGATTAGATCGTTGGGTATGCAAGAGAAAACGTCTTGGTATATAGTGGTGTTCGTCTGTCAAATGAGAATGATCGTTTGATCAAATGAATTAATGAAACACATACTAAATCTATATGCAGCTACCTAGCTTATGGATCTTACCCGTGCGGTTGCTGTCCAAATGTCTCTGTAGGTTGTGTCAATCACCGGGTCAAGAATTTGTTTCATCTGTGGAAAGCAAAGGATCAGGAGGAAGTACCAGCAAACTGAACCAAATGGCGCATTAGTTCCGAACTGTAAATCACAACTGTATAGGTATATGTACGCACCTCTGCACCACGAAGACCTAGATGCTCGGACCAAAGTGAGAGACGAAGGCTCTGAGAAAATTTACCGGCCTTCCATGGCTTCCCTCCCATCGATGAATCCACCAATTCCTTGTCCTCGATAAGTACAGCAATCTAAGGTTTACAATGGCAGCACGGTTAGAATCTCATGAGCCAAAAGTTTCATTAATTTAAAAGCCTAGCTGACATGGATGATCCATTTTAAACCAAACCCGATCAAATCCAACCGTAGCGCCACCAGACCTATATACCATTGCATATGATCGGGGAGGGGTTTAATGGGTTTCTTTGATTTAAATTAGTCAATGTCGGATAAAGTTCCCTAATAACTGAGTATATGTTATGTTAGTCCAAACTCTTGACCAATTCATCAAAAATCAAAGTTTAGCAAATTTGATAGTGGCCCTAAAGTTAAGAGAACAATGAAATCAGCCCAGATTATGCACATGGGAAAATGTTACCAGGATTAAGTCGCACGCACCTCAGAATCTCGTGAACCGAGAAGACTTCTATCGTTGATATTAGCTGATCCAATGAGAGTTGTGCGATCATCAATGATCATGATTTTACTATGGACATACACCTGTAAGTGGTATATTCAGAACTCAGAACCCTCATTAAAAAACTGGTGTGACTCAAGAAAGTTAATCAAACAGAAAGAACAAGCAAAACACAGTTTTACCTGACTTGTGGCTACTGGACCGCCATCCGAAAGTCGACCATGGGCTCGAAGACCATAGAAGGAAATGTAATCTTGTGTTCTAGGACCGAGAAGCTCATAAAGATTATGCAACACGGAATGCTGTCCTTTGCAGATGGTTCGATGCTGCCAATGCATTATGGCTCTCACCGATGCAGCACCAGCATCATCCAGACCACCCTAATAATACATTAAACAACAGTCGATTAATGTTGGTATGCAACAATTATGTTTCAAAGCCAGAGGAGCAAGCCTGTCAGAAAATAGAACCTGAAAACCTGGGATGAGTGGTATGATAATGATGACACGGAAACACTTCTTTTCAATGTATGCTCGCATTATTCGCCGATATAAGGACTCTAGCACCCGGTTCTTTATGACATCATCTCCTGAAAGACCTGATATGAAAAATTGATTCTGGGAACAGCCACCAGAGAATTAGATAGAAGTCAGAGAAAATGAATAAATTTGGCTTTCATATAAGTTCCTTAGGAATGTTTCGGCAATAGAAAGCCAAAGACCAATGGACACTGTATGTAGTAAGTTCCTACTTCAGTCCAAAATTCTTTCATATTCAATTTATCCCATTTTCTACAACCAAGATGTCGGCATCAGTCTTACCTGTAACTAATATGAAACACTTTCTAGATAAATTATTCCAATCAAACAATAGATCGGTCATACCTCAATATACACCAAGTGTTCTGCTTTCTCAATAAGAGAACAGTAGGCATTGTGAATGCTGTCTTCAGTTTGGCTTGTTCCAGCAGACCACTGACTTACACTCCTCAGAACCTGAAAAATGAGTGAAAAAACATTAATCATACAGACAAAGGCAATACCTATTATATGGTAAGATATGAGAGAAGATAACACAAGAGTAGAAACATTATTAATAATGCAAAGACCACCAAGCAAAAAGCCCTAGGCATAGCTCAAAGCAAGTTAAAAACTGGTCCATCTTCCAGATATGTAATTGAGAGTGCAAAGCCTCAGTTATTCTTATCCGACTCCTGCCTGGAGTGTCTACAAAGTATTTTATTTGACCTCTTCTTTTTCACCTTGAGCAAAAAATATACCTACAGCATGAAGTTATAAGCACCCACCTGACAATGGCAAGATGCACGTGGGCCAACCTCCCCTGTTTCATCATCACTACCAATCTGATCACCTCTCTCTTGAGTTTCCCACCACTCCAAATCAGAAGATCTAATACCAACAGGTTGTGTCCATAAATCTGGAGAATTTTTCACATCTGAAGGGTCGTGGTCACCCACAAAGCTTTTCATAGGCATTTCTGGAGCTAATGGTGCTACTTTTGCTTTCCGTAATGAATTGGAGGCTCTAAGAGCTGCTGCTTCCGCTCCATTAGACTTGGGGCCACCAACACTAGAACCATCGAGTTCCTCTGGTTCTTGAGGTAAAAGCAATGGGATATCTTGGAAAGACGACCTAGCTGAAAGAGATTCTTGCCTCCGGATTTTACCATTATCATCCGCAAGTCTGTTTGTGACCTCCATGGGAGACGTGTTCCCCATATAATGAGGGATAACCATGTGCTGTTGAGGCATAAGCAGTGGGATTGCTTCCTCATATGGAGCTTTGTTTCTCTGGGGAAAAAGGAAAGTAGCGATGTTCAAACAACAAGGGTTAACATATGCATTTTGCCTGCCATGAATGAACTACCTGAATCTAAAATATTGACCTTTGCATGGTTCCAACGCTGAACAAAGTGCCTAGCTATATCACGACAAGCTGGGCCCCATAAAGCACAGTGGACATCATGCCAAGGCATTCTAGGATACTTTGTACGATCAAGTTCGTCTTTCATTGTATCTTCCCAGGAATTTGGTTCGGATTCCCTGCAGAACGAATCAAATTTCATTTTCAGAGGCTACATTTTATTCAGAACCAAGAACTAATAAGGTCAATGCAATCAACTGATTCATTAATTTACTCTTCAATTAAAATCCATGCAGAACCAAATATTATAGGGTAACTATATATCCATCTTGTGAGAGGGGCTGGTCAGGATGGTTCGAAATTATCAACCTCTTGCCTATAAATTTAGAACAGCTTTATTGATAACTGGTAATAAAAAAACTGGCTGGGTCAGCGACTTTGGATAATTTGCTTGGATATTTAATTCCGCTATCAATTTAGACCAGCTTTCTACCTAGCAGTGATTTAACTACTTGTATGCCACTTGGATCACTTGATTTGTTATTTTGGGGAGCTATAGAAGTAGACTAAGTATTTTATATATAAAATACAAGGCTAGACTAAGTATAATTATGTGTAGAATATTTATTGATGTCAGCATACGCCAACTATAACGCTTATACAAAATATTATTATAGACATCAATGACCCAATATGCTGATTGGGAAAAACAGAAACTCACAATCATACTTAGGAAGTGCAAATATTAGACTACCTTGGGTTATAATAATCTTTTCCAGGCCACATGACAGGAGGGCAGTCACCGACTTTGTGTTCACTTGTGTCATAACGACCGAAGCACAAGTCCAGCCCTCCGATAAAACAAATGTGGTGATCAATAATGACAAGCTTTTCATGGTGTGACCTGCATAGATGAAATGGACAACGTAAGGGGTAGTTACCAAGGCAACACTTCTATTGGCAAGGAATTAATGAACAAGACGAGCATGTTATCTCCGAATTACTGTGACAAGGTTTTCCAACAACACATACCAAAGATACACTCCACAAGAAAAGTGGTCAGGATAGCGCAGCACACGTACATTCTCGTGAATGCTAAGAAGTTTTTTCTTGCTATAAACACTGTTGATTTTAAGAGCAAGAGCAACCTCTTTGTATAGAAGAATGTAAATCTGCATCCACAGATTTTGTTATATATTACCACTAATTAAAATATTCAGAATCAAACTGTCCAAGGAATCTCAAAAGTGTCAGAAAACCCTCTCCTTGTATAGCACAGAGCTTTGTTGTTTTCTTTAACCCCCAATACTAGGACTTTAAACAACATTCGGACAAAGAAATGGTACCTGAACACCCTGCTTAGCTTTAGCATCCAGCAAAGCATCAAGCCTAGCAGACGCATGCTCTTGAAATGGTCGTCGTAGGTAGAGTTCAGGGCAAAGCCACCAGCCACAAATAAATATCTGCAAGAAAAATATTTATTAAGTCAACACATATTTCGACTTTCGAGTTCATGGAAAAGCTTCAAGGAACATATTACAGATTCTACAGGTCAAGGAACAAACTTCAGATTTAGCATCCTCGATTGCTGAAGCGATAGCATCAAAAGCTGCCCTTCCATCTATAAACCATTGAGCCTGACTACCATCATCAGATAACCCTCTGGGAGGAGCAAACGATCCAAAACGATGAGGATGACACCAGCCCTCAGGAGGCCTAAGTCCGGCATCATTGATTGCAGCAACCCAATCCTTAATTCTTGCACCAGTTCTGACTCTCAACCTTATGCTCCGGTTGCCACTTGTGACCTTTGAAGTTTCGAATCATCTGTTAGCGCATGAAATTATCTTTATAATTTCATCTTATAGAAACTTACCTACTAGGTAACCAAAAGGGTAAACAAAGTTGAACGAAAATGAGCCGTATAAAAGGATTTTTTTAGCTTCGCTGATTTTCTAACTAAATAAAGCATTTGAAAACTGCTTTCATATTGTTAAGATGGAAGGAAAAATAATTATTAAGGACGACGATATCATTTTCCAGGTCTTCTGAAAGTGAACAGAACATAAAAAAGAATGCCAGGTTGTACTAAGAACATTAACGATCCCTGGAACAAAAGCTGAAGAATGATTGAGTAGAACCAGAATGACGTTCACCCTTCACCTAAGCTGGAATGCAGATAATATAAAGCTAAAAAGGTGTTCTTTTTTCTTTGGTTCACTAGAGAATGCAAAATCAATCACGCATACAGATGGATTTCTTACCTTAAATGTATGTCGTAAAGGATTGCGTTCCTTTGTTTCTGTTGCAAGTGACACTCGGCCATCGCCATTTCCATCAGAGGCTGGTAGTACATCGAAAACAATTATATCCAAGGGTTTGGCATCAAAAGGATCAGCAAGCAGGGCCAAGAATCCAGGCTTTAGGACAGCCCACACCTGCAGAGAAAGATATGAGACCACTTATTGCACACAACCATCGTAATTCCTCACACTGAAGATTCTTAGTCACAGGATAGTGAGTGCCCCTCTGCATGATTAACGGTTTCACAATTAATATATAGGTGATCTATCATTGTAGTAATCTGCTTAAAATAGGGATGAACTTCTCTCTGGACTGAATAATGCAAAACTAGTCATAAAATTGAGCAGTCAGAACTTAATCATACTACATTTTGTCATGAGCATGAATCTAATAGAGAACACATAAAAACTCCTCCTTCTTGCATACAAGCAAGAAGACACTTTAATTTAACCAAAGTATAGAAACAAGTTAGGTTTACCTTCTGCCAGTTATCATTGCAGCAGCTAAACCAGCTGCAGGAACAACATTTCCTGTTGTCCTCATTTGTTGGGATTTTTGGCAGATGCTTCACCATAATATAATCTTCTTTAAGCTTAGGTCCATATTCAGGGCAAAATGATAGCTTAGAAACCTCCAAAAACTTACAAACCTGCAGTATAAGTTCCCAAAGGCAAAGTATTGATATCTGATGGAGATGTAAAATCTTATCAATCAGAGTACTCTTTCTGAGAAACAAATGCATCCCAAGAGAGCAGTATGATTGTACCCAATGAGTACCCCTAGAAGCAAAGAAAGAGCAGACGAAACTGAAGCAATAATTTCAATCCAATGAGTCATGCAACTAATAAAACAAATGATGGAATTTCAAACTAATGAGTCATGCCCATATAATTTGGTATGGACAACAGCACAAGCTCAATTCTGCATATTACAAGTTGACGAAGCATGGACAGCACAGGAATGACCCTGACACTGAGGAATTGACATTATCATCACGTTGTACAACTATGGACTTCTATCACCTATAAAAGAGAGCGTTCCAGAATAACTTGACAGTCGCCACATGGAAATAGTTTTGAAAACGAGAGTACAGACATGACAAGGCCTTGAGATGAAATATTGACTTGCTGATATAAGCATAAATGCAATGCACTAAGAACACAATACATGATGTAGCCACACCACCTTACAGCTAAGATGTTCAACAATCATGTATCACTAATATGCATCTGTGCGGTGATTCAGCTAAAAATGAAACTTCTAATCCTATGAAGTAAGTGGCACTTATCAATCCATAAAGATTACAAAAGCTTACCTCTCGAGAGTTGGCAATATCCATATTCCCCAGAAAATGGTTGAGATACTGTTGCATTGATACCTTTGCTCTATCCGACATGGACTGCTGCCTTCCCAAGGACGGTGGACGAAACACATTCAATGCAGCACTCGACGGAACATCTCTGAACAGAAAACCCACCTATAAGAACTATAAGAACCACCAAACAGCGAGTAATCCAGAGAGCGATGCAGAAAGAGCCATCATGCACGACGCCTTCCAGTGGACGGCATCCAAAAAAAAGAAGGCAGCAGTTCTTTTTACCTGTTCTTAGAACTTTCATCCTGATGCTGTACCGGGATTGCCTCATCATCATCATCGCCATCCATCACTTGTGTATTCTCCCCCATTCCTAGATTTTGAAGCCAGTCTTTAACCTTTCATTTGACATCCATCAAAACCAGAAACCCATCAAAACTAAACACCTCCTCTACCAACGTACAGCAGCATAACACAGTTTCCGATTCACATACAAAGCACAGCCTCTCTCACTCTCACCTGTTCCTGCTTCCCCTGAAGTTCCTCAAAGAATGCTCGTTTCTTCAACGCAAAGTGTAAAAATAAAAATTGCGCACCCGTCTTCACCAGTTGCCACTTAAACTGCAAACACAATCGTAACAAAAATTAGTAAGAAAAGACCATCTGAAGCAAGGGAAGGAATCAAACCCAGTATAACTAATCGCAGGACAGCTTCAAATTAAGCTACGAAACCCCCCACACATCGCTGAATGCAACAAATCCTCACACACCACAACCTCGCCATTCATCGGAATCACACGACAGATTCCACATTCAGCACATACAAACACGCAATTTCGCTGAATTCGACCACAAAAGCAAAAAAAAAAAAAAAAAAAACTATTTAGAGAAAGGAAAGCGAAAGATCGTTTGATCGTGCCTGTTTGTATTGAATCTCGAGGGTGTAAGACAGGAGGACGGGGCTAATATCTCCGGCATCAGGCCGGGAGACCTGAACGATGATGGCCCACGGCAACTCTTCGAAAATCCGCGACTGCTCGGGGACGGGACCTTGGAACGAGAAGAACGAGGACGACAACGCCGGCGCAGCCTGCGCCAGCGGCGGATGGTGCGGGGACTCCGACTGCATTTGGACGTATCGCGGCCCGCCTACGTCCATGAACTGCTGAGACGACGCCATTTTATCCGTTCCACCTTCTATCTTCGCTTGTAAGCTAACGAGGAAGTCAGAATTGGGAATGGATTACAAGACTATCAATCCGATTAGATAGGGGGCCGCGTTTCCTTGGATCTAAAGCTTCCTCTCCGCCGATTGAATGGCAGATTGCAGATGGCGACGGAGACAGGAACGAGGATTGGAATTTGGAAGGGAAGAAGGAATGAAGTGGAACAATTGGAAATGCGCTGTACGTTTCGAGTTTGCGCTATATTTCGGATATTTTTTTCCTCTCCTTTTTCGCATTTTTTATTTTATTATTATTTTTTGGGCGGAAAAGGTTTCCAAACGGATTAATTCCCTAAATACACATTAAACTAAACCAAATTCCTAAACTACCACACTTATAAAAAAAATTCCCAAAATACCTAAGTTTGGAGTGGTTCGAGTTTGAGGAACTCGAACTACTAACCGGTTCGAGTGTAGAAGACTCGATCTACACGTAAATCGATGATATAAGCCTCGAACCATGTGGGGCTGAAGTGGTTCGAGTTCAGTGAACTCGAACCACTACTTTGAAATTTCCAATCACCATAACTTTGTCCTCGGTTATCCGATCGTAGCAAACTTTTTTTTCATTTCGCATAACTTTTCGAGGACTACAACTTTTATAATAGAAATATTTTCAGAATATATTTGAAAATGTGAAAATTAAAGTTAAAGTTACTCCCAAAACCCCTTATATTAAAAACTATTCCTATTTTGAAAATTTATTCCTAGTAAATGTTGTAGTACTCAAAAAATTATGCAAAATAAAAAAAAACTTTGCGACGTTTGGATTGCGGAGCACAAAGTTATGATCCTCCAAAGTTTGACAAATTTGAAAATTTGCTCGTTTAATTTATGGGTAGCAAATGACGTTTTCTAAGATAGCCATCCAAAAATGTCTTGTTTGTAAAAATATTGCTCTTTTGGCAGAAATTTCCTATATATAAAAAAATTTCCCGTGCCTTCGCCCCGAGAAAATGTCATTTGTTACCCCTAAACGAGCAATTTTTCGATTTTGCCAAACTTTAGAGGATCATAACTTTGTGCTCCGTAATCCAAACGTTGCAATGTTTTTTTTTATTTTGCATAATTTTTTGAGTACTACAACATTTACTAGGAATAAATTTTCAAAATAGGAATAGTTTCTAATATAAGGGGTTTTGCGAGTAACTTTAACTTTAATTTTCACATTTTCACATATATTCTGAAAATATTTCTATTATAAAAGTTGTAGTCCTCGAAAAGTTATGCGAAATGAAAAAAAAGTTTGCTACGATCGGATAACCGAGGACAAAGTTATGGTGATTGGAAATTTCAAAGTAGTGGTTCGAGTTCACTGAACTCGAACCACTTCAGCCCCACATGGTTCGAGGCTTATATCATCGATTTACGTGTAGATCGAGTCTTCTACACTCGAACCGGTTAGTAGTTCGAGTTCCTCAAACTCGAACCACTCCAAACTTAGGTATTTTGGGAATTTTTTTTATAAGTGTGGTAGTTTAGGAATTTGGTTTAGTTTAATGTGTATTTAGGGAATTAATCCTTTCCAAACACCGGAAGAAGAACAATAGAAAATTGTCAAACTAGCTTTCAATTGTCGTCACGTGGACTGCGGAACTTTCAAAGAGTAAACTTGGCCAGCTGGCCCGCCCGGCCACTCTTCTGCGTGTCGACAGCACAAACGGTCACTGAACTTTAGTCAATTAACAAATTGGTCATTGGAACTTTGATTCTTAACAAACTTGTCATTTAAACAAACTTGAAAGAACTACATTAACAATCACTTCGAGGTTATCTTGTACACGTTAATCATCGTATCTTTTACTTTCGTCAAGTTTTTCAACGCATTGTCAATAATAATGTGTCAACTTAGGCCCTGTTTAGTAGAGTTTCCTTCTTGTTGTGTTGTGAGAAGGTTTTGTGAACGTAGAAGAAACACAACACCAACACAACTCAAACAAAAAACCCAAATAAACAGGAAAAAGAAAACTGTTGTGGTTGGGGAATCTGGAAATCAAAAGTCAGCAGCCCCCAAGTCTGAGATGCAGAAACTTCTTCCCTATCCACTCCTCTGACTCCGCCGAAACCCTTCCAAGACAGAGACCCACCTTTATCATCGCCATCTCCACCTTCCCTCTTGACGTTGTGCGGTCATCGGCGCTATGGGGTCGTCGATGTTGGTTGGCGACGAAATTGATGGAGCGGGTGGAGGAGGAAGGAAGAGGAGGGTCAGAATTAGGCGTTGGGGTCGACGGAAGGAATTGAGAAGATGGGCAAGGGAGTGGCGACGGCGGCGGAGGAAGTTATTCCGACAACGCTTGGCGACAGGGACGATTGAATTGAGAAGTGGAGGAGGAGTGGCTACGGTGGCGGTAGCCGGGAGGAGTGGTAGATGGTGGTGTGGAGCTCGTCGGCACTCGTGACGGGGACGGTTGGGTTGAGAAGTGGAGGTGTGGCTATGGCGGCGGGAGGAGCGGTAGATGGTGGTGAGTAGAGATGGAGAAAAAGGAAACAAGAAGATGAATAGTGGCGTGAATGAATACACGATTGGTAAAGGAAAAAAAGGCAATAAAGGAAAAAAGAAACAAAACACATCCAAAGCCACTTTTTGGCGTTTCTCAAATTTGGGTTCTGTTGTGGAAACCTGTTGCACAACCAAAATAGAAAACACAACTAAACATGTTTTTTTTCTTGGTTTTCACAATTCTTAAAAGCACAACAGAAAACAGAAACAAGCAACAATACTAAACAGGCCCACCAACTTTATAATAAAAATTGATTATATAGATACAAAGACCTTTGTTAAAGTACATGAACAACTCATTCTAACGAATACGTGGTCTAAACTAAAGCCGGTTAATCAAATAAAATCCAACCAATATTATCAAAACCCACATCGATCCCTCCCCTACACGGGACTAATCAGAGGCGAATCTTACCTGCCTTATCATGTATATTGGTGTATGAACAGACAAAGTTTAACAATTTGGACGGAAAAAACTAGTCAATTACGAATAAAGTATTTTTTTGATATAGTTATTTCGGATTTTACATACTGGATTTCACACGAATCTAAATTCACGAAAATGTCAGCAACCCCAAAGTTTAGTGACTGTTTATGCAATAGTTCTTCCCCAATGTTCATCATTTCATCAACCTTTCTTTTTACCCCTTTTTCCCTTCAATTTTCCCTGTAAGGGTGAATTAGTAAACGTACAAGGTAACGTATTCTTCATTGCATACAAAATAAATGAATGAATTAAGACTTGTAGGTTATCTTTGCTCTAAGTAACCTGCAAGGAAGAAGGAACGTTTAGGTTGGTTTAAGTTGCCTGATGTTTTGACTCTATACACCCAGACAAGTGGGTTAGTGTGCACTTTCTGCAGTGCTGGTTGAAAGTACACGCTTACCACATGTCTTAATCAGCTGACTAATTACGTTGACAAGATTCGCACTTACTTTCTTCCTCAAAGACCAATCCTATGACCTGGGGAATACATACTGACGATTCAATTCGTAGTTGAAATGAACTCAAATGTATTTATACGTAACAGATTGACGAGGTTAATAGTAAAGATTAAAGAAGAAGTCAATGTCTGCCACCTAGAGCAAGAATGAAGATGATCTTCCACTAAAATACGAATATAGAAATGTACGATGGACCGAGAGTTAAAGTCGCTTCTGAGCAGTAATGCAAAGGTTTTGCTCCATCATTGCGAACCAATACAGCAGAATACAAACCATACACCGTGTTGTGTTGATTGCAGTACCATAAAGCAAGCACTAATGGCTAGATTCATTACACTTAATTACTCATCTACTAGTTATCGCAATGAAAAATGCAAGCAACTGACCAATTAAAGCTCTATTTGATTACGACCTAAGCCCTCTTACATCAAATCTAAACAACCATTATCTAGGGCTGGGAAAATAGATCAGACCGTTAGAAAAACCGTGGTCCAAACCGTACCGCACAGTTTGGTCCGGACCGTAGACCGTTAAGTATGGTCTGATCTGGTCCATGGTCTGTACTATTTTATATTTTGATCTCTTGGTCTGGTCTGGTCTAGACCGCGGTTTACCGGATCAAACCGTGGACTCAACTGACTTGTAAATACGTGTTAACAGCCCATTCGACCACTCTCCCAACTCCCACAACGACACTCAAGTCTCAACCTTAGTTTTGTGAATCTCGTGCCTCCTTAATTCACAACCACATTTAACTAGAGAGTAGAGATAATCGTGTCTCAATATGACATTATGTTAATGTTTATGACGTTATGGTGCAAGTTGGGATGCTTTTACTTTGTATCTTTGGTATGTATTAAGATTTAGAGTATCAAAATTATTCATGCATGTTAGGATTAATGATTTAAGGCAAATAACAATTATTTTCCTGGTTATTGGTTCAATTTTTTGTGTGGTTGACTAAACAAATTATTCATTTTTCGTTGAGTGTGGTCTATCTGGACCAGACCAGACTGAACCAGACCGCACAAGCGTGATCTAGACCGAACCGTATAGCAAATTTGAGTCGCACGCACCTCAGAATCTCGTGAACCGAGAAGACTTCTATCGTTGATATTAGCTGATCCAATGAGAGTTGTGCGATCATCAATGATCATGATTTTACTATGGACATACACCTGTAAGTGGTATATTCAGAACTCAGAACCCTCATTAAAAAACTGGTGTGACTCAAGAAAGTTAATCAAACAGAAAGAACAAGCAAAACACAGTTTTACCTGACTTGTGGCTACTGGACCGCCATCCGAAAGTCGACCATGGGCTCGAAGACCATAGAAGGAAATGTAATCTTGTGTTCTAGGACCGAGAAGCTCATAAAGATTATGCAACACGGAATGCTGTCCTTTGCAGATGGTTCGATGCTGCCAATGCATTATGGCTCTCACCGATGCAGCACCAGCATCATCCAGACCACCCTAATAATACATTAAACAACAGTCGATTAATGTTGGTATGCAACAATTATGTTTCAAAGCCAGAGGAGCAAGCCTGTCAGAAAATAGAACCTGAAAACCTGGGATGAGTGGTATGATAATGATGACACGGAAACACTTCTTTTCAATGTATGCTCGCATTATTCGCCGATATAAGGACTCTAGCACCCGGTTCTTTATGACATCATCTCCTGAAAGACCTGATATGAAAAATTGATTCTGGGAACAGCCACCAGAGAATTAGATAGAAGTCAGAGAAAATGAATAAATTTGGCTTTCATATAAGTTCCTTAGGAATGTTTCGGCAATAGAAAGCCAAAGACCAATGGACACTGTATGTAGTAAGTTCCTACTTCAGTCCAAAATTCTTTCATATTCAATTTATCCCATTTTCTACAACCAAGATGTCGGCATCAGTCTTACCTGTAACTAATATGAAACACTTTCTAGATAAATTATTCCAATCAAACAATAGATCGGTCATACCTCAATATACACCAAGTGTTCTGCTTTCTCAATAAGAGAACAGTAGGCATTGTGAATGCTGTCTTCAGTTTGGCTTGTTCCAGCAGACCACTGACTTACACTCCTCAGAACCTGAAAAATGAGTGAAAAAACATTAATCATACAGACAAAGGCAATACCTATTATATGGTAAGATATGAGAGAAGATAACACAAGAGTAGAAACATTATTAATAATGCAAAGACCACCAAGCAAAAAGCCCTAGGCATAGCTCAAAGCAAGTTAAAAACTGGTCCATCTTCCAGATATGTAATTGAGAGTGCAAAGCCTCAGTTATTCTTATCCGACTCCTGCCTGGAGTGTCTACAAAGTATTTTATTTGACCTCTTCTTTTTCACCTTGAGCAAAAAATATACCTACAGCATGAAGTTATAAGCACCCACCTGACAATGGCAAGATGCACGTGGGCCAACCTCCCCTGTTTCATCATCACTACCAATCTGATCACCTCTCTCTTGAGTTTCCCACCACTCCAAATCAGAAGATCTAATACCAACAGGTTGTGTCCATAAATCTGGAGAATTTTTCACATCTGAAGGGTCGTGGTCACCCACAAAGCTTTTCATAGGCATTTCTGGAGCTAATGGTGCTACTTTTGCTTTCCGTAATGAATTGGAGGCTCTAAGAGCTGCTGCTTCCGCTCCATTAGACTTGGGGCCACCAACACTAGAACCATCGAGTTCCTCTGGTTCTTGAGGTAAAAGCAATGGGATATCTTGGAAAGACGACCTAGCTGAAAGAGATTCTTGCCTCCGGATTTTACCATTATCATCCGCAAGTCTGTTTGTGACCTCCATGGGAGACGTGTTCCCCATATAATGAGGGATAACCATGTGCTGTTGAGGCATAAGCAGTGGGATTGCTTCCTCATATGGAGCTTTGTTTCTCTGGGGAAAAAGGAAAGTAGCGATGTTCAAACAACAAGGGTTAACATATGCATTTTGCCTGCCATGAATGAACTACCTGAATCTAAAATATTGACCTTTGCATGGTTCCAACGCTGAACAAAGTGCCTAGCTATATCACGACAAGCTGGGCCCCATAAAGCACAGTGGACATCATGCCAAGGCATTCTAGGATACTTTGTACGATCAAGTTCGTCTTTCATTGTATCTTCCCAGGAATTTGGTTCGGATTCCCTGCAGAACGAATCAAATTTCATTTTCAGAGGCTACATTTTATTCAGAACCAAGAACTAATAAGGTCAATGCAATCAACTGATTCATTAATTTACTCTTCAATTAAAATCCATGCAGAACCAAATATTATAGGGTAACTATATATCCATCTTGTGAGAGGGGCTGGTCAGGATGGTTCGAAATTATCAACCTCTTGCCTATAAATTTAGAACAGCTTTATTGATAACTGGTAATAAAAAAACTGGCTGGGTCAGCGACTTTGGATAATTTGCTTGGATATTTAATTCCGCTATCAATTTAGACCAGCTTTCTACCTAGCAGTGATTTAACTACTTGTATGCCACTTGGATCACTTGATTTGTTATTTTGGGGAGCTATAGAAGTAGACTAAGTATTTTATATATAAAATACAAGGCTAGACTAAGTATAATTATGTGTAGAATATTTATTGATGTCAGCATACGCCAACTATAACGCTTATACAAAATATTATTATAGACATCAATGACCCAATATGCTGATTGGGAAAAACAGAAACTCACAATCATACTTAGGAAGTGCAAATATTAGACTACCTTGGGTTATAATAATCTTTTCCAGGCCACATGACAGGAGGGCAGTCACCGACTTTGTGTTCACTTGTGTCATAACGACCGAAGCACAAGTCCAGCCCTCCGATAAAACAAATGTGGTGATCAATAATGACAAGCTTTTCATGGTGTGACCTGCATAGATGAAATGGACAACGTAAGGGGTAGTTACCAAGGCAACACTTCTATTGGCAAGGAATTAATGAACAAGACGAGCATGTTATCTCCGAATTACTGTGACAAGGTTTTCCAACAACACATACCAAAGATACACTCCACAAGAAAAGTGGTCAGGATAGCGCAGCACACGTACATTCTCGTGAATGCTAAGAAGTTTTTTCTTGCTATAAACACTGTTGATTTTAAGAGCAAGAGCAACCTCTTTGTATAGAAGAATGTAAATCTGCATCCACAGATTTTGTTATATATTACCACTAATTAAAATATTCAGAATCAAACTGTCCAAGGAATCTCAAAAGTGTCAGAAAACCCTCTCCTTGTATAGCACAGAGCTTTGTTGTTTTCTTTAACCCCCAATACTAGGACTTTAAACAACATTCGGACAAAGAAATGGTACCTGAACACCCTGCTTAGCTTTAGCATCCAGCAAAGCATCAAGCCTAGCAGACGCATGCTCTTGAAATGGTCGTCGTAGGTAGAGTTCAGGGCAAAGCCACCAGCCACAAATAAATATCTGCAAGAAAAATATTTATTAAGTCAACACATATTTCGACTTTCGAGTTCATGGAAAAGCTTCAAGGAACATATTACAGATTCTACAGGTCAAGGAACAAACTTCAGATTTAGCATCCTCGATTGCTGAAGCGATAGCATCAAAAGCTGCCCTTCCATCTATAAACCATTGAGCCTGACTACCATCATCAGATAACCCTCTGGGAGGAGCAAACGATCCAAAACGATGAGGATGACACCAGCCCTCAGGAGGCCTAAGTCCGGCATCATTGATTGCAGCAACCCAATCCTTAATTCTTGCACCAGTTCTGACTCTCAACCTTATGCTCCGGTTGCCACTTGTGACCTTTGAAGTTTCGAATCATCTGTTAGCGCATGAAATTATCTTTATAATTTCATCTTATAGAAACTTACCTACTAGGTAACCAAAAGGGTAAACAAAGTTGAACGAAAATGAGCCGTATAAAAGGATTTTTTTAGCTTCGCTGATTTTCTAACTAAATAAAGCATTTGAAAACTGCTTTCATATTGTTAAGATGGAAGGAAAAATAATTATTAAGGACGACGATATCATTTTCCAGGTCTTCTGAAAGTGAACAGAACATAAAAAAGAATGCCAGGTTGTACTAAGAACATTAACGATCCCTGGAACAAAAGCTGAAGAATGATTGAGTAGAACCAGAATGACGTTCACCCTTCACCTAAGCTGGAATGCAGATAATATAAAGCTAAAAAGGTGTTCTTTTTTCTTTGGTTCACTAGAGAATGCAAAATCAATCACGCATACAGATGGATTTCTTACCTTAAATGTATGTCGTAAAGGATTGCGTTCCTTTGTTTCTGTTGCAAGTGACACTCGGCCATCGCCATTTCCATCAGAGGCTGGTAGTACATCGAAAACAATTATATCCAAGGGTTTGGCATCAAAAGGATCAGCAAGCAGGGCCAAGAATCCAGGCTTTAGGACAGCCCACACCTGCAGAGAAAGATATGAGACCACTTATTGCACACAACCATCGTAATTCCTCACACTGAAGATTCTTAGTCACAGGATAGTGAGTGCCCCTCTGCATGATTAACGGTTTCACAATTAATATATAGGTGATCTATCATTGTAGTAATCTGCTTAAAATAGGGATGAACTTCTCTCTGGACTGAATAATGCAAAACTAGTCATAAAATTGAGCAGTCAGAACTTAATCATACTACATTTTGTCATGAGCATGAATCTAATAGAGAACACATAAAAACTCCTCCTTCTTGCATACAAGCAAGAAGACACTTTAATTTAACCAAAGTATAGAAACAAGTTAGGTTTACCTTCTGCCAGTTATCATTGCAGCAGCTAAACCAGCTGCAGGAACAACATTTCCTGTTGTCCTCATTTGTTGGGATTTTTGGCAGATGCTTCACCATAATATAATCTTCTTTAAGCTTAGGTCCATATTCAGGGCAAAATGATAGCTTAGAAACCTCCAAAAACTTACAAACCTGCAGTATAAGTTCCCAAAGGCAAAGTATTGATATCTGATGGAGATGTAAAATCTTATCAATCAGAGTACTCTTTCTGAGAAACAAATGCATCCCAAGAGAGCAGTATGATTGTACCCAATGAGTACCCCTAGAAGCAAAGAAAGAGCAGACGAAACTGAAGCAATAATTTCAATCCAATGAGTCATGCAACTAATAAAACAAATGATGGAATTTCAAACTAATGAGTCATGCCCATATAATTTGGTATGGACAACAGCACAAGCTCAATTCTGCATATTACAAGTTGACGAAGCATGGACAGCACAGGAATGACCCTGACACTGAGGAATTGACATTATCATCACGTTGTACAACTATGGACTTCTATCACCTATAAAAGAGAGCGTTCCAGAATAACTTGACAGTCGCCACATGGAAATAGTTTTGAAAACGAGAGTACAGACATGACAAGGCCTTGAGATGAAATATTGACTTGCTGATATAAGCATAAATGCAATGCACTAAGAACACAATACATGATGTAGCCACACCACCTTACAGCTAAGATGTTCAACAATCATGTATCACTAATATGCATCTGTGCGGTGATTCAGCTAAAAATGAAACTTCTAATCCTATGAAGTAAGTGGCACTTATCAATCCATAAAGATTACAAAAGCTTACCTCTCGAGAGTTGGCAATATCCATATTCCCCAGAAAATGGTTGAGATACTGTTGCATTGATACCTTTGCTCTATCCGACATGGACTGCTGCCTTCCCAAGGACGGTGGACGAAACACATTCAATGCAGCACTCGACGGAACATCTCTGAACAGAAAACCCACCTATAAGAACTATAAGAACCACCAAACAGCGAGTAATCCAGAGAGCGATGCAGAAAGAGCCATCATGCACGACGCCTTCCAGTGGACGGCATCCAAAAAAAAGAAGGCAGCAGTTCTTTTTACCTGTTCTTAGAACTTTCATCCTGATGCTGTACCGGGATTGCCTCATCATCATCATCGCCATCCATCACTTGTGTATTCTCCCCCATTCCTAGATTTTGAAGCCAGTCTTTAACCTTTCATTTGACATCCATCAAAACCAGAAACCCATCAAAACTAAACACCTCCTCTACCAACGTACAGCAGCATAACACAGTTTCCGATTCACATACAAAGCACAGCCTCTCTCACTCTCACCTGTTCCTGCTTCCCCTGAAGTTCCTCAAAGAATGCTCGTTTCTTCAACGCAAAGTGTAAAAATAAAAATTGCGCACCCGTCTTCACCAGTTGCCACTTAAACTGCAAACACAATCGTAACAAAAATTAGTAAGAAAAGACCATCTGAAGCAAGGGAAGGAATCAAACCCAGTATAACTAATCGCAGGACAGCTTCAAATTAAGCTACGAAACCCCCCACACATCGCTGAATGCAACAAATCCTCACACACCACAACCTCGCCATTCATCGGAATCACACGACAGATTCCACATTCAGCACATACAAACACGCAATTTCGCTGAATTCAACCACAAAAGCAAAAAAAAAAAAAAAAAAACTATTTAGAGAAAGGAAAGCGAAAGATCGTTTGATCGTGCCTGTTTGTATTGAATCTCGAGGGTGTAAGACAGGAGGACGGGGCTAATATCTCCGGCATCAGGCCGGGAGACCTGAACGATGATGGCCCACGGCAACTCTTCGAAAATCCGCGACTGCTCGGGGACGGGACCTTGGAACGAGAAGAACGAGGACGACAACGCCGGCGCAGCCTGCGCCAGCGGCGGATGGTGCGGGGACTCCGACTGCATTTGGACGTATCGCGGCCCGCCTACGTCCATGAACTGCTGAGACGACGCCATTTTATCCGTTCCACCTTCTATCTTCGCTTGTAAGCTAACGAGGAAGTCAGAATTGGGAATGGATTACAAGACTATCAATCCGATTAGATAGGGGGCCGCGTTTCCTTGGATCTAAAGCTTCCTCTCCGCCGATTGAATGGCAGATTGCAGATGGCGACGGAGACAGGAACGAGGATTGGAATTTGGAAGGGAAGAAGGAATGAAGTGGAACAATTGGAAATGCGCTGTACGTTTCGAGTTTGCGCTATATTTCGGATATTTTTTTCCTCTCCTTTTTCGCATTTTTTATTTTATTATTATTTTTTGGGCGGAAAAGGTTTCCAAACGGATTAATTCCCTAAATACACATTAAACTAAACCAAATTCCTAAACTACCACACTTATAAAAAAAATTCCCAAAATACCTAAGTTTGGAGTGGTTCGAGTTTGAGGAACTCGAACTACTAACCGGTTCGAGTGTAGAAGACTCGATCTACACGTAAATCGATGATATAAGCCTCGAACCATGTGGGGCTGAAGTGGTTCGAGTTCAGTGAACTCGAACCACTACTTTGAAATTTCCAATCACCATAACTTTGTCCTCGGTTATCCGATCGTAGCAAACTTTTTTTTTCATTTCGCATAACTTTTCGAGGACTACAACTTTTATAATAGAAATATTTTCAGAATATATTTGAAAATGTGAAAATTAAAGTTAAAGTTACTCCCAAAACCCCTTATATTAAAAACTATTCCTATTTTGAAAATTTATTCCTAGTAAATGTTGTAGTACTCAAAAAATTATGCAAAATAAAAAAAAACTTTGCGACGTTTGGATTGCGGAGCACAAAGTTATGATCCTCCAAAGTTTGACAAATTTGAAAATTTGCTCGTTTAATTTATGGGTAGCAAATGACGTTTTCTAAGATAGCCATCCAAAAATGTCTTGTTTGTAAAAATATTGCTCTTTTGGCAGAAATTTCCTATATATAAAAAAATTTCCCGTGCCTTCGCCCCGAGAAAATGTCATTTGTTACCCCTAAACGAGCAATTTTTCGATTTTGCCAAACTTTAGAGGATCATAACTTTGTGCTCCGTAATCCAAACGTTGCAATGTTTTTTTTTATTTTGCATAATTTTTTGAGTACTACAACATTTACTAGGAATAAATTTTCAAAATAGGAATAGTTTCTAATATAAGGGGTTTTGCGAGTAACTTTAACTTTAATTTTCACATTTTCACATATATTCTGAAAATATTTCTATTATAAAAGTTGTAGTCCTCGAAAAGTTATGCGAAATGAAAAAAAAGTTTGCTACGATCGGATAACCGAGGACAAAGTTATGGTGATTGGAAATTTCAAAGTAGTGGTTCGAGTTCACTGAACTCGAACCACTTCAGCCCCACATGGTTCGAGGCTTATATCATCGATTTACGTGTAGATCGAGTCTTCTACACTCGAACCGGTTAGTAGTTCGAGTTCCTCAAACTCGAACCACTCCAAACTTAGGTATTTTGGGAATTTTTTTTATAAGTGTGGTAGTTTAGGAATTTGGTTTAGTTTAATGTGTATTTAGGGAATTAATCCTTTCCAAACACCGGAAGAAGAACAATAGAAAATTGTCAAACTAGCTTTCAATTGTCGTCACGTGGACTGCGGAACTTTCAAAGAGTAAACTTGGCCAGCTGGCCCGCCCGGCCACTCTTCTGCGTGTCGACAGCACAAACGGTCACTGAACTTTAGTCAATTAACAAATTGGTCATTGGAACTTTGATTCTTAACAAACTTGTCATTTAAACAAACTTGAAAGAACTACATTAACAATCACTTCGAGGTTATCTTGTACACGTTAATCATCGTATCTTTTACTTTCGTCAAGTTTTTCAACGCATTGTCAATAATAATGTGTCAACTTAGGCCCTGTTTAGTAGAGTTTCCTTCTTGTTGTGTTGTGAGAAGGTTTTGTGAACGTAGAAGAAACACAACACCAACACAACTCAAACAAAAAACCCAAATAAACAGGAAAAAGAAAACTGTTGTGGTTGGGGAATCTGGAAATCAAAAGTCAGCAGCCCCCAAGTCTGAGATGCAGAAACTTCTTCCCTATCCACTCCTCTGACTCCGCCGAAACCCTTCCAAGACAGAGACCCACCTTTATCATCGCCATCTCCACCTTCCCTCTTGACGTTGTGCGGTCATCGGCGCTATGGGGTCGTCGATGTTGGTTGGCGACGAAATTGATGGAGCGGGTGGAGGAGGAAGGAAGAGGAGGGTCAGAATTAGGCGTTGGGGTCGACGGAAGGAATTGAGAAGATGGGCAAGGGAGTGGCGACGGCGGCGGAGGAAGTTATTCCGACAACGCTTGGCGACAGGGACGATTGAATTGAGAAGTGGAGGAGGAGTGGCTACGGTGGCGGTAGCCGGGAGGAGTGGTAGATGGTGGTGTGGAGCTCGTCGGCACTCGTGACGGGGACGGTTGGGTTGAGAAGTGGAGGTGTGGCTATGGCGGCGGGAGGAGCGGTAGATGGTGGTGAGTAGAGATGGAGAAAAAGGAAACAAGAAGATGAATAGTGGCGTGAATGAATACACGATTGGTAAAGGAAAAAAAGGCAATAAAGGAAAAAAGAAACAAAACACATCCAAAGCCACTTTTTGGCGTTTCTCAAATTTGGGTTCTGTTGTGGAAACCTGTTGCACAACCAAAATAGAAAACACAACTAAACATGTTTTTTTTCTTGGTTTTCACAATTCTTAAAAGCACAACAGAAAACAGAAACAAGCAACAATACTAAACAGGCCCACCAACTTTATAATAAAAATTGATTATATAGATACAAAGACCTTTGTTAAAGTACATGAACAACTCATTCTAACGAATACGTGGTCTAAACTAAAGCCGGTTAATCAAATAAAATCCAACCAATATTATCAAAACCCACATCGATCCCTCCCCTACACGGGACTAATCAGAGGCGAATCTTACCTGCCTTATCATGTATATTGGTGTATGAACAGACAAAGTTTAACAATTTGGACGGAAAAAACTAGTCAATTACGAATAAAGTATTTTTTTGATATAGTTATTTCGGATTTTACATACTGGATTTCACACGAATCTAAATTCACGAAAATGTCAGCAACCCCAAAGTTTAGTGACTGTTTATGCAATAGTTCTTCCCCAATGTTCATCATTTCATCAACCTTTCTTTTTACCCCTTTTTCCCTTCAATTTTCCCTGTAAGGGTGAATTAGTAAACGTACAAGGTAACGTATTCTTCATTGCATACAAAATAAATGAATGAATTAAGACTTGTAGGTTATCTTTGCTCTAAGTAACCTGCAAGGAAGAAGGAACGTTTAGGTTGGTTTAAGTTGCCTGATGTTTTGACTCTATACACCCAGACAAGTGGGTTAGTGTGCACTTTCTGCAGTGCTGGTTGAAAGTACACGCTTACCACATGTCTTAATCAGCTGACTAATTACGTTGACAAGATTCGCACTTACTTTCTTCCTCAAAGACCAATCCTATGACCTGGGGAATACATACTGACGATTCAATTCGTAGTTGAAATGAACTCAAATGTATTTATACGTAACAGATTGACGAGGTTAATAGTAAAGATTAAAGAAGAAGTCAATGTCTGCCACCTAGAGCAAGAATGAAGATGATCTTCCACTAAAATACGAATATAGAAATGTACGATGGACCGAGAGTTAAAGTCGCTTCTGAGCAGTAATGCAAAGGTTTTGCTCCATCATTGCGAACCAATACAGCAGAATACAAACCATACACCGTGTTGTGTTGATTGCAGTACCATAAAGCAAGCACTAATGGCTAGATTCATTACACTTAATTACTCATCTACTAGTTATCGCAATGAAAAATGCAAGCAACTGACCAATTAAAGCTCTATTTGATTACGACCTAAGCCCTCTTACATCAAATCTAAACAACCATTATCTAGGGCTGGGAAAATAGATCAGACCGTTAGAAAAACCGTGGTCCAAACCGTACCGCACAGTTTGGTCCGGACCGTAGACCGTTAAGTATGGTCTGATCTGGTCCATGGTCTGTACTATTTTATATTTTGATCTCTTGGTCTGGTCTGGTCTAGACCGCGGTTTACCGGATCAAACCGTGGACTCAACTGACTTGTAAATACGTGTTAACAGCCCATTCGACCACTCTCCCAACTCCCACAACGACACTCAAGTCTCAACCTTAGTTTTGTGAATCTCGTGCCTCCTTAATTCACAACCACATTTAACTAGAGAGTAGAGATAATCGTGTCTCAATATGACATTATGTTAATGTTTATGACGTTATGGTGCAAGTTGGGATGCTTTTACTTTGTATCTTTGGTATGTATTAAGATTTAGAGTATCAAAATTATTCATGCATGTTAGGATTAATGATTTAAGGCAAATAACAATTATTTTCCTGGTTATTGGTTCAATTTTTTGTGTGGTTGACTAAACAAATTATTCATTTTTCGTTGAGTGTGGTCTATCTGGACCAGACCAGACTGAACCAGACCGCACAAGCGTGATCTAGACCGAACCGTATAGTCTATGGTCTGGTCTGTGGTCTATACTTTAGCCTCTCGGTCTGGACCATAGACCGTATAGATGGTCTGATCTGGACCAGACCGCACCGTTTTCCAGCCTATCCGATTCTCTAGTCTGATTGATCCCAACAAAAACCTTGTTGGCAACGGAATCGCCACAAGCAATCTCCATTCACACATTCAACGATGCGTAGGCTATTTGTAATCCAGCGCAAGCAAACCACCGACACTAACACACATTGAAGATCAAACACAGAGGACAAGATGATACCAAAACTTCATATTGTATTGGAGTTGGAAGGAAGATCATTCACCACAAAAGAATAAACACGGGATGAAACGTCAGCTAACTAATGGCCTCTCTGATAGAAAAGTTCACTTCTTGGATTTCTTGACTACTCCCCTGCAAAAGTTGAAGCACCCAGGTAAAGGAACCCGTCAACAACTTGGCAAAACGAAAAAATCAGAAAATTCTATGTGTAGCAATCTTACTCTGTAGGCAGAGGTGCAGGCATGGGTTCTGCCTTCATCCCAGGTCCCTGAAATTCCACAAACGAATCGCAGTTATGATCGGTCATTCGCACAAGTTACGAATGAAGAAGCCAGGCATTGCAAGTAAATGTCATCTTCTTACTTGTGCAAAGCGCTCTTCCCTTCTGGCAAGCTTCCTCTCCCTGCTGGCCTTGTTCTTAGCACGCTTAGCCTCGAACTGATCAGACAACGTCTTCTCTCTCGCCTTCTCGGCCTTCGACTTGTGGATGCTCTCCATCAG
Organism: Linum tenue; assembly: GCA_946122785.1. Lineage (NCBI taxonomy): Eukaryota > Viridiplantae > Streptophyta > Magnoliopsida > Malpighiales > Linaceae > Linum > Linum tenue. Next base: position 42,763,090 of record CAMGYJ010000009.1, on the reverse strand, counting down.
CACACGCTTGTTCTTGAACACATTACCCTTCACCTTCTGGTACATGTCGTGGTACATGTGCTTGTCAATCTTCTTGGCCTCGCGGTACTTCCTCAGAAGTCGTCTCAGGACACGCATCCTCCTCATCCACAGGATCTTGGTTGGCAGCCTCGCCTCGCGGGTACCCTTTCTCTTACCTAAAGAACACCTTCGAAATTCAGTTGGAACAAAGCACCAAAGCAAAAAGAGCCGGACGAGTCACGGCGAATAAACACCGTACCATATCCAGAGTGGCGACCCTTTCTCTTGGCCTCCTTCATCCTCCTCGCACGAGACCTCGAGTGGATCTTCGTTGGCTTCCTGATGACGTAACCATCTTTAACCAGCTTCCGGATGTTCTGCCCTGCAAAAAATTTTAAAAATCCCTAATTCAATTCAAACCTTAATTCGTAACACCCAACCGGAAACGAACCGCAAAGCAGAGACTTCCCTCCGGTAACTACTCGCGAACGTTATAAACTAATACGAACACACCCTCGATTTAATCTACGCAGCCAACTCCAGCTCGCGGGAGATGAAACGACTAGGAAGGAAAAAACCAGTTCGAGGGAAGGGAAGAAACGAAGAAACTTACTGGAGTTGGCCATGGAGATTTCATTGACTTCATTAGGATCGAGCCAGACCTTCTTCTTGCCGCAATCGAGCACGCTGGCGGCGAGCCGCTTCTGGAGCTTCAACGACACCATCGCTCCCACCCACTGACGACGGAACGCAGCAAACGGAAGGGTTTTCAGGGAGATGGAGGCTGAATGAAAGGTTTACATCGTCCAGACTTGCGGTAGGGTTATCGTCTTTCCGCATTGGACTGGGCCTCCATTGATGACCAAACTATGGGCCTGAAAATATTTGCCCAGTTAGAAGCCCATGATACCAGTCACACTAGTTCGGCTTGTAAGGTTCGCAAGCCCATTTTACATTGCGGCTCGACTCGCACAGTCGCGTTAAATTTTTTAACGATTGTGATAAAAGAGGCGGAACATTTAAAATTTTATTGTTTTATTATATTTTAATTTTTGGATCACTCATTTAACAATCATCTACTAGAGTTGATTGTCAGATCAGATAAATTTAACTGAGTTGGATGGTTAGTGACCAAACTCGAACTATTGAGCTCATCTGAGTGACTATGAATGGAATAAAAAAAATATTATTAGTAGCAAATGTGAAATAATTTAGTAAACCTAGTGATTAAACTTGCAATTTACCCTTCATAATTTGAAAGATAAATTATTTATAATATATTGTTTAGATATTAATTATTAGATGACATAATAAGGACAATTAAAACTTATAAATGAAATAATTTGCTACTCAACCTCGAGCATGAGCTGATCGATAAGCCAAACTCAATTAGAGCTCGTGAGCTCATAATGAGTCAATCTTGAGTTGACCTCAAGACAAATACGAGCTAATGGATCAATAAACAAGCCAACTCAACATCGGGTCATGATCTCGATTCATTTATTAACAAGTTGAACTCAACTTAAGATCAAAATTCTACTAGACTCCACTAATTTGCAATCGAGACGTCACCTTCCTAGGATACTATAGATGCCAATTTGATATTAGTCATCGGGGTAAATTGCAAGTTTGGTCACTTGGTTTAATAAAAAAAATTAATGTTTGGTCACTAAAAATATTTTATTCACATTCGCGGTCACTAAGATTAGTTTAATAGTTCAAGTTTGGCCACTGATTGTCCAACCCCGTTAAACTTTATCTAATGTGACAATCAACCTCATAGTAGATCGTTAAATGAGCGACGTTGCAGTTAAAATAAAATAAAAAGATTTATATCTTAAATTCTCACCGCATTTTATGTGTCGGCTTCCAGTTCAGAACTAGATGATGGTTATTGGTGATTTTGAGATAGGCATGTTATTACTTTATTACTCATCCTATCCACATTTATTTATCAACTTGGAATCATATATATCCTAGTTAATTCACTAGTGTGTCGTTTAAGTTGGTGAGCAGACTTACAAAGTTACAATAGCACTAGCTTTTTACCCGCCCATTTGCCGGTGAGTTTAATTTTATCATTTACATTAATCAATTTATCTATATGTTTAAAATATTTTGGATCTTCTAAATTTTTTACATTTGCATTCATTGGCGAGTATGCGGTGCGTCTATAAATTAAAAATTCTCAATACTTAGCACATTCACATATGATGCTTCGATTCGCTGATCAAAAATCATGTCACAAAGATATATCACGTCCCATATAGAATGTTATGTCAAGATTTGTCAATAACGATACTCAATTTTTTTTTGTCTTATACAATATATGTCATTCAATGAATCTCGAGTTTGGACGAACTCTCAACCAATGATATTGCTCAGATGACGAGGACTTAGTTAGAATTTTTTTTTATAAAGGTACTTCAATATTACATAAATTTGGTCATCCCAATTGAAAATTTACTGTCTTGGTGTAAGATCATATTTTTCTATCAAGACACTCAATTTAATATCTTATACAATATGTACCAATTGTTAATTCCTGAAGTTTAATATAGACTCACCCTCAACTCATGGTCGTTGTTTAGATGTTGGTTTAGAATCTCGGTCCAAGATACTCACACACTGTCGAGGGTTCTAATCTTAACATGGTCTATTGTTGTATAATTTTTTAACTTATCAAATATGCATTTGCTAAAATTTATTTATCGTTGGTGTTTGTTTTGAGATAAAAATTCCATTACTTATACTAATATCTTCATTTTGTTGGTGTAATGTCACATCTATTGTCAATATCTAAGCATGATATTATACTCTAAGCAAGGAAATGCTATCTGGACCACGAATTAACCGGATTTGTGGGCATGATACTATACCCTAACCCTTAATGAGTGAACCGCAAGTCTTAGTTATCTAAATCATAGAGCTTAACCCCTAAGATTGTGCATGTAATTTGTTGCATAGATTTAGCTACATTAATTTTTTGCATGTAATTTTTTGCTATTTAATACTTGTTTTCGTTGATAGATACAAACATTAAAAAAAGATAGTGTTTGATAACCAAAACATAAAATTATATAGTTGATTTTTCAAATTCAATTGATTATTAAATGTGTATTATCTAAACTTTCTTCATTATATTTTGTTTTTAATTTTTTTTATTACTTATCTATGTGTTTAATTTATTTTTTATCGAAATAAAACCTATATTAAGTTCTAATAAAAATTAAAATTAATTGATCAGATTTAATCAAATATATTTTTTGAAGCATTACAATATATGTCACTCTCGAAATATAAGTATACGGTTGCTACACATATATATTGAAAAATACAATTATTGAATAAAAAAATATCAAAAGAGGATAGAGATAGCTACATAAATGATCATTATAATAAAAAAAATATTAAAAAAAGATAGATCTAGCTACATTAATTGATCCTTAACTAATTTTTTTTTTGTTTGTAAAAAAACTGTCCACCATGGCACCTTGTAAATTCTCCAAATGCTTATGTGGCAACAAACTACTTTTGAATTGCTATAATATTATGTATAGATAGATAGATAGATAGATAGATAGATAGATAGATAGATAGATAGATAGATAGATAGATTGGTTGTGGAGGTTGAGCCCTAAATCAATTTAGAAAAAAATAGTACAAAACAATAATCAAGTATGTCTTATAATTTTGAAAAGAGTATACAAGTTAAAAAAGGAAGTAAGTAAAAAAAGAAGTAAAGACAGTTATGAATGGCTTAGGATATGGTCAGTAACTAAATCTGGACCTTTAGATTTAAGTAAGCCTAGAATATTCAGATCTAAGAGTTGTCAATTAAAGACATTTTATTTTTTCTAATTTTCATAATCGGCTCTTATCTTTTTCGTTTTAACTTGGATTTCAATTTTTTTCACACATGGAACGAGTTTGTTGTGCTCTACAAAATGAGATCAATTTTCAATATATTTCGAGAAACTTTTTTTTACCAACTACATACCATATGGTAACTTCTTCGTTTTTAAGTCATTTTTGAAAACGTTTGCTCAGAAGGAACGAGTTTATCATGATCTATTGGATCTACAAATTTATGGGTGAAAAAAATACTGGACCAAAAATTATCATACTTTACCACTATGGTATGTGGATGGTAACTTGTGGTAAACAATGATGAAAGTCGTAAATGACAGTTAGTATACTCCTACTATCATGTATTCAACCTTCTTACCATATTGGTATGTTCATACCATCATGGTACGCTTTCTTACCATATGGTATTAAAATTGAGCATATCATATGGTAATGACTGGTAAAAAATTATTCAATTTTTTTCCTACTAAAAATATATCAAAGTGGATATAATTTTAAAGAGCACATTTAATCTGATTTATCTGTGCAAAAAAATTTAAATTTCGACTTAAAACGAGAGCGAAATCGTCCGTTAAAGATTAAAAGGGAAAAGATAAAAAAACTTTATAGGAGAGAGGGGATGTTGATGTCATGCGGATGTGAACAGGTTACTGATGGTTACTCACCATAAGAGCTACTGACTTGATCCGCTCCCGTTAAGAATACTGTCATTTTGGTAACTCAAAAGGTGGATTACAGTCACGAAGATAGACAAAATAATCTAATTCAAAGATACACTCGTGAAACCAATGAATGCTTCAAAACATCTTAATCAAAAAGGTAAATGCCACATTTGGTCACTGAGATTACTAAATCGTGTCATGTTGAGTCACTAGAAAAATTTAATATCAATTTAGGTCACTCGAATTACTGAAACAGGTCACATTTAGTCACTCTTCCGTTAGCATCCGTCCAACTCCAGTCACTCGAATTACTGAAACATGTCACATTTAGTCACTCTAATTACTGAAAGATGTCACATTTAGTCACTATCCTGTTAGTTTCCGTCCAACTCAATTAATGAAGTTGGACGGAGGCTAATAGGAGAGTGACTAAATGTGACCTGTTTCAGTAATTCGAGTAACCAAAATTGATATTAAAATTTTCTAGTTACTAAACATGACACGATTTAGTAATTTTAGTGACCAAATGTGGCATTTACCCTAATCAAAAGTGAGCATGACTCCCCTGTATTTGTTATTATTCGTCTACTAACTTGATGAACTAGCTAGCTAGAGACCAAATAGCAATTGTCGAGTCTATTTATGAACATATGGCAGAATCTCTATTTGCATTTATCTCGTTGTTTTAGTATTGTCTAAGTGAGATTTTCTTTATAATAAGTTTCTTGTGTATGAATTTTTCTTATTGCTAGCTCAATAAGCTAGTATGTTACTTTGTTTCATGAATTATTGTACATTTAGAGAGAGATCAATAAATGACATAAGGGTGACAACAAATGACTTGATGGAATTAGTTGATACCAATCTTTATGAACCGACAGCCAAATATGTAACAAAACAAACCAAAAATAAATAAATCAACAAGCAGATCCTAACCAGCTAATTATCGTCTCCATTCGTGAAAATCCATTCCACTCCCAATTTCCACATCTAGGATTGTAAATATGGAATAAAATAGCTGAAATGATAAGTGTCGTCCTAAATTTGCTGATCGCCTGTCCTAAAATTAAAACATAAATTACTAGATTATCCTTAATAAAATAACAAAACAGCACACCATAATGATTCCCCACCTTTATAGTTTATACAGTAAGATTCCCCACCTTTGAATTTACCTTTGAGTAACCAATATGCTCTCTTTTTTCTTGGTAACAAAATGAGGAATGGAAAGAAACCAATTTAATAGTAAACAAGTTGGTGAAAACGGGACAAGGAGAGGTTTCCAGAAGAGCTCAATTCCAAAATGGTGGATAACTATCTTCACTCTGCAAACACACACAATTTTTCAATTTTCTACGTACCATATACATCACCCGCCGTATAAATACATATATACGTCTTTATATAACTTTCTCATCTAAATACTGTACATCCGTACCAAAATACGGCGGCCACTAGTCTGTATAACTTCATCCTGCAGCTCCAAGTCACACATCAATCTCACAAACTACAAAACACCACAAAAGCCGAGTTAATTAGTTACTATACTTCCCCTCTCGATAGTTAAATGGGTCATAAGAATACGGTACATCGGTACCATAATGGATTGACTTTGAAAACCACTCACTTTATTTACAGGTCGAAAGAATACACGAACTTGTACATCAACCCTAATTTCATATAGTACGTGTGTGTTAGTGTGAACTAAACAAGTACGCAAAGATTTTCTTATCGTTTGTAGTTACGAAATATTCGGTTTAAAGGGGAAAATGAAGGATGAACTTATACACAAAATACCTTGATTAAATGTTATTTTTAAACAGACAGGCCACTGAAACCAGCGCCAGATTGCCCCGCAAACCCAAAGAGAAAATTAAGCGGGAAGTATTTAGAGTACCCTTAATTAATACATAATACTAATGGAAAGCATAATACAAAAAAAAAACCCCAATCCTCCATCAGACATCTAAACTGAAACGCCACCGGCCTTAACCAGTAGCCCCATAATTGGTAATTGCGTCATCAACGTAATCTCTTCCCCTGTTTTTATTTCTTACTGCAAATCTCTCCGTCTCTGTCTCTCTCTTTTCTCTTTCAGTAAGCCACCTGACTTGGCAGGAGCAGCTGCTGCTGGTACTGGCACTGGTTCACCAAGTCATCCAGCATCCAAAGATCCTCCGCCGATTCACCACCGCCTCCGATGACAGCCGGGATCCCCTCCCCTGTCTCCGGCTCCAGCCCCAGGAACGATTCCAGGCTCGAGATTTGCTCTTCCAGCCCGTATCCCAGAAACGATTGCGCCTCCTGTTGCGGCGGAAGAGGCGGCGGAGGAAGGACGGTTTCGGCTCCGACGGCGATGCAACGCTTCTTGGCCGGCGGCTGGGTTTCGGGAGCAGGAGAGGAGGAAACCGGGGCTGCTCCTTGTTGTTGTTGATCTTCTTGTTCCCCTCGGCCAGCCGGCTGCGGCGGAGGGAATTGAAAGGCGGCGGAGATGTCCGGGAAATTGAGCTTGGCCTTGTCGCCGCGGATCCGCTTGGCGGCGCCGTCGTAAGCCAGAGCGGCTTCCTCCGCGGTGCTGTAGGTTCCCAGCCAGACTCTGACGCCCTTGTACGGATCCCTGATCTCCGCCGCCCATTTCCCCCACGGCCGCTGCCTTATCCCTCTGTACACGTTCTTCCGACCTTTGATCTGCCGCCGGGCTCTTTTATCATCGTTATTGTTACAATTCGCCTTGTTGCTACGCTTTCCTTCATCATCTGTCGCCGCGCCTGCAACCAATTGAAGAACGGAAGGCGGAGTCGGTACCACAGCCGATCCCAATCGAACGACAAAGGGGGAAGAAATTGAAATCCCTAAAAAGAAAGCGGAGGCGATTGAATTTTTTTTTTTTACCTGGATGATTAATGGGTTTAACATCTTTGTTGCCGCCGGGGAAGCCGAAGCCGAGGAAGTCGGAGAGTGTGTCGAGCTCCGACCAGAGCTCCTTGGCCTTCAACCGCCGGCCGCTCTTCTCGTCGACGTAACCGGAAATAATCGCACCACCGCACATTTTTTTTGGTTTTGGTTTTGTTGTTGCTTGCAGGAGCAAGACTGAGGAGGGTTGGGGAAGGAGAGGTAGTGGAGTTATATAGAGAAGGAGTACGGAAACGAAACGGTTACAGCAACTGGTCAGAGGAAAACGACAATCAACCATGGGTCGGTTGATGGTTGGCGACCCATTCGGTCTGTTGTCATTTTTTTTTTGGTTTCGTTCTGGTTGTTGTTCATGTCAAGTAATCGAATCGATATTCAAACCGAAACCAGAATGGATTGGTGTAATTTGTTCTGGTTTTCATTGTACACTGTGACAAAATTTTGAACCCAACTCACTAGCTAGATCAATTAAACGAACCAAATCGGAATTCAGTTAACTAACCCGAACTGAGTATCTTTAATCCAAATTATGATCTTATGCAACTTGGGTTTCAATTTCGGACCGGTTTGGAACGTACTTAACGGAAGTCCCTAGCCGGCTAGCCCAGGTGGGGCTCACGTTTTCTTTCTGCGCTGATTTTATGACGAGCAGTTTTCTCAACTTAGGGCCCGTTAAGTATTGTTGCTTGTTTTTGTTTCCTATTGTGTTTTAAGAAATTTGGAAAACAAAAAAAAAACGTGTTTAGTTGGGTTTTTATTTTTTGTTGTGAATCAGAGTTGCACAACAAGGCCCAAATATGAGAAACAACAATTTATAGCTTTGGATCTGATTCTTAAACATGTTGCACACGGGATTCCAACTGGTTGGACACTTGATTTCATTAAAATAGCCCACTTAGGAACATGAATGATGTTAGGTATGTTGACTTTTGTGAGACTTTGCTTAATATTGAGGACATATCTCTTTTTTCTGGTTTTTAGTTCTTATAGTAGTAGCTAAACGCGTTTTTGTTTCTTGTTTTCAATTTTCATGATTTATCAGATTTATCAACTAAACATGTTTGTGTTTTCTGTTTTTTTTCCTGTTGTGGTTGTACATCTGTTTACACAACACCACTGCAACTACAACAACAACAAAATGATACTAAACGGGCCTTTATTGATCGGACGGCAGTGAGCGAATCTGGGAGAAAGGAGGAGAAACGGACGATCGAAAAGAAAGATAGGGACGGGGTCGCGTGGAGGAAACGTGGCCGTCGGATGAGAGATAGTACCATTGAGACGACAAATGGCGTCCACGTGGCTGTCGGTAATTGGGGGAGCAAATTATGGGGCTGACCAAATTTCTTTGCAGAGCAACGCTCGTGAGCCTTTTTTATTTGCAGTCATTTCGGTTACTTACTCTGTCGGGATTTGATTGAGAGTTGGGCTGACAGAGGGATTCCTAGGCCCACTGATTCAGCCCACCGATTAGACTATTGGGCTTAATTGTGCAATTATGTTTGGTGGTCCCAAAATTAACACATATCCTCTTCTCAATTCTCATCCTATGTGTGAATGATTAGTCCAACTCATTCTAAACATGAGGACACGTGGATCCTAAATTGTTAGCCAACTCAGCAAATGGAGAGGGAGAGAGAGAGAGAGAGAGAGAGAGAGAGAGAGAGAGAGACGGGATGGCACTATGGGAGGGAGCAAGTTGCTGCAGGCTGCGAGGAAACTGCTAAAGCTGTTAGAGGTTTGATATAAAGAAAGGGCGTTAGATTGGTTTCTGTTGGACAAATTGCATACCGCCCACGCCTTCCTTCCATTGATCTCTTCAATACCGTTCATGGCATCTTTCCAAGAAACAAAAAAAATAAGCGAACGGATATAACTTAAAGAGTCATGAATGCCGTCATTTCACTGCATGCATGGCAGCTTTACCCATCTTCCTTCTCTCATTCAGTTTGTCCTCTTCTTCAGCCTCTTCACTTTTCTGCAGTTCGTGTACTTTCTCTACTTCATTCTGTATCGAGATATTTTCTTTTCCCGCAGCAGGAAGGAATAGATGATGGTTGCATTTGGTCAGCTGCTGCTTTTAGTTTGTTGGTGGCAGAATGGGTTTGGTGAAAGTATGCAGCAGGAGGATTTACTCTCTTGTTGGTGGGCAATGATTGTTTGACAGTAGTTTTCAGCAGAATAAATGTACAACTAGTTCAAATCAAAGAAGTACATACTAGTGTCCATATGTGGATATGGAGAGCTTATTGGGTTGCTCAAATCGGATGAATATCAAGAATCCATGATAATGCCCTAGATATCTCCTCTTCGTATTTATATGACAAGCGAGAAGGCACGATAACACGCGAGAGATACTTTCACAAAGGTGAACATCGCACTACCATGATCGTCGGTTCAATCATGACAAATAAGGAATCTCATAGCTTTCTCCTCATCAGCAAAAATCATCTTTTGGTTCCACGGCTATCAGTAAACCAATGACCAACTTGGCGGAAATGGTCATAGCCTCATCATTGAGAAAGTGCTCACGGGGGGCACACACTCGACTGGGCGAGCTATGAACACGATACCCGAGTTCACCAATGATAATAGGATTGTCGATTTGACTGCAGTAGGTAATTCGAGGCACAAAGACAACCCGGCAATCACATAGGTTTCTCCTCCCAAGCAAAAGTAAACCAGAGTGTAATCAAAGACTTCCAATTGATCAATGACAGAGGGTGATTACTGATTCAAGGCATTTAGTTTTGACAAACAAACACTCCTGGTAAGTGATATTTTTCACAATAACATTAGTATTCTCTTATAGTTCAGTTGCAGCAGTATACTACTCAAGGAACCAAAAATGCTTTGATGGGCAATCATGAAAGTAGGAGACAATAGTGATTATTACAAACAGAAAAGGCCTTGTTTGAGTATTGTATTTGTATGAATCTCCTATGAAAGAAAGAACAAAAGAGTATGGGATGAAGATGAATTCTTCACTCACATGCAAACAGAAATGAAAGTGAAAAAATGGAATACATGCAAACTCCACAATCGTAATACAGACATTCTGGCAGAAAAGAAAAAAAGGGCTCCCTTTACCCCACAATTTCATAGAGAGGGGGCAGAAGTGTGTAATCTGAAAAGAAAAGCTAGAATACAGTGTAGAAAGTGCGTACTTTTTCTCTAGTCTGCCATTTTGGACAGGCGATGAACTGTACTCCTTGCGATCCGGTTAGCTGGATCAATCTTAAGAACAGCCCTCAGGTCCTCCGCACCCAGCCTGTACTTCTCCATACTCTCATATAGAAGTGCTCGCTGGACTAAAACCGATACATTGGTCTCATCTCCTTCAAGCACCTGCCAGAATGCGAATAATAGCAAAACGTAATTACTACAATGGCAAGAACACCGGGTTTAAGGAAGAGATTCGCATTGCTAATGGGAAGTAAAAGAGGCCCTCATAGAAAAGCATAAGCCATATTGATTTGGTGTAATTGTGAACTGATGTTATCTGTGTCAATTGGAAGTTGTTTATTTTACATGCTGTTACATGTGCAATTTGGAAAGCCTTGTTTGGTTTAGTTCAACTATGCAACAGATTCTGCCAAATGACTCTTCTGGAAAAACTTGAGTGGGCAACCCTTGAAGGGTGAGAGACTTCTCTCAGTACTAGGTTTCCATCGGGAAATCAGACACTAACCAACAATTGTAGAGAACCGACAGCATAGTGATGGTATAATCATTGACAAGTAAAAGAGAAAGACAAGATGATACCATTGTGCAGTCGGCGACTGCCTTCTTGTACTCTCCAACTTCCTTATAACATGAGGCTCTAGTCGACAGAACTTCAGCAGATAATGCTTTATCCTTAGATTTTTCAAGAAGCACCACAGCCCATGACAACCACTTAATGGCATCAGCATACTGCCCTTGCTTTTGATGGTCCACACCCTTGCTCTTTGCAGCAGAAGCAGAAACCCCTGCAGGAGGTGGAGGAAGCCCTTCGAGCTCGGTAGTGGTGGGGCCATCTGCACCATCAAACCCTGAGTCCACCCCCCAATCATCAAGTTCTGAGAACTGCTGCCCTGCACCTGCCGAAGATGCTGGTGCAGCACTTCCTGCTGAAGAGTTGAAGAACATCCCAAGTGGATCACTGCTTGTAGCTGGAACTGAGGACTGTGTCTGTTTCTGAGAGCCAAAGTCGTTGCTCGGCATTCCAAAGTCAAACCCACTAGAAGGAACTGAAGTTGAGCCAGGTTTTGAGGCTTTTGGGAAATCCCCAAATGGATCTTTTGCACCAAACCCACTAGAAGGAGTTGAAGTAGAGCTTGGTTTTGAAGCAGTTTGGAAGTCACCGAATGGATCATTGACACTAGAATTAGGTTTATTATTACCTTTGGGACCAGAGTTAAGGCCACTACCAGATTGAGAAGGTTTTGACGAGAAGTCGACTAGAGAGACGAATGGATCCTTGTTTCCCCCCATTATTCCTCCGCTTGCAGCCGCCATCCCTTTCATGGAAGAACCACCAAGATTCGTATTCGTACTCTTATTACCATTCACACCCACGTTACCAGCACCAGCACTGCTGACGTTCCTATTAGATCCCCAACCAGCACCACTTTGGGCCGAGTTACTACTAACCTTAGGCAAAGAATCCGCCATATTCCCCATGGAATAAGAACTCTTGCTTGGTGTCGGAGTCGCATTCTTCAAAGGGGCATTGCTCCCACTCTTGTTCCCCTGCCCCAAAGCAGAGCTCACCAGATCCCCAAACAAATTCGGGTTCTTCTCTGCAACACCAATCCCTATCCCGGAACTCTTCGCAGCTGGACCCGTGGATCCCCAGGTCTTGCCAAATATATCTCCAACCATCGAATTCGGACCCTCCAACCCAGCGCGAGCTGGCTGACTCGTCGCCGCAGCAGGTTGGTGAGTCCATGAAGGCTTCCCCGGTTGAAAAGCAGGCCTCGGTTGCGACCCCGTTGCAGATGAATACGAATACGAAGAGTAACCGGACGAGTTCTGATTCCTCTGTTCGTTCAAGGGTTTAGAACGATTCGATCCAAGACCCAGATCGAAATTGAAGTTATTCATCGACCCAGACGAGCCTTTGCCGTAATTCGAGTTCATGGCGGAATCTACCTAGATTCAAGCAAACAACGAGTTCGGAAAGAGATCGATCGGGGAAGAAAAATGGGCACGTACCGAATTGAATTCGAAGAAGGTGAATCCAGATCAGGAACGGAGAGATGGCAAGCTTTTAACCGTTACCTTCACGGTTTGCTGTGAAGGGAGAGAGATAGGATCTGGATCACCGGTCTCCGATAAGTGATCGCCGGGAAACCGGCGGAGAAGAGGAAGAAACGGTGGAGAGGGCAATGGGTTCGTTTTCTTTTCGGACAGTCGGTGTGTGATTGAGCTCCGGTTGCTTTCTGGACCCTTCTATTTTCAGCAGAAACGGAAATGGCTCGAGCAGTTATTGTGCTGTGTACTGAAGGCTATTTCTGGAAACTCGTTCATGAAATAATAGGCCCATTTTGGGAGCTTTTCTAGCTTGAAGCCCAAATATGGATCATGAGGGGTAGTGGAGAGAAAAGGATGATAATTGTTCATAATAATATGGATCATAATTCTAGGTGATCACGATTGTGTACAATTAATCATTTGAATTTTTAGATACAATGAAAGAAAATTTTGTAGGATATCGTAATTTAAAAAGAAGCGAAACATTTAATAGATACTCCAATTTTTATTCAATATTTAAATGAATAGACTGAACCCCGATATTATTATCAAAGGGTCACAACCAGTATGACAAAGCATTATTCGATGTTGCAATTGTATGTCAACCAATAGAGAGTGACCTTAACGAGATAGTCGGTGACGACATTTGCTTTCCTGTACACGTGTGTAATATGAACCTGCCAATCTCGAGCAAGCCACCGTCGTACTTCTACTTACACAAATAGCAATAGGGAGCCACTGGATGAATATAATGGTAGAAACTAAACACAATTTATTTTCAAACCCTATACCCTTCACCGCCACAGCAAAAGTCTTCAGTAATTAGTAACACTAATATGATATTTTACTTGAGCCAAACTCTGATTCAATATTTCAACTCACAGTTATGTTTGCTTCAGTGTTTTTGAAGAGTTCTATGATATCCATAATCCATTAGCTCCAAGATGGGTAGCATTTTTGGAGATGAAATTGTACCGTTTAATCGTATTAACAAGGCCACGTACCAGATATTAACCGATATAACTTTCTCGAAGTTTTATTAGAACTCTTTCTAGGGTTCCATCACCAAGATCCAGATCGAGTCTCCAATGCGATTGTGATAGAACTCTTTCTAGGGTTCCATCACCAAGATCCAGATCGAGTCTCCAATGCAATTTCACAATCAAACTAGTGATCGACGCAGAATTAATCAGACTATGAAGGCGCTAGTTATGAAGAGGCTCTGTTTCGAAAATGGTTTGAAAGAGACTTCACAAAGTTTCAAACTCAAAAGCTAAAGATTGCCACTCTTATGATACAGAGAGCTACATTCAAAACAACTAGGATGTACCCATAAGCAGACTATTTGAACATATTAAGACCATTAAAAAGATTGAAACTTCATAATTTGCATTACCAGTTTCCAACTCTCAGTTGCAGACTACAGAGGAAAGTAAATCCTCATAGAAAGCTATAAAGCTGTGGGCTGTGGCTTGTAAAGCAAATAGTCCCCTCAAGACCTGGTTTGGTTAAACTGCTGCCCTGGCTGCTGCTGCTGATTCATGGAGAAGCCAGCGTTTTGCGGCGGATATTGGTTCTGGGCGGCTCCGATAGATGGTGGTGGCAACGTTTGCACAGGATCTCTCCTAACCTGCATTGTCTCCCTCCGACGATCGTACCGTGGTCGAGGCCTGTTATGCCTACTGTTCTGGCTTTCAGTGAACCAATACTGCGGCCTGTGGATCACCTTCCCGTCAACGAAAAGGTCGCCTGGTGAACCACAATAGGTTATAGAAGCATAGAATTCATATCTTACTATAAGAAATAAGTTCAATCAATGTTGGAAGCAAACACGAAAGTACCAACCTCCATAATCCTTGTTAGGAACATCAAGGTATGAATCTGGGAGAACCCACAGAACTCCAGGCAACTCTGTTTCCAAAGCACAACGACAAGCAAAGGGATCTCTCTCGTATTAGTTAAATTTTCAAGTCAAGAGAAGGCATAAGCATGAGCTATCAAGAGCTAGCTACAAAAATTATTGGAGAATCAACATTTCAAAGCTCTGAGCTAAAACCCTAAAACACTCTCATCTTCAAAAACCCAGAACCCTAGTCCAAGGAGCAAATGCTGGTAGCTCAGAACTAGTACATATCGACAATTCAGCTTCTCTTTCACAATCAAAGCCCTGAATCTAAAACTCTGAAACCCGCAATTCAAAGGGCAAAACCAAAAAAGAGCTCTACCTTTAGCTTTGTAAGAGAGCTCTTCAGAGATCAAAGCACCAAATCCAGTGTATGTCTTGGTAGCAACGGAATATATCTTCTTCTTCGCCTCTTCCTCACTGTAACAGCAGCTGAAGTTAAGATAAGGGGGTTCGAATCGGAGAGAAAAATGACGACAAAGAGATTCGATTTTCTGTTTTACCTTCCAACGACGGCGGCGAGGGTTTTGACATAGGAGTTAATCATCTCTTCCTCGGAAGGTTTTGGATCGTTGGCAAACTCCATGACGATTAACCAGTGCTCGTAGTCGCAGCCGTCGAGCATGATCGTCTCCTTCGGCGGTCGGTTGCTCCAATTCGGCGACGGGTCGTTGAGCGGCGAGTAACCCGACCGGGAAGTCTTGAATCGGGTCGGAACATTGAACGATTGCGGCGGCAGCCCGGTGGGAGAGGATTTGTCGAGAAGGGCCGAAGCGAAGCGAAAACGAGAAGACAGCGAGGTGTTTGAAGTAGATGGAGAAGAAGATGAGAGTGCTCGCGATAGAATCGAAGCCAGGGTGCGACGGGCTGTGAGATGCGCCATTGCAGATTGTCGTTCGAGGTCGCCGCTTCCGGAAGAACAATAACCCCAAGTACCCGACACTTCTCGTAGTAAGCCGGACTTCGAGTATAAATTACTAAATGGCCATGGAAAAACTGATGAATAGCTAGCTTAGTCATCCAAGTTAGCAAAATGGTTGCTCGGGAATAAATCCTCCTAATTGTTATAAACCGCTAGTCGGTCACAAACCTCTGCACTTAGTACTAAACAGTTACAAATATTTAGTTTGTAATGATACTGTAATAAAAATGTGAATTTGTACGAAATGGTTACTTCTGTTAGTCTCCATCCAAAATCCCGTTAAATTTGCCCTACCAGCATCCATCTCATTAAAAAAAAAAAAACCAACCTAAAAGTCGAAATGGCTAAAGTTCTGCATTTCACTTATGTACTCCCTGCATTCATTCGTGTCATGTCACTCATGCGTAGTAGACTGATGAAACTCTCACCAGTTTCGCTTATGCGGCCTGTCAGCTCGCTCCCTCGGGCGGTATTTTCCTTCTCTCCAGAAGCGTCGGTCTTCCCTTTGATTTCTACTAGTGCATGTATACCGCTTTCAATGGTGCATGATCTTAGTAGTCACGTCTCCTTCCTTGCGGTTCCGGAGACTGTTTCTTCTTAGGGGGACATTATGCTCCCGTCTTGCTTCTCTTTGCGTCTTTTCTCATCACGTCTTCGTGTTCCCTCCCTTGGGCGCTCTTCTGGAACCATCGTCTCTTCCAGCAGGATAGCCCGCCTCGCCAGCTTGTCGAGGTCAATCCAAGATCGTAATATGTGTTCCTTCTTTACCAGTGAACAGTTCAACTCCTTACCGTTTTTGACATTCTTAGGTTTCTAGAGGCCACTGCGGGGGAGATGCATTGTATCTCGCTTGCTATGGAGTTCCATCTATCAAAGAACTCAAATAATGCTTCGCTTTTACCTTGTTGAGAGTTTATCAATGCCAACACGGTGAGTTTTCTATGCTTATGAGAGGTGTACTTGGAGGCGAATAGGATGGCAAACTGTTCAAATGTATTAATGACACTTGACACCTTTCGTGAGCGAGGTGTACCAAGTATGACATTGCCCTCCGAACGTGATAGGAAATGCCCTACGCCTGTTTGCGTTTGAGGCATTTATTAGTTGCATCTTGAGGACGAAAGAGCTAAGATGATCTGACGAGTCAATGGTGCCATCATATGTCGGTAGTTCCAGATAGGAGAAGTTATGCGACATTGGGATTTTGAAGAGACTTTTGTTAAGAGGGTTGTGCAATACACTGGGGCTCTTGTTGTGACAGTACGAGATCCCCAAGTGCATCTCTTGGTATCGAAGGCCGGGCTCCGCGTCGTGTTTTTCTTTTTTTCTTTTTCTGAGTCGTCAATATCCTCTACGTTGATAGGGGCCTTTCCTTTGCCTTTTGGATTTGAGCTAGGATCAAGGATTTCCTCCATTTGTGCTCTACGTGGGCTGTCTGTCTTCCTAAGTAAAGTTAAGATCTACTCTAGGCTTTCTTGCACGCTGGGAAATCTCATACCCGTTATTTTTTACTTAATCTTCTAGCTCTACTTCATCATCTACTAGGGATGACATGTTGTCGACTGTTCCTCTATGCGTTGCTCTGTCGTCGATCATATTCTTTAATGGGGTACGAGAAGTTTCTCCCATGGGAGTAGATTACTGCGACACAGATGTGGCCTCACGGTGGGCGCCAAATTGTTTTGTCCCCAAATTACTTGGAGCTTCGACGCCGAGGGTATGGCCACACATTAGTGAGGTGTCTTCGTACTCCCAAGGCGTTTGGACTTTTCGGACCACGCACAAGTGGTCCTCGGGCGGGTACGTCCAGGGCGCTTGTGATGGCAATGGGGCGAGGCGGGGCAAGTACTTCAATACGCATGCCACCCCTCCCACGCTACTATGGGTCAGGGCGGGTAATACCGGCGCGGGTACGGGGCGGGGCAGGGCAGGTCGACCCACTCTTACATGCTATTTGAAAATAATCACGCAAAATTTTACATTTTTACGATAAAATGAAGGAATACAATTTATGAATGAGATATAGTGATAATACAACGAGTAATTGAGTCTAACTAACTGAAAGATCAAGTCTAACTAGTTAAAAAAAGCCAAAATAAGAGAAATATGAATAGATACCATAAGAAACTGTGATAGAATGAGTCAAGAACGGGGCATGGTGGGTCAAAATTAGATACCCATGTCGCGTCCCACGCTACTGCGGGTTGGATAATACCCACCCTATCGTGGGTTAGGTCGAGTAATACCCGGTGGGATGAGTTCAAATTGCCATCTCTAGAGGACGCTCTTCGAAGTTTATGTTAGAGAGATGTTGGAATTTTGTTTTGAGAAATAGAGGGTAGTTGAATTCACCATTAATGAGAGTTGAGTCTCTATTTATACTTACTCTTTAGTGGTTGAGCGTAATTAATGTCGTGTCAGGCGTTCATTTTATTTCGACCAATTAGAGACTAGGGCATCTCTACGACAATATATGTTGGTCTTGGGGTCTGTGGTGAGTGCTAGTCTCGAGGTCGACATCTAGAATATTCCTAACCCGGGTATTGCTCCGAAGATTGCATTGGGAACAACCCCAGCGAGGCTTTGTGAGACAAGTTGCTCTTAATTGGGCCGAGCTTTGCCTTCCTTCATGGCTTCATTTGGGACTTTAGTTGGACCAGTTGGACATTTTTACACGTATAGTCGTGAGCCGTGAGCCAACAATGGGATTAAGTTTTGTCCACCATGCGCCAAGTCGTGTTCGCCGACGGCTACTCTATCGTCCGCCTGCTCCATTGACAACTTCATTCATTGTCTACCAAAACCTATCGCCCAGAGAACTGTCGTTTGCCATGAGTTGAGAGAATCTGAGAATAGAGAGAGCCGAGCGATGTTGTTATATTGAGTGTCGAGGGATAGTTGATTGTATTGACAGTTGACTTAATATGAATGGGAAGGGGATTATGCCATTAGGTTTAGCATATGTTAGGGTTTTAGGCTCGGCTTGTGGGGAGGGCTGTGGATTATTGGGGGTACTAGGCGGGAACAGATCATGTCAGTAACTCTATGGTCAGTAACTATGAGTAACCTGTCTACATCAGCATGACATCAGTATCCTTTCTCTCCTGAAAAGTTTTTTTTATCTATTCCCTTTAATCTTTAATGGACGATTTCTCTCTCGTTTTAAGTCGAAATTTAATTTTTTCTGCACAGATAAATCAAATTAAATGTGCTCTTTACAATGATATCCACTTTGATATATTTTTAGTACAAAAAAATTGAATAATTTTTTTACCAGTCATTACCATATGGTATGCTCCTATTTAATACCATATGGTAAGAAAGCGTACCATGATGGTATGAACATACCAATATGGTAAGAAGGTTGAATACATGATAGTAGAAGTATACTAACTGTCATTTACGACTTTCATCATTGTTTACTACAAGTTACCACAAGTTACCACCCACATACCATAGTGGTAAAGTATGGTAATTTTTGATCCAATATTTTTTTCACCCAAGAAATTTATAGATCCAATAGATCATGATGAACTCGTTCCCTCTGAGCAAAAGTTTTAAAAAATGACTTAAATACAAAGAAGTTACCATATGATATGTAGTTGGTAAAAAAAATAGTTTCTAGAAATATATTGAAAAATGATATCATTTTGTAGAGCACAACGAACTCGTTCCATCTGTGCAAAAAAAATTGAAATTCGAGTTAGAACGAAGAAGATAAGAGCCGACTAAGAAAATTAGGGAAAATAAAATGTTTTTAATTAACAACCCTTAAATCTGAATTTTCTGGACCTACTTAGATCTAAAGATCCAGATTTAGTTACTAATAGGTCAGTAACCATTGGTTACTGATCCTATCCTAAGCCGTACTAGGCAGTAGGCAGGCTGGGAGTTAGGCACTTAGACTTCAATAGTGGGATTGGGCTCTCAAATGGGTTCAGTTTTAATCGGACTAGACAAGATTGCCATTTCTCCCCTGTAGTATAACCGACAAATGGACAAAATTATTTGGGGTCTTGTTTTCATTTGACCAAGATCAATTTTATTGTCTAGTTTTCGGTTAGACCGAAACATTGAGAATGTTACACATTTAATCAGTTTGTCGTGAGAAAAATCTGGCTTTACATTCTTGATTTTAGCCCTACTAGTTTGTTCAAAATCGTAAGAATGTGTGGTTATACTGTTTTCTGTAGATTGAATAAAACTGAACTCACATCTAAGTCGAGTTGAACTAATTATTGTATGATTCAAATTATTTTATTTTATTTTCTTGTTCAAATGAATGACTTTAATGAAAACCATATGAAACTAGGTCGATCAAAGATGATATTTTTATCCAACTATGATCTTCCTATTCCCCTTTTCTAAAGTATTAACAATTAATCTACCATGATCTTTTGGCATAACCATAATTATTATTAGATATTAACTACACATACTATTTTCACTCCGTTACATCACTCTGAATAAGAGGAAGCCAAGTACTGGATATAGAGGAGTTTATCTATCTACAGTACAGTACACAGTAAAAAAAAAATTACTTGTAAGTTTGTAACATTCATTCGAGATGATAACGTGACGGTTTGACGTCTATAGTGGACAACCCTGTTAACTAACGATGTGTAGATTAAACCCTATGTTTCTTCTCGTGGCGGGCCCTAAATGCAAAGCCCAGCCCAGAGGAACTCCTCCCCACGCCGCGATCCGCAATCGCAAGCCCACCGAGCTTCTGGGCAGCCTCCTCAGAACTCATCTCCGGTAGCTTCGTGGCTGCCGGTTGATCGCTCCGATAGTGCTGCGCCGTCCCCATCGCCGCCGGCAGATTCGCCGTGCCCACGGCCGACATCGCCGGTCCCTGAGCGTGGCATCGGACGGTGTAGTAGCTGTTGACGTGGGAGAAGACTTCCCCGATCTTAGCAAGCTTACTGTCTCCTGGAGGTGCCATGGCAGATGTATGTGGGGTTTTTTTTTTCTGCTGTGGTTGGTTTAATTTTGTGTTGTGAGAAAATGGGTGAAGATTTTGATGTTCTTATATAGTGAGCCATCTGGGTCCCGAGCTGTAGGCTCTAATTGGAGTGCGGTTTTGGAACCATATTCTTGCTTATCTATGGCGCGGCAAGCTACGTAGCAGAGGCTTGCTGTAATGTGTTGGATTCGTTTTTTTAGTTAGGGGTTGATAAATATCCTAACTTACCTCCAAAGGTGGAGGATACATATCTTTCTTTACCTGTGGAGGTGGCAATCGTGGGTTTTTGGAGTTGGTATAGAATATTTTTGGACTTGTAGAAATATTGGAATTAAGCTCAACACGTTTTGCATAAAGCTTTGAATTCAATATTCGATAAGCTGCTGGATCGTGTTGAATTGATGATAGATACATATAATTATAATTTAATTACAGATTAGGATGGACTAACCTATCGTTTGTAGACATTTTTTATATATTAGTGATGGCAATGAGGAGGGGCGGGTACCTGGCTCAATACCTATTGCTCCGCAGCACGCTATTACGGATCGGGTCGGATAATACCCGCGCGGATACGGGGCGGGGTGAGTCGACCTATTCTTACATGTTATTTAAAATAACGCACACAAAATTTTACCTTTTCCGATAAAATCGAAGGGAACAACACTTTATTAATGAAAAATAGTGATGATAAAATGAGTAATTGAGTCTAACTAATTGAACAATCAAGTCTAACTAGTTGGGAAAAAAATGCCAAAATAGCGAAAATATGAATAGATACTATAAGATATTGCGATAGAATGGGTCAAGAACGAGGCGATGTGGGGTAGGGCGGATCGGAAGTAGATACTCATGCCCCGCCCCACGCTACCGCGGGCCAGGCAATACCTGGCGGGGCATGTTCAAATTGCCAGCCCTATTTGATAGCGCTGACTATTTGGTCTGGACTGTTTGGTTTTACCCGAAACTGGACCGTATAACCCGGACCGGGATCGGATTGGGACCGGATAGCAAACAATCCAATCTCATATTCGGGCTTAGATTTGAGGTAAAAAAACCGGATAAATACCGGATAAGAGACCCCAACACTCAAATACCCACAAGCTCAATCTAAAATCAAGATCAAATTGGGACCAGACCGGGTCAAGACCAGACCGGATCAAGACCGGACTGTATCCAATCCAATATTTGGTCCTTATATTCCCGAAAAGACCGGACTGGGACCGGATCAATTTGGTCCAATTTAACCGGACCGGACCGTATAGCCACCCCTACTATTTGATATGCATATGGAAACACCTTTCACGTCATATCCTATTGTCATTTCTTCGGTGTAGGAATGACAATGGGGCAGGTCCGGGCCAGGTATCTCGATACCCATACCCGCCCCGTGGCAAGTCGGGTGCAGGTCGGGTAATTTATCATGGGGCGTGGGTCGGGGCAGGTCGACCCAATGAGTATGTAATTTATGTGAAAACCTTTAAAAATATTCATTATTTTCATTAAAAGACAAATAAATGAACCATAATATGATAAATTGTAGTTGAAGTATTGGAGAAATTGAGGTTTTCACTTATTTACAACTTTATTATAGCTAAATAATGAGGTAATATGAGGAAAATTCTAAGTAATTTGACTAAGATTACATGTAATTTAAGCAAGAACGGGTCGAGAATGGGGCGGGTCAGGGCAGGTCGGGTCGACGAGAGGTACCCATGCCCGCCCCGCCCCGCCCCCGCCCCAAAACAAGTTAAAAAGGTCGGGTAAAACGGGTCAGGTCGAAATTTCCATCCCTACTTCGGTGGAAGGTCCCCTGCTTCGGGATTGTCTACATTTATTCGTTTCGTGTTCTCTTTGTATAGTTTTAAGAGCGATTTCGCGAACTGTCAACTGGACTGTCCATAAAATGGCAAAGAAAGTCATGTTGTTGTCCGCTTTAGAGTTAGCTTCCTTCAGTTTCGTAGAGTGACTTTACTAAGTGTTGTCTGGGAATGATGTAGGTAGATGTTTCTAACTGTTTTCTCCTATCATTACTTGGGGAGAAAAATCTTTGTATAAAATTTTCAGGTGGACAAGTTATATTTGACCGTAGAACTTTGTTGTCTTCGATGTTGAGCATGAACCTTTTTTTTATAAAATTCTTGACGCTTTTATTAAGTACTCATAATGGTATTTCAATCGGAAAGCAACAACTAGAAAATAAAGATAGGTGGTCTTTCGACCCAAATTTCTTGAGTATCCAATTGGAAATTGTATGGGTCATCATATGTACTACTCTGTTACATTCTTTATTTGAAAAAACCCATTCCGCTTGATTTATTGTGTAGACCTCAACTCGTATTTCATCATTCAGTCAGCCTGCTTCCAGTGAAGACTGGTGTGAACAGTTGAGTTCTGAAACCGCCTCCAAGCAGTCTGCCTCAACAATTGTGAGGAACATACCTTTCAATTCCACCATCTTCATAGCAAAAGCGATTTCCCGAAGCTACGCAATCTATAGTGATTCATAAAGCACTTCCCCTCCAAATCCCTCACCGATGCACCATATCCCGAATCCCTCACCCCAAAGATAGTTTCATCGACATCCTTGAACCATCCAACAAGCAGCTTTTTCCAGGTCATATTTCTTGTAACTCTCACTCCTTCCCCTTCTGATGAAATGATTGTACTCCTCCTAGTAAGATATAGCTTACAGGTGATTTCCCACTCATTCATTATTAAGAGTGATTATTTCTTTCATTCCATAGATTTCAGAGTATCATGGTGAATTTCGAAAGAGATTCATCATCCACTTCCTTCATCACCTCGCAATACTTGCTTGTTGAATTTGTAAATGAAGATTTTGAGTTTTGAGGGAGTCGTTTTGATGGAGTATTTGTATGAGTTATTTGGGTTCAAATAACTCACAATGAGTTATTTGGACGCAAATAACTCGTTTGGCAGCGTTTTACTGAAATGAGTTATTTGGACAGTGAGTTATTTACAAATAACTCAAACGAGTTATTTGAAATAACTTATACCCATGTGTTATTTCGAAATAACTCGTTTTATCACTCTGCTTTTACCAAATACCGCACTTGCATGGTTCAACCAAACGAGATACTTTATTTCAATTACCACTGAAATAACACTGAAATACCACATGAACAATAGATGAGTTCTTTGACTCTACAAATACCACATTGACAATTAATCCATCCAAACGACCCCTTGGATTTATGATAGATTTGTTGCATTTTGTATTTGAAAGATAACATTGTTTGTTTAGTTCATTTTGATCATGGATTTAAAGGTTTTTGCTCCATGGTTCACAAAACTTTGCATTCCATGACCAAATACCAAATGAAATGTGGTATTTGCAAATACGTGGGGTCCACGAATTTAGAACTAAAAAAAAGGACCAAATCCGTGGACCCCATCAACAAACAATGTTATTTTAGCAAATACATAATACTTGGGATTTATGTACCAAATACATCACCCAAATCCCACAAGCAAACGATACCCAAGTTTTGTAGGATATTTCCTCTCCTCTTTCAAAAAGATATCGGAAACGAGTAAGAGACTGTACTCATCTACGTCTAGCCTAGGAAAACTCAAAGATGTGATTCTGAGTTTCCTCTGGGTTGTTGAAAGGGCACTCAATTCATGTATCTTATTTCTTGTTTCAATATTTTTCCTATAGGTTGTATATTGTGAAGAAACCTCTAGAGAAAGGTTTTCACCTTAGACGGTATTGACAATATGTCAATACCCAAATTTGCTTCCAGTTCACAATTATAGATCTCTCCTACTTCCTCGTCAATCAGTTTGTCTTTTCTATTTCTGCATTCAAGCAAAATAACATAGACTTACGTATGCTTTCCAAGTTATTTACTCGTAATTTGAGATGAATCATGATGCTTTGATTCATTATGATTTCCAAGTTATTTACTCACTGGATACCGATACAACTTAACTTAGACTTAGGGGGTTTAGGGTTGTCAAGAACCAGTTGTTTGTAAGTCAAGTTGTTGAGAAAAGGTTATTGTGGATCTTATATCACTCTCTTACACGCCTCCTCAAACGAAAGCCAACTCATGGGCTTGAAGTTTGCACAGACCCACCATACCTTGTGCTTTAATCAATTGTTAATATTGGGGGTCGTGAAAAATCGAACACACGACCACTTGGCCAAATCAGGTTCTGATACCATTTGTCACGGGATGAGACTCCCGAAACCCGTGCGGCGTCTTGAGGTGTACTCAACCCTCAAGACCAGCCTCTCCACATACGCATACCAACTGGTTTCGGCCTGCCTTGGTTTCATCAGGGAGGCGACAATAGCCTCTGACTAGTTGTGCCTTCGCTTGCAACGATCCCCGTCATAGCCACATCCTGACTCGACCAGAACGATGCACAAGAAGACAACACCTTATCGCTAGATTCGCTCCCTTTACCCCTCGTGTGACAAGCTAACCAGAAGATACACATTCAACAGACGGTCAACACGGTCACGACATTTTGGGTCGTGACATTCTCCACCACTCATAATGCAACACGTCCTTGTGCTGGTGAAAAATGCTTCTCTCCGCGCCATGTATTGCAACACTCGAATCAGTTGTGGGCCTTCGCATACTGTACCATCTTTTGATGGACAGGTTCCATTCGCATCTCTCGCGCTAGCCTGTTGTGCCCCGCGCACATACCACGTCCTTGTGCTGGTGAAAAATGTTTCTCTCCGTGCCATGTATTGCAACACTCGAATCAGTTGTGGGCCTTCGCAACCTGTACCATCTTTTGATGGACAGGTTCCATTCGCATCTCTCGCGCTAGCCTACTGTGCCCCGCGCACATACCACGTCACCACTCAACACCAACCTCCACTCTTCGCTTCTGCTGCATTAGTACCTCAGTCAACCTTCAGCCTACGTGACTCCCAGCGTTAGTACTTCAATGGATCTTGACCCTGCGCTCTCGCTAGCATTAGTTCCTCGATTGAACGACATCCGCTCGGCCGTTGCATCCTCCGCATGTCGAGGTCTCCCACAATGGCGCAATACATGTATATCTGCGTCCGAGCCTCCTGATGCACACCCATGACCGCCTCTCATTCCGACATAGGATCGGCCCATACTCGACCTACGCCGTACTGAGAGAGGAACTACGCTCTTATGCCTTATCAGACTCTAATACCATTTCAAGAACAGTTGCACAACCCCCCCAATATTAACAGGTGATTAAAGCACAAGGTATGGTGGGCCTGTGCAAACTTCAAGCCCATGGGTTGACTTTCGTTTGAAGGAACGTGTTAAAGAGTGATATAAGATCCAACATAACCTTCTCCCAACAACTCGAGTTATTGACACCAGTTGGTTTATGACATTTGGGTAGAATCACAAATACGAACATGACCTATTGTACATTACCATATGATACATAAATAAGTACATACTTAACTCAAATATATTTACAAGTTTCATTAGATCGATGACTCAAAATCATCAATTTCTCTATGAACTCAAACTATTAAAACACAGGTCACACCTCGACTTTCTACCACACGAGTGCACTAGTTAAATTTTAACTAAGAGCTTAGCAACGCAGACAGTAGTAGAAAAAAAGCTTTTACTTACGACACTTACAAATCTGATACTGATACTTGTTGTATCTTCTCAAAGCAGCAACACAGCTGACAATTTTAAAAAAATCTCAGTCACTCTGTCACGGCTTCAGCTGAGATCTCGTCATACGGGCCCATCAAGAGCCCAACTGAGAAGAAGCAGAAGAACGCCTCCTGCTCCTCCTGGCTCCGTGGTCCGCAATCACAAGCCCACCAAACTTCTGGGCCGCCTCGTCACACGTCATCACCGGCTGCTGCTCCTCCTCCCTGGCCGCCGGTTGATTGCTCCCGCCGTAGTAGTAACTAGTCGCCTCCATAGCCGCCGGCACCTTCACCGTCACCGTCGCTGTTCGCGGCCCGTAGTAAACGCAGGGCTGCAGCTCCTTCTGCTGGGTTTGGTGGCGGCTGTGGACTTGGCCGGCGTAGAAGTGTTTGTCGATCAGCGAGAACCCTTCTTCTCCGATCATCACAAGCCTGTCTCCTTGAGGTGCCATGGATTTGTGCGTTTAATTTTTTGTTTTCTAGAACCCTTTTTGTTTGTAGGTGAGGTGGTTTGTTTTTTGTTCTGTTTGCTCTTTTGCTTTGTGATAAAAGACTGGTAACGGTTTTTGATGTCTAGTTATATAGTTGAGTAACGGTTATACCTAAATGCCTCAGCCACTTCTGTGTTCGAAAAGTGATCCAACTTTATCTGATTCTCTAAGCAACTTTCAGGGGAGACTTTAGTATATCTAAAGCTACTTGCTTTCCTGGAACAAATTCCAGATATTTAATAACAACATTATTTTTAAATGGTTTAGACCTAACTAGTAACTAGTAACTAAACCATGTTTAATGTAGCAAATTTCATTATGTAACTTCAAAAGCGAACATATAACGACCACTCTTATAACTCTGTCCAATTTCGGTGTATATATGGTCAAATTACATAACTCTTGTATCTTGATTGATCGAGTTGTAATGTTGTATTTAGTGAAATTGTTCAGATTCACTGTTAAAAATTCAATCAATCGTGATTCATGTTCGCTTTCCTATATACTTTCGACAACATTATCATGATACTTTTTCACTCGTAGAAACACAACCTCTTTTTTTCCTCAACAAATAGTGAGTTTCATTCCGATATTCAAGATCTTATCTTACAAGTTAAGCCGAATACAAAAATGGAGATGTAAGATCAAGGATAGTAATCCATTCACCGGAAGCGTTCCCCTTCCTCCTGCCTCCTGCCACGTAATATATGCACTTCTGTTGAGATGCCTAGGGAAAAACGAAATCGAGATATTGTCCGCTCCTCGTATCAGTTCATCCATTTGTTGGAGCCATAATCGAATTTCTCAAGACCACTTCTCTTGGATGTTTCTAAGCACATTCACCCGTATTTGAGAATCAGAACGTATAGAGCCCCAGAAACCTTTTTCGGACTACAGATTATTGAATGTTCCAGCCTTTCCCTCACAAGCTATTAATCAAGGTTCAAAAAGGCGATAGGCGTAAGGCGAGCGTTAAGCATTTGCCTAGCGTTAGGGATGACAATTATGCCCATACCCATGGGTATTTTACTATCCAACCCAATTGGGTTGGGTATGAAATCCAAATACATGGATATGGGTAAAGTTTGATGGGTTTGTGCCCATACCCATTTACTTTGGGTTGGGTTGGGTTTATAACAAATGGATTTGGGTTTGTACCCATGCCCAAATACAAATTACAGTTTGGTACCTAAACTTAATAGATATGCATATTTAGTATCTAAATTTAATTTTTTTTGCATATAAGTCCTCAAAATATCGATGGAAAATTACGTTTTGGTACCTAAATTTTTTTGGCCTTACATTTTGGTACCTAAAATTTTCAAGTTTTACAAATAAGTCCAATTTTTGCATGTGTAGTTAAGACACCCTCAAGTAAATGGATATCCATATCAAACCCATACCCATTTAGATAATATCCATATCTAACCCAAACCCATATACACATCACCCAAACCCTACCCATAATAGATGGGTCTACTTGGGTTTGGGCAAAATTACCCATGGGTGGGTAAATTGCCATCCCTACCTAGCGTCTAGCTCGCTTAGACGTAGACTAAGCGTGCCTAGGCGTTGGAAGAAAAATAGCTATTTTCACCAAATGATGAATGAAATAATAATCTACAACACTGTCTCATTTCATTTTAAATGATTAATAACTTACTCAAAACCGAATGTCAAGAACATAGCTCACGAATTCATAGAATCATAGCTCAATGGCTCACGAAGTTCTTAAGCTATTGAAAATACCGATATAGAAAATTGATTTCGTAGTTGATGTTAATTTTCTCCTTTGATATTGACTTCCTAGCTCCATCTAGTAATGTTTAGGAGAGACTTTTACGTCGCCTTACTCCATTGACATGTTCTAGTATCTAATTAGGCGCAGAACCGCTAGGCGAGGCGTTTTGCCATTGCCTTGCGCCTAGGCATGCCTAAGCGTAAGATTAAACTTGCATTTTTCAACCATGCTATTAATGTCCATGTATATCAGCTATAGGTACTATAGACGAGCCTTTATTCTAGTTCTTTGTCTCGATTAGTCTAATTCAAAGTATTAGACTTTGGCCAATTGGCATATTCCTGGCCATATAACTCATTACTTGGGGGGGGGGGGGAATCAGTCACATGATATACACATCTCCCACCTTGGCAATGTCCAATATTCCCAACTTCTCAATGTCATAAACAGTTAGTCTCAATAACTCGAGTTGTTAGAAGAAAGTTAATTATACTGAATCTTATATCACACTCTAACACGACCCTTCAAACGAAAGCCAACACACGGGCTTGAAGTTTGCACAGGCTCACCATACCTTGTGCCTTAATCAACTGTTAATATTGAAAGTCGTCATGGAGATTGGAACACACGACACGACCACTTGGTTAAACTAGCTCTGATACCATGTCATAAACCAGTTGGTTCCAATAACTTGATTTTTTAAGAAAAAAGTTATGTTGGATCTTATACCACACTCTTATCCTAGGAATCTTTCTACAAATTATTGTACCCCTGCCGAAAAGATCTTCCATTTCTTTGCAAAATTTCAAGAATCTTGGAAAAGAACCAGATACCCTTCCATCTATCACTTCTTTGCCTCTATTTTACACCACAAAGGGATGCTAATGCTACAAGATTGTGTAGCCTCTATTTTAAGGGCGGTTTGGGAACCATATTCTTTGGTTATCTCTACGGGACACCAAGCTATAGAGCTAGAAGGGCTTTGTGGGTTGGAATCTGTTTTTTGTTAGGGTTAATAATATCTTCCCTGCTTGAAGTTTGAATGCAGAGCCGTAAAGAATAAAGATGGAGGATACATATCTTTTACACATGTCGGAATCAGAAATTCTAACTATGAGTGTTTTTTTCTTAATGAAGTCATTAAGCCGCGTTATCTTTTAAATCACCGTTTTGATTAAGATTTACTTGACTGATAGCTACCTATAGGGCTCGGATAGAATAACAACACTAAGAGTGTTGTTATTATAACAACAAAATTCATTAAGGGTAGGTTTGGATAGCTGGATTTGTATTTGGATTTTGTATTTGAATTTTCAAATTCCAAATTTTAGCGTTTGGCAGGCCCATGAATTTAGTATTTGAATTTGGCCCAAATCCATCCTGTATTTCGGCCTTCAGAAATAAGAATATTTCAAATACGCGCTGGACGGTACTGATTCTAAAATACAATCCGACGACTGAAGCCTCGCTGTATCCAGAGGCAATCGTTCCCTTCGCCGCCATCTCGCTTCATCTTCTCGTTTCTCATCCACCATCCATCGTGTTGGCACAGCCACTGCCCACCGCCCTCCATCCGCAACCATGGTCACCGATTAATCTCCTTCTCCTTATCCACCGCCACTGCCCACCGCCCTCCATCCGCAACCAGCAGCTCGCCTGCCCTCCACCGACTACGATTTGCTCGTTTCCCTTCTTGGTGTTCTTCGAATCTTGGAGGTAAGTGAGATTTCGTACTTTGGATTTATTTGCTACCGTTTGATACAGCTTCTTAATACTAAACTTCCAATACCCAAACCCTTAATGCGCAGATCTGACCATCAACTTCGTTTCTTATCCAGCAGGTCACTGCCCTCCATCGGCGACCATAGCTTGCCTGGCTGCTGCGATTTGTTTGCTACTCAAGGTAAAAAGCTTGCTGAATGTTTCAATTTGTTTGCTACTTTAGGTTCATTTGATTTTGCTTCTACAAACTAAGTTTCCACCATCCCAACCCACCTGTGTTCTCACCTTGGGTTTCAATTTGCGAGTTAGAAGTTTGTTCGTCTGTTATAGCCGATTTTGCTCCTTGCTCATACTATTTGTTCTAACTTTGAATGGGTTTATGGGTTTTGGGCGTTTGGGTTGTGGATATGTGTTTTCGGGAGATGATTATCTCCAGTGGGTGTTCTGTAGAAAGGTTTCCCAGACGAGCTGGTGATGATTCCATAACCATGATATTCTCACGTTTTGGAAGAACATATACTCTATGCATAATTGAAATTGTTTGATTCTGTTTTATTAATGTTAGTGTGGCTGTAGATATTAACCATACCAAGATGTATCAAATCACATAGTTATAGTATTCGGTCTATGAGATACGAGTCTGTTTTAGTAGGTTGTATGAGATACGAGTCTGTTTTAGTGTGTTCTTATACTGGTTGTTCTGAAGTCCATCGGTCAGTTCTGAATTTTATCAATGCATAGCTCTTGTAAAGCATAAGAGACAAGAACTTAAACTTCTTGATTCCAACAGAAAGTGAACATAGATGACTAAGAGAAAGTGAACAAAGAATATCAATACCAGATGAAGGCAAATAAGGCTAGCCTGAAGCTTATCTATATTATTATTATGGTAAGAGTTGGTCAACTAAGAGTAGTGTGCAGGACATATCCCACCTTTACTTCTTGCTAGATTGTATGTCCATCAGTCTATACTCTATATATATGATCATTTTGAGAAGTGAGTTGCAGGAGTTCCATAGCTAGTGTGACCTGTTTTCTTTTTCCTTTATACAGTAAATGATAATTGCACCTAAAACTGAACCCTTATGCAGTTTTTATGTGTGGATTTGCAGAATTAAAACCAATCTCATCTGGATATATCATATCTTACAAAGTATGGATGAAACTAGGAGAGAGATAGTTAGGTATAAGCGTAAGAGAGATGAGGAAGAGGAAGAAGAGGAGTTGATTGTGTTGGTAATTGTATTTCTAGCCATTTTTATTGGTTCCCTCTTTATGCCTGCAAAAAATCAGTCATATGCTAAACATTTTGAGCGTAGATTTTTTCGTAGAAGAGATCATTTAGATACTATACTTTCTCAACCAATATGTGTTGAGCAATTACGCATCAAACCACAAGCTTTTGAGAAACTGTGTCGCATCTTGCAAAATAAGGGTGGTTTAGTTGCTTCAAGGCATGTGTCTATTTCAGAAATGGTTGTGTTCTTTTTGCAAACCTTAGCGCATTGCATGCGAAATAGAACAATTAAAGCTACTTTCCTCCGTTCGGGGGAAACTATTAGTAGACATTTTCACAAGGTGCTACGAGCAGTTTTACATATCGGCAGTGATTATATCAAAGAAAGCACACAAGTTCTTAGCTCTGGAGATGCTGAAAAATGGAAATGGTTTCAGGTAGTTCACTTATGTCTAATCAACTTTGGTTCTTACTTCTTACTCTAAAAAACTCAAAGTAAGATATATTGTAGGGTGCAGTTGGAGCTCTTGACGGGATCTTTCTTCCTTTAACTGTACCTGCCGAAGACGAGTCTAGATATCGAAGTAGAAAAGGCAAGATTAGTACAAATGTTTTGGCTGTTTGTGATGCTAATCTGAGGTTCACTTATGTTCTGCCCGGTTGGGAGGGATCAGCTTCAGATTCTCTAGTGTTGAATGATGCTCTATCACGGGAAAATGGTCTTAAAGTTCCTAAAAGTAGGCTTCTGTGAACTCTATCTAATGTTCTTTGGGTATTATCTATTAAAGATTACTTAATGATTCTGCTTTTCTTTCTTATTAAATTTGTAGATAAGTACTATCTTGTGGATGGGGGATATGCCAACGGGCCTGGTTTCTTAGCTCCTTATAGGGTGACTCGATATCATTTACAACTTTGGCGAGGGAATACTCCTAAGAACTATAAGGAGTTATTTAACCTTAGGCATTCCTTAGCTAGAAGTTACGTTGAAAGGGCATTTGGATTGTTGAAGAAAAGATGGGGCATTTTGCGTGCAGCTGGCTTTTATGACTTGAAGACTCAAGTTAGGATTATCAATGCTTGTTGTATCCTTCACAACTTCATTCGTGATGAGTGTCCTCATGATGCACTATTGGATGAAGTAGATCAAGAGTTGGAAGATGCTTTAGATAGCGATTCATATGACGCTGATGAAGATGAAATCACGGCAGTGAGGGCAACCAATGAGTGGACTTTATTTAGAGATAATTTAGCTAAGGAAATGTTTGAACAATATAAAGCAGTTCTCGCTCGGAGAGCTCGGAGTTAGTTCTGTATTTTCTGTTAGATATGCCCTTGTAATTGGAATCAACATTGCTCGTACTTATTTATTCTTATGTGCTGCAGCTTTGGCTGGATTTCCTTGTGTTAGATCCTTGTTTCCTGGTTCTTTTAAGAACCTTCACAATTGATTCTGTATGGTTTGGTCCCCTGCTGCCTTAATCAAGTGCAGTGCTGCAAATTCTGCTGGTGTATGGCATTTGTTGTTTATATATCTATACTGCTGGTGTATGCTTGCTTGTACACTGATCAACTCAATGTTTATGAGGTTTGTTGCACACTGATCAGGTATAAAGTGATTGAAACTCTTGCTGGTTGTTGTCAGTACTAGATTCATAGTCAGGGTATTTGTTGTGATTTATTTTTCCGTGATTTATTGCATTGATTTATTGCTGGTTGCTGAAGTGATCTGCATGTTTGTTCTTATTGTTGTAGGAATGAAGCCACAAGGAAGTATTTTACCCGGTAAATCTCGTGTTTATCGCCAATGGGATTCACAGATGGACAAGATATTAAGTCGAGTGTTACTGGATCAAATAGTTCAAGGGAATAAGGGCGATGGAGATTGGAAGACGCAAGCATACCAAGCAGTTGTGGATCAACTTCGCACTGACTTGGCAATCAATGTGACTAGAGATAATGTCAAGAACCGACTTCGGGCATGGAAGAAACGCTATGCAGTGATAGCTGATATTCAAAAGCGAAGCGGATTAAGCTTTTGGGATGAAGATAAGAAGATGATCGTAGTAACAGCTGATAATATGAGTGATTGGCAATCTTATTGCAATGTAAGGTTCTTTTCCTCTTATGCATGTTCCTCTAGAACCTCTCATCATCTCTTTCTACCTTACCTACTTCAACTTGCTAGCTAGCTAGGTTCTGATTATGGATTGCACTTTCTTTGCGATTATGGTTGTTCTGATTTAAATGAAATTGCAAGATCTATATCTGGGGGCCAGAACTGGTACCTAGTCTAGTCGGTTAAACAAAATAGGTTACTGCTCTACAATAATCATCCTACAATAATCATCTGATTTATCAGTGATTACATAATTACTGGGGATAAGGTTCAAGGATACAGGCTCAGTTGGATGTGTGTATTGTGATTGTGTTCTGGAGACAAAGGACCACTTGTTTGCAGAATGTTCTGCTTTCATATGCATGACTGTTTCCCTAGAGATCCATGCCAGATAGAGCTTCAGTGGGCGATGAATGTGTTTAAAGGTTGCTCAGTGGGCGATGAATGTGTTGTTGCTTGGATTTTGTTTGACAAGTATTGTAGAGCTAGCCTACTTGTTTGTTACTCCCAGTGAAACTTGATTCCTTTTGTCTCCTCCCTCTGACATATAGGTTTTTGTAGGATCACCCTGATGCACGTTCTTATGCGAACACATATATCGAGAATTGGGATGATCTAGTCTTGTTGTGTGCCAAAGATAGAGCTGTGGGAGATGGGGCAGAGCATTATTCAGAGGCTAATGCATCCATGGCTGATGAAGATGACATGGAGGACGTTGGATCAGCGTCTACTTTTGGCAACTCAAGTGCACATGGCTCAAAATCTCAAGGGAAGAAGTCTAATGGCGAAGTCAGTTCAGAATCGCGAAAGAGAGCTAAGAAGGACAGTCAAGTTGGGGATGCATTGTATATGGTAGCTAACTCATTAAGTAGCTACTTGCAAAGTAAGAAGAAGGAAGAAGAACCAAGGTATACAGGGAAAGAGATCTACGATGTGATATGCGAGATACCGGGGTTGACGCACTTGGAGGTTGCCAAAGCCGTGATGAAGTACCGATCTGGTGATCCTGAGCAGTTCAAGTTGCTGCTGGAAATTCCAAAGGAAGATAGAAGAATCTTTGTTGAGTGTTTTCTTGGTGAGCCTTAGTTTCCTTTGCTTTGTAGAGTCTGAAACTTTGAAGACCCACCTTTTTGGTAGATGAATGATTGACAACCAAGAAACTCAGTTTACAGCTCAATACCTGATCACCATGACTTTATTTTATTTTGTCCCCGCGGAAACTAATTTTTGTGGCTCATTAAAGTTTCATGGGCAGCTGGTGTTTAGTGCTATAGAGTATGTCAGCATCTTTCAATTTTCATACTTCGCGCACCTGCTGAAATGTTGAAATTTTTTGAACAGGATATTAAGCTTGATGATCTTGAGACAAAACATTTTGTCCTTGTACATGGAGGGGGTTTTGGTGCTTGGTGTTGGTACAAAACCATAGCTCTTCTGGAAGAGAGTGGTTTCACAGTTACAGCTGTAGACTTGACTGGAATCATAAGTATTTGAAATACACATCTATCCAAACAATGAATTTTAAATCATAAGTATTTCAAATTCATACATTTCAAATACTTGCATTTCAAATACATATAATTCAAATACATATATTTCAAATTCAGCTATCCAAACGCACCCTAAGAGTAAAAGGGTAAATTAGATAGAAAATAATAAAATAAAGTGAATTAAAATTCTCCCGCTGTTAGGTCTCATCTCTCACCATTGCGAGTTCGCGACCCTTCTCCGCCGCCCCGCTCATCGGAGCCACTCCCTTCACCGTCCCCGGAGCGTAGCCGAAGAACGACTCCTCACCGCATTCCACGAAGTTCCCTCGCGGCGGTGCTGGCTGTGTGGGAATAGCTCTCCCTGTCATAAACCAGTTGGTCCCAATAACTCGAGTTGTTGGGAGAAGGTTATGCTGGATCTTATACAGGCCCTTGTATGGTGCTTAACCACTTCCTTACACGCCCCCTCAAACGAAAGCCGACTCATGGGCTTGAAGTTTGCACAGGCCCGCTATACCATGTGCTTGAAAGACAACGGTTAATATTGGGGGTCGTGAGGACTTGAACACGTGACCTCACGGACAACCAGCTCTGATACCATGTCATAAACCAGTTGGTCCCAATAACTCGAGTTGTTGGGAGAAGGTTATGCTGGATCTTATACAGGCCCGTGTATGGTGCTTAACCACTTCCTTACACTCCCAGTGTACAATCCCTCTCTCCGACTCCCCAACTCGACCATCGTATCCTCTTCCTCTCTCATTGACTCCCTAAACCTAATTGCTACCTACGCTGAACACCTCCTCCTCTCCTCAACATCCAAAGAATAAACATTGTCAACATTTGGGCGATGCTTGGCAGGATTTTTCTGTAATTAGTGGTGCGAATTTGTGCCTCCACCAACTACAAGCAAGCGTGCAATGAAACCCTCCGGCCGGTAAACGATACGAACGACCCCAAGGATTTCATCAAGGCGGCGATCACCGCCACCATCGAAGCCACAGAGAGATCCTTCAATCTCTCCTACGCTCTGACCGAGAAAATCAACTTCGATCGCCGCCGCGAGAAGAACACCACAATCAGCTTACGAATGGCGCTGGAAGATTGCAGGGATATATTATCAGACGCTGTTGCTGAGCTTCAAGAATCCCTATCCTTTTTAGCCAACAGCAGCAGCCTCCTCACGTCCCGATCCAACAACGATTCGGCCGCCGCCGCCGCCGCAGCCGACAGCCGACACGTCATCACGGAGCTTCAGAACTGGCTGTGTCTCAATTCGCATGATTCCGTAGCTTAGAGAATATTGTTGCTGTTTGTATCTCGGTTGCTATCATGCTTCTGTAAATGGGTTTCAGAAATTAGTTGACTTGACCCTCTGGTATTCAATTTTAGGGGTTTTAAGCGCTAAAGGGATTGAAATGATTTTGTTTGACAATGCACATCTACTTTAGATATAGTAATCCCTACGATTTTCGCTTATAAATTGCTAGTATGGCTCATCTAAAAAACCAATAATTGCTAGTATCACGGTAAAACAAACCATAAATATTTCTAAAGCACATCAGAAACCCTCTAATACAAACGACAAACACGGTAAAGCAAACCAAACACGTTCTAATGCAGACCACAAATATATTAAAACAAACCAGAAACCTCGCAAACCAAACCACAAAAGTTTCGAAAGCACACCAGAAACTTCTTAATGCAAACCAGAAACCTCCTAATGCATACCACAAATCTCCTAAAACAAACCACAAACCTCACAAAGCAAACCACAACATTTGCGAAAGCACACCAGAAACCTCCTAATGCAAACCACAAACACAGTAAATCAAACCACAAAAAAGCAAACCAGAAACCTCCTAATGCATACCACAAATCTCCTAAAACAAACCACAAACCCCTCAATGCAAACCGCAAAGTTTTTGAAAGCAAACCAGAAACTTCTCAATGCAAACCACAAACACGATAAAGCAAACCAGAAACTTCTCAATGCAAACCACAAACGCGATAAAGCAAACCACAAAAGGCATACAAAAATATGAGAAACCAAACCATAAATCTCACAATGCAGACCATAACAACCGATGGTTGTTGACCGTTGACCGAACTCCGATGACCGTCAGTGAGCAGATTCCGACGCCGATAGGCATATTCCGGCCCCGATGACTAGTTTCCGTCGCCGGTAAGCATATTCCGGCGCCAGTGGCATATTCCGATGAGAAAATAGCATATTCCGGCAACGAAAAGCATATTCCGGTGATCGGTGGCCGAATTCCGGCGACCAATTTTTTTGGCAGAAAATAAAAAAATATTTTTAATTTTTTAATTTTTTTTAATTTTTATTATTATTTAAACATATTTTTCATAATGACAATTATACCCCTGCTTTGATTTTACACTAAGTCAACTCATCTAATAAAAAGTCATCACAACCCTAGCTTGCTATTGGTTAGAGGCTAGTGTTGTTACAATAACAACACAAGGAGTGTTGTCATAGTATCTAATCCCCTAGCTATAATAGTTTTGTTAAGTTCCAGTCAATCACGTAGTCACAAATTTTTTTGATTGTCTATCCAGCTAGTGAAAAGAAAGTCATTACTAGAAAATGCCAAGCCTCACTTCGTGGTTACATTAGTTGTGTTCACGGACTCTCAACTTCATCCTTACTTTTTTCACAAAGATTCTCTATCTACTCATCTCAGCATGAGCTATCGCGACGTCGTTTGTTCGTCATCACATCTTATTTTAGCCGTTTGGCTTATTGGAAGTCGGCAAATAATAGTATACTTAACAAATGTTAATTTAAATTATACAAAACATGATTCAATAACATGAGTCATGTGAACACACATTTTATCCAAACAAAAATCAATTCCTACTTGTGAAATTTACACATAATCATTAGTGCATAAATCTAACTAGTAGTACTAGAAATTTTCAAAATTCAAACACAAGATTTGTTGAGTGATGAGGGTATATGATACGTACCAAATTACCAATACCCTACTTTTACTTGTAACTTGCTTAGTTTGGGATATACCCCTTTTTTTATGAGGATATACCCTTTGGTTTGAGATTGAAGGCAAGAGAGACGGCCAAAGGTCACATAGCCCCACTGGTGTGAGTGCGGAGAAAAGGTATGATTTGGGAGGGGTAGCTTTCAGGTTTGATCATCCAAGCCATCAGGTGGGTGTTCCCGAAGACACAATGGGATCCTATTGGCAGGCCTTCGCAAAGCGATATAAACTAAAGTAGGTGAACGACCAAATTTAGTAGACCCCACTATCACCAAGTTATTAACTATTAAGGGTCGTGGAATCCATAGTAATTGGGCTACTTAATTCATCTACTTTTCCCAGGATTCACATTCAATTATGTAGGCCTTGTCTATTTAAAATTTTCAAAAGGGCCCAGTTGCTCTGTCATTTGGGCCTGGCCTGCTTTAAATATTTTGAAGCTATCCGTCTGCCCGTGCCCGGCAAACAATGACCGAAATCAGAACCGTCAACTGTCGTTTAGGTTTATCCGTTTAGATGATTACTAGTATTCTTTGTCCGCGCTCTGCGTCGGGACAGGTGGAACATCAAGATTTAATCAGTGTTTGCACGTTTGGTCTCCATCAAATATAAACTGTCATCACATTGTGTTGAGAGATATCGTGTTCCAAGTTTTGAAGACAAATTGTGTTTGATAAGGCATGCTGAATGATTCATTGTCTTGAATCGGCTGGTAGTTTGCTGCAAGTTAGATTATACTGAACAATGAACATGTAGTAATTGAATTGCACATTTTCCCAACAAACATAAAGCAATAGAGCACTGCCCAAACACATTAATTATGCCACATGAAGTCAATAGAGACTGAGGAAAATAGTAATGACACACATCCAAGTAATTCGAGTACTCAAACACAAAGCCCTATAAATCCTTAATTAGGCAAAATAATTCTATGGGTTCAACTACAACTAACCATAATCAGAAACCAAATAGCTGCAATCATCACATTCCTACCTTCCAACACCATAAGCACCAATTCTAACACGGAAGGTCAATAAACTACTCATTTATTGGTAAAGGTGAAGATAAAATTCATCTTCATCTTCATCTTCACCTTCACCTTCACCTTCACCTTCACCTTCTTCCTTCCTCTTCCATCTTCCCCCTACTATATAACTAAAATCTCATCTCCATCCTAACAGGAAAATAACAAAAAAAAAAAAAAAACTCATTCGGTCATTCTTAACAAAAATAAAAGGTAGAGCCACTGAGGGGCCCCAATTTCCAGTGGAAAAAAAAGCCCCCAAACCAAGCTCTGCAAATAAAACCCTAATAACTAATTAAAAATAATAAAAAGAAGAAAAAAAACAAATTTGATAAAATCATTTTCACATTTTCCCCACAACACTAAGATGGGCGGACGAGGGTGACCAGAAGAAGAAGATCGCCATATTGGGCGTCTCCTCCATCCTCCTAGTCGCCATGGTCGTCGCCGTAGCCATCGGCGTAAGCAACAACCCCACAGACAGCGGCGGAGAAGGAGGCGACAAAAGCACTTCGACAAGCACCAAATCTCCACCACCAACAAAGCCGTGAAAGCCCTCTGCGCCCCGTCCGTCTACAGGACACGTGCGCGAGTCTAGCCTCTCCAAATCCGCGGAGAACGCCACGGACCCGAAGACGCTCGTCCAGGCAGGGTTCGAGATCGCGGTCGAGTCCCTCAAGGACGCGATGAAGAACTCGAGCACCCTGAAGGAGGTCGCGCAGGACCCCAGGGCGAAGCGCGCCTTGGAGAAATGAACTAACTTATATCACCTTCATAACAAAATTGGGTTACACAGTGATATTGGCCCCTGGTTTATAGCAAAAAATATGGGGTTTGAGAACTCAGCGGGAGCCGTGGGCCACCAAGCTGTGGCCTACCGCTCCCAGTCCGACAACTCCGTCGTCTTCAATTGCCAGTTTGATGGATATCAAGACACCCTGTACCAGCAAACCTATCGACAGTTCTTTCGTGACTGTGTCATCACTGGTACCATCGACTTCATTTTCGGGGTTGCTCGCACCGTCCTCCAGAACTGCACCATGATTGTCAGGAAGCCCATGGATAACCAACAATGCATTGTGACGGCGGAGGGGGCGACAAGACCCGAACGGTGACTCGGCCATCGTGATCATGAACAGTCATATCATGGGCGACCAGCTTACTTGCCCGTCAAGGACCAGCTCAAGGCGTACCTGGGGCGTCCGTGGAAGGAGTATTCGAGGACCGTGATCATGCACACCGTGATCGACGGCATGATCGCTCCCGAAGGATGGTTGGAGTGGCAGGGTGACTTGGGGCTCAAGACGCTTTACT
This sequence comes from Linum tenue, assembly GCA_946122785.1. Classification (NCBI taxonomy): domain Eukaryota; kingdom Viridiplantae; phylum Streptophyta; class Magnoliopsida; order Malpighiales; family Linaceae; genus Linum; species Linum tenue. The sequence goes on along the minus strand of CAMGYJ010000009.1, from coordinate 42,722,814 downwards.
ACGCGGAGTTTCGAGAATACGGGTCCTGGGTCGGTTCAGACGGGTCGGGTGACTTGGCCTGGAGTTAAGCACATTGGGGCCGCAGATGCAGCGAATTTCGCCCCTGGTAAGTTGTACGTTGAAGGGGATGATTGGATCACGGCTACTTCTGTCCCGTACACTTCTGGGATGGGTAATTAAGTAGGTTTTGCTCGAGGTTGTTTAATTTGTATTTAGTGGGGAAGTGTAAGAAAATAAGGAAAGGAAGCAGTTTTTTGTTGCTTTCTGCGCGGTGGTTTGAATTGATCACCATTGTAGAGAAAAATGTCGATCAGACCATGTATAGCCATTCGATCGAAAGGGAAAAGTACTTAAGAATTTACATGACCTAATTCTTTTGTATAATCATAGTAGTAAATTTTTGGATGAAATGATTATTCTACGTGGCTCATATATGATATATGCATAGGCGGAGGCAGAGGGCATTGGCTGTGCCCTGGGATCCGGTAATATTTGGAGTAAAAAAATACTTCATATATGTGTACCAGGGATTGAGCCCATTATATTTGGGCACTACACTTTAACAAAATCCCAATGGATATAATTCACTAATAATCAATCCTTATTTCTCTTAGGTCAGATTGGTTTTTTCGCACAACAATCTTTGTATTATCTGATGCTATTGCGATGAGAGATTTTGGATTGAAGAGAAATGACAAATTATATCAAGTAATGGTGAAGACAAAGTACATCAGTCATATCCATTTGTTTATATGCTTACTAAACTAATTTTGACACTAGCTGTTGCAACTACAAGTGCAGAAAGAACATTTTCAACTTTGAGCTATGTTAAGAACAAGCTTCAAAATCGAATTGGCCACCAGTATGCTAATGATTTTTTAGCTGGACACATAAAAACCACTTACTTAAGAACATAAACAATGAATGTATTTTGCGTTTCTTTTAGAATATGAAAACGCGTTGAGATTGTTTATGAAAACAATGATTGTATTAATATGTTATTTTTTTTATCTATATGAATGAATTCTTTAGATATTATTAAATTAAATTTTATTTATATTATGAGAAGATGACACATGTATTTTTGAATCATGGCTCCGCCTAGGGATGACAAAAATATCCGTAACCATGGATATCCGCCCGAATCCGACCTAGTCGGGTAGGGTAAAATCCGAAACCGAATGAGTTTTAGTGGGTATGGATAAAATCCGAACCCAAATATTGCGGGTAATGGGTGGACATAGTTTTCTCACTATCCAACCCAAACCCGCTCGATTATACACATGCATATGTATTTGTCTATAGATAGTCATTATTTTTATCTAACATATTTTGTATTAAGCATATAAATATAGTAATTTCATCAAATTGTGTTGTTTTAATTAATTTTCTTCACTCTAATGAATTATTGCCGTACTTTTCCTCTTATGTAATGTGAGAATACGTGTGAATGTTAACATACTAGTTGAAGTTATAAAGAGAAATTATTACCCATGGATAACCGTGGATACCCGAAACACGAACGGGTATGGGCATGATTTTGATTTTCTACCCATTTCTTATGTGGGTATAGATATGGGTAATACCCGAACTACTATGGATAGGAGAACGGATATGCAATATCCGCCCCTAACCCGACCCATTGCCATCCCTAACTCCGCCACTACATATTGAGCTAAACGTAACTTTTTGTTTCATGGGAAGTAGGAAGCAAGTGGGTGATGTCTGATGATTGATGTTGGTGGATTGTGAATAGATAAATATATTATCCGCATTAACTCGAGCGAGTGATGTGTGAGTTTAGGATCACCCGAACAAACCGCATCCAATTTTCACAAGACAAATTTGTTTATCGTTTATACTATTAAAACTGGCGTCATAATTTTTAACCGCACTTCATACTGACCATCGACTTTCGAATAGGAAAACAAAAATAGTTTTGAACTACTAGTTTTGGTTAATATGTTGTGTAATCCATGAGATGTTGTGATTAAAACTATAAAGTATTAATTGTAACAAAAGCGTAGAAAGCATCAATTTTCTCTGCATGATTGGTTGACAAAGCAATGAAAGTTTTATACAAGTATTAGATGGAAACAAAAAAGACAAAGAGGGAGGTTTCTAAATGGCAATTCAATTGCATGGACATAACTATAGAATTTGTAAAATAATAGCCAATTTATGAGAAATACACAAAATGTCTAGATTTTAGAAACATGTTTGACAAATTTAGCCGTTTTCGTTAAAACTTTAACACTGTTAAGGATTACGTCAGTTACATTAACAAGAATTTGACGAGGATGCCACCTTGATGCACATGTCAATGAAAAATCGACTTGCCATGCCACATAATACTTTAATGCCAATCCATAGTGGACCACACAAAGCCGACAAAGAGGCGGTAAAATGAAGAAAATGAAGCAAAAGAAGTAGTAATTCAGGTTGGTTAATCTTAGTTTAAGTCAAAGTATTATTTTACTTGGTAGTTAAAATAATGATGATAGCATCGTATTTGCACGTGTTTTCACTCTGGTTTCCTGTCCATTTTGGCTCGAATTGATTGTTCCTTGGCCTATTTTACGCTAGGTTGTGTTGTTTTGTCGTATTTCAGGTCCTAGCAAGTAAAGAGGAGCAAAGGCGCAAGTTTCGGGTCATTTGGAGGTCAATTGGCGAGTCACAGCGAGAATTACGGGCAGCCCCTGCTAAATTACGGCCGTAATTAGCCAGGGCATGCCCGTAATTAATTGACCGAGCCTTCTCCCCAGCAATTCTTCTCGGTGATGAAATTACGGGCAAGACCCCAAGAATTACGGCCGTAATTCCCAAATTACTGGCGGTAATTGGGAAATTACGGGCGTATCTCCTCCTCCTGCAGCTTAAGTGAAACGTGCGTTTTGGTGTGAATTACGGGCAGGAAGTGATTACGGCCGTAATCTGCCCGTAATTCGCCCAGAGTCGGGTTTTTGGAGGCAGATTCGAGCCAAGGAGAGGAAATTCGATTTTCTGGCCAAAAACAGAGTTTTAGAGAGAGAAAGAGCGAAGAACAAACCCTAGGAGCTATTTTGGAGTGGATTTCTCATCATTGAAGCCCAGATTGCGTCCCTAGGAGTGAAGATTGACATCCCAGAGCATATTTTCCTCATCTTTATGAGTATGGCTACTCTGATTTCTGTTTTCCTTTCTCTCTCTATGGAGTAGAACCTTTCTCTCACTTGGGTATGAAGAACCCTAGTTCCTTGTGTTAGGGATTTGATTGTAATGACTTGGGATGATATTATTGTTTGATTTTAATCGAATGATGCATGTTTCATGAATTGATTTGAGTCTGATCAGCTTGTCTCAATTTCTGCTTCAACCTGAGATAGATAGAATCTGATTAGGTTGTTAGAGCCTCTTCATTCGATAGTAGGAGATTGGCTATACGAGAGTTAGCCAGTTTACTGCTTTGTACTGGTGTTCTTGACGCCAGTAGTGGAGTTCTGTGTTCATAGCCTCAGCTTTCTATCCCGGTGAAGACTAGTCGTCTGCCGGGTAGTTAGACTGAGAGGGCTTGGTCAGCTTAAGAGATTCCAAGCTACTGTCGGATCTTCCGCAGTCTAATCAACAGTAAATCAACCCAGGGAATTGCAATTGAACCTAACTAAGGGGCTAGGGGGACTCAATCCCGAGTGACTCTTACCTGCTTTTGAAAACCGAACCATTTCCTGCTTTCTTACTGCTTTTGCTTTAAACAACAATCACTCGAATTAGTTTGCTAGATAATAGAGAATCACGGAGTAAGCAGTAGATCTAGACCCCGGGTTGATAATTAAACTTGCCTGTTACTGCATTCCCGGACTGCGATTACACTTGGTCGCAGTTTGGTGTTGTGTTTTGGCGTGTCAAGTTTTTGGCGCCGTTGCCGGGGAACCTCTAGATTATTGGGGAAACGTGAGAATTTGTTACTCTAGCTTTTATTTACTGCATTTTATCTCTTCCACCTGTGTGCCTTCACGGGTTGCTTCTGCTGATTGTGTGCAGGTAGTGCATGACCCGTAGCCAGTCGGGAGATCTACTACCATTAGACCAGGAGCTTGAACGAACTTGCAGGAACTTCAAGCGGGCTCTAAAGGCGCGACTGGCTGCGGAGGAGGCGCTAACAGCTGCAGTTAGGAGAAGAAGAAGAAGAAGGAGAGATGGGTGATCCGCAGAACCATCTGTGATCCCCGAGGAGCAGACCATGGGATCCTACTGGACCGCTAGGGCTGCGGACATGAGGTCACCCATTCAACACCCTCAGGTCCCAGCCAACAACTTTGAGGTGAGCACCTCCGTGATCACCATGCTGCGCGGTTCAGTAGTGTTCCGTGGTAAGGAGGGAGAGTGCCCTCGATCACATCTCAGGCGATTCCACGAGCTCATCGATGGAATCAAGATCAATGGGGTACCAGCAGATGCCATCCAGCTGAGGTACTTCCCATTCACTCTGGAGGGGCAGGCCAAGGAGTGGCTAGACACTCGACCTCCGGGCTCCATCACCACGTTCGCCAACCTGGCGGACAAGTTCCTCACCCGCTACCATCCTCCATCCAAGACAGCTGATCTCCAGAAGCAGATTACACACTTTTCTCAGGATGAGGATGAGACCATTAGGGATGCTTGGGAGAGGTACACCAGCCTCTTTCTCAGGTGTCCCAACCATGGTTTCAATGATGCGTTCAAGGTGGGCACCTTCTATCACGCCCTCTTCCCGGAGGACAAGCAGCTGATTGATTCGGTTTGTGGCGGGAACATGCTGACAAAACCCCGCCACAGCTGAATCAACTCTTTGAGGAGATGGCGGAGAACGGTACGACTGGGGCACTGCCAGGAGATCGAGACGAGCACCTGGACGGGGTGTGCATGCTGTGGGCACCCAGTCATCTGATTTGGTGCAGGTGGTATCGAAGCTGGTTTCAGCTATCGATCGTTCTGGTTTGATTGCAGGTACCGGACAGCCGCAGGCGATGCACTGCCAGTGGTGTGAGAGCTCTCATCACACCGTGGAGGACTGTCAGGCATGAGGGAGTCGTCCACTCCCCAGGAGCAGGTGGATTTATCGGGAATGCCAGGCGCTTTGACCCCTACAGCAACACCTATAATGAGGGGTGGCGCCAGCATCCTAACTTTTCTTGGGCTGGGCCAAATCCCAGACCACCAGCTCCCCAGGGACCTCCCGGTTTCCAGAGGCCTCCATACCAGCCCAGACAGGGGCAATTTCAGCAGCACAGCACACAGCCACTCTACCAGCCCAGACAGGGGCCAGTTCCACCTCAGTCGCAGGCACGACCATTTCCACAGGCAGGGGCAGCCCCAGCACAGGTTGACCCGATGGCGGAACTGAGAGATCTGGTGGGTTCTCTGGCCCTCCAGTGCGAGTAAGTTCACTAACATTGAGCAGTTCATGGAGAAAGCTTCTGGCAAGTTCTTGGAGCTAGAAGCTGGTCAGAGAAACACACAGGCTGTGCTGCGAGATATACAGACCCAGCTTGGTGGTGTTGCCCAGGCTGTTGCTCGGAGGACTCCAGGTACCTTGCCTGGTCAGACCATCCCTCACCCGCAGAACCAGGATGAAAACTGCAGTGCCATCACAACCAGGAGTGGCAAGGTGACTGCCGATCACCTGTTCGGGCAGCGGAGAAAGAGACCCCTGCTTCAGCACTTCCAGCTAATCAGGAAGAAATGGAGAAGGAGGTTGAGGTGCCTGCTCCTACACCGCAACCAGTGGTGAAGGAGTATGTACCACAGCTTCCCTTTCCTACTCGGTTGCACAAAGACCGACTGGAGACTGAGTTTGCCAAATTCATGGCAATGCTGAAGCAGGTGAATATTAGCATGCCCTTCGTGGAGGCATTATCGAAGATGCCCAAGTATGCCAAGTTCATGAAGGATCTCCTCACCAACAAGAGGAAGCTTGGGGAGCTGTCTACGGTGATGCTAAACGAGGAGTGTTCTGCCATCCTGCAGAACAAACTACCAGAGAAGCGAAAAGATCCAGGGAGTTTCACTATCCCTTGCATGATTGGTAGTTTGCATGTAGGGAAGTCCTTGGCGGATTTAGGCGCTAGCATTAATGTCATGCCATATTCATTGTTTAAGAAGCTAGGCCTAGGTGAACCCAGTAATACTAGGATGAGCATCCAGCTTGCTGATAGATCTATTGTGCATCCTAGGGGTATAGCAGAGGACTTGATAGTCGCAGTAGGGCCATTTTCATATCCTGTTGATTTTGTGATTTGGACATAAATGAGGATGTTGATGTGCCATTGATACTGGGTAGACCTTTTCTCGCCACCGCCAAGGCACTGATTGATGTTAATGATGGAAAGCTGATTTTGAGAGCTGGGGGTGAACAAATCACCTTCTCTGTTTCTGATAATATGAAACACCCCCAGCTCCATGATGATCTTGATTACTGTGATGTTGTTGCTGATTTTGAGACCGCACTCGCCATCACGAGTGCGGGTACTGATGATTTCCTTGAGCGTTGTCTTTTGCTAGGGGAACAGGCATCACAGGATATGCAGCTGGCGGAGCAGCTTGCGGAGCTGGACGAGGCTGCGAGCGAGGGGCGAGAGATGCCATTCAAGCCGATTCCCATCTCGCCCCGGCTCGCTACATCATTGGAGGAGCCACCAGAGTTGGAGCTTAAACCCCTCCCATCTCATCTGGAGTATGCATTTCTCCGGGAGGGGAATAAGCTCCCGGTTATTATTAGCTCGGATCTGACCCCCGAGCAGAAGAGCAGGCTGGTGGCTCTGTTGCAGAAGTATGCCCGGCCATGGCATGGAAGATCACTGACATCAGAGGCATTAGCCCATCCTTCTGCTCTCACAGAATCTTGATGGAGGATGAGGTTAAGCCAGTCAGGCAGCCGCAGAGGAGATTGTCTCCTAACTTGGAGGCAGTGGTCCGGGCAGAGATCGTGAAGCTCCCGTGCTCCTCTCGTCGGCGCCCACAAGGCTGTACCAGTGGGGTCGAGTTTCGTGGTGGTTTGGGTCGCCGGAAAACCGCGACCCTTCGGTGTTCCACCGGCCCGATCTCCCTCCTCGGACCTCCGATCGAGAAACCGCGACCACCACCGAGTTTCTGGTGCTTGGGGCTCATTCCCCAAAGTTTTGGGTCGGTTTTGCTCCGGTGAAGTCGCCGGCGACGAAACTCCGGCGAGCCTCCCGGCGATTTTTGTGGTCTCTCGGTCTTCCTCACTTCCTCACGATATCCTCTTGTGCCTCCAGGTGTGCTTCTATACTTTTACTTGTCATTTGTGGAGGATTGATATTGTGGGTTTAGTGAGGAATTTCGGGTATGGGTTCATGCTTGAATTAATTCGGTAGGCCCCTTGGTTGCTTGCTGTTTGCTTATCTTTCGGCTGGCCTACCGAGTAATATGAGTGGTGATTGTTCTACTTGGAGCCTAATCTGCTGTCCGGGTTTCTAATCCGAGGGCTCCAAGTGCGTTTGAGTTTCTGTGAATGGTGCCTGATTCTGATTGGTTGTGAATGGTGAATGATCTGATTGGTTATGAATGTTTTTCCTTTCTCGGGGCCTAGTCCACTGTCCGAATTTATGATTCGAGGGCCCCGGGTGAGGGTGATTGTGACCTCACCATTGACGATTTTCCATGTATGTTGTTGGCTTTCTGCTGTTTTGTGGCTGCAGGAAAATGAACACGTTCTTGAATCTGCTCGACGCCGACCAGAGGACGACTTTGCGGGACATCCGACGCCGCAAAGTCGTTCAGCACCACTACCTCGACTGGAGGGTCTTCGAGGAGCTGGGTGCTCGCGAGGCAATGGAGGCTGCCATTCGCGCCTTCTCTTGGCGCCGCCTCCTCTGCCTTGCTGAGCCGACTTACAGGAGCTCCTCTGGGAATTCTACTCCACCTTCGAGCATTTCCGGACCCATGGCGGGAGCGCACGGCAACGCCATCCAGTTCCGACTCGGAGGGGAGTTCTACTCTCTGAGCTATGACGATTTTGGTCGGGCACTGGGGCTACTTCCACCGTTCCCCTGTCACCTGGCCATCGAGGAGCCTGACTGTCCCATCTTTCGGGACCAGCAGTTCTTCGAGCGGATCTGCCTCCCGGGGTATGCTGGAGCTGTTTTCACACCGGGCCACACCACGGCCACTCAGCTGCGACCAGAGTGGCGCATCATCAACCAGCTGCTGGGGAAATCTTACACCCCCAGCGAGGGCTCCACCAGTCATCTTCAGCTCCGCACCCTTCATTGCCTACTCCATGAGCCACGAGGAGGACAACCTCCATCTGTCCTCTCTCATCGCCCGGACCGTTGCCAAGCATAAACGGTGTAATCGACGCCTGGCGTGTGGGCCGGTGGTCACTGCCCTGGCGCGGTACTACAACGTCGATCTCTCCAGGTTTACTCTCATCCAGGAGGCGACGCCATTCTCCAGGGATACCCTCCGGCGCCAGCTGATACTGGAGCACGAAGGGAACGTGACCTGGATCCGGGGCCTGCCTCGCCCTGTTCCTCGTGCACCAGAGGGTGAGGAGCCACCAGAAGCCAGTGATGCTGCAGCCCGTCGGACCACCCGCCGGACGAGGTCTCGGCCCCCCCTCTGCACCGGGCGACTCCACTTCCGGTGCCGGCCCATCTGCTGCGCAGCCCACCATCTATCTTGCAGAGAATGGCAGCCCTTTCCCGCCAGAACGAGCAGATCCTTGCTGGCCAGGAGCACATCAACGCCCGCCTACCGTGAGCGCGATGGTCGCCGCCGCATCATTTCAGCTCAGCATTACATGATGAGCTACTGGAACATGGATCCTGCTGCTGTGAGCTTCCTTGGGAGGCGTCCCCGGGGCATGAAGACTACTACCCGCCTCCCACTGGCGATGGAGGCGACGAGCTGTGATCTGATTTTACCAGCCCATCGAGTGGGGCTTGGCTTTTGTCTATCTTTCAGATTTAGACTCCGGATTGTGTTTGTTTTTATTTCTTGTTCCCTTGTGTGGATTGTTCACTTGGAACTATGGTTTATTTCACCCATGTGTGTGTTCTGTTGGTTCTAGCTCTGTGCCCATCGGACTGGTCCTTGTCCAGTCCTCTGCTTTTGACTGGTCCGCCATCCAGTCAACGTTCCTGACCACTGTTTCACGGTAACATCGTTCCCCTTCCCTTCGCTCCATTGAGGACACTGTCGCATTTAAGTGTGGGGGGTTCTTTGTATTTATTGGAACGTATATATGGTGCTTGGAGCCTAGTCCGCTGTCCGAATCTTACGATTTGAGGGCTCCAAGTACTGCTGTTTGATCATATTGGCACTGTGTTTTGATGATGAATTGATTGGTTTTCGGATTAATGCATGACAACTTGTTTGCGACTAGGACAACCTATGATGAACTGAGAAGTGCAGTAAACGATGTAGTTCAGTTTTTCACTGTTTGCTTGCCAACTGTGACTTGATCTGACTTGATCTGATTACTTGTTCTTACAGTCGTTTATGCATCTAGTTCAGGGTATCAGAATGTGAGATAGAGCATATAGGTAGCCATGTGAGATTTGAGCCTGCTCGTTTCTTTCTTGTGCGATAGATCCCTCTTCCATGATGTGTAGCATTCACGTTGTCACTAGCTAAGATGATGGGGGCATAGGATTAGCCCACGCCCAAAATGACTGTCCTGATGTGTCATATCCCCTAGTCAGCCCCTTTGAGCCGTGTGTTATCCTTTCTTTTGGTCTATAATGAAAAATCACCCTTGTTGCATCTTTTAGAAGGTTCCACAGAGTGGTTTTTACATTTCTCTGCTGTTTCTGCTAAAGTCTATGTGAGTGTTGGAGGTAGTGCTTAAAAGTTGGGCAGATGTTTGAAATATGTGCAGAAGTGGTGGCTCTCTTAAGAAATGAAAAGAAAAATAAAAGAAAAACAAAGAAAAATTGAAAGCAAAAGAGAGCCACTACCAAAAATCTGAATAATGCCCAGTAAGTAGTGTTTCTTAGCAGTCTGGCTTGGAAATGCTGATGTTTATGCCTCCTTCGCTCTTGTGCTCTTAAGATATTGAGTAATGCAGGATAGCAGAAAGAAAATACCGGTTTGTTTGACTGTGTTTGTGTGTTTGGAAATGTGGAACCTTTTGCTATGAATACTTCCACCACCTAAAAGGCCTTTTCCCCATGTCCAAGACCCTAGCCAGTCATTTGAACCTGTGTCTAAGACCTCCTGATTAGTTAGTGGTGACATCCCATATGTGAACTCTAGCATTTAGAGGCTGCCATCATGGTGAAGAGATGATAGGGATTGAGAGAAATAGCATGCGCATCTTTCGCATCAAATTCCTGACCCCACTGGTCGAGAGTGAGTGATTCATTTCCATTTTCTATATGCTCTTGTACCCCGGTGAGGACCTAGATTGCTCGGTCTCTATTCTGATGTCTTGAGTTGGATGCATGAGTTGACTGTTTTGAGTAAGTGGTTGAATCAAGTCTAGGTTGGCCAGTGAACAGAAGGGAGACTTTTCCTTTACTCGATTTGCTGCACTTGAATGTCCTTTGTGGTGGTTGTCCAGGTTGCTAATAAAGTTGTTCATGTGTTGATGTTTGAAAACCAGTTTGATTCACGTGTTCTGTGCCTTTATGACTTGTCCCCGATGTTGGTTGACTGAAATATGTGAGCTTACCTCGTGTAGTACTTGGTTTGCTTGGGGACAAGCAAACAGTTAAGTGTGGGGGAATTTGATAGCATCGTATTTGCACGTGTTTTCACTCTGGTTTCCTATCCATTTTGGCTCGAATTGATTGTTCCTTGGCCTATTTTACGCTAGGTTGTGTTGTTTTGTTGTATTTCAGGTCCTAGCAAGTAAAGAGGAGCAAAGGCGCAAGTTTCGGGTCATTTGGAGGTCAATTGGCGAGTCACAGCGAGAATTACGGGCAGCCCCTGCTAAATTACGGCCGTAATTAGCCAGGGCATGCCCGTAATTAATTGACCGAGCCTTCTCCCCAGCAATTCTTCTCGGTGATGAAATTACGGGCAAGACCCCAAGAATTACGGCCGTAATTCCCAAATTACTGGCGGTAATTGGGAAATTACGGGCGTATCTCCTCCTCCTGCAGCTTAAGTGAAACGTGCGTTTTGGTGTGAATTACGGGCAGGAAGTGATTACGGCCGTAATCCTGCCCGTAATTCGCCCAGAGTCGGGTTTTTGGAGGCAGATTCGAGCCAAGGAGAGGAAATTCGATTTTCTGGGCAAAAACAGAGTTTTAGAGAGAGAAAGAGCGAAGAACAAACCCTAGGAGCTATTTTGGAGTGGATTTCTCATCATTGAAGCCCAGATTGCGTCCCTAGGAGTGAAGATTGACATCCCAGAGCATATTTTCCTCATCTTTATGAGTATGGCTACTCTGATTTCTGTTTTCCTTTCTCTCTCTATGGAGTAGAACCTTTCTCTCACTTGGGTATGAAGAACCCTAGTTCCTTGTGTTAGGGATTTGATTGTAATGACTTGGGATGATATTATTGTTTGATTTTAATCGAATGATGCATGTTTCATGAATTGATTTGAGTCTGATCAGCTTGTCTCAATTTCTGCTTCAACCTGAGATAGATAGAATCTGATTAGGTTGTTAGAGCCTCTTCATTCGATAGTAGGAGATTGGCTATACGAGAGTTAGCCAGTTTACTGCTTTGTACTGGTGTTCTTGACGCCAGTAGTGGAGTTCTGTGTTCATAGCCTCAGCTTTCTATCCCGGTGAAGACTAGTCGTCTGCCGGGTAGTTAGACTGAGAGGGCTTGGTCAGCTTAAGAGATTCCAAGCTACTGTCGGATCTTCCGCAGTCTAATCAACAGTAAATCAACCCAGGGAATTGCAATTGAACCTAACCAAGGGGCTAGGGGGACTCAATCCCGAGTGACTCTTACCTGCTTTTGAAAACCGAACCATTTCCTGCTTTCTTACTGCTTTTGCTTTAAACAACAATCACTCGAATTAGTTTGCTAGATAATAGAGAATCACGGAGTAAGCAGTAGATCTAGACCCCGGGTTGATAATTAAACTTGCCTGTTACTGCATTCCCGGACTGCGATTACACTTGGTCGCAGTTTGGTGTTGTGTTTTGGCGTGTCAAGTTTTTGGCGCCGTTGCCGGGAACTCTCTAGATTATTGGGGAAACGTGAGAATTTGTTACTCTAGCTTTTATTTACTGCATTTTATCTCTTCCACCTGTGTGCCTTCACGGGTTGCTTCTGCTGATTGTGTGCAGGTAGTGCATGACCCGTAGCCAGTCGGGAGATCTACTACCATTAGACCAGGAGCTTGAACGAACTTGCAGGAACTTCAAGCGGGCTCTAAAGGCGCGACTGGCTGCGGAGGAGGCGCTAACACAGCTGCAGTTAGGAGAAGAAGAAGAAGGAGAGATGGGTGATCCGCAGAACCATGCTGTGATCCCCGAGGAGCAAACCATGGGATCCTACTGGACCGCTAGGGCTGCGGACATGAGGTCCCCCATTCAACACCCTCAGGTCCCAGCCAACAACTTTGAGGTGAGCACCTCCGTGATCACCATGCTGCGCGGTTCAGTAGTGTTCCGTGGTAAGGAGGGAGAGTGCCCTCGATCACATCTCAGGCGATTCCACGAGCTCATCGATGGAATCAAGATCAATGGGGTACCGGCAGATGCCATCCAGCTGAGGTACTTCCCATTCACTCTGGAGGGGCAGGCCAAGGAGTGGCTAGACACTCGACCTCCGGGCTCCATCACCACGTTCGCCAACCTGGCGGACAAGTTCCTCACCCGCTACCATCCTCCATCCAAGACAGCTGATCTCCAGAAGCAGATTACACACTTTTCTCAGGATGAGGATGAGACCATTCGGGATGCTTGGGAGAGGTACACCAGCCTCTTTCTCAGGTGTCCCAACCATGGTTTCAACGATGCGTTCAAGGTGGGCACCTTCTATCACGCCCTTTTCCCGGAGGACAAGCAGCTGATTGATTCGGTTTGTGGCGGGAACATGCTGACAAAAACCCCGCCACAGCTGAATCAACTCTTTGAGGAGATGAGGAGAATGGGTACGACTGGGGCACTGCCAGGAGATCGAGACGAGCAACTGGACGGGGTGTGCATGCTGTGGGCACCCAGTCATCTGATTTGGTGCAGGTGGTATCGAAGCTAGTTTCAGCTATCGATCGTTTTGGTTTGATTGCAGGTACCGGACAGCCGCAGGCGATGCACTGCCAGTGGTGTGAGAGCTCTCATCACACCATGGAGGACTGTCAGGCAATGAGGGAGTCGTCCACTCCCCAGGAGCAGGTGGACTTTATCGGGAATGCCAGGCGCTTTGACCCCTACAGCAACACCTATAACGAGGGGTGGCGCCAGCATCCTAACTTTTCTTGGGCTGGGCCAAATCCCAGACCACCAGCTCCCCAGGGACCTCCCGGTTTCCAGAGGCCTCCATACCAGCCCAGACAGGGGCAATTTCAGCAGCAACAGCAGCCACAGCAGCCACTCTACCAGCCCAGACAGGGGCCAGTTCCACCTCAGTCGCAGGCACGACCATTTCCACAGGCGGGGCAGCCCCAGCACAGGTTGACCCGATGGCGGAACTGAGAGATCTGGTGGGTTCTCTGGCCTCCTCCAGTGCGAGTAAGTTCACTAACATTGAGCAGTTCATGGAGAAAGCTTCTGGCAAGTTCTTGGAGCTAGAAGCTGGTCAGAGAAACACACAGGCTGTGCTGCGAGATATACAGACACAGCTTGGTGGTGTTGCCCAGGCTGTTGCTCGGAGGACTCCAGGTACCTTGCCTGGTCAGACCATGCCTCACCCGCAGAACCAGGATGAAAACTGCAGTGCCATCACAACCAGGAGTGGCAAGGTGACTGCCGATTCACCTGTTCGGGCAGCGGAGAAAGAGACCCTGCTTCAGCACTTCCAGCTAATCAGGAAGAAATGGAGAAGGAGGTTGAGGTGCCTGCTCCTACACCGCAACCAGTGGTGAAGGAGTATGTACCACAGCTTCCCTTTCCTACTCGGTTGCACAAAGACCGACTGGAGACTGAGTTTGCCAAATTCATGGCAATGCTGAAGCAGGTGAATATTAGCATGCCCTTCGTGGAAGCATTATCGAAGATGCCCAAGTATGCCAAGTTCATGAAGGATCTCCTCACCAACAAGAGGAAGCTTGGGGAGCTGTCTACGGTGATGCTAAACGAGGAGTGTTCTGCCATCCTGCAGAACAAACTACCAGAGAAGCGAAAAGATCCAGGGAGTTTCACTATCCCTTGCATGATTGGTAGTTTGCATGTAGGGAAGTCCTTGGCGGATTTAGGCGCTAGCATTAATGTCATGCCATATTCATTGTTTAAGAAGCTAGGCCTAGGTGAACCCAGTAATACTAGGATGAGCATCCAGCTTGCTGATAGATCTATTGTGCATCCTAGGGGTATAGCAGAGGACTTGATAGTCGCAGTAGGGCCATTTTCATATCCTGTTGATTTTGTGATTCTGGACATAAATGAGGATGTTGATGTGCCATTGATACTGGATAGACCTTTTCTCGCCACCGCCAAGGCACTGATTGATGTTAATGATGGAAAGCTGATTTTGAGAGCTGGGGGTGAACAAATCACCTTCTCTGTTTCTGATAATATGAAACACCCCCAGCTCCATGATGATCTTGATTACTGTGATGTTGTTGCTGATTTTGAGACCGCACTCGCCATCACGAGTGCGGGTACTGATGATTTCCTTGAGCGTTGTCTTTTGCTAGGGGAACAGGCATCACAGGATATGCAGCTGGCGGAGCAGCTTGCGGAGCTGGACGAGGCTGCGAGCGAGGGGCGAGAGATGCCATTCAAGCCGATTCCCATCTTGCCCCGGCTCGCTACATCATTGGAGGAGCCACCAGAGTTGGAGCTTAAACCCCTCCCATCTCATCTGGAGTATGCATTTCTCCGGGAGGGGAATAAGCTCCCGGTTATTATTAGCTCGATCTGACCCCCGAGCAGAAGAGCAGGCTGGTGGCTCTGTTGCAGAAGTATGCCCGAGCCATGGCATGGAAGATCACTGACATCAGAGGCATTAGCCCATCCTTCTGCTCTCACAGAATCTTGATGGAGGATGAGGTTAAGCCAGTCAGGCAGCCGCAGAGGAGATTGTCTCCTAACTTGGAGGCAGTGGTCCGGGCAGAGATCGTGAAGCTCCCGTGCTCCTCTCGTCGGCGCCCACAAGGCTGTACCAGTGGGGTCGAGTTTCGTGGTGGTTTGGGTCGCCGGAAAACCGCGACCCTTCGGTGTTCCACCGGCCCGATCTCCCTCCTCGGACCTCCGATCGAGAAACCGCGACCACCACCGAGTTTCTGGTGCTTGGGGCATCATTCCCCAAAGTTTTGGGTCGGTTTTGCTCCGGTGAAGTCGCCGGCGACGAAACTCCGGCGAGCCTCCCGGCGATTTTTGTGGTCTCTCGGTCTTCCCTCACTTTCCTCACGATATCCTCTTGTGCCTCCAGGTGTGCTTCTATACTTTTACTTGTCATTTGTGGAGGATTGATATTGTGGGTTTAGTGAGGAATTTCGGGTATGGGTTCATGCTTGAATTAATTCGGTAGGCCCCTTGGTTGCTTGCTCTGTTTGCTTATCTTTCGGCTGGCCTACCGAGTAATATGAGTGGTGATTGTTCTACTTGGAGCCTAATCTGCTGTCCGGGTTTCTAATCCGAGGGCTCCAAGTGCGTTTGAGTTTCTGTGAATGGTGCCTGATTCTGATTGGTTGTGAATGGTGAATGATCTGATTGGTTATGAATGTTTTTCCTTTCTCGGGGCCTAGTCCACTGTCCGAATTTATGATTCGAGGGCCCCGGGTGAGGGTGATTGTGACCTCACCATTGACGATTTTCCATGTATGTTGTTGGCTTTCTGCTGTTTTGTGGCTGCAGGAAAATGAACACGTTCTTGAATCTGCTCGACGCCGACCAGAGGACGACTTTGCGGGACATCCGACGCCGCAAAGTCGTTCAGCACCACTACCTCGACTGGAGGGTCTTCGAGGAGCTGGGTGCTCGCGAGGCAATGGAGGCTGCCATTCGCGCCTTCTCTTGGCGCCGCCTCCTCTGCCTTGCTGAGCCGACTTACCAGGAGCTCCTCTGGGAATTCTACTCCACCTTCGAGCATTTCCGGACCCAGGCGGGAGCGCACGGCAACGCCATCCAGTTCCGACTCGGAGGGGAGTTCTACTCTCTGAGCTATGACGATTTTGGTCGGGCACTGGGGCTACTTCCACCGTTCCCCTGTCACCTGGCCATCGAGGAGCCTGACTGTCCCATCTTTCGGGACCAGCAGTTCTTCGAGCGGATCTGGCTCCCGGGGTATGCTGGAGCTGTTTTCACACCGGGCCACACCACGGCCACTCAGCTGCGACCAGAGTGGCGCATCATCAACCAGCTGCTGGGGAAATCTTACACCCCCAGCGAGGGCTCCACCAGTCATCTTCAGCTCCGCACCCTTCATTGCCTACACTCCATGAGCCACGAGGAGGACAACCTCCATCTGTCCTCTCTCATCGCCTGGACCGTTGCCAAGCATAAACGGTGTAATCGACGCCTGGCGTGTGGGCCGGTGGTCACTGCCCTGGCGCGGTACTACAACGTCGATCTCTCCAGGTTTACTCTCATCCAGGAGGCGACGCCATTCTCCAGGGATACCCTCCGGCGCCAGCTGATACTGGAGCACGAAGGGAACGTGACCTGGATCCGGGGCCTGCCTCGCCCTGTTCCTCGTGCACCAGAGGGTGAGGAGCCACCAGAAGCCAGTGATGCTGCAGCCCGTCGGACCACCCGCCGGACGAGGTCTCGGCCCACCCCCTCTGCACCGGGCGACTCCACTTCCGGTGCCGGCCCATCTGCTGCGCAGCCCACCATCTATCTTGCAGAGAAGATGGCAGCCTTTCCCGCCAGAACGAGCAGATCCTTGCTGGCCAGGAGCACATCAACGCCCGCCTATACCGTGAGCGCGATGGTCGCCGCCGCATCATTTCAGCTCAGCATTACATGATGAGCTATTGGAACATGGATCCTGCTGCGGTGACCTACCCTTGGGAGGCGTCCCCGGGGCATGAAGACTACTACCCGCCTCCCACTGGCGATGGAGGCGACGAGCTGTGATCTGATTTTACCAGCCCATCGAGTTGGGGCTTGGCTTTTGTCTATCTTTCCAGATTTAGACTCCGGATTGTGTTTGCTTTGATTTCTTGTTCCCTTTGTGTGGATTGTTCACTTGGAACTATGGTTTATTTCACCCAATGTGTGTGTTCTGTTGGTTCTAGCTCTGTGCCCATCGGACTGGTCCTTGTCCAGTCCTCTGCTTTTGACTGGTCCGCCATCCAGTCATCGTTCCTGACCACTGTTTCACGGTAACATCGTTCCCCTTCCCTTCGCTCCATTGAGGACACTGTCGCATTTAAGTGTGGGGGGTTCTTTGTATTTATTGGAACGTATATATGAGTGCTTGGAGCCTAGTCCGCTGTCCGAATCGTACGATTTGAGGGCTCCAAGTACTGCTGTTTGATCATATTGGCACTATGTTTTGATGGATGAATTGATTGGTTTTCGGATTAATGCATGACAACTTGTTTGCGACTAGGACAACCTATGATGAGGACTGAGAAGTGCAGTAAAGCGATGTAGAAGTTCAGTTTTTCGACTGTTTGCTTGCCAACTGTGACTTGATCTGACTTGATCTGATTACTTGTTCTTAACAGTCGTTTATGCATCTAGTTCAGGGTATCAGAATGTGAGATAGAGCATATAGGTAGCCATGTGAGATTTGAGCCTGCTCGTTTCTTTCTTGTGCGATAGATCCCTCTTCCATGATGTGTAGCATTCACGTTGTCACTAGCTAAGATGATGGGGGCATAGGATTAGCCCACGCCCAAAATTGACTGTCCTGATGTGTCATATCCCCTAGTCAGCCCCTTTGAGCCGTGTGTTATCCTTTCTTTTGGTCTGTAATGAAAAATCACCCTTGTTGCATCTTTTAGAAGGTTCCACAGAGTGGTTTTTACATGTTCTCTGCTGTTTCTGCTAAAGTCTATGTGAGTGTTGGAGGTAGTGCTTAAAGGTTGGGCAGATGTTTGAAATATGTGCAGAAGTGGTGGCTCTCTTAAGAAATGAAAAGAAAAATAAAATAAAAATTGAAAGCAAAAGAGAGCCACTACCAAAAATCTGAATAATGCCCAGTAAGTAGTGTTTCTTAGCAGTCTGGCTTGGAAATGCTGATGTTTATGCCTCCTTCGCTCTTGTGCTCTTAAGATATTGAGTAATGCAGGATAGCAGAAAGAAAATACCGGGTTGTTGACTGTGATTGTGTGTTTGGAAAATGTGGAACCTTTTGCTATGAATACTTCCACCACCTAAAAGGCCTTTTCCCCATGTCCAAGACCCTAGCCAGTCATTTGAACCTGTGTCTAAGACCTCCTGATTAGTTAGTGGTGACATCCCATATGTGAACTCTAGCATTTAGAGGCTGCCATCATGGTGAAGAGATGATAGGGATTGAGAGAAATAGCATGCGCATCTTTCGCATCAAATTCCTGACCCCACTGGTCGAGAGTGAGTGATTCATTTCCATTTTCTATATGCTCTTGTACCCCGGTGAGGACCTAGATTGCTCGGTCTCTATTCTGATGTCTTGAGTTGGATGCATGAGTTGACTGTTTTGAGTAAGTGGTTGAATCAAGTCTAGGTTGGCCAGTGAACAGAAGGGAGACTTTTCCTTTACTCGATTTGCTGCACTTGAATGTCCTTTGTGGTGGTTGTCCAGGTTGCTAATAAAGTTGTTCATGTGTTGATGTTTGAAAACCAGTTTGATTCACGTGTTCTGTGCCTTTATGACTTGTCCCCGATGTTGGTTGACTGAAATATGTGAGCTTACCTCGTGTAGTACTTGGTTTGCTTGGGGACAAGCAAACAGTTAAGTGTGGGGGAATTTGATAGCATCGTATTTGCACGTGTTTTCACTCTGGTTTCCTATCCATTTTGGCTCGAATTGATTGTTCCTTGGCCTATTTTACGCTAGGTTGTGTTGTTTTGTCGTATTTCAGGTCCTAGCAAGTAAAGAGGAGCAAAGGCGCAAGTTTCGGGTCATTTGGAGGTCAATTGGCGAGTCACAGCGAGAATTACGGGCAGCCCCTGCTAAATTACGGCCGTAATAGCCAGGGCATGCCCGTAATTAATTGACCGAGCCTTCTCCCCAGCAATTCTTCTCGGTGATGAAATTACGGGCAAGACCCCAAGAATTACGGCCGTAATTCCCAAATTACTGGCGGTAATTGGGAAATTACGGGCGTATCTCCTCCTCCTGCAGCTTAAGTGAAACGTGCGTTTTGGTGTGAATTACGGGCAGGAAGTGATTACGGCCGTAATCCTGCCCGTAATTCGCCCAGAGTCGGGTTTTTGGAGGCAGATTCGAGCCAAGGAGAGGAAATTCGATTTTCTGGGCAAAAACAGAGTTTTAGAGAGAGAAAGAGCGAAGAACAAACCCTAGGAGCTATTTTGGAGTGGATTTCTCATCATTGAAGCCCAGATTGCGTCCCTAGGAGTGAAGATTCACATCCCAGAGCAGATTTTCCTCATCTTTATGAGTATGGCTACTCTGATTTCTGTTTTCCTTTCTCTCTCTATGGAGTAGAACCTTTCTCTCACTTGGGTATGAAGAACCCTAGTTCCTTGTGTTAGGGATTTGATTGTAATGACTTGGGATGATATTATTGTTTGATTTTAATCGAATGATGCATGTTTCATGAATTGATTTGAGTCTGATCAGCTTGTCTCAATTTCTGCTTCAACCTGAGATAGATAGAATCTGATTAGGTTGTTAGAGCCTCTTCATTCGATAGTAGGAGATTGGCTATACGAGAGTTAGCCAGTTTACTGCTTTGTACTGGTGTTCTTGACGCCAGTAGTGGAGTTCTGTGTTCATAGCCTCAGCTTTCTATCCCGGTGAAGACTAGTCGTCTGCCGGGTAGTTAGACTGAGAGGGCTTGGTCAGCTTAAGAGATTCCAAGCTACTGTCGGATCTTCCGCAGTCTAATCAACAGTAAATCAACCCAGGGAATTGCAATTGAACCTAACCAAGGGGCTAGGGGGACTCAATCCCGAGTGACTCTTACCTGCTTTTGAAAACCGAACCATTTCCTGCTTTCTTACTGCTTTTGCTTTAAACAACAATCACTCGAATTAGTTTGCTAGATAGAGAATCACGGAGTAAGCAGTAGATCTAGACCCCGGGTTGATAATTAAACTTGCCTGTTACTGCATTCCAGGACTGCGATTACACTTGGTCGCAGTTTGGTGTTGTGTTTTGGCGTGTCAATGAACCAGTGAACCATAAATATTGGAGTGGCTCATCTTTCATGCCTAACCGTTAAAAACATTCACTCCATTCCAAGCCATCCAAGCAAAAGAACCAAACTGCTATTGTAATTGTGGTTATACTGGTCCAACAGTTGATCCGGTTTGATTTTCATAACAATGATTATAACAAAATGTTACTTTAATATAAACCGAAACATAAAACTTGGTAGGATGGTCGATTACGACAAACTTGGTTGAACCATAGTGTGGATGTCTAAAGGAACCACCACTCAGCTAGTCAGATTAGAGAAGTACGAGATGATATGATAAAGCTCGAGAAG